>OX438902.1:16672268-17922268 GCA_949316265.1 Diarsia mendica | reverse complement strand
ACGGCACACGTTATCGTGCCCGACTTGGAAATTTGGAAATCTCTTAAACCAATTTGGAAACCAAGTCAGCAAGGAGCAAAGACAATCGTTCATGGTTCAGGACACCCATGTCTCGCTATGTCTCGCTAGCTATATTAAAGTCCCATATAATAAGGGGCGATCCTACAATACTGTTTAAATGTTTATTCGAAATGTCAATTTTGTAATTGAAATAAACTTTTTTTTTTTTTTTTAATTTTTTTTATTTGTTAATCAGAAATAGTGGGCCACGTATGCGCTCGAGAGTCCCCACCATTTCGTCCAGTGGTGGGTGCGGGTGAAGTCGGTGCTGCTGCGGGGGGCGGGGGTGGGGCTGCTGTGGAACTGCTGGACCTGGCCGAGAGGTGCTGGGCAGAGGGGGCCGATGACAGACCCAGCTTTGATGCCGTCAATGCTAATTATATCAAGTGAGTGGTAAATAATAAAGTTGTACAATTTTAGCGTAGCTGTGGGGCACACAATGTTACATTCTATTTTTTTTAAGTGTCGTGTCTGTCCCTGATCTTCTATGTCTCTACTACAATACTACTATTGTAGGTATAAATATGTATATTAGAGAGCGAATTGGCAAACTGGTTCGGTTTCTTTGTGTGCCTATAATATGTTCTTTTGTTTCACATTTTTCCTATTGGCGCATTAAGATCGATTGGGTCTTTCGTCGTTTCGCACCACGAGCGGTTCGATTGTGCTGCATTTTGAATTCAAACTCGTTAGCATGTAGCACTTTAGTACTATTATTTATTATGTGCTTACGGCGAGAAGTCTTCCGAGAAGACAATGACATGGATGCAGAGAGGGACTATTCGCATTCACGTTTCTTGAGTGTCATCGTGGCGTTTCGACGAGTGTCTCGAGACTAATATGTAAAGACGGCAGCACATCAAGATACCCGAAATCGTCAAGTTTTCCCAATCAACCTTGAACCTAATGCTTTAGTGACAAAGTTTGAAAATATTTAAATACATTTGACAGATTTTTGCTGCGCCTGTATAATGTGCTGTCGTCTGTACGGCTCAAGATTCTACAAGATAATGATATAGTGTTCCATGTAGGGGCTACTGTGACAACTTGATGGACGACCTCCTTCGTCGCATGGAGCAGTACGCAAATAACTTGGAGTCCCTCGTGGAGGAGAAAACGGAACAACTGTCATTGGAGAAACGGAGATCTGAAGAGCTAC
The DNA here is from genome assembly GCA_949316265.1 of Diarsia mendica. Taxonomy (NCBI): domain Eukaryota; kingdom Metazoa; phylum Arthropoda; class Insecta; order Lepidoptera; family Noctuidae; genus Diarsia; species Diarsia mendica. Next base: position 17,921,049 of record OX438902.1, on the reverse strand, counting down.
TGTATCAAGTACTACCAAGGTACTTATTGTCGTTTATAATCTAACATGCTTTTCGTTCATAAATATTATTTTGTTTAAACCATATACATGTGTATCGTAGGCATCTCGTCTTAGAGCCAAGAAGAGGCAGACAAAACTGTAGGGTATTAAAGGGTTGAGCCCCATGTACAAATACAAATACTGTAATAGGGTTATTTTTTTTTCTGTTTTGGTATAACTTTATTTTCATTTAAATATTCACTAGTTATTTTCAAACAATTGTAATGTTATTTACCCGACTTTTTAAGTCGAACAAATCTTACGTTAAAATCTTTTCTCTGTCATGAACTTACATAATATTCGAGGTATCTTAAAATTCTTTTACGAAATGGAATTTATTATTATAACAATTTCATACATTTTTTTGTAAAAGAAATAAATGAGAGAGAAAAATAAATAAGTATTTGGGTCGCTAGATGGGATGTAGCATTGAAAAATAAATACTTGACTGAGCAAGTGGTCTTTGTAACAATCTAAACAAATAAATAAAATTTAATTGTCTGTCTGTAATTTCAAAAAAATAGCATTTCACTGGAGGCAAATATGAAAATAAAGTACCATAGAAAAATAAAAAACAGGGTAGGTACTTATGGCAAAAAACATTATTTTTATTTTTGTCTGTCTGTTTTTTTTTCATCCGGGTAAACTCCAAAATGACTGAAACGACTCTGACGAAACTTTTACTGGCAAATAAAGATAGTTCAAGGTCTAATAAAGAATAAAGCTCCTTAACATTGGTTACTACAATAACTGATTCAAAAAGGGAAGTCATATTTTTTAAATAATTTCACACAGGAACGCGGATAACAGCTAGCTACACAACTAGTGTACAATAAAAACTTCATGTATCTTTTTCATCTAGGCCCGTAGCTCAACAGCTGATGGCTGGCGAAGTGGTCCAACCGGAAAGCTTCGAATGCGTGACTGTATACTTCAGCGACATCGTCGGGTTCACTGAACTCTGTGCCGCCTCCACGCCAATGCAGGTGGTGGATCTGCTGAATGACCTGTACAGCACCTTCGACAGGATCATTGGTTTCTATGATGTTTATAAGGTAACTATTTTTTTTTATTTGATGCGTTTGGAAATAGGGCCATTTTGTATTTTTTTGAGACAAGCCCGCCACCGTTTTTCCTTTCCACTGCAACTCCTCAAAGCCAGAATCAACAGTGGCGACCATCAGAAAAACGCTGGTGGTCAAAAAGGTGGAGAAAAACTTGCTGGGCTGAGTGTCGCTGGTTCGGCCTCGCACGGAACAAATATTTGTATAGCCTAACGATAGTTGTTCCCGGTCTGGCTGAAGCTGTTGGTATACGAGTTTAACTGTTTTTAAACGCAGCGGCAAGAGTTATTCCTTGTGTGCGGCAACGTTTAAAAAAATGGGTTATCTCTTTATCCCTGGTGTTTTTTAATGCTGTATTTATAAGGTGACCCTAATATGTACACTACGTCCATCGTAAACCAGAATGAATGGTGAATCTAATTCTTAAGTCAACTGAAAAGCGTTATTTCTTCCCATAACAAATTCCCTCTTTCGTGTCCTAAAGGTGGAAACAATAGGCGACGCTTACATGGTAGTGTCTGGTCTACCGGAGAGGAACGGTGATCTTCACGCGCGGGAGATCTGCCTCATGGCGCTGGCTATTGTGGAGGCAGTGAGGGGGTTCGTCGTGAGACACCGGCCTACGCATCGATTGGAGGTGAACTTTACAAATCATTTTAAACTTAGAAAATATTATTCTGTTTAAGTGTATCGGGCCCAAAAGGAGATGGTGGTATGAGCTGGACTCTTTCTCAAAGGATTGGCCTACAATCGAACTAAAGCGCGAAAAGTGAAAATGGAGTTACCTACCCTGATAATTGTGATATCCTTTGTATAAAAACCATAACTGTGTCCTAGCTACTGTCAGGTTAACTATGGGTCAAAAAATAACCACGGGTCACGCAATTGGTTCTCAGATAAGAATTATTGTGACAGAATCATCAACCGAATCATTATGTCAAAGTTTTTACAGAATCACTGGCAGTTTTTTATTGTTTTCTTGCGTATTGTAAAGAACTAATAAAGTGTAACGCAGCATTCGAAATTCAAAAAAACTGTTAAATATTTTGTTAAGTTCACCGAGTAGGACTTGGTTTTCCTCGATAGTGTCTATTGAACCTGAAAATATTTTATTCTACTGACTATGTACTTGATCAGGTCCGTATAGGGGTCCACTCTGGTCCAGTCTGTGCCGGCGTGGTGGGAGTCAAGATGCCCCACTACTGCCTGTTCGGAGACACCGTCAACACTGCCAGTCGCATGGAGTCTACTGGGCAACGTAAGTTCCATGTTTTTGCTGTTAAAATAACATAATTAGGTATGCTGTGTTTTAAGGTTGTGTTTATACTCACCATCAAACTCAACAACTTTCTCCATGAGACCAACAATCATAATCACCAAAAAAAAGTCTGTCACGTTTGATTTTGGATTTTTTTATGAGACTGCTGTACCTATACAGTATCTTTGGTTACCCTCGGCGTTGATGTGTACCTACGCTTGCGATAAAGAAATTTACACGTCGCTAGGTGTCCTACATTCAAATATACTTATTAGTATTTCAATGAACATACCTTAGATCAGCCGAATAAAGAAACAAGATGGTTGCCATTCAAACTGTTAAAAACAAAAAAAAATACCAAAAGACGGTTAACTTGTACCCTCCACGTCCGATCGTTTCAAAGAAACGACTAAGATACATCATGTTCATATATCCAGCCACATTAATTGTGTGTAGTTAACTTTAACGTAAGACAACAAAACGAGATGTTACCACGATTTACGTAGCGGGATGGGGGATAAGACAGATTTATGTACCAAGATTACTTCTACAAGCAGATTTGTTAATTAGAAATTTTGTGACGAAGTTAAGTACTGTAATAAAGCTCGGTCAAAGGATACAATGTTTTATTCCTATTTGAGTTTTACTAGACATAAATTAAACGTTACTGTTTTGTCACAAGTAACTGTATTTCTATTTAAATTGCGATCAAGCCTTACCACTATGTAGTTTCGTTCAACACTTAAGGCGACATTAACTGCCCGCGCCCTTGAGCGCGCGTTTAACTCATCGCCTAAACAAATAAGGTTGAAAATGGGGATGCGTTTGATTCTCGTGACTGCCAATATGAACGATAGTTCGCAGATTTAATTTATTAAAAAAAAAAATACGCAGAAATGTTAAAATATTTTTACGTATGTCCTTTCTGATAGTAAAAAAAATAACAGTTATCGCTCAAAATATTGAGCATTTCGAGACGAAAAAGTTTTTTCGTGTGATTTTTTTGTGATTTTGTGATTTTTTTTTTCGAGGTTCTTGATTAATTTTAGAAAATATTTTTGCATAAGTCTTTTACCTATACATTTGACTATACACTGTATTTTTTTTGGAATTGTAATAAGTAGCAATACGGCTAACTCTGCAACGAAAAACAGGTCGTTTTTACGGTGTCCCTCTTATCTGCGCCTTAAGGGGAAAGGGCAGATAAACCTTATACTGGAAATTATGGCTTGATGTGTCACCGGGTTTACATAGGCGGTTTTAATGTCACAAGACATACTCTAAGTCAAGCACAGTCAAGCTTTGGTTTATATGAGGCAGCATTGTGTTATGGTACAAAATAATATCTCTAAATAATTTATTGAGCTCCTTGTCCTTATCTAACAGGGACGTTACCACACTCCCAGATAGCTAAAGCAAGTTAAACAACAACTAATTTATTCATCTTTTCACAGCTCTCCGAATCCACTTAAGCGAAAACACACGAGCGCTACTCGACCAATGGGGCACCTTCGTGGTCGAACGGCGAGGAGAGGTGGAACTCAAAGGTCGTGGTCGGATGCTGACCCATTGGCTGCTACACTGCTCGGAGCCAGAAGCCCGGCCACCTTCGCAAGGACTTCAGCCTCCTCCTCAATACCCCATACTGTTCCCAGCGCTACCACAACCTGCATTGTCTTTACAAGTTCCTTATCTAGTTGTAGACCCTCCCACGTTAGCTGCTTGAACATTCAGATGTTTTCTATGTATGGATTTTAATCTGGAAAGACAGTATGATCGAGTATAGAGGCTGAGCTTGACCTATCTGACCAAATGCGTATATATCTGTAACTTTGTCTTGTTCTGTCACTTAGAAACGTCTTCTACAAAAGCAAGACAGAAGTGAGTTTGGAATTGTCCATGTTGCACCCTGATGATGATGATGAGCCTCCTTGGGGCAGATAAGTCTGGCTAAGCTCTACGATATGTACCTATCAGAAATAATTCATTGGACGTGTGACTGATCAGATTCATGGTCATTATCGTCTATTAGTTGTCTTTATCCCTCTCCTAGAGAGGAGGCCTGAGTCCCTGCAGTGGGAACATTATATGCTGATGATGATGATGATGAGTCTTGTCTTTATCATAAGAGTACGGGCTTCCTACGTAAAGGCATTAGTTGTAAAATAATTCATTCGTTAGTATAAAGTAATTGTATAAACTTTGGTATTCTAAAAATAATACCTTCATTAGCATTAGATCCCAAAATATTATTTGACTTAGAAAAACTAATGTGAAAAGATACGAAAATAATCATGTTTGTTAAAAATAAAAGGTCGACCGCCTCATAAATTACCATTAAGTAACCTTACTGTCAAACACAAGCCTAAAAAAAACAATATTCTATGATAAATGCGTTCAATTTATATTAAACAGACCGCCATTAAACGTAAAATATGAGGGATGAACTAGAAATAACAGCAACGTAACTCAAATGCAAATTTTATGAACATTTTATCCGCGTACACTAGTTAATGGCTTGACAGTGATAACATTTACATTTTACTAGCTGGTACATCACTATGGACGTTTAACGAGATCATTTACATAAAGTATTCAACATTTGTTACGTACAAATGCATCTGAATAATCTGAAATGCAATTTATTCTCAGGATGAATGTTAAAACTTTATGATGAAATAACATGTTTGTTAACTATGTTGTACATCAAGCTAATTATACCGGGACAACTGTTTAGAATAACTCGCACTGGAGTTCAGTCATTCATAACAATGTTATGCATTGGCATTGAAAGTAGTTTTGGACACGTGTAAAGTCTGTTATTATAAATTATATTCTAACTAGAGTTCGACAAGATTCTTTGGACTTTAAAATAACAGGGGGAGAGGAGGATTAGTGTCAAATTTAAGAAAATGTATTAAAAAAACAAAATGGCGGTGTGAGCTACATATCTATAAATGTAAGTTTTTTAAACTGACATGGTCACTTACACAATCATTGACACTGAAAAGGGCTCTTTACTATATTAAATATCGGGAGCTCAAAACAAAAAGTAAACATGGTAAATATATCGTTTTCAGTGTATATGATAACCATAAATAATTTGTCTACAGTTTTAGTCTATGCTACAGGTCACTACAAAATTGTTTTCAGGCGCGCAAAATAAATCACAAGTTACGGATTTGGCACAAGCCGAAAGTTTTTCTACACGATTCACTGTTTGTATCGGTAAAATACGAGCTAACAGCTTGTTAGGCAATATTTTACCGAGTTACAAAAGTAAACCAGAAAATACAACAAATGCTTTACGTAGAATTTCTACACAAAACCGCGTGTCCAATTTATAAAACATTGCGTGAACGTGGGGAAAAATGGAAAATTCTTTAGTGATTTATTCCAATTTCATTATTCCAGAGAATTTTGCCCCTCTCCTTAAAATGAGCAGTAATTTTACTGTAATTTTCTCCATGTTTCTCACGGGAGCGTAAAACCATCTGCTATGGAAGATTACACGCCATATAGCAGTACTGCTTGACAAATGAGGGCCATATGGTTAAATTATGCAATTCTTACTGGATTGAAGATCTGTAAGATATTTTTTTTAAATAAAATATTTGCGTTTCTTTAATTTACGCCTTTGAATCTAGTCTAGACAAATGATGTTTTTGTTTCCAAACAATTTGATACATAACTTGGCAAAATATATTTTTGGAGATTGAATAAAAGGTGTACATTTCATTATTAGCTAGTATAATAATCCTCAATTTGTTTATTTTACACTTTGGAAATAATATTCTATTTTTAAATTCAAAGTCTTCATAAGTTAGTGTATAGTCCCCGACACGTAACTTGGCAAGAGTCGTTAGTTGCGCAGAAGTCATTTTGTAGGTCTCTTTGGCGGTGGCGCGGGGCGCGGGGTATGAGGTAGCGTCATCCGCGCGTGTGATTGGTGCATTCAAATGCATACGTTCCGTTCGCTCCCGATTACACTTGCGGTGCACGAAACTTGTGTTGTTTTTGTTATTTCTTTTTGTTACGAATTTGAGTTGTCGTTGTGTTTTAAATTTAGTTTTTGTTAGTTGTTTTAAATTGTAGTTTTTGTTACGAGTGTTGTTGTATTAAATTTAGTTTTTGTTACGAGTGTTTTTGTTTTAAATTTGGTTTTTGTTGTTTTAAATTTTGTTTTTCTTTTAAATGCATATTTTTTAATTTACCTAATAAATGCCACAAAGCTTCACCTTTCTTTAACTTCATAATTAAAAATAAATTATGTCAATAACCATAGAATAATGACAAGCAATAAAAGTGACCACTTTTTGTGGCACAAAGTGTACGATGCGCGAACTTTGAATTTGAATTTCGAAACCTTGCCAAGTTACGTGTCGGGAGCTAAATAAGATTAATTCCTAGTTAGAAGCTTTTCTTTTGAGATTGCCTTCAAAATATTTTCAAAGAACCAGTAGATATAGGCACGAATAGTTAATCGATTTAGGTGGCCTACGAAGTCTTAAAGCAGAATTGTTCGAAGAAGAAGAAAGAGATGGCGCTAGACACTATGTATAGAAAGAAAGAAAGAAAGAAAAAATATTTATTCGTCGCAGCTTAACAAGAACATACAAGGAGAAACAAATAGAAAATAAAACAATATAACGCATAATAAACAGTAAAAAAAATAGAAAAAGGATGAATATAAAATAAATGGTTAGCATCTTGTACGTACGTCGTGACTGCGACAAAGAGGTAACCACTCAGCATGGTGCTGTGCTATGGAGACCCGACCCATTAGCACAGCGCTGGTTTTCAGTGGTCACCCGTGGAAAAAAAAAACGTGCGAAAGCCAAAACAGCTTTAGTACTGGGTACTTACTTGTATAGCTCTATCGCTTTTCCACACTGGAATTAATTTAAAAAAATCTTGTTTCAAGATGTCATGGTTACCCCACAGTTCATCCGTTCCCTAAAATAGGGATATAATAATATATAATTTTAATAGTAAAGTACCTATCATATACACCATTTTGAAATTGTACTATCTCACTCATAATATTTAGTCTCATAATATAGATTCTATATCGTTGTCCCTAAATGTTCTATTTTTATATGAATGTTGATTGAAGACAAAAATATAAATAGATGCTTTTATTTATTTTATGTCAATTAACTGTGAAAAATGACAATTATTTTCTATGTTTGGTGATAAAATAAAAGACGAAAAATTGTATTGTTGTTTTATTTTACCAAGTGCAAAAAGAAGGCCAATCTAGGTCATAAATAAAGGATGTACGACTTTGTTTGTGTTGAAAATGGAGCCTACAACCTAGATTAAATTAAGCCCTAGGATGAGATTTCTAAGACTAGTGATCTTAATATTACTCATAACAATCGTGAACTACTTCAAACAACTACTTACACACTAACAAACAAAGTAGAAAGTATTATTCTGTATAATCTACTACAAATTCACTCTCTCGCTCTAAATCATCTAACGTGCTCTTCTTCACAATGGTATAGTTAGAAGATTTCTTCCTCAAAATCTCTAACAAAAGTACGACTAGAGATATGACACAGCCAAAAGCTAGGCATAGGAAACAACTGAGAGTCTGATGTTGAGTTAGCGGTGACGGATCAGAATTTATCATGGGGACATATGTCGTTTTCAGAACAGCTTCTCTTTCCAACAATCCACTTTCTAACATCCTTGGCATCCAAGTTATGAGTGGCCTCACAAACGGAGAGTACATCTTTATCCATACAACCAATGGCACAGTCAAAATTGAGTCAGGTAACACGTGGCCACACTCGTTCTCCTTCTTCCCTTGTGCCGCACAATACGCGAAAGCATACTCCAAAGAGGTCGCCAACACGAACTTCTTCCTACCATCCAATATATCACAAAATACGTCTTCAAACTTCACTTCAGGGATTATTTCAAATCCATCTCTGATTAAGTCATCAAATTCGAAATGAGCATAAATACCAGCACGACCACCAAACTTGTAGCCATCGTCAAGAGTTTCCTTTAAGTTCGCGAAATTGCCGGTTAGAGTATCTGTCTTCAAAGCACCAATAAGGACGCTTTGATACGCATTCCGGACGACAAAAGTGAACCACAACCACAATCCAACAATGTAGAAGTCTCGGAATCTTCTCGGAGCGACTCTTATTGTTTGTCCGAGCATAGCACCCCATACTCTAAAAGCAGCACCTTGAACTTTATCAAAGTTTCTGAAATAACGATTGCAAAAACGCTTTGTACGTTTAAACTTCAACACAAAAGGGAGGGATATGACCAAAAAGGTAACGACTAGGAGAATAAGCCACAAATACCCGTTTAGCGGTGAAAGGAGTCGCCACCACATCGGGCCCGGGGCAACTGGAGGAGCCAGCCACGCTATGCGAATTCTAAAATACGGAATCGAGTAATCCAGGAGACCCAATCTGTCTACTCCTAAAGGTATGGTACAAGTCGAAATATTAGCAAACCCTGAAATGACATCATTCAACGAATCAGACCAATTCTTAGCTCGATCCGAATCGATGCTTATGTAGTCTCTTGCAGTCACTATAGGAGTAAAATTCATGATATCTCGGAGGAGCCTCACGATAGCTTTCTTAATTATTTGTAGTGGAATCTTCTTGTCTATGCCCCCCTGGTGGTAAATCTTGTTAGTTGATATGTACAGAGGACACTCGTGCATGTTACTCATCTTATCAGGATACATACTATAATAAGACGTGTCTGGTTTCCAATAGCTGATTAGAACAGGCTCGGTATTTTGGCAGTTCAAATGATTTTTGTACGGATAGTAGGTGTACAACGCCACATTGCCTTTCTTGTCTCTAGTGATGATGACAACGTCGGTGACGTAGTAGCTCCACAATATACTGGTGATGTGTTCTAGTTTCTTGCGAATTGAGTTTATGGTTATTATGAATTTGGCTCCACCGTTGAAAAGGTTTCTCCCTCTGAGATCAGGCTTTAACCCGCTCAACATCCTCATGAACGATTGGTAACTATCCACAATGATGACCACTTGCTTCGCTGGGTCAGCTCCTCTGCTTTCAATCATCACAGTTCCTTCGTAAGCTCTCAGGAAATCAGTTACAAGTTTATCATCAACATCTTGATAAAAAATAACGGTTGTTTGCCGATAATTGAAATTATGATTTGCAACATCTATAGCACAACTTATGACTTCATCTTGTTTTTCTAAACATGTAATTATTTTTAGTTGTACTATTACAAAGTAGATAAAGACTTTTAGAAAATCATAGACCATTTTGAAAGGACTGTTTCCAACGGAGATTTTAGAAAAAGTGTCGGTTCATTCTTTGGTATAAAAGTTGATGGACTGCGACTGATTTTGATAGATGATCAGAATTCAGAGGTAATAAATCTTCTTTTGTTTTAAATGTTGCGTTGCCGTTCGCTGCAGACATCTTTGGTTCAGATTTTGATCGATGCATGTTACTAATGCAAAAATGAAAGGGTTAATAAACCGTGATAAATTGAGTTTGAAATGGTGTTCAATCATGCAGCAAGTCGCATTTTAGATAAGGAATATCAAAATGATGGGCTTGATCGACAAAAACGTTAATGGGCGGTTTTAATATTTGTAGATAACAATACTTAGTTAAATAATAACAACCGCTAGTCGATCTTCAGATTTAGCCGAGCTTGCGTAGGTTGGTCCATGAATGGGTGACGAACACCCATTACATACCGAGTTTCCTTCGTGCCTCAGAAAGCACGTTAAGCCGTTGGTCCCGGCTGTCCCGAGCGTTCTTCCTCCTCTCTACTACTTTTATCTGTGCTGTGCCCGACAGGGTCCATAATTGAGACTGATGTAACTGTTTCGCTAATATCCTGTATACATTATGGTACGCAATAAAGAATTGAGAATTGTCATTTATAGATTTTTCACAGTCGTTACAGGTAGTCAGTGGCCTGAAAGACAGTTTACGAGGTATATTATCATATTACCCAAAACTAATTGGGTTGTGGAGGTTAGGTAAGCAGTTGTTCTATGTAAAATACTGATATTCAGCAGCATCCAGTTAAACTAGAAGCCGACCCTAACATAGTTGGGAAAAGGCTAGGGGCAGGGGACGAGTTAGCTAAAATATTTAGTGAGGCACTCAGAGGTCTTTGCCAGACAAAGATTTCATCAGAAAACGAAAGTTTTAAACATGAATCTAATAAAGAGGGTTACGGACTACATCGGATTCGGTCGTATTTATTGAACAAAACAAAACTCGAAACATTGACAGCACGGCTGAAGCAGTGGGTCAAGCAGTTGACTGCTGCGCTACGTGTCGCGGGTTCGATCCCCGCACGGAACAAATATTTGTTTATAGCAGAATGTTTCGGGTCTGGGTATTTGTGTATGTGAGTTGAAATGTTTGTGAACGCACCCACGATACAGGAGAAATTCCTAGTATGGGGCGACGTAAATAATAATAATAATTTAATAATAATATTTTTTTTTATAATAATTTTATATATAACATATTAGTGCCCAACGTATTAGTGGCAGTGGTGGCCCAGTGGTGGCGGCCCCGACTTACGAATAGTGAGTTGTGGGTTCGAATTCCAGTCAGGTACATTACTTTGTGTATTTTATTTCATCACCACTGCTCTCAAAACGGTGAAGGAAAACATCGTGAGGAAACCGGCATGTCTTAGAACCAAAAAGTTCGAAGACATGTGACATCTACCAATCCGCACTGGGCCCGCGTGGTGGATTATAGCCCATCCCTCTCCTAGAGAGGAGGCCTGAGTCCCTGCAGTGGGAACATTATAGGCTGATGATGATCATAATATTCATTTGTGCAACAATACACCCGTCATTCACACACCAACACAAAATAATAGTGAACTTTATTTTCGTGAAAATGTGGTTGCTGTTAGACTGCAGCTGTTACAGGTAAAATAAAAATGAAAGGACTGTAGGTACGTTATAAGTTTCTGCACCACTGCGCGCGTGCGCCCCGTCACCATAGCAACGCAAATAACAACATAACTGTAAACAAAACAGTATCGCCAAACTGTGTTTTCACCAATTTAACCTAAATAATAGCTAAGATCAAGTGACATACAGATTACGTCATAAGTGACGTCACGATAAAGTTCAGTCAACGATTTGTGGCAATTAATTTTAACGAACCCATTTATTTTGAGACATTGATTTTATAGAACAGTAATTAAGATCAAACATTATACATTCTTAGTTAGATAAAAGAATGAACAATTAAATATTTTGCAGAATTATTTTACTAGTTACAACTATGAAAATAAAAGTGTTATGTAATCGCATTCGGTATTGGTGGTCAATAGTTATAAGTATATTAATAACAGTGAATGCAAAAGACCTGGAAATGCCAGGCACCTGCCAACAAGGACACTATTATGAACCTAGTGCTCTCAGCTGCATAACCTGCCCCGCTAATGCTTCTATGGTCACTTCCGCTGATGGTAAGTAAATTAAATATGTTCACCTACTACCGGTGATCAGAGTGCTGGTCTATTTTATGGCCAAAGGATGTTATGGTGTTGTTTCGCTAGTGAGTATTATAATATCTGTGGCTAGTGCAATAATGTCCAACATCTATCCACACCAACACACCTTTGCCTAATATGACATGTCCGGCTTAAGTATCATATAGCTATTTGTAGGTTCTTGTACAGTCAGCATCAGAAGAAGATTACTACTCAAAGTTTCAATGCAGGTGTTTTAATAAAAACTTGTAAGATATTGCTCGTAACTAACAAGGTATTGAAGAGTAAGGAATATTTTAAAGAATAATGTTCTGAAACATTGTACTAATATAGCTGGAGGCCTGTACATCAAATAATTAAAATTCCAAAATGTTAAGCTACTTTTTTTGCTGACCGTATGACAAACAGTAAATTCTTTTTTTTTAACCGACAAAAAAGCAACACTGGGCAGTTCAAAGTCATGCACGGAATCCGTGGTTTTATATACCGATATTCTATTTTTTATTTACTCCTACTGTTCCACTGCTAGAACAAGACAAACACTGAGCATATTACCTCTCCCAGGTTTTGGTTGCTCCTGCGCCGAACACAGCGTGCCAGCAGGCATAGATCACTGCAGACCGTGCAACGCTACTGAGGTGGTGTCTGCCGATGGTACCACATGCGTACCGCGGAGGTGCCAGAATGTTGCTGGTAGAATTGCCTGCAGGAAGTGCCCGGCAGACTATGTTACAGGTATGATATGCTTAACAACATCTGATGGATCGAAAAACATCGATTAAGCATCGCGAGGAAACCTGTCAGAGGCCCATGGGATTGGGCGGCATAAAAACTGACCAAAAAATAAAGAAGAACCATAAATAACACTTAGGCTATCGTAAATTCCTAGTGAGTAATTCCTTGTTCATCACCGTCTTCCTGGGCCCCGAGTCTGCTATTCAATAGTGTCAGAATGGTCTATCATTGATCTCATAATTGTTGATTGATGACAAGCCAAAAAGTACCTTAGGTCTATCGACTTAAGGTACTTTTTGGCTTGTCGTCTACTTGTCGAAATCAACAATTATGAGATCAATGATAGACCATTCTGACACAATTGAGTAGCAGACTCGGGGCCCTGCTCTTGTCCCATTCTGCTAGAGGTCAGCGTAACATGTCTCGTTCTTTTTCAATTCTCACTTGTCAGACGTCACGGCATGATTTACTCCTTTCTCTTTTATGTCATTTCTCACACATTCGATTCATTCTTCTTTGGCCTGCCTCACTTTCTCCACCCATCAACGTGAGTGATTGAAAACTTTGACCAGCCTGGACTACATGCTCACCACTGCCAAGTACCACCATTGACGCCGCAAGACAAAAACTTACATAACCAAACCTTTTTTCTCTACTCAGTAACTCAAAACATGGACGGTTCTCCTCTCAAAGAGGTGCAGTGCGTGAAATGTGCGCGCGGCTACAAGGCACAGAACAACGTTTGCATACGCTGCGAGGCCTGCACATGCACGAAGAGCCAGGTCATCGTCAGAGGCATCTGTGTGCCGAAGAGCTATGTCAACTCGAGGCCGAAGTATGAAGAAGGCAGTCTGCATCCGCTGGCTCTGTTAGATGTGGTGAAACATGAATATTTGTGCATGGTGAGTTCAATTTGGTGGTCACTTTTTGTTGTGTTTGAACACAGCGTTTGTTATAATATACAAAACAAACTGACAGGGTGCAATCTCTCATTTAATCTCAAATAACACTGACATTTTTCTACAGTTTTTTTGTTACTTTTACTTTTTTAGTACTATTTCCATACTTCAATATAAAACTTCATTCTTTGTATGCAGCACTCCATCTATGTAAATACATACCATACGTATACATACATTAACTCACACCCTTTCCCCATGGGGGTAGGCAGTGACGTTTAAGTGACTTGAAGTGACGTTACTCCTTTTGCCTCGTCCACATTCATACATCAGGGGCCCAATTCTGTAAAATAGCTAACTTATCAATAGTGTGTCGATAGTGTGTCGGTTGTGTCTCAATAGACTACTCATTGACATTTGGTATTCTACAAATATTTATCGTCATTGACTTGCCACTGTAGTGACATTGAAACGCCATAGTAGGACTTTATGGTAGTCTGTAAATATATTTCAAGTGAAATCTGACAGTTGTGTCTATCGTGTTTGGCTATCGAACTGCCATTGTGAAGCCATCGAACAACGACACCTCTTTTCCCAATTGCATAATAATGTCTGTAGTGTGTCGATAGAGTGACAATGGCATGTTGCTTATCTCTAAGTTACAGAATTGGGCCCCTGGTCATACGTACGCACGCCGGTTACTAGTACTACGCACCTGTCCTTTCTGAAGTTCGGCACTAATAAGATCAGTTAAATAATAATGCTAAAATAAAACAATAATGTGTGTTTCAATATTCTAACGAACGATGCATGCTTCCTGCGGAGCAACAGAGTTGATCGAATTCGTCGTCGCTCTTTCCGTTCGCTACGAGCTTTCGGCCACGGTAACGATACATCGGAAATAAATCAAATCTTTATTGAATTCCCATAAGGTTCCTGAAATAATTTCTTGTACCGGTCATCATATATTGAACTGCGGAGGACTGTCCTGCTATATTCGATCATGAGTTAGTTAATTGGAAATAAAATAGGACCCTGTAAGTTGTCGTAAAAAAAATTATTTCAAATCTTCGAGTCCAAGTTAAATTACTATTTTCTGTAGTAAGTAATTCCCATAATTATAGTTCGTGCCGGTAAACGAGAAGAAAAAACTAACCAGTTTAATATAATATTCTATTAGAGATTGGTGAAGATTACGTCAGCAATGTGGAATGCGGACGCTTTCTATTACGTATACCGGAGATTGAAAAACTTTGTAAGAAACATAGATGACTATGTTAACAGATAGTCGTATTCAACATCACACCTGACAAAAAGTAAAAAAAAATATACTTACTGGAGACTAAACCCAAATCTTTTTTTGCAAAAAATCACTATTCTAACTTTTTTGACTGAAGTTCTTTAATAATATATTGTTCATAGTGTCAGTCAGACTAGGTGTGACTCAATAACTAAGGAATGAACACCCACATACAACGTTCCAGTCTCCGACATAAAGTTTATAGTTTCTGCATTCACAATGAGTAAGGGACTGCTACGACGCTACGACGTAGCAAGTCCGTGTAACCACTGCTACGACGTAGCAGGTTCGCGTAGTCTACACTACGATTGCTACATGTTCGTAGCAAATAACTTCATCTTAATGTAGCTTTCAGTAATATTATATTATTACTATACTTTCCATGTAATATAACCCTCCTGCCATAGTCGGGAAAAAAGACCATCTCAGACACTAATCTGCATAGTCCTCATATATATGTGAGTTGACCAAGATTATGTCTGGACCTTAAAAGAGACTATGACAGAGTTTGTTTCGGCTGTTTCTTATCAGAGTAATCAGGTTCGAAATACCGACCACATGTATGCTGATGATGTTCAAGTCTATCTATCTTTTAGACCAGAAGACTACAATTCGGCAGTTCAGCGTTTAAATAATGACTTAAATAAAATAGCCACCTGGTCTGAAGAGCACTGCTTGGCATTAAACCCGGCCAAGACCAAATACATTTTGTTTGGTTCAAAACAGCAGTTGAGGAAGGTTCCCTTAGTATTGAACCTATCCCTCATGGGAGAACCTATTGACCGGGTTAACGAAGCGCGCAACCTCGGTCTATGTATGGACTACAACCTTAGATTCGAGAAACATATTGCCAGTTCGGTACAAAACTGTTTCTATAGGTTGAAACTATTGTACAAAATGAGGCCTTTTTTGTCTGAGCAGCTACGCGAGCAGTTGGTCGAGACCCTTGTTCTATCGAAA
Organism: Diarsia mendica; assembly: GCA_949316265.1. Taxonomy (NCBI): domain Eukaryota; kingdom Metazoa; phylum Arthropoda; class Insecta; order Lepidoptera; family Noctuidae; genus Diarsia; species Diarsia mendica. The sequence goes on along the minus strand of OX438902.1, from coordinate 17,905,296 downwards.
TTAAACTACACTGACACGGTTTACGGCCCTCGTTTGCTAGCTCGTACAGACCGGCTTATACAAAGAGTCCAAAACGCGTGCGCGCGCTTCTGTTATTCGGTTCCTCCTAGAAGCCATATCACCCCCTTCCTAAACAAACACTTTGTACTAAAAATGAAGTCAAGACGAAAATTACACCTGGCATGCCTACTTTTCGGTGTAATCAAACATAAGAAACCAAAGTACTTATATGATAAGCTGTGTTGGATGACCAGTAGACGCGATTGCGCTCCTCGCCTCTGTGCACAGCAACTGACAACACAGTCTCACAAGACGGCTGCTTTCAGGGGCAGTTTTAGATATGCCGCATCGAAAGTTTGGAACAATATTCCACCACCAATAAGGGTGGTTGGCACGATACACACTTTCAGAACCCGTCTGCGGCAGTATTTGATAGATGCGCAACGAAAGTTGGATTTGGTTCAACATAATAGTTCAATAATATGATTTGTACCTAGGTACTTCACAAAATAATACTCATTGTTGCCATGCCGATTAAATTCCGATGTGTATTTACGTTGCCCTGGAAAAGCTCGTGATGACTGCTGTCGCTTGCGCGGCGAAGCGTGCTTCTTTTAGCTGCCTCTTCCGTCCCAGGCTTGGGTGCCGTCTTGAGATTACATCCCATCGCGTATAGGAGACCTAGACAAAAAAAAAAAGAGAACTTTATTTTACAGCTCATCCAATCACGCCACGTCTATAGACGTGTTAAATGAGAGCTAATCAAATACAAATATAAATGCATACCTACTTACAAAATGTGTCTTGCTGCAATTTCCACTCTTCCAAAACGGGCAGAAAGTAGGTCACTGTATTATGAATCCATAAATATACCCACATTTCTTCGTTCTTGGTATTCCGTTTGTTGTTCGATTTTTTTTTTACGTTATACCACGATAATTTATTTCTATCCTAATCAATGTAATGTTATAATCCTTATTAGTATTAAATGCAATTCACATTTAGCACTCACTACTTTCAAGTTATTCTCTAGGAATTCAATCTCATCTATTTAGTCTACTTTTCGTCATTTTATTATAATTCATTTCAATTATGTCGTAAAAAAAATATAACGTGTCAAGCGCGTGATCGTCCGCTGCGCTCCGCTGCTTGCAGCGCTTTGTCGGCGGGTAACTGCACTGACTGATAAAATTTTGATAAGCACCGGCATCGCACGCGCGTTATATTATTTACTTTATGTACCTACTTATTATTATTATTTTTTAATTTGGATTATTTACACTTTGGATTTATTTATGATTAGACTATAATTATTATGTATTATTTTCTTAATTGTGACACATAAAATATCTATTTATACATATTAAGTATTAGTATTATTTTAGTACCTATACACACAAACATAACTGGTACGGCGTACACACCTCTCAACCAGGTCCAGTTGAAAACCAGCGTCAGGCACTTAGTTGCCTGACATTTATGCTGAACTGGGCCTGTTTGGAGCAGCCGTGGGGCAAATATTTTTTTTTTTGTACCAAATAGTTTTAAGTTATTTAAAAAAAAAAACATTTGTTCATTTTAATTTTTGTATGTTTTTTTATATGCCCTGTGTCTGTACCAATAAATGTTATTTCTTTCTTTCTTTCTTTCTTTATGTCTTTAAAAAAACCCGAGTTCATATAACCCTAATCTGTTTAAGTCGCGAGTAAACAGGCTTCTACTGGGTAAGCTCGTTCCATCGTCGACATCATCTATGCCCTTAGGGCAAGATTGAAGTCAAGAGCAAGCCCATTTATAATAATAAAAAATAAAAAATACTTGTAAAAACCTATTTGCAAAATGAACATCATTTTTCAATACATAATTTATCTTTATAATACAAACAATTTTTTTACTAGCTTTTTATTTCATAGCAAAAAGAACTTCGAGCGTGTCGCACCCTGGCCAATGAATGCGTCAAGAACTTCTACTCCACTGACCCAGCGGGACCCTGCAGACTGTGGACACAGTCTAACTTGGCTACACCTAAAGGTAACGTTAAAAATCTATATTATAAATAGAACCATCACTGTGGTATTAGTATACAAAGCTTTCTGATCTATGGTCGGTGAATGACTTTATATACTTTTATAATAGGGTATTTCACCTAAAAATCTAATTAGTCCGTCTGTTAGATTATCGAAACACATTGGATACATCTTTTTTTGTTTTATCAAATTAATAAAAATTAAAGAAAATAAAACGTGTCAAAGATCATGAGTGGGGGCTTGTGACGTCACTTTCTGGGTAAAAAAGTACCAACCTTGTGACGTCACACGACTTGACTTGACACGACTTTTCGAAGCACGATCGTCGTCTTCGAAATCGTCTCATCTTTTGTTTTTGTGAAAAAAGATAAAAATATGAGTTGGTAATTTTTGGAAATCTATCTGACAGACTAATTAGATTTCTTTAGTGAAATGCCGTATTCTAATAGTATTTTACAGCCACGAAGTCTGGATTTGAGCCCGGTCGATGGCAATAGGCTATTAAATGGGACTTAAACATAACTAACATTTTAAACTGACGGGATAGATAAAAAAAATATCCGGGTTCAGTATAAATAATAGTGTTAAACATAACTGCCGAAATGTGGGTGTATGTATACTAAATTATGTACCTCTGCGTAACCTTCGAGGATTACAGGCGCGAAGTTATGTTATGTTTTATCATGAACTCCACTACCGTACTCAGAGATATTTAATGATTACTAAGGGCTCCCACACATAAACACGATACGACGTCGCGTCGTGGAAATCTACGACACGACGTCGTATCGTGTCGATGCACGATGCGACGACGTCGTGACGTTAGAAACTCACGATGCAATCCTGCGCAGTTGTCTTGTTACTTTAATGAACAAATTAACATTTATTTGGGTTCTAATTTCAAAAACATTTAAATATTCTTTTCAGAATGCGTCTAGAGCGGTCCATTTTTCGGAATGAACTAAAACACCACCCCACTGTATCGACGGCATCGTGCCGTGCATCGTACGTGGCACATTACGTTACGATGTCGTGTTTTTTTTACGATGCTCATCGTAGATTTCCACGACGCGACGTCGTATCGTGAAAAGACGACATCATTGTACGACGCGACGTCGTATCGTGTTTATGTGTGGGAGCCCGAAAGCCGTCACTCAGTAAAGATTTGACATACAAAACCTACACTAAAGTGTTAAAATCTTTACTAAGTGATGGCTTAAGTAATAATTAAACGTCTCTGAGTGCGGTAGTAATTAGCCTCTTAAATTATAGATTGTCTTGACCCGGAAAACGGACGCTGCTAATTTTTTTTTTTTTTTTTTTTTTTTTATTATTTTAACATTTGCAATCGGTCGTCAGACCATAAGCGAATTTGTTGAAGTATACATGGCGTTGTGGTGGAGCAGCCAGTGCTGCGTCCCACTTATAGAAGGTGGTTCCTCTTCAGCCTTTTTACCACCGCTGTCGGGTTTAACAGTTCAGTCACTAGTGGGTTTGGGTGCATGGTTAGGCGTGCCTTGTGTTGACATTTGTACCGCTCGATTTCAAAGTTTACGAGCGGCACCTGCAGGAAATCGTGAATTTCGCTATTCCGAGCAAACCAGGGTGCATTTACTATGGCTCTTAGTATGCCATTTTGAACCCTTTGCAGGCAGAGAATGTTTGATTTGCTGGCAACGCCCCACAATTGGATTCCGTACGTCCATATTGGTTTAAGGACCGAGTTGTAGATGAGTAGCTTATTGTCTACAGAGAGCACCGAATTTCTTCCCATGAGCCAATACAGGTTGCGGAACTTATGGTTTATCTCCTCCCTTTTCTGTTTAATATGATGCTTCCATGTTAGGCGCCTATCTAAATGGAAGCCAAGATATTTAACACAATCTGTGTGTGGTAAGGTATCAGGTCCAAGTCTAACAGGAGGGGTGTTTCCGTGCCTGAGTGTGAAGGTGATATGGTTAGACTTCGATGCACTGGCACGTATCCGCCACTTACAGAGCCAATTATGTGTCTCGTCTAACTGATTTTGTAGTTTATTGCTGGCAGTTTCTGGGTTGTCGTCAACTGACAAGTATGCTATGTCGTCAGCATATGTTGCAACTGTTATGTCGTCTAATGTGGGCAAATCTGATGTAAATATGTTATACAACACAGGGCCAAGAACAGAACCCTGTGGTACTCCAGCTTCCACTTCAAACAATCTTGATCGCGCTTCGCCCTGTTTAACTCTGAAGCTGCGTTCGGATAGGTACGACCGGATGAGCAGGAACATTGAGTGTGGAAGTTTATCCTTCACTTTTGCCAGTAATCCTTTGTGCCAGACACGGTCAAAAGCTTGTTGAACATCAAGAAATGCCGCTGAGCAGTACTTTTTGCGTTCAAAGGCCTGTCTTCCTGTTTCATAAACTCGGTGAACCTGTTCTATTGTTGAATGAGATTTCCGAAAGCCAAACTGATGAGGTGGAACAACATCATTGACGTCCATGCATGGTTTTAGTCGGTTAAGGAATATCCTCTCCCACAGTTTTGACAGTACGGGAGTTAAGCTTATCGGCCGATAGGACGAGGCTTCATGTTCAGGTTTACCTAATTTGTGGATCATGACAACTTCAGAGATTTTCCAAAGGTCAGGAAAGTGAGATGTCCGAAAGATAGCGTTGAACAGACTAGCCAAGAAGGCAATGCATTTTCTGGGAAGATTTTTGAGTATTGAAGGTGTGATCAGGTCAAACCCCGGGGCTTTTCTCAAGTTCAACTGTCTGATTTCCTTCGCAATTTCTTTAGGTGTTGTTGGTTTAATGGGCAGACACATCTGCAGATCTTGTTCTAATATTGCATCAATATCACGCTCATCTGCAACGCTCTCGTTGGGTTTGAATACAGAATTCAGATGCATTGCAAATACTTCGGCCTTTTCTAAGTCAGTTCTTGCCCAGGAAAGTTGAGACCTAATTGGAGGATATGACTGTTGAGGTTTATCTAGGATTTTGGTTGCCTTCCAGAGGGAATTTGCACCAACCCCCGTAGGTGACATCATCTGTAGGTTTGTTGCCACCGTCGAATTAGTAGATTCCTGGACTATAGCCTTAACTCTTTAGCTGCCTTATTAAAGTAGAGTTTATCAAGCGGATGACGGGACTGGTGCCAAATTCTTCTAAGTCTGCGTTTTTCTAGGATTTTTTGCATGATATCTGGTGGATGAGAGAGGTTGGTCGAACCTCTGGATCGAGAGGGTGTGTTGATCCAGGCAGCTATTTGAATGGTATTTGTGAGATATCGACAGGCGTTATCTACGTCGTTGTGATCCATTAAAGATATAGTAGTAGTAAAGTTGTCAATGAGGTAAGTCTTGAAACCGTCCCAGTCAGTTCGGCTATTTGTCAGAGACTCGGTAATTTCGCGAGTGAGCTCACTAGTGCTAATAGTAAGTATCGCCGGTGTGTGGTCTGATGATCCGTCTAGGCTCGATTCAATTGTCGTGTGTAAACTGTCTATGCCTTTATTTACGAAGAAGTCTAGAAGATCCGGTAGTTTCTTTGGGTCGCTAGGCCAGTAAGTGGCTTCACCGGTAGATATTGGTTTTAGATGATTTTCATCAACACAACGTTTCAGATCGCGTCCACGAGTGCTGTTACAACGGGATCCCCAAAATGTATGTTTGGCATTCCAGTCACCGCCTGCAATGAACCTGTGGCCAAGAGTGTTAAAGTAGGTTTTAAACATCTCTGAAGTTATCTTGTGTCTTGGTGGGCAGTAGATTGAGGAGAGAATAATAGGGCCTGCTCGGTCCTCCAATCTAACAGAAGTTGCTTGTAGATGCACTGTAGAATACGGTTCTATCTGTGAATGCCTCAGGTTTCCTCGAATGGCCAGCGTTGAGCCAGCGTGCGCACTACCGTCGGGATGGGGAGTATGGTAAATGTTGAAGCCCTTGATGCGGAACGAGCTTCGGGACGTGCTATGTGATTCTGAAATTAGTACCACGTCTAGTTTGTTTGTTTTTATTAAAGTCTCCAGTTCTTGGATATTGGGAGCCAATCCATTGATGTTCCAGATTGCAATTCGTAAAGGAGTCATTTATGATGCTAGTTTTGTAATGACAGTAGTTAAAAGACCCATTAGGGTACTTATTTGTTGCAGGAGTAGGTCGATTTTTTCATTTTGTTTGATCAAAAGTTGTTCCATAACGGATACGTTTTGTTGAGGGCTGTCTATGTGACGAGATGTAGCAGCGTTGTCTCGTGGGTGATCTTTGGTACGTCCAGCGACTGCATCCGAGTAGCTTTGTTCTGATGTGCGATAGGTGTTTCGTTGGGGTAGGGCGGAGCTATCTGGAGTTGGGTCGATGCGTGGTATATCAGTAGAAGATTTGCCAGTTGGGAAACTTCTTGGTTTCATTTTTCTTGAGAGTATTTCCTTGTAAACTTGACAGCCTTTGTAATTAGCAGGGTGGTCGCAGGAGCAGAGGGCACATTTGGCTGGTGTATTTCTGTCTTTTTTGAGGCACTCTGAGGTTTTGTGGCCCTCCCCACATTTGACACATCTGTATGGCCTCATGCAGTTGTTTTTGCAGTGGCCATATTGTTGGCATCTTTGACATTGTACTATTGTATTTGTTTTGCGTGGGTCTTCGATTTTAATGCGTTGGTGATGGATATACTGGATATTTTTAACCAGTTTATTATTTGTGCTGGGTTCCAAATTTACAAAAAATGTAGAGGTAGGAATTTTCTCTGCTCCATAGCGGTGGTTGATGATTTCTCCCCGACCTTGTTACCAGATTTTTCCAACTCCTGTATGATAGCATCGTGAGGGGTTGTATGATGGAGGTCTTTTATTACTATTCTGTAGCATTTCGTATCTTTACGAGAGAAGGTGTGTCCGATTAATCCTTTTTTTCGTATCAGATCAATGACTTGCTTGTAAACATCGACTGTGCTAACCATCACGCGTAATAGGTTTTTATTTATTATTTTATACCGAAATTCTTCCGGACGAATTACGGACTCAATTAGTTTGGTGAGCTCGTTCAGATCCTCAATCCCATACAAGACAATAGGAGGGGGCTTATTTGGTGGTTTAGGCTCATTTTTTGTTTCTTCCGTTAGGTCAACAGGCAGATTGGAAAATCGGTTTGCGGACTCAACTGGTGGTGGTGAGTTAACGGATATTTTCCTTTTCTTAGATGTGGGAACGCGTTGCCATTGAGGAGGTTGTGCTACATCTGTTGAAAGCTTTGCGGCTGGCACTTGTTCTGTTACTTCATCCGACTCATTCTCGCAGGAGAGCAGAATGGGATTGTTGGAGGAACCCGATTGTTTGAATGAGATTTCGCTCACTGAATTTGATCTTTGTCTGTTGAAGAGGCTTGGGTGAAAGATTTGTTGAACAAATTTCTTAGGCGAGATTTTGTTCTTTAGATTTTCATCAGTATCGTTGGTTTGACTTTGAGCCTGATTTCCCACTCTAGTCAAATTGGTAACGTTTTTGCAACTCATGGTGGTAATTATTTTCTTACAATGGTAACACTTTCCCAAATGTCAAATGACATAATGACATCTGACGTTTACTAGTTTCAAACTTAATAAATATTATGTGGGTGGACGAAGAAAAGTTAAAATTTCTAGTGTCACTCTTGTAATTTAATCACGTTTTTTCCTATGAATCGCTTATTGCTTTTAGCCACTAATAATAAAATTGTACACGATTATCACTTATTAAAGTTCACTTTAGTAATGTTTCTAAACACAAACTCGAAGTTTTATGCACTAGATCACTTTAACTCTCAGACAGCATGACTATGCGTGTTGACAGTTGACAGCTATATGGACGCTGCTAATTAGCAAGTACTTTTTACTACAAACTGTAAGAAAAGCCGAGCAGCTTGTGTTTAATTTATTATGCCATAATTACAGGACCACTCTCGGACCACGGGAATTATGGTAACGAGGTTTATTTTGCAGCATAATTATAATGCATTATCTCCAGCCAAGTTTTCCTATTTAAACTCAAATAAATCACACTAATATTATAAAGGTGAAAGTTTGTGAGTGTGTGAGTGTGTATGTTAAAGTATGTTTGTTACTTCTTCACGCAAAAACTACTGATCGGATTTGGATAAAATTTGGTACACAGATAGTTTATAACCTGGATTCGTCGTCGATATTGCTTGGAACACAGACGTGTTGTTGCTTTCGCTAATAATCTGCGCATCTCCGTAATCTCAATTATAGTCAGTATACGCGAGTACATAAGCTCCAAAGTAAAGTGTTCGTCAACGCGTGCGTGGCTAAGAACTCAGTGCTGTATGTGACCCCTCACCCCCGCGAGTAAAAGAATCGGACACATATCGTTCATCCTTGTCCTGACAACGATTATCAATACGCGGACTTCGGAGAACTTCGTGGACACTCGCACCTACCAACTTACCTACAAATCATCAAATTGTTCATACTTGTTACCCTGTTTCTAACGGAAAATACGAAGAACGAAAAATGAACAAATGCACGGAATGTAAAACCCAGATAACAGCGGCGGACAAGGTAACCTGCTCAAAGAGACTCTGCGGTAATCACTATCATCTGCTATGTGCGAACTTAACAGCTGATGCCTCTGCGACCACCCTCAAGTCCTGGAAATGCTCCAAATGTAACAAAGGACAATCTAAAAACCAGGATACACCTGGTGTAACTACTGAATTGCAAGTAACAGAATGTAGTCAAACCCAGAATGTTGCCTTAAAAAAAGCGAATACATCACCGGGCCTGCCTCTGTGCAATTCCCCTACGGGGTCAGCGGAACTGCTTGATGTTATACGCTTAGAGCTACCTATTATAATTCGCGATATGTTAACACCGGAGTTTCATAAAATGCAATCACAAATTGCAGAACTCGATAAATCGGTTAAGTTTATAAGTGCCAAATATGATGACGTGATGAAACAAATGGCAACTAATAATGCTGAATTAAAATCATTACGGGATGAAAACGAGACACTCCGTACCAACGTTCACAACGTCGAGACTCGTCTTCGTCGGCTGGAGATTGATCAGGTGCGTCAAGACCAATGGGTTCGCCTACAAAATATTGAGATCTCCGGGTTTCCCGAAAATAAGGAGGAGGAAACCGTGAATATAGTGTTGAAGATTGCTGAACATGTTGGAGTTCCTGCTAAGCGTGAGGATATAGAATTCGCCCACCGAGTCCAAACACAGCAGCATAACAACTCAAATCTTCCAAGGAACATAGTTGCTAGACTCAAACAACGCAGCACTAAAGACGCGATAGTTGCCGCTGCACGGAAGCTGCGAGGAATCAATCTGCATGACCTGGGTATTCAGACAGCAACTTCACATAAAGCTAAGGTATACGTTAATGAACACCTCACCAAATATAATAAAAGTTTGTTAAAACAATGCAAGCTCAGGGCTAATGAACTTAACTATAAACATATATGGACAAAAAACTGTCGAATCTATTTAAGAAAGGTAGACAGACGGGTCTCAGCATATTCTTGTGCTGACAGAAGAAGACCTAAAAAACATTACTTAACGATATATATTGTTATCTCATCTTGTTATCCTCTTTTATTTTGTACGTGTACTACTTTATCGAGTTTTGTTTTAAGTATTCTAGATACCATTTTGCATTCCTATTGTTATTGTCACCATTACAGTAATAACCACTTTTATATAACTGATCTCTATTGCATAACGAACAACTTCACAAAACTTTACACACTACAAAATGATTCATTCACAATAACACATTTACTTCAAACAGCACTACACATACATATGTATACACATACTTACATACATTCGACATACCTTTACTCAAACCGTACCGTTCAATTCATTTGGAGACCTATATTTACTTGGTATTCATAGGTATCACTGTGCGCGCCGCCCGCGCCCGCGCCGTGTAGTTAACTCGGACGCAGGTATCACTATCTCATTTTGTGAATCATCGCGGCAACTATTCATCAGCGATGGCTAACCGTAAAACTGATTTTATACAATTTTTCTATCAAAACGTCCGGGGTTTGCGCACTAAAACTAATACATTTTATGAGAACATACCGTAAAATGCTGCAACTTTGCACGGATTTTGACGTTTTTCTTCGATAAATCTTTAATCGTTAAGAAAGTCGTATGTTTTTTCAATTACTGTCCAATATTGGACTTTAAGCTATAGGAATACGTTTGCTAATAGTAAAAAAAGCACCTATGAAGCACCAAAAAATTGCTTTGAAAACGTAGTTAAGATAAGATAAGATAAGATAAGATTTGACACCCATATTGCCTTATAGTTCTTTTCCACGTCAGACTTCACTGAATCTTGAATGGCACAATATTTTTTTTTTTACAATGCTAGGCAAAGTTGTGCAAATAGGGTAGACGACTGACTAAAAAAAATAAGATTCTGTTTAGTCCGTCAGTTAGATTATCGGAAAATATTGGATACGTGTTTTTTGTTTTATCAAAATAATAAAAATTGACGAAAATAAAGCTTGTCAAAGATCATGGAGAGGGGGCTTTTGACGTCATAGTCTGGTAAAATTGGACCTAGCTGTGACGTTGCACGACTTTTCAAAGCGCTGTATCGTCTTCATTTTTTGTTTACGTGAAAAAAGAAAAAATACGTGTTCAATATTTTTTGGAAATCTATCTGACGGACTAATTAGATTTTTTTAGTCGTCTACCCTATTACCATTGAAACGATCACAACTTTGCCTAGACATTGTCCGCACTGACAATGAAACTGACACTGACAGTTTGTTAGCTAAAATTGACGTATGATCGAATGTTGCCATACAGATTGCTGACTTGCTTTTAAAAATACCATAACAATAAAAAACATTTCGCAGCGGCAATAATTTAACTTTTTTGAATTTAGGCAATGTTGAGCTAAAAAGGCAATGTTACAGCATTTTACGGTACTATCATCAAACAGTGACATCTTAATGTTTACCGAGACCTGGCTACATGACGGCATTTTGGACTCGGAGCTAAGTAATGATAGTTATGATTTATTTAGACGTGATCGCGGCTCGCTAGGCGGCGGGGTAATGATTGCTTGTGCTTCGCGTTTGCAAGCGCGCGTGCGGCTCGAGTATGACCGACCGGACCTCGAATGTATATGGGTAACTATTCCCGCTCAATCGCTTGCCGTAAAGCGCAATCTACATATCGCGACTGTTTACTTACCTCCAGATCGCGCAATACCGGAACGTATTCAATTATTAACGCAGTTGATATCTGAGGTAATTGATCAGAACCCTAACGATTATTTTCTCATATCTGGCGACTTCAACCTACCTTGTATTGACTGGACAAGTGGACAGCCTGTAGTGTTGAAGAGGGGCGCCGTTGAAGTGCAAAACTCCGCGTCACATCTTATTAACACAATGCTGTTCTGCGGTTTGAATCAATCGAACTTTTTCACCAACTCACATAATCATACTCTGGATTTAATCTTTACTAATTTTTCTAATACTATTATAAAGTCAAACTGTCCATTAGTACAGGAAGACGCGTTTCACCCTGCAATTATTATTAACGCTGTAGATATATTAGTTCCTCCGTTGAAACTCACGTTATTTCAAAAACATATTTTTAGGAAGGGAAATTATGAGGCTATTAACGACGATTTACTTAAGTACGATTGGGAATCAGTTTGTAGCAACGATACGCCACTGGAGCATATAATAGAGGTGTTCTATTCGGTAATTAATACAGTTATTGATAAATATGTACCAAAAGTTACCATTGGGGGTACCTATAGCTACCCTGTCTGGTACAGTCGAGCATTAATTATTGTTATTAAGGAGAAAGCTAAAGCGCACAAGCAATGGAAAAAATATGAAAATGCTCATGATTACGCTACGTTTGCCTTATTAAGGGATCGACAAAAAAAGATGCTAGTGGAGTGTCATAAGGATTATTTATACAGATCACAAGAGAACATAAAAACTTCACCTAAATACTTTTGGACGTACGTTAAAGCTAGAAAGAAGAACAAAAATGCTTATCCTAAATACATGACGTATGGTAATAGTCAATTAACTGGCGAGGCCGAAATTTGTAACGCGTTTAATGATTTTTTCTATAAGAACTTTAGTAGCAGGCTCGGGACTTACACCCCTTTCTCAACGGACTGTGAAACATACGGTGACACACTGCATTGCTTGACCATCGACAGTGCGAGAATCCTGAAACTCCTAGAGAATCTGGATACGTCAAAGGGACCTGGTAGTGACACAATACCCCCTCTCTTCTTCGTTAAATGCGCCAAATCGCTCTCCTTACCAATCGCTTATATTTTCAACAGATGTTTTCGTGAGGGGTACTGTCCAACTATTTGGAAAACTGCGCACATTGTCCCCATTCATAAAAAAGGTAGCAGAAACACAATAGAAAATTATCGTCCAATATCGATTCTGAATGTTATAGGGAAAGTAATGGAGAAAATAGTACACAACTTTATCTATCCTACCATATCTAAATTAATTCCGCAACAACAACATGGGTTTATTAAGGGACGGTCTACAAACACTAATTTAGCAGTATTTCTCGAGAGTGTGGTTCGTGATATGGACGGTGGTGGGCAGGTTGACGTGATCTACACGGATTTCGAAAAAGCATTCGATCGTGTGGATCACGACATCCTTCGGCGTAAGCTGCAAGAGCTTGGAATTCGCGGTAACCTACTCAGATGGTTCGAGTCGTATCTGAGAAATCGGTCTCAAATTGTCACACTGGGCGGAGTAAGGTCTGACTGCGTAACTATACCATCTGGTGTGCCACAGGGCTCAATTCTGGCACCTCTCTTATACTCTGTCTACCTATACGATATAGGAGCACATGTTTTTGATGCAAGGTTCCTGATGTATGCCGACGATACCAAGATTTTTATGGCTATAAGAAATAAGCATGACTGTGAGAAGCTACAAAGCGACTTAAATAGATTATCTAATTACTACATTATCAATAGAATCAATGTTAACGTAAGCAAATGTCAGACTATAACCTTTACTAGAAAGCGAAATTGCATTAACTACAGCTACAGTCTCAGTGGTGGTAATGTTGTGCGTTGCAACGTTATTAGGGATCTTGGTGTCGTCCTGGACTCGAAACTTTTGTGTTCGGAACATGTGTCCTATGTCGTTGGCAAGGCATATAAAAACCTAGGATTCATTATGCGTACTTGTAAGCTATTTAATGATATGAGTTGCATCAAATTAGTTTATTTTGCGTACATACGCAGTATTTTAGAATACTGCAGTAATATTTGGAATCCGCACTACTTGGTCTATAAACAGCAGATAGAATCAATACAATCTAAATTTGTCAAATACATTAACTATCGTAGTGGTTTCAGATCTTCAGATTATCTGTTATCTTGTAAACATCATAATATGCTGCCACTCGAGAACAGACATATGATTCTGGACATGCTGTTTCTTCATAATATCTGCAGTGGGAATATCGACAGCACCGATTTGAACAACTTAGTTGTTAGATTAAGTGCTCCGTCTCGACGGACTAGGCACACGCAGTTATTCGAAGTACCGCACAGTGGTACTAACTACGCTCAAAACTCAGTCGTTGGTAGAATGCTAAGTAACTATAACAAAAAATTCTCTCATCTTGATATATTCAACACTAAAAAAGGTAAATTTAGGAAAGAATTAATAACGTCAGTTTGTGATGAACTGACAAATACATCTCAAACTAAATAAATAGAATTGAACAATAGGTAAAAGGTATAATACAGACAATCGTCATGCACCACCATAACACACACTTTTGTAAAGGTGTGTTATGGTGGTGGCACACTCCTACACACACACTCACACACACTCACACTCACTCAAAACACTCACTCACGCACACACACACACGCCGTACTCTAAGCAATGTATTGTATAGTTATTAAATTGTAAATCCGTAATTGGCTGTAAGTTTAGTTTGTAATCTTAGGATAAAACTTCAAGGGCTGTGGATTTTGTGATCAATAAATAAATAAATAAATAAATAAATTAACACAAAGGATACTTTTTATCCCGATTATTATCCCGTGGGATAATTTTCGAGTTGTAGCGGGTGAAGCCGCTGGCAACAGCTAGTCAGACATGTTTGTGATTTGTTTGTTCAGGAATTTCTTATTATCCACGTAGTATTTGTGCCTGGTTAATGACATAAACACAACTGGTGAAATATGTGTATACTTTTAGGTACAGTCGAACAAGCTAATAAGTATACAGGGTAGAGATCTTTATAATTCTATAACACTGAAAATATTGATTGTAATTTTGTTTTATCAAGTGTTTCGCATTAAGCGACTGATGTCAAACACTGTATCGTTTGACATCTCACATCAGTCTCTAAATGTATCAGTATAAACTTAAAAGTAAATGCAAGTTAGCTGGCTTATGAGCTTGTTCGACTGTACACCTCTTCCTAAGCCTTCGGGGATAACAGGAGTGATGGTATCTGTTTTATTTGATTTCATTTCAGGTTTACCTCATCTTACAGTAGAATCAACAATGGAAGACAAAAATCCAGGGGAGACTTTCTTAGCACGCAAGAAGGTACGAGCTTTTAATATCCTTTGAGGTTGGCCAAATTACAGCCTATGTTTAAAGTAGCCTAGCGGAGACAGAGATATTTTATGAATAAAACTTAACAGATTTTTGAGTCAGTGTTAGTGAGGATCTCACAACGGGATTAAAATATTTTCAATTTTAATAGGTCTTTACCTATGAAATTGCCGTTTTGTTTGAAAAAATTTAAACGAATTTTTTTCATGTATTTTTTATTTGTATTAATCGAAGTAATCACCCATGCAATCAATGCATCTTTGCCAACGCAGTGGCAGTTTATTGATGCCCTTCTTAAAGAAATCAGCTGGTCGGGAGGCAACAAATTCTTCAAAGGCATTTTGTACTGCCTCTCGGGTATTGAATTTTTTTCCCGCCAAGAAGTTATCCAAATTCTGGAAAAAGTAGTAGTCTGTAGGCGCAAGGTCTGGTGAGTAGGGCGGATGACGGAGAGCTTCCAACCCTAGTTCTTGCAACTTGGAGACCGTCTGCTGTTCAGTATGAGGTCGCGCGTTGTCGCGTGCAGGAGCAGCGGAGACGAGCGATTGACCAATGCTGGTTGGAGATGTGCCAGCTTCTCCGTCATTGTGTTCAGTTCTTCACAGTACACATCTGCAGTAATGCTCACCCCGTTTGGTAAGAAGCTGTGATGAATCACACCGGCGCTAGACCACCAAACAGTGACCATCACTTTTCTAGGGGTAAGTTTTCGTTTAGGGCATTGTTTAGGTGCTGAACCAGGATCCAACCAACTTGCTGAGCGCTTACGGTTATCGTACAGGATCCATTTTTCATCGCAGGTAACAATGCGGTTCAAAACTCCTTCATTTGTGTGTCTGTTGAGCAGTGCAAGGTACGTCTCGACGCGTACTTCGCGCTGGCGATCATTGAGTTCGTGGGGCACCCATTTGTCAAGCTTTTTTACCTTGCCAATTTGACGCAAATGGACCAATATTGTTTTGACGCTAACGTCGAAAGCTGCTGCTAATTCAGCCGTAGATTGTGTATCATCAGCTTCTTTAACAAAAATTATTTTGATTTGAAATGGCCAGTACTGCAGAACGGCAATTTCATAGGTAAAGACCTAATATAAAAATCGAAATTTTGAAAGTTTCGTTCTACCTTGGATCGAGAAATTTGTTTAAAAAAACGTAACTTACTTTTTTTTCAACAGGACACTTTAATAGTTGCAGCAGCAGAGTTCTCATCTGACGGTGGAGTTAAGTTACTGAAAGACATCGATGTACATGACTATCCGTGCCGACTGCCCGTCCTAATCAGAATAGGTCGAGATTTCTCGTAAGTTCTAATCATTTTATTAAAGTTAAATACAAACGGAATTAAA
The DNA here is from genome assembly GCA_949316265.1 of Diarsia mendica. Lineage (NCBI taxonomy): Eukaryota > Metazoa > Arthropoda > Insecta > Lepidoptera > Noctuidae > Diarsia > Diarsia mendica. Next base: position 17,889,320 of record OX438902.1, on the reverse strand, counting down.
CACTAGAGGTCCTTGAGTTTATTATTCCCAGTCATCTACTGTGCGGCTGGTTAATATACAATCTTAGTTTAGATCAGTTAAGTTGTATACCTACGCACGCGATATACACACTTATCTACTTAAAATAAATGAATAGATCAAGGGAGACATTTCTCGAAAACAGAACGAATATTTACGAACTTGAAGAAGGATATTATTATTCCTTTTTACTGTCAAGACATTTGTGTACTATGAAATAGAAAAGATTTTTTCATATCGAAAGTACAGATCAAAGCAAAACGTTTCTTTACTCTATTTTCTATCTTTTCATTGTAAAAAATGGGGTCACAAGGAAAATAAGTAATCTTTGATTGTTAAGACGGAGTAATCTTTTAAAGGACAGCGCACAGGGGGTGTAAAATGGGCACTTGAGCAGATCATAAAAAATCGTAAAATGGTCACAGAATCAGTTACTATTATGAATAGTCCATTTTACGAATAGGGGATCGGACTGACTCAAAAAAATATGATTCTGTATAGTCCGTCAGTTAGATTATCGAAAAATATTAGATACGTGTTTTTTGTTTCATCAAATCAATAAAAATTGACGAAGCTATAGCGCGTCAAAGATCATGGAGTGGGGCTTGCAACGTCACTTGAACGTACAAAATGTACTATCATATGACGATAATACAGTATTCTACATGGAGCGACTGCCTATCTGAACTCCACAACCCAGTTAGTAAGACAAAGACAAGAGACAGATAAGACTGGTTGTCAGACTTTCGGGCCACTGACCTTTGTATTGTATGTTTCATTCCAAATATACAACGGAAAGTAAGTAAGGGAAATGTTTGCAATGCCCAAATATGGAAGAAAGAAATCAAAACGAAAATCGAAAATTGGAACTCTATAATATTTTGTGTAGGTTGAAGGTTTACTTGATGTGAACCGATTTCACTATTCTTTTCAAATCCTGAACTTTCATGACGATTAGAGTTGGCATTCATTTATTACTCACTAGTGACCCGCCCCGGCTTCGCACGGGTACAAAAAAGGTATTAAAACCTTCCTCTTGAATCACTCTATCTATTAAAAAAAAACGCATCAAAATCCGTTGCGTAGTTTTAAAGATTTAAGCATACAGACAAACAAACAAATAAACAAACAAACAAACAGACGCGACTTTGTTTTATACTATGTAAGGATATTTATTATTATTATTTATTACTCTCTCTCCTAAGTCAGAAAAAGTGAGGACCCAAAGGTGGCTAAAAAAATAATAACCTACTTTCAAAACGAATAGCAATGCTACCAGTTTTTTACACTGCAGCCAGCATTTTTCCTGTTTCCGCGATGTGTACATTTTTTTGAGGATTTGTTTTTTGTTCTTTTGTCATTGTATTTTATGTTCTTGTTGTTATTGTATGTTGTGTCATGTGTTTTTTCTTTTTAACCGACTTAAGGTGACGAAAGGAGGAGGATTCATTTTTTTGTGTAATATTCATATGTCATTGTAATATTAGCAAATTGTGTTTTTTTTTGTTTGGAAGACTATTATTTTATAGTAGTCTCTTTTAACCCTTCGTATGCCGTAGCGTAGATCTACGCGAGACACAATGGCTTTTTAATTGTGTCTAATTACACGGCCTACGAGAGGTTAAAGATGAAGATTTCATGCTGGTTTTTGGAAATATAGAATGGAACTCTTCATTAAAAGACAGCATGTCTGTCGTTATTTCTGCAACTTGGATATGTTTACACTATTCCATAATATATATTACATTTCGCCTGTGTGCTGAGAAGGTGATACTCGTATTCAATATTCTCATTTTGATATTTGTACATATTTTATCATAAATCTATTAGTAGTTTGTAAATAATGTACCATAGCGATGAATAAAACCCTTTAAAACTCCTTTGCTCATTCGAGAAACTTTGTACAGACATTGTACAGCATTAGCCGATTGAGAGATGCAAGAGTATATCCTTTAATTCGTTTGAACAACAGTCCTTAAGGCGAATGCTCACATACTGCCCGCGAAATTCAAATTTTCTTATGTTTTTTGCAATTTGCAGGCCAGTGCTTGGTTGTATGTTGATGAACATTTGATTCGCGACTGTAAGACGTATTTAGTTACAGAATTATAATCATCAAAATCATCAATACAACCCTCCAAGTTCATATAGATCGAGGAATAACTTTGACCTTGAAAAAATAGTTTCTCGATCTATATGAACTTGGAGGGTTGTGTTGGTGATTTTGATGATTATAATTCTGTAACTAAATACGTCTTACAGTCGCGAATCAAATGTTCATCAACATGCAACCAAGCACTGGCCTGCAAATTGCAAAAAACGTAAGAAAATTTGAATTTCGCGGACAGGGTGTGAGCTTCCCCCTTAAATATTTACATGTATAAGCCATTAAACAAATTGTTTACTTAAATGATTGTCGCATCAGTTTTAAAAACATCGCATAGAAAGAAAGAAAGAAAGAAAGAAAATATATTTTTTGACACACGCCACAAGTTCACACAACAAAAAATATAAAAATTAAACTAAAAACTAAACAGAAAAATAATAATAAATAGTCATTGAGAAACAGTTGACGGTTCAATCTAGAATAAAAAAGACAACCAGAGACCTAGCTAAAATTGCGTAAATGACAAAGATTTTTTATGGAAAAGGCAGAGGAGTTTTATTGTTCAAATCATTGCCTTTACGTTAAGTTAAATTATGTTGCATGACATATCCAGAAGAATAGCGTATTATTAAGACATTTTCTGGCTCATTAGTATATATTTAATAGTTAGTTTCCTTCCTTCTTCCTTCGTCAGTTCCCACCTTTCTTATCTCATACCTACATGCATACAAACTTGAATAATTCGTCGCCAACACCGCAAAGGGGCGAACCTCATACAAACGGTCAAAAATTAGTTAAGTATACAAAAATGCTCCATTTGTAGAGCTCTATGTCGTCACAAAAAGGCGAAGCTCTAAGACTAATAGAAACGAAAAAAGATTGACGGCGTATCTCAAAATCAGTACCAGCAAAATTTTACGAAAAGACGAACTCGAAGTACGCCTTTTCGTCGCGCCACTTTATCACCAAGACATCCCGTTTAACGAATATTCTCTTAGAGTTACGCCTCGATGCGCTATGATAATATGCGTTGTTTTAATTTCAAAAACTATATTCAAAACAATCAAAAAAAATATTATGAGATCACAAACTTGTTGACCTTAAAATATTTTTGAAACAAACCAAATTACTTAGTAAGTTTGGATTCTTTGTCATTATAACTCTATATTATGGTTAAAATCAAATAAAAACAATTCGGTATTATTACAGTGTTTCTTTACTAGTCTTAGTATTTCTCAACTAGACTTTATAATTACTGTTAATTACTGCAACACCAACGTATCGCCTATTCTAAGATTAATACTGTATTGTGCCTAAATTTAATACACACATACACACTTTTCATACTTTTTTTTGCAGATGACTGTATTTCAGTAGGTCTAGCATCGATATATTTTTATTTTGTTGTTATGAACATATTTTTGATATTATTTGTTACCTATGTGAAACACAGAGATCTGGCTATTGGGCAGAGCCAGCTCACGAAACTGAAGACCGACGATGGCAGGATCGTGTCCGCCAAACCGGAGCTTCTGAGGGAGATCGAGAGTTTTTATGGGCAGCTGTACACGTCAACTAGTCAACCCGTCGAAAATCTAGCGAAAGACCCCAGAGCTAGATTGACCCGACACTATACCGAAGACATCCCGGACGTCAGCCTATACGAGATTAGGATGGCTCTGAAACAGCTTAAAAACAACAAGGCGCCGGGTGATGACGGAATTACGGCCGAACTTCTGAAGGCGGGTGGCAAACCGGTCCTTAAGGCCCTACAGAAGCTGTTTGATTCCGTCATACTCGAGGGGAAAACGCCACAGGCTTGGTGCAGGGGTGTGGTGGTGCTCTTCTTCAAAAAGGGTGACAATGCCCGGTTGAAGAACTATATGCCCATCTCACTTCTAAGCCATGTCTACAAGTTGTTTTCAAGAGTTCATCACGAATCGTCTCGCACGCAGGTTTGACGATTTCCAGCCTCCCGAACAAGCCGGATTCCGAAAAGGCTTCAGTACCGTAGACCACATACATACGCTGCGGCAGGTTATACAGAAGACCGAAGAGTATAACCTGCCTCTCTGTTTAGCGTTTGTGGACTACGAGAAAGCCTTCGATTCGATCGAGACTTGGGCTGTGCTGCAGTCTCTCCAACGGCGCCAAATCGACTACCGGTACATCGAGGTGTTGAAGTGTTTGTACAAAAACGCCACCATGTCAGTCCGACTTCAGGACCAGACCTCGGAACCTATCCTTCTGCAGTGCGGTGTGAGACAGGGAGACGTCATATCTCCGAAACTGTTTACCGCTGCATTGGAGGATATCTTCAAGGTTCTGGATTGGAGAGGACTTGGCATCAACGTCAACGGCGAGTACATCACTATCATCACTGAGACCATGGAAGACCTCAGTGCAATGCTCGATGACCTCAGTAGAGCTTCCTAAAGAGTGGGTCTTAAAATGAACATGGACAAAACCAAGGTTATGTTGAATGTTCATGTAACACCCACTCCTATCAAGATCGGAGACTCTACGCTCGAAGTTGTGGACGATTATGTCTACCTGGGACAAACGGTCCAGTTGGGTAGATCTAACTTCGAGAAAGAGGTCAATCGGCGAATCCGACTCGGCTGGGCAGCGTTCGGTAAGTTGCGCGGTATCTTCTCGTCCAACTTACCCCAGTGTCTCAAGACGAAAGTCTATGACCAGTGTGTGTTGCCAGTGATTACATACGGGACCGAAACGTGATCGCTCACAATGGGCCTCATCAGAAAGCTCAAAGTCACCCAAAGGGCAATGGAGAGGGCTATGCTCGGAGTTTCCTTGCGTGATCGAATCAGAAATGAGGACATCCGCATGAGAACCAAGGTTACCGACGTAGCCCGAAGAATCGCCAGACTTAAGTGGCAATGGGCAGGGCACATTGCTCGCAGAACGGATGGCCGATGGGGCCGAAAAGTTCTGGAATGGCGACCGCGAACCGGAAGACGTTGCGTTGGAAGGCCTCCCACTAGGTGGACCGTGCACCTGGTCAAGGTTGCAGGAACCCGCTGGATGAGAGACGCACGGGACCGGTCAATGTGGCGACGCCTGGGGGAGGCCTATGTCCAGCAGTGGACGTCTTTTGGCTTAAATGATGATGATGATGATGATGTGAAACACTCTAATAATACCAAATTGTTTTTATTTGATTTGGAATACCAAATTGTTTTTCTTTGATTTTAACCATAATATAGAGTTATAATGACAAAGAATCCAAACTTATTATGTAATTTGGTTTGTTTAAAAAATATTTTAAGGTCAACAAGTTTGTGATCTCATAATAAATTTTTTGATTGTCTTGAATAAAGTTTTTGAAATTAAAACAACGCATATTATCATAGCGCATCGAGGCGTAACTCTAAGAGAATATTAGTTAAACGGGATGTCTTGGTGATAAAGTGGCGCGACGAAAAGGCGTAAGTATATATTTTCTCGGCTTTTTCTCGAAAAACCCAGCATTGTAAAATATTATATTTGTATTAATTTTGTAGTCCTGTTTCCATAGTGCACCTTCGCGTTTGATTTTTTTGATTATTATCTAAATATTTTTTAATATCATCAAAATAAGCGCGTCATCGGGAGAAAAAAAACGTTTTTTGCCTCTCCTGTAAAATTTTCTCATTTGAGGTTCGCCCCTTTGCCGCGCAGGCGACGAATTGGTACGCTACAATCTCGAATCGCTAGTGGGCGATTCGAGATAAAAACTAAAAAAAAGCAGCATTAGAAATAAATACTTGTTCACAAGCCTGATATTTATGAAGAGCCTATGGATAGAAAGTGCTCATGTGGGGGTGTAAACTAGACTTAATGGCGTAGTTACATACCTACATTACATACATTCGAGGTATTTCGGACTAAATTGTCAATTTATGAAGAGGCTTAGTAACTGAAATATGAAGGTACGAATATATGTCTCGAGTTCTACAACCATAGCTATGTATGTAGTGTTTGTTTTACGAATGTAGTGGAATATGTGGCAATAAAATAAAGACTTTAAATCGAAGCCGAAAATGTGCATGAAACAAAAGATGCTGGTGGAACATAACCTCTTCCTTTAGAAGTCGGTTAAAAACAGCCAGATCCACAACAAACGTCTTTGTCATATTATAACGCAATGTAGTGTTTTATTTATCTCTTTATATTGCAGCCACGACTGCATTATAAATGTATCGAAGCTTACCGATGATTTGAACACGACGATCGCCCCCTATTTGTATGCAGACGGCAAACTCGTGCAAATACCAGTTTACCCGAGGAAATCTGACGGGTATACTGTACAGGTATTTATTTGGAATTAAGTATAAAAAAAATATATTAAAAAAACCTGTCCGATCCGAAAAACGTATATTAATGTATGGGCTCACCAATGACATTGCCAAATAAATTAAGAAATAAAATATGTTGTAATGTTTCGCCAAAAAGGATTAAAATTATAAATAGAATCTAATCTCGATACCTTATAATACCCTTGCAGAAGTCGCTGATGAGACAGGGGTTTTTTAACATATTGTATAATTAAAATTCTTTAAATTGTTGAATAACCTAAAGGTCCCGTCGGACTATTACGGACACACGGGACTGGCCTGTTGGTCTAGTGGTTAGTGACCCTAACTGCTATGCCGGAGGTCGTGGGTTCGATTCCCACCCAGGACAAATGTTTGTGTGATGAGCACGATCATTTGTTCTGTGTCTGGGTGTAATTTATCTATAATATGTATGTATTTAGAAATATATAAGTATGTTTATCTGTTGTCTAGTACCCATAACACAAGCTCTGCTTAGCTTGGGACTAGATGGCGTTGTGTGATAGTTGTGGAATATTATTATTTATTATTATTTTATTTGATAAGAAGTGGCTATTCGGACATCATGAAATAAGCTCTTACTAAGTTTGTAGTAGTAAAAGTCTTTTTCTTCATTACTACTTTCAAGATGTACATCTAAAATCATGGAGCTTCCCACCATATTAAACCGAAGTTGCGTGTATTTATTTTTGCAGAGAGGCACCTGGCTATCTGGAAAATTCAAGCGTTACTTCTTATTGGATAACTTCCTGTCGACTATCGTAAACATCACCAACACTGTATACCTTCGGACAATGGTCATACGATTACAGTAAGTAAAATTACAGCTTAGGCCGGTTTTAGTGTTCGACCGACCGTCGCGTTGGTGCGTAATACGTGCGTACCATCGTTCAATATTGTTGAAGTTTTGAACTACATAGTCAGGTTCGATTTTTTGTACAATACGCGCATCCGTACGATTGTCCGACGGTCATCGTATGCAATGCGTAGTCATGACTTGTGGATTTTTTATATACTAGCGCAACCGACGTACGCACCGACGACGCGACGGTCCGTCAAGCACTGAAACCGGCCTTATTGTTGTGTGTAAGTTTTACCCCATTTGCTTTTCGATCTGGAAGTGACCTACACTCAGTCAGAATTGGATGGCCAAAGGTTGAAGAGAAAAAAGAAGAAAACTGGGCAATAGTAGGCTGACTGTGGTGTTTTTTCCCGACTGCGGCGAAGCCCAAAAGGAGGGTTATGTGTTTGACATGTATGTATGTACCTATACTATGTCCGTTTCTTTGTTCCCTCATAACTCCTAAACTGATGAAGGGATTTGTATGAAATATACGTCGTTAGATTCGTCTTGATGGCGCGAGTGCTATAGGCTACATTAAAAACAAAGAAGAATTGCGGATTTTGGGGGCCAAATCGCGGAGTTTAAAAAAAAATCCAATATCATCGAGTAGGGTATCAAATTTCTGTCTGCAGGGGTTTAAAGGGACCTAACTAACCGAACCTCGGGGTGCCCCTGACGTCGACCGTCCAGGGTTAGCGTTTCCATCAGCAGGCCCACACTATCGCGTATAAGAACTAGTTGAGTCTCCCCACCGCCCCCTCAAGCCCTCCGCCGCCGGCCCGGCGCGACCATCGAATACATTTTTAGCCGTTTCGTTTCGGTTAATGTGCACATTAGCCGGCTAAAGATGGAGTATCACGACACAAACTAACATGATACCGAACTTTAGCTACTTCTCGAAGATAAACCTAAGTTTAGCCGGCTAATCTTGAGTTTATGTTCACACCCACCTTTAGCGTAACATATACGTTAGGCATTTATTCACCGCTAAAGAATAAAGAAGGCACCGTCACAGTCATATAGCAGGGCTCTACTGAGAAGCTTTTGTCACATACAATGATAGAAAGTTTATTTTGTCCAGGATAGAGCGAGATAAAAGCAGTCCCAGCTCGCTACGAGTGCAGATATCAGTTGAAGCGAGGTACGCCACGAAGTCGCCTGTCTCCGAGGCAGTTGTCATGTCCTTGAAAGTGGTGCATGTTATGCCTGCAGCTGGTGTGCATCGTGGTCTGGAGGTAAAGTTTCCGGAGCAATGTCTTAAGAAATTATGGAAAGAAAGGGTTTAGTCAAACCGGACGGACGAATTGCGGATCAGCTGTATTTGTATGGAGGTGTCCGTCCGGAGCCACGTTAGAACTTTTATTCATTTGGTGTGTTTGAAAACGAAAGACGGTCTCACCGCGACGATGTCTATTCGTCTGTCATACGTGTGATCGGACGTACTATACCATCGGTGGCCAAATTAATAGGGATAGTAATAAGATTTTTGAATTTTCGAGTTTAAGTTGATTTGTGTATTATATAATTGATTGTAGGTCTCTTATGTATTTTTTATTAGTATTTATGTTCTATTGGGATCACAAAAAATCCAAAATGTATACAAAACTGTTTATTATTAATCAGGTAAAAAAAAAAATTTAGTAAAGCTCTTATTTCAGCAAAGGGTGGTCCCTAGTAGCATTTTTTGTTGGCATTTAGTTGGGCCACATACCTCTGGTTACTTAGCTGCAAAGTGTAACTTTGTAAAAGTAGGTAGGTACTTTAGCAATGTATCATAGTAGGTACGGTGTGTATCGTTTTACTGCAGAGCTACTGTCTCCAAATTGTGTAAAATTTGTCTTTATTTTGTCAATAACATAATATAACAATAAATAAATATTCAATTACTTACTTATCATAATTTGTATTTCATTTAATTTCAGTTAACACAAAGTATAATAGGTAGGTCAACGCAGACGACACAACGTCCTCTCATGTACTCATCACGTCAAAGTGCAAAAGAGAGACGACTGTTTGGGCACAATATGAGTGACTTTTGTATGTCGTCGTCTGGGTTGGCCTATAGGGCTGGTTTCAGAGCGACGCGTCTTGCCAGCGCCGGCCGCACGCACGTCGCTGAACATGAACCTTATCAGCTTCATAATAAGGTTGGTTTTTGCGATGTTTTGAAAAACCAACCTTATTTTGAAGCCGATAATGTTCATGCGCAGCGACGTGCGTGCGGCCGGCGCTGGCAAGACGCGTCGCTCTGAAACCAGCCCTATAGGCCAACCCAGACGACGACATACAAAAGTCACTCATATTGTGCCCAAACAGTCGTCACTCTTTTGCACTTTGACGTGATGAGTACATGAGAGGACGTTGTGTCGTCTGCGTTGACCTACCTATTATACTTTGTGTTAACTGAAATTAAATGAAATACAAATTATGATAAGTAAGTAATTGAATATTTATTTATTGTTATATTATGTTATTGACAAAATAAAGACAAATTTTACACAATTTGGAGACAGTAGCTCTGCAGTAAAACGATACACACCGTACCTACTATGATACATTGCTAAAGTACCTACCTACTTTTACAAAGTTACACTTTGCAGCTAAGTTGTTGTCAAAGATTCGTTCAAGGATTCTTCTTGTGATAGGACCAGTTTTGTTCCCACCAATGTAGGTTAAGTAGTTTATCTGCAACAAACACAACACAACCCATTATAGTAAGACAACAAATACTTATGCAATGCCAGTAAGGATAAATTATTTACAAATTTTTGTTAGGTTATGTGCGAATCAACTTGAGACCGGGTCGATGATTCAATTTCAATTTATGTTGTGCAAAATGATGCGTCGTAGTATTTTTTTTTAGCTAGAGATTTGCACGAAATTTATTAAGAACAAAATAAGATAGTTAGTACCTATTTCATAAATAATAGCATCTTAGTCCCAGGTCTCAAGGTAATTCGCACGGGTTCTAAGTAGATAAATACCTACTTATGAAAAACTCACTTACCCGTTTCGTAAAATAAACGTTTTACAGGACATAATGTCCACGTTATCCTATTTGGTGGCCACATGCAATGCGTCTTCCGTGGCGTCATCCAGTTTTCACGCACCACACCGAGTTCCCCACCGTAACCATCTTCGTCGTCAAATTCCACAACTTTAAACATTTTTATCACTGCCTGTCAGGCTAATATTTTATATTTTTAAATAAAACAAATACTCCGCAGCCGCAAGCGCACCCGGCACCGCACAAATCAAATAACAAACTGCAAGATAGGGATGGGTCTTAAATTAATAAGCTGCTAAATTAACACTGCTAAATTTTTTTAGTGTAAACACCTGTTAATTAAGTTCTGATATAGCTGTTAAATCTAGCAGTCACAACTGACAGTGACAAGTTCCGTCTCTATTGAATTGGTTTCAACACGAGTTATTTAGCAACTAGCGAACTCACTGCTAAGTGCTAACTGCTGAATTCGGAAATATTATTTCATTTAACGAGAGTTAAATAAAGACTGATCTTCGTTACGAAGGTTTACGCGGGATAAGATAAAAAAAAGATTATAAGAAAATTACAAATACAAAAATAACAGACATGAAAAAAAAGAAATCGTTGTAAATAAATTGATTCTCATTTAAAATACGCCAACATAAAAAGTTAACAGTCCTAAGCCTGTGAAAAATATGAAGGAAATGTGAATTAATTATGTTAAAAATCTGTCTGTGACTAAATTTAACAGTTGCTAAAAATAACTGCTAATTTTAAGTGTTAATTATTTTTAGCATTAGCATTTAGCAGTGTTATTATTTTTTAACGCTTAAGCCCATCTCTACTGCAAGATGGCGGGCGGGCCGGGCGACGAGTGCCGCCGCCCGCCCCCCGCGCACCCCGATACCACCCCGTAGGAGCAGCAAGTAACAGGGCCATTGAAGGGTATCTAAGTTGGACCGATGTTGTTATCTTATCTTAAATCCCTACAAAAATCTCCCAACAGTAGGAATAGAAGCAGCAGGCCCGTCGTTAGTTGGCCCAATGTTGTTTTAATAACATAAATCCCTACAAAAATCACCCAACAGTAAGAATAGTAACAGCAGGCCCGTCGTTGGCTCTACGTAGGGCAAATAGTGCATGTTTAAGACAATGGGCCTATTTTAAGTTTAGGTTGGCGGAATAACTAACCGTCTGCCAATACATTCCCAACTGTTGGCGTATGGAAGCCAACGGCAATTGCTACTAGGGATCACCCTTTGCTGAAATAAGAGCTTTTATGTGTCGGGGCATGCTCTTAATAGAATGTTTTGCATTTTCCTTTAGTTGGGCATGATGATGCCATTCTCTGGTGAGGGTTTCTATAAGTTGCCTTTCGGTGGTACACAACTACACACTTCTTTGGCAATGGCCCCTTTTGGTGAGTTTTCATTTTTTCAATGGGATTCATGTCAGTTGTCTTCTCTGGCCAAGGCAAAACCGTGTCATTCTTTCAGCCAAAAATGCAGTAACGCTTCTGACTTTGTGGCTGCGTACTGAGTCATGCATAAAAATGTATTCGACATCCTCGGGGAACCATTCATTGACCTGCGGCAATACCTGGGTTTCTAATACTTGCTTGTATTGGTCTTGTTTCATCGTTCCTCTTACGCTGTATAGGCGCCCCATGTCTTTGGCTGAGATGACAGACCTAACCGTATCACAAACCGGATGTTTAACCGTCTCTATGATGCAATCGGTGGGGAATCGTTGACCAGGGCGTCGTCATACAAAAGAACTTTTGTCGACCAAAATTTGAAAAGTTGATTCGTCAGAAAGGCATACCTGTAAATTAACAGAATGAATAGGTAGTAGAAAATAGTAGAAAAGTTATTGACTAATAGCATTATTAAAACAAGTTATTTTTCCTCGACTCCAACCTGCGACAGTCATATTTCGATGTTGTCTGGCCCATTGGAGTCGTTTCTTTTTCATACTGTCACCAGGCGTGGTTTTTTTGAAGGCCGCCGTCCCATCAAGTTCTATTCGACCAACCACCTACGCATTGATCTTTCCGAAATCCTTACACCCTCGTCGTTCATCATCGTGGTCAAATGAGCAACACTCTCTTTATGAGTTTCGAGGCAGATGCTCCTAACTCTTCGATCGGTACGAAGTGTGGTGGTCCTTTTTCTGCCACATTTGCCAACCCGAATTGCCTCAAGAGGCTTTTTATTGTCAATTTTAATTTTTATTCGATTTACGACAGATTTTGAAACCTCAGTCATAGCAGCTATGGCTCTCTGGGAATGAGTGGAGTGCAGTAACAATGTTAGTATCTCTCTACATTTTCTTGGAGAGGTGTCCAAAGCCTTGTCTATCCTAAAAAAAAGGAAATTTGAGGATATTGCGTTTAACTATTAATAAAATGTAAATTCATAGACAAAACATAGCAAAACTATTTTACTACTGGGCATTACTTACCTTTTGATTATTTTAGACAAAAAAAGTCGGTTAAATCAAATGAAAAACAGTTTCTTGAAAATTCAAAAATATATACTGCGAACCGCGCTTTTGAACAGACAATGACCGAATTAGAAGAAACGTCCCAAAATTGACAAATGATGCACGGATTCACTGTGTTGCCACTTGGCAAAAACAGTAATAGTAGCAGTAGCTATATCAGATAAAATATCCCTTTAAATTCAACATAGTTTTTCAAATATACTTAATAAACTATAAACTCCATAAAATCAAGCACTGTCCCTATTAATTTGGCCACCTACTGTAAAAGTATAAGTACGACGGGCTGGTGTCCGCAACTCCAACGTCTGATGCGCGTATTTTGCGTGCGGGTGGGAATATCACTCGAATCGGACGTACCTACTATGAGATCTTTTGGCGCTCGAGTGACTTAAACAGAGGGCATTGTTGGCGTTTCTTAAATCGTTTTGTGTAATGTATAGAAAAAATATAAGATGACGTTGTTGGTTCTGATTTTGGAAATGCGTCAACCAATCCATGTAGGTACTTGTACACCTAGGTACAGCTATTATTTTAATGATATCTATAATAACAGGAAATCTAGTGGTACTAAAGGTCGATTTCGTAGTGCTAATTTACCCAGTACCATGAGACTAGGTTATCTAACCGACTTGTTTCATTCTCACATTCCTTGAGAAAATTGCTACTTTAAACGGATAACAAAAATATATCTGCGTCCTTGGAGGTGTTGGCATAATGATTTATTTCAGCATCTCGGGAACAACTCCAAAGCAGGAAATTAAAAATTTCTAAGGCGATAAACACAAAGTTATTCGTAAAGTTGGTTACCTACATAAAAATAAGGTCGTGCTAACGTAAAACAGACTAGCCAAGTTTGTAAGTCTAAAAAATTGTGATCTAATTCTCCTATTAATGTATAACACATGCATTGGAGAACTAAAGCATTTCTTATTGTTGAATTTGGCCTTATGTCATGAATCCTATTGCGGTACTCACAGGTTACAGTCGTCTCTTTCATAAACTCAATATGACTCAAGATTTTTGCAACTTTCTATTTGATACTAAATGATGTTTATTTTGCAAATAATTTTTAAAACACATTTTTTTTGTTTTTGCTTACAAGCCTAAACGTCCCTACAGCCTGGTCACACACAGTCGGGCGAGCTTGCTGTGGGGTGATGGATCACACTTGTTGTTGTTTTTGTCAACTTTTTGGTTCTAGATCATGTTGGTTACCTCACGACATATTTTAACAAATAGTATTATTTCTAGATATGGGGCGGAGTGCTAGGCTGTCTTCTTACCTTGTACGCGATGGTACAATGGAGAGGAGTGGTCCGAAGAGGAGGACTATATGCCTCTGTAGTGCCGTTACTCACAGGGGCTATAGCTGACACCTTGTATTTTGTGAGTAGGATCGTTTGTTTATTATCATCAATTCATCATCATCATTTCAGCTGAAAGACGTCCACTGCTGGATGAGTATCGCATCCAATGGATCCACCTAGTGAGAGGCCTTCCTCTGTTTGTTTTTGTTTAGAACCAATGTAAATGAAAATGATGATGATGATGTGTTTTTAAAATTTTCCTAATGTGTGAGCCTACTAACTTTAGTGTTTAAGATGTGTACGTATTACTAACAAATTGGATTGTATGATCTGTTTAATAAATGATTATTATTATTATTACTTATTAAATGTGTAGCAGTAAGCCTTTTGCCGTAAACCGGACGCAAATCCAATCTCTGTACCGAAATTAATGGGAGAAATTCACTTACAAAAGCTAACAGGTAATCCTGTTAGGTGAATTTCTCCCTCTCCCTCTCCCTCACTTTCTCTTTCAACCTTAAATAATTTTAAGGTTGTGGAAAAATACTTCTACACTTAGCAACGTTTAGAAGCAATTATTGTCGGTTTCTTTATTGATTTCATTTTCATGTTACAACGGATTACGGAACTCATACTTTAGACCCACTTTATGACTAGGTACCTACTGACCGACTTTGGTCATATCTCAAAGTTGCAATAGTTATTTCACGAGAAATTCTCGTTTGAACTTACCAACTGTATACATTATTATTACTGGTAACTGTACAAGTGTACAACCACGGACACCACCCCAGAAATTGTTTTTTTAACCGACTTCTAAAAAAGAAGGAGGTTCTCAATTCGGATGTTTGTATTTTTTTTTTATGTTTGTTCGGGCATAACTCCGTCACTTGCTAACCGATTTGATAAATTCTTTCTTTGTTGGACAGGGTATACTTCCGAAATGGTCCCATATTTTTTTTTCGAAATCGGACAAGCGGTTTTTGAAAAATCAACAAAACTCAAAAAAAAATACATTGTCCACATTGACCCATGAACCACACCACACAACCACACACCACACAACCACAAAAAAGTGAAAAATAAAAACTTTTTAACAAAAAATAAAACCGACTTCAAAAAAAAAAACACAAAAAAGTGTAAAATAAACTTTAGAAGAAAAACCAGTCTCTGAAGTCGGTGGCAAAAAAATGAAATCAAACAAACAAAAGTCACCGACTTCAGAGACTGGTTTTTCTTCTAAAGTTTATTTTACACTTTTTTGTGTTTTTTTTTTTGAAGTCGGTTTTATTTTTTGTTAAAAAGTTTTTTTCTAGTACATGGAACACAAAAGAGGTTCCTGTCAGTGTCTAGCTGGACGAATTTCAAACTAAATTCGGCTTTAAATTACCGCATTTAATTTCGTATTGGATTCCGCTCTAAATAACTAATTGAGGTCCTTTCTTAGTTCTCTCATTGTTGTCGAATGCCTTTGTAGTTAATATTTAATAACCCTTTGTGTTCGTGTATTACATATTATAAACAAATAGTGCTTCTGACCGAATTCGGCCTTATGAGAGATCGAGAGATATTATAGTACCTACGGGTGTATGTGCACAGAACCTCATATTCTTTAAAAAAAATACCATCAACTTCCAGTTTCCACACTCCTAGGAACTGGGCTACTGGGAGTGGGACATGTCTTTTTTTTCATTTTTTATTGTGTTTATACATACATATTAAATAAACTGTTACAGTCGGCATGGTTCTCAACGCTCCATGCTTTGGCCGCGGAGGCCGGTACCCTCGGGTTAACTCTACCGTTGTCGCGGGGAGAGGAACAGATCATCAAGGCTTTCATTTATACCGCGGTTTCTTTGAAGGTTAGTGGTGGTTTTTAAACCTACAGTCGGTTTAATTTGTTTGTTTATTTACTTAACATCACGACTATAAGATCAGCCCTGAAGGGTGAGCAGAAGTGTACGGTATATCTAATAGTACACCCACAGTTCACCAGTTATGTTAATCCCGTTATTAAAAGGAACGAGCCTATTGCCATAAACCGGGTAACAAATCAGGGTTCCGTTGGCTGCTGCTAAGAATAAGAAATCCATGATGGAAAATATTCAGCAGGAACGCTTGCGACCACTGAGCCAGTCTTCAATTTGTTTTTTTTTTTTTTATATTATTTGGAATGTCTACCTTGAATCTGAATCCAATAAAATTAATTCATTATTTTCTTCTTACCTTCATCCGTGCCTTCATCGAATACAATGAACATATTTCTAGGAGAAGGCTCGTTCTACTATTTTCATATCACCAAACCTTTTATCTACTCTGAAAGTTGTTCAAACTATTTCAGACTTTAATGTAAGAAACCTAAGTTATATTTTACCATATTTTTCAGGCTGTAAAGATAGCGTGGTTCAATTTCAATCAATGTCGGTGCGACGTGTTCTTTTTGGATTGGTCGGAATATAATGCACCTTTTAAAGGTTGGTAAACAGAAGCTACAGTCATTTCGAAGAATATTTGACCGCCGTAAACCAACAGAAACCCTTTTTAATGCTGATATTATAATTAAAGTTATTATGTACAGTCAGCAGCATCAATACGTATACAATAAGCGACGATAAGAACTAATTTTCGCTTACTGTATTGGTTTATCATTTTACCAAATGGAACCAATCCTAGAACCCATATTATCACCCAGTAGGTCATATCTTACAGTAGCAATCGTTATTTCACGAGGAATTCGCCTTTGATTTTTGCTATCATCATCAGCCTATTGCAATCCACTGATGGATATAGGCCTCTTTAATCTTACGCCACTCAACTCGATTTTCGGCAACTCTCATCCAGTTGTTACCAGCCACTCTGCGAAGATCATCGCTCCACCGAGCCTGCGGGCGTCCCACCGACCGCTTGCTGATTCGCGGTCTCCACTCAAGAACACGTCTACTCCAACGGTCATCGGTTCTGCGACTAATATGGCCGGCCCACTGCCACTTCAGCTTACTTATTCTGTGAGCTATGTCGACAACTCTGGTCCTCTGTCGGATCACCTCATTCCGGATGCGATCCCTGAGAGAGACCCTAGCATAGGTCGCTCCATAGCTCGCTGAGCGACTTTAAATTTATGGACCAACCGTATCGTCAGTGTCCACGTTTCAGCTCCGTATGTCATAACAGGCAGGACGCACTGGTTGAAGACTATAGTCTTTAGGCTCTGTGGAATGCGTGACGAGAAGACCCGACGAAGCTTCCCAAAAGCTGCCCAGCCCAGCTGGATTCTTCTATTAGCCTCTCTCTCAAAGTTGCCAAGAAGATTTACCAAGTGTATCCATATTTTTGCTCGTGTACGTTACACTATACATTTAACTACAAATAGATAGGACACATTTAAGCGTCAAGTACCCCTTCGCATCGCTGTCATCCGGGAACGTGCCCAGAAAACTGGTAGCAATACCATGTTGAATGGTAATGTTTATTCTTTGGCCAAAGAAAGAGCCAGCTAGAGAAGTATCGACCAGGAGACCCCATGACCCGAGCGTTTCGACCCCAAACGGCTTAAAACTGTTAGCTAGCTACCAATTAATTATTTAATGCTTGTATCTTATATGTTCGTCTCTAAGTAGCTACAGGCTAGGCAGAGGGTTAGTGGTTAAAACTTTTGCTCTAATTAGTAAAGCAGTAATTAATTAGTCCTTCAAAAGGGTTTATTTTATGTGATATTTGTTTCAATTTCATTTGTTAGTAAATATGACCGTTTTGCTGGTGACTGGTGATGAGAACAATAATGTTATCATGATAATAATTCTCGGTAATTTTTGTAAGACAAAATGCCATCGGTGGAGTAACTAACCCAACCTGGAAACTGTAAGACGAGTCTCGCCTCTACAAAAATTGACTCCAACTCCACACGTTGCTTTATTTCAACCGAAGTATATTACCAGTTCACAAAACATAATTATCACTTTTGAAGGAGCAACCTCGACTGATCACTACAACAGTTGGAGAGCCACCACCTTAGCCAGGGAGTGGAGTGGCATGCAGACCATGAGGAGAGTCTCTCCAGGGTACACTGTCACTCTGGCGCTTCTTGCTTTACATGTAAGTACCTACTGATCTCCCACTACCATATTATGGTAATACAAAACAGGTGGTACTTTTATCGTTGTAACCTTTTTTAAATAAAAAAAGAAATCCGTTCCTACCGGGTGTCCATATGGCACCGATATTTTTTTTCTTGTTTAATCGATTCATTACGAGTACTTTCCGAAAACAAGACAGTGTTGCTTGGAATCTAAGATGCTTGTTTACAATTTTTTTTTGCTGCCTTTTTTACCTTATAGAAATAGATTCTCGAAATAGAACCTTCGTCATGTATTGTGCTATAATTTGATATCCTGCATATTTTAGCCAGGACGTTTTTGGACTTTATTAAGGATTTAGATACGGTAACCCCGATTTCTGCTAAGGCGGTGAAGCCTAATCAATTCAGACCCTGTCAAATATCATGCCAGACCCTGTGATTAGATTACGAAATCCAATTATTAAAATATTCTAATAATTTTAGATGTTGACACGGATCTGACAGAAGCTTTCAGTAAAATGGTTATAGGGATATATTCTATCAACCAACTTGAACCAATCTACATTATGAAGCCTAGCATGGCATATCAATATTGAACAAAAAAGTCACCCTTTTTTGGAAAACGGTAATTTCTTTTTGCATTTTACTAAACACAAAAACAAGAACAGAACCCTACAAAAATTTATAGGGTTCTTTTTTTTGCCACTTGGCAACGGAACCTTAAAAAAAGTGGCGGCCGCCATTCAAGACCAAAATTTTCATTATTATTTATTATCTAAGAAGGTATTAATGATCTCAAATCCACAGATAATGTCACCCTGGCAATCCTACCTCCCACCAAGCCAAGGCTACAGATGGGCAGTAGCCACCATAGCCTGGTGGTCGTCCTACATCATGCTGCTAACTGCCCGATGGGTGGCTGACAGACTGCGAGGGTCGCCGACCGCTGCTCTGTCGAAGATTTGCACCAGCGTTGGATTGTCGTTACTGGTGTTTGAGGAGGATTATTATGCTCATTATGTGCATGGACGGTAAGCCGGAACTCCTTGGTCATGAGATATATGATTAGTAGACACACGACTTTGACAATACTTGTGACGATACATTTGTGAAAGAACAAATGGAACACGCGCGTGTAGCATAACGAAACACGAGACATCAGCGCCTCTTATTGTCTGTAAACCGTAAATTCCAATCATTATCATCATCATTTCAGCCAAAAGACGTCCACTGCTGGACCTAAGCCTCCCCCAGGTGTCGCCACATTGACCGGTCCCGTGCGTGTGCGTCTCTCATCCAGCGGGTCCCCGCAACCTTGACCAGGTCATCGGTCCACCTAGAGGGAGGCCTTCCAACGTAACGTCTTTCGGTTCGCGGTTCAAAACTTTCCGACCGCATCGGCCATCCGTTCTGCAAGCAATGTGCCAAAAAACTTACTAACTAAACTAAATTCCAATAAACGAACTATTTTAGTTGGGTATACAGGGTGTAAACCACGTGTAAACGGACTCTTCACGAAGCCGAAGACGGAATAGGGGATCGGACAAAAAAAAACTAATTAGTACGTTAGATAGATTTCCAAAAATTATTGGACACGTATTTTCTTTTTTCACGTAAACTTAAAATGAAGACGATACAGTGCTTCGAAAACTCTTGTGACGTCATATGAGAGTACATTTTGACGACACAAGTGACGTTTCAAGCCCCACTCCAAGATCTTTGACGCGTTTTATCTTCGTAATTTTTTATTGATTTGATAAAACAAAAAACACGTATTCAATATTTTTCGATAATCTAACTTACGGACTAATCTTATTATTTTGACCCAGTCCGATCCCCTATTATGTAACTCTAAGCAATTTTTTATTTTCACCTTTTACAGTAAGACTCAATATAACGCGGCCAAAACATAGTGCTGATTGATGCATTGAATAATACAGGGGGTGTTTAAAAAATTACAGTAAAATTAAGCCTAAAAAATAATTAAATTAATCTTTTCTCCAGAAACGACGATTCCAAAGACTTGAGATCAATGGCGGGTCCTCTAGCGACATGTCGTGTGGTATGCGCTCCTCAACTAAGGTATTTTTACTACCCTCATCATTTTCATTGATGGAAATTCTTATTTTCATTGTAATTTCAATATATTTTCGTGTTATTTCAGGGTTGTGTATAAACAGCTGACTCTCTCCATCCCAGGTAAATAATCTTGTTTTATACTACACCTGCTTGGAAAGTACCTTGATACTTTATCAAATTTACGGTAGAAAGTACGTCATTGCATATCGAACAAATATGCGGGGAGAAAACGCATCTGAGCGGGAGAGAATGGATTTTCATACACTTTTCTCTCCCGCTCAGATTACAATTTGAAAAAAGAACATGTGACAATTGCAGACGCCATTGGCGCCATTTTGAATTTGAATTAGAATTTTAATTTAGTTTTTTATTTTCTTCGTAGGTGTAGTATAAAGCACTATGTATCACTCGAGAGAAAGTGCGATTCCCGATCTCGGGTGTTTTAAAGCCCTTGCCTACGGCTTCGGGCTTTAAACGACACCCTCGACGGTAATCGGTCACTTTCTTCTCTCGGTGAACAATGTACTATTTTTTTTAAATAAAAAAACGAGTGCGATGAAAATGAATACTTTATAATCTAATTTTTTTTTAGGTTTAGGAGAAACCGAAACACGGCAATCTCTTTTGTCTCGATTTTTGGCTGCGTTCTTTGAAAGGGTGAGGTTTTCATTATTATCTCACGCTAAATTCTACCGGGAAGGGATTGGACTGATGAAATAGGTAGTAGTTAAGTACGATTGAGCCTTGAGTGACGTTCTGTAAATACGGGACTTGATCAGTGAACATAATATTATACAGCTCTTTTCTTTTACTCTCGTGGAGAGAGTAAAAGATTACTGCTCGGCTTTACGAGCCGTCGAGATACATCTCTCAGGCTTGCTGGTTTCCTCACGATGTTTTCCTTCACTCAAGCAAATTATAGTATTGGCCTACCACACGCACAGGCTTCACCACAGTTTTGCCTGCGCGATTACACGTTGCACACGGTACATCGCGCGTGTGGTTGGTAAAACTAAATTACCATTACCAACCACACGCGCGATGTACTGTGTGCACCGTGTAATCGCGCAGGCCAAAGTGTGGTGAAGCTTGAGCGTGTGGTAGGCACATAATACAATACGCACATGAATCCGAAAAATCAGAGGTGCGTGTCTTGGGTTCGAACTGGAGGCAATCCGATGGTGACACCACCAGAATATCACCGCTTATACCTTGGTATTTTTGACTTGTTACCTAAGTGTTATTTGGTGCTAATGGTGTTATTTTAGGCCCTGGATGGTCTGAGCTGGGTTGCCAGCGAACGCACTGTACTGGAACGTCTGCTGAACGTGGAGCTGAATACCAGGGAGGCTGGCAACACGAGCACTCTGTTATACGACCCTGAAGATAATACACCTTCGTGCTTCTCAGTCACTTGGTAAGCCGGTCTTAGCGTCTCATTTGTAGATTGCACTGCACGACATCAGCAACGCCTCAACTTGAGTCGTTCGGAATCTTTCTATGAAACTTCATACTGCAACATAAATATAGTGCAACACAAACATAAAAGTTTAGAAATCCAGGTAGAATAAATAACTGCAGAGTTTCCTCCTTGCCTCAGAAAGCATTAAGCTGTTAGTCCCTGCTGCCGTAACATAGATCTTTGGCAGTCGTTACAGGTATTTAGTGACCTGAAAGATTTGTGCCCGGTTGATGGCAATAGGCTCGCCCCCATTACATGGGACTTAAAACATAATTGGCGAAATGTGGGTGTACCTACCTATTAGGTACATCTCTACCTAACCCTTCGGGGATTGCAGGCGTGATGTTATGTTATGTTTCCAAGGTGGGGTGAAGAGTGGAGCCTATCAACTTTTGACGCAATGCTGTTCAGTTGTGTCTTGATTGCAACTGACGACCCCCTAGTTGCGACACTAGCTACTCTTATAACGTGGCAGGTGAGACTATGGAAGCCAAGTATTCTTCATATTTTTAAGGGGATATACTCTCTTACACCAAGTGACCCGAAACTGTCAAATTTTCCCAATCAACCTTGAATCTAGTACTCCAGCGATACAGTTGAAAATCTATTAAAGAAATTGAACACATTGTAGTAGCTTGATGTGCTGGCGTCTGGTGTTCTGGACCCTTTTCTTTTTTGAGGTTGGGAAATCATATAATTTTAACGACTCCTTCTGCTTTGGGCAGAGTGGTAGGGAGTGCCAGACTTCTACTGACTAAAAACCACTCATGTTCCTTCAATTACCATCTAACTGTTGATTTGTTTCAACCATGACTGATGGCCCAATCATTTTCTGATTAACCACGCTGCTCTTAGTTATCACGCACTCGTGCACTTCTTACTTTATCTTGAAATACGTCCATAGCACTCTTCAATAAAAATCATAACCCTCCTTTGACTTTGCCGTAGTCGGGTAAAAATGGTAGGTATTATATTCTGTTTTATATAACTGACTTTCAAATATCTCAAGACCGGTGGCCTACCATGACGTCGTGAATGCTATAGGGTAGCCTAACGAAATTCAATTTTACTGAGGTTTTTTTTTTGCAATTTGCCGATCAGTGTCAGGTTGTATGTATGTTGATTAAAATTGAATTTTTCGAGATACCCTGTAGCTTCCACCCTAAAGCAGGATTGTTTTTAATTCAGTGTGGAAAAGAGAGGACGCTAGACACCTCGTATAGCTCCGTCGATTTCTCGCACTGGAATAAGATTAAAACAATCCTGCTTTAAGATGTGTCATGGTTAGCCCCCCAAAATATGCATTTTTTTTATCCGGACACAGCACCCAAACAATGGAATCATTTCACAATTTTATTCTCAGATGGTGATGCAAGCAAGAAGATGGTTTGGTAATAGAAATCAAATAGAAAAAACAGAAATCGAAATATAATTCGACTTTTTAAATAGATACTTACCTACTAGTTGATGATGCAGCATTTAAAATCGATATATAATGTTTTTGTGTATGCAGTATTATGTGACATTACAGTGATTACTGGAAACTTTCAAGTAAAAAGTGAAAATAAAGACTCAAGTGGCATTATTAGTAATGTAAAGGAACAGTATTTTGAAGCAAACAACTCAATTACAGTTATGAAATCTGATGCTTCGGTTACGACAGACGCTCCATCAAACTTACCTCATGGGCCTCACTTCCGTTTCATTAGCAACCTTTGTAATGCACTGATGTCTTCAAGATTTAAAAATAAATACCTCGGAAAATACTTTTCAATACTAAGTAGAAGCCTTCGAGGTCTCGGGGCAAGATATTTACAGAGATTATGGATAAAAAGATTTCGAAAGAGACTGAAGAAGTACTCCATATACAATGGTAAAGTACTAAAAACGAAAGTTACAGATTTTTTGCAGTTCATTTCTGAAGAAAAGCCTAGAAGGAATGATTATATCAAGGCAATGAATGCCATTTATACAGCGTACGATGAGATGAGGATGAGTGATTATGTTTATTTTCTTAAAAAGTATGGTACAGGTGAGGCGAAGCACATTGGATGGCACACCAGGCGAATATTCAAGAAGATAGTATTTGAGAGATATCATCGACAACGTGTAGAAGTTAGAAGGGTTATCGATACAAAATTCGAATCGGCCATTGCTGAATACTGGGAGGAAAGATTAAACGGAACTGGTTTCAATTACACATTGGGCCATCCGTTTAATTTCACATTAGGCCAACCGTGAAATTGACTTTGTATTTTATGATTTTTCGTCAAAAGTCAAAGTGGAAGAAAACACAGCCGTGTCAGTAGTAATATTATTATGTGTTCGTTAAATACAATTGTTATATTCTTGATGTATTTTATATGTATGAGTATAGCTGAAAAATCTAACTCGGAAACAAGCCTCATTCTCAGAAGTGAAGGTATCTTCGACAAGTTTATACGAAATTACCTCGACATGTTATCGACAGCATGGAAAGGTAAAGATCTGATAAGATATTGTAAAATGATGAACAACGAACTAGAGAAAAAGTCATTTAAATACACACATCGGTTAGCGAAAAAATTCAGGGACTTATCGAAAAAGCATCGTGATGATATCGTCGACGAAATGGCGAAATACAGGAGAGAATACGACGGGCAACTGCCGAGGCAGCACGAATTCTTCGTTTTAATTAATCAGGCGTTTACTTTACAACATAATGTAAAATTCGATGATTACATACACGCTTTGCTGGCATTCGGTAATGGCGATATGTTATTTGTGGACATCAAAGACAAAAGCAAACGCCTTATAGATATGATTTTGGATTGTGTTGACAAGATGGGCCAGAAGAAACGAAAGGATTTGGCAACTGTTTTGAAAATGGCCATTAGAGAATATAACTCAGCTTCTGATGTGTAAAATCGAGTTAAGTAGGTACTTCATTTTGCAAAAGTTGTATATTCCTTTTTTAAGAGTTAAGATTTATTATGTAAGACCTTATTATATATTCTTTGGTGGTCAATATTTACTTTTATTTGCACCTGCTGGGTATAGGTACAGACATCTCGAAACTATGTGTCTGTCTCTACCTGGCGATTGACCATGCCCTGCGTTTTAACGAATACTTACATTAAATAATTAGATCATATTTGTTCTATCGAAATATACGCATAATACGCAATTGTTCCGTTTTAGTTTAAAAAAGTGACTTCTTCTGTACTTAACAGGTAACCGGCGATATAAGTAGGTACCTAAGTACTTTTAAATTACGCACTTTAAAAAAACAAAATATAGATAGGCAATTAGTTCTACATTAACTCTAATTACTTATGTATAGGTACTTTAACTTATAAAATTCATTACTTTACGTTAAAAAAGACAATACCTACAAAGAAGTAAACCTAGCGATGTATTTCTAAGTAAATTAATTACTTTCGCTATATTGTGATACTTTTGTTCCCATTACAATTCAAATTGAATTTTAATATTATTTAATATTTGTAATGTAACTAGATACCTAAGTGAACCCCCCCCATAGAACAACCAGTTGAACCCAGTTGAACCATGGGTAAATTTACTTCCCCGTAGTACAACCAGTTGGACATCGCAGTTGTACCACGGGTCGGGGTGGGATACCTATAACGAAGTTCGCAAAATTTTGAAAAACAAAATTTTCTTTCTAGCGTGTAGTTTCTACTGTCAGGTGCATTCCAATTTGAATTCGGTATGTAAAGTAAAAATTAACCTACGCTGATTCCAAAACCATTTGGAGATTTTGAGTTCTTATGTCTTATTTTTCTACTTTTAGCTCTCTATAACACAAGATTGTGTTTATTTTCACAATAATACTTGTAACGATTTGACTTTCATTTGACCTCTAAATGACGTCATAAAGTTTCCTGAATAGACTACTTCCTGTGCTTTTCAAGAAAAAATTAAAAAAAACTGTTGTTGTCAGTCCGTCATTGTCAGTTGGTCAGTGTCAATACTAGATGCTAGATATCGTAGACAGAGAATGGTATAGACAAGCTATTAAAATAATAAGAATTACGAAAGTGAGACAACACTATGGCAAAATGTGTATGTGTGAACAGGACATAGCATCGTTTTTTCATCTCTTTTTGCGTATCGGTTTTGCAAGCAATATTTGTGATGTCAGAATATTTTCTTAGATAAAAAGGTTAAAATTTCCATTAAGAACGGTCGCTTTTTAAGGCGGGGATTGGGGGGGTGGGAGGGGGGGAAGAGGGCTACCCCCTAGTACCACCCCCAAATCCCGGAGCCCCATGGTTATGGAGATATCCATGGTTAAAGTTTTGAGGTTAGAACAGCGCTAAAACGCGAAACAGGTCAAAATTTTGCATCTTTTGACAGGGGGAAGGTGAGGGGGGGTGCCCACTGTGCTCTGGCACCACTCCCATGTAAAGACGACGCACCATTCTTGAGAAAAAGTCATTTTTTGGAACCCAGTCGACGGAGCCCCGCTTCGCGGGGCTCCTACTTCTGGGTGGTTTTTAAAATAAATAACCACGAAGGGGATGGCGGGGTCTATTCGCTCGCTTCGCTCGCTCATTCGACCCCGCCATCCCCTTCTAACCTAACCTGTCCGTGTCGGGGTGCCCCAAGTCCCGAGCTCGCTTCGCTCGCTCTTGCATTCAAGTTTTCCTAGTTACGTGTTCGGTACCCTACAAACCTAACCGCCCCGCTGTTTTTGGTATAATAATACAGCAACAATTATTATGCACACTCTTAATACATCCAAAAATACAACAACAAAAAATTAAAAAAAAAAAAAAAACTGTTACTTGGCAATTTGCAAAAAGCTTTCTAATAATGAGTACTATCTACAAAAAAAAAATGAACTTCCTAATCAGCCGTTCTTAATGGAAATTCTATCCGATAAAAAATTGTTATACGCTTATTTTGTGTAATTTGCAACTTAGTGATATTCCAGAAAGTAATATTAAGTGTGTAGTGATGGTGAATTGCTGTATATATGGCTGTAAAAGCCGTAGTGAACGAAATCAACCAAACATAACCTTTCATCGGTAAGTGGCATTTTCCATCTATTACATCAAGTAAATCAAATGATTATTGTACGTACAACTATTTTCTGTCAATAACAAGTAAAGATAATTGATAATTTCATCTAGTACGACGATAATATTATCTTAACTTGTTTGTTTATATTACCCGACCAAAGTGTGTAGCAATACAGGTTAGGTGGTTCTCTTTGTCAGTTCATGTCATTTGTCATTAATCGGATAATAACTATCACTGTCTCTTACCGAATACGCTGATGCCTTGTCTATACCTATTCTCTGTCTACGCTAGATATGGACGGATCGCGCGCTGCCTTAATTTCTCTTTCTCTACGTTTATTCTTTGTACACGACAGACCTTGCTTTCCCGTTGGACTTTGATACTTACTGCACCATTGATCGACCATTGCACGCTTTACGGAACTGCCTGCCTATTGTTTGGATTAGTTAAATATGGATCAATTTGTACGCAGCGACTCCAATAACTTGCCCAAATTGGATAATGTTATGATCCTGGAGTTCATGAAAAATGATAATAAATATAACATCGCTGAAATCCGAGGAACTAAAGCTCTAATGTAAGTAACAATGTAACTACTGCTGTACCTACCTATATTTATAAATACCTTGCACCCATTTACATTAGTAATTTTACTGCTTAACTAATATATTTTTGGTAATCCAGGTCGTCTCGCGCTTCCTATGTGGACTCTGCTGTTGGCTATGTTGAAGTCAAAAGAGACCAAGTCAAGTGCATCGTGAGGGCCAAAGTAGTTCCAGAACACCGAGTGTCAAATAAGCAGTACATGGTAACTGTAACTCTCAACGAAAAGGATGAAGTCATATTGCAAGCAACTTGTGATGGCTGTGCTGCTTCTGCCGGTGGATGCAAACATACACTGGTGTTTTTATTTTGGTTGGAAAAAAGGAGCAGTGAACCATCATCAATACAATAGGGACCTGATTGATAAAGCGTTGATATTTTGGAAAATGTTTATATACAAAAAGATTATTATTACTGCCAAGACATAAAACTTGTACTAAAAAGACCATGTAACGTTGTACTGGGATCAGTCTATCATGACTGACAGGACTATTCATGACAGAACGAGAACCTCGTGAAAGCTGAGAAGGAGAAGCAAATAAAATGTCTGGACTTCGCACATGAGGTTGTCGATATGTGGTATGTGAACTCGGCTAGCTTTGTGCCGATAGTCGTAACGGCCAATGAGAAAAGAAATGTTAAAAAATGTAATCTATTATGTAAGTGAAACAAATAAAGAGAATATATTATAAGGTGTAAAATAAGGTATTGTAATTTGTACAGGTCTATTAACTGCTCGTTTCTTGTAAATTCAACAGTATTTAGTGCTTGGCCAGACTGCAAACTTCAAACAGTTCACTGCGGACAGGCAAATCGCGCGCGTTCCCGCACCCGCGCCGCTCCCCGCACCGCGCTGCCAGTCTGGCCAAGCACTTACTGTTTAGTGCTTATTACAAATAAAACGATAATGTTATTTAATCAGTCTTTATTATTTCACTTTGTAAATTATTAAACCACATGCAATTAACACTACAGCATCTAGGTATCCAACATGTTTGTGGCTGACTACTGAATGAGTAGGTACAGGTCTTCCTTTCATTAATTTGTATTATTGGTAGTTTTCTAGATCTTCTTCCAACTGCAAAAAGATTGAATGTTAAACATGGCTTGAAGTAAATTGAAAGCTGAAATTGTTCTAATATAAAAGTAGTTCACGAGATTTAATTTTCATTTCGAGAGCCCTGACCACCCGACATGGTTCTCTGAATTTTTTGGTAGGATTCTATTACCTACTTTTCGTCTTCGTTTTTACATAGGTACTTTTTTTGTAATATTTACGTTCAAATGATCTTCGCAACAAAAAAGACGACGCCCAGGCTTGTATTCCATATTTACCTCCTCGCACCACTTCTTTTTTAGCGTTTCTTTCACATTTACAAACAATTTGTGTCGGCTATTTGTTGTAGTGTTTCTACATGATGGTACGAAGCGTTTAGCAGTAGTTATCGATGACCGATTCATTGCACGGATACGCAGCACGGCTAATTATTGGAAATTAAAGCTAAAAATCGTAGGAAATCACAGCCACGATCACAGCATTAACATTTCACAACAAAATAAAAAATCGTAGGTAAGGTATCTGTCAAGTGTTAACTGTTGGCAATGTCAAGTTTGAAGTTCTAAGTGTTTTTTGTATGTACTGAAAACGTGGCAAAGACATAAAGCTATTCAGGATACGAAATGACGTCATCACGAATATTACTTTAAAAAATCATAAAAAAATAACTGTTAATGGGAAAACAAAATGCTTAAAATTAGTTGCTTAAAATTAACTGTTTTACGAAATAAAAATAAAAAAAAAATACCTAAAAAATACTTTACATACCGAATTGTAATGGAGACAAAACTGTCACAATCAAAGCGAAAGAAATTAATTTACTTCAATCACGTATTTACGAAACGAATGTAGGTAACTTTTATACGTGCGTAACTTGGGGTACTTATTTTGTTTCATTGTAATCGGTGCTCTCTATCAAAAAATATATGAATTTATAGTTTTCAAGAATCAAGAATGAGACATGTACAGTCACGGACTATAAATGATGAGCCACTTGCCACCATTCGTATTTTAGCCGTGTAATGCAAATCGGGTTTAATCGGTTATACGATTAAATTGCATTACACGGCTAAAATACGAATGGTGGCAAGTGGCTCATCATTTATAGTCCGTGACTGTACCTAACGACATCTAATATACGAACATAGATAATTAATAATTATATAACATAAATGCCTACACACTACACAAGATAACTTTAAAAAAGTTATATGGTAGTAAACTCAGACCAAGAAAAAAAGAAAGCCGGCGCGCCGCGAGCACCAACAGTGAAGCCACAAAACCACACGCCTATAGCAAGTAAACATACAAGCTCACGCACACACCTACACTAAAACCACACACATTTCTCCTAGTACGTCACGACTTCACGAGACATTGTCTACACACATAGATAAAAAGTTGGCTTCACTTTTGATGTTCGTGGCGCGTCGTCTTCCTTTTTTTGTTGGTCTGTGGGTAGTAAAAGGTACTCCGTGGAGTCCGTAGGAGGTAGGTATTAGTCTGCTTTCAAAATCTGCATAGCCTAAACCCTATACTATAGGGCCTTTAGTGTGTTTGATCGCTTTCCATGCATTAAATTTTAGCAGTTTATCTTCGTCTTCGATAAATGGCGTTGTTCATTTGATGCCATTTTCTGAACCGCGGTGTTCACTAAAATATGTTCCGTGAATGGTCAACAAATAAAAATTGACAAATAAAACAGTATAAAAAAAAAATACTATTTCTTTTTTAAACCTTACGACATCTTTTTTTTCCGTGTACGAATGCTGTCATATAGATGTGGTATTAGCCCTTTGTGTCGAGGCCGTGGTCTTTTCTGGAGTGTTGGAAATCGTTAAATGACTACTCTCGCTCTGGGTGGAGCGGAAGGAAGTGTCAGAATTCTACTGACTAAAAACCACCCATGTTCCTTCTTAGCCCTTTGTGTCTCGGGGCCGTGGTATCATAATCACATATGGACAACCCTCAGCCCCGGCAGACGTCGTCCCTTCGCCTTCGGAGCCCCTTTAATGTTGCTAACATCTCTTTGAGGCGCGCGTGGAGCACTAACGCGCCAACGACAGGGCCTGTCGACTATAATCTACCTGCCTCCATCAATATCCGTTCGGCCGTTCTGACGTGGTTGATTAACAAACATCCATCCGTCTAAACTTTAGTATTAGACATAGTCAGTGCTTTGCATTGTCCTCTTCATATTTTCTACAGCATCAGTAAGTTAACTCAGGGCAATGATTTAATGTAGTTTTATCTAAGCGACGCATTTTAGTTTTCGACAACCACGCGAACGAAGTCGTGGGCACAGCTAGTACTAAATATTCCTAACTAGCTTTTGCCAGCGGCTTCGCCCGCGTGGATGTCGGAAAATATCTCCCTTAGGGGTTGAATTTCGAAAAATCCTTCCTTATTCCTTGTCTACATTATAAAGGGAACCTCTGTGCAAAATTTCAGCTTTCTAGATCCAAGGGTTTGGGCTGGGCGTTGATGAGTCAGTCAGTCAGGACTTCTCATTTTTATTTATGGTATAGATAGATAAAGTAGGATCCCGACGTCACGACGGCCAATCAGGCTATAAAAGCCAGTTTATGCGTATCTCTCATTGTATGGATAATCTATACAAAATGAGGCTATGTTACACTAACTGGATTTTGTATTATTTTGATGTGTCGCCATGTGCGCAGATCGATGAATCAAAAGAAAGAAAGAAAGAAATGAAAAATGCCATCATCATCATTACTCCACTCTTTGTTAGGTAATCTCTCCCCTTCCACTCCATTACTTGTACGGCGGAAAATAAGTTTTATTTATTATTATACTTACTAGCTGAACCCGCGCATGCGTTGCAATGCTTTTTTCCTACCTACCTACCTACTACTCTACCTTACCTACTACCCTACCTACATACTATATACCCTACCTACCTACTACTCTACCTACCTACCCACTACCCTACCTACCTACCTACTACCCTACCTACCTACCTACTACCCTACCTACCTATTACACTAGGTACCTACCTACCTACTACCCTGCCTACCTACCAACCACTTTCTCACCGTTTAAACCTTCCCTGGACTTCCACGAATATTTCAAGACTAAAATTATCCAAATCGGTTTAGCCCAGCCTTCATTTATAAAGGTACCGGTATAGCTCAACCTTTATTTTAAACCGGTACCGGTATATTTTTGAGCATTTTTTGTTAACCTATAACCGTAACCGCTTTCAGTCCCTGGTTGGTGGTTATCTTGTAAAGCCGCATCCCCACTAGGGCCGTGAGGCCCAAAAAGCCGCGCGGCTCAAAGTGGGGACGCGGCTTAAGACCACACACGGCGACACATCAAGTCATTTATTTTTTATGTGATTTTTTAGCATAATATTGCCACGCTTTCTATAGATTTTCCGTAAAATGAGAGATCCGCACAAAATGGATTTTGTTGGTTTGACTAGCAGAAAAACCAAGTAGAATTTTTTTTTTTTTATGATTCGTCAAGGTTATTCGAGCGTCAAAATATTGTAAGTTTTTTTTATTTCATCACTCTGTAGATGTTTCTCGTTTTTTCTACGGCATCATTTTTTCTGAGATTGCGAAAGAAGAAAGACCGAAAATTACTGGTCAGTGTCTGTGCGTAGTCTCTTTGGAATCGATAGTATACATAAATTAATTAGATCAGCAGCTCGTTTTTAATAAATTCAAATTATATAAAATTAACCGTACATTTCCGACAGTAACTGAAAACGAACTACTTTTCCATAAACAACAACTATATTACTAGCAACACCACGATCACCGACGAACAAATGAAATACGGCAACGTCACGCAAGTATTGAAGTGGTAGAGTGATTGTTCATTCGGCGTTCTGAAAAAGGAGTAAATTTACGAATTGTAATTTTGATTTTTCACTAAATATGGCAGATAGTAAAGGGTAAGTTTATAATAATTCATATTACTAGTGCGCAAGTTAATTGTATGTATTGTTTCGAATCTAATCGATGTGTTGTACTGCAAACGAATCTTCAAAAATTGGCTTGTCATCATGTCTGAGTTACAAACCGACTCACAGAAATCGAATTCTGCAATTTCAATAGGGAATATGATTTTGTTTTTTACTAATAGAGCTAAATATGATTAAAATTCGAAATTTCGATGTCGATTGGTGTTAATTAGTCTTATTAGACCCGAGCGCTTTGGTTATTTTTAGGGTGATTGACATTTTTTCTTGTTCGGCAGTAATCCTGATGATTTATCGACCGCGATCCTGCGGCGCAAGGACAGGCCCAATCGTCTCATCGTGGAGGAGGCAGTCAGCGATGACAACTCTGTGGTGGCGCTTTCACAGGTCTGTTCTTTGTCTTTACCTAGCGGCGCTGACGGCGTATTTTTTCCATTGATTTCATGGTGACCATAAAAAATGCTTTGTCATCGTCATGCATCTTTTATTAACATTGTGAAACTGTCATTGCATAAACTGGTTGCACTTTGTTTGCATCCCTGGTAATGATTATGTTAGGACATACCTTCTTAACAGGAAGCAATTTTCTAATCATCAAGTATTTCCTTTCAATTGGTATAGAGAAGTCATTATATTAACAGGTGATAATTAATTGCTAAAACATGATAATTATGTTTTGTCAATTGACATTATACTTACAGTTCAATGACCTTATTTGCCTATGAAGATGGTAATATAAGAATAATAAAAATAACTTTGGTAGTAACATGACAAACAAAATGCATTGAAATCTGTCATCTGTCTAATTTAATTAATGCAATTAAAAAGAAACCTATGCCCAGCCTATGTCCAGCAGTAGACGTCTTTTGGCTGAAATGATGATGGTGAAAAAAAAACCTGCAGAAGTATAGTTCACAAAGTGAAATATCAACTTATGACTCCCTATTATTGTCTATTTCTACTATAGAAATCAGACAACAACTTTGTCAACTAGTGTATTGAGCTGTCTATTCAAACAAAATAAAAATAATTTATTAATACTATAGGTTAGGATTAATACTATTAATACACCTGTATCAGGGAACATGACCAACTAAAAGGAATAAAAATGAATTATGGTCTAGAATTCTAGATAAAACATATTTAAACCATACAAAGCGGTGGACCCAAAACTGTAATCATGAAACTATTAGTTATGGATAGAATATTTATTATTATTTATATTTTTCCATTTTGTATGACAGTACAAGAAAATTTCCACAGCACACTATTTAGAAATACACTTCACATCACCTATAACGTCTATAATACTTCCCCCAAGTATTGTCATAACAACCAAAACCGATGCAAAAATGGTAACCATGTATTCAGTACATCATTTAGATTTAAAAAAAAACCCAGAGAAAATAATCGCTGTCTCTTAGACCCTGTATGAAGAAAAGAAAGAAAGAAAACATATTTATTTAGCACAATATGCCACAAGTGCACACAACAAACAATAAAAAATAAAATGACCAACAAACAAAAAAAAGAGTGCATCTCACGGCTGCGCCAAATAGGACCAGTTCAGCAAACTGCCGAGCAGCTAGTGCCCGACGCTGGTTTTCAACTGGCCCTGAGATGGTGATAATATATCTATGGTGTGTTTGGCAACAAACCTTTGCCTGTCAATTGCATTCAACAGATAGATGGTTGACAGTTGCATTTGTATTTGCTCAGAATGTATAAATCTAAATTATTTTGCTGAGTACAGGAGAAAAAAAAGAAACTAAATAAAAAGAAATTGAGAACAAAGTTGTAAGTTTATTTATGGTAATAAATGTGAAATGAGTAATCTCAATTTCAATCAAAGTTAAAAATTAATCAAAGCTCACAAAAATTGCTGATTCATACATGAATTGCACAACAATTTTTTTTTTACTTATGCCACATCAACCATAAATGGTAGATGATGACGGTAAAATTAAAAAAAAAACAAACTAAAATGCTGATTGTGACAGTGTCACAAACTGAATTGAACAAGCAAATACGACTTACTTTAGAGCGTGGCCTAAATCTTTATCAATCTAATTAAATACAAAATATTGTTTATTCTGCTAAGTAAATCTCGAAAGATTACAAACTACTAAACTACACTACTAGGTCTTCTTTATCGAATGGCTAGTGCCTAACCTGTGTCAAAGTTTTTTTGACGCCCATGGGCCCTGGCTTAGCAAGTCGAATTACTAGAAAAGCACAATGTTTTGCTTCTCTTTACTTTTCTGACGGAAGCAAATACATTTGAATCAAATAACAAATACAACACTTGCTTAGTACTAAAAACTAAACTAAAAACTTATTTATAAACATCTTTTATCTCTTGCTTGATAATTATCAGATATTTATTGGGTTTATGGTTCCCCTTGATGCCATTTTATGTATTTGTCCAGAGACGGCCAACTCAAAACAAAAATATTAGGAACTTAGCTAACTGTCAGATGTGATGCTAGGGAGTTCCACCACTTCTCTCAGCTAAAACACGAGAAAAAAGCGTATTAGTAAATAAAAAAGAGCATATTGTCTTAGTAAATATAATCTTAAAACTATATGTATTAGTAACACTTCACTTGTGCATTCATGTAGCACCTACCTATGAAAGCGACGGAACACCACTTCCTGCACCTAAAATAAATTCTGAAGGGCAGTCATTATCCCGTCGGGGCCGCGGATTTTTGTACTAGATGACGTGGGCTCGGCGCAAGGGCAAAGAAGGAACATGGTTTCGGTTTTTAGTCAGTAGAAGTCTGACACTCCCCTTCGCTCTGCCCAAGAGCGGGGGGGGTCATTTGATGATTTTCCACCCACCAAAAAAAAAAAAAGGGCTGTCATGGGAGACAGCCTTGTTTGTGATTCTTCAGTGATAAAACAACTTGGTCATATAACCAACTCTCCCTCTTGTCCACAGGCAAAAATGGAACAACTCCAACTGTTCCGTGGAGACACCGTTCTCCTCAAGGGCAAGCGTCGCAAGGAGACCGTCTGCATCGTGCTCTCAGACGACAACTGCCCCGACGAGAAGATCCGCATGAACCGTGTAGTGCGCAACAACCTACGCGTTCGCCTGTCCGATGTGGTGTCCATCGCGCCCTGCCCGTCCGTTAAGTACGGGAAGCGGGTGCATATACTGCCCATTGATGACTCTGTTGAAGGCTTGACTGGGTAAGTTTGGTTGAAACGAGAGACAGAAGAACTTAAAGTTATTTAATCAAAACATGAACATTTTGATGAAATAACTTGACATGTTTGACATGAGGATGTAGTAAAAAGTATTAGTAGACCCCAATATAGTCGGGAAATGCTTCAGTACCATATGCCAATAGGGGATCGGACTGACTCAAAAAAATATGATTCTGTTTAGTCCATCAGTTAGATTATCGAAAAATATTAGATACGTGTTTTTTGTTTTATCAAAACAATAAAAATTGACGAAGATAAAGCGCGTCAAAGATCATGGAGTGGGGCTTGAAACGTCAATTGAAGGTACAAAATGTACTATCTTAAGACGTCACACGAGTTTTCGAAGCACTGTATCGTCTTCATTTTTTGTTTACGTGAAGAAAGAAAAAATACGTGGTTAATATTTTTTGGAAATCTATTTGACGGACTAATTAGTTTTTTTTTTGTCCGATCCCCTAATACGTTGGAATCAGCTTCCCATATAAATGGAGGCAACTGAATATCTGGTAATAACAGTAACTTCCATTAAAGCAGTGTTAAACTGCATGGTTAGAAAGCTCTTCATGACTAACTTGAAAAACTATTTCATTGTTTTTACATAATAAATTGAAGGTTCAAGTTGGATGAACTTATTTAATTAATTTATGAATATTTATTTATTTATAGTAAACACTTCACTTAACAACTACTAAATAATTTAAGCCAAAATTAGTCATGTAAACTGTATGATTTACTTTTTTAACCTTTGTCCTCAGAAACCTGTTTGAGGTATACTTGAAGCCGTACTTCATGGAGGCCTACAGGCCCATCCATCGTGATGACACCTTCATGGTTCGCGGAGGCATGCGCGCTGTGGAGTTCAAGGTGGTCGAGACTGACCCTTCGCCCTACTGCATTGTGGCGCCTGACACCGTCATACATTGCGAGGGAGACCCGATTAAGCGTGAGGTTAGTAATTGCGACGATCTTCATAAGGTAGCTGGATGAGAGATGCCAAGAATTGTGTTATGTGATTGGAGCAGTCATTGGCTGGCAGTGGACTGTTGGAGGCCGATGATGATTTGAGGAGTATTTAGGTGATTCATTAACAACCTGAAGATTTTACCTAGTTGTTATATCCTTTTTGAATTAGCAGAGCGCATAAGAGACTCGGTTTCAAGTAGTTTAACCAATGAGTAACTGTTTACGAGTTCCACTTTGTGCATTTTCAGCGCCTTATTATTACGTGGTGTAAATTGTAAGGACGTATTGTGCAACTTACATTTTCTGTTGTTATTTCGTACTTTATTTGCCCATGTTTTACGATAAAACTGAATAGGGCCAGAATGTACGTCTTGTGTTTCGTCGACGTAACTAAGTAGCCTCCTTGCATCACACTAATTGCTAATGCTAGTGAAAATCATGACGATTGTTTTTTTACCGCTTTAACTTTTTCATGTTTTATTCATAGCAACTAGACAGATTTTCCTTGTTATCACAGTAGTATTACAGCACATTTTAGTTCAATACACTATGCATATACATAGTAAACTGTCTCCTGTTAAGCAGTAACTATACTGCAGATATTAAGCACCAATCTTATCCTCCTTATTTCTATAAACCATTTGGGGTATTTTTAGATAACATACCAAGTTCCAAGTGCATTATTTCATTAAAATTCCTTTTACTACAATCCCAGTCCACACAGTATGGGTGCTATTCAATGAATGGAACAAAAAGTTTTCTCACAAACACGCAATGTGTTTCTTCTTATCAGTAACTAACACAGTTTATTAATCTCGGTATAGTTTGATAGAATGTTCTCGACAATATGTTCAAAGTTTCTGCACTACAATTCACGAAATGTGTTTAATGTTACGAATTATATTTCTGCGCCATTTTTAATAGGTTGTTGCAATTTTGTAGCCAAAAATTAGTACTATTGTTCTTTGCACAATAGATGTACTGTGAGTTCACTAATTCGTTAGTTTAATTATAGAAAGTGACACAACTTCACAATATGTATCGCAAAATTAATATGATAGGAAGGGACAAAGTCGGTATTGGTGAGTTTTATCTACGTAAACATGGTTAGAAAAATAAACATGATTAGAAAAATGCTATCATGTGATAATTTTTATTCATATACTCTGCAATACCTATGTCCCATCAGAATTCATTACCCGACTGCGGCAAATCCCCTAAAGGAGGGTTATATGTTGTATATCTTGTTTTTACCATAACACCGCGTCTATATTTCCCTGAAGGCCTAGCAAAAGTATACCAGCAGTACACCCATTTCAGTTATTCCACAAGATTGGGCCTATTGCCAAATCACAAATCCAGGCTCTGGGTTTTCAAATGAAATATTCCTTTTGAAAAAACTAAATATTGATTTTGGTATCCTCATTTCACAACCACTTTCATTTACAACAGGAGGAAGAGGAAGCCCTGAACGCCGTCGGCTACGACGACATCGGCGGCTGCCGCAAGCAGCTGGCACAGATCAAGGAGATGGTGGAGCTGCCTTTGCGTCACCCCTCGCTGTTCAAGGCCATCGGAGTCAAGCCCCCGCGTGGTATCCTCATGTACGGGCCCCCTGGTACCGGCAAGACTCTCATCGCTCGTGCTGTGGCTAATGAGACTGGTGAGTCCGTTGTTTGTGTTAAAATAGTGCCCTGTAAGCTATAATGCAATGATACAATTTATTTTGGGTCTCATAGTTAGTCGAATCAGTTGAAACTTATAATTATTAGTTTTAACAAAGAGTTTCTGGAAGCAATTTCAATTTATCCTGCCATTGTAAATTCCCTGGCTATTTTAATTTTGTTATTGTTATTCAAATTGCAACATCTTTTGCTTCTGTATATTCCCCAGTTATATTATTAAACATGTTGTCTTCCCCAACAGGCGCTTTCTTCTTCTTGATCAACGGACCCGAGATCATGTCGAAGTTGGCTGGTGAATCCGAGTCCAACTTGCGTAAGGCGTTCGAGGAGGCCGACAAGAACTCTCCGGCCATCATCTTCATTGATGAGCTGGATGCCATCGCGCCCAAGAGGGAGAAGACTCACGGAGAGGTGGAGCGCAGGATCGTGTCCCAGCTGCTGACTCTTATGGATGGTGAGTAATTGATTTTTAACCGTCTTCTAAAAAAAGAAGGAGGTTCTCAATTCGGATGTTTGTTTTTTTTTTTTTTGTTTGTTCGGGCATAACTCCGTCACTTGCTAACCGATTTGAAAAATTATTTTTTTGTTGGAAAGGGTATACTTCCCAAATGGTCCCATAATTTTTTTATCGAAATCGGACAAGCGGTTTTTGAAAAATCAACAAAACTCAAAAAAAATACTACATTGTCCACATTATGACCCATGAACATGTGAATCACTAAAAAGTGAAAAATAAAAACTTTTTAACAAAAAATAAAACTGACTTAAAAAAAAACAAAAAAGTCAAAATTAAATCAGTTTCTGAAGTCGGTATCGTCGTAGGCGCTGTGCCATACGGTCACTTTCGTTACTACCACCCATTGCGTTTGACCACTATCCCAGTGTTTCTCAAATATTGTATTGCGATTTGTGAGTACAGAACAGAATTACCGAATTAGTCATGAATTCACAAAAGTGTGGCGCCTGTGAAGAAACACTAACCGATGGGGCTCATTGCACTATTTGTAACCAACAACTGCACTTCCACTGTGCTGGGATAACAGAGGCTGGATACCGGAAGCTGGGAGACAGAAAACTTACGTGGCGTTGCAGCAGATGCAAAATTGCTGCTGCTGCGCAACCTCTGGTTATAGCGGCCACTACGCCCACTACTCAACCTCCAGGGTCACCGAGATTGGAATCAGAGTCAGTTATTCTCAGTGAGATAAGGGCACTTGCTGCTAAACTAGCTCCTCTGGATTCTCTAAAAGAAGATATAACTGCGCTTCGAACGGAATTTGCCGATCTAAAGTCATCAGTAAGTGAGACAAATAAGGAGTTAAAGGAGTTCAATATCAAGATTAAAGCCATGGAAGCGCGCCTTGTACACGTAGAGAAGGTCCAGGAACAGGTGGACATCCTTCAAGCCCGCCTGGAAAAGCTGGAGGAAGATAACGGTGCGAAAGAGCAATGGACTCGATTGAACAATATCGAAATAAAAGGCCTACCCCAGAACAATCACGAGAACCTATTCGAAATCATCAGCAAAATTGGCGCTAAAATTGATTATCCCGTGTCTAAGACCCAGATAAACTTTATAACTAGAGTACCAACCCGGGAGAAAGATCATTCGAAGCCTCTCATAGTGAGTTTCGTCAACCGTTACGTGAAGGAGGACTTCATTGCAGCTGCGAGACTACTATCCAAGACTGCTCCTTTAACTACGGGGCAAATAAACCTTCCTGGAAACCAACGTATTTACGTCAACGACCACCTGACACTACAGAACAAGGCATTGCTGTCCAAAGCTAAAAAAGCGGCTGCAGAAAC
This sequence comes from Diarsia mendica, assembly GCA_949316265.1. Classification (NCBI taxonomy): domain Eukaryota; kingdom Metazoa; phylum Arthropoda; class Insecta; order Lepidoptera; family Noctuidae; genus Diarsia; species Diarsia mendica. The sequence goes on along the minus strand of OX438902.1, from coordinate 17,849,284 downwards.
GGATTTTCGATACGTTTGGGTCAAGCACTCCAAAATACACGCGAGGAAGGCCGACACGTTTCCTACAATAGTGTTAAAATCCGAAAAAGACCTCATAAAAATAAAATAAATCTGTGTCAATACCGATATAAACCTGTGAATATAAACAAAATGTCTAAGTCTAGTCATGCAATACTAAACATTAAAAATAAGTTTGAGAACCGTATGCAGGTGAGTGCTACTAGCGTATTCCACCAATTATTGTGTCGCTCAATAGTGCTGTGTAAGTTTATTTCCAAATGTCATTATCACATTTTTTGTTGTCGATGTGCCAAATTAGTCCTTATTATCATTATTTTACAGTGCAATTCTAATTACTTAACCTGCTCAGTTGTGACTTACCGGGCCCGAATCGTTTCTTTTGTTCTATTATTCGCGAGTAGTTCAAAGTATCGTGTTTTTACTCACTGTGCATCGCTGTGCCTTGAATATTCCTACCAGTTTTTGTATTCTACCTTCATCATAGTTTATTATTTTTCGCATTTTATGTATTCGATTTTGGTAAACGGTTTACTAAATTCACTACCAAATATTGTTAATATTGTTGTTGTTAAGCTTAAAAATGATTAATATCTATTATCAGAACGTACGTGGTCTGCGCTCAAAAACAAACAGTTTATATCGTAACGTGTGCTTGAATTCTTATGATATTATTATATTTACGGAAACATGGTTAGTGGATAGTATTAGCAACAGTGAGTTATTTGATGGACGATATCTTGTCTGGAGGCGGGACCGGGATTACTGTCGAACAGCACAGACACGGGGAGGCGGAGTGTTGATCGCAGTGAGGAGTGATCTGACCGTTGTGGAAAGATGTGACTGGCGTACCTCCGCCGAGGATATATGGGTGTCCATCGTTCTAAAGCGATCGAGACCAGCGGTAAGTTACAACATTCATATTTGTGGCCTGTATTTGTGCAAAGAAAATGTAGGTAACTCGTACTTAACTCAATTACAGAACTTTCACCATAAACTTAACAACTTAATATCCACCCACCCTTTAGATACATTTATAATAACAGGGGATTTTAATTTCGGCGGCGATGTGGAATGGCAACAGTCTGACGATAGTTATGGACTATGTCCTGAGAATGTGTCCGTCCGAGGTATTTTGGATTTCTTCGACTCAATAAATGCCTGTAACTTGTCCCAGTTCAATAGTGAGCGTAACGTCAACGGTAGATTATTGGATCTCGTTTTCTCAAATGGTGCAATAAAAGTTAATCATTGTGATGATCCGCTGGCGGTGCCTGTTGATGTTCATCACACACCGTTGGTTATTAACGCCGATTTTGTTGAAGTTCACAAACTCAATGAAAAACCTAGTACAAAGTACATATTTCATCGAGGCGATTACACTGCAATTACATCTGCACTAGATCTTATTGACTGGAACATGTTGTTGTCTGTTGGATCCCTGGACCAAGCCCTCAGCCTTTTCTATACCAAGCTATACGAGCTCAGAGATTTGTACATACCCGTTAAACCATTAAAAAAATCAACACATCCCCCGTGGTACACTTGTGCTTTAATAAAAATATTAAAAGAAAAACACAAATACCATTGCAAATACAAAAATTATGGCAACTTATCCCATTACCACTCTTTCTCTCTCTTGCGAAATCGAGCTAAGGAATTAGAAGCAGTTTGTTTTGATTCGTATATGGAAAAAATTGAATCCTCAATCGCTAAAAATCCTAAATGTTTCTGGTCGTATATTAAAAGTAAAAAAAGTGGTAATACATTACCTAACGTATTACACTACATGGACTCGTCCGCGGACACAGGCGAAGGTATCACTGAGCTTTTTTCCTCTTACTTTCAGTCTACTTTCCAAGAACCAGACTCAGAATCTGACGATCTAGATGTCAATTTAAACACTCATTCTGGTAACTCGGTGAACCTAAGTACGGTCAGCGTGTGTCCGGAGACGGTCCTCAAGTTACTTAAAGGTTTGGACCCATCTAAATCCGGTGGGCCAGATTTGATACCCCCAGTCTTCATAATTGAATGTGCTAAGAGCCTGCTGGCTCCAGTCTGTTTGCTGTTTGAGCGTTCGTTGAGAGAGGGTATCGTCCCGAAAATGTGGAAGTCGGCATTTATCACACCGGTTTTTAAAAAGGGCGATAAATCTAAAATAGAAAACTACCGCCCCATATCTAAATTATGTCTTTTCTCTAAAGTTCTCGAACGAGTAGTGCACACGGAAGTTTATTCAGCTTTGCAACGCCATTTCGGCGACGAACAACATGGTTTCCTCAGAAAACGGTCAACTGCCTCCAATCTGATTCTGTCCAATGAATTTATAACCTCTGGGATGGAAGAACGATGCCAGGTCGACGCGATATACACGGACTACAGCAAATGTTTTGATCGTATAGATCATCGGGTGCTTCTTCAGAAGCTTCTTTCCGCAGGAATTCATGGTGATCTATTCCGGTGGTTCTCGTCATATATAGATAATCGAACGCAAGCTGTAGTTTTATGTGGATACGCGTCTGGTTGGAAATCTGCCCCATCAGGAGTGCCCCAAGGCTCAATATTAGGGCCGTTATTGTTTACAATATTTATTTTAGACATCAAAAGCTGCTTTAAAAACTCACGCATTCTACTATACGCAGATGACATGAAAGTCCTAAAGGCCATACGCACATTATCTGATACTGAGCTACTTCAGTCAGATCTTGACAGATTTGTGCAGTATTGTAAAGTCAACAAATTACAACTGAATGTATCCAAATGTTTTCACGTAGTATTTACTCGCCAGAAATCTATTATCGGCCCCGGGTATAAACTAGATGGCACTTTTATAAGTAAAGAAACCAGTATCAGAGATCTAGGTGTGGTACACGACAGCAAGCTACTTTTTGATGATCACATAGAAATAGTGGTCAACAAGGCGTTTAAAGCCTTGGGCTTCATCATTAGAGCTTGTTCTAACTTTCGTTCCCTTAAACCATTAAAAGTTCTGTATTGCTCTCTCGTACGTAGCCACCTTGAGTACGCTTCTCAAATATGGAACCCTCAATATGAGATCTACAAATCTCGTATTGAGTCTGTTCAGAGAAAATTTTTGCGGTATTTGGACTTCAAGGCTAAGCAATTCTCAGTCGACTATGAACACCGCTGTAAGCGATATCATTTCTTACCGTTGGAAGTAAGACGTAATATCAGTGATATCTGTTTTTTAGTGAACATCGCAAACGGCTCGGTTGATTGTCCCGAACTACTCAGCAAAATTCTTCTTCGCACTAACCTAAACAACTTGAGAAAACGGCCACTACTTCAGGTACCATTCGCATCGACTAAGTATAGGCGCAACGCCTACTGCATACGTAGTGCCATAGCTTTTAATAGTTTGCCATCACACTTGGAAATCGATTTATTTTGCACTAGCGCACACAAAATTAGAAAAATTTTAAATAAGGATTATTTTGGTGACAACCACAGATAGCTTTTAATCCTGAGTTTGGTATTGCACGACTTGACATTATGAAGACTTGACTTTACTTAGGCACCTAATATTTAGTTTTTGTAAAGTGACATAGGTCACTATCATTATTCTAGACTTTACTTTCTAGTTGTTTTCTTTTTTTGTTTAATTTGGTATGTTTACTCACAATGTATTCTTTAATTTATTCAAAACACTTTATTTGGTCAACGCAAGTAACTTGTAACTAATTAGATTTATAAATGTGGAAGCTTGTAATTAGCAAATGTCGCTACTTATACATGATATTTATAATTATATTATTAGTCTGTAAGCTTTCTTTAAAATTAAATAAATAAATAAATAAAAACTGACACCAGCTTGGTGTAATTACAATATGGTCACATACCATCACAGTTTTTGGCTACTGATTCATTATGGTTGTCTGATGGTTAAAGCATTCAATTCTTGATATAATGTTCTGTATGAGTGGAAAAAACCAGTCTTCGAGGTCATAATTGTTCAACTTAAGTTTTTTTTTATATGGAGGTATTCTATGATTCACACAAAACAGATTGTGATTATTTTACTGTTATTTCTTGTGTTGGCTGATAAGATTTATGTTCTACGTATTTTTTTTTTAAATATTGTTTAAGCAAGTCGTGTTTTATGAATATGTTACGTGGGCGTACGTCGATAACACACGCATATTTATACCTATGACAAGTTTTATAACTTTATGATAAACACAACGTACGTATTGTTTTTATAACAAGCCCAAGTTCTAATTCTAATACTTATAATTGCCTAATATGGCTTCTGGTTCCTTAGCTCTTCTTTACCTATTTATACTTTCACAAGTCTTAGTGCTTGCACTCAGCGTATGGGTCGAACAATAATTCGTTTATGTGCCCATAACCGGCCTCCGAGTCGTCACTATACATTCTCCTGCCCTTAACCCAATCTATTTGGGGTCGGCGCAACATGTCTTCTTCTTCCTATTTCTCGTCATCACAGCAGTCACCTCCTTTCTACCCATATCATCCTTCACACAGTCATTCATCGTTTCTTTGGTCTTCTTCTACTCTTATAGCCACAGAAGAGATAAAAGAGGTTAGAAAGGAAATAGTTCCTGATTTGTATTAGAACGCGTGTCGCCGCTTGTCTCCCACTCTCTATATCCACTACATGCAAGACGCTAATAAGTACGCGAATTATGCACACAAATAAACCGCACTCACTTAGATCGCGAGCTTGCTACTGGTTGTCACACTAGCGCAAACATTGCGTTTGACGTACACTCACACTTGCGTATATTTCTCATACATGTTACGGTGACCAAAAGGTCGATAATGTATATCGATAAAATTACTTGAGTTTTGTTACTTTAAGTTTTGCAGTTTTTGCTTTAATTTCGGGACGGGACAGAAAGAAAGAAAATAAGAAAGCAAAAATATTTATTGGTCTCTCACACATAAAAAATTAAAGATAAAAAGTAAACAGAAAAGATTTTTTTCAAATATTGATCATTAAGTACTTGATTCAGATTTTCTTATTGTCTTGAAATAAAACGTATTTATTAAGTAGCAATAGCATGCGCTTGCTATCTTTCAAATTCGAATTTTTCAGAATAAAATGCAATCTCACACTAATATTTTTCTATAATAGCTTTAGTCAGGTCTGTAACATATATCTGGATTAGGGCATGTAATATCGGAAGATTTTCAATTCCGATACTGAGTTTCGATATTAGATCTCAATATCGGAATTCCGATATTAATATCGGAATTACGTTATTTAATTTGAAATTGCACATTTTATTTATAAATTGCACAAATTCGGTATGAGGTTGGCTTGAGTGCAATAAAAAACATTTTTGAATAATATATTATATCATTTGGTTCAAACTTTGGTTGTTTTAAAATATTTATTTACTTATTAAATAAATAGCGCTACTTCGGCGTAGAAAGGTCGTAAATGCCATTTTTAGACTGAAATTACTTTATTTTGAATGTTAAAGTTTTATAATAGGTACTATTTCGATTTCTATATACTTTTTATACTTAAACGATTTCTTGTAAAAAATAATGACATAAAGGACAACAGTGAGGCCACTCAATGCGTTAACGGTGCGGTACGGCGTTGGAGCGGTACCGCAAAGTTTCAATGCGATTTGCCTTGAATCTAATTAACATAAAAACCACCCGAGTATCTTCGTAATAATGTGTATTAGCAATAATTTATTTAGGTTTAGTTTTGAAAAAAGAATAATACGAAACAAAAAACTTGGATTCTTTGATAAAAAGAAGAAATATCATTAAAGCATTATTAACAGCAGCGATGGCCCAGTTGGCTGAAATGATGGCCCAGTGGTGGGGCAGCCCCGACTTAGTCGTGGGTTTGATCCTAGGCAGGCGCATTACTTTGTGTAATTTATTTAATCACTGCTGCTCTCAAAACAGCTATGGAAAACAACGTAAGGAAACCGGCATGTCTTAGAACCAAAAAATTCGAAGACATGTGACATCTGCCAACCCCCACTAGGCCCGCGTGCGGTGGATTATAGTCCATCCCTCTCCTAAAGAGGAGGGTTGAGTCCCTGCAGTGGGAACATTATAGGCTGATCATCATCAGCCTTATCAGATTATTAGAAAGCCATCGTCTGTCACCAACTCATGACAGAGGTAAGCTACATTTTTGCCGACTGTAATAGTGTTTTATGTATTTATATTATACTCTGTCCAAAATTTCAAACTGCTTAAACATACTTTCATGATTCTTCAAACACATAATTGTAGATCGTAGTAAGTACCTACTGTACCACTAAATGCAGTGTTATTCTTTAATTTACATAACAAGTTCTCTCCCTATATTGATTAGTGAGGAATCACCAAATTCATGACAAAATCAATGACTTAAATTATATTGAAAGCGACCATGACAATTAGAAACAACGAGATTCTATGACTTAAACTCCCTAGATGTTTTGATGAAAATTGTCTTGACTCTAGTGATTAAATTGTTTTTTGATATTTCAATGTCACTCGTGACTTAGGTCTCCTATCGCATCATTAGTGAACTGGCTACCGGGATACGGTAGTGCGCTGTCGCGCTCGGCGCTACACATGGATCTAAAATACAGGTTCAATTTAAAACTCAAAATATAGAAAAATATGTCCGATATTGCAATTCCGATATTGAGTGGTCCAATATCGGAATTGTAATATCGGAAATTTCGCTCCGAGATTCCGATATTACGAGATTCCGAGATTCCGATATTCATGCCCTAATCTGGATCTGTTGGAAACCTAAAAATAAAATTTAAAATGAATGTTTCGATTTATAAATGGCTAACCTCAAAACAAATTTTAGATGAAAAACAATCAATAAACAATAATAAGGTATTGATAGTATGGGTTAAACAAAAGTTATTTTAATCATAACATAATAATCATTTGAATGCATTCACACATACTAAATATCGACATTATTGACAACTTGGTACAACACTATCGTAACGCAAAGAGTAGGCAGAATTTAAGCTTTGGCTCGTCGCACGCGACGTTCGCAGTGAACGAAATGCATTGCGCAATCGCCCACGTAGTACAAGATGGTACCCACGTATTGCAAGCAATGTACATAATTTCGTTTCTGCTTGCGATTGTATCATTTTTGTCTGCGAACTACATAATACTATTGTAATAATTACAAATATCACTTGTATTTTAAGGTTTTTAGACTTACCGATGAAGAGAAATCCCTTCTCGAGCCACACTGCACACCTGGCTTCTTTTCCGACACGTAATAATCGCGCAACACGGCATAATTCTTTTTTTTTCGCGGAGCTCCGTTCGCTGTCACAATATGAGCGCGATTGTTGGTCAGTAAATCAAATTTTGTCGACATATGATCGTCTGATCATATACGCGGCGCGCGTGCCCCGCCCACATGGCCTTTCTAACCTCTTTTATCTATTCTGTGCTTATAGCCATCTACATTCATACTTAACATTTTCCTCATTCACCTTCTTACCACAACAACCGATTACCACACAACTTTTCATAGTGTTTAAGCGTAGCTATAGACGCCTCGGTAAATTGCAAAATCTGATAACACAAGGTGTCGCGAACCAAGCTTGGATGATTGCCAATTATTTATCGGGAATTCCCCCGAAAGTCTGGCCGAGATCTACATATAAACTTACGTAGCGCATGTTTTGAATTATACATGGTGCCGTCTCTGTCTTTATATCGAAGTTTGTCAGTTGCAGGACAGCGATAGAATAAACACTTTGTTGAAGTATAGTCGACCAAGAAATTGATTTACCACTCTAAGGTTGAATATCATTTGCACGTACAAAACATCAAGTGCTATTTTCACGTCAGAATCTGTCAATCTGTCATCCTTAGCGAATAATTATGTTACTGGGAGATGTCATCAAAAGTGGTAAACCAATTTCTTGGTCGACTATACTTACGCTTAAAGGTCTCGGCTTTATATTTATAGATCTCGGCCGTAGACTGGGGATTTCCCGATACATAAGCGTTAACAATCAGTTCGGCTTGCAACAACTTAGTACGTACGTACAGTAATTGACATTTGACTGTCTGCGAGCTCGTTAGCCATGAATATCGATCGTTTTTGACATTGAGGGTATATATAATTTGTACAGTCGATAAAAGGAAACCTTGTTTGCAAGTAATTTCATTCAATGCTCGATTTCCAAGAACACCTTTTAAGCCATGACCTAGAATAGGTGTGCACCATACAACCTTTATTTTATTGACTCTTCAGTTGGCTTTGATTATACACACACATATCACGCCTGTAATCCGTAAAGGATTAGGTAGAGATGTACCTATAGTACACCAATGTGGGTGTAATATAATTATTATTATGAGTTTCATCAACCGGGCACACAGATTAATAAAATAGAAAAAAAATATTCGATGAACAAAGATCATATTAGCACAACTTAAACCACTTTACCTAACACTTAATATTACGATTGCATACAGCAATGGTTGAGGTACTGGCAATCAAACCTGTCCGCGAATGCCCTCAGGATGCCGATGGAGTTGACCCGAAACCTGCGTTTAGTGATGTTCACCGTTTTCGCATAGTCGTGAGTTGTGTAGAAACAGTCTACCTGCGACTTATCCTGTCAAGCCTGGCCTACTGGTTCAAAGTTACCTATAATGTTTCTAAAAGACAAAAACACAAAATGACATCACTATCTTTCCCTACAGGTATGAAGAAGTCATCCCACGTGATCGTAATGGCGGCTACGAACCGCCCGAACTCGATCGACCCCGCGCTGCGTCGGTTCGGTCGCTTCGACCGGGAGATTGACATCGGCATCCCCGACGCGACCGGCAGGCTGGAGATCTTACGTATCCACACTAAGAACATGAAACTGGGTGATGATGTCGATCTAGAACAGGTGAGGAGCTAGTCCATTGTATATTTTGACTCCTTGTTTGGTTTTGTTATGAAAAATATAATTAATTCTGAGGAAGATACAGTTAGATTATTTTTCAGTTTGGTTCTTTTTTATTTATTTGGCTGGTTCATGTTTCACCCGTCCGGTTGGAGGATCCTCCCTTTTCTATGGGGGATGAGGAACTTTACACCCTGTTCCTCATTACCCCCCAAATTATTTTTTTTTTTGTCCTTTAGTATATGAAACAGACAACAGAGAATAAGCCAAACTCTGATAGACATAAAAGTATTCTAGTCAGGACAGCAGCAGATATTCAGTTTATGTTTATATTTTCTCGGAAGGACTATCTGTTTGGTTTAGATTGTTGGAACATAAAACTTAACTCAAAATCTCGTTTATCAGATCGCAGCAGAATCTCACGGCCACGTGGGCGCTGACTTGGCTTCGCTGTGCTCGGAGGCTGCTCTTCAACAAATCCGTGAGAAGATGGACCTCATCGATCTTGAGGACGACCAGATTGACGCCGAGGTTCTCAACTCTCTCGCCGTGTCTATGGACAACTTCCGGGTAAGACATACATTCTATATATTCATCATTTGCCTAGGTTTTTCTCATTTATAATAAGGATGAGCTGGATGCAGCTGAATTCCAGTATTTTATGTAACAACTGCGTAATTGACTTCCAGAATCCAGTTACTGGGTATTACAATACCCAGTGGACAGATATTTATGTACTTTGGTTGCAAGAAAAGTGCATGTTACTATGAGTCAAAAAAATACGAAAATGTTGTATTAACACATGTTATTTTTCTTTTTCTTTGGGTGTAAGGGGTTCCCAATAACAGCCTAGGAACTCAAGCCAACCTCACCTGCTCGTGGTACACCCTGCTTTCGACAAACGAGGCTCTGGCGACCCGCCAACACGCACTGGACCAGCGCGGCGGGATATGGTCCAAACCCCCCATTAATGGAAAGCACAACGACAATATGTCCCCAAGTGCCCGGCGACTCCAGCTGTTCTGCTGGCACTGACGGGCGCCGGCTCAGCACTGGAGTCAGGGGCGAGGTGAATCTCCGGGCGAGATCGATGAACCGTCAAACGACTTCGGCTAACATAATAAAGGACTCCGATAAACTTAATATTCTTACCTACAACGTCCGTACACTAATGAGAGATGAGCGTCTTATAGAACTAAATAACGCTTTGAAAGACATAAAGTGGGACATAATAGGACTTGCAGAAGTGAGGCGACTGGGTGAAACCACTGAAGAAACAAACGATGCTGTGTTCTTCCACTTTGGAGAAACCCAAGGACTTCACGGTGTTGGATTTCTGGTTGCTAAGAAGTGGAAGGACAACATCATTGAGTTTCGCGGATATTCTGAACGCATAGCTGTTCTTAAATTCCGCATTACATCCCAAAAAAGTTTAACATTAGTACAGACATACGCTCCGACATCAACAAGTTCCGACGAAGATGTTGAAGATTTTTATGATATTCTCAACAGAGCATGTGATGAGAACCGTGGCACATGGACCTTGGTGTTGGGAGATTTTAACGCCAAAGTTGGACCGAGGCGGGAATTAGATTACGAAGGCATTCTAGGATTGCATGGCTTGGGAGATCGCAATGAGCGAGGCACAAGACTGCTACAATTCGCTTTTGCCCAAAATATGAAAATTGCTAACAGTTTGTTTCCTAAAAAACCACAGCGAAGATGGACATGGATTTCACCAAACACTCAAATAAAAAACGAAATCGATTATTTCTTAACTTCAGACACACATATTATAAAAGATGTAGGTGTCATTAACAACATTAAGTTCAATTCCGACCATAGGCCGCTTCGTGCAAAAATTAGATTCAGCTTCAAAATTCATCGCGCCAAATCATTTCGAGCACCACTCAAAAAACTCACAAGAGACACCCTTATTAACAATTTTGAAAAGTTTAACACGGAACTATCTAATCACTTCAAAGGTCTAGACCTCGATTTATCTGATGTTGAAGAACAATACAAGAGAATAGTAGAAGGCATCCGCAAATGTTCTAATCGGATAGAAACTAAAAAGAAGAAAGAAGCACATCTATCTAGTTCAACTAAAGAACTAATAGAAGAAAGATGCAAGCATACCATCGGCTCAGACCAACGCAGAGTTTTAGACAAACAGGTCAAACGAAGCATTAGACAAGATATCCGAAATTTAAACACCCATAAGGTGAAAATAGCACTACAGAAAAACCAGTCTCTAAGAGTAGCTAAACAAGGCATATGCAAAACCAGAAAATGGATAAATAGCTTACAGGACACCAATGGTATTAAACACCACAACAGGGACAAAATTTTAGAAATTTGTACTGATTACTATAAAAACCTTTATGCAGACCCAACAAACATTAACACCGAAATAGTATATGAATGCCCCGACCCCGAAAAGATTCCTTTCATAACGGGTTATGAAGTGAAAAAAGTTTTAACCAGCATGCACTATGAAAAGAGTCCAGGTGAAGATGGTGTTACAACAGAAGCGCTCAAACTTGGTTCTCCCGCACTTCTTCCTCATATCACCAACATGTTTAACTCCATTCTTCATACTGGAAGGTTGCCCGCAAAGATGTGCCACTCAAACATCATCCTACTTCATAAAAAGGGGGATAAAAGCGATGTCAACAATTACAGGCCAATAAGCTTAGTGTCACATCTCTACAAAGCATTCATCAAAGTCATCCATAACCGCATCGATGCAAAATTAGATTCCCACCAACCACCCGAACAAGCTGGTTTCCGCCCAGGTTTCTCCACTACAGATCACCTTCATGCTTTAAATCAAATCATGGAAAAGTACATAGAATTTAGAATGCCTTTGTATTTGGCCTTCGTGGACTATCTATTTCTATTTATCTTCGGGGACGCCGGCAGACACCAGACGGGCGATCAGTCCTTTCGTTGTGGATTATTTCGCCCAGTTCCCCATTTTGGTGGATCCCCTTCATGGGTTACTGGTGGTCGGCATCGCGAATCTTCCTGTCGCCTTGCAGAAGCTCACCAGTTGTTCGGTAGAGATTTCTGCGAGCTTCTCTTCATTAATCTCATCTGTTCCTAGGATTTCCCATCTGAGCGGCCCATACATTGTGCATTCCGCCACAAGGTGGAAACTTGTTTCTTCTGCTTCTCCACATGCTGGGCATATGGGATCTTCCTTTACTCTCATAATCGTCAGGTGTCTATTGAGTCCACAGTGTCCTGTTGCGATCCCTACTACTAGTCTTATGTTTCCCCTGCTCATTCTGAGTAGTTTGTGGGATTTCTTTTCATCATATGACTTTAAGAAGATTTTCGATTGTCGACAACCTTCTGTTGCATTCCATCTTTTATTTGACTCTCCTGTGGTTATTCTATGGATGATTCCTTTTGTTATGTTATGTGGGATCGGTAGCCTGGGCTCTGGTCCCACAAAGGTTTCATCTGCTCCTTTTCTGGCTAACTCATCCGCTATCTCATTCCCTTCGTGTCCTTGATGACCAGGGACCCATGCGACTGTTACTTCTGCTCTTTCCGCTAGCTGGTTGAGTGCTTCCTTACACTCTTTAACCAGTGCAGATGTGACTTCCACTTTGTTCAGTGCTTTGAGTGCTGCTTGACTATCACTGTATATAACTATTTTGGAAAGATCACCTGTCAGGGCGTTTCCAATTATTCTGGTACATTCCATAATGGCATGTATTTCTGTCTGGAACACACTTGCGCCTGTTCCTAGTGAGAATGATCTATTTATTTCCAGTCTTGGTATGTGTATTCCAGAGCCGGATAGCTTAGTTGATTCTTTCCTTGATCCATCTGTATAGCAGACCGCCATAGATGGATCACTCTCGATTGTCCATTCTTCTCTTGTGCCTATATGTATTCTATACTTTTTGTCGAAGATCTTCTCTTTTTTGATTAGGTCATTGTTGGCCATAATCATTGATAAATTGTCTTCGTACGGTTTTGCTATCTCCGAGTGGCCTTTGTCCATAAAATTGCCTTTCCAGAGGTTCAAGCTTTTCAGTTTGAACCACTGCTCCAAGGCTCTTTTCTTAACTTGTAGACTAAGCGGTATCATTCCTAGTATGACATCCAGGGCCGCTGAGGGAGTCGTCCTCATTGCCCCAGAGATCATTAACCCGGCCATTCTTTGAACTTTTGCTAGCTCTGTGCTGTTAGTCTTGATTTGTGTTCTGTGCCACCATACTATTGCTCCGTGTATAACTCTGGGTATGATGATGGCATTATATATCCAGGCTACTATGGCCGGTTTCATTCCCCAGGTTCTACCTATAGCTCTTCTGCATTGTAGTAATGCAATTTTTGCTTTCTCACATGTTTCTTTTATATGCGTCTTGTATGACATGGTTTTGTCTAAGATCACTCCTAAGTATTTTATTTCCTTAGTTACTTCTATCCGTTCACCGTCTATGTATATTGGTGATAACTCCTCGTATTTCTTTCTTTTTGTAAAAAGGACTAGCTTCGTTTTAGTGGGGTTGAGGTTCAGTCCCCTTTCCCTACACCATTCGAGGGTAGCCCTAATTCCTTTCTTCATTACGTCACTTATGGTGCTAAGTACTTTTCCAGTGATTAATAGCACTCCATCGTCCGAGTATGCTTGTATATATATGTGCATCTTGTTTAGCTTCTCAAGCAAATCGTCAAGCAGCAAACACCATAGGAGTGGCGAGACGCATCCTCCCTGGGGAAAGCCCCTCACCGCTCTCACTGTGATGGTATTGTTGCCTAATTCGGCCTGAATTGCTCTGTGTCTTAGTACGTTTTCTATCCATCTTGACATGTAGCTTGCTATGCCTTCCCTTTGTAAAGCGGCCTTGATCGCTGTGGAGTTGGCTTTGTCAAAAGCTCCCTCCACGTCGAAAAAGCAGCCCAATGCAAATTCTTTGTTTTCTAACGCTCTTTCGATTCTTACCGCTATGTTATGGAGAGCTGTCTCCGTGGATTTGCCCTCCATATATGCGTGTTGATTTCTCTGTAGCGGTGTGTCACTTTTTTCCACTTTGTTTCTAATGTGTCTGTCTATTATTTTTTCTAGGGCTTTCAGCACAAAAGATGAGAGACTGATGCACCTAAAAGATTTTGCTTCCTGGTACGTCGTCCTCCCAGGTTTAGGGATGAAGACTACTCTTACTTTTCTCCAATTTTCAGGTATATAGCCTGTGGCCACACTACTTCTGAATAGAGCTAGTAGATCTTTGATAATATACTTGTATGCCTGCTGTAATATCTTCGGGAGTACACCGTCCGGGCCAGGTGCTTTGTATGGTTGGAAGGATGATATACTCCAATCTATTTGTTCTTCTGTAATGATTTCTTCGACCTCAGCTTGTGTCACTTCGCCTTGGTTTTCGGTCATCATTGTTTCCTCTTGATAAGTTTCACATCCGGGGAAGTGACTTCTCATCATTTCGGTCAGTATCTTTTTTGGGTCGGATATGATCTCTTCCCCTATCTTTAGGCTTCCTAGTTTGCATGCTTTGTCTTTCGACAGCACCTTGACTATTCGCGCAGTATCAGTGTGTCTGCTGATATTTTCACAGTAGGCGTTCCACCCTGATCTGCTTTCTTTCCTGCACATTTGTCCTAGTTTGTTCCTTAGTTCTCTATATTTGTCCCAGTCCTCATCGCCCCCTTTTCTGAGGGCAGTTCTAAGGGCTCGACGCGTGCTTTTCCTGATCTTCCTTAGTGTTTTGTTCCACCATGGTTGGCCTTTACCTAGTTTTAGTTCCTTAAGAGGGCATGCGCAGTGGTAGGCTTCTGTTAATGCCTCCTCTAGACGCTTGGCTTCCTTTTCGAGTTCCTCTGCTGTTTCGTAGCTTTGTTTTTGACTGGGAGACCATGTCTTTATTTTTGAGTCAAAGATCTCCCAGGAGGCTTTCTTTGCATTTCTGATCATTACTTTCTCCATCTCACAGTCCAGACTGAAGATGATCCTACGGTGATCCGAGTACGAATCCTCCTCGTCAACTCTCCAGTCTTTTATGTGTTTGCTTATGCTGCTGGATGCCATCGTAATATCCAGCACCTCAGCTCTTGACCTGGTTATAAAAGTGGGTGTGTTACCTACATTTATTATTTCTAAATTACTGCTTATAATAAAGTCTAGTAGCAAGTCACCTTTTTTGTTGCAGTCTGTGCTACCCCAAGCCACATGATGTGAGTTGGCGTCGCACCCCACAATAATCGGAATATTCTTACCTCCATACTTGTTTATCGCCCGTTCCAGTTCTGGTGTTGGCGGCTTGTAGTTGGTCTCACTTGGAATGTATGCTGACATTATGGCTGCTCTGCATTTCCCTCCACTTGGTGGGGAAAAGTCAAATTCCGCTACAATGAGGTCTCTGTAACATTCCACTTCGATTAGTCCTAATGTTTTAGCTCTGCTACTGGCAAAAATGCATGTTCTGGGATTCGACTCACCTCCCTTATGGTAGATGATGTCTCCTCCCATACACCCCATGCCGACCACTCTTCCTTTATGGATGTATGGTTCTTGTAGCAGAGCTATATCTATGTTATTCGCAGCCATGTATCGGCAGAGTTCTGCCGTAGCCTCGCGGCAATGGTGCAGATTCAACTGAAGTACCCTGAGGTGTTGTGTGTTTTTGTTTTTTGTGTTCATAGGTGTGTGTTGCTTGAAGTGTGTGTGTATGTTTGTAGAGTTGTTTGTTTGTCTTTAAGTGTTTGTGTCTGTTTCTTTGTGTTGTGTGTTTGTGTGTGTGTTAGTCCGACTCGCTCCCCGAATGGTCAGACCGCCTCACCGCCTTGGTTCGAGCCCTAGAGCTCTCCCCTATGGTGGTCGTTGTCGGTACTGGCCTCGGCTCGCGAGCAGACTTGTACTGAGTGTTGGACGCCTCATCCCTCTGGTCGGGCCCTAGAGATTTCGCTAGGAGCTCTTCGTCTTTGCAAGAACTTCCAGAGCCCGTACTTTCGGTCTGTGCGACGTCCATCTTAGTGTCCTTGTCAGTGTTTGTTGGTTGTTGGTTGTTGGTTGGGCGATTCGGTACACTTTGTGGCTTCTGCCTTAGTAACCTGGCTTGGACCTGAGTGGCTTGAAAATTGAGCCAGACATACCCAGGTTCGTCGCCGATTACATCCTGCGGAACCCCCAGCACGAGGCGCATACCCAGGGGCTGCATTTCCTTGTGAATGAGGGTCCACTCGGATATCCTCAGTTCCGTCCTGTAGTCATTCTGGCACTTAATCAGCCTAAGGGGGTCCTGCGGCATCTTTCTGCTGGTAGGAATCCAGATGACTACCCTACATCTACTTAACACTGTACACCTTATAGGGACGTCGTTATATGTGCCGAAGTCACAGCCCAGTATCCAGTCCCTCGCCTCCACCGTCATTGGTGTCACCAGGAAGAATCCTTCCGACACCAACCCCGAGGTCGCAAAGGACAGGCACCTGCCCGAGACTCCTCCATACGCCGACTCCTCTATAAGGTCCGCCATTTTGTCCTTGATTAGGGTCGCCGCAGCGTCGTCCAGCTTGACACCGTCTGCTCTGTGTACAGTAACAGCGAGCTCGTTCTGCTCCCTAGCGGAGCTTCGCGAGAACTCTGTCCGACTCTGACCAAGATTCGGTCGTTTTGCCGTTGGACGCTGTGACGGCCCTTCACTAGGATCCGTACCTTGTCTTTTCACCTTTGGCGCTCGCGGCCTCGCCTCGTCTCCGCCCGCTCCGGACGCCTTAGCGGCCGTGGCCGACAGAGGTTGCGACGCTAGT
Source organism: Diarsia mendica (assembly GCA_949316265.1). Lineage (NCBI taxonomy): Eukaryota > Metazoa > Arthropoda > Insecta > Lepidoptera > Noctuidae > Diarsia > Diarsia mendica. The sequence continues at coordinate 17,832,587 of OX438902.1, read as the reverse complement.
TCGGAGCGCTTTTTGGTTTTCATCCTTCTCCACTTACTTTTGGAGTACCTAACTTCCTCCGCACCAGTCTCAGCTGGCGCAGATGAGGGCTGGCTCCCCGCAGCTCCCGGGCTTATACTGGTTAGCTCAGGCGTGGATGGACTTTTGTCCTCTAAACTTAAGTTTCTTAATGTTAAACCCGTGGACGGGTTGTGCGAGATAGTGTCCCCCCCAGAATACGTGGGACAGCCCGGGCCGTGAAGCGGCGCGGGAAAGGATTCTCCGACGTTGTCGGTACCTTCCTGGGGTAATTTCTTTTTTCCATTCGCACTTGCCATAATTGTCTGTAACCCTAGACTGGGGGATCTTTGTGGGAGCTTTGGACCGAAGGGAGAAAGGGAAATAGGAGGGAGGGACTGGGCGTAGGATCATGGGAATGGGGTGTGGGACTACCCTAGGCCTGGTATCTGACTTTCGGGAAGACAACCGCCTGGGGGTTTTTGTTGCGTCTATTTCTTATGGAACTAGACCAAAAACAGGGTGGCAACCTCGTGAAGGTGAATCTCCCAGACTTGCCTTGAGGATCTACACGACCGTGGCGCTCCCCCTCAAGACCCCGCCACCCTACCGCCTCTGAGGGAGGCAGTAGGGTAGGCCTGTGTTTACGCTACCAGGCCATGCGTACGCAAAGCATGTCGTTATAAAATCGCAAAAGCATAAGCCCAGACCCTCCCCGTTCGTGGACTATACAAAGGCATTTGACAGTGTAAGACATGCAGCCATATTTTCTTCTTTACACAATCAACAATTAGACCCAACATACATAAATATCCTCAGAATAATTTACAACAACAGCACAGCAAATATTAAACTCAACTTTCCTGGTCAAAACTTCAAAATAAATAAAGGCGTGAAGCAGGGTGACCCGCTCTCCCCCATATTGTTTACAAGCACCCTTGAGGAAGTATTCAAGAACCTATCAGACCTATGGTCCAGTAATGGCATAACAGTCGGTTGCAAAAAACTCACCAACCTTCGTTTCGCTGATGATATCATCTTATTTGCACCGACTGCTGCCGAGTTACAACAGATGCTCCAAGACCTGAGCACAGCAAGCCTTGAGGTTGGACTAATGATGAATCGGTCAAAGACTAAAGTGATGACCAATAGCACAAAAAGTAGGATTGAGTTAGATGGGCAAGAAATCCACTACGTCGATGAGTACATTTATTTGGGCCAGTTAGTCTCCTTCGAAAACAGGCAAGACAGAGAAATCGACCGCCGAGTCGAGAACGCCTGGAAGAGCTACTGGTCCATGAAGTCGCTAATGAAGGGCGACTTACCTCTATCCCTGAAGCATAAACTCATCGACATGTGCATTCTGCCCATCCTGACCTACGGTGCTCAAACTTGGTCCCTGACCGAGTCACAAAAGTCCAAACTCAAGGTTTGCCAAAGAGCGATGGAACGTAGCGTATTGGGTATCAAGCTCAGCGACCGAATTCGAAATACCACAATACGCGCGAAAACAGGAATCGCTGATGTGGGTAACAAGACTGCTGGATTAAAGTGGAATTGGGCGGGCCATGTCTGCAGAATGCATCAGGACCGATGGGCTAGGATTGTCACGCAGTGGGTGCCAGAGGACGGGCGTCGTCGCCGAGGGAGGCCTAGAAAACGCTGGCGTGACGATTTGGATGCTTTTATACAAGATTGGCCGGAGAAAGCCGCACGGAGAGAAGAGTGGAAGACTATGGGGGAGGCCTTTGCTCAGCAGTGGGACAATATAGGCTAACAAAAAAAAAAAAAAAAATTTTTCTTTGCATATCTGTTAGTATGAATTTTATGTCATGATTTACCCGTTGTCGCGAAATTCAACATGTAATTGCTAATTGTGTGATATGGAGCAATTACTTTAGAACAACATAATTATCAAGTGCTAAATTGTGTTTCACACAGCAATAGAATAACATTTTTTTTTTCATAGGTATAGTTTTGCATAGACTGGAGTGTCATGGACTAGTTTTGTCCTAAAATAATGCAGTGTTAACCACGCGCCACGTAAAAAATATTATAACAACTGCTTGGCCGTCAAAGGATTTGAATTCTGAATCAAATATATAAAAATTATTTAAAAAAAAATAAACCCTACTATCATAATACCAATGTCAGATTGACAGAATAATATTCTAAAACGTTATCCGCTACAACACAATTTCCCTTCCTCAGTACGCCATGACGAAATCATCGCCGTCAGCTCTGCGCGAGACCGTGGTGGAGGTACCCAACGTGACATGGGGCGATATCGGAGGTCTGCAGAACGTCAAGCGCGAGCTGCAGGAGCTCGTGCAGTACCCGGTGGAACATCCCGACAAGTTCCTCAAGTTCGGCATGCAGCCCTCCCGGGGTGTGCTGTTCTATGGACCGCCTGGATGCGGTATGTACTCAACACATTTCATTTTTACGGTCGCGACGGTCGGTCTCAATAGAGACTAGCCAAGTTCACAGGAAATTTTGTACCGAACTAACGTGAGTCCAATCACAGCTATACTCTCTCTTTCCCCACTGTCATAGTCCAATGGAGTAACTATCCAATACGACCAGGTCATAATCTACCTAAGTACATAATGTACTCCAACAACACACAACCAACACACAACAGGTAACAGGAACAGGTACCTACAGAATAAGAGACCCTTCAATTTATGCTTAGCATAGTCCACTCCAGAATTGCCAAGTTCACAATCAAAGGCATAGTATTTTTATTACTGTAATATTGGCGATACGGTAGGTCATATTTATTTTATCTACCTATTTATAGTTAGGTTATGGTAACTCAAAAAAGTACCCATTAGTGAGTTATCCACTATTTGCCAATATAAGAATTTAAAATCGATATTTCATACAAAATATGCTTTTCTTTAACCAATCATTGTTGTGCAGGTAAAACTCTGTTGGCCAAGGCCATCGCCAACGAGTGCCAGGCCAATTTCATCTCCATTAAGGGACCTGAGCTGCTTACCATGTGGTTCGGCGAGTCTGAGGCCAACGTGCGAGACATCTTCGACAAGGTATGTTATCAGTCATAAAGCCTATCCGTTTGGCCTGGTTTCCACCAACGAGATGAGCGAAATAGAGCGGCGAATGCCAGAATCAATCAATCATGTCGTGGTGAAAACCAGGCCTTAATATTGACGCTATAAAGGTTGCGACGCACCACAAAGCTGAACTCTTCAATGGTTCCATATTTAATGAGGACACCGTAATGTAATAGTGTGTTAGTTCTTATTATAGCCGTTTGACCAAGTCATAATCTAACATCGAAAATAAAATATGACTGCTAATTAAAGAAAATTGCAGATGTGATTAGAGTATTAAATAACTAATTTGACTGGCTGAATCCCAGGAATGATTTAACAGTATCCAGACGAAATGTGACACATGGAGATTTAGGAATACACATGCACTGGTATAAGCTCTACACAGCAGAATTTGCCACCAGTGACTGCAATTTAGTGGCGGTAATTCCTTACAAGCCGAAAAGCTTACTCTTCATAATGTTAGGGTTTCTGAACAGTCTGCTTGCCTTATAGACCATATTGTTGGCCTCTAGGCACGCTTCTGTGACTGCAATAAGCTACTACAACGAGCCATACAGATACAATATGTTAACCATTGTTGAATTCCCCCAGGCTCGGTCAGCGTCGCCTTGTGTACTGTTCTTCGACGAGCTGGACTCTATCGCGAAGTCTCGTGGAGGCTCCGTGTCGGACGCGGGTGGCGCGGCAGACAGGGTCATCAACCAGATCCTCACTGAGATGGACGGCATGGGCGCTAAGAAGAATGTCTTCATCATCGGTGAGTTTTATGAAATAGCTGGCTGTTAGCAGGCACTAAGTACTTGAACGTCGCGCGTCGTCAGGATGGTAAGTTTCCAGTAACGTGGTCAGCACAATACCGGTTCTGATAAAGGGCCAGCAGGATATCATACGTCTGCGATGAATTGTCATAAAAAAACAACAAATATAAGCATGTTTTTAACCCTCAACACCAAGTTTTGTCTGAGAAGATTTTGCAGATTATATTTCTTCCATCTTGCGCTGTAAGTGACCACCTGTGCACTTGCCGATCCTTATGACTACATCAGCGGAGTCTGCTTAGCTGTATATTGGGGCCACATATATTTAATGAAACCTAGGCCATCAACATGCTAATAGGAAGCAAGATCACGTTGTTAAATGAACTAAAACCCCAAGGAAAATGACAATTAATAACAGTTGTTCCCCACTAGGCGCGACAAATCGTCCCGACATCATCGACCCGGCTATCCTGCGACCCGGTCGCCTGGACCAGCTGATCTACATCCCGCTGCCGGACGAGAAGTCGCGCGAGGCTATCCTGCGCGCCAACCTGCGCAAGTCGCCCATCGCTAAGGATGTCGATCTCACATACATCGCTAAGGTAACAAGCTAGGCTTGGGTTAATTTGGTGGCAGTTAAAACTCAATGTTACTTACCCAAATATATTTTTTTACAATCAAAACTAATAGAATTACTAAAATGTACGCATTTCAACCTATCAACAATTCTTTTTTTCACTTCAAGACTGTAACTCGTGAAACTGGGTTCCCCTTGAAGTTCTCAGTTAAAACATACTACTATGACTGCTTTTGCAGTCCTTTCCAGTAAGAAGCCCAAACACTTCTTATCCTAAATTGTCAATAATACTTATCCTCATACCATGTTAACAGGTGACACAAGGCTTCAGTGGCGCTGACTTGACAGAGATCTGCCAGCGCGCCTGCAAGCTCGCCATCCGCCAAGCTATCGAGGCCGAGATCACACGCGAGCGCACTCGGCAACAGCAACCTGCTGCCGCTGTCATGGATGTAAGTCATACACATTACTGATTGCAACAGATATTGCAGGTCGTATGAGTCGTTACGGATGGCCGATGGGGCCGGAAAGTTCTGGAGTGGCGACCGCGAACCGGAAGACGTTGCGTTGGCCTCCCTGGTGAAGGTTGCGGGGACCTGCTGGATGCGAGACGCACAGGACCAGTCAATGTGGCGACACCTGGGGGAGGCCTATGTCCAGCAGTGCACGTTCTTCGGCTCAAATGATGATGATGAGTTGTTAAACCGAATTACGTTGGCATGCTTATAGAGGTGTTCTTGCTGTTGATTGGACACGGCCAATCGGGTTAGCCATCGGTATTTTAGTAGACCACAGCGTCACTGGTGGACATGAGGTTCGATTTCCAGATGGGGCAGTATTATGGTGTTTCTGTTAGAAACTTCTAGTAGCTGTCTGGAATCGGTCATCGGGTTGTTGTCAATATGCTCGCCCCCTTTTATATATAACTAAAATATCACTGGATCTAATTTAGATGTATGCACATGGCTGTCTCTCAGTTTTGGTCCAATAAATGACTTAATTGACTGGTATATGTCCATAGATGGACGAGGAGGACCCCGTGCCCGAGATCAGCCGCGCGCACTTCGAGGAGGCGATGAAGTTCGCGCGTCGCTCTGTGTCCGACAACGACATCCGCAAGTACGAGATGTTCGCGCAGACGCTGCAGCAGAGCCGGGGCTTCGGGACCAACTTCAGGTAAATAATGTTCCCACTACTGGGACTCAAGCCTCCTCTCTATGAGAGGGAATAGACTATAAGAAGCAATACGGTGATAAGATAAATACAACACAAACATGCCACAGGCCTCCTTTCTATGAGAGGGAGTGGACTGTAGTCTACCACGCGGGCCCAGTGCCAGTTGGTAGACGTCACATGACTTCGAATTTTTAATGTTTGTTCTCATAGTAATATTGTGTGTATGTGTGTGTTAGGTTCCCGGCGAGCGGCGGAGCAGCTGGCGGCACCGGCACGTCTGGCGGCGACGTGCCGACGTTCCAGGAGGAAGGCGGCGACGACGACCTGTACAGCTAAGCAGCTGGCACCCGCGGCTGCAGGTCTCTAGGACTGACCTTACTACTTAAGATTTATCGGTTCAGTAATTACGGATGGGTGTTTCGGACTCGGGAAGCGACCGAATGGTTCCAGCGGGCAGCCTCTCTCGCATTCGAGAGACTACAATATGTTATAAATCGACGTGCGTCTCGTGCGCGTCGCGGTCGAATAAATTTCTACCAATCTGTGTCTAATAATATGTAAATGTATTTATTTTCTAATTATTGAATCATTCGATAGCATTTGTTTCTGTTCCGATTTGCTTATGTTTAGTTGTAATTTGAATAAAATTAAATAATGTCTGTGTATGTACCGCTCGCCCCAGCGGCGACTATGTAAGATCATTTATGATTTAGAGTAATTGTTAACTTTACTGTATTTGCCAGATCCTGTGCGTAGGCGGAGTCGGCGGGGATGCCTCGGCAACCACGCCGACTAAACACAATATTACAGTGATTTTTTTAATAAAAAGATTTTTATAGACTAGACTTATGTTTTTATTTATTAAAACGCACCCTGCACACAAACACCAAATAATACAGTTGGGGTCTCTGTTCAGACGGAAGAGAAATCTGCGCGTACCAACACTGAAAGCGCAAGAGGCTTTACGTGAGCTCGTCGAAGACTCGAGCATTCGCGAGGAGATGCCTAATCTAGTCGCAAGCATGTCATGTGCGTGGCGAGGCTTGATCTCCGTGTCGATATTATTATTCATCTTTTTTCTACTTTTAACAATGATAGGGTATAATAGGCAGTATATTGTGCGAGGATTCTTGTTTTGTCTGAATTGACCCTTAGCCAATCAACAGGACCCCCAGGCCCCCAGTCCGGTGTGGAGACAAACAAAGTATCATATTGCTCATCAGTACACTGTGTGGCCACGTCTCTGGTGTCCTCTATCGCCAAAGCAACGCCTCCTCTAGCCTCTCTGACGAACCTCTTTAAAGTTTCAAGCGAACATGCTTCATAGCTGGGTTAATCCTTAGCTGTGTCGTCAATGACTGGCTTGTCATATAAACTGGTTTGTGTTCCACTAAATGCTTGCGCAGTTTTAGCACCTGTGCATTGTTTTGGCTGAATGGACTTTAAATAAGTCTCCATACGGCATGTTTTTTACAGACCATTTTATTTATTCAACCTTTTGACCGCCACAGACGACAAGCCAAAAAGTACCTTAAGTTGACAGATTTAAGGTACTTTTTTGCTTGTTCGGCTTGTCTTCTATACGTGACTGTGGCGCTCAAAAGGTTAAGGACAACCAACAAAGCATACACCAAAATACATATTGAAATACTCAGATTACAATGTTTTGCTAATGTTAAGCGCATTACCAGCTGAGGTCAAACTTGAAACAGTTCCTGCTTGCTTTTTTGCGTTACTGTGGCTTGATTGGCACTGGACAGGTACATCCGAGTTCTGTAAGGCCGGATAACATTCCAGCCAATATTCTTAAACAGTCTACTAAAGCTTCCATAGCCAAACCTCTATGTCATATATTTAATACTAGTGACCCGCCCGGCTTCGCACGGGTACAAAAAAGATACTAAAACCTTCCTCTTGAATCACTCTATCTATTAAAAAAAACCGCAGAGAAAGCGTCTTTGTTTTATACTATGTAGTGATAGTGATAAGCATACAAAGGGACATAGGGACAGAGAAAGCGACTTTGTTTTATACTATGTAGTGATAGTGATAACACTAAGCACCGGAAAATATCCGACTCAATAGAAACTTACTAGAGTTCCGCCTATACCGAAAACAGGGGTAAAATCATCAGTTGAAGACTACAGGCCTATAGCTAAATTGTCGGCCCCTGCTAAAGTATTCGAACACATGAATGGAGCAGGTATATGCGTTTAGGGTGAGAGATGTTTTATTTAAAGAAATTCAAAGAAAAGTAGATATTTATATGTGCAATGAACAACATGGTTTTCGCAACAAAAAATCAGCTGACCTTAGTTGATTTTATTTCTCCTCATATGGACCGCGGACAGCAAGTGGATGTGCTGCACTTTTTTTTTTTTGGTTGGTGCAAATCATCAAATAACCCCCCCGCTTGGGCAGAGCGGAACGGAGTGTCAGACTTCTACTGACTAAAAACCAACCCATGTTCTTTCTTCGCCCTTGTGCCGAGGCCACGTCATCTCTTTCGATAATCCGCAGCCCCGACGGGGATGTGCTGTACTTCGATTTCCGTAAGGCCTTTGATAGAATTAATTTACATCTTGTTACGCAAGTTAAGTGCCATAGGATTTACGCCCAGTCTTCTTCTTCTGATTATCTCAGAGACCGTCAGCAATTTGTTCGCCTTGGCTCATACAACTCACATGCGTATCATACACGATCAGGCGTGAGTCAGGGTTCCATTTTAGGTCCCCTGCTCTTCTTAATTATGGTAAACGATCTGCCACAAATTATAAAACATGCAAAATCAACTTCTCGCCAGTCTACTTTAAGCCGACGACCTGAAAATATATGTAACGGTTAATGCGACTTTTGTTGTCGTCTGATTGCATGTGTGCTATTTCTTGTTGCAAAATTTGTAATAAAGAACTTTCTAATTTTGTTTCTGAAAGCTGTTGCGAGAGCTCGTGTACCTACTTCACCGGAAGTAAATGTTCATAACCAACATCGTCTTTGAAATCAGCGTCGTCACCACGATGACCATGAATGAACTCCATAGTCTTGTTGGTGAACTGTTCGAAATTGATACAAGCGGCATACAAATATCGCTTGTTTATAATCATCACAGGTGATTCCGATGCACTAAAAGTACTACTATGTTTTGCAGATGAATCTTGTTCCACTTTAGTTTTGTTACCTTCCTTCGTCGCAGAACAGATACAATGGCTTAGGTCGTGAGACATGCGTATGGAATTGTTCCGCGTTTACATCAATATCATCGAGGGCTTCATGCACCTGCAATAGCATCAATTTTTCCATATTTGTGATAAGTTCTGCATGATCAGGGCTATCGGTGAGCGTTAAGGATTTGGGATAATAAGTTGAAACTTCATGGTCCAACGGTTTAAAAAAAGTTTACTTAGGAGAAACGTACAATCTCTCGGACAAGCCCGCAAGAACTTTACGCTTAGAATCCAAAGCTTTGAACAATACAGCTGCCAGATTCGAAGACATTATCCGCTATATCACACTTTGTGTTAGTGGTACTTACCTGTTTTTCCTGCAAATAATATCATAATTGAACATTTTCACTATAGCTAAATATAACAAGTTATTGATAATATTTCTATAAATCCAAAGTTAATAAATCTCGGCAAGTTGTATCAGCACCCAAAATATTTTTTTGAAATAAATTGTGCAATAATAATTAATTGTGGTTTACCAAGTAGATACTGTGTGGTTTTACCAGCAAGGTAGACTTGTCTGCATAAAAAATACTCTGTGCTTGGCTGGTGGTTGTACTTTAGGATCAAGCAGGTTGAAGTTCGATTAAGTTCGAAGCCCTCTAGTGGGCCTACCAAAAAAAATCTTATGTTGGCCGTTGAGCTTTGGCATAAAAGTATTCGTTCCTCGATTTGAGCGTGAGTCGTGACTATAACACATAAACTTGCGAAAGTCACAGCAGCAGCAGAAAGAAACAGTAACTGTTTGTCGCTTACATTTACACTCCAAATGGGCCTACATCATGTGGTTGGTAATCTTAATACAGTTTTACCAACCACACGCACGATGTACCGTGTAAAAACCGAATTGCCAAGGCAAAACTGTGGTGAAGCTTGTGCGTGTGGTAGACCCATAACAGATGCACGAGTTTTGATGAAAGGTAGACAGGCAGGTAGACCAAGGGCAGGACCCAGAGTCTTGCAATTTCCACAGCATGACATTCGCATTGTTTCTTATATCTACTATGGAACGTAACAGGCCATTTTCAACATTATGAATCAACATAATATTACATAACTAGCTGATGCCCGCGGTTTCAACCGCGCGGATGTCGGTTATCGCTACCGATGCCGGTTATTGCGACCAAAAGTAATATTTTCTTACCCGCCTTTCAACCCCTTGAATAAAGTTTTATTTTTATTTTTTTTAATTAAAAAGTAGCCTATGTCCTTTCTCGGGTATCAAAATAATATCTCCATACCAAACATGCAAATTGGTTCAGTAGTTTAGGCGTGATTGAGTAACAGACAGACAGAGTTACTTTCGCATTTATAATATTACTACGGATGGATTATCAAGACGACAGAGAATGACGAGTTGACGACTGACTACCGTTAAACAAAATGAAGCAGCGGTAAACAAAATATTTTTTTTATTAGGTAGACATTGAAAAAGAAAAATATAATACGAACTTTAAAACTCTATTTCTAAACCTAGTCGAATGTACAATCTTTTCTAGTAAATAGTTCTTCAATGTCCTGTGAATCTTTAAGAAGTTTCCTCAAAGACAGCGCTCTAGACATAGCAAATGAACTGGTTGATTGTGTCAGGTACGTGGTCGATTTGACAACACCTTTATACGTATCCGCCCACGACTTACCCTGTGATTTCGCATCAATAAGGACTTTAGGATCCGAAAAACATTCGCAAATTTCAACGAGTGCCTCAATATCCTCATCAAACTGAGTACCCATGTCTTTGGCCCTAGCTATAGATTCACCTGGGGTACAGGGAGGAACTTCTTCTTTTCTTGCTTCTTTTACCAAATACTTTAAAGTGCTTAACGAACACGTTTCATACTGGGGTAAATCGGATGGCGAATAAGTCATGTGTCTCATATACGGAGGTAGATGTTCCGTTAAATGCTTTTTGGCTGTTTTACCACAACTACACTTTTTGGGTTTAAGGTCCCTGCAGAAACTCTCCCATTTAGGATCTCTCTCGTGAACCAATTCCAAGTTTCTGTCGATTATTTGCAATTTATGGCGTGATACCATAGACGATGTTGTTGACGATATTGCTTGAATTTGCATCGCATTTGCATTTGAATCGCATGAACACCAAGTCAACCCGCAGAAGTTACACTTAGTAGCTTCAATTTCGTTCTCGTCTGTTTGCAAGTTTGCCACTTCTTGTTGCAGTACTTGTAGTAGAGAACTTTCTAATTTTATTTCTGACAGCTGTTGCGAGCTCGTGTACTTTACCGGAACGAAATGCTCGTAAACAAGGTCGTCTCCGAAATCAGCGTCGTCTCCACGATGACCATGGATGAACTCCTTAATCTTATTGGTAAACTGATCGAAATTGTCACAGGCGGCATACAAACATCGCTTGTTAATAATCATCACAGGCATTTCCGAGGCAGTAGAAGACCCACTATGTTTTGGACATAAATCTCGTTCCACTTCGGGTTTGTAACCTTTGTCACAGAAAAGGTAGAAAGGCTTGACTTGTGGGATAGGCGTGTGAAATTGTTCTTTTTCTTGTTCAATGATGCTGGAAGCAGTCGAGTCTTCAAGGGCTTCGCTCACTTGTAGAAGCATCAATTTTTCCATGTTAATAAAGAATTCTGCTTGTTCCGGAAACATTTTCAGAAAATGCGACACAAAGTTTTGAAACACTTTCACGACATAACAGATTTTCTTCCGCCAAATATTACGGAACTCTTCTTTCTTTTTTTCTGTCTCTTGATCTAGATGAATTTGGTAGTCTTGCATCAGTATTGTATCTTGCATCATCTTAACTTTCTTCTTATGCTCATATTTCAACTCATCGTTTTCTTTAACGCAAGTTTCGCGCTCTTTTAACGCAACATATATTTCACAAGCAAGATTTTGACAATGGAGACACTGTTTTATTTTATCTAAAGCTACATGTTTATCAAGTTTGAGATCATGTATCTTTTCGGCCATTGCCGTGCGATTTATTTCAAGCTTTTGTATGAACTCATCTTTTAGTCTAGATTTTTCGTTCATTAGCTTTTTCTCGTATTCATCGTAGATCAACTTTGCTTGGTGTTGTAAAACCGTTGCGTATTTAATTTTCATTTCATGAAGGGAGTTTTCTCTAGCATTTTTAATTTCTGCTATGACTGATTCATGAAATAAGATTTCAATCTTACCCAAGGACTGCCTATAAAAGTAAACAAATTGATCAAAGTCGCTCTTTATTTGTTCCGAATTCTTTTTTTGCGCTGCTGCAGCTAGGTCATGCCAAAGCCGATCAGCAGTAGCTATGACAGCACCTCTCCAATTGATATCAGAATCTAAAAGTCCTTTCTCTATTTGTGAATCCATTGCTTTGCGATGCTTCTGGAATAAAGCAGTTCCAATCTCAGCGATACCTGAATAGTTTAATTTGGCTAGTACCTGTTTTCCGACTGGTTTCAAAACAGCTCGGCCTTGTAGCAACTCTTCTGGCGGTTGGTACCAATCAGTTCCTCCACCTTTGAGTGAAGGTTGTAGGCCAGCTATTACTTTGATTTTGGGTTTCATGGACTTAAAATAGATAGCAGCAAGGGGAGGCGTCATTTTTTTCTTTATCATACTTATTGACGGTACTTGTTCTCGTTGAAAGTAGCATTCTCTTAAATGATAGTTTTCACTCAAATTGGACATTTCTGATATTTATTTAAAAAAACACTTTCAGAAAAGTAATGTAGGTATTATTTATCAAAAAACAAAAGGATTAAAACTTCAGTAAATCGTTTTGAAACATTTTCTTTGCTGATGTTAAGTTGCTAAGCAACTCTAGAATTGTCTAAATTAGACATTTAACCCTTGAATGCAGTAAGGTATGTAGAGTAAAAAAATCTGATTTCGAAACCATTTCGAGATTTTATGTTACTCAACCTTATTTTGATAATTTTGGTCAGTGGGTCATCTTAGGGGTGGAGTTTTGGGAGTTGAAGTACCTACCTACGCTTAGGGGCAAAGAAAATTAATTACTTAATAAAAATCAATAAAAAATTATGGTGCTTTCGCTTTCTAATTTTTTTACAAAGCTCTCTGTATATCCACAATGGTAGCTCAGATGAAAATCTTTTCTGGAAATAAATTGTTGCTCTAGTCGAAAACCATGTAGTGGAGCGCCTGGGGGTTTTCACCTCGGATTAGAGTTATAGTGAATGAATTAATATGATCGATGTGGAATATTGTTTTTTAAACTATAAATTGTAATGTTTACCCAATTTTTTTTGTGCACTCCATTGTTTCATTGTTTAAACAAATTATTATGAAAAATTAATGTTTGACCATATATTTTCACTTTAAACAGTATTTTTTTTTATTTATATGTTAAATCTTACCTGAGTAGACATATAGGAATGAGCAGAATTATTGAGAAAAAAATTAAAAAATCTAAGTCCTCTGCCCTTAACGCTACGTTTTTGACTAGAACAACAATTTCTTAGATTTTCATCCGAGCTACCATTTTGAAAATATAGAGCGTTACGTAAACAAAATTGATAGCTTCTAACTCGGAAACGGTGCGTCTTATGGCCATGCATCTCAAAGTCTCAATGTTTTCTATGGTCAAGGTCAACCCGATACTGGAATGAAATTGCGTAATTTTCGAAAAAAAAAAACAACCATTTCGTTACGTTCGGATGAAAATTGAAGGTCTTGATGTTGGGTGAGGAAACTGTAAAACTGTGTACCGGTAATAAAATAAGAAACAGTAATCAAAAATATTGTTTTTATTTTATAGAAAATTATAAATACTTTATTTGACTTAATTATTAAATTCAGTTCTTTTTACAACTAAGTAACTTCCCCAACAGCCATCTGTTGTAGCAACGTCATGACGTGACAGAATCTGTCTCTGATCTCCGTGGGCGAGCGGTGCGGCAGTAACTCGCGAATGCGCCCGAGCACTTGCTCCGAGCCCGGCTCGCCCTTCAACACTTGTAACATAGTCTTGTCCTCTTCCCTCGTCCAACTACTACTCCTCTCTTTCTTCTCCACTTTCTTCGGTTGTATGCTCATACTGACAACCGTTTCAATCTTCGGTTGCTTCGCTTTGGAACCCTCATCCTTTTTCTGTACCGTATGACTTTTACTATCTTTCCTCTCCCTTTTCTGCAAGTTGTCAGTTTTGCTCTCAGGCTCCTTCTTACAGTTCTTACTTTTATTGTTGGTTTGAGACTTTTTGGTTGCTTTAGGACTCATGAGGTTGACTGCGTCTTTATGTTTAGTATTGTCGTTCACATCTTTGACGCTTTTCGTGGGGGATTTGAGTTGTTTCTTGGGTTTTTTCCCGCCTGCAATTTTGGAGTTGTTCTTCGCGTTTCGTTTGGGGGAGGATCTTTCGTCCTCGGAGTCGGGTGGGGAGAGGAGAGTATGTGCGGGGGCGAGGCGGCGCGCGTGCACCCGGTAGGGCTCCTTGCTGTAGGGGTACGTAACGCTGGCGCCGCGCAGCAGGCGGCCGTGCTGGACGAACACGCGCCCGTGAAGGTACTGCGGAAGAAGCGCCACGTTTTACTCCTTATCTTCGTCTGATGGCTCTTAATTTATCATGCAGGATGGTGAATTGGTGATGAGGACATGCTTTGGAAATGATTCTCTGTTTTCTTTGCAGTGCTTGATATTTTTATTGGCTGTATGTGTATGTCTACCGCTGACAAAGGAGATTGTGAAGTAAAATATTTTGCGCTTCTCCCAAGTTACATTATAGAACAAGGGCATGCAACAGAGAAATCTCTTACTGTGTGTGACATAGATTCTACAAATTATTTAGTGTGGCGTGATAAGTGCACGTGCACTTATTGTTTAGCTTTAGCAAGGGGACTGGAGATATGAATTGTAATGGAATAAACTTTGAAAACACAAAATAATATGTTCTAGCACTCGCATTTGCATCTCAAGAAATCTGCTTCTTTACAATGGATATTCCAGCGTTGCCGTTACATATTTTCGACAGAAGCTGGAGAAATATCAGTGAAGAAAATTAAAATTTCGTCGGTTTTGAAACTTTCAAGTTAGCGCATAAAGTTCAAATAGCGCGCTAAATATCCTTAAGGCATTTAAATTTTTCAACGCGTTATATAAAAGACAGAGAGAGACTCACCACTGTGTCTAGACTCTCCTTGGCTTCGGGTTTCCTCTTGTTATCGGCCTCCTCCTCGAACTCCCACACGTCAAACCCCTTGTCGCTGGTGAGGAAGCTCTCGTCGATGAGGTCGGTGCCCGTCTCGTAGGCACTGCCGGAACGAAACGACAATCAGAACTAATAAATGACTTAAATTGCAAATGTTGGAGAAAAGACAGCCAAGCTGAAGTGGGAGAGGGCTGGCCACGTAGCACGAATGCGCCCGGAGAGGTGGGCAACGATCGTCACTCACTGGACGCCTGTCGGAGGAAATCACGGTTGACCGCGGCGAAGGTGGTGTGACTGCGTATCTTGTTTGCGGGGTTAACATGGCCAGATATTGCACAGGATAGAGAGGTTTGGAAGAAGCCTTTCTCCTGAGAAATAAAACGCTGAAGCGTAGCCTAGACACGGGCCTGAGTCCTGAGTTGGGTACGAGACCATTTGAGCGTACCGAAATCAATGTACTGTTATAAAACAAACCGGCATATAGCTAACATACATTTCTCTACAAATTCTTTCTGAACCAGGGTAGACTAACCTTTCTATAAGTAAACTAAGGTAGTTTACTTATAGAAAGGTTAGTCAGTGAATTAAAGTAAAAACAGTATATTAAAGTAAAATTCACTCCATTGCAAGATTTTAAAATTTTCCGCACTTTATCAAGGAAAATTAAACTCGAGTCTGTGACATTGGGGAAAACACAAGGAAAAATTCATTTGCGACGACCAACACAGTTTTTCCGTGTACTAATTTATTAAAGTGTATCCCGCACCTGTCAGGCGGCCTTTCATCCGGGAACAGGGACTTGAACATGGTAGCGAGTCGCGGGTTGGAGCGCAAGTGCGGCAACACGCGCGTTCTCATCTCCTCGCTGCTGCCGCTGTTGATGCCGGTCGTGATCGCGCGCAGCACCTTGCGGAGAACTGTCGGCTTGCGGGAGAGCGTGTGCTGGGGATGAATGGCGGATTGTAGCATTAAATTAAATGTACTAGGCGCGCTTCAAGTGAGGTCACTGGGGATAAACAGCCAAACCTTCAGAAAATGGCAATTTTTCGGATTTTTTATTCTTTTTTTACTTCTTTCTGGACAAGAGAAACTAACCATTCCGAGGCTGGATCCGAAATGTTTAATGAGTTTTGTATAAATAAACTAATAGGTTTTTCAGAAGTTGTTCAGAGAAACCCTTCCCAAATTCCTGGCTACGGCCCTGTGCGACCCCCCAAAATCGTAGTAGCCTACGATTTTGGGGGGTCGCACAGGGCCTGCGCTTGAAATGTACTAGGTTTTGTCCGTAGGTACAGACGCCAGTACGTGAAACTACCCGAAACTGTCGAATTTTTCCAATCAATCTTGAACCTAGTGATTTAGCGATATAGAGTTGGAAATCTATTAAAGAAATTTGATGGCGTCTTTACATTCGCGTGGAGTGCGGTAATTATATGCCTCTGGAACTTACTAGGTACCGGGATTTAAATAGTTTCTTATATCCAAACTTGTTGGATGGATCTTAGGATTAAATAAAATGGCGCGCGAGTAAATATCGTCGGTCGTGACTGCACAGTATGCGACATACAAGATAATTTTGGGGATGGCAAGACTTTCGTAGATTTAGCTACGTTTTTTATAAATTTCAGGTTCGTGTCGATTCGCGACCTAAACAAAAATATGGCTTTACAGAGTTAATCATTTAAATCATCAATACAACCCCCGTAAGTTTATTTTAATC
Organism: Diarsia mendica; assembly: GCA_949316265.1. Classification (NCBI taxonomy): domain Eukaryota; kingdom Metazoa; phylum Arthropoda; class Insecta; order Lepidoptera; family Noctuidae; genus Diarsia; species Diarsia mendica. The sequence continues at coordinate 17,815,916 of OX438902.1, read as the reverse complement.
CCATTGAATGACTTTTCACTAAATAGTCATTGATAGGGACACGTATACGGTCGCGAATCATATTTTGTTTTACATACAGCATGACGACATTGCACTGTCCTGCAAATTGCATAAGCTTTAGGAACATTTGAATTTCGTGGGCTATCTTAGCACTTAATATCTCTACAAAACGTCGATAAGATGCTGTTTTCAAACTGCATACATTTTGGAACAGATGGCAGCACTTTAGTTCAGTATATTGATGAGCTAGTTCATGGTACCTTTAAAGTTACCATTTTTTTTAAACCACTGGTGAATGTCGTAAGCATTGTATTAGCTGTTCATTTTAATAAATCATTGTGAATGGTAATGCATTAAAATAATTTGGCATCTATCCAAACTAACCACGAGATCAGCAAAGCGGACTATTGTCTATTGTCAATACCATGGCAACTTAACACAGTCATAGACAATTTGCTAACTAAAAGAAAGTAGGACAAAATAATAGTAGTTTTTATTTACAAAACTACCAAAGTTACAATTACTTCTATGATTGAATATATTATGAACCTAGATGAATAACCCTAAAATATAATACTAATTTAACATATTATGTCTGACTGTTAAAGGAATTTAAATAAAGAATTTTTATAACTTTGTACCATAGGTACCAACATAAAAATTAAATTATTCTACCATAGAACTGAATTCGGGAGAAACCTACCACAAAGGATAATAACCCTCCTTTTGGGCTTCGCAGCAGTCGGGTAAAAACATACATTTCGCATGGGCTTATAATATAACTTTGAATATTTACTTACTTGCAAAAGTTCTATGAAACCAGTCATTTGCACCAACATGAAATGGTCCATGAACCGTCCAATCTCTGCAGCTTGTCCGGGCTTCAGGAACAACAGGAACTCCTCTACGATATCTTTGTGTTCTTCACCGAAGACTTTCTCTATTTTCTTATATAAATCTACAGGGGTCTCTTTCGTTGGATCAAAAGACTTCAAAATACTTTGGAACTGTACAAACTTGTTGGTAGGCACCGATGTGTTGGTAGAAAATTTTGATTGTACTTTTGTATAGTAGGATCTAACTAGAGCTGCAAGGGAATAACATTTACTGTTAAATATGTGGTTCAAGTTGTGTTTTTATTCCCGTGACTGGGAATACGGAATAAATAAAAACTTCAGCAGTTAATTATATTTCGTGCTTGATTAATCAATGCCTTTCCACATTAATTTCAAAATTTTAGAGTTTCTATTAAATAATTATCTTATATGCCACAGGTGCAACACATTTTTCATTATTGTGCAAGAAAGATGTGTCATTATAATAATGATAATTATCTTCTCTCTCAAAATTTGTGATGAGTTGGAAATTTCAACGAATATCATCTTGATAATAAAATGAAAGTAGATAGAGCTTAAATTAACAGTAATTATTCAAGATAATATATTTTTAACCAAATTCTCTGATGACCTAGATATTACTTAAATGGACTTATCTATAATTAGTATACTGACCTAATTATTGTCTCAAAATAACAGAAAAGAAGTTCTAGATTACATAAGAGAAAATGCTGCTATATGGACTGTCAACCAATGTAGTGTTTACCTGTCTCTAAAACATTGTCATCTATTTTAGGCGGATCAACTTTTTTCTTAGCACTTGGTTTGCTCTTGGTTTCCTTCTGTGCTACTTTCGTAACCTCCTGCGCAACCTTCTGTGGTGGCGGCTGAAACAACAACAACTTAAGGTCATGTAAAAGACCATCTATCTTAAAAACATGGCGACACATTTTATTGTAGCCTTTCGTACTTATATTACACTGCATAATTATGATCATCCCGTGGACCAATATCAAGAGTATTGCATGCAGACTTTCTAAAAACTATCCAAAATATATAATTTGCAGTCAAACTTGCTTTAACTGGCGTAAATTACATAAAATCATCATCTACGTTCTTCGACTCACCTTTGGATTAATAACAGGTTTTAAAAACGAATTAGGATTAAAAAAGCTTGTGCTAGGTTCTATTTTGTTCCCGAAAGCATCCTGACTCTCTCTTGAGAACAGGATGGGCATGGAGGGCAGCATCTGGAAGATGTAAGAGCTACTCGCGCCACGAAATTCCAACAGCACAGCACCACGGTTACTCAGATCCCTTACATGATAATAACACACAAACTAAACACTATAAAAACACGTCACGATCTTCACTATAAACAAAAAGAAATTAAGAATTATCTGATGTTTTAATACATTATTGTTTTGAATTTATCCAAACAACACAAGCCATCGAAAGAATGGAAACATTTTTGACAGATCGAGGACGCGAAATCGGGCGGGTGGAGCGCGCGCACGTTTCATTTTAAGAAATTCTACACAAACTTTATAAATTTTTTTTTGTCTGATTTCCTGTAAAAATCAATCAAATTAAGTCTAGTATAGTTACTAGGCTGTCTTTTAGTATTTTTCTAACAAAAATAACCTTACGAACATCAACATGAGTTGAGTTTGAGTAGAGTTTGATAGAAGCAGTGAATGACGATTTACATAAAATAAGTTTTTAAACTTTCGCTCTATCTATAATAATGCAGTTTGTAATTTTATTTTGGAATACTTTGAAAGGCAAATTTTTATTTTTCTTCGTACATATGTTGATATTAAGGAATTAATGTTCTATTTATTAGTAGATTTTTAAATACGAAAAGTTAAGACTATACGGTACATTTTCTAATTAAATTAAGTACCTACTGGTATTTTATACACGGTCCACGGTGCCTGCTGCGTCAATAGTGTAGGCAAATTTTAAAATATGCACTAAGTTTAGCAAAGGCAAACTAAACCTATAGACTGATTGATTGATTGGTATGTAACTAGGTACCTACCTATTTAGGATTAGTTTTCTTCCTATATAAAGTAGAATAAATACCTAAGAAAGAAAATGGGGTAGGCATAATATTTATTAGACAACTTACACCATAAAGATTTTCACCCTAACGCGCGGTGCGATATCCGTGATGATCTTGCCATAAAATATGATGTGAACTCAGACCAGATGTGAAGGAAGCGATAAAATGATCCATACCATACCTAGTGGTAGGCAGCTGGTAAAAAATCTTCTTAACTAATATAAAAATACGTTTTTGATTAATTTGAGAATCTGATTAAAACATTGAAGTTAAATTTTAAGTTAGTATTAATTTAATACTAACTTAAAATTTAACTTCGCGGGTGAAGCCGCAGGCATCAGCTAGTACTTAAGTACTAGCTGATGCCCGCGGCTTCACCCGCGTGGATGTCGTTCAAGTTATATACTAAAACCTTCCTCTTGAATCACTCTATCTATTAAAAAAACCGCATCAAAATACGTTGCGTAGGTAGTTTTAAAGATTTAAGCATACAGACAAACAAACAGACAAAAATAGCGACTTTGTTTTATACTATGTAAGGATAATATCAAACCGTTGTTGTCACTAACGTAAGTACTACTATTAAATACAACACCTAATTTATGACATCACGCCTGTAATCGCTGAAGGGTTAGGCAGAGCCACAGATATTTATACTGTGGCAGAGCTGTTCCTAATAGTAGGTACCCCCATTTATATATCACCATTTATGTTTAGGACAGAATACAAATTCAGACTTCGTGGTTGCTACTGAGAAATTCCTGTTTGAACAACTCAATGCCTCATGCTCGGGCTGCGGGTTGTTCGAGGGCTGCGCCTTCAGCTCTACCCAGAGCGGGAGGGGTTATTTGATGATTTCCCACACTGCAAAAAAAAAAACCTCATGCTCAGCAAGGTAAGGTGGCTGATGAAGTAGCCGCAGTTAGGTAGGTACACACGGCTACACATCAAGCTATACAAAACCAGTATTATCTGATCGTTCATTGTGCGAAAAGATCTAGTAAAGTGAGGCCAAGATTAACTGGTTTTGTATAGCTTGATGTGTGTAGCCGTGTGTACCATTAAATCATTCATTTTTTTTTTCATTTTTTTTTGCGCATGAAATGTGTGTGACTGAATTTCCGAGGTAAATTGTCTAAGCAAAGTAGTACCTAGCGTGCAGTTAAACATTTCAGTGGTCAGAGTCTGATAATTTCGTTCGAAATAATTATGACATACATAACTACCTGAAAACAAAATTATGGATAGGTAGGTTAGTAACATCAGTTGTTCACGTTCCCACGACAGTCGTCATTTATTAAAGAAAATAAGTAGCTGATCTAATAATGTAGTCCTACCTACCTTGGTAGTTTACAGAAAACTTAGTCTGTTTTGGTCGTAACAATGACTGAGAACAACTAAGGGTGCTTATGTGAGAGGCGTATTCTAAAATTACTCCATACGGTAGCGGACGGGATCAGACTTTTTGGCTGTGTGATTGTTTGTCATTCTTGTTGCCTAATTGGTGCTGCGGGCACTGATGGACAGTTATTTCAAGTTGGCTATGACACGGTAATAATATGCGGTTAGCACCACAAGCGGTGCAAGAGAAAAGCAAAACCGACATCGGGCTAAAAACTTATTTCTACGACATTTTCTTTATCGACTCCCTCGTCGGCCTAGTAATATCAAGCGCTGTCGAGCTGCAATACTGTCGAGCCCGAGCATGACAGCACCTCATGCTCAGCAGTCCCTAGTAGGATCGATTCCCAGGTTGGGAAAAGTGTTATTAAAAAAAAATAAAAAAAAAAAAAAAATTAATTAGTAACAGCCACGGAGTCTGGATTTGTGCCCGGCTGATTGAAGTATGCTCGCCCCCATTACATAGGACTTAAACTTACCTAACTGATGAAATTTGGATGTACATTAAGAACACCTTTGCATAACCCTTCGGAGATTGCAGGCGTGATGTTATGTTATAATTTGTTTCCTTAACGAATATAACTTCTAATCATAAGTCCTTCATGGTACAAGTAGTGCGAGGTCGTAGGCAGTCGCCCACTGATATTTTAGCCAACTGTAGCTTGGTTATTTACAGGGTTACTTTTGGCCCCTACAAAACTCAAAACTGACATCGTAAATTAGCTGACATAATTGTGAAAATAACATTAGTTAAGTATCACAACGGCGTACCTAATTACAAACTCCGAAAGTTAACCGTTAACGTTGCGTGGTTTATCATCGCTGTTTAACGTTTCGACAACTCATCGTATCGTAAACACGTAGTACATATTTCAGACCTTCAAAACTGTATCGGTGTGTCAGCAACTTTCATTTTCCAAGTAAATACGTCATTGTTACTGATACTATAGTCAATGGTTGTTGTGTTGTCCGTCGTCAGGTAACGCCATCGATTTTATTACTCTTTGGCTGAACACCGTAGCATCAACTGCTCGGGAAAAAAAATCGGTTTTTGTGAAAAGTGCAATTCGTTTTTCAAACAAAATTATGGTTTTCAGAAGTTGATAGTGATTGCGACGCAAGGAACTTTTTATTTACACTATGGCTGCGATTCTTCCTACTGGTTTGAGAAATGGGGTAAGGTTTTTGCTAAGCTCTATTTTTTTTTTGTTTATAGTTTTTAGTGCTTTGTTTTTGTGTGAAGCCAAAATAACTAGGTACTCGTTGGGATTTTAAATAATAACTTGGTTTTCATTTCATTACCCAGTTATTATCACGAACCATTCTCTGTGTTTCCGAAAACTATTATTATTGGTAAATACAAACAATAACAATAATAATTAATATGTTTATAAATTAAAATAAAAGTAAGTACCTATATTGTGATTAATTACAGAGCACCTACATATTTACGATTTAATTAGGCATGTTTATGTAGTGGTTTAGGCTCTATAGCCTCGTATCGAGGATGTGCAGAAATGAGCAGCTTCCGTTAGTCATGGGCCATCGACCTGATACCTTTGTTTCATTGTGTGATTCCCATACCTTTGTACTTTGGACACTGCAGACTAACCCTAAGTGAATTCATTGAACTTAGGCTATTCCTAACGCTTTGTTTTGGTAGGTAGGTATTTTTTTCAGCTTGTAAGCAAATTGAGTAAAGATCTTGTAAGATATTAGACACATTGACTATTTAGTAGTAGATATCTGGGGGTCTAAAACGGCCACTTTAGCAGATCATAATAGGAATTGCGTCAAAAAGCGTAAAATGACCTTTCATAATAGTAACGGCGTCTGGGACCATTAAGGAAAATAGATCATAGGTAAGTAATAATAGGAAAACAATATGAATTGCGTTAAATTCGTAAAATGGTCACAGACGCAGTTACTATTTTGAAAGGTCAATTCATATTATGATCTGCTAAAGTGGCCATTTTAGACTCCCTGGACTAAATGGCCATAGGCAGCTATCATATTGGTGCATTAACATTGTTGGGATGAGCTATGACAATAACCGACGGTGAATCGTTTAGAATCGCAACTTTTGTCCTGAAAGCCAAGCCTACAGCGGTAGTCAAATAATCAGTAGTCAGACAAACATGAATAGATATAATGACGGCCGGGAGGGAACTGTTATTATGTATCGATTGACAAACTATGAAAGGTCAAAGCAGTTAAATACACGTACAAAGAATTCGAAATTCAGGAAACACGTGAAGAGTAATATTTTATAATCGATTTCACATAACCGATCAATTATACCTACTGTCTGAAGGTCTGATGACCGATATCCTCTTGCAAAAATTACTTAATACCTCTCGAGTGCGTTTCTAAGGAGACTTAAAACGTTATTGATCAAATGTCTGTTCTTCTGTCCTTGACTGAAGGAAATACCAAATAATCTACGGTTTCTTACAATCGTTGCATTGTACCAGTAGCCATCCGCACGCGATCTCAGTAACACTTCAAAATTGATCGTTTTGTGTTAAGTTATTTCCTAATAAATAAAATGGAGGAGAGAAACAAAGAGAATAGTGGCAGTGATCGGAGTGATCACTCGAATGGTGAAGAGATCGTGACTAAGGAGCAGGATGCGACGACTGACATCGTTTGCGATGAAGTAAATATTCATATTGAACCTTTTGCACCTTTGGATAGTCCTGTGGGGTTACCATGACGTCTTAAAGCAGTATTGTTATTCTTATCCCAGTGTGGAAAAGAGATGACGCTAGAGACACCCTGTATAGCTCTGTCGCTTTCCCACACTGAAATATGAATAAATAGGGCTGCTTTAAGACGTCATGGTAGGCCCCTGAAAGTGAATTCATTACGACCTGCAATGCAAGCCCCGTTCAAGAGCTACAGTCAGTGTTCCTAAATAACCTACACCAATTTTGACGCTGACTGCTCTAGAACTCGGTTTAGGTGTTTTATTCGTGTTCAACTCTGCCCTTAGGGCAAGATTGAAGTCAAGAGCGAGCCCATTTATAATAATAATAAAAATAAAAAATAAACTTTATTGATGAAATTGGCCCTCATTAAAGTGCCGAGATTAAAGCTTATCAAGTTAGCTTTAAAAGTTAAAATACAAGCCAAAATAAAAACACCCATTAGGTAGGTACCTACGTACTTAAATTAAATAGTCAACAAAACAATGGACATTAGGAATTGTTACAAACCGCTTTACAAATAGCATTTCACACAAAATTACCCATTTACGCTAAGGTCACTGCTATTTACTTAAATTAATTTATGTGTAAATACCTGCTTGTTAGTTATAATTACGATACGGTTTGTTTTAATAAAAAGTTAGATTTTTATCAATATTATCATGATTTAGGTCAACAAGGGTTTTCCGAGAAAGATCGCTTTAACTTTTTCGTAAATTTTCATATTAATTATAGAAATTGAATTTCCCCACGATATAGATCAGGTTTTCCCAAGGTTTCTATTTTTTACGTTTGTAAATACTCAATGGATATCGTGGAGGGCTCTATCAGACTCTTACTATCTAAAACAACACTGTGTGCCTCCTCGTCACTTCTACCTCATATAAACCCCAGGGTATGATTACACCTGTGGAGGCGTGCCCTGCTTGGGCAGAGCCCCGCCGTGTTCTCGTAGCGGCGATCGGCGGCGGCGACCTCTCGCGTCCGGCCCTGGTGCAAGCCATGGTCCGGGGCGAAGAGGAATGGGACGCCGTCGCCTCCTTCTGCGAAGCAGTGATGCTAGCGAAGGATGTGGTGGAACGAGAGAGGGAGAGAACCTCTCAACGTCCCAGCCGCCGCGGAAGGCGCTCCGGGCGTCGGGGGTCACGCGATGACCTCCGGCCACCGTAGACGCGGGCCTGTGGACGGTGAGTAACGGGCTAGCTCGCCGTCCGGCCGTCGTCATGACGGCAACAGACCGTGTCAGATGTCAGCAATATGGAAGGGGCCCGCAAGGGCCAACGCCTGTCGGGGCTGTGGATTATCGAAAGGTTAACGCGGCTCCGACACAAGGGCGATGAAGGAACATGGGTTTGGTTTTTAGTCAGTAGAAGTCTGACACTCCCCTTCGCTCTGCCCAAGAGCGGGGGGGGGGTTATTCGATGATTTTCCACCCACCAAAAAAAAAAAAAGGGTATGATCACACAACTACATTCTCCACAATCACCCCAGCAGTTCATATGGTTTTTTTGAGTCAACCTCATGATCCCATTTTCTCCACTCATCATTTCTTAAAGAAATTAAGTTCTATTCTGTGTCCTACTAATATGGGGGGAAGTGGAAATTATGTAGGTATTTCCTACCCCTCCGTTGTTTTTTTTTCCGATTTATTTTGTTGCGGGATCCTACAAGTTAAGTTGTTCCTCTGGGATTTCTGAAAACCTCTGGGGGTCTCTCTAATCTTATAAGTTCCCCTTCACATTCATACTCAGACTTTTTATGCTTAACTTTAAAGTTATTTCCCATAAAAGGCACTCTTTTGTTCTCAACGTGCTATTTTCTAATTCCTCAGGCGATGTGATGCGAGTGCGACCACGCACGAAACTCGACCAAGTCACATCGTGATTACTAGTGGTAGCATCTCCATCTTTCTACCAGTTTTGCCAATTTTTTACTCCATAGTCAGTCACACACAACACATGCACCTGGGGCCCAATTCTGTAAAATAGCTAACTTATCAATAGTGTGTCGATAGTGTGTCGGTTGTGTCTCAATAGACTACTCATTGACATTTGGTATTCTACAAATATTTATGGTCATTGACTTGCCACTGTAGTGACATTGAAACGCCATAGTAGGACTTTATTGGTAGTCTGTAAATATATTTCAAGTGAAATCTGACAGTTGTGTTTATCGTGTTTGGCTATCGAACTGCCATTGTGAAGCTATCGAACAACGACACCTCTTTTCCCTATTGCATAATAATGTCTGTAGTGTGTCGATAGAGTGACAATGGCATGTTGCTTATCTCTAAGTTACAGAATTGGGCCCCTGTAGCTCGTGGCCACGCGTTTTTTTTTTTTTTTTCTGTTTTTATTTGCAATCAGCCTTATGACTATGAGCAAATTTGTTCTGTGATGCTGTCATGCTAAGTGGCTTCCCATTGGAAGCATCAACTCATCTGCTTCCCAGAGCTACTGCCGGTCTTCTAGCTCTAGTATGTGATGACGTTTCAGTCGTCTCACATAGTGGTCCATGGTGAGTTGGCGAGCAAGTTCATTAGGGTGATGGATTAACCGTTCTTTGTATTTAGCTGCCAAACTCCGAATTTCCTCTTTAGTCGTCTTCATTTCAAGATGCTCGTGCACTTCATTGTTGGTTATGTACCATGGTACCTTTGCGATTGTTCTTAAGATCTTGTTCTGTTGGCGCTGGAGTATATTTATGTTGGAATCGCTTGCACTGCCCCACAGTTGTAGCCCGTATGTCCAAATGGGTTTTAGGATGACTTTGTATATGAGCAGTTTGTTGTCCAAAGAGAGTCTCGAGTTCCTTCCTAGCATCCAGTATAGGCTGTTGTACTTTAGCTGGAGCTCCTGCTTTTTACATTTGATGTGGTGCCTCCAGTTTAGTTTGCGATCAATGTGTAAGCCAAGATATCTCACATGGTCACTGTGGGGTAGAGTACATTCGTCCAACTTTACCGGTGGGCAGTCTCCTTTTTTGAGAGTGAATGTCACCTGCACTGACTTTGTAGCACTTGCTTTTATTTTCCATTTTTGGAGCCATTCGCTAACTTTGTTAAGGCCTTTCTGCAAGTTCTCTGATGCCAGACTTGGATCTTTATTACTGGCTAATATGGCGGTGTCGTCTGCAAATTGGCATTAGTGGTAGGTCGACAGTGTACAATGTGTACAGCATGGGGCCAAGAACAGATCCTTGTGGCACCCCAGCGTCGATTTCTCGGAACTCAGAGGTGGCGTCACCTTCTTTCACATAAAAAATGCGATCCTCGAGGTAAGATTGGAATATTGGGAAATATGAGTGGGAAATGTACTGCTTGATCTTACACAGTAAGCCTTTGTGCCAGACCTTGTCAAACGCTTGCTGGATATCCAGAAACGCCGACGAGCAATATTCCTTTTGTTTTAAGGACTTTCTTATGGCGTTACATACCCTGTGGGATTGTTCCACTGTGCCATGACGTTCTCTAAAGCCGAATTGGTGGTCTGGTATCACTTTGCGCTCCAAGAGGCTTGGCATGATTCTGCGAAGTATTATCTTCTCCAGTACCTTGGATAGAGTAGGCAACAAGCTGATTGGTCGATAGGATGTTTTTTCACCCATTGGTTTCCCAGCCTTGTAAATCATGATGATTTCCGAGACTTTCCACGCAGCCGGGAAGTACCCTATTCGTAACATGGCGTTGAAGATGATGGTGATGTAGACAATAGCCTTTCTCGGTAGCTCCAGCAGTACTTCTTTGGATATCAGGTCGTACCCCGGAGCCTTTTTGCTGTCCAACCGTTTAATCGTTTTTATGATTTCCGCGGGCGACACAGGTCTAGGGGGAAGGTCCATTTGAAGGTCTTGTTTTAGGATGAGATCAACATATTCATCTGATGAGTTGTCTAGTGTTACGTTCGGTTTAAAGACGCTTGCTAGATGATCCGCAAACAAATCAGCTTTGTCCTGGCTTGTTCTAGCCCAGTCATTTTCCTTTTTTATTGGAGCTTTTGGTAAGTTAGGTCTGTCACAAGAACGGGTGATCTTCCAAAGCGAGTAGTTGCTGGCTTTAGTAGCAGTTAGGGACTCCAATTTTGCTTGCATGGTTAAGTCGTTGGCATTTTTTAGAGTTTCCTTCAATTCCACAATGGCTTTATTAAAGACGGCCTTGTCTTGCGGATGTCGGCTCATCTGCCAAACTCTGCGTAGCCTGCGTTTCTCTTGGACCATGATCTTAATTTCCAGTGGTACGTTTGTGGGCTGGTTTCTTTGTTCAGTAGAAGGCGTGCTTCTCCACGCGGCAACTTGTATAAGATTAGTAAATTGCACTACTGCTTCTTCAATTTCCTCCGCTTCTTTGAGCCTGATATTTAGGTTAAGGTTTTCCTCTATGTGTTCCCTGAAGGAGGGCCAATCAGTAAGCTGGTTGTACAATTTTATGGGTCTCTCGACTTCAATTATGGTTGAGCTGATAGTCAATAAGACTGGGGTGTGATCAGATGACCCATCAGCACATGACTCGATCTTCATATAATGTCTGGAGAGTCCTTTTGTTAGGAAGAAGTCGAATATGTCTGGCATTCGGTTGTGATCGGCAGGCCAGTTGGTGGGTTCCGATGGGGCAATTGTACTTAGGTGATTTATATCGATGCTCGACTTCAATTGTCTTCCCCTAGTGGCCACGCGTTTAATCTTTATTTCTGACTACTCTCCCCAGCTCAAAGGCCTGGACGCGAACCGCTATGCGACGAAGAAGACTGTGGCGCAGGGCATGCTGGACATCGCACTGCTGACGTCGAACGCGTCGCAGTTGAAGTATGTCCTCCAGGTGGGGCCCAAGCACGAGTTCTACACGCTGCTGGTGGTTCTCATCTCTATATCTATCGTTCTTCAGGTGAGATGAAATAATATTTAGTCTTGATTTTGAAATTAAGAGTTCAAGGGAAAAGGGTAATGTGAACTACTGGTACCTGTAGCTGCTCCAAAACTGTGGGGTTACTAAGATGTCTTATCGCTGTATTGTTTCAATCTTAATCCAGAGTGGGAAAGAGATGATGGCGCTAGACGTAGAAAAGCTGTTCGTTTGAACTGGCGAACCATTCGATAAAAATATTTTGAAATATTTATTTTGTTCTGCTGATAGGCTTATTGTTGTATAGTGTACAACAATAAGCCACGATGAAAACGTACTAACGTGTGTGTGTACATTGTACACACACACGTTAGTACGTTTTCATCGTGGCCGTGCCCGTTTCCAAACTCCCATTACCTTATGATCCATACAACACTGACAACTGTAGAATTTCATATAAACTGAACAACCGTGAAAAAACTTGTGTGTAGATACCTACATACAAGAGGCGTCAGTTGATATTTTATCGCTATCAGACATGTTTGACCAGTACGACGCACACCACAAAATCTGCAGCATCAGGACTGGTGGCCTTCCATGACAGAGCTATACAGGGTGTATAGCGTTATCTCTTTTCCACACCAGAATAAGATTAAAATAACCCCACTGATCTAGATGGAGCCCAGCCAGTCATCGTTTTGGACATGGAAACAGAGACGTTTCATCAGAAACTTGAGCAAAGACACATTAGACTAGATAATTAGCAGTTTCTAAATCACCCTGTTCCTTAAACTCCTCAAGCAACATCCAGGCTCTTAGGTGGCGATGGGTTTCGTGCTCCTCACACTGAACCTGTGGAGAGACTGCTGGTTCCATCGGCCGCGCCACCGGACTTCGGCCCTGAACATCAATTACGGGACCACCGGCACAGCCTTCGTCGTCACTGTACTGAACGTCCTCGTGTCTGCCTTCGACTCCTCGCTTGCTAGATATCAAGACCTAGATTAAGATAGGTTAGGTTAGAATCTTATCAGCTGATCCTGTTCAGTTATAGTTGGTGCTCTTGCTGTGAACACTGAGACGCCATACTTTTTGCAGATATTGAAATCAGCCGTTAGATTTGAATATGAGCTAAAGGCAAGAAAGTGTTACATCGCATAAATCCAGTCACACCGAATGCGTAAATCGATGCCTATTTGAACCTTGGCAGTATATTTGTAGTTTTGTAGTCCCTTATCCTTGGCCCCAATTAAAATTTATCGACTCATGAAATATGTGTTGGTGAGAGGCAGTGAGAGCTAATTTAAATAGTTTTTAACTTTTAATGAATGTCCCAGATTCTAACACCCATACTTAAATTTAAAAAGTAGTACATTCGACTGTTGGCTTTATTTTATGGCCTAGAAGGTTCGATACAGTGGTTATCATTAACTAACCTATCAATTAATTAGGAACAAGGTTTTGGAACGGATACAGCTCAGAATTACCTTCATTTCAGTCAGTTTTTCAACGGAAACCACATGTAGGTACCTATCCTACTTAATAGTGGAATGGGAGATTGAATAATATCTTTGTCGGCCCTATTTTATGTAATAACCAAATTAACTAATTAGTAACTGTCTTGAAAGAGGTCACAAGGCCTTTTATTATTCAGGCTCAAGAATCAGTCTAAGTCAGTTTTAATTTCTATAGTTATAGGTAGGTAGAGCGACAGAAAATCTTTCTTTTCTTTTCTTGAAAAACAGAATTTCTTTCTTATCTTTTCTTTTCTTTCTATCCCTAAGTAAATTTAGTTGGTCCATCATACAAGCAGTAGGTATATAGTGAACCTTAGAAGCAGTAATGAAAGTTAACAATGAAATAAACTCAGAAATTTTTGTTTTAGCTGCTCGTTGGATTGCTATTCGTGGTAATCGGTGGCTTGGACCTGAACGATCATGAGGATCAGCCGTCAGCAATGATACTCAATGACATCATTGTCATATTCATATTCGTCATATCTGTCATCAATATCATTAATTCCGCTTTTGGCATGGAGTATTCGAATAATCCCTTAGTTTTAGAACGGTTAAATTATGTTAATAATGAGTATTTAAGAAAGAGTAACTTGACGGCGGTCTAGTGGGTAGCTAGGATGTTGGCAGGCACTACCTAGGTTAGACACCTCAGAAATTAAACACCTAAGATACGAATACGAGTCTAGTCATTTTATAAGTACATCATATAATCATACTTACATTCTACATTGCTAAATAAATTAACCCGCTTTGCGGAAAATATTATAATAATTAATTACAATTAGGAAGTAAGTAACTTTAAACTCGACATTGAACCGTTTCCTCATTTTTTGTAAAAATGCAATATGAATATTATAACATGTTCAATATTTTTATGTAGAACTGTGTATAAAATTAAATAAAACATCAGCCATTTTTTTCAATCTATGATGTCGTCGTGATGCATTATATGAGAAAAGTAAAATCGAAAACGCCATAACTTCATGAGTTTTAGCTAAATGCCAAAAATTTAAGACTAGGGTAAGCTTGGTATTTGAAACATGTCACACTCTACTTTTAGCTGCAGCTCCTTCTTACTTATAAAGTTATTTTAATTTAATTGCTAACTAAAATCTTTGCTTACGCAGGCAAGCGCGGGAGTCCTGGCCCTAATCATTTCTTCTTTGGATGGTGAAGCTAGCCACAAACACAAGAAGATAGCTGACTGGCTGTACCACACCTCAGTTGGTATGATGACCGGGGTAGTGTTCTGTGACGTCATCAAAATGACCTTTGGCCTTGACCCCGCGCTTTCCCTGCAAGACTATCTTGGGAATAAGACTTCTAGTTTGTCTGACACGTTCTTTAAAGTTGGCAATGTTACTCATAAGTAAGCGCCGGTTTCCACCAAAGCGGAGAGGAGCGGAGGGAGACTCACAGAGAGAGATCACATTAGTTAAAATTTACATTTGGTCTTTTGCCCTTCCTGTGATTTGTTGAATTTGGTACATCTCCTCTCCGCTATGCTCGTCTCCGCTTTCGTGGAAACCGAGCCCTAAGCAGGGTCGCATAACTAAAATCGACGTTTTTACGTTATGTTTCAAACACTGCACGCTCGTGCTAGCACTAGGACTCTTTAAAGGATCTCTGTAGTCTATCTCTAATCAGTCAAGTGCCATACGAACTTTGAATTACCTACGTAAGTTTTTTAGAATAAGCTATGGTAATTATGTATCACCCTGTATTACGTAAGTTAATTAAAAAGGTAAATTGTATTTTTGTAAGTAGTTAGGACTAACATTTTTTTTCGCTGTATGACAGTTGACAGTATTGAGTGCTCTTATTTTGTTATGTCTTATTTTCTAGTCTACCAACACGATCCATTATTTTCTCAGGTCAAACCAAGGTGATTTTTAAAATGTCCGCAATGGTCACCTTGGTCAAAGATTTGAGGACACTCATCTACCTACATAATGTATTTTTAGAATTTCTAAGTCTTTTTTTTTCTTTTAATTTTGTGAATCGTTTTTTTGCGAAGTAGGTAAGTAGGTAGGTAGGTACTTATTTTTTATTTCAGATTTTTGTTTTTGAATGTTGTTTGCTTTTTTATTTGCCGATTTTGCGTATGCTTCTTCGCCATTCATTTTGTGTTATGTTATGCTATGTGTTGTGTCTGCTTTTATTCACGTTTTTTTTTCTCATTTTTCATCCATAGGTGATATCTGCAGTAGTGGCAGTAGTTCTCAGCTTTATTTTCAACATAAATCATCAGCCGGACCATCGGAAAGCCGAAGTATTAAACAACATAAGTTTGATCTTCAAAGTCTTCAGTATTACCGTTAATATCATCATCAGCATATTTTATTCAATGCAAATAGATATGGATGCACGTTTACTACAACAGTAAATAAATGCGTTTTTTAGGGTTCCGTACGATTTTTTTTTAAAGATTTATCTAACAATCTTAGTTTTCTAGAAATCAGTAAGAAGACAACAAAAGTAAAAAAATGAAACAAAAATAACTTCGTTATCTAGTCGCATGAATGTACCTTTAAGGAAACGTTTTTCTACAAAAGTACGGAACCCTTGATATGCGAGTAAAACTCGCTTCACATCATAGGTACCCATATTTTATTTAGCAGTTAGTAAACAACTCATTCCAACTTTTGATGTCTTTATATTTTAAAGCATAATATTATTTCTAAATTTTAGCAATTGTTTTTTGCTTTTATATTATTTTTGAAGCTCGCAATTATTTTACCTAGAATTGATTGATATTAGAAAACAAGCAATGTTTGTTAATAGTACCTACCTAATTATTAATTCAAGTTTGTTTTAAATCCTGTTGTGTAAATAAGTTAGTAAAAAGAAAAGTAAAGCGCACAGTATAGTATTAATTAAAAAAGAGATGATCTCTTGTAGGTAGGTATACAACTTTTTATTATCTAAGTAACTTCTCAATTTCTAATAATAAACATTACAAAAAAAACTTGCTTGTTTTTCTCTCCTCTTCAATGTATTACGAGATCTTAAAAACTTATATTAATCTCTTCTATTTCTATTAATTAAGTAACGTAATCGTAATCTATTAAATAATAATATCATTAGAGTAATTCATATCTACCCATTAATTTACTCTTGATTTCAAGGTACCCAAAACTTCGCGCCACATTTTGAATCAAACGGTGCCAAAACTGGCAACATTGGTTAGTGTTTAGATTGATTGTTCTCAGTACTTAACACTTCCATAATGGCAAAAAAGCCAAATCAAACAAACAAATGTCACTGACTTCAGAAGCTGATTTTTCTTTTGAAGTATATTTTTCACTTTTTGAAGTCGGTTGTTTTTTTTTTGCAAAAAAGTTTTTTTTTTAATCAATTTTTTATGATTCTAGACTTGATAAATTAAGAGAATTACTGAGTACTGATTATTTACCTGTATGATTCAAGTTCGAATATAGCACTGCAAGTTACAGAGTGCCCAGTAAAAGCTGTAAAATGTTTGATCGCCGCAGAGCCCGTAGACTTTGTGTATTGAGCACTCCAGTTTGGTTATATTCTACTCTTTGTTGAGCACACTGTTCAGGGGTGCGTTTAAGATGCTTATCCAGGCTAAAATTTAACCTGACTAAACGTTAAACACCCCGTTCAAGCACACCGCGAGGCGAAAAATTAACCCGACTAAAATTTAATCTGCCCCGTTCACGGCCGTCTTCCGGTATAAGTTTTCGCCTAACTAGGATAAATTTTAGCGACCTTTTTAGCTCGCTAAATTTTATCCCGCTGTCACTACTGTCAGATTGACTTTGTCATTGAGCTGTTTGTTGTCTAATTTGCTAGAATCGCGCCTTAATTACGAATATTTCTGAAACGAGTACTAAACGTCTCCGACTCTCCGTCAATTTTATTTGTGGATTATCATGGATGAAGTAATAATACAAATTGTTGTAGAAATATAATATTATAAAATACTATATACAAATATTATATCGGCAAATTGATTCCTCATGTTCCGGTCCATTTTTACTGACTAATAATTTCGAGATCACAAGCAAAATCGAGATTACAATCTAGATTGTTTACTACTTGTTTGACAAGCTGAGCTGTCAATTGAATTTGACAGATAAAATTGACATAAACCTATGACTCCGTTCAGCGAACCCTCGCTAGTTTAATTTTTATCCGGCGAAAATTTCGCCGGCCATCTTAAACGCACCCCAGCTGATAAATGTCAGCTGTGACAGCTGTCATTTGTCAAGTAAGCGAACGTCAAAATTTCAAGAAGTGTCAAAAGTATTCAACTGTCAACCAACACTCAACAGTTGGTCAATTTATTGATGAGAAATAATTAATAATTTACTTTATAATTTGATAGAAAAATAATAGTAAATGCGACGCAGTCGCAGCCAAGCATACAACAAAAATACTAACCCAGAAAACATTGTCCTTCACTCATTGTCTGTTGGTTAACCGAACGACAAAAAGTGAGAGTCGAGGTTATCGCGCCGCGCATGTTAAAGCTAGCTTTACTTTTACTTACCAGTATCCAGTGAAATCCAGTCATTCATTCAGTTGAGCCTGCGCCTTGACAGCGGTTGGACGTGATAAATAATGGCTAGCGGAAAGATCGTTGTGTACGGCGGGCGAGGCGCCCTCGGTGCGGCGTGCGTCAATCACTTCAAGTCTGCTAACTGGTGGGTCGCGAATATCGACTTGAACCCTAACGACAAAGCTGATTTCAACATCACTGTGCCTAAAGACGCTTCGTGGGTCCAGCAAGAGGAATACGTCGTAAACGAACTGGCCAGCGCCCTGCAAGGTCAGAAAGTGAATGCTGTTATTTGTGTGGCCGGCGGCTGGGCCGGTGGAAACGCCGCGAAGGAACTCAGCAAGCAGGCGGATCTAATGTGGCGCCAGTCTGTGTGGAGCTCCACTATTGCAGCCACTGTTGCTTCCAAGTACCTCACTGCCGGAGGTCTGCTGGCTTTGACTGGTGCTAATGCTGCTCTGGAAGGCACTCCTGGCATGATTGGTTATGGTATGGCCAAAGCTGCAGTTCACCAACTCACTAAGTCCCTTGGTGCCAAGGATTCAGGCCTGCCAGAGAACTCACTCGCTGTTGCTATTATGCCAGTGACATTGGATACTGAGATGAACCGTAAATGGATGCCTAAAGCTGACTTTGGTACTTGGACCCCTCTGACCTACGTGGCCCAGTTATTTGACAAGTGGATCCAGGGAAATGAACGCCCCGCCACTGGCAGTCTGGTTGCCCTCGTCACTAAGGACAGTGTCACTGAGCTGATTGTCCAGTAAACTTGCCAACTTAAAAATAAGTGAATGTTGTCTCAAATAATAATATATTATCATAGTTGTTAAGTGAAGTGTTAAATTGTTACTCTGTTGTGAAATTATTTTGTTTCTAAAGTACTTAATGTGATCTTTATCATAATTTGTTATGTTACGCTGCATTTTATTTAAGAAATCAGTGTATTAACAATGGTTTTTGTATAAAGTTAAACATGGTTGTTTAAAAGCATTTAATAATACTTTTTCTTCTCTCTTCTAATTTATAAAATCAAGTATTTTAGGACAATAAAGACAGTAATCTCGTAGCGTATGTATGTAGTTGTCATGTCATGTTTAACATGTGGAATGTATCAGAGTATAATCTATGTGATATTTAAAAATATACTATTATTAAATGTGGAAGCATTGAACTTGTTTTTTAATTAGTGTCTGATGTAATGGTTCATTACTGATTGTGGAGGTCACTTGGAACCTGTTATCTAGGTCAATTATATACTTTATTGATAATGAATGAAGAAATTGAATAACTTCAACATGCAACAAGTACCAATCTTGAATATTAATAATACCTTTACTGTTTTATGATGAAAATATGTAGTGATGCAACGAATACGAATATTCGTATTCGCCGAATAGTAGACATTTACCGAATAACCGTATTCGGCGAATACTAAGACGAATATATATATATATAAATGCTTATCTAAAACTCCCAAATTTATCGCCGACTGCTGATCCACTGGCCTTTTGGCGAGAAGATGTCCATTTTCCAAGTCTGAAAAAACTCGCCCAAAAATATTTTTCACTGAAGCCATGCACAGTCGCCTCGGAAAGACTTTGTTCAACGGCTGGGAACATCCAGACTGAAAAAAGAAATCGCCTAAAACCAGAAAATCTACAAATTTTATGTTTTTTAAATAAAAATTTGCCTGTTGTAAATTTTAATTATTAGAAGAGTAAACATTCATCAAATAAATAAGTCTTTTATTACCATGGCGAGATATTCGTATTCGTAGTCGTATTCGCCGAATAGTTGGTTTGATATTCGTATTCGTAAAAGTAGTATTCGTTGCATCACTAAAAATATGTTATTCTCTCTAGAAATAATTTTATTTCTGTCATGATAATGTAAAATCAAGGTCCTTTAGAAAACACTGCACACTGTTTCTTTATCTGTGGTCTGCAAAAAAGCTACCAGATCACCAGCGTTTCCTAGTATTTGGAAGCAAAGTTTCCTAACTAAAATACCTGACTAAGGTAAATCCCACAGTACCCAGAATTACAAATAATATTTGAATGAATCACTTGACTCGTAGAGGAATTTCCCATTCTTGTATGGTTTTCCTGCTCTTGGTTTGTGAATTATTGCCAACAGGGTTTATTGCTTCCTGTTAATTTTTGTCTTTTTGGAGAATAAAGTATATTAGGTAAACCTTAATGTAGAACATCACGCCTATAATATCCGAAGGGTGAGGCAGAGGTGTACCTATCCTTTAGAACAGCCACATTTTAGCAGTAAGGGAGATTCGCATGTAATAGGGGTGAGCCTATTGCCATCAACCGGGCATACATTCAGACTCAGTGGCTGCTACTGAGGAATTCCTGATGGAAAAACCCAATAACACATAGCAACTTGAAAAAAATACTTTTTTTTGGGATTTCGTAAATTTTTTGAAGAATTTCTTTTGAAATAAGCAGTACCTTTGTACTCTTCTATTTGTTAAGTTGTTATCCTTTTTTTTGTATTTTGTGTGTGCCTATGGTGGATGTTCTAGGGTAGCCCGCGAAATTCAAATTTTCTTACGTTTTTAGCGATTTGCAGGCCAGTGCTAGGTTGTATGTTAGTGAAAATATGATTCGCGGCTGTAAGACGTATGCAAATATATATAATATCAAAATCATCCTAACAACCCTCCAAGTTCATGTAACTGTCAAGAATGAGTTAAAATTTGAATTTCGCGGGCTACCCTGGAACATCAACCTTAAATAAATCAGTATGCTTGTCTCGTAATCAGATCAGAAACGTGATTTGATTCACAAGTATTGTTTCCAAAATCCCCAGTTAAGAAAGTGATTTTACATTACATAACATCACGCCTGTAGGTAATAAATACCCGAAGGCCGAAGGGTTAGGCTAAGGTGTACCTACCTAATAGTTCACCCACATTTCGACAGTTAAACAGTAGGTAAACTTAACTCCCATGAGTCCCATGTAAAATCTTTCCTTTTTATTTCTAAAATATATTATGAGTAGTTGGGTACAGTACCTACAGATACCTACCTAAGTAATTACGTAGGTAATGAATGACGAATATTTTATATAATATTTTTGTTACGTAAAAATTCAGGTTTAAAGAGTGTTACAGATCCAGTTTTGGTTAATGTAATGTACCTATTACAAAATCACTTACAAACCGCTTTCACTTTATACAAGTTTATTGGAAAGTAACATACCTACCTAGGTCGATCTTATCACAGTAACAGTTGTTGGTGAAAACTGAACAAATGACATGAAATGAATAAGAAATAAAACTATTATTTAATGAAAGTATAATTAAAATTTCTTATTTAGGTATTAGCGACCTGATAAGGCACGTATTGAAACCCAATTATGTTATTAAATTCTTATTATTCTGTGACACATAAGTTCACGGTTGAGTGCGGGCTGTAATGAATAAATGTCTGCATGCGCCTATTAGAAAAGATTAGCAATGAAATGTCCATAGGAGTTTTGCTTCTATTGTAGGCGTTGTAGTGATCATCATGAACTCTGTAAACTTCCTCTATTTGTCATTTGAATGAACATGATCACTTCGGTGAGAATTTTATAAAGATTTGAGAAATCATGACACTTAATACATGTATAGTATCGTGTCGTGATTGCAGCATGCTATTATTAATCGTGCAGGCGCTGATAAACATAATTACCTACGGACTGGTGGTCACGAAGCATTTAACGCATGAAAAGTTAGGTACATTACAGTCCTTCAATTATAAACATTAGGTATTTTATCATAATAATAATTAATCACTCTATAGTTGTAGGTCCTATAGAATACGCTGGCGTGATGACATAGAGGCGTTTGTGAGAGAATCTCCAGAGAAGCCCGTACGGGGATTAGAGGCACACCATAGGCTAAGTAAAAATACCTACTACTAAACTATACATGATAATTTTTACCAGATAATGGTTTATTTTGCCACTTAGTCGAGATATTTTCTCTTTTTTGTATCTGATCTGGTAAAAAGACGCTAATGCAGAGGTTGAGATCCAGAATTCGATTCCCAGATTCCAAAAAGATTATTTTAGTAACAAACAGAGTCAGCCTTTGTGCTGGTGTATGACAAGAGGTGCCTCCCAGATTACATAGGACTCAACAGAATGTCATCATCATTTCAGCCAAAAAACATCCACTGCTGGACATAGGCCTCCCCCAGGTGTCACCACATTGAGCGGTTCCATGCGTCTCGCTTCCAGCGGGTCCCCGCAACTTTCACCAGGTCATCGGTCCACCTAGTGGGAGGCCTTCCAACGTAACGTCCTCCGGTTCGTGGTCCTGAACATAATATGTACGAGATGTTATTGTTTAATTATTTCTGCGTAAACCTTCGGAGAATACAGACCTCATGTTATGTTATGGTCCAATGAAATAATGAAACATGGATCATCTACACCTCTGCCCAACACTTCTGGTAATTCTACCAGAAGTGTTCGCCTATTCAGGCGTGACGTATTTGTGTCATAATAATGATTACATATGTTATGGCACAGTCTTTTATACTGTGGTTAACTGGTTATGGTTTGTTATCTACCAACCCACACTGGGCCCGTGTGGTGGATTATAGCCCATCCCTCTCATAGAGAGGAGGCCTGAGTCCCAACAGTGGGAACATTATAGGCTGATGAATGATGATGACGAATGGTTATGTCATTGACGTATCGAAATAAGGTTGCTGCTGGTGGTTGCTGGTAGCTGGTATAGGTTTTGTAAACAAACAAAACGATTATAAATAAAAAGCATTTATTAAGCCACTATTGGACTTACAGTATAAAAGCTTAATGCTTAATCACAATATGTAATTACAGCTTAGTTACTTAATCTATGAACCTAAGTATAAATAATTTAACACTTAAAAGTAATGACAAAATTATAGTAGGTTTACACCTAGATTAGATCGTAATGGTTACCTTCGTACGTTATAATTACTGGTTTAATTCTTATTTATATAATCTCATAGTAAAAGAAGCTGTCTCAAGTAGTTGTAATTGTAACTTTTCACTCCAATGATCGGTAGTATTTCCACAACAAAGTTTTGACCACATTTTATGTACTTATGTTAACTCGTAACTTAGTATGGTCCTTTTATTATCATGACACTAATAGGTACCTATTTTTCACATACATAATATTATTTAGGTAAAAAAGTGTTACAAAAATATGTTGGCTCTCGATTGACGTTAAAAGGAGAGGCTGTTGATTACCATTTTGTGCATAGGTCCTGTCAAAACAAAATGGTGGCTTTGTTTATGATTTTGGCAAAATATCCTTGTGAATATTATTATCTGTAACATAGAGATAAGTACATGATACATACAAATACTAAAAGCTGGCATACATCAAACACATAATCTAATAAGAGTTACACATATGTAGCTGCAGGTGATTCTTTAGGCACGTTGCAGCACTTGCAGCAGCTGATTAATAACCTAGTCCTCCTAGTCCGTATTATGTAGGTATACGGGAAGAATCAAGTATTCTAATACTCATTCTGGTCCCATGAAATTGAACCAAGTTATTCGACGTCTGCCCAATGAGAGGATCGAGTCGCTTTAAAAGTTTATACACTAACTTGTTAACAGTATGCTACTAAACTCACTGGATTCCGTGTAACGCAGTCATTACAATTTTTCACTAGGCAATTCTATTCTTAACTTAAATCAGCAAATATGTACAGCCTTTCAAATAAATTCACTTCATAAATTCCACGTTGTTATCGAATTTTGATTCCAAAAAGTCTCTATATCACTGTCGATCACCACTAAATGTTGCCACGTTAAAAATTGAGCATAATGTAGTTGTCCACTGTTCTACCGGCCGACGACGGCCCTCACAGTGTTCCTTAGTAGATCAGTGACAAGTTCTGTGGTCTTGATGATCTTGTAGCCGATCTGGTCTATGAGGGTGATGGCCGTGGAGTATGGAGGCGGAAGGTCCGACACGGGACGCAGTGGAAAACGCGTCGGTTGTGTGTTGGATGCTGCGCCTGCCCATGTCATCATTGTTGGTCTGAAAAGAACAAAATATGAATATGTTATTAAATTATAGGTACTACAAGTACCTATATCTACAATTGTGTCAGTTGATTTAGCTTTTTTGAAGCTTCTAGCTCTCTCTGTCAAAGTTATAAATGACTGACGATCAGTTAGTTAAGTAGTCTACGACATGACTTTCACTGAAACACTAGTATCGAGGTCAAGAGCATGCCCATTTTTGCAATAAAAAAACATAGATTTATTTCCTCTGCAATGTACCTTTGATAATACTTTTGTGCATGCATGTGGCATGTGAAACACCTTGATCAATTAATGTAGAACATAATAAAATGCCTACATCACAATAAGTGGCGACTTTGTCATTTTGTATGCCATTGCATTGTGCGCTTATAAAAAAGAGTTGAATAATGTAACACGGCGGTAATAATAAGTCTTATCTGCATTTTATTGCAATTAGTTGCAATCATCTGACGCATTCATATGTATATGGGAATAATTTATTGTTTACTGCATGTACAGGCAACCGGCTGCATATAATAAATAATAGTCCATTTAGTCCTCTAATAAAGTTGTCCTATATAATCTAGATAATTGGTTTCTTTCCGTGACAGGATGATCAGTAAAGTTAAACGATAGTTTACATTATTTAATTGTAATTATAGCCCTTTACAGAACCTCACTTAACATATCTAATTAGAGAGGTAGGTAGATACTTGTTTGATCTAGCATCAGGTACATGTAGGTACGTACTGTCAGGGACCAGGAAACTTCTTTTTTTATAGCCATTTTCAAAGAATGGCACTTCTGTGAGAAGAGGTGTCAAAGTTTGTATGCCGCCAATGGGCTTCTGACTTGGCTTTACGTGCCGTCGAGAAATTTCTCTCAGACAAATGTTGGTTTTGGGTGTCAGAATTACCTACACATTTTTTTATTTGTCTAACTGCCGTACTCAGAGAGCTTTAATGATTACTTAGGCCATCACTTAGTAAAGGTTTTGACAGTTTTGTCATACAAAAACTGAATTAATGAATTTCAGATACTTTAGAAATCAGTCTTTACGAAAGCTTGTCTTGGGTTTGCCTAATAGAAACATGTGTCTTTACAACTGTTATTTACTTACTAACTAAATACACCGTTAGGTACAAATTCCTAATTTCTATCCACCCAAAATTACTGTGTTGATACCTACATAATGATCACAACAGCGGTCCACCGCCCACCGTTATGTAGACCAGCATCATTACATACATCATTACTCATGGCTATAAATTATACTTCAGTTCGAGAATAATAAATAAGAACTCGGTACGCTGTCACGGCCATTTAGTCAAAGTAGTTAAGCATATAAGTAGGGCACACGACTGCCAAGCTCAAATGGAACTGGGCTGGCCACATCTATCACATGCTGGAGGATCTGTAGGCCAAAGAAACCACGCAATGGGTCCTATTCAGCAGCAAACTTCAACGCGGCAGGCCCAGAAGGAGATGGCGGGAGGATCTCGATTCTTTTCGCAGGGATTGGCAAATAAGAGCACTGGAGAGGGATGAGTGGAAAGAGGGAAGGAAGACCTGCAGTGGGACACATAATAATAAAAGTTAAGTATACAGAAAGCTGAAGCACACTTAATGAATCGGGGTGATCACATCAAAAGATGAAGCGAGAGCGAGAGTTATAAATAATCTGTGTAGCAAAAACATATTGAACTAGTTTAGCTGTCAACGTTCCCATTCAACAAACAGCAGGGTTCAATAATAAAACGGAATAGTTTAACAAATCTGTGAACAGTTCATAGTCAAATAAATAGTCGTAAATCACTATACAATGTAAGAACTATGACGTAATATGATAAATTAATCGTTTTATAAATGAGCCGTTGCGATTTGTCTCATTTGCCAAATGATGCTACAAATTTTCAACCATCACATACATAACATCACGCCTATAATCCCCGAAGGTGTAGCCAGAGGAGTCATTAGTCTGTAGGTACACCTACATTTCGCCAGATAAGTTTAAGTCCCATGTTATCGAATATAGGGCATGCGGGCAGGGGCGTATTTTGAAATTTGGCGCCCCGGGCCAATAAGTTTTGCTGCCCCAGACAAAGAATTTTTTTCTAAAGCATTATCTATTATCTACTACGAACGAGATCAATGAAAGTAGAGCTTGGAAACGACCAGGGCCCCGAGTCTGCTATTCAATAGTGTCAGAATGGTCGATCATTGATCTCATAATAGTTGATTGTTCACAAGCCAAAAAGTACCTTATGCCTATCGACTTAAGGTACTTTTTGGCTTGTCATCAATCAACTATTATGAGATCAATGATCGACCATTCTGACACTATTGAATAGCAGACTCGGGGCCCTGAACGTCTGAGTCGACCCCAGTGTCGTGGCGAGCGTTTTTGTCGCCGAGGGCCAACCCACCCTTATCTGGCCGCCCCTTAAATACGCCTATTTTCATCATTAGCCAAGAAAGCTAGCTAAAATTCTAAATAAGTACAATTTATTACATATTTGGAAATGTTAAACTAAAAATGTTTAAAAGTGAAATAGATTTGACTTTCAAAAATAAACCCAAATTTTTGGAAGTCAAATCTATTTCACTTTTAAACATTTTTTTTTGCATTTGTTCACCAGTATAGCGAATAGTGTCTTAGGGTTTGTCGTTCCAAAAATTAACAAAAACAACGAACGAGCTCAACATTTTTGACACATCGGATAAATTACATTTTGTTTCAACAATTCATAAATAAAATATTTTTTAAGAACTTATGTATGATTCAGAGTCGTAGGCAAATGCAAGAGCGAGCGGAGCGAGCTCAAAAATTTTTGCCCCCTGACTCAGGAAAGATAATGATAAGTTTTTATTTTTCATTTTTTTTTATTAGAAAATTTTATGACTCCAGGTTAGATTTTTATAAGCGGTGGGCGGCAGATTAGAAGGATATAGTGCTTGTTTATTGATTTTCGGGGCGGCATGCGGAACACCAGAATATAAGATAAGGCTAGTTCGAAAAACCACCCCAGGGCGCAGGCGAGAAAAGTACACCTCTACTTGGTTGCCCTTATTTTTACAACGTAGTCCCGGTGCCAATATTAATTGTCAGATCTGATAACCATGACCTGACGTTGCCGCCTGGTTTTTAAAAGATATAAAATAGGTGAGAAGTAAAAGTGGAATGAATGGCGGCCAAACCAAAACAAAATGCAATCGGCAGGGGTGGCCGGGCGGCTACGCCGCCCCTGGTGTTCTGGCGCATTCTTAAGAAAATAGAAGTAAAAGTGTAATGAATGGCGCCAAAACCAAAACAAAATGCAATCGGCAGGGGCGGCCGGGCGGCTACGCCGCCCCTGGTGTTCTGGCGCATTCTTAAGAAAATATAAAAAAGGTGAGAAGTAAAAGTGGAATGAATGGGGCCAAAACCAAAACAAAATGCAATCGGCAGGGGCGGCCGGGGGGCTACGCCGCCCCTGGTGTTCTGGCGCATTCTTAAGAAAATATAAAAAAGGTGAGAAGTAAAAGTGGAATGAATGGCGCCAAAACCAAAACAAAATGCAATCGGCAGGGGCGGCCGGGCGGCTACGCCGCCCCTGGTGCTCTGGCGCATTCTTAAGAAAATATAAAAAGGTGAGAAGTAAAAGTGGAATTAATGGCGCCAAAACCAAAACAAAATGCAATCGGCAGGGGCGGCCGGGCGGCTACGCCGCCCCTGGTGTTCTGGCGCCCCGGGCCATGGCCCGGATGGCCCTAGGGTAAATACGCCCCTGCATGCGGGGAAGGGCCTATTACTATCAATCGGGCACAAATCTATATAGACTCCGTGGCTGCTACAGAGAAAGTCCTGACGGAAAAACCTAATGACAGTTTACCAGGCCTTGGGAATTGAACCCAGGCCGTCATGCACAGTAGTCGCGCTTGCGGCCACTATACCACAATATTACCGTGACTATATTAACGAGGCAGTCAATTTGCCTAATTATTGCTACAATTTATTTTCAACTATTGTAAATTCTTCTTCTTATCGTGTGGGCCGTGAGGTCTTACGACCCCACACACAACTGTATCAGAGTTTCTTAACCGCCTCAACTTTTCGAATCGTAAATTGAAATATGTTGTCTAATCATTGTGTAATTGGATACCTATGTAAACAATAAAACCTTTGACCTATCGATAGTAGAGTTTGCAGTCGTAAATCTTTTTGCTGTTGCATTATTCTGTATTTCGTGATTTCACCCGTATCGTGTGTAAATGCAAATTTTGCAGAGGACCTAGACCTGAAATACCTGAGTGAGTAATATCTGAGCTTGATTGGTGTGTAAATTTGGTGAAAGTAACCCAGTTCAATAATGCCTTTTTTTAACCGACTTCTAAAAACAGAAGAAGGTTCTCAATTCGGATGTTTATCTATGTATATATATATTTTTTTAAACATAACAATCATCACTACATAGTATATAAAACAAAGTCGCTTCCCGCTGTCTGTCCCTATGTATGCTTAGATCTAGATCTTAGCTTAGTCCCTATGTATCTTTAGATCTTTAAAACTACGCAACGAATGATGCGGGTTTTTTTAATAGATAGAGTGATTCAAGAGGAAGGTTTATATGTAGGTAGCACATTCCACCCGTGCGAAGCGAGGGCGGGTCGCTAGTTAGCAGGTATATAATATGACTATACTAAACATAACAACAAAATATATAAACTAAACTAATTACAAAAAGGCATCGAAAAACTCTTCCTCAACGCTGTCAGCAGGTAAAGTGCCCAAGAGACTGGCAGCGTTGCCGCGTTGTATGGCAACGCTTAGCCTCTGGCCAAGAAAAAGCCAGCCCTTGGGTCAGAGGAAGCGTTAACAAAGTTTAGTTATTTCCTTAAAAAAGCTGTGGGCACAGGACAGGACCAGGACCAGGACCACGGCCCCGAGTTTTAACCCCAAACGGCTCGAAAATATAGGTTACTGTATTTACGCCGCTTGAGGTTTTGCCTTCTTGGAGTATCATAAAACTTGTGACTCAGATGGATTCATGTCCTGGATGAAGAACTAGGACTTTTGATGATTCCAGTTGGTTCGGTCAACGTACCCTGGGATAAAAGAAAGCTTTCGACATGCCCGAGTTCTTTGACCATCGGCGAAAAAGTAAGTACCTATTACATACTTTCAATAACTTCTATAACCCTCCTTTTGGGCTTCGCCGCAGTCGGGTAAAAATAGATTGTTTGTTTTTTCTCACTCATTCGGTGAATGTCAAGTGGACACTAATAGAACCGGTTTATTGATAGGAGACATATATAGAGACAATAAACTACAGGGTCAAATGAAACTAGCTAGCGAAATTCGACAAGGATGATAAGGGTCCGAATAAAGGCTTCGAACTCCAGAACAATAATCAAAACAGGTACATCATCCGGGACTGCGGGTTGTTCGTAACACGAAGGGCTAGGGAGGAACATGGGCGGTTTTTAGTCAGTAGAAGTCGGACACTCCCTTCTGCTCTGCCCAGAGCGGGAGGAGTCATTGTTGTTGAGGAATTTCCCACCGTCAAAAAAAGGAAAAAAATTAGGTAGAGCATACCTATATATTTTTTGTCTTATTTTGTGATATTGATGGCCATTACATCTTTCGAATTTCTCTAGCTATGTAATTAAAGACCTTGTATAGGTATCCTAGGTAGGAGGCCTGAGTAGGTACCTGCAGTGGGAACATTATAGGCTGATGATGATGATGATAGTATCCTTAAAAGTTATTCCTTTACCTGGGTGGAATAGGCTTCGTGTTGGCTGGCTTCATGGTGGTGCTAGGCCTGGGGGTGGCCTGCGTCATTGGCCTAGGTGTGAAGGCTGCTGAGGATGGACTGCCTTGCATCAGCTCACCATCGTCTCCGAACCTGGAAAATAGAGTAATGAGGTTTAGTGAAAGGTTAGATGGAAAACGCTTCAATTAATTGGTCAAGCTTGCTGAAGTTGGCTTCATAGGGTGTAAAATAATTTTTACGGAGTTCAGATGCATTTTTCTCGCAACCGGTGTGTATGGTCAAATATATGAATAAACGTGGATGATGCAAAAAGTATGATTGTAAGGATCATAGCAGATGGTGTTCTGTAAATCTGTAGTTTCTGTCTACCATACCGGAAAAAGGCTTGTATATAACTATGTAATTAACACGGAAACGGTTCGTTTTACCATCTTGTGTTCTTGATCTTACGCTACATCACGTCATAATCATTTCCTTAACCAAAAGTTAACTAAACGCAGTTTACTACACCATAACTGGAAGTTAACTAGTGCATGATGCCAAGTGCTCACAAATTAGGAACAAGGAAGTAGGTCCGACAAAGTAGGTAAGTACAAATTATACAGAAAAATAATGTCACGAAAGTACGCAGTGTAATTGAGAAGGCCACTTAAGTACCTCTCTTTAGAATGTGATACTTTCTTCAACAAGTAGGTGCTTAAATAAACAAATAACGGACGTGCTAATGTGACAACTGACCCAGCAATGAACTAAGTATGACCCTGTTTATGATCACTGGCTAAATAACAGTAAAATTGCGTTAAGCCCTACAGTCTATAAAATCTAACTTAGTTAACTTTGGTCATATCGAAATAAATCATTACAAATGCATATTTGTGTAGTCAGTATTTTACTCTATGTAAATATGGGTATTACTTATACTAATAAGGGAAAATCATATAAAACTATAAAAAACATGGTCATAATAAAATTATTGACATAAATTATGTACCTACATACTGGCAGCTGTCAATAATATTTAATCAAGTTAGAAACATTTATGAATAAAAAACTATCTAAAGCACCCTATTCAAATCATACACTGATGAGTGTGTATGATTCGAGTGGTGTGCTTCCTAAGTATGATAGCTAATTCGATAACAGCACAATGACCTCATGACCCGAAGGTAAGAGCCTTCGCGAACTTTAGGTCATATTATACTCCTTTCTCAATGGTTCACGCATATTAGCTCAAATACCGTGACGAATTAGGAGTCTAGCCACTTTAGTCAATATGTTCATGACGGGTCTACCTTTTTTGGCAGAATTTTTTATACTCGAATTTTGTTTTGCATAACAGTGGATGGCAGAAACTTCATTTCGCAGAAAATCATTTTGCATACACTCATTTACCATACATTCAAAACGCATAATTTTGTAAGTCAGAATCATCTTTGAGCATAAACTTCATTTCCAGAACCATCATTTCGCCGAAAATTCATAATCAGAATCGTCTTTTGGCACGCATTTCATTTCATAGGTACATACGTGTAACATGCAATAATAATAATTATTATTATTAATCATTATTATCAGCTCACCCCGGCTAAAATTTCTAGCTGAGAACATTAAATGTTGGTATGTCAAAAATAATAATAATTATTATTACTTATTATTATTAATAATAATAATGACGTCACTCATACATGCAACGCATGTACCTACTCCATGAGGCGCGCTCGCTTCGCTCGCATATTACATAACACTAATATCTTCTGTCCCCGAAGTGCCGGGCCTCCGCCGGCCTCCTTCGTCGGCCTACGGCCCGGTGCCCATGCCGCCCATAAAGGATACTTTCGCGAGACGGTTGTTATACCTTATAAAAATCTACCAAATACAATTCTGCCATCATAAAAGTATGCCATTGAAAATTCAGCTATTTAAACATTCTGCGAAATGAGTATTCTATTAAATAATTGTTCTGCCATAAACACATTCGTTCAAAGAAGAATATGCCAAGTGTGGTATGCCAAATAAATTTCGGAGCATCAAGTTTCTGCCAGATAGATGGTACCCGTTCATGACCAGTTATGTTCAAAGAGTAAAGGATTAGAATTTCAGGGCCGTACGGTCTTTAGATTTTGATGAATATTCTTGAAAATGTTAGAAGAAAGACTATTTCGAACTGAATTATACTTTGTTTTATAAGAAATTTCACGACAGTCACTCGCTGGGCAAGTCTCCACCGATGGTTGCTGGAAGAAGGATGGCACCGCTGCCGAGACGATGTGGACGCGTACTCCTAGGGCTTGTTCGAGGAGGCACAGGAAAATACCTCTTGGAAGGAATTGAATGTAGTCTTTAGCCAGCAGAGGGACAGTACAGGCTAATAAAGTAACAAGAATTTTCGAAATAGGCCCGAAAAAGTGTTTGCAATGAGACGATTGAAATATCTCGTATGTAACGACTTTCAATAAGATAAGTATGCTAAACAATACTATACAAATGAAATAGTCGACGAAGCAGAAACAACGTGACCAGTTTAGACGCACTAGGACGAATCTAATGAATCAAATCTTTGAGACAGATGATGAATTGATAACAGATTAATAAGAAATCCCTCCAATCAAACCTAACGAGCTAATCCTAATCCGTATACATGGGAAAGTAGTAGTTGCTATGTGCATTGTTAGAGACGATTACTATCGAAGATATGCGACAATCAAAAGATTACTCAGAACGTA
The DNA here is from genome assembly GCA_949316265.1 of Diarsia mendica. Classification (NCBI taxonomy): domain Eukaryota; kingdom Metazoa; phylum Arthropoda; class Insecta; order Lepidoptera; family Noctuidae; genus Diarsia; species Diarsia mendica. Next base: position 17,783,506 of record OX438902.1, on the reverse strand, counting down.
ATTATGAGGCTCATGCGACAGTAGGAGCAGATACAAATTGAACGATAATATATCGCTGTATCGCGTTTTCTTTAATTCGATCAGCTATTGTTGGGCTGGCATTCAACAATTAATAGCAGAAGACAGGCTATTTATCATGTGCTCGAATTAAAACGTGTGTTACGACAATGCTATTTATAGACATTCAGTGTTTTCTTTTAAAGAAGAAACTGTTTCTATCCACTCTAACGTCATCGTTATTCCTTTTTTAGTGAATTTGGAACACTATTTTGTCAATCATGAACAAGAGTGTGCCAAATGTTAATGTTATGGATGTCCAGATGCCAGCATAATCAAGCTACTACAATCCGTCAATTTGTTTTAATCGATTTTAAACTTTATCGTTAAAGCATTATGATCAAGGTTGATTGGGAAAATTTTACAGTTTCGGGTATCTTGATGTGCTGGCGCTTCAATCTTTATTTCGGTAATGGTGTCTGTTCTATCTACATTTTCAGTAGAGTCTTTCAATCGATGAACGAAGCCTACAGCTGTCCACTGGTGAACCTATGTATTTCAGAACAGTGCAAACACAGTTTATCCTTCGCCTTCCATATCCATACTGTTCCAGTTACGTTTCATTTAGCTGGGCTGGGAGGTATGCCACGTTACGCTTGCCAATACATACGCAAGGCCTCGCCTCAGAATTATCTTCCTTTGCTCTTCCTAAATTACAATTATTCCACGACAATCTTCGTTTATTATTTCTGGTTAATTTTGGTTTCGACAGATCTTTATCAATTCCCAGAATAGTTCCTGGGAATTGATACCTGCCTTTTCTCTAATGTGCTTTTTTGCATTTCTGAACTTTTTAGCCAAATCTTTAAGTTACAAAATTTGGTTTTCACAAATCCGTGGTAGACCGTGGATCGATTATCATAATCGTTACAAAACATGTAACCGATTGTTACCGAGCAATTAAGTCTGTAATCAGGTCCCCGACTGAACCAGTCCATCGGAAACCGTGTTTAGAGTTAACGAAACATCGATTAAATTACTTGTGTGGACACGCGAACCAAGAGATTTAATAAACAACTGACGTAATTTGGCACAATAACTTTGTTATCTTTGGTTAAATTAGAATTGTTTGAAATTATTTTTAAATACATAAATGATTATGGGATCGTTTGTTTGGTCTTATGGTTATTTACTTCTTTTAGTTTATTAATCTTGAATTAAATATTCTTTAATTTATCTTTGAAAGACTTAATACGTACAGTTGCACTAAACAGCATGAAGAAATTAAGTGTAACTGTCAGTCAATTACAGATCGTATTTTTTTTATTATCACATTGGTTTACTCTTGACCTTGATGATGCCTAATGGAAAGTGAAAAGTGATGGATGAGGTCTATGATGAAACGAGCGTGCCCCGAAGCAAGACAAACGGCAGAACAAGAACGAGAGAAGGCAGACGGGTTAAATGCCACTTATAAAAAACAAACGCCTTTGGATCTGCTGTTGCAGTGGCTTTCTACGGGGAACGGCCGATCTGAAAAGTATCATGAACTCGAAAAAGGGAAGACTCACAAGATCTTTTAGTATAAAAGAAATACTACCTATTACTTTATTGCACAGGCTTCCGTGGCTACCGCAAAATTCCATGATATTAACCAATAACCTAATCCAACTAGGTATAATAGCATCGTTACGTTAACAATTAGCTACACACGCAATAAAGTGTTATAGGTATTATTATCTGTTTTATTGCTTTTGCTTTACCTTATAGTAATAATCTAGTTCACGAATCTCGGCCATATTCAATTTATTTTGACGTAGCACATACATAGTGTCGTTTTCAGTCTCTCCCATTTCCTCTATATTGCTGGACATACTGCAGGTTAACGGAATCCAGTTGACTCAATAATTTGGTAGGCCTGTAGTAAATCTGTAGCGTCATTGCTAAAATTAAAGAAAAGATCAGCAGCGACATCTTAACACAAGATGCTGCGGTTTGTTCGAAAGAGATACCGCGGCCTCGACACAAAGGGCTAAGAAAGAACATGGGTGGTTTTTAGTCAGTAATAGAAGTCTGATACTCCCTTTCGCCCTGCCCAGAGCGGGAGGGGTTATATGATGATTTCCCAGCCCCAAAAAAAGGAGAGAACAAATAATCCTATAGTGTGTGATGAAAATTATTCGCATAAGCACAACGACAAGTTTTGGGCAGTAGTCAATAACTATAAGTCACACCACGTCTCTGGTCGTAGGATATTTCCTTTTCGACAGAGTATAAAGAACTTTCACCTGCTTCCTTATTGTTAGGTATGTAAGTACGCAGGGACACAAGTGATACTACTGACAGCTATACAGGGGCTGGTCACTGCCGTACTTGACCAGATTTCGGTAAAAACGTTTATAAAAGCGCCATCTGCTATCGTCTGCGTAAAATAGTTAGTACATTTAATTAACAATAGATGGTTCTCTCATCAAAAAGTCAATTTCAAACAAATATCTCTATAAATAATGGAAGTCTCTAAATTATTTTTATTTTTTATATTTATTGATGAGTATCAAATAACAACGTTTTAATAATAATAATAATAAATAAAAAATTATCAAAGCTTTTTCATTCGAGCTATAATTATTTTTTGGTCTGGTAATAACGGTGCCAACACTGTCAAAGATTTTTGAAATCGAATTTTCACAATGGCGAGTACCTACAATTTGCGTGTTTGTAGTTACTAGTTTTCGTCCAGTTTATTTGTTTTCTGCTGTTGACGTGCGTTTGCGTTTAATTTGAGTTTTTACTCATCCGCTGTGGAGTGTTTTCGGTGAATTAGTGAGTGCGTTGAGCTTTGCGCTTCTGTTTTATGTGTTCACTTAACTTGCGAAAAGACGTTTAGTATTATTTGCGACGAGACGCTTTATTTTTGTGATATTTGCGAAATAGACGCTGTTATTGTGTTATTTGCGGTGATAGACGCTTGTGTGTGTGTGCAAAATCATGCAAATATATTTCAATAAACATAAACTTATATAAATATGATTTTTATTTTATTCCAGGTTGCCTACTAGGTACTTTCCAAATGTACATAATTTTGTTCGGTTCTGTTGTAGAAATCCGTATTGTATTTCCATATTTCAATAAATTATTGATTTAGTAACAAGTGTACATTTTGTGAAGTACCTAATAGGCATGAACGACTACCCCACCCCTAGATTTAAATAGAATATCTGCAGACATTATACTGGTGTATACGTGTGTGTAGACCTATACATGCAAACGATAGGTTTAGGCGGACGATACCAGATGGCGCTTCAAATATGGTTTGAAGGTTGCAGAAAAAAACCGAAGTGGGTTCTCTATTCCCAATCTATATTACTATACTCTATGCAGCTATAAGCACACTGGTTTATTTGTAGGTTAGAAACGCCGGTGCAGGGACGCAGCCCACGCACACATACACAATGTTCACACACACATATATAACATTTCCTCCCCTTATTTGACCAAAATACAAGATAATTCACTAAATACCAAAGTTACTTAAATGTTTATAATCTACCCTGGGAATGTTTCTCAACAGTCTGTTTGGATTCCTTGAAACCGGATCCGGCACTGTATCTGCGTCTGCAGAAGGTGGTGACTGCAGGTTTGCCTCGTCAGTTTCCTCCCCAGCGGGAGTCTGAACCTGAGGATTGCCAGCTGATGGCTCGCTATGACTGGTGTTGAAGTCGTCAAAGTCATAATGGTGTACCGGCTGTTGTGAAGCATTACCCTTGCCACCTTTATATAATATAATTTGGTTCTTATGTTTTTTTACATCACCCGACGAACTCAAATCCTGAATAAGGTAAAGCACTTTACCCAGTCTCTTTTTAATAATACCTCTGCACCATTGGAACTTAACATTATTTAAAAACTTTTTGTACATGATCTCATCGCCTTGGTTAAACACTTGTTTATTTTTTCGTCCACATGTTTTAATTTGCGAACACTGTTGACGATAAACATTATTAGTGGGGGTTGTGAGAGAGACCGCCGGCGTTTTTGGATCGATTAAATCTAAGCGTGACCTCAACTTGCGGCCAAACACTAGCTCAGCTGGTGAGAACCCTGTGACAGAATGGACAGAATTCCGATAATCAAAAAGGTGTTTAAATATTTTTAACTTGCAATCACTTTTATTGCGCGATGAGATAACACAGGATTTAATGCCTTTTTTTACAATTTTGACAAAACTTTCCGCTTGCCCGTTGCTTTCTGGATTGTAGGCTGGTGATGTCAAATGTTCGATGCCGTTTCTTGAACAAAAGTTCCTAAATTCAAATGACGTAAACGCGGTCCCATTGTCACTTACTATCGTATGTGGTAATCGTGAATGGTCGGCAATGGATATTGTTCTATTACTAATTGTTTGTTAATGGTTACAGAATAATCCGCACATAATCTGACAGAACCATCACGTTTTAGTATGGGAACAATAGGTGATGCGTAGTCTGAATGTTTAACCGGTTTTAACACATCTAGATTTACCAATCGTTCTATTTCCTGATCGACTTTGTCGCGCAAAGCAAACGCAATGGGACGCGCTTTAAAGAATACCGGTTTTGCATCATTATTTAGTTTTAGTTTTACTTTATAGTTTTTGAAAGCCCCCAGCTTGTCTGAAAATACTTCTGGAAACTGTATTTGTAACCGCTCAATAATGCTTTGACCGTCGTTAAGAAAATTAACTCGAGTTAATTTTAATTTAAATGTTGATATAAAGTCGCGGCCTAGTAGCGGTGGCCCGCCGTGACGTATCACAAATACATCAAGTGTGTGAGTGCGTTGCGTATATGTTATTGCTAAACGCACATAACCTACACACTGCATCTTGTTTCCCGTGTAACTATAAAATTCTTTGTGAGACGTGTGCAATGGGATACTAGCAAACAACTTTTTGTAGGTGCCCTCAGATATGACTGTCACAGCTGATCCACTATCTAGTTGAAATTCTAAATTCTGGCCGTTTATTGTGACCGTTTCTGTCATGGGTTCCCCCCGAGGTGAACTTATGTTGTAAAGCGACTTACCATCGTCGTCCTCGCTCACATCCCCCGTTAAAACGTAGTTTACGCACATCCTACGCAAGTGACCTGTTTTGTTGCACTTTTTACACTTATACTTAGCGAACCGACATTCCGACGACTTATGATTAGCACGACCGCACACCGAACACTTCTCTTTCTCGGCACTATTAATCGGGTTGGCACTTTTTTGTCCTTTCGCGATCTTGAACACTTGCACTTGATCTGCTGATGAAGAAACAGTAGCAGCAGCGCCCGCGCGCGCGCATCTTATGCTCTCTGCTAGCTCCACCGCCTTCGCCAAGGTTAAGGTCTCCAAGTCACGTGCGAACAGTTTCTCCCGTTCAGGACCCGCTGCCATCCCCATCACAAATCGATCACGCAACGCCTCCTCAACATTGCTGAATCCGCAATGCACCGTCAGTCCACGTAATCTTGCTGCCCATTGTGTATATGCCTCGCCCGGCTGCTGCGAAGCTGCGTAAAAGTTGTACCGCTCGCTGAACCCGCAACGTTTTGGAGTGAAATGGTTATCCAATAACGCAACTAGATCTTCATATGGCACCTCTTGTACGTCTTTGGGCAGCGATAGGTCTGCTGCCAACTTGTAGGTACTGTCATTGAGTGCGCTGAGTAGTATAGCTCGCCTCCTGGTTCCCGCCAAATCATTTTTCGCATCGATGTTATTTGCGATGAACCACTGTGTAATCCGACCTTTGTATGTCTTCCAATCATTGACATTATGATCGAAAGTCGATAAAATCCCACAAAATGACTGAGCCATTTTTAACAAACGATTTATTTTACGATTAAGGGTAAACTCGTCGCCACTGTTAGGTATGTAAGTACGCAGGGACACAAGTGATACTACTGACAGCTATAAGCACACTGGTTTATTTGTAGGTTAGAAACGCCGGTGCAGGGACGCAGCCCACGCACACATACACAATGTTCACACACACATATATAACACTTATCTAAAGATCTAGGTGTCTAACAGTGCACATCTAGTACTTATCTCTTGGTTGGTGCAACTTTGACTATCGAACGGGACCTAAATTGTCTTGACCTAAAAGTCCTTGACCAAAACGCACTTCGAAAACATAAAGTTCAAGATGAAACTGTAAGAAGTACCACTTATTGTATAAGTGTTCGTTTGTTTAGATGATAATCTTTTTAACCAATTATCCATGTCAATGTACATAAAAGATATTTTTCACACCATGCACCTGCTCGAAAATGTCAAATTATATGTCAAGCAACCTTAACCTAAAGTGAGTCATTAGTGGCCGGGGGAACAGCCGGTCAATAATGTTGTACTGGATTTCATTATGACCCGCTGGTCAATAATGTGATTTGAATTTGGAATCTCACATGCTCAGCTAAATTGGCAGTATAGTACCTACTATAGTGCGCGCGGAACTAGTTGGCCGCGCCTTAGGCATGTTTTTGTTTTTTATTTGTATTCTTTTCAATAAATTGAACAATTATTATTGTTCACGATATCTCGAGATTGGTCATCACTGTATAATTATAGTCTCCTGTGCATTGCGAGCTGTAGGCAACCCGCCCCCTCACCCCTGTCGCCACCTAAGGATGACCTAAGGCATAGTCTATGCCTAAGGCGCGGCCAACTAGATCCGCGCGCACTATAACAAACACCCTTTGGTGTCAGAAAGAGGAAAGCTATTCTCGATACCCTTACTACGCGTGGATGATATTCTCGATTTCCTACAAAATCATAAAAAACTGCTTCTTCATATCATTGCCATGTTTTCGAAGACATAATAATTTGTAAGAATAATTAGATAACTACGAACCATTTTTTAAAAGGAATGGAATAACATTAAAACTGGCATTAATAATAACAAATACCGTACCGCGCCGTAATACCGTAATAGTAATTGGCTGTAACATTAGTTAATTTATTTTAAGTAAACTGCGCTAAGATAATATTGCTGTGGAATTTGTGAATAAATAAATAAATAATAAAACCTAGGTATCTAAGTGAGGGGTGTAAAAGCAAAACCGCTTCAGTCCAAAATTGCATTTTTTTAAACTGGTATTACCAAATTGTAGTACTTGAAAGCCGCTACAATACGCCATAAAAGATAAAGTACAAATCCACCTCAGTCAACGGTAAATGCACTTTGAAAGTAGCGTTCAAATGCAAAAACGCTTAGATCCTAAATTTGTTAGAAGCAAATCCGCCACTGTCACAATCGACCAATCAGGAGCCGCCATTTCAAAATTTCTAAGGTGACGAATCAGTTATTTGTCGTAGTAAGATAACTGGAAATAGCGTCTGTTTTTTTCGAGTTTTCTGTTTTATTACTATTGTAATGGAAGAAAATATTACACCAGCTCGTGCAGGACGAGCTAGAAAACGTGCTAGAAATGTAGATCAGTGGCGGCGAGTGCGAGAAAAAGGCAGAAAGGTAACAAATTATTCACTAGTATTTTGCCTATTTTGGTATGGTTTTCTTAGCTCAAAGCATTTTTTTTTAATTTTAACTAACTACTATACTGTTTTAAATGTTTTTGGAACGGTTTTTTTTTGCATTTGCTTAAGGTATTCTGCAAAAACTCTACCCGCATTACCAAAATATTGAGTATAATGAGATGCAAACTAGCTTCGATCCAAAGCAATAAAAAGCAAACATGCTTCAGTCCAATACTTAAATGCAAAGACACCTTAGTCCTAAAGTTTTTCTTAAATATTATAGAACTGGTGTACATTTGATTATTCTTAGTTATGGCTACCTATCTTACGAGTCATAATGAATGCACCACAACTATAACTATGACAAAATAACAATTTCATAGGACACAGTAGAAAATCATGAATTACTCAGTTCAGATGTTTTGTGACTGAAGCGCCTTTGCTTTTACACCCCTCAAGTATACTACAGTCGATTTATCACATTTTATCAAAAATACTATAATTTCACGAGCGTCTCCAATGACGTTCTAAATTCAAAATGCATACAGCCAATCATCCAAAATCATTCTACCATTTCTTTCTTATAATTATTTCTATTTCATTATTTAGAAATAATGAAATAGAAATAATTATAATGTTATTCTTACTGTTTGTTTATTTAATAAATACTTTGTTTTTCGTACTACCTATGGCTATTATTTTCTCACAGTAGGTGTAAAAAGTAGAGTATCCTCCTCTGGGCTAAAGGTGTCTTTGCCTTGGGCTAGCTTGAATCCCTCGCTGCATTCAGGATTCTTGTATTAACTCCCTCGCTTTGCTCGTGAGTTAAACTCTTATCTCCCTCCCTGCGGTCGGGAGTTAAATCCCGAATCCTTCATTGCGCTCGAGATTCAATATGACGCCCGTGACATAAGACACAACTTTAGCCCCTTGGTGCATAATCTACTATTCTTTTTGTCTTCTATAAAACGTTGCCCCACACGAGGAATTTCTCCTGTATCGTGGGTACGTTTAAAAACATTTAAACTCACAAACACCCAGACTCGGAACAACTACCTGTAGACCATGCAAATATTTGTTCCGTGTGGGGATCGTAGCAGCAGTTCAATTGCTTAGCCACTGCACCAATCATGCCGCCCAATTAACAATGTAATTTAACTTTTGTTGTTAGTCAAGTATTGTTTCCTTTTTTTTTTTTGGTGGGTGGAAAATCATCGAATAACCCCGCCCCGCTCTTGGGCAGAGCGAAGGGGAGTGTCAGACTTCTACTGACTAAAAACCAAACCCATTTTCCTTCTTCTTCGCCCTTGTGTCAGAGCCGCGGTAACCTTTCGATATCCACAGCCCCGACGGGCAAGTATTGTTTCCTTAGTTGTTCTTAAGTGTCGTTTAGCGTGTATTATATTATATTAAAAAGTTAATCTTTAGCAACTGTAGGTTACCTGTTAAGAACAGCAGGTCTCGGTGGTGTGGGCTCCGTGGGTTCTGGAGCTGGGCTGGCGACCGTCGGAGGTATCGTGGGGCGAGGTGGTGCCAGAGGTGCTGACGTTGGGATCGCGTTCCCTGAGGATATACAAGATATGTAACAGAGGTGGCGATTGATGCAGTTCACGCTGCTAAAGCTTTCAAGTCCTAGAAAGAGAAGTTGGCTCTCAATATTACTAATTATTTATTATTTTGCTAGTCGTTTCTCTAATATTTCTACCAATCTAATCGAATTCAGCTGAATACTAGGTGATCTGCGAGAAGTCGAGAACCAGCTACCTGACATCAACAAACCACTTGGTAATACGATTCCTTGGTGAGAAAGTGAGAATGGATGTCAGACTTTCCATCTTTGAGTCTCTAGCTTTCGATGTTACTGATCATGTCAAGCATCTTGTCAAAAAACATCACTTTGGTCATAAAATTTTACAAAAGTGGAAAGTGTTGGGATTTAGCCTTAAATTCCTTTTTAGCCGAGAAAACGAGTCTGAATAATTTGTAATTCTAGTTCATTCCACAGTATAAGTATTACCGTAGAACATTACAGTTACCTTGCAGGAATGCAAAACTAAATGTATCGACTGACCTCTAAGCTCTAACTTGTAAGCTTGGAGCCTTACAATTTTACATCGAACATAAAGATCAATGCAAGTGACAACTCGTGCACAATACTTATTTATTTATACTCCGATACTGGTTACTCAACCTTCCTCAAGGGTAACCACGACAGCTATCTTCGACAATAGGATCTATTTGATACCTGGCACGAATGCATGCATGGAATAAATGTAACGTAACGTAAATTCGAAAGATTTCAACATTGACAGTACTCGGTCCGCAGATTTTTATTTAGCTATTAAGCCTTTTTATTTTAAGCATAGTGTACATATAATTATTATGACGACTTGATAATTATTTACAGTTTGTAGCAAAAATTCTAAACAAAACGCTAAATAATTTTTGATTTCAAAATTGTTCGCATTTGTACATCGCGCATGAATCGTGCTAAAGCTTCTTATGCAAAACAAATTCAAAATGATGATTGCAACTATTTAAGCTCGTCATAGATTTAACAGTCGTCATTGAATTCAAAAGATGCACATTTATTTATTTTTGTTTCAAGTTTATTGTTGGCAAATACATTAAAAAGTTACTAGTAAACCTCTTTGGTTGCTGGTCATTAGAGAAACGATGCAACAAAGCAACTTCGTTAAAATCTTTGAGACTGGTTTTAAAATATCGACCGATAGTTAGATCTTTTTGTCTTGGAGTCTTTACTTTTAGATTTAAAAGATTATTCTTTTTATCCTTTACCTGTATACATTATTCCTTCATTAACGAGTGTTTTGTTCATAAATTAAGTTTTGATTAAATTGTCTTTTTCTTAAATATCATTAGTCTTTAACTTTGTGGCTTATGCGCTGTTCTTTCTGTTCCGTGCTTTTGAGCAAGTAATTTCAGGTTTGGCTTCAATGTTTTAAGTACCTAGTTTTGCTTCAATGTCACGAAAATTATTTGCAAGATGAGCTTACTTAAAAAAATTGCTAATTTGGTTTAGTCAGATTATTAAAGTTATATCAATCATTGTAACATAAAAACGTTGTCAGTTTATTGAATTTAAATGATGATATTAATTTAAAAAGCCAATTGCTAAATAATTTTTGACAGATTGGCATATTCTTGACAACTTAATAAAAAGGCATATTTTTTCCACGGCTAGTCATATAACGAGCACACGTTTAGTATCAAAGATAAGAATCAGGATGTCAGACGAACAAACAAAAACTTTAAGTCCTCCCAACGGAATTTTGATGATGTAATTATAGAGCAAAAGTTTCTGCTCAGATGTAGGAGTCTACCTCTCCTCACTCTCTTATCCCGATGCATGGAAGGACAAAGAGGCACTACTGGAGATTGATTAGAAGCAACACAAAACCTTGTGACGAAACGAAACTCACTTAGAAATCCTAATTTAAAGAAAAGACACGAGGCGTATTAGTTACCTGATCCAGGAATAGAGTTAAAGAATTCTTTAGCGAGGAACTCTTCGAAGTATCTGGTGAAATCGCCGGTGGGGTCCCAGCGGGTGGCAAGCTTGGCCCACTCATTGGGGTACTCGTTCTTCAGCCGTCTGATCACCTTCACTGCCGTCCTCTTCTGTCTGTCTGTACATCTCACGCACTTTGTTCTTAAGGCTTCGGGAAGTATTTCTGGAAAGAAGAAATGGTTGTGGTTATTTATTTATCATAATGATATAAGACTAATAAAATTGACTTTTGCAGCAGTTCAAATAGATGGCGGTCTTTCATGAAATGACTTATATATATGTTTTTCTTTCAGTGTGTGTTAAGACTAATAAAATTTAGTTGTCCAGCAGTTTAAATAAATGGTGATCCCTCATGAAAAGACTAGTAGGGAAGCGTGGTGATTAGAAATGTAAGTTAGTATAATTATTTTTGCTGCATGAGTGTTTTTTGTCAATTGATTTTTTTAATTCAAGTGTATTTTCCACATTGCTAGTATAAGCAAGTCATGTTAAAGCAGATTTTACAGTTTTAGCATTGTTTGCCTTCAAAAGGTCAGTAGAACAGGTTGGCAATGACATTGTATTTAAATTATGAAGGACGCCCTTCACTTTAAACCTGTCAGGACCTAGTTTTCATTGCGCTGCAACGGTGCATGCTTAAAACCGAGTTGGCACTGATAAGTAGATGACATTCTACATTCTGTCAATTAAACTTACTAACTACATAATTAGACCAGGGTCGATAATTTTTGAAACCAAAAAAAATTACAGTAGGATGAAACCCATTAGAAAAGGAGGGGAATATGATCAAAATGAAAGGAAAAATAAATTACGGTCGATCCGAGTTCGGGAAGTGGGGGTGGGGGGGGGGGGGGTGGGGGGGGGGGGTTTAAGGGGGGAAAGCGGTTTATCTCGATTTCCGGCAAAACTACAAGTCATATGGAAAAAAGTTAAATGGCAAAGTTGTAGGTAATAAAAAGATCTACAACTTTTGCATTTGCAATTTTTCACATAACCTCAAAATTTAGGTGAAAAATTCAAAAAACCAAGTTTTTGGTTTTTAATTTTTATCTTTTACAAAAAACATTTTTTTTTCACGAAATTTAGTGAAAGCTTACATTTTTATGCCCTAAATACACTGTAATTTTTTTGTTTAAAAATATTTATTTTTCACCTTATTATTGACTTAATATCGAAAAATCAGCCATATTTTAAATCGAAAATTCTGACGTCAAAATATCTGTTTTTTTTAAAAAGTCGGTGGGCGTTGTGTTCCTTATAATCTCTACTTTCTGATGATGTATAAAAAATATACATTGCAATGGTAAATTTTCTCAGAAAATGCAAAGTCAGCTGCTGCGAAATAATACCCACTACCAAATAATGGCCTAGACAAGAAATTATAAGCGTATTTATTGCTGTTTTATGCCTATTTATTGTTATTTTAAGATAATTTATATATCGTGGAGACCTACGGAAAATTTTGGCCGATCAAAAGGTATTTCACAGAGAAGTGAGGAAGGGGCTAGGAGGGTTTGGCCCTTACTACCTGACCTGTTATTTTGTGTGTTCGAGTTCGGGAAGTGGGGGTGGGGGGGGGGGGGGGCCCACCCCCACTTCCCGAACTCGGATCGACCGTAATTTATTTTTCCTTTCATTTTGATCATATTCCCCTCCTTTTCTAATGGGTTTCATCCTACTGTAATTTTTTTTCATTTTTTACCATTTTTGAAGGCTTTGGCCCTGGTCTAAATATACTCTGGTATTTTTATAGGTAAGGTAACCCTTATGTTTAAAGTTATAGAACTTAAAACATAACATCACGCCTTTATTCTTGAAAGGTAAGGTTAGGCTTATGGTAATTATTATTGTATCTAAAGTTAATCATCAATTATGAAAGATCACAATTTAAAAAAAAGCTACTAAGTACTAAAATTGCTTTCTCAAATATAATTATTTCAAAAGGCATTCAAATGTGGGTCAAGACTAAGGAAATTGTAATCTACTACTTGTTAATACTTTCTAACTAGTCGGTCTGTCTAGTCTCATACGCCCACTTGTCAGATAGCATTTGTGTGTCAAAATCGAAAATGTTCCAGATCAAAATTTTTGTATGACAATATTTCCAATGCCTGCTCTATAACTCTGTAATATCTTTTTGATTGAATCGAATTGCTCTCAAGTGTCATAATTTAAGCCGAAAGACATCCACTGCTGGACATAGGCCTCCCCAAATGTCGCCAGATTGACCGGTTGGGTCTCCGTTGCGCCTCGCATCCAGTGGATGCTCGCGACCTTCACCAGGTCATCGTTCCATGGGAGGCGTTCCAACACAATTCGTATTCCGGTTCACGGTCGCACTCCAGACCTTTTCGGACCCAGCGGCAATCCGTTCTGCGAGCAATGTGCCCTGCCCACTGCCACTTAAGTTTGGCACTTTTCTTTTCAGTAGTTCAGGTAAAAAAGTGTACCTAAAACCGATGCTATTGCTACCTTGATCCAAAGCTAACTTGTTCCTTCAATATAATTAATAGGGGTATGAAGAACAGGGTATAAAGTCTCTCATCGCTAAAACAAAAGCCAGATACATCCGACGGGTGGTGTCTGGTGGGCAGTTGTTGTCGGGGTTTCCATTTGGGTAAAATCACATTTAGTATTTTGATATTAGTTCTTCATTTGTGCCCAAGTGATGAAGATGTAGTAGGTACAAAAAATACTACTGCAACATACCTATAGTACAAAAAGTGTACTAGGTATTATGTTGCTGTAGTATTTTTTGTACTACAGTTAAAGAATGAAGGCTCTTATCATTTTCATCAGAACTGATCTTCACATTAAAATATTTCTGGCTGTCAAAAAAGCTATAAAAAACTCCATATTATATGATATTATATATCAATTTTATGTTTTGTGGCAATACATCAACCCCTGTCCATTAAATTAAATCGATTTTATATACGAAGTAGTTTTAAGTGAAGCTAATTTTAACAGTCAATCACCTTGATCAATTTTTTTATATCTCAAAAAAGATGGATATCTTTGTGTAGGATCGTAAATCAGTTCAGTTTTTACTTGAGCTAATTTTAGCCTTCTTGTAGTCACATATAGGTGGCTATATATGTAATATGTAGTAATGACATGTGTGCAGGCACTTTATAATACTAAATTATGGTTTTTGAACTTTAAGAAAAGTGTTATTATTAGTAAAGAACTAAAGACTAAGGTCTTTTTGAGGTCCATTAAATTATCAAACGTATTTTCGGTAGCTACATAAGCTGAGAGCTAATTTGTATTCACGTATCTACCCGTATATTATTACAACCCGCATAAAAATAAAATACATACCCAACTTATATTTAAAAAAAGCACTTAAGTTTTTAGACTCTTGAAAAATAACACGATCAATTTATCTATGTGGACGGAAAAAAAACGGTTTAGAACGTTAATAACAGTTTTACAGAAACGTTTTAAAAACTGCTAATAACATCGTTACCGAATTGTATTTGAGCTAACAAATCTATTACCTACATTACGATATCTTACGAAGTCGAACGCGAAGCAGGAACGCTAGATATTTTACAACAAAAAAACGCGATTTCCGCATGCTTGCATAATTTTACTAGTGTATAGAATCTGTAGAATAAAACCGTCGTAGATCTACCTTAGGTAATAAAGAATTTAAAACATAATGAGCGATTAGTATTCCATAGACGATGTTCGTTCGATCACGTTCGCTCTATGACGTTATGGTTCATGATTTCCTTGTTTATGGTAAACAAAAGAGTAACTGAGACTGCCTCGTTGGTTTAGAGTTGCATTCACGACAGAGGAGCGTCCTGGATTCCATTCTCAGGTCCAACCAAGTGTTATTGGGTTTTTCAAACAAGAATTTCTCAGTAGCCGCCACAGAGCCTGGATCTGTGCCTAGTTGATGGTTATAGGCTCACCCCTTATTACATGGGACTTAAAACTTACTTGCGAAATGTAAGAGTATACTATTTGGTACCCCTCTGCCATACTCGTTGGAAATTACAGGCGTGATGATGTGTTAAAGAGCAACCAGCTTCTTGGATCGGGTTGAGTAAACTGGGCAAACGTGAACTTTTTCTTTTGTTTTTATTTCATAACGAGTTTTACGATGCCCTTGCCCTTTTATCTCATCGAAAAAGAAAAACATCGCACAAGCGTGGGATTCTGTTTTTAATAATATTAACAAGAATACCAACGACCTGCGGTCCACATTAACCCTGGATTGACTGTTTGTATTGTTCATACCCATGTTTATGTAAAACTAGTAAATCTAGCCTAAGGTAGTTTTGTTCCTGAAATTGTAGTAGCCTTATATCCTGGAAAATAACATCAGGCACGGCTCATCGTGTGCCAAAGTCTTCACAGACTATTTTAAGGTCAGCCTCGAATCCAGTCTCGAGACCCTTGAATGAGCCACTCCGCGATGTTAAGCCAATAGTTTAAAAACAGCCACTAAATAATGATCTCACTCAGATTCAGCCTGCCCCTTTGTTGCCCCCCGTGACGCCACAAGCCGAGTCTAGTACCCCGCAGGGCACCTTCGCGCACTGCCACTTAGTTTATAAGTTTTTTAGACCCTGTCTAGCAGCCTCATAGATAGTCCGGTTAAGCAGAAGTCAGCTTCATAGGTTGATTTGCAAGATGTCATTTAGAATAGTAAAAAAAACATTATTCTTCCTTTTGGCTTCGCCGGGTAAAAAACAACAACTATCCGGATGCAGCAAAATGTTACCTAGATCGACCTCCAATATAACCTCCACAACCCAGTTACTGGGAGCACAGCTAACAGTAATCAAATTGTAACCAAAAGTTGCATAATGAGACAAGTAAGTCACCACCGCAATTTCTCTATTATGTATTTGTTTTAGCGAATTCGTACGACCACAGTGATGTAATATCACTTTACTTCTAACAAAGCAGAACGTTATAACAGTTTTCCAACAAATTATAACAACATTAGCTATTGACGTAAGAAACAATGTTGTTCGAATAAGGCCAAATACCTTCGTTGCAACTATTGATCGTGTCCTGTATTATTATTGCCAGATTTTTATGAGTTTGTCGATTTGGACATTCTCAGAAGTAACATAGAATTTCAATATTTGTGTAATATATGGCCACACTGGCCACCGACTACTAAACGACTGGTCAAAGATCTACAATTGACAGCGAAGACCAACGTTAACGTGCTTTCTGAGGCACGGAGGAAACTCGTTACACGGTTACACCATCACCACAATATTCTTCCACCCATTATATACCGAGGTACCTATGTCTGTCGTTCGATCCATCCACAGACAAACTTATAACAAGCGCGGTTTACCCTCAAGATCGACCCTACCGGCTGTTATAATTTAAACACGAGCTCAATGTCTGTGTTGATATACTTGTAGGTACCTAATAAACAACACCTTTACGTTTATAGGCGCGATGTTATGCTACCTACATGCATTGTTATATACGTATATAACCCAGATTTAGAACACGCAAACGAGTGCGTTGACCTTAACCAGCCTTAAACCGACCAATGCCAGCCGGCGGATTAAAAAAGGTTACATACTCGAATACGGCAGAAAGAAAACATACGATGGTACCAAAAAGTGTTAATATCCGTTTTTTTTTGTAATAACATTTTTGAATTTAATGATTGAGGTTTTGGCTTAAATGTAAAATAATCTTATTTGATATTTCTCAAGTCGCAGCGATGTCTGATGATCACTATCAAAAGAGTACAAAAAACAGAATAAGGAATTTTAATGTCAGAACTGGTTCAGCAAAATTACTAGTTTATACGAGTACTATCCTTGGAAATAACGCAAAATTAAATTATCTGGGCACTCGAGCAAACCGAGATGTGCAAATGAAATTAAAATACTTGAAGCTAGGTTGCAAACACAAGACTGAAAGCAAATTACAAACTGTCATCACAATCTATGATTCTACACTAGCTAAACGCATTAAGACCTATTTTTAATTACAACGCAACATAAAAAAAAACAATAAATCATAAATTCTTATGTAATGGCTGACACACAAACAATCTCCCGTATTTAATAGCTGCATTAGCCGTGGAAAATACTGGAAAACAATCACAATAAGAAAGCATTGTATTAAAATTAGCAACGTCGCGAAAACTCCTATTGTTGTATTGTACGGATGCTGATTTTTCGTTGAAGTTTTTACTAACGTACGTTAGGTTTGTCTAAGCATTGTGCATATATTTGTTTTGCTTGTAATTAAGTAGCCCAAGTGTATGGATAGATTTTAGGTTAAAGATTTTTAAAGTAAGTATGTAATTGGGGGCGAGTCTAGTGTCACCAATGACAATAGGGAACAAATCAGATTCCGTGGCTGCTACAGAGAAATTCCTTAACACTTAGCCTGTCCAGGATATCGAACACAGGACCCTAAAACAACGAGGCAGTCCGTTGCAATAACAATATGTATGAATTGTCGTGGTCACTAATTCTGAATTCATCTAGGTATTAATATATATTTTTTTAAATTAGCTCTTGAATAGTTTATGTTACCTTCTACGGTCTTATATGGGAGTAAGCCTGTACGGGTACGCCTTAAAACCAGTCGACAACTTAAAACTAGTTTTTCTAGTATTCACGCAGTTTTTGCTATAAATACTTAATTGCCTTAAGGAAATGTTAAATATTTTTTATGCAATTAGTTTAATAAAACTAATCGTTTCAATAATATGACAAGTTCAGATTGTAAACGAGTCCTGTTAAACACTTGTCTATAAAAAAGTTAAATGTCATATCCAGACAGAGTGAAGCTCTTCACTGAATGTACAGTCGAGAGCTATAAATGTGTACACTTAGCAACATTGAAATCTTTGAGTTGAGACCTATTTCACCATAGAAAATTAAAAAATTACCATGGCAAGTTTTGATGAATGTCACTTGGCAACTTTTCCTATCCAGCGTCGATATGTAGATCTTAAAACACTGTGTTCGTAGCGCGATGGTCGGAGGAAATTCGGTATGTAATGGGCGGTCAACCATCACTGGACAACCCAGGCAAGCGCGGTTTATTACTTAGCCACGAGCTCCTAAAGAAAAAAAAAGTTCCAAGCAGGTGTAGTATAAAAATAGTTTTATAACACATTTGCTCGTAAAGGGCCTCTTATTTCACCAATTTCAACATCGTAATGTATGTCATTACGTACTTGTGCGTAATCGTAAAGTAAAACGCACGAGTTTCTTTCTAATACGGTATAACACGTACGGTTTATCATGCTCCGTCTAAAACCAACGGTACTTTTTTAAATCTTAAGAAAAAAAAAAGCAAAGAAAGCAAATCAAAAAGTTTTTATGTCAGAAAAGTGGTCAATATTTTATGAATAAAATTAACTTTGGGAGATAAAATATAAAAAATAAACATTTAATTCTTTAATTTAATTCATTTTGACAGTAAATTACATCTGTAACAGAAACAAAAAAATATTAATTTACTTTATTAGTAATACTGGCTGTTTTTGTACCGTTGCCTTAAAAAAAAAGCACTGATGCCCGCGCATCGCTAATTTGTGAACAAATAAAAGATTTATTCGTTTAAGAAAGTCCGAGTTTTATTTATTTCCTCGCAAATGTGTTATAAAACGTCGTATGACATACGTGCGCTTTGATAATTACAGCCTCTGCTCTCTTGTAGCCCTCGCCTACGGCTCGGGTTAGCAATATCGCCTCGGCTGTAATTTTCAACTTACCGCACTTATATCATAATGTACTATTATTAACACTTGCGTGCAAAGATAAACCTTAGACTATACTTCTTCGCAATAGTAACCTTAGGAAACCACAGATTGCTTTATGTAGGGTCAATAAAATGAGTACCTACTAGGTACTAATGTATTGTTAGATTATTGCAATAAGTGCATCTATTGTTGTAGACTTATATTGTTGGTCAATTAGGTATCTTACGTTACCTTGTTGGATGTGCAAGGTTTAAATAGAAGTATCTGTGGTGATTTTAAATTGTTGCTTGTCTCTTTCGAGATGAGTGTGATTTTTTCACAGAAACGATAACGCGAAAGTTAAATCTCTTGGGTGCTCTATAATGTTAAAGACTTGTGAAACTTAGAGAATTGTGAAAGGGATAAGGGCAGTAGGCTAGTGAAACTATCGTATTTCTAAAGTCCAGTCATATTGCAAACGTTGTCATATAATATTAATGTTCTTGAGTTCTTCAATGAAGTCTATTAGACATAAATAACATTGACAGCTGACCACAGACTATATCTAGAGTAACCACAGAATGCGCATCACTAACCGCTAAACCAGACGATAATGTAGAGCGAATGAGCGCACACAATAAACTATTATTACAGTACAGGTGATGAAACCGCGGAATTCATCACAATTATTGTGATTTATACAAGAATTATTAAGTATTTGTTATTTATTAAACTGGTTTTATGACGTCATCTGGGAAGTAATATGTCAGCTGTTGATTGTATTGATAATGTGGTACCTACGCGTGACAACCCAATCAAGTTATGAAAAAACAAAATTAAGCTGATCTCTTATTGTACGGGAAGCTCATTCTAAACGAGGCCTAGACGAGAATATTGCTTGATGTACCTACGCATGTACGACGAACTGAATACAACATTCTAAACGAATTTGTTTAGAGTTATTCAGTTATCCGCTGTGTTGATCAAGTGCTCGTAACGCAAGCGTTAATGCTAAGCAAAAGGTCCTGAATTCGATTTCTTTTAGGATTTATTCTGTCTGGAGTTTGGATTTGTTCTACTATAAGTATGTAGTTTCATTTGTTATTATTATACACACAATTATGTCCTACACCCCAGATTGGCAATTTAAGATTTAAATGAGTTACATAATTAAAGAACACACCCT
Source organism: Diarsia mendica (assembly GCA_949316265.1). Taxonomy (NCBI): domain Eukaryota; kingdom Metazoa; phylum Arthropoda; class Insecta; order Lepidoptera; family Noctuidae; genus Diarsia; species Diarsia mendica. The sequence goes on along the minus strand of OX438902.1, from coordinate 17,763,595 downwards.
AAAATTTCTTCATATCATCGCTTCCTTGTTTATTATTTCATTTTTACGATTCTTCTTACCTATTTACGATTCAGGTATTCGTTATATTCGTATACGTAAGGATTGCTTAATTAATTGAGTACAACAAAAAGAAGAATTTATGATATTTTTATGACCAGTGATTGCATAAATTACATCTAGTTCCCAAAAAAAGGTACAATCTTAATTACGGTAATATCCCAAAATCTCGTTCTATAAAACTAGATTAAAATTTATGTAATAATATTCACGTCTGGCTTAACCGCAAATTAGCATTTATTGTTATTTAACATTATTATTTATTATTCTTAAGGTCAATCCGGTTATTGGAGTGAATTGTAATTTGAATGATTCTTTATTAGCTTTTTTTTGTATAAAACTACTGATAAAAAAAGCTAGTTATGACAGAGAAAAAGTTGCATACCTACATACAACCAAATTAATAACTATTTTGTTTTTAATTTTTAAAATAAAATTATTTATTTTCATTGTGTCAACAATTTCTCATCTGCCGCATAGTTGAGCGTTTCGATTGATATTTGACATTTCTGTCTATAATTTTAAATTGCCCGATTATATAGAGACAAATTGAGTTTCGGATTGGAACAAATAAGGGCAGATAGAACCAGATTGGAGACACCACGTACAGTGGTCCACTTTCGGAAACAAAATCCCTATTATAGAACATAGCTCAGCCAGATAGACAGAACGCAAAATTCTACTTAAGCACAACCAAGATCGTACGAAACAGATACCCACTTAGTACCCAATAGTTAAAAAGAAGGAAGGGTACGGTTGATTGAATAACTGACATCACTGTGCGATACCCTACAGGTATTCAGTTTCTCTCTGTGGTATACCACAAGGCACAAATAAACAGCCTTTTGTAACCCTTGGGCGCCTGACGATAGACCTTTTGTAAACAAGAGACATTGCCTTCCGCAAATCTGGTTGACGAGAGTTATAATGTACGACAGCTCTTTCAGTTAAAGATTGACTTCAAAAGACTTTTGCGAGTCCTCTTAAAATGTATGATTAAAAAAATGCAAGACCTATATAGGACATTGATAAAGTGACATTTTATCATATATTGAAAAGCCAAAAACGTACAGGACTAACATCATCTGGGTATTTGTGTATGTGAGTTTAAATGTTTGTGAACGCACCCACGATACAGGAGAAATAAATTCCTAGTGTGGGGCAACGTTATTAAAAAAAAAAAAAACATCATCCAAATCATTCTCTTGTCCTTATCTCAATTCATTTGATGTCGGCGCAGCATTTCTTCTTCTTCCATCATCATCATCATCATCATTTCAGCTGATAGACGTCCACTGCTGGACATAGGCCTCCCCTAAGTCTCGCCACATTGACCGGTCCCGTGCGTCTCGCATACAACAGATCCCCGCAACCTTCACCAGGTCATCGGTCCACCTAGTGGGAGGCCTTCCAACGCAACGTCTTCCGGTTCGCGGTCGCCCCTCCAGAACTTTCCGGCCCCATCGGGCATCCGTTCTACGAGCAATGTGCCCTGCCCACTGCCACTTAAGTTTGGCAATTCTTCGGGCTATGTCGGTCTATGTCGATCTATGTCGATCTATGTCGGTCTTCTTCCATCTTCTCTATTACTCGTAATGTTTTCCGACACCTCCTTTCTTGCCATATCATCTTTCTTGTCGTTTACACAGTTCATCTTGCTTTGGCCTTCCTCTGCTCTTATCTCCATACATTTTCATTTTCAAATTTTAATCTCAAATAGAATTAAATTAATATTTGCACGCTACGCCGCACTACTAACAAAACGCGTAGCACGTGGAGCTACGCACAATTTCCATGATTTTCCCTAGGAAAACGTTTAGCATCACTAATCCTTTATTCTTCGCGTGGAGTTCGGTCGTTATACCATGGGTTCGTAGTAACTCCTAAGTCGTAGTAGTTCGTAGGTACGAACTACTACGACTTAGGAGTTAATTTAATTCTGATATAAACTATCCGTGTACCAGATTTCATTCAAATCCGGTCAGTTGTCACTCAATACTCAATACATTTATTGCTTCCACAAGTTTACTTAGATGTAGGTTTTACAAAGTTATGATCATTGTGGACCCTGTCGGGCACTGCAATAGTAGGAGAGAGGAAGAAGGCTTTTACTTGACTATACCTATATTAGAATTATCCTAAATGTATTATTTATAGTGCAATCTAATTATCATATTTATTTATCTAATTTAAAATTTATCATTAAAGTATTCATTCAGATTATAATAGCATTTACGTGAAAGAGTATAAAACATCCAGACAGATATTACATAAAACTCAGCCTTTATCGTCAAACAATCTATTGTCGTCTTTATGTGTCATGCCTATGTACTGTATGTACCTGACTTTGCATACTTGTAGACATGTGTATTATTATATATCACCTTGTTTATCCTTATTAGGACTACTGAACTTCCGACACGGTTAGCATGGGAACTGCTTTATACATAAGTATATGTACCTACGGTATCTGAATCGATAATGATTACAACTGCCATCTGCCTTCAAAACAAGAGTAAACAGGCATGTTCTGGACACGCTTGTTCTATCATAGACCTTATTCATCGCTTTCCATCAGGCGAGATCGAGGTCAAGAGCAGGCCAAGTTTGCAATAAAAAGAAAAAACTTAACATAACATCACGCCAGTAGACCCCGAAGGATTAGAGAAAGGTGTAACCACCTAAATAAAATCTAATAAATAAACTAACAAGAAACTTTAAAAGGGCATCAAAAAACTGCTTCTTAACCTACATTTAGCCAGACAGCATAGTAAACCAACTAAAGAATAACAAACAATAAATGAATGAAATAAGTACACAAATCAAAGTAAACCGTTCGTTCAAGAATGACCGCAAAAACTACGTTCAGTACAAAGTTACCTACACAATTATTAGTGATTCATGTATTTGCACTAAAGCAAGTGAAACTGAGTCATCCATGTTTATATATACTTGGCACCATAAAGAAAAAAACTAATCGGTCATTATGAAACTTAAATGTAGTGTTTACCTACATAAAGGTTACTGTAATAAAAAACCATTTTATTGTATGTTGAAAATTTCCATTAAAAACGTAGTGTAAAAGACATCAACGATGAACATTCGGTATAAGTATTTTAATATTTTTAATTCTACGATTTTTTGACAATTATTAAAAAAAAGTGCAAAGAACGCCTGATTTTAAGGCCTCCAATGATGGTGTAGTGGCATTACAAAAAGTACTACAGCAACATAATACAAAAATATACAGCGCAATCTATGATAATCTATTAAGAACAAACGCCAACATTCTGAATCGCGCTATTAAAGTTATTCGTGACTAAAGACATAACATAAATAACACTAGGAAGCTCGGAAGATCCTCTCTTTTCTATAAGTATTGAGGAACTTTACACCCTGTTCTTCATACCCATATTGGCTATACAGCTTCAAATTAACACTTTGCCGAAATCCATTTTTTTGGGAAAATTCTGAAAGAAAATCTGTCAGACATTTCCCAAATAATTTGTCTTGGTAGTTGTAGTCAACAAAAGCAAAGCTGATAGTCACAGGAACATTATAGGAAAAAAAACTTAAGTAAATTCAGAAACTGATTCCATAGAAAATCGAAATGTGTTAATATTCACAGCGAGGCTATCTTTGCGGGATTTCTCAGGACCCGATTCAGTTGGCACTAACGTCAGTGTATGTGACCTAATAAACAAGTATTCAGTATTTCCGTTCAGCTTTGTGATGGGACTGTGAAAATACTTGGTTAGTGAGTATTTGGGGTAGTTAGTTGTCCGGATTCTTATAGGGTATCTCATTAGTAAATACGAATACGTGTCATTTGTGTTGTTTTGACTAAAACGTAAAACTACTCATACTTTTAGCAATTTCATTCGGTTTCCAAATGATTGTTGTTAACGTTTTTGATTGGATGTCATCAATTTATCTTACCAATCCTAGATTGTGACAACAGGTCTAAAAACCGATTTAGATATCCAGAACCGGTTTTTAGACCTTTATTATAAGTTGAACTACTAGCATGTCAGGCACCTGATGCAAAATTCAAATGTAGGTAGACTAGTTTAGTGGTTTTTAATAATTATTATTAATTATTTTAATAATTATTATTAATTATTTTAATAATTATTATTAATTATTTTAATAATTATTATTAATTATTTTAATAATTATTATTAATTATTTTAATAATTATTATTAATTATTTTAATAATTATTATTAATTATTAAAATGAAAAGCTATTGTTTTTATTTGAATCATTATGTACATTAATTAGAAACTACAAATTGATCTGAATTATAAGTCCATATCGTTGTGAATAGGAAAAGTGGCCAGAAGGCCAGCTACTTTTATACTCAAAATGATTAACAAAGTTTATATCGATTCTGGACAAAATTCTGATAAAATTGATTATATTTTAACTCAATCAAATCTGATTTAAAATATGTATTAACCTACACCACTATATTCTCCTATTTATTTTGCCGTTATTTCCAATATGGTGAAAATATAATAAATTATGTTAAACACAATCTTCTAGGCGCCAGTAGGTATTATTAATAATTAATTATTGGTTAATAAATTCATTCAGAATCTTGTTTTTACACATAACTGTGAAGACCACCTGCTATATCTAAAGACTGTCGTAAAATATTTACAAGTTTTAAACGTAGCGCTGGTATTAATAGATTTGGTTCACTACCATTAACGGTTCGATCTATTTAATTTATGCAAACTGAGATCAAGAAACGGATGGTCTATCTATGATCTTTACTCGCCAAGAAAGCAAAGCTAATCGTTCTGTTTTAGTTCAATCAAATTTCCATTTTATTTCCATTACAATAAAACTGCTGTTATTTGAATATACGGACAATTTATGAAGGTAAAAAACCAATTTACCAAACAATAATATTGCCTGGTTAGTCCTGTGTATATCAGAAGATTTTATTTATGTAGGTATCTTTATTTTTAAGGCTCCATACCCAAAGAGTGCCACCGGAACCCTTTTACTAAAGCTCTACTGTGTGTCCATCTGTCACAGGGTTATATCTTTAGAACCGTATCTAACCGTAAACTATTCGTCCGTTTTTTTCACAGCTTCACTTTGTTAGCTCATTGTTTTTTTTTTTACAATGTTATCTTATTGAGCTCAATAAGATAACATGGTGACAGCTGAGATGACGAGAAATAGGGAAGTATGGAAGAAGAAGACATGTTGCGCCGACCACAAATAAATTGGGATAAGGGCAGGAGAATGATGATGATCTTATTGAGCTCAATGTATTATGTCATTCCTAACGATTATATGCATGGCTTGCTGGTTAGCTATCTAAAACAAATTATACAGCTAACAAGCGAATAAATTCCTATGACCTTAATCGTTAACATTTAGCGAAGTATATAAGTGGTTGTCTCACAGGTCAAACGGGGCTATGAACCTTATAGGGCTTATATAAATAATTATTGCCTATACCCATTCAAACGATGTCAGATCCTTCCTAATTTGTTTCAAGGACGACTACAATCAGCAGTTAATAACGTTATTTATTAAATAACTGTTTATTTATATATAATGTTTCCTTTTAACTTACGATTCTACAAGTTCTACAGACTCTACGAAGTTAATTTATTAGATATTTCAAGAGTCCGTTATGTTATGTTTTTGTAAGATGTGACCGAAAGAATAAGTATAGGGTGTGCATCTAATTTAATAATTTATAATTATTTTTATCTGAATTTTAATATTTTATTCATGTTTGTGTATTATTATATAAGATCAAACGAACTTCTTGAAGTGAAGTTCGATCAATATTATATGAGTCGCTTCATTCGAAGATACAAATAACCATGTAGTGCCTTTATTCTACAAGGCTCTATTCGCACGTTTATAGAATCGGCTTTAGTCGATTGTCATTTTTTTTTTTATCTGTGGTGTGGACCTCACTAGCGTGGCGTGATATTCGTGCCGTCATTCTTGTTTAGAGATCAGTTTTCTACGATGGGTTTGGGTGGGTGAGGACTTTGTATCTTCGAATGAAGCGACTCATATAATATTGATCGAACTTCACTTCAAGAAGTTCGTTTGATCTTATATTATATTTCGTCGCTTCATTCTTCAGATACAAATAACCATGTAGATGTTTAGAGATAATGTTCTCAGATTAGTAAATAAAACTTTATTATGTAAAGTTTTATATTAACAGTAGAAAACTTTTATTTTGATATCAAAAAACAGAAATTGTTCTTAATAGTAAATAACTATAAATTATTAAGTTCCTAATCATTATTTGAACAACAGACAAAAACAATAAATACCTATATGTATTTTGATTTATTAGTAGGTAAGTATTACCTATAGTAATTAATAATAATTCTAGATTTAAATTACATAGGGCGCAGATAGATCGAGCATACATTCCCTCATCATTATGATTGGGTCGGTCTTAGAACCCAGAAAATGTCTAAGACGAACTAGCCCAACCAGCCGTCTTCCGGATGGTGTCAACACATAGGTATACTTCAGCGGAAGCCGCCGCCGAGGTGGAGGCGTAGCGCGTGCTGTGCGCACTGAATACTGTGACTTGTTCTCCGCTAGGGTCTGCTTAATCCACCTACTGATAGTTTATGACGATGCTTTTTACATGGTCTTTTAACGATAAGCAAAATACTATCGTTTTCTTCAGTTCGTGAAGCAATGTTACCTAAAGGTAATCAACGAGAGTTTTTGCAGGGCATATTTTGGGGTTCTCTACGAAATAGGTTGGGTAAAGATAAAACTGGTTTTTTCTCGATTTGCTGCAGAAGTCTTTATCATGTCAGTAATGTTTATGTATATATACATATAGATACCAGTATATACGGCGGTATAGATACCAGTGGGAGATTTGTGGGTATTTTGCACTCCATTATTGGAGACAAATTGTACTCGATTTGAAGTACAGAACGCATACAAAATATGTTTTTTTTTTTTTTTTAAAGTTTATTAGGGTCAAGATTATTACGTTTTTCCAATGAGTACCATTGGGAAACGTAGTCCAGTACTATTTTTGGGTCCCAAGTTGTGTTTTACTTTGGATGAGATGGCTTTTGCCTGTAAATACCTTTCAGTACCTACCTAGACGTTTCATTTTCTCGTCTGCTTCAATGTTATTTCCGAGGAGAAATGAAAGGACAGATTCGGTGACTATTGATAGCGCCGTATGATGCTTCCTGTCCCTATGTCCATATCTGACATGAGCATTCTTCTCAGCAAGGGAAACCAAGATTAGCCAGGCCAAAAAGGAAAGACTAGGATGCCAGTGGCTGAGTCGTCAATAATTTCTCTCAAACATTTTAGGCTTAAAGCACACGGGGGAAAAATCGTAGAAAAAGGTAGATTGCCAACTAACTGTAAAAGTGTCGACTTTTATGGAATCAGGGTTCGGTCTTCATGGAACGTTTTGGCTACATTATGATATTTGTGCGGGAAGCGAATAAATCGATTTTAATAAACCGCCAGTCTTTTGGGCACATTACCGGCTGACAGCGTTGAGGAGCAGTATTTCGATGCCTTTTTATAGTTAATTGTTAGTTTAGTTTATTTTATAGTTTTTAATTAAGTTGAATTATCTAAATAAATCGATTTTTGGTTTACCTAAAATTTGAACTATCTATTGGAAAGCCAAATCCGAGATTCTTCATCTACATTGTCGTGTGTTAATGTATGACGCAACGACGTTAACTGATTCACTTTTTTAATATGAAATGTGTTATTGTATGACGCAAATAGAAATATATTTCGCTTCTCACACCATTGCCAAATAGATTTATTCAGTTAATTTAAATGTGGGAATCGAACTCCATGCATACATTTAATATAGCTGATAGCAGATGTGTTCTCCACACGAAGCAATACGGAGAAGTTAGAATGCAAGCTTGCAAAGCACTTCAAACCTCTAAGACATACCGCTGGATTTTCCAGCCACCCTTTGCTCGATTTCCGTTATAGACTGCCCCCAGCCTGTTCTAAAAGCGTTAGTGTAGATTTCTAAATCGAAATGGTAATCTCTTCTCAATACGTTGTGTGTTAAGTTGAGTTGAAAATCCGTCTCCACCGCTCTAGGTCAAAGTCTTCAAAGTCACCTTGACCACTTGGTCACTTCAGAGAGACCTTTGAAGGGCTAAATCTTCTGACGTTTGAGAGTTTTGGTGTATAAACCAACCATATAAATATCTTACTGCAGGACAAGCTGCAGTAAGTACTCAACCAATCAACTACTAACTAGCTAACTTTCGTTCCCTATTCTAACAGCTAGGAAGAAAAGACAACATAATGATCATCGCATTATCCCTGTTTGTTTGACATCTGGCAGGCCCAGTGACATAACGACGCTATAAAATATAAAACCTAAAACTTACGAATTTGTCGTGGTTCAAGACATTTTTTTTTGTTCTTTTCTTGTAATTAATTACAAAACCTAAGCATTTAAGCAATGTTTCATTAACGTTGTCACGACATTTTTATCTTAAGTATTACCGATGTTAAAGATGTCATCAAGAGATATTACTGACCCTTGTGTCTTAAGTGAATAACCTGGTTCATCAACTTCGTGAAAAAACCTAGGCGCAACAGATAAACCATAGGGCATTGCGTTAAACTCGTATGATGTATGATCAAACTGAAAACGTAAGTATTTACGATGTTCTTTATAAATAGGAACTAAAAGTTATGTTTCCTTTATGCCAATTTGCCATAAATCCATCTTTAGGTAAAAGTCTAGCTGCAATGTTATGGTTCTCCATTTTAAAGTGAGCAGTGTAAAACACACTTATTTAAAACCTTTGAATTTAAAATAACCTTTTTGTCCTCTAAAGGTTCAGGAGTCAAAAATATTTTGGAAACTAAATCATTGCTGCGATACAGAATTAAATACTTAGTTGTTAATTGATTCACTTTTTTATAATGAAATTGAATACCCCTTCGTAATTTAATACAGCGCCATCTGTATAAAACAGTATTGAACCTCTTTGAACGTTTTCATAGATAATACTGCGTTCGAAACTTCGAAGTGTAGATGGCAGTAAAAGCCGCTAAAGCGGTCGGGACGTTTTGAGTGGTTAGATATTATAATTATCCACTTAAGAATTAATGGATCATCAGTGATCTTTGAGCTGCGCTTGGCTTGCGCGGTGCTGGGGCAGTCCTCCTTGGGCCTTAGTGCCTTACCCCCCTCCCCCCCTTGTTCGACGAGAAGCGAGGAGAGGCGCGACAATTTTAGATTGTTGCCTGTTACGAAGTAGGAGTTTTTGGCTATTGCAGCGGACTTCTTGATTTGAAAACCATGGTTTTCGATCACTTTCGTGGTTTTTATCTTTTACGAAAGCTTGCTTCCAAAAAACAATTTATCACGATAACTATCTTGCATTAGGTATATTTAATTTTATAAAAATGCAGATCGTACAGCAAGCGACACCTGTCGCTTAAAATTGTAATGGCCTGAACTTTGTCTTTGCCATCGTCAAGAAACAAGTCTAACCCTTTATTAAGGGCGGCTATGCAGTGGCCTAGTTGCTGCTGCTGTACCCCCCCCCTACCCTATGGTCAGGGATACGGACGGGTACCTTCGATTACTGCGACCGAAATTTCATGATTTAATTAAGGGCTTGTAATAATGGAATGGAATAAAATGGAATTTGGCGTTAGGTTTGCCGACAAACTTTGGCGTCTCTTCCATGGTCTCGCCTAAGGCGGAGATATTACCAGGATCCAATTCAGGTACTGGGGTGGATTCCTACTCGCCGTCATGTGTCATCATGGGTGACATGTTTATATCAGTCTGATCGGCGTCATTCAATGTGTAAAACAATAAAATAATAAAAGTTGAAAATTGAGGGTAGACGTAATTTTGACTTCTTACATTGTATTAACAAACGATTAATCTCTCAGGAAGTTTAAGGACACTAAGACGGTATTATAAATAACCGTCATGAGGGTACATGATCCACCTCCAGGCATTTTATTTAATTTTGTATTAATTACAAATTACCTTCGTGATAAAAATATTTAAAATGTCACCTACGGGATATCTTCCGTGATTGTTATTGGTTAATATAGTTATGAACCGTGAAAGCTTAAAACAGTGTTTACCTTCGTGATGACACACGGTCAACCTCCAGGCGTTTTATTTACGTAATCGTTCTTTAGACAATTACAGATTACCTTCGTGATGACACACGGTCGACCAGGCTTTATAGTGAGTTACCTTCGTGATGACACACGGTCAACCTCCAGGCGTTTTATTTGTTTTAACGTAATCGTCTTTTGGACAATTACAGATAACCTTCGTGATGACACACGGTCAACCTCTAGGCTGTATAGTGAGTTACCTTCGTGATGACACACGGTCAACCTCCAGGCGTTTTATTTGTTTTAACGTAATCGTCTTTTGGACAATTACAGATAACCTTCGTGATGACACACGGTCAACCTCTAGGCTGTATAATGAGTTACCTTCGTGATGACACACGGTCAACCTCCAGGCGTTTTATTTGTTTTAACGTAATCGTTCTTTAGACAATTACAGATAACCTTTGTGCTAACACGTGGTTAATCTCTAGGCTGTAGGTATAGTGAGCTACCTTCGTGATGACACACGGTCAACCTCCAGGCATTACAATATAGATTGAACTATATTTCTCTTAAATATTTTTCCACCAACACACAATCATACACTTATTAAGAGTAACGGTTTACTAACCTGAATTTTTATAGGACTCTTCCGATGACGAATAAATAATTCTATTACCTACATTTTCTTTGATGATCTTCTAGTATTCGAATTTTACGTTGATAACGTTCAATTCTATCCAGATTTCTTCTTTTCGGCATTAGGTATAATGACGATTGCTGAGCACGTAATATTCACTAGTTTTTAAGGCGCGTGCGAACGATGCCTCGCAAGAAAAAGGAATGACGGCACGAATATCACGCCACGCTAGTGAGGTCCACACCACAGATAAAAAAAAAATGACAATCGACTAAAGCCGATTCTATAAACGTGCGAATAGAGCCTTGTAGAATAAAGGCACTACATGGTTATTTGTATCTGAAGAATGAAGCGACGAAATATAATTGACATGGCAACGGGTGTAAAATTACCTGAATAAATGAATTTATTAAGGCTCCCTCCCGCCCATGTCCGATAATCGGTGACCGATTTTCGTCCGATTTCGTCCGATAATCTGTGACCAATTTTTTTTTGGTCGGAAATAACGAACAAAAAATCGGCCTGATTATCTGTCCTAAAAAAAGTCTGATGTGGGCGTTCAGCCTAAGGAAGGCAAAAGTATTAAAAAATAAATAATAAATGTATACTAAAGTCTAAGAAATAATAACCCTCCTTTTGTGCTTCGCCGCAGTCGGGTAAAAATATATATTGCTAACTGACATGATAACCTTCACTCATTGACCTGAAGAAGACACGTTTGAAATGAATGCAAATGTTATTATTATTCAGGTAATTCTAGTTAGGCTGCTGTAACTTTTAGAGAAATAACTTTGCAAATAATGTCCATCCTTGCCCCAGTTTGGTTTAAATCCAGTTATTAATACCTAAGGATAACAACTTAGATAAGTTGAAATAATTTTTGATGTAAGGTACTAAAATACTTTATTTGTCAATATGTTATGTACTGCAGATACATAGAGACTTGAGACCTATGATTTGACAGTCCGATTGTCAAAACCTCTACGCTATCACTGCTTTTGGACTGTCAAGACAGGTCTCAAGTTCGAAACCAACACACGCACGTATGATTTTTCGGATTTACGTGCGTCTGGTACAATGATTACTTGCATCGGTGAAGGAAAATATCATGACGAAACCAGCATGCCTGACATTTTTCTCGACGGCATGCAAAACAAAGTCAGAGGCAATAACCACACGTTATAGAAGAACGAGGAAGAAGATATATTTACGGTTAACTGACTGTTTCTTGCTTAGTTTGAGTTTAAAGCATTCAAAACATAACCAACCGCTTTAGAATAAACGATAAATCAAGCTTCCGTGATACTCTATAGAAAAACTCTATTGTATAGGTCAGGTTTCCGAAATAACAAAAAATAACTGCTTCGTTAATGCCCCTTTAAAAACATGATTCTGTAATTTATTTTTGAATATCAATTTATTCAGATTACCTAAATCATAAACATCTACAGAAATCAATTTTGAATAACAAAAAACTGTTTGCATCGCAATTTTGTTTCTTTTTTGGGTAAATTATATATTTTGAAACACAATACCAGTAATTTAATTATCCTTCACAAATTGGAATCTTTTATTATGATACGTTTATAGTGAACTCATCTAACTTCGTGAAAGGCATTGGATTTTATTAATATCTACCTACTACTTTTTTATTTTTAATATAATTGAGTTTTTTTTTAAATAATAATTGAGTTTTTTTTTTAAATTTTATTTGGATTTTATTTTATTTTTTTGGATTTTTTTATTTATCCAATTTGAATTGTAATGGGGACAAAACTGTCACATTATAAGCGAAAGAAATTAATTTACTTAGAAGTACATCGCTAGCTTTCCTTCCTTGTATTGTCTTTTTAATGAATTTTATAAGTATAAAGTAGATAAGTAATTAGAGTTAATGTAGAACTAATCGCCTATCTAGGTTATGTTTTTTTAAACATACATACATCGCTGGCTAACTGTTAAAGAAGAAGTAATTTTTTGTAAAAACTAAAACGGAAAAAATTAAGTATTACTTAAGCATATTTCGATAGAACAAAATATATAGATCTAATTATTTAATGTAAGTATTCGTTTAAACGCAGGGCATGGTCAATCGCCAGGTACAGACACATAGTTTACCCTACCTGTTAAATTTTTGATAATTTATACAAGTGATAATTAATTTTGAAAAGAAAACCCTTAACAAGATGAGATACTTTTAACACGATAAATAAAGTTTTATGTATTTTTTATTCATGACATGTCATCAAATTATTTTAAGCTTTTCCTTATATAAGGCAACAATGTCAATCGGATGTCCTCGACTGTATCTATTTTATTTTCCGTAGTTATAATTGGGTTAATTTAAACGGTTGTCTATGGTACCAACTAAAAAGGAACCTTCATATCGCTTTACTAAAATCTAATTATTTGTTTCATACTTAACTAATTAGTTAAAATGCCAGGGCAAGATTAACTAAGTAACTTATTGGAGTAAATCCGGGTAAAATCCTATGTAAGAAACCCACGTCCGTGTATAAGTTGGTGCAGTGCCAACAGGATCCACTTTCCATGTTATGTAAGTATCATTTACCTTGTTGGAAAATTCAATTCCATGGCACGTTTCTTGTCGCTTTCATTTTTATGCGTTTGAGCTTTGGTATTTGCTTGAACACAACAGAAGGCTAACCAAGACGTCTTAAAACAGTCGTAACTAATTCTTAAACCAGTGTGGAACAGACATGGCGCTAGACACCCTGTATAGTTCTGTCAGGTCATAAGATTAAGTTTAGGACTGTTTTAAGACTTCATTCATGCACCAGATTGTGTAAGTAGGTACGAATGGTATGCACACCTAAAACATCTTTAAAAAGTGTAAGTTCAGGATTATGCCAGTACAGAATTTAGCTATGGTGATTCCGGAATTCTGGACCCGATGTTTTCACGGTATAATCTCATCATCCTTATATAATAGTCCAAGATCCCAGGGCCGCCAGACGTCACGTATTTTCTAACGAAGGAAATGTGGACGATTGAGTAGTGTTAGTATGAACTAAGAACACACTACTACCAGCTAGCTTGCTTGGACGGCCAATTTTCAGGTAGCAGGTCATCAAGGTACATACAATAATTACTTACTTCACGTATTTTCTCCAAGCTGATTTTTACGTATATTTTAGGCAATATCCTTAAAAAGAAATCGCAAATACTCCCAGACACTTTCCGTCGGCCGTATTGCTTAACAGACGCTTTAAAGAATACATAAACTCCTAATGTTTTAATACTTAAAGCTAATTGATCGGGTTATTGCCATGCTATATTGGGCAGGCGCTCCAACATGCACCCGAGTGATCAAAGCAACGTTTTCAACAAAATTCTGAAGACACAGGCAATGGACAGATCCTGTTGAATGCCCACCGAATGAGTCCAGTGGAGGTCTGTATGTCAGCCACACGAGCGATGCCATGCGTTCTCGGGTAAACAGTCACAATACGTTTAAGTCTAAACTTTTTGGGAACTTTAAAGCGTCCGATAGGCAAAACAGCCGCTAGGAAGTGTCTGGGAGTGTTGGCAACTTATTTTTAAGGATATTGCCTACAATATACGTAAAAATCAGCTGTCAGGAAATACGTGAAGTTAGTAATGTTTTTATGTATCTTGATAGCCTGATACCTGAAAATTGGCCGCCTAAGCAAGCTAGCTGGTAGTCGTGCGTTCTTAGTTCATACTAACACTACTCAATCGTCCACATTTCCTTCGTCAGAAAATACGTGACGTCTGGCGGCCCTGGGATCTTACTCTATAACTAATAGCAGTCATACTGTTGCAAATAACCGTCTCGAATCGCACAGTGATCGTGTAGCTGAAGCGACATAGTACGAAAAGTACTACAGGGCCATCATCTGCAAAAGCTCAACAACAACGGACAGTTTCTTGGTATAAGTATTCAAAAATCTGGCAGAGGAGTAAAATGCATTGGGTTTCATTCTAGATTCCTTTTTGTTTATTGGAGGCTAGCGACCCGCCCCGGCTTCGCACGGGTGCACTGCTGATTTATATTATACATAAAAACCTTCCTCTTGAATCACTGTATCTACTAAAAAAAAACCGCATCAAAATCCGTTGCGTAGTTTTAAAGATTTAAGCATACGAAGGGACATAGGGACAGAGAAAGCGAATTTGTTTATAATGTACTATGCAGTGATGTAGTGATAAGATTATTCGCAAGCTAAGTTAGTTTTGGCACAAATTAAACGCCGTAAGTGTCAATTAAGATTATGTTAATTATTTTATGTCGCGAATCACAGATTCTTTTACGGTAATTTGAATTTGTAATGGGCCTAATTAATTATCGGGCCATTCCATTCAACAGTTATAAAGACGGCCTTGTTACCGCATTCTTTGTGTATGAGAGCACTCTAGATTGCCTCTAGGTCATTCTAGGCTGATTGATAGCTTGCATTATTAAATGGAATAGTTTTTATTTTGCACACGATATGCCTCAAAACCACGGCCGTTCAAAAGTGCGTTGGGTTGACGATATCGTCAGGGTCGAGATCAGGAAAGAATGGAAGGCCTATTCTCAGCAGAGGAGGCCCGTTTTTAGGCAGTGGAGATAGTCTGCTAAGGATGATGATTATGAAAGGAGATGATAAGAAAATGGGTGCTGATGCTTATTTCAAGAAAGATGATCTGTTATTTTATTTAAATTGTTCTTTTTTGTCATTCAAATAGGTACCAAATAATTTATTTTCCTCAAAACCTACAGAAACTAAAGCAAAACACTTGAACAGAAAGTGAAAGCAACTACTCTGCTAACTCAATTACCATAGACACCATAGCACATTTTCCGTGCGCCTGCGATCAATAATGGGCTCCAATGATCGGGCAGCGTGACGTGCATGCGTAACGCGCCTGCGACCTTACGGCGCGGGCGCAAGTGTGTCGCGCAACGGTCGCTTTATGATCGGAGGAAATGTAAACAAAGGATTATTTTGGAAGAAAGGATGTGACGGAATGTGACATAAAATTCTTTAAATTTTCAAAATTGGCCGGTATTTCGTGCGGGTCAAACATGGCGACAGATGGAACACAAGATGGAGGGGATCGAAAGGAGAATAGGGTGGCATGTGGCATTTACCCAATAGTGGGACACTTGAAAGGCTCAATAAATCTGTTTCTGACGATACAAATACTACCCTTGAATTGTACCTTGATCACTACATCAAAATTAAAGGAATAAGTTCAAATAGACCCGTTACAGTTACTTTTGAAATGGCAAAGTAGGTCCCAATCCCAAGGTAATCCCAGTGACAGGGCATAATAACCATTTATTTTATTTTTTTGGTGGGTGGAAAATCATCGAATGACCCCCCCCCCCCCCCCCCGCTCTTGGGCAGAGTGAAGGGGAGTGTCAGACTTCTACTGACTAAAAACCGAACCCATGTTCCTTCTTTGCCCTTGCGCCGAGGCCACGTAATCTAGTACAAAAATCCGCGGCCCCGACGGGCAGGGCATAATAACCATCCGTTCTAAATCATAGATCACAATGGAGAAAAACGGACTTCTAAATGTAAAGGATGAGTAGAAAAAATCAACGTAATTTATCTTCCAGACCACCATAGACATTGGTTCTAATATTATGGTAACGGTTCTATGTGGTAATAGAAAACCACATTTGTGAATTAGCGATGCTGTGTAAAGATAACCAATGATCTCTCTCATGTCTATTCTTACGTAAGCAATAATCGCGTACTGTGACATTTGGCATCTCGTACAAGTTTCTCACAAAATTAATAGTGACATTTGTCATCCTATAGAAGATTCTCACACAATAGTAATGTAATGGTAATAAATTAATAGTAATGGCCGCTGATAAATCGTTCACAAGCATGGAAGTGAGAGCACTTCGGAGAAAACAATGTTAGGGGCATTCGATAAGACTTTTTTTTCTTATGGGAATCTCGCTGATTAGCTTAGGGAGTTGCTTTATTAACCAGTTCTGTGGATGCCTTATAATTATAAGAAGAAGAAGGGCTAGGGGAAGAAGCTAAGCGACGACAGGGGACCCCCTGTATGGTGAGGACCTAGATTACTTGGACAAGAGAGGGGGCTAAGTCGTTATTATAAGGGACTCTTGCTCGAGACAGCCTGCGACGCTAAGCCAGTAGTTTTATAGTACATAATGATCTTACTCAGATCCATGCAGCCTGTCCCTTTGCTACCCTCTACAGTGACATCCTAGGCGAGGCGAGTACACTTAGTCTATAGTGTTACACCCTAACTGGAGGGCTTACACTTAAGGCATCCACAGGAGAGTCCGGTTAAGCAGAAACCAGCCTCATAGGTTGACCTGCGAAATGCTATGCCAGAAAAAAGCTACTATATCTGAACAAACCCTTATACGTCTTTCGGTCTTTGTTTGATAAGCAATCAGTCACGTCTCCCACCGTATTCGTACCGGAAGAAAATAAGGAGCACGGTAGCATGTAAAAAATGGTGCTAATGTAAGTTGGGTCGATTTCACTTTGCGGAAATCCGTAGGTCGCACCTGCCTGTGTCACCGTGTGGCACATTGTTGTCCAAAATTAGGTGCAGCGTATACGTTAGTGGTGTGTCATTGTTTGATTTAGTATTTGGCACTTTCTTGCCAACTATTTTGGCAATCCGGTTTCGTTCGTAATACAAACTCCATAATTATATTATGAAGCGAAATTAAGTCTGTCTGTATTTTTGCTCTTTATATTTTTATGACTGAACGGGTTCTGATCTTATTTGGTAAAAAAGATAGAACAAGACCCAGGCTCGGGTAATTCGGGTATAGGATAGAATTTCTTCGTCATCATCATATAAGCTGAAAGATGTCGAATGCCGGACATAGGCTTCCCCCAAGTCAAGCGTCTCACACGCACAGGACCGGTCAATGTGGATGGCGACACTCCAGGTATCTGGAAGAAGTTGAGTTGGAAGGCCTCCCACTAGGTGGACCGATCCTGGTGAAGGTTGCTGGCAATTTATCCCTGAATTATATTTTCATGGAATAAAACCTTCACGCAGACGAAGTCGCGAGTAAAGCTAGTATATAATTATGTTTTGGTCTTGTCTGGCCTTTAAATCTCCAACGTCTAGCAGACTATTTAACGACTAACGGCCATTAAATTAAGGAAATCATATACATCAAGATTTAAATAGTTAACCACAAGGATGTTGTGGCAGTAATGCCATGTACTGTACACTTTGTAAAACTATTCAAGTTTTACTTTAGGTTTTCTAAACGAACTTTTTTGAGTCTTTGGTCAACTGGACCCGCTTGCACCCGCGGTCCCACAAACCAAATCAAAACGTGACTTGGTCAAATGATCCCGGGTCCACTTTGAGTGGGTCCAGTTGACTAAAGACTCTTTTATTGAGTAGTATCTATGAAAGAGTTATGCTAGAAGGAAATTGCAATCATATTTTGGCATTAAGAGCCTATGTTACTACAAATTAGCAACTCTATTTGTGGTGGTAATACTGTTAGAATAAAGTTCTAATTAGCTTGCACTGCAAAGCGGTTGTTACGTCTTTCGCTGCTTCCGAATAGTGCGAAGTTAGTGGTATTTTGCGATTTACAAAAAAAAAAAACTATTGATTGGACTAAAAAAGTAAAACTCTATGATCTTAGTATGTTGCTTGTAGAATTATTTGGCAAAAAATCAGAACGATGAATGTGTTTTAGTACCTATGGTTTTTTTTTTAGAGGTAAGTATCTTCGTGATTTTTTTCTATCAGCAAAGTTAGTTGTATGTATTACTAGCTGATGCCCGTGGCTTCACCCGCGTGGATGTCATTCAAATTATATACTAAAACCTTCCTCTTGAATCACTCTATCTATTAAAAAAAACCGCATCAAAATCCGTTGCGTAGTTTTAAAGATTTAAGCATACAGACAAACAAACAGACAAAAATAGCGACTTTGTTTTATACTATGTAAGGATAAGGATGTTTTCACAACACTATGTTACTAGCGTATATCCTGAAGAATATCATACATTTTTCTAATTTTGTTTACTGTTAGCCGCCTAATAGGTATTGCTTAGTGTCAGTGGAAATGGGCATATACGTCTTGTTGAGTCCATAAAGTGGTACAAAGGTCAAGAAGTATTGTTTTCGTCGGCGCTGTTGGCGCAGTAGCTGCGTGTCCCGAGTTCACGCACGGAAGATTACGAGAGTTTAAATGATTGTGAAAGCACACACGATACAGGATAAATTTCCAGGATGGGGTAAGATTTAAAAAAAAAAAGCAAATGTTATATTTCAATTTATAAAGAATCTGGATATTCGATCAAGACCATCAAAGTGAGAAAAAACGTTAATGGCACATCTAGTGTATTATTAAATAACACAAGTATACATAGATACACAGACAGGAAGCTGTTTACCTTCAATATAAATTCTCGCAATCGCCCGAAGACGAACACTTTTTGTACAAGTTTTTATACTAGTAGACATAATAAAATTGTAACTGCTGTTTTCAATAGACGATCAGACAGATTATGTTATTTTACATAACAATGGTGATCTATTAAAATAATAATACCTAAGTCATGTAAATGTCATAATAGAAATAAATTAAACAGGTTTTTTCAATTTTAGCATGCAGAATCAACAAGGTTTTTCCTAGGGTTATTATTTTGTTTTGGATAAGGCAGTATTGTAAAACACCTATTTAATTTGACTTGTTAATTATAACAATGATAAACCTACTTAATAATATGGTATTTTTTTAAGAGACGAAAAAAAGAGGAGGTTCACAATTCGACATCTAGGTATATATTAAGTATATATTATATGTTATTATGTGTTATTTTTAAGTATTTAATCAGCTTTCGTACCTAATTACCAGGTAATACTATATACCAAGCCCATTTTGCAATAAATAGGTAATATAAAACCTAATTGCTCGGGTAGCGTTTAAATAATCTTCATAACTTCAAAACTATTCAATTACCTAAACATATGCCAATATAAAGATTTATAATTATATGCTAAAGAAAAATAATAATTTTGGGCTTTTCCGAGTACCTTATACATAATCCCAGAATTAATAACTATTAGTAGAAAACCCATTTTTTCCTCGGATCAGTTTTTTGACGTCATTATTATTTAGGTACTAAGTCAACCTATGTCAATAAATTACTGTTATCTGTGAAACCTAGTAAACCTACCTACGTAGTTGATCGCGTGCGGGTAATATCACCATGGCATTTTAACTATAGTTAGGTAAGTATTTAGTTTTATCTCCTCTAATAACAGGTTATATAATATAATATTTACATTAACTATTATTTAGTTTACTATAGCTACGGGCTGTCAATACGTAAATGTGTAAAATTTCTGCCTTTTTACGTATTTGATTATAATATACATAAATATATTTTGTACCTAGGTATTATTAAATTCTCTTCTCAGCAGCGTGGATGGCAGTGAGAGAGATATATCGAGAAGAATCCAAATGTCCAAAGCAGCGATGACTAAACTCACTAGGATATGGAAAGACCGCAATATATCCCGCAAAACCAAAGTGAGGCTGGTGCGCGCGTTGGTCTTCTCGATTTTCTTTTATGGCGCTGAATCCTGGACAATAAGGCAGAGTGAAAGGGCAAAGATCGACGCTTTTGAGATGTGGTGTTGGAGGCGGATGCTGAGAATTCCATGGACTGCACGCCGGACCAACGTGTCCATACTTAAAGAACTAGGTATCACCAGAAGGCTGTCCACTATCTGTTACCAGCACATACTAAAGTATTTCGGACACATCGCCCGCAGGAACCCTGACAGCCTAGAGAAGCTGATGGTAGTTGGCCAGGTCGACGGAAGAAGATCACGCGGTCGCTCACCTACCCGTTGGTCAGACCTTGTAAAGTCGCTCACTGGTCTATCAATAACCAAGGCTATAAAGACTGCCGAGGACAGAAATACGTGGAGAGGCATAGTGCATCGGGTGATAAACACTTCAAGCTAGACACGACCTTCAGCAATGAAGATAACGACTAAGAAGAAGAAGAAGATTATTAAATTGAAATTAATATTTTAGTATTCGCAAGTGAAGTAGTTTTATAATATATCTTTCCAGAGATCTAAAAATGATTTATTTAATACCATAACTGAATGTTAAAAATGTGTAAAATTCGTTGCTCATCAAATCACAAAAATCAATTACAAATCTAATTTAGGAGATTGTAATCTACCTGCCAAAACTACATTTCAACATCTACTATGAAAAATACCAACTTTACACACGTAGGTGAACTCATCTAATTCTGTGATTCGCCTAATTCGGTGACATTTGGTTTGAGCGGTATCATAGGGCTGTACGAGTGCACAAATGCATTTATCACCAAGTTAGATGAGTTCACTATACAAGGCATTCCTCAAAAGCTTGGCTACGGATGGCAGACATAATATTATTGGGTCTGTACCTACAACGAAAACTTGAATTAATCGAAGTAGTAATCGACGCTATATATAACATCATCATTATCCCAATTTATTTGTAGTCGGCGCAGCAATGTCTTATTTTTCTATACTTCTCTACCACTTGTCATCATAACAGACACTTCCTATCTTGCCATTAAATTCTTTACACAGTAAGGGCCGGTTTCACCACTTGCTGATAAAGTCCCGGATAGCCTATCAGGAACTTATCTGCCAGATAAACTACAATTTTTGATAGCATTATCTGTCAGATAACTATCTGACACTTTATCCGTAACCGGTGAAACCGGCCCTTAATCTGGTAAAATTACCATAAAAATCAGAGCTTCTTCAGACACTTACCATAAACAACCTGTTTCACTTTTACAAAGTTGTTGTTTTGAATTTGGAACGTCATTAAAAGGTCTGTCACGTAGGACCACACTAGTTAGGCATGTGACCCACGAATATAAAATACCGGTTTTACGTTTTTTTATTGTTTTGGATCTACGAATAGGTCTGTTGAAGATATTTTTAGTACCTAGCGTTAAATTTAATAGTTATTTGAAGATGAAGTATGTGTAATTTGTTAGTTACGGTTCTTATTTTAGTTCTTAATTTGACGTGATGTTAATAAATCACCAAGGTCGATCTCAAAATGTTGTAGAACTGTTTTATGCCCGGCCATTGACAACCTGGCAAAAACGAACCTTCACCGGTCCCATGCGTCTTGCGAAGGTTGTGGGCATCCGATGGATGCCCACAACCTTCGCAAGACGCATGACGCGAACCTTCACCAGGTCATCAGTCCATCTTGTGGGAGGCCTTTCAACCGTCTTTTAGTTCGCGGTCGCCACCAAACATTTTTCGGCCTAATCGGCAATCCGTTATGCAAGCAATGTGCCCTGCCCACTGCCACTTAAGTTTGACCATTTTTCAGGCTACGTCTAGTCGGTATTTCGGTAACCTAGAGTCTTGCTGATGTTTTCATTTTTGATTCGATCACGCAAAGATAATTCGGACATTGCTCTTCTATTGCTCTTTGGATGTCTTTACGCTTTCTGATGAGCCCCTGCCCCCTTGTAAGCGACCAAGTTTCGGTCCCGTATGAAACCACTGGCAACACACATTGGTCATAGAATTTTGTCGAAATGCATAGCAACGCATTATTTTAAATCGTAGTTAACGCCTACTAACTATATAATACACAGCATATTCTATTTATATTTTAGAACTTAGTCTAAAAGTGTAATTAAGTGGCCTTAGAGTCTAACTGCCTTGATGTTTATTAACATTCGCAAGACCTACCTCAAGATTATAAAAGAATGAAAATAATGCTCTACTATCTACTGTTGCAAGATTGTTTAATTATATTTTGCCATCATACTATCATTGAAACTGTTTTGTTTTTTAGAATTAGATCATTAGTTCCGGAGATTCTTACCTTACCTCTTTATTAGTACCTAAACTTAGAAGATAACGCAATATTAGAAGGGTCAGATTTACTTGTCCGTTTGATACGCTCAAACGGCTATGCAAATAGAGATGATACTGATCGCGACTAAAATATTAATGCCTTCCGTCGTAATCGTACAAAGATGTTTTGTTTCGCAGAATTCGTAATTTTCTTCTGGTGTGTCTAATCGCTAATTCCCATTGTGTTTATTGTTCATTAGATTTAGTTTATTGTCTTCGCATAAAGTTGTTTACTTTGTTATTGCCGTTTCCAAATTTTTCCATAAATTTTCTACATTTTAAAAGTCCATGTGTTGGATTGGATCAGACAAACTGCTGCCTCGCCAATCTAGTGATCGCAAGCTACTGCTAACAAGAGGTTTTGGGTTCGATTGCCGGGTTGGACAACGCGTTATTGGGGATTTCCATCAGAGATTACTCAGTAGCTGCCATCGAAGTCTGGATCAGCCCATTTGATGGCAATACGCTCGCTCCCTATTTCATGGGTTGTAAACATAGCTGACGAAATGTGGGTGTACCATTAAGTGACTAGTACTACCTATAGTGAACTTCGTGTTCCAAACTTCGTGATAAAGGCATTTGTGCACTCGTACAGCCCTATGATACCGCTCAAACCATATATCACCGAATTAGGCGAATCACAGAATTAGAAGTTCACCCTACACCTCTGCCAAAGCCTAACCCTTCAGGAATTAGGATCCTTTGCGTGATTTAATATTTATGTTATGTAAAATCCTACAGAAAAATTATATAATGCAATAGGAGATCTTTTTAGTCATGTACATCCTCCCCTTTTTTTTTTTGGTGGTTGGAAAATCATTGAATAACCCCCCCCCCCCCCCGCTCTTGGGCAGAGCGAAGGGGAGTGTCAGACTTCTACTGACTAAAAACCAACCCATGTTCCTTCTTCGCCTTTGTGCCGAGGCTGCGTTATGCCTTTCGATAATCCGCAGCCCCGACGGGAAAGCCTAATCCTTCAGGAATTAGGATCCTATAGGCGTGATTTAATATTTATGATGTAAAATCCTACAGAAAAATTATATAATGCATTATAGGAGATCTTTTTAGTCATGTACGTCCTCCCCTTGTTCATCCTCCCTGCCCTTGTCCATATGTTATTTGTAGTCGGTGCAACACGTTACGTTTTTACCCGACTGCAGCGAAGTCCAAAACGATGGTCATGTCATCGTATTTTAGTTAGGTACGTAATCAGAAATATTTCAGTGCAGGTGGTGGTGGTGGTGTAGATTCTCCATATTTTGAATATACCAAACAGATAGATTCGTATGTAGTCAAGTGGTATTTAAATTCTTGCATTCGCAATATTTAAATTTAATCCAAGTCGGTTAAAATATATTGTGGAATGCGGAATCTAGGTAGGCACTAATTCCAACTAGAAAGTTATTGCTCAAAGAGAAAACTAAGTCTTATGAATGTCAACATTTTCTTTTTAATTTTTGTTCTTCAAAAGGAAATAGTCGTGTAGAAGCAAGGGGGCATAAAATTATTTCGTCTTTATTATCAAATTAGTGAGTAGACCAAAATACATTCAACACACATACCATAACTCCGCTCTTTGCCCATGGGAACAACCTTCATCGTCCCATCCTTACGTACTCCTTTTGCCTCAATAGTTGGAATTCATTTGAATGTTTCAGTTTTGTTGCCTACATTATTAGTGCCATATCGTGTAGGCAGGTACCTAATTAATGGATTTTTTATTCTCCTACTGCCTATATTTAAAAATGCCTCTCATTTCTCATGCGCCTATAGTGTTTGATGTATATACACAACCAGGCAAATGACAGCAATACTGTCAGTAATTAGGTAAGATCTAGAATGCTTCCCAGTGCCACAAAGCCATGATTAAAATCAGCCATGTACCTGACTATTTATAGCCTACCAACAAATTACCATACCTACTACACAACCATCAGATCGCAATATCGGAAGTCTATCATTAATTTATCAAGCGGTCTGCAAATGATAAAACCATGGTGGAATTTCCTTCATAAAAACAAAACAGAACAAGATTTTTTTTAAAAGAACCGTAGCTATCCATATTTTTTTTAACAAAATTTATGAATAAAGAAGTAGCCATCAATTACTTTTTTTGTTTTAATTTTATCAACACTGAATAAAAAAAAGAAACTGGATTCTTAATTTAAATAAAAACATGCATTAGCTCTCAGACTTCCTAATTATTATAATGTAATGCATAGTAATTATGCTTTGATTTTTTAGGTTCTATTTTTATTATTGAAGTTTTTTTTTATTTTTATTTTTATTTTTATTAAGAGGAACAACAAACAGTTACATTATAAGAACTTATATCTAGTTCAACAATACTTTCATTTTGCTAATAATGCAACCCACAACGCTGTCCACGGGTTATCTTATTAGTTTAATACAAACAATAATCGCCAGGGGCGACAGAAAAAAAATATATAAAAACAGTAAAAAGTACACAATCAGGCTAGATAATATCAATATGAGACAATAATGAGAAGAGTTTATTTGATTAACGGTAAAACATATTACTTTATAAGAGTTCTGAGAATCAGACCTTTGAATTTTCCTAGCGAGTTGTTGAAGATGTCAATATTTAGAAAGGTCTTGTTGTACAAGTCAACCATGTGGCGGACGGGTGAGCGCAGGCCGGAGTTAGTTCGGCAGGAAGGAATTGCGAATAGCGTACCTGCGCGCACCTGACGCTTGTGGAAGGTTCTAGGTATTGCGTAGCAGATCATATTATTCAGATTTATGCAGTTGAATTTATTTCTAACAATTTTGTATAGCGTCATAGCTTCTAGGTATTTTCTTCGACAGTTTAGGGATAAAAGTTTGTACTTGCTGAGTAACTGGGTATAGGGCAGGTAAGATCGATGGCACCTGTAATGCATAGCGCGTAGAAATTTGCGTTGTACGATTTCAATCATTTCCGCGTATTTCTTATAAAAGGGGTTCCATATCGAAACCGCATACTCCAGTTGAGATCGAACAAGGGCTTTATACAGGCATAAATAAGATGAGGTTCTTTTAAAGTTGATGGTGGACCTCATAATAAATCCGTACATTTGATAAGCTTTATTCACAATTTTATCGATATGCAGGTCTAAGCAGAGTTTCGAGTCAAATATAACACCCAGATCCCTAATTGAGTTTAATTTGGCGAGTGGTGTGTGACATAGGGTGTATTTAAAGTTAATGAAGTTCTTTTTCTTGGTAAATGTAATGTAATTGCACTTAGGCAAACTTAGCTTGAGCTTATTACTGGCACAGTAGTCAGACAGTCGGTCTAGGTCCTGTTGGAAAAGAGTACAATCATCAACAGTTTTTACCGATTTATACACCTTTAGATCGTCTGCGTATAATAGGAACTGAGTGTGCTGAAAGCATTTCCCTATATCGTTGACAAATATGTTAAATAATAAAGGCCCAAGAATAGAACCCTGTGGAACGCCAGATGTTAACTTGGTAATGTTCGACCTGTATCCGTTGATTGCAACACTCTGGCAGCGGTTGGTAATATACGACGCGAACCAGCGCAACAAGTTTCCTCTTATTCCGTTGAAGGCAATTTTGTTCAGAAGCAATTCGTGATCCACCTTGTCAAAGGCCTTGCAAAAGTCTGTGTACACAGTATCCACTTGTTCATTAGCGTCAAAACTGTCAAACAAGAAACTAGAGAACGATAAGAGGTTTGTGGTAGTCGATCTATGTTTGACAAAGCCGTGTTGTTCCTGTATAATGACATGGTGAAACAATGGATATATTTCGTTGTGAACGAGTTTCTCAAAAACCTTTGACAAGGTGGAGAGAATGGAAATTGGTCGGTAATTTTCAACATTATTTTTGGAACCACTCTTGTGTACAGGTGTGATGTTAGCATGTTTCCACCGGTTGGGGAACACGCCTTCGGTGATACATTTATTGTAAATGACAGTTAACGGCCTATAGATGTAAGCTGCAGTGTTTCGAAGAAAAAGTGCTGATATTCCATCAGGTCCCGGTCCTTTTGAAGGATCTAATGACCTGAGTTCTTTCAGCACCTTTTCCTCGCTGAAGTGTAAGTTAGTGGTAACATCGCTAGCTAGGGAAGTTTCTGCTGTCGGTTGCCATTGTGATAGTCGCGGAGATGAAGGTTCATACACTGAGTAAAAGAAATCAGAAAACATATTACAAATTACCTCTGGTTTGTCGGATTCTGTATTATTGTAGGAAACTTTTGCTGGAATGATTGGTTTGTCCCTTCGGTTTGATACATATGTCCAGAAGTGCTTAACATTAGTGCGTAAGCTGTCTTCAACCGAATTAATGTACGTAGTGTAGCATTTACTACACAAATCTTTAAAGTTTCAATAGTTTATTAAGAATAGGTCAAGTTACACTCCGTTTTTAAACTAATATTTTTATGAAACTAATTAGTAGGTACTTTGAATACCTACCACAGAACATTTGAATTATTTGTTGAAATAAGATTCAACCAAATTCTGCTTCCAGCCAGAAAAATAATTGTTTTTATTAATTTATGCTACTGAATGAAACTTCAAAGAGGTCTTAATCAAGAATCATGCTTCTAGATAGGTATAGGATCATTCTAGAAAACAAAACCTATCATTTACAAAACAAAAACCGATTTTAATTGGTATGAAAACTTAATTACAACTCATCTAAATAAGGAAGACCTTGAAATGCTAATCATAAGAAGTAATTTATCGTACATTAATTACTTAAAATAATTCGTAGGTAGCAGTATTATGCATTTTGTGATTCTTTATATAAAGCAGTACAGTCACTAGCACTTATATGTACACACACTTGGCAAAGATCAAACGCGAATTTTTCGAGGAATTCATAATAAGGGTTCTAAAATATTAGTTTTGTTTCATAACTTGAAAATGAAATCGATATTCCACATAAGCCGAAAATTGCTTCTAAACGATCATATAGTGGTGCCGCTGACTACAATACACGTATTTAATACATTATTTTACAGATTCAAAGAAAAGTCCATACTTAAGTAAGCAGAAAATACAGAGGAAGATACTACGAAAGTGTACCTACTAAATCTTCGAGTAACAGTAAGTAATCTAATAAGGCCAGGTGAAGGGAGGCCCAGTAATAGGGTCTCGGCCGTGCAGTACCGGCCCTTTGATACTCACACCACCGCTCAGGTATGATACCTATACAACCGCTTTACTGAGAGACTATTCAGTAAATTGCACTTACCGCAAAGAGGTCGTGTTAGAGAGAAATGCTCTATTGTCGCGGGATTATGGTGGATCGGGATTTCATTCCGTTTCTTGTAAGAAAAAGGCGTAAAAAGAGAAGTATTTTATCTTTAAGTGGAAGAGAAGGTTGTGGGCCTGTGGCTAATGATGAAGGCTAAATTAGTTATTGATGATTCTCAAAGAAGAAACTGAAATACACCCAACAAAAGTATAGTTCTTATAAACAAAAGAAGAAGAATACAGAACGCATTCAAGTGTCAATTGCTTTCAAAGAATTTCGTATGACAATGACTTTCAACTTGATTGACATAAGTTTTTCGATAGCTAGTAGATAGAAAAGTCGAAAATGTATTGGGTTGACATAAACCAATACATTTTCGACTTTTCCGTCAGCGTCAATCAATTCGTATATGAATACGGGTGCCGATTTCAAATCTCTATCAATTTTGCTTGATTCTACTTCACCAAATGAGATTTAAAATAAAGTGCACTTGACTTCCGTACCGATTCTTTGTAACGTCTTTCTAATTTAATTAACTAACTGCTAATTCTATATGGAAGTGTCTTTCTCATCTGCAAAAAAAAACAAATTCTAAGTACAAATCAATGCAAACTAGGCACTGCTGACATTTATCTAGGTAAAGGCAAACCAACCGGTGTTCAATACACGGTGATTTCTATAATTTATTCAAAACTATCTGCTGCCCGCGGCCTTCGTCCGCATGAATTTATTAAAAAATATATTATTCCCTATTTGAATCTGACAACTTATTTATTAAAACTTGATGCACGACTCAAATAACCGTATAAATGTAGACTTAATACCTTGGGCAATTTCAAAGGTTTTAATTTTTTACACGGAACATTATTTTTTTCAAATAAGATAGCATTAATTAGGTATTATAATATAGCATTAGCTATCTGCCAATAAAAGTCCCGTCAAAATCAGTCTAGCCATTTTGGAGATAAGACAAAAATAAAAACAATGGTGTTTTGTTATAGGTAAGTGCCGCATACATGTTCATCTGCATTCAGTAAAAAGCTGTTATTTTGGAATTACAAACAGACTCTTCAATGTTATTTATGTCTATAGACTCGCGCAATCAATAAATAGTAAGTACTAGTTAAAGATATGCTATTGCGACGATAACACCTGCAATCCCTCATATACGCAGGTGTCGTTATTTATTTATATGCGCATATTGCTATAAAAACATGAAATTCATAATATGACTTACAAAGTATCTTCACACATTATCATAATAATTATATCTTTAAGTATATATGGTTTCTTTGTTTATATCGAACTATTCTAAAGGGTTCTTTTTATAATGTATCGTCGACATTCGATCTACATCATCTGCTTAACCTTTTCTCAAATATATTGGAGTCGACTTCCAGTCTAACCAGATGCATATGAATACCAGTATTTGACATGGAGCGACTGCCTATCTAACCTCCACAGCCCAATTAGTCTTTGGTAATACGATACTCCTTGGTATAAGACTGATTGTCAAAATTTCGCGCCATTACGACGCTACCTATTACGACTGTCAAAGATATATGACAGCTAGGACCAACCGGGGCAAGAGGATGATGATGATGATGAAGGTAAATCATTTAATTTTCATTTTAGTTCTGTAAATTGTAGTTTGTAAATATTGTAAATATATTATTAATGTTTATAAGTAATTATTAATTTATTAATGTTTTAACACTGTTTCGTGTAATCAGTGCGCTGTAGACTTTACAGAAGCTTTTCTATTTACGTATTCATGTATGGCAGATGAGTAAGTGCAGTATGGTAGGCGTATGTAACTGCAGGTGCATATTAAACGTTTCACTGAATCTAATTATAATTATAGTATTTATGATAAGAATTAATTAATAGTGGAAAC
Organism: Diarsia mendica; assembly: GCA_949316265.1. Lineage (NCBI taxonomy): Eukaryota > Metazoa > Arthropoda > Insecta > Lepidoptera > Noctuidae > Diarsia > Diarsia mendica. Next base: position 17,733,744 of record OX438902.1, on the reverse strand, counting down.
TTCATCATTACGCAATTACGTATATGCAGATACCAAGCAAATTCTAATAAACTATTACCTACTGTTTTATTGATGCCAATGTGGGACCACATTGGCATCATCACATTTTACCTGGATTATACTGTTTATGTGTTTACCTTGAATTAATTAGGATACAAATTGATAATTTAGAGTTCTCTCTGTAATTTTAACGAATTCTCTGCAACAATTCACATAGAAACTTTATGCAGTTGCCCGCGATCTTCATTCATCAAAAAATAAATTTTAAATTATAATAAAAAACTACTTTATAATTCCCTTTTTAAATAATTTCAAGGGTTTGAATTTTTTGCACGGAAGCCTAATTATTTTTGTAAAATAAAAGTAGCTGAAGTTAGACCGTATAATCAGCAATACCAGTAAAAGCCCCGTCCAAAAGATTAGTCGGAACGAAAAGAGAACAATTGCGTTTATTAATGCCAGTAAAAAGCTATTATTTTGATATTACAGACAGCTTTTACCATTTATTTGTGTGTCACGTATGTCTTATGACGATTTAATTGTTTACTACGAAAACCACCGATTTTCCTTTTTATAGAGTTAACGGTAAAAAAATTGTTGACAGTTTCGCACGTGCAATTTTAAAGTGCTGGACAGATTTAAGCGAAACTTTCACTGCTTGGAAGTGACAGTAGTATGCTGAGAGAGTATATTACATCATGACTGCCAAAAATAGACGTAGCAGATGATGTAACGAGATATAAGAACTATCGGAAGTCAAAAATCGGAATTAAGGCTATGTAGTGCGATACTTTAACATAACATCATGCATGCGCCTGTAATACCCTAGGGTACCGAGGTAACCCTCGGAACGTTAGGGTTACGGTTAGGCAGAGGTGTACCCCTTAGTAAACCGTAATTTCGCCAATTATGTTTAGGTACCATGACATCGTACTACCCCCTATTACATTGTAATAGGGGGTGAGCCTATTGCCGTGAACCGGGCACAAATCCAGACTCCGTGGCTGCTACTGAGAGAAATACTAATACACTTACTTTACTTTAGTAGTATATTTGGTAACGTGATGTGCCTGATCTCTCTCGGGTCGTGTCGGTTTGTCATCTCGAGGAAAGAGAGAGTGCACCAATGTTTGCGGACACACTCGTGCCTTAAATTATCTGCCGCGATAATGACTATAGAATTCATTGAGACCGGAACTGAAATTGGGTCATCATACCATTGTCAGTCCATAACTATCCCCCTGCTTATAGGGTATAAGTATGAGATGTAGCGGGCTGTTATGAACCAGATCCAGCGTGGAATTTGCTAAAATTGGTTTATTTTTTATTTTTTCTATATATATAAAAGGAGAACTGACTGACTGACATATCAACTAACAGCCGAAACTACTGGGGCTAGGAATGTGAAATTTTGCACACGGCTTCCTATTATAATGTAGGGGAGCACTAAGAAGGGGTTTTTGGAAATTTAACCTTTAAGGGGGTGAAAAGGGGGATGAAAGTTTGTATGGAAAATCGTCACTTTTGTAGTTGAACCGACATCCACGCGGGCGAAGCCGTGGGCAAAGTGCTAGTTATTTTATATGGGCTTACTCTTGACTTCAATCTTGCCCTAAGGGCAGAGATGGGGTCGACGATGGAACGAGTTTACCCAGATGCCATGAGAATTCTACCAAGATGGCTATTATTATTATGGTAATTTATGTACATATCTACTTTGTGCTTGTGACCAAATAATAGGTATCAGTGATCTTCAGCTTAAGCCACGTTTGCCTGGATTAGTCCGGGGATGGGTGACCAGTGACCATGCACCCATTAAACACAGAGTTTTCTCCGTGTTTCGGTAAGCACGTAGAGCCATTGGTCCCGAGTCCCGGCTGTCAATTGTAAATCTTTGACAGCAGTTACAGGCAGTCATGTAGCCCGAAAGTATGAGGCTTTCGATCTAGTCTTGCCAAGGGGTAGGTGCTCAATACTTTATTGCATTCCACATGTAAAAACTTACACACTAGGTACTTACTTACTTACTTATAGTATTACTATTATATTATCTAGTGCTAACTAAGTTGTCGAGGTCAGATGACAGTCGCCCCATATAAAATACTGCATGGTATTCAGCTGCATCTGGTTAGACTGGAAGCCGACCCCAATATAGTTGGAAAAATGTGCTGAACGTGACCATTTTCAAACTTAAAATACACTTTAAAAACGGTACTTACAATTTTGGTGTCGAAACCGTTACTTAATACAACAAAAATGGCGACATAGACCATAGAGAACTAAGAAAAGTAGACTATATTGAGACAGTTAACCTTCCCACGCAGTTGCCAAAGCCAATAGAAATTAATTAGAAACAAGAATACTTGTCGCCGATGAACTAGTTACCTGATACTATGCTCTACTTCATAAGTATTTAGGTATGGATTTGAATAATGGATTTGTGTTGGCTACATGTTTGTACAAAAATATATTGAGTCAGTCTTCAGTTAGGAAGATATATGTAGTTCCTATAGAACAAAATGCCGAATAATAACGATGGGTTTCTCAAATAAGAATTGATTTAACTTCAAGAAATATTGCAAATGATGGACGCCTGCCTGAAAGGCTGTTTTTACACCCGATACTAATATTTTAATGGAGGTTGCACACTCCCTAGTCCCTACCTCTCTGCCCAGAGCGAGATTTGATGATTTCACAACCTCCAAAAACCTACAGTAAGTACCTATAATTATTATATTTATTTTAACATTCAAAAAGAAAGGAATTTGTGCGAAAATAGTATTATGCAATTTAGTTGCATACACCTTTTTTTTTGGTGGGTGGAAAATCATCAAATGACCTCCCCCGCTCTTGGGCAGAGCGAAGGGGAGTGTCAGACTTCTACTGACTAAAAACCGAACCCATGTTCCTTCTTTGCCCTTGCGCCGAGGCCACGTTATCTAGTACAAAAATCCGCGGTCCCGACGGGGAGTTGCATACACCTCATGAAAGTTTAACGTTAAAGGACAACGACCCGAGATAAGATCGAAATGAAACGTTTTAGTAAATACTAATAATTATTGTTAAGTATGAATAGCTATGAGCAGGTAAATATATGATAACCCGTCGGGGCTGTGGATTGTCGAAAGGTTAACGCGGCTCCGACACAAGGGCGAAGAAGGAACATGGGTTTGGTTTTTAGTCAGTAGAAGTCTGACACTCCCCTTCGCCCAAGATCGGGGGGGGTTATTCGATGATATTCCAACCACCAAAATAAAAAAGGTAAATATGATATACTTGTTCTTTGTTCTATTATGTATACTAATTGCTTATTAGCGTGTAGATACATAAAGAGCTCTTATTACCATCAGTTTCTTATACTGATGTGATATAATCGCAAGATTCCGAGGTCAAGCTTTGTGACGTTTAAAACTGCCGGTCTGTTGATATTTTGTAGTTTGTGATTGTTTTGCCTTTTTTTACTAAATGCCTGTTTACGATTAACTTCCCTTTAACTTAGGTATACCTACTTGGCAGATAATTTCTTACGAATTCAATTACATTTTTGAATTTATAAAGTAAGTAATGGCTATTTGGATATCATGAAATAGGCCCTTAGCGTATTTTTTTTAGTAACTTTAATATATATATATTTTTTTGTTAGCCTATATTGTCCCACTGCTGAGCAAAGGCCTCCCCCATAGTCTTCCACTCTTCTCTCCGTGCGGCTTTCTCCGGCCAATCTTGTATAAAAGCATCCAAATCGTCACGCCAGCGTTTTCTAGGCCTCCCTCGGCGATGACGCCCGTCCTCTGGCACCCACTGCGTGACGACCCTAGCCCATCGGTCCTGATGGATTCTGCAGACATGGCCTGCCCAATTCCACTTTAATCCAGCAGTCGTTACCCACATTAGCGATTCCTGTTTTTGCGCGTATTGTGGTATTTCGAATTCGGTCGCTGAGCTTGATACCCAATACGCTACGTTCCATCGCTCTTTGGCAATAACTTTAATTTATTAATAATAAATTAATAATTAATAAATAAATTGGAAAAAACTTTACTGCCACAAAAAAGTTTAGTACAATTTGAAAGAAAGGTATTAATTAAAGGGAGGGACAGATAAATATATCCGCAAGTTTTTACAATTTCAATGCGTAAAATTAATAAGAACAATCTAAAATGCTAAAGCATCAATATATTGCTTTACAACTTCAACCTTCCAGTATTTTTTATTCTAAAACATCATTTTGCTCGTTTCGCTCCAAAATTGTGGGTTTCACCTTGTAGTTACTAAATTAACTATTCCAACTATTAATTCATTTGATCGGCCTTTTGATATAATGTTAAGGTGAGACATCCACTTACTTGCAACAGATGAAATGCACTCAATTCTCTTTAAAAGTTAATTGAAACCACTTAGTGTTAGACAAGGCAGTTAATGGTTCATTAACGTTTATGAACACCTGCGAGTGCTGTCATAAATTAAAAGTTCTTTTTTTTCAAAGTATTGGCTTACAATCGTACTGGGTCGCGAAAACTGGAAGGAGGGAAGGGATTCCTTTTCAGTGGGACTTTATAAGCTTATTATTAGAACTGTGTTAATGTTGCTTATACCTAGTTTTCTTATAAAAAAATTAAAAAAAACTCACTCTTCAGTTGTTTTCCTTCAGGCGTGCACCGAACAGCATTGATCAAGCAATCCACATAGTTCCTAATTAGTCTTTTATTTGAGAAAATCGCGTCTACGTCGAGGTAGTCATACCTCGTATCGTATTTCGGCATATTTCCCATGTCATTTACATCTTGTCCCACCACAGTATACACACAAACACACATAAATAACACTGCACGCATTTTGAAGTATTATTTAGTAAAGAGCAACAAAAAACTCATTCACATAGTCGAGTGTCGGAGGAAAATGGCGCGAAATCGTGCAAGCGTGCGCGCGCGACGGACTAGCGTGTTGTTGTGATCCGCGCGGGAGATCCGCCGCTGTTATAAGGTAAAGCTGCGCATGCGGCGATTGAGATGCTTTCTTTGGTCACTGGTGCACTTCTGAAACAAACGGGGTTGTTATCATGGGCGTCCTTTAGAAGCTTTAGAAGAAAATTATTAAAAATTCAGAAAATTACTTCACCGTATTTATCTGTTCGTGGCCAGGGACAAAATAAAGGCCACTAGAGCCTCCTAACCAGACGTCTGAAGATCACCAGTCTTACGATCACCCCTGGTGATGATGACTTCGGATTTATTGATTTTAATGAACATTTTACACAAAAAACTTTTATTTAAATAATAATAATATTCCACAACTATCACACAACGCCATCTAGTCCCAAGCTAAGCAGAGCTTGTGTTATGGGTACTAGACAACTGATAAACATACTTATATATTTCTAAATACATACATATTATAGATAAATTACACCCAGACACAGAACAAATGATCGTGCTCATCACACAAACATTTGTCCAGGGTGGGAATCGAACCCACGACCTCCGGCATAGCAGTTAGGGTCACTAACCACTAGACCAACAGGCCAGTCAATGGTTATAGCCTATAGGTAGTTTAAACTATGGGAATCGAACCCACGACCTCCGGCATAGCAGTTAGGGTCACGAACCACTAGACCAACAGGCCAGTCAATGGTTATAGCCTATAGGTAGTTTAAACTTTAATAAACCTGGGTCTCGTCTAGTCTAAAAATAATTCTAGTTTTATGTAGGTATATGACTAAATAAGAAATAAGCAATTAGAATTCTTAAGCAGTATGAATTACTCAACTCAAAATTATACTTAAGGCGCTGACAAGAGCCAAATAGGCTTGTATTGAACAATTTTTTAGCCAAATCTATACAGTTTGACACGGCGGAAAAAATATATGTTAATCTTGAACATATTTCTGATAATTTCGTTGTTTTCAAAACACGTTTTTGAAAAGTTTTCTCGATACAAAAAAATGGTAAACTAACCTCTCAAAATGATCTTCCAACAAAAATATCTGTATTACTGATCAACGTACGTTGGTAAAATTTATAACAATAACGTACCATATTTAAATACAAAATTTGGTTGTTTTTAATTTTTGATTATTTAATAAATTATTTTGATGTAATTAATCTTTATATGGTTTGTAAGAAGTTCGAGCGTTGCGTCATCGCGCTCTCTTTCTTACCTAAGCAATCCGACAGTGAGCGCTTAGGCGCGGTGCTAGACGGACGTATGTCACTTTGCGCCCCACTGACAGCTATCCGTTCATCTATAAATTATTATTGACCGCGTCACAATGTTAGTCCAGGATCCACGGTACATTTTTTCACTTGATTACTATCAAGCTAATTTTCCGTGAGCAGCTGCATTTTGATGAGACGCCAACATTACCCTATACGAAAACTCTCGATTGTGGTAGGTAATAGGGGCAGCAGGGATAAAATATATATTGATTATATATTATTATAATTATTTATTTGATGATTTTCAAAAATCTATTACTATTTTATTTTTATCTGATGATCATTATCTAAATCCAACATGTATTGATAACGAGCTCATCAAAAATTACTACAAACCAGCTGTTTTTTAGGGGTCCGTAGCTGAATGGCAAAAAACGGAACCCTTATAGACCCGTATGTCACAGCCACTTCATTCGGAAACTATTGAGACTACACAGTTGAAACTCTACAAGTATTCTGTGAACCGCTTTACGATTTTTATACAAAAATAAAAAAAGGATTTAGGGGGTCGCCCCATATTACATGGAACTGAAACTATATTTTTTTTTTCATCAAACCTATACCTACGTGTGGGGTGTCTATAGACATTAGACAGGTCTTTAAAAATGACATTGAGGTTCCACAAACAATTTTTTCTCAAAGCCAATCGTTTGGAAGACAGACACTTCCAAATTTGTAAAATGGCGACCGGCCTCGCGGTCGCTTGCCTTCGGTATTGCCAACAATGACCAGCTTTTCAAGGCTGCTATCTCCTCTTTGCATTATGTGGCCGAAATAAGACAAAATACGCTGTAGGCAAACTGTTGGCAATCGAGTCTTGATATCGAGTTGGTAAAGGATAGACACATTTCTGCGTTTGGCCGTCCATGGAATTCGGAGAATCCGCCTAAAACACCACATTTCGAATGCGTCTATCCTCTGTCTTACTCTTGTTTGGATTGTCCATGTCTTAACTTGTGGGGAAAAATGCTCCTTCCGAGAAGCCTGTGCCTGAAAAGGAACCGATCCAGGCTGATGATGGTTTCGTGACGGTTGAGGAGGAAGCGCCGTCAGCGAACCATCAAGAACCGCTGCGGCACGGCTCCATCGGAGCCCAATGTGCATATTCGTGCCGCAAAGCCGAACACTCCTTTGTACCTCTCCCGTCTACATTACACCACTACGACGGAGGAGGACATCGTGGAGTACGTGCGCCATAAGATCAAGTACGTGGCGAGAGTGCAGCTGCTCGAGTCGCGCCGCAACGTCAACTTTAAGGCGTTTGTGGTGCGAGTACCGACATGCTACCTGCACCTCGTCTTGGAAGAGGACTTTTGGCCGCAGGGGGTGGTGTTTCGACGCTTCCGCGGGCAAGTGCCACATGATCGCACAGTGACGTAGTGCAAGTGTAGTGATACTAATATAGTTTTAAGGTTTTGTTTACTAACACAAGCTGTCAATTATATCGTATGTATGTTAGTCTGTAAGGTTGGAAGGTGGATTTATCTATGGGCCAAAGTAGCCTGAAAATAAATAAATATTATTATTATTATTATTAACTCTATGGAGGAAAATCAGGAAAACTAGTGCTCTTACCAAACGGGCCTTCGTTTTAAAACTTATACCACGTTTTTCCCAGATGTTCCGGGGGCGTAATATAGCATCTTTAGCCATGGCTATCCGCCGTTTTATTTCTGTGACGCAGCTACCATCATTACTTATATTGGAGCCCAGTTAATCGAAGCTGTCCACAGTATAGATGCCTTAGATGTTATAGGCGCCCGATAGCTTTCCCGCACGATCTACCACCATAAGCTTGGTTTTCTGCCTATTTATTGCAAACCCTACTTTGCCACTTTCCACTTCCAATCTGTGCCGTATCTCTTTCATGTTGCCAAATGTTGTAGCAAGGAGAACGGTGTCATCAGTGTACCTCAGATTGGAAATCCACTTTCCACCAACAGTAAACCCCTTGTCCCAGCCCTAAAGAGTCTTGAATGATATTACTCTTCATACATATTGAAGAGCAGAGGTGAGAGGATGCATCCCTGCCTAACGCATTTGAACAGTCGGTGTCTATTTTGACGAAAAAGCGGTTGTTGATGTGTAGGTAGAGGCATCGGACTATGTCAATAAGATGTTGAGGCGTTCCCATGTCTTTAAGAAACCCCCACAGCTTGCCCCACCCCACGCAATCAAATGCTTTGGTATAATCTATGAAACATATCAATACAGGGCTGTTAAATTCCCGACTTTTCTCTATAATTTGGCGAACGTTCAGGATTTGTTCCCGCGTGTCTTTGCCTTTAACAAAACCTGCTTGCTCTTCTGGAATTTGTGGCTCCAGAAAGTGTATTAGCCTGTTGTTTATGATGTACAGGAGTATTGATGGTGCGTGGAGTAAGTGCCAAACACTTAATATAATTTTTAGAATCTTGTAGGCAACTTGTAAAGAGTGGGTTTAATAGAAAATATCCAATCCCCAAAACCCAGTTAGTAAGTAATCATTTTTAATGACTTCGTTATCGATACATATTGGAAGTAAGGAAGGGGACTCTTTGATCAAACCATACATTTTGTAGGACAAATATTTTTTCGAATAATTTAGATAATTATCATCAGATTTAACAAAAAAAACCCAGCTGATGATTCTCAAAAGTGTTTGTACTTAACACCTTTGAGAATCATCAAACCAACATATTTTATCCCTGCTACCCCTATTACTTACCACAATCGAGAATTCGAGAGTTTCGTGCAGGAAATTGTTGGGCGTCTCGCCGTCTCATCAAAATTAGCTTGATAGTAATCAAGTGCAAAAATGGACCGCGGATCCTGGACTATTTGTTTCCTACTTGGTAGTATGGCGCTAGGGTATCGGAAAAATTGTGGGCGTGTCCAAAAATACTGAAACATCAGAAGTCAATAGCTATTGTCATCGTCTTAATTAAAACTTCTTTCCAAAAACCACAAATTCAAAGAAAACGCTGACTCAGCTTCGTATTTCAATTATTTCAAGACCAAATAAAAAGGTCAATAAATAAAGATTTCTTCTTTTTCTGGGTATCGAAGCTTTACAGAAAAGTATTTCCGGAGGAAGTGACATTTAAAAAAAGTTTTAAATTCACATCTTTTTGACAATTTATTCCAAATCAGTGTCATTGTCCTTTTATATGGGGCGTTCAGTTTTGAGAAATGTTTATTTTGTACTTAAATACCGTCAATCTTACTCATTAAAATTAAATGTTCCCATAATAATTTGTTATTGCCTTTTCGAAGCTTTCAAGAATCATTCGTACAATATGGTAATTTGCGCGAGAAGTAATGATGATGCTGATTCGCAGAAGCCAATTTAAATATTTTCATTGCTATGTAGATAGTTCACAGAAATTGTGACTTCAGCCTAAGTATTCCTAGGACAACTTGTAAACCTAGGTAAACTTGTGAATATTTTAGCAATTTTAAGCAAACTTGTGTAGAAAATATGTCTCATCAATGATCTGTCTGGATTTTCCTTCATCATCAGCCTATAATTGTTCCCACTGCAGGGACTCAGGCCTCCTCTCTAGGAGAGGGATGGGCTATAATCCACCACGCGGGCCCAGTGCGGAGTGGTAGATGTCGCATATCTTCGAATTTTTGATTTTAAGACATGCCGGTTTCCTCACGATGGATGGGTGGATTTTCCTTACAGGACAATAATTATAATTTGTAATGCCGATTGTGTAACGAAATACAAGAAGGATAAAGTTCATGGCAATATTGGCAATAGGCTCGCCCCCTATGACATGGGACTTAAACATACCTCTGCCTAACCCTTCGGGGATTAAAAGACGTGACGATAACATGCCATAAAAGGTGTATTAAGTAGGCATCGAAGATACATTTAATAAGATGAAGTCTTAGGCTGAGGTTACAGTAGGCAGCGATTTGCGATGCGACTGGAAGAGCGAAATTTTTTGAACTGAATTGAATCGATGTACGGTGTAGCCATATACGTGAGCATTCATTTACTTGTTTTAATCGCTCATGTGTCGCAGGTCGCGTCGCGGCCTAATGTAGCCTCAGCCTGAAAGTGGCGCCGTTGAATGAAAAGTTGTGTGGTAATACTGGCAATCAACTGTCGTGATATGATATGGTATGAATGTAGACGGCTATAAGAGTAAAGGAAGACCAAAGAAACGATAGACCGACTGTGTGAAGGATGATATGGCTAGAAAGGAGGTGACAGCTGAGATGACGGGAAATAGAGAAGTCTGCATGTATTTTTTTTTTGTAGGAGAATGAGATGCTTTATGTCGTAGGAGAATGATGATCGAAGCTCTACACTGGACGATGAAGAAGAACTCATTACAATTTCATAATAATATAGTTTGCGCACCGTTTTGTGAACACTTAGACGAGGAAGCCTCATTGTCCGCGAGCAGCCGTACGGAACCCGCATGTATTTACATAAATTAGGCTAGTATGGACGTTTCGACAGAACCCTACATTGTGATGGCACATCTGAACGTTTACTGTGTGGTTGTTGGAAATGGGAGCAGTCCTATTGCCGTGGTTGCCGTAAGACGAAATGACGAGACGTTGCTTTTTGTACATAGCCTTGTACACATACATAACATAAAACATAACATGACATGTGTAATCCCTGAAGGGATAGACAGTTAGGTTTTAAGTCACACGACCTAATATTATACCCACATTTCGGCAGTTAGGTTTTAAGTCCCAGGTTGTAGGAGGCGAGCCTATTGCCATCAACGGAGACGAATCCAGAATTCGTGGCTGTTACTGAGAAATTCTTGCTGGTAAACCCAATAACACTTTGCTCGGACCCGGAAATCGAACCCAGAACCTTATATAACCTCAGCAGTCGTTAGATCACGTGTCAGTCGTGGAAATCGTTAGGTGGTAGTAAATTAATCAATGTTTATTTTACCAAGCGTGTCAGGTCGATCAGAGCTCAGAGCTCGAGTCGGTCGAGAATTAAGTGCACTTATTAACACAGTTCACTTATTAGCACTCAATTTGCATTATCAGAGACCAATCCGTTGAAATTTTGTTAGACAAAGATGTAAATATTAACATTACACCCAGGGGGCGAGCTTATCACTAATAAAAACAGGACTCAGCTACAGAGTACGAGGCGGCTACTGAGAAATATTTGAAAAGGAATAAAAAGCTAATAACACAGTCCGACCTGGGAACCAAACCACAATTCTCATGCTCAACAGTCACGGTTGCGACCACTAGACCATTTTCTATATCTAATATCCCGGTTTCCGGAATAAAGGAATTGGCAATTATATAATTATTATTGGTGCGATAAGGCCGTGACGCTAGGGGAGCGTTGGCGATGTAAAATAACTGAGAGCACCTTAGTAGTGGTACAACTCCGGCTGAAAAACGTCACTCTCTGTTTTAGAGCGTCGCTGAAACTCGAGGAGGTAGGACACGAAGCAGATGCTATTCCCGGTATTGGTCCATTAATATTCCTAGTATTGCTCTGTACAAATTCCTGGTATATTGTCCAGCTAAATGCGCTCATAAATGTTTGCCTCAATTTATCTCAATTGGTTTTGACTGATGATACGTAGTATGTAGGTATCGGGAAGCAGATTAATTTTATTGCTCGTTACGTGATGATACTGATAAATCGTGATTCATTAACCTTTCAGCTGATCCATCTAATTTAATACACACACGAAGATGTATTAGCAAAGCAAATGTGAGTTTGAAATAGAAAACTAGTTTTTATTGTTGAGTTAAAAATAGAGAGATTTATTAATTACTTATGTGTTAAGTATATCAAATTATAGCCATTCATGCTAGGTTATGTTAATCCTATCATTATGGCTTCTCACATTTAAAGATGAGAGTGTGTTACCATCATTCCCCTTTCTTAATCCAGTGTACCTACCTGTCTCCTTCTTCCATACTTCTCTATTACTTTTCATCTCAGTAGTCACCTCATTTCATAAATAAATCATTCATTCATTCATTCATTCTAGCCATAAATTATGATCTTTCACACAATTCATCCATCGTTTCTTTAGTCTTCCTCTACTCAAGAAATCAACATTTTTCACATTCCTCCGCATCACATGTCCATACCACGATAACCTATTACCACGCTAATTTTCAGTCACCGGCACCACATTCAGGATACAGAAACTGGCAATATTTATAGAGATGGACGAAGTATTAGATGATGCAGCAGACACTATTAGCTATGATGTATTTCCTGTCTGAGACTATAGACTAGGTATACATAGGAATATTAGGTATTGCATAAAGGTAGACTTATACCACGTGATGACATGACAGGTAACAGCTTTTTATTCGTCTATTATGACGCGTGGGTTTCACAACATTTTCCTCCAAATCTAAGTAATTTTGTTTTTACGCATCACGATTTTTATGATCAGATTTAATCATTAAGGTAAATGATTAATAATAGCAAAGTTGGTAGGTTATAAACGACTTGGTAAATCCAGTTTAACTAGTATTGGACAATTTCCAGTATGTTAAGTAAGCACTAGTTACTTCCTGAATATTGTTCGGGTCAAAAAAAAACTTCATGTTATTTCTTAAATTGACATCATCGAAAACATGCCATCGATTAATAAAATTATTAAAATAATGTTTTGCAAGTGATACCTATCGGATTCTTAGTCTAAAACAAGTTTGCTGACGGATACAAAAGTTCAATACGTAGCACTGTATTGCACTTTTGTACCTATCCATTAGCAAACTTGTTTCAAATCATCTGGTAAAAATTCATGGTAGGTATCAGGTGCCTTGTTTTTTATATAAGGTCCCATTAAAATAGGTGGACAAATTTTAACACAGGGTTCAGTACGTCTAACCAAAGATATCCAAGTAAAAAAAACACTGATTAAAGTAATTTTTTTTGACATAAAATGTTGGGTAACTAACACTTTTAGTGTATTTTCGCTAGCTGTTTTATTTTCTTGTAAGTATCTAATGCGTTTTACTTATTTTCTTTTTTTACCATTGTCCTTATTTTGGTGGTCTGAATGATCTCAAAAATTTTGTCCACCTATTTTAATGGGACCTTATATTACATGTTGATACACCGTGTACATTTCGTAGAAATCGATAAGACCCCAAAAACCCTTTTAAAGCATAAATGTTTTTCATAAACTGTCTGAAAATATCGTGACCCCGCTCAAAAAGCTTTCAACCCAAAAAGTTTCCATGTTAAACCTAAAATGGCGCGAAAAATCCTTTTTAACGGAAGTAGGATTCGCACTTGACATTTTAGCACAGGTATACGAACTTGGCAAGCCGACGCAGAGAATATTTAGCACTTGGTCGTAAATGAAGAATTCCGTTCTTTAGAAAGTTGGCGACATACGACAAGAAAGGCTTGTTAACCAAAATATTTATGGCAGATTGGTTTGAGACTTGCAAATTCAGAAACGCATCGATAAGACGCTTTAATTAAAACCGGATTATAAATATTAAAGAAAGTAAGCGATTTTTCTGATTGTATTTTTTTGAATACAATTTTAGTTTTCAACGCCCTCGTCGATATTTACCATGATCGAATATAAACTTTTTGGAAACTGGTTAATACTAGTCGAAAAAATTGTGCAAAGTAAAGTGTTATTCATTAAAACACAAAAAAAATACGTGTTATTTAAAAAAAAAAATCTTAACGTAAATGGCTACTGCTCTAATTTTCACCTTAATAATTAAGTCAGTATCTTAATTTTATTTATCCAATTTACTATGTTAAAGTATACTTTTTTAACCGACTTCAAAAAAAGGAGGAGGTTATCAATTCGACTGTATTTTTTTTATTTTTATGTTTGTTAGCTCATAATTTGCGACTGGGTGAACTGATTTTCATGATTCTTTTTTCAATTGAAAGCTGGTGCTTGCCGTGTGGTCCCATTGTCACCATTTCAATATCTGATGATGGGATCTTGTAGAAATCGGGGGAACTCTTCAATAAATAACAGCAGATTAACCGCGATTGTTGCTATAGCATATCTAAGCATTGTTTACGCCATCACACAACATAATATCACGCCTGTACTCACTCCAAAGGTTATAAAAACTATTTGGTGAAGATCTGATGAAGAACTTCGGAGCAAATGGACTGGGATTGCTGAAATCTCATGACTGTCTATTGTTTACACCAGTTCATAACATAACATCACGCCGGTACGTTGTGAAGGGGTAAGCACATGTGAACCACTAAAAAGTGAAAAATAAAAACTTTTTTTAACCGACTTCAAAAAAAGGAGGAGGTTATCAATTCGACTGTATTTTTTTTTTTTTATGTTTGTTAGCTCATAACTTGCGACTGGGTGAACTGATTTTCATGATTCTTTTTTCATTTGAAAGCTGGTGCTTCCCGTGTGGTCCCATTGTCACCATTTCAATATCTGATGATGGGATCTTGTAGAAATCGGGGGAACTCTTCAATAAATATCAGCAGATTAACCGCGATTGTTGCTATAGCATATCTAAGCATTGTTTACGCCATCACACAACATAATATCACGCCTGTACTCACTTTAAAGGTTATAAAAACTATTTGGTGAAGATCTGATGAAGAACTTCGGAGATAGGCAACGGAACTCCTCAATTAATGATAGCAAATGGACTGGGATTGCTGTAATCTCATGACTGTCTATTGTTTACACCAGTTCATAACATAACATCACGCCGGTACGTTGTGAAGGGGTAAGCACATGTGAACCACTAAAAAGTGAAAAATAAAAACTTTTTTACAAAAAATAAAACCGACTTCGACAAAAATAAAACACGAAAAAGTGAAAAATAAAAAATCAGCTTCAGAAGTCGGTGGCAAAAACATGAAATCAAACAAACAAAAGTCACCGACTTCAGAAGCTGATTTTTTATTTTTCACTTTTTCGTGTTTTATTTTTGTCGAAGTCGGTTTTATTTTTTTGTTATTATGTATAAACGCAGTATATTATTTTTTTTTTCTGTGTGAAGGATTATGTGGCTGCTAATAGAGAAGTGTGGTAGAAGAAGAGAAATGCTGCGCTTGATCGAAATTGAGATTGAGCAGAAGAATGATGATGATGGCTGGCGTATAGTAATATATTATTATATGCCATATTATATTACCTATATGGCTATATATTTTATGTCGGCTACTTTAATACCTAGGCTAATAATATTGCGTTTCTCAATAGATTGATTTTAATTTATTTTTATTGAAACAGTACTTTATTAGTATTTATGAGCCATTATTATGCCCATCATGATTAACAAGTATTTTTCTTTTCCGTATTAGCTTTTCAACACAAAAATGGGTACCTACGCTAATTTATGGACGCATACCAAACACTCTATAAAAGAGTAAAACATGTTAAAAAAAAAATAGAAATTTCTAAAATAAGCATGTAACTATAATAAGTATGTAACACCATTTGAAATGCGGGCCAGTGTGCACTTGCCTTACATAACCTAACACTTAAATTTATCTACCGAAGCAATAACATACCAGGGCGGCTGATAAGTTCGCGGCCTAAGGAACTTAACGATAAGGTATCATCTCGTTACTGATACCACTACTTGCGGCACTAATTGATAGTTTTAATAACACCTATTTGTTCAATTAGGTTCATTAACACTTAAACCCTAGAACAAGCAACAACACCATGTCGACCGAAACTGAAAATTCTCGCAATTTGGAGCACCGCGCAGTGATTAAATTCCTTGTAAAAAAAGGAAAAAAAAAAAAACATTTGAGATGAGGTAAAAAATTCGATAAACTTACCTATAAATAAAGCAAGTAAGTAGGTACCTATATGTATTTATTAGGGCTGTATTCGGGCACTTGAACCTCCTTGCAGATCTATTCCGAAATAACAAGCTTAAAGTTACCTGGGACCTGTTCCAAAGAAATACATGTTTTACTTCGTTGTGGGTGTTAAGTTTTTTATCTTAGCCTAATTTCCAGTCAAAGAGGTTTTTTTTACTCATCAATTTGGACATGTGCCAAAGCTAAATTTTAATTTTGAAACGTCAGATCGCGAGTATGGAAGAAGTGCAAAATGCTTGTAATTATTATGCAAATTAGTAGATATATTGACCTGTTCGGCTGCCAAGAATATGAAATTATTAATCGATGGGTTCGATAAAGATTCTCATCTCACACCCAAACTGACATGGTGATATGTGGGGACAGTCGAGCATGTTATTACTTTTCCAGTTTAAGAAGGTGGAAGCGCCAAGATAAACCTTGAATTTTCTTAAACTTTTTGCAATTTACATTGTCAGGTTGTATGTTGGTTACCATAGTATGATTTGAGACCTTAACGTAAAGTCACAAATATGGTTTTATTGAGTTAAAAATCATTGAAATCAATACTTACAACCCTCTAAGTTCATTTTTAATCCCATTGACATCGAATCGTAATAGTAGATTATTAACCAAAGGGAAAAGCAGTGTCTTCTGTCGCGGGTGACGATTTAAATCGCGAGCGTATCGAAGTACACGAGGTTTACTCCCAAGCGTAGCGAGGGTGTTAAAAACTTAAATCACGAGCGAAGCGAGGCATCTAAGACGAGTCCTGAGTGTAGCGAGGGATTTAAGTTCACCCAAGACTAAGACAGATTATTCTTATTTATCACCGAGGAAAATACTCTACTTTTCGTACCATTTGCGAAAAAAATATATAAGCATTTATTAAAAATAATGACAATTAAAAGTAAAAGTTAACATTCGAAACATTGGTCCAATTATTTTATTGATAGAAATCACATTCTCCCCTAGAGGATGAATGAAATTCAGTACAATTTTCTTTCCCTGTTTTTAACAGATTAAAAATGACTATTGTTATGTTCGCATTTTGTGGCATAGAATGTCACTTTTTTGGGCAAGTGGTACGAAAAAGCCCATTTCTGCTCTATGGGCGCTTTCATAAAGACACAGGTTTCATAACCGGCCTTGAATTTTGTACAATAATAGAATACCTACTGTTTTTATATTTTTTCTTCCAACTATGCTTTAATTTCATCATAATCACACTAAAAACTCAGCACAAAGCGAGTCTTTAGTGCTCTAGAGCAATAAAAATGTATGAAATTTCATTATTGCACAGTTTATTTTTTTTAATCGCACCGATGCCAATCTCAATGGATTAGCTCTATTCAGCCAGCCGATATCAATACTTTTTTTTACATAAGTATTATTCGTTTCTATCCTACTACTTGTTCCAAATTTAAAAAAAATGATTGTTGCTAACTAGTTACTATAAAATGAAAGAAATTTAAAAAAGTAATTTGGCGGGAACTTTTGGGGAACTTTGTTAATTTTGCTTGACAATATTTTTGGAAACGATAAAGTGTGATACTATCTGATTTTGAGTGCTTCGGCTTCGAATTAAAATGGAATCATTTAGCGACACATTAACTCCGGAAAACATTCTAAATGAAGACGACAGTGTTAAGTATAGAAAATCTTTTAACTGTTTGATATGAGTTTCTTTTATCTACAATTCCTTTATGTAATAGTTGAAAGAAAAGTAGATTATGCACCTCGCCTTAAGTAATTTATATTGCCCTCGTGCCTGTTAGATTAGAGCCCTCGCTAACGCTCAGGCTCTAAATCAGGCACTCGGTGCAATAATAAATTACTTTGTGCTCGATGCAATAATCTACTATTACATGCATACATACAATTATTCTTTTTTATTCTTTATGTAAGCATCTTATTACCAATGGAACAGATACCTTCAAACATAATTAAATTTTAATTTAAGAACTGAAGGGTTTCGACAAAAACGAGGTCGACTCTAACCTCATGAGGTTTTGTGAACATGTCACTTTGAATTGAATTGAAACCAAGATGGCGGCTGTTCGTGGTGTTAAAGCTCAAAGACGTGTAGGTATATTTTAATACAAATGCAGTAGGTACATACATGGGAGGGAAGTTGTTAAGTGTCGCTAAAAAACATTCAAATAACAAACAGCCGAAGAATGCGCATCGTAAAAAGTTGTTTGGTTTTTATTTATTTTTTGAGCGAATGATCTCCAAGTGACTTGATTTGCATATAAAAACAAGAAAAAAACATTTATTGATTTTATAAAAAAATATGATTCAAAATTATTAGCATGTTGGATGGACCACGGCACTCTCAAAAGGTGCTGTGGTCCAACTATTTTTAAAGTTGGACAACTGCCCCTAGTAAATACCCATGGTCAAACTAGTTGGACAGAGCAGTTGGACCACTGCCCTGCACTCTGTTTTTTACGAATTTCTACGAAGAAGATTCTGTTCTAGTTCTTGGCAGTAAACGTCACTTTATTTGCAGATTTTTTTTATTAATCTAGACCATATTACGGCATTTTCCACCTAGAGCTCAATCCATTGTAATTATTTACAATACCATAGCATAGTATTTCGAAATAATAGAAAAGGATTGTCATTGTTCAAGTCTTCAGGAGTTTTAATGAAGAACTAAGTAAGTTTATGTGTATGAAAAGCTATACAATGCATTTTTAGCCTAATTTAAAAGCATGAGATATGTAACCTAAGTACCCAGGGTGGGTACATAGTAAATACTTAGGTTATAATAAAGAGTGTTTGTAGGACCTTTCTATAATATGTTACTAATTTTTTTGCGGGTTTAGCCACCATTTACGATGTGGAATCCGAAAAGTTTATTGACATAGTATGCAAGTAAATAATAACGTTAACTACATATATCGTGATGTTGATCAGTTTAGTTTATACTTAAATAAAAATAATTTGAACATGGAATAAGTACCTACCTACTATGTCCAAGTTTTATCCTTGGTAGCAATAACAACAAAACAAAGCGATTCAATCTACATAAATGCTTCCACAGTTCGATAACTTGCATGTGCCTGCATCGTAACATAAAACACGCATAATTTGCGTTTACATTATACGCAACAAACAGTAATCGGGTTTCTTTATGAATGTTACGAAAACGTTACCATTTCTATCAGATAGATAC
This sequence comes from Diarsia mendica, assembly GCA_949316265.1. Lineage (NCBI taxonomy): Eukaryota > Metazoa > Arthropoda > Insecta > Lepidoptera > Noctuidae > Diarsia > Diarsia mendica. The sequence continues at coordinate 17,714,561 of OX438902.1, read as the reverse complement.
ACGACATACGAATGGAAACTGTTTAAATCTAGTATCTGTTGATATTTAGTCTATTTTATTATGCAAAAATTAATCTTTGATTTTCTTTATACTGGCAACACAGTCACTAACGTCACGTAACGTCAAACACAACGTTTCTTATAAAAGGGACGGTTGCCTTTAGTCGAGCTCTCACTTCTATCTAAACTGTGCTTGGAGGCAGTTACTATAACCTTCCTTGTGGATATTTTTATATTTGAATAATAAACGTATTTGTTCAAAGTATTTAAATTCAAATTCAAATTGCTGCTGTTTTCTTGACACCCATTTCCTAAAGGTTATGGGCCCAGGACTGCTTTGATATACTGTTGCGCTTACTGTGTGCTGGTTTAATACGTGTGTATATTGAGTGCTTGTTAAAACACGTGTGTATAGTGAGTGCTAGTAAAAAACACGAGTTTATAATTGAGTGTCTGTAAAAAAACACGTGACACATCATAGACAATCTGAAGACCAAGTGAAATATTAAACCTTTCGATGGTGAGAGGTACAGTGTGTAGAAATTCCGTATTCGAGCGTTGTTAGCCGAGATGGATGTCATCAAAGTTATCGACGATGAACCCATAATACGGCTTGGGTGAAAAATAACCAGATTGCGAAGAATTTAATCGTCGAGTAATTGGCAGAATCTTTCCTTGGTTTTGCTAAAAGACGATCTCAGTGAAAGATTCTTCACGTCGGACCTAAAACTCAAAACTTCAACTAAATAAACACAAGGACACAAAGCCTTAAACTAATAACCAACAAAAGTTTTAAGGCCAAGAAGAAATCCTTCAAGAAGTGTCACTATTATGGAGTCACATCAAATACAAATGCAATTTTGATGCTTCAATCCAATCAAGAAAAAACCTGCAGACAGATTCCGCAGAGTTCAAGCTGTGGATATATCTCAGGGTGCTTCAAGTTCCAGTGAGGTTTCTGGCTTCGCATTTTTGTCCGGAAATTATGAAGGTGGCGCAGAAGAAAACCAAGTAACCTTTCTGCTGAATTCCAAGGCATCGGACCACATCATTAACAGGGAAGTCCTATCCTTTAACTTTAGAAATTTTATTAAACCGTTTAAAATGTTAGTTGCTAAACACGGTGATTTCTTTACAGCTACTGAGGACATTATAAGTTGTCAGCAATCCATGGTACTCTCATACAAGCTGCTGTCAGTTACCAAGATGCAGCGTCCCGGATTGACCTTCGACCAGCATGGAACCAATATCTGTAAGGACGGTAAAATACTGATGCGAGGTATGGCAATTAATTATTTAATTTGTGTGATTTTTGTGGTTAAAGTTAATCAACCTGTTTCTCAAATATGCAACAGTAATGGTGCTAATTACATTATTTATGGCATCAACGGTTAGGCCATAACTGTAAACAAAAGTTTTAGAGCTGAAAAATAACTGTAGATTCATAAACAAGTTCAATTGAGGTGGTAACACGGAACACCCAATGATAAATTATGCGAAGCTTGCATAAACGGGAAACAGGTACGATTACCATTTCACACTTCTGTAGTGAAAAACAATAAATTCCATAATTTGTTGTGTGTGGGCCAATCACTCCTTCTACAGTCGATAATAGAAATTATTTTGTTTCATATGACGATCAATTCACTCATTATTGTGTTGTGTATTTATTGACATAGAAATCTCACGTGTTCAGTTTCACTGCTTTTACAGATTTTATGGCAAAAACTGAGACTAAATTTAATTTAAAACTAGTTACTTTGTACTGTGAAAATTGTCGAGAATATTTTGTCTAATGAAATTAAAGATTACTGTGTTTCTAAAGGAATGTCATACCATTTTACTATTCCAAGAACACCACAGAAAAATAACGTTTCCAAACGAATTAGTAAAAAGCCCGCGCTATGATAAGCGGTGCTAAATTACAAAAGTGTTTTTTGGGGTGATGTAGTCTTAACTGCAGTGTATTTAATAAACCTTGCCCATTAAAACAAAATCAAACACCATTTGAATGGTGGCAGAAAAAAAAATAATAACCTGCAATTAAGTAGGTAGTTGAAGGTTTTGATTCTACCGCATAGTGCAAAAATAAAAATAAGTAACACTTTCGATGAAAAATCATGGAAAGGTATTCTCGTTGGATATATACCAAATGGCTATAAAGTATAAAATAAAATATGAAATGGTCAGGATGTCATAGTAATGAGGTTAATTTTTGTAATGAAATGAATGAAATCGAACATTTCCGTGACAAAACTGATGATAGATAAGACGTGTTGTCAAGAAAAAAAATCAGTGTCAATAAAATATCCTCAAGACAGTGACAGTCCATAAATCTGATATTCATTCCAAAACTGATTGTTCAAAGTTGAACGGTTTAAAATCAGATGGATTAAAATCAGATAATTTAATATAAATAAGACCATAATGATTCCAACGTACTAAAGCCAAATGTTAATGATAAACCATAATGTCGCAGTTCTTGTGATACAAATATCGACGATTCTTGTCATTAATGGGAAGGAGTGTTAAGCTTACCTACATATTGTGAAATCGGGAATATTTTATTGTGTTGATTCAGTTACTTGCAAAGTACCTAGTTCATTTAACGAAATTAAAAATCAGGATGAAAGGAGTTTATGGGAAGGTACAATTAAAGATGATTAGATTTTTTTTTTTAACTAATGATACCTGGACATTAGTACCGAAACCGATTAATAGAAATTTTAATATAGTCGATTGTAAGTGGATATTTCGGTTTAAATATATTTATTTTCATAAAGAGAAACTTAACTAAATTAACAATAGGTAGGTTTACTTTTAAATGGATTTATCTATATAAAATAAAATATATAATATTAAAAATCATGAGATGATGAAAATCCATTAAGATATAAGGCACGTCTTGTTGCCAAAGTTTTTATAGTCAAAAGTATTTATCAGATTAAACTGAAACTTTTAGATGTAAGTATGATTCGTTTTGCAAATCAATATATGAATACATCATACGGATCTAAAAACCGTATCTTTAAATGGCATTAAAAAAAAAAAAACATGAAAGTGCCAGAGGGTGTAATCAGTAAAGACGAATAAAGCTCTGTACAGATTAAAATAAGCTGCTAGGTGTTGGTTCGAATTTATACATCAGTGTCTTAACAAACAGGGTTTATAAATTCATCAGTTGATAAATAAATATCAAGTAAAGAGCAAAATTGAAAATGGTAGATATAAATAATTGTTCCTAGGAATTAAAATTAATCGAAGTAATGATACAATAACTTTAGATCAAAGTTCTTCTATAAAAATCCATTTTGTAATGTAAAAATTTGGTATGTCTGACTGTACTCCCATTAGTACACCTATAAATAATAAACCAAATTACGAAGTTCTAAATGCAAATAGTGAATATAATACACCTTGCCGCAACCTTATTGGGTGCTTAATGTACGTTATGTTATGTACACGCCCTGATTTAAGTGCTAGTATTAATATTTTGAGCAGATACACAAACAAAAAGAACAAAGAGTTGTAATTATTTGTCTCAAAAGAGTGCTTAGATATTTGAAGGGCACTATGGAACTAAAATTGAGTCACAAAATAAAATGTGATGATGTTAATCATAAATTATGTGGATAAGTAGATTCCGATTGGGGTGGTAATGATGTCAATAATAAAATAAAAAATACCACAGGTTATTTATTTAAATTATTCAATAACTGTACAATAACTTTGAATACAAAGAGACAAATGTCTGTTGCGGGTTTGTAAACTGAGGCTGACTACATGGCATTTTTTAATCATTATGGCTAAAGTCTCTAGTCACTAGTATTAAAATGAATATTGTCAATCCAGTTGCTATTTTAAAAGACAATAATGGTTGTATTAGTACCTACAGCAAATAATCCTTTTTAGTTATAAGGGTGAATTTCAACAAGAGATTTTTATGTGTCATTTCGGTGGATTTTTTTTATTTCAATGCTATCTACATATTTTTAATGACAAATAAAACTTTAGCCTATTTTATAACATTGTGCGTGAGTGGACATCAAATATCATCAAAAGTTACATATATATTTAAGGATGAATTTTTAAGAGTCCACTGAAATGAAAAGTGTCTACCGAAATGATAAAAATTACCACCGAAATGATATACTGTGCATACTAATCTAACACGAGTTATAACAGCCACCGAAATGAAATTATTTTTGTCCTCATATCACTGAAATGATAAACTTACTTTTTTGGCGGGAAACCGCAAGACGTTGGGACCGGTGCGTTCGCGCCGAGAGCTTGAGCCGGACTGATCCGAAGTGAGGAAAGGTGAGGGGGGCGTAACAACGCAATGTTGACATGGATATTCTACTAAAACTTACTATCCTCTGAAATGATAACTTTTTTTCCAGACAAAAGTTAACTGCCTGTCAAATCCATGAGAAAGAAGATAAACAAACAAAAATAGTTTTATTTGATCGAATGTATTATAATTTAATGATTACAAAATCGATTTAAATCCATATTACGAATGTATTTGCAGGGGAAGGTATTTTATGAGCGGAATTGGGTTCAGGACAGGCCACTGTGATGATAGAATAACACTTTGTAATTTTTTTTTTTCGTCTACTAATGGGTAGAAATCAATTATTTTTTTTGTCAAGGTAGAGAAGTACTTACGCTGTTGAGAAAAAATATATAAAATTAAAAATTAGCACATTGCACTACCGTTCTCAGGTTTGCCGTGTATTTTTTTTGCTTGGGCAATTCACCCATAAAAGGTCAAAACATACTGACATCAAGTATCATTTCTCCAGGGAACAAGTTGAATATAATATAATAAAATTATTTTTTATGTAATCACAGGTAAACAAATAGCGGATGTGTTAACAAAGCTGCTACAAACTGTTGTATTTTAGCAGTTCAGAGATGAGATTTGCTTGCAATGAAGTAACATAATATGTAAACAAATAGAGGATGTGCTAACAAAGCCGCTACAAGCTGTTGTCAACTGCTTAAAAGGCAGATAAGTCAGAGATAAGTTTGCAACAAAGTTACTTATGTATGATTGTGTATACATTTTAAGTATTGATTTATTTGTGGTAATTTACTTATTGTATATTAATTGGTCTAATGAATTGTTCTATTAGAACTATTAATTATAAATTGTTGTAATTGATAATCATTTATGAATTATAAAATAAGTTATAATAAATTATTCATTTTGATGAGATGGTCTGGCTAGGTTTTCCTGGGTTTTCCTAGTCCTTGCAACAAATGTTGGGCCATAATATTGTAATTTCCCCAGAAATCACTTGGAAGGTTTATAGTATTCTGATTATTTAAGTGATTATGATTGTATAAAAATTAATTTATATTTGGACAATTGATGATTAATTTTTGAGGGGGAATGTTGATATTTAGTCTATTTTATTATGCAAAAATTAATCTTTGATTTTCTTTATACTGGCAACACAGTCACTAACGTCACGTAACGTCAAACACAACGTTTCTTATAAAAGGGACGGTTGCCTTTACTCGAGCTCTCACTTCTATCTAAACTGTGCTTGGAGGCAGTTACTATAACCTTCCTTGTGGATATTTTTATATTTGAATAATAAACGTATTTGTTCAAAGTATTTAAATTCAAATTCAAATTGCTGCTGTTTTCTTGACACCCATTTCCTAAAGTATCTAGATTGTGCTAATGTCCATTAGATACAGACTCATTGTGTTAAGACTCATACCGCTTTATTACAAAACGTAGTTAAACCAGGTTTAACTTAGACTTGGTTTATCTCGCATGACGTCTCACTTCAATAATATTCAAAAGAAAGTGACAGCATGCGAGATTAACCAAGTCTAAGTTAAACCAGGTTTAACCACCTTTTGTAATAAGGCGGAAATTGACTAATAATATCTAGACAGAATTCCTTGAAAAACAATAATTGATCTCATCATTTCCGAAATCCTTCCTGCCTTACTGTGCCCTTCGTTATAAAAGGTAAAATCTCAACTTCTAAGCTGAGCGAAGCTGTACGTTCTCTTTCATAGAAAGGATGAATGAAGGCAGGAAACAAAATAATACGCTGGGCTGTCAAAAATTCGCCTGCCAATAGAAAAAAATCCCAATGGGCTGACAGTATTGCTACGTTGAATGATAGCCAATAAAAAGGCCAGCTCTTAGGTGACATGAAGAGTCGACCATTGCTTGACGATATCCCGAAAGAATAACCTCCTTTGAGGACGAACTGTCAAAAATCTTTAGTTTTTCTTTGTTGAAAATAGAACTCTTGCGCATAAGTTCATGCTTCTAAAACCAGTGGTTTAGACTGCGATGTAATATAAAATCACTCCTGTTATCCCCGCAGGGTTAGGAAGAGGTGTACCTAATAGTACACCCACACTTCACGAGGACTGTTTAAGTCCCATGTAAAAGGAAGTGAGCCTATTGCCATCAACCAGGGACAAGTCTAGGGTCCGTGGCTACTACTGAGAAATTTCAGACCCAATAGCACATAGCCCGGCTCGGGAATCGAACCCAGGACCTCATGCTCGGCAGTCGCGATTGCGACCTCTAGAGCAACGAGGTAATCAAACTGCGATGTTTGTCAGTGAATATCCAAAGATACTGAACGGGCTTGAACTTGAACCAGCAAATGTTTACTCAAGCGAGATGGACGGAAGCGGCGATTTGTTAACATTATCTCGACGCAAACGTCAGCTGTCAGTGTTGCCTAGCAATTTATTGTGTTGCCACTGCAATTAACTGGTTCTATGACGTTACTAATACTAGGTAATCTAGAAGAACGTAGGTAGGAACCTCATTGGTTCGATTGTGGCAGGTATGCTAAATTAGAAGACGCAAGAATAGTATTATATCTAGATATTACATCACCAAATGGTTATAAACGCTATAAAAAGGAGTAGGTATTTTTCATAAATTCATCATTGGAAAGTACAGTTTTCAAAAGAATCCAGTATAGAGGAAGACTAGCTCATTAATAGGAGGAAAATATGGAAATACTGATTGTTAACTGAATTAGATAAATTGATCATTAAAGTAATACGCATTAAGGATAGAACATGGATTATCCAAATAGCAGGATATCCAAATAGCAGTTTATCATAACTTCAGGAAAGTCTTCCTGTTTACAGGTGTTGGAGAATAGGTGTATGCAAGACCGATTTCACAATGGTCTGGCAACAAAAAGATCAGTTTGAGTTTTTTTTTGTTATTACTTACGTCTTACTATTTTCGAGCTTACAAAAAATAATTTACATGCATGTTGCCATAAACACTTAAAACATATTTTAACGAATTTCTTCTTACATAATATTTTTGAAGACATCCAAATTCATCCAATTCCAAATTGCCCCAATAATTTTAGAAAGTTATTCTTTTTTTTTATTATATTGCAAAATGAAAACGTTCTGTCTTAACTTACGTGTCTCCTAGTATTCGTGTGAGTCCTTACATACCTTAAAAGTTACTGTAATTGGTAATATTGATGAATTCAACTTACATTACAAGAATTTTATTGTAGGTTTAATAATAAAGTAAGTGCCTCTTATAGTTTTTTGATAATAAATGATACACCGTTAAGTCCCGTTGCAAAGAAATTACTACACGAATGCAATGTAAGTACAGGCGGCCAGCACATCAAGATACCCGAAACTGTCAAATTTTCCTAATCAACCTTGAACCTAATACTTTAACAATAAGGTTGAAAATTTCACAGATTGTTGTAGCTTGATATTACCAGCTGGCGTCTTTACTTGATCGAGGATGCATCACATGCTTTTTTCTCATTTTGTTCTAAATGATCGATGCACTGTTTAATGTGATCTTAGTTGTCTAAATAAATAAAATGATTATTATATAATGTTGGATGCAGTTGTACTTAGAAAAGTCTTAATAAAAGTATACAGTTATAACATAACAGAGGTTAATATAATTAATAGTTATATTTGAGGTTAATGAACTTAATATTATGTACTGTTATAAAAGCTTATAATCAATCGACGTTTTTCTCATCATTAAACTAGATCTCTCGGGATTAAATTAAATAAAAACATGAACTGACAGTAACCTGCCATTAAGATAGATTTGTTTAAATGATTAAATGGCATTTAACAAAAAAATATAAAGTTTCTATCTAACTGGAGTTTTGAGACGTCTTAACATGGTTTGTATTGTATGGCCATCTACGAGTATATTGACTAATGTGACCATCATATTTTTTAAATATTTATTTTGATAATATAGAATGCTTCTCTATGTGCAACTTTGTCCTGGGATTTCTGGAAGCTTGATGACAATAAGTAATATTAAGTAAAGAGACTGTTGCACGAATATATTGATCACTACTATTAATATCATAAATGGGATATTCCATGTTTGATTATTGTTTCGAGTTCCCGATATTTCGGCGCTGTTACAAGCACCATGATCACGGATAAACAATAATCAAACATGGTAAATATCCCGTTTATGATATTAATAGTAGTGTCAGTGACCATGTCAGTTTAAAAACTTATATATATTGATCACTATATACGAGTGCGTACTACCCACACATCTCTCATCACCATCATCATCCACAGACTTCACCCACTGCTGGGTATAAGCTCTTTGATATTGATTGTGCCATCTCGCCGAAGGCCGACCAACACTACTCTTGCCAGTCCTTGGACGCCACTCGATCACAGCTTTGCCCCACCTATGACCTACCATCACCGCGCCTTGCAAGGTGGTAGGTGTCCTGCCCAACTTCATTTTAGTTCCATGACCATCACTCGATTTCCAATATCGAAGACTTTTCGTACATCTCCAGATTTCGACGTTTTTAACTCGGTCTAGTAGTTTTATGCCGAGCATGGAACACTCCAGGGCTCTCTGTGCAACTCTCAATCTGTGTAGGTACTCTCTGTGTAAGTGTCCGCGTCCACGTCTGAGCACCGTACGTCACGGTGGGCTGGGCAGAACACACTGATTTTAGAATAGAATAGAATAGAATAGAATATCATTTATTTGCAAATATGGGTTGGTACATAAGTAGGTAGTAGGTTTTTATCACAGTTCTGCCATATTTCACCATTCGGCATGCAAACATTTTCATTAAATAACATTGTTAAAATTTAAAATTCTTATTTGGAACTAAATTAGTTATGTAAATAAAATTATTACAAATTCAAATACTTATTCATTAAACATGTCAACTTAATTATTATACCTAAAAAGAGAAAATTGTTAAAAATTTAAAATTGTCAGTAACAAGAAATACAAAATCGCAGTCCAAAGATAAATAAACAAACGTACATCAAAATTTCAGGTCATAGACAATACAGATAATACCTACAAATAAACAAAAAAAATTAATTAATTAAAAATTACGAGGTAGTTTGACAAAACTTGTCCGTTAAAAACTCAGTTACACTGTAATATGCTTTGTCTATTAATAATTTACGGAGTGTACTTTTGAATTGCACCGTTTTCAAGTCTTTCCAAGCACTTGGCAATTTATTATAAACAACTGAGGCCATGCAATAAATACTTTTGCGCATCATAGTGGTTTGACACGGTACATTATTTAATTTTGAATTGTCACGTCTGTTTCTTGGGTATACGTCGGCCAAACGTTCAAAACGATTTGGATTGTTCTTCACAAACATCGCTACTTCAAGAATATAAGATATTTTTTATTATATTAATTAGAGACGTCTCTACAACGTAGTAGTTTGATGAACGTCTAGTGTGGAATTTTGGCTGATGTCAGAATGTCGTCCAGTTTGCTGAGTGCAGCCCAAATTGGATTCTTCTGGATATCTCCGGTGTTTAATGCATTTTTCCAAAGGAAAATATATGGACAATCAAGATTAGCATAACAGTCAACCAACTCTGCCAAACCCTACGGGAATAAAAGGCACGATAGTATGTTAAACTTTGTCGTAAATAAGAAAGCACGATCCATCTGCATTTCCCAGTACCATTTTAACAATGTATGACATCTTAACAATAGAAGCATGTAGATTCAAAGAGATTAAGGACAAGAAGACAGTTTGTCAGGCTTTTGTGAAAGTTACGACCTCAACATAGCCATTAGGTACCATTTCTTTTAGAAATGCTTATTTTCTAGTCCTTGTTATCATCAGCTATGAAAGTATAATTAATCATTAAGTCTAGAAAACGAAGTTATATTGATTTCACTATCATTTCGATTGTAAAGTTACCAATTAGAACCCGCTTTTTAAAGTTTTCTAACTTCGTCCTTACGTCAATTTGTCTATCTTGATCCTTGATGATGGGGCAGTCGGCATAACTAATTATGTCTGATAAATTATCATGCACTTTACTTACTGGGTGTAAAGGCGCTTTATGAAGCCGACAAATAAACATTCTGTACATAAAACTGAGTAACACAGAGCAAGCAAACATTTTTGCGGGCAACTTGTTTTTAGTGTGAAAAATCCTGTTTTACGGTTGGGCTCCATGTATCGCACTTAAAACATTGTGCTAATAGATGCATCGAACGGAAAGGGGTCATGGAGGCATCCAAAGTAAAGTTCTTCTATTTAAAACTTGTATTTTTAAACATGTTCAAAATGTAGAACTTTGACCTTCTTTAAATTATCTAAGTTACTAAAAGGTTGCCAGGTGGTTCAGTACATAAAAAAAATCACAATGGCGGGAAGAACACTTTCCTCATGGCTTCGTTTTACCCGACTGCGGCGAAGTCCAAAAGGAGTGTTATTTAAACCCTTTATCTTACTAAGATGACACGCAGACTTCTAGCAAAAATATTACCGACTCAGAAGCAGGTAAATCCAATTGATCTATTATTATGAAATCGAAAGAAAACTATCTCTCGATCATCGATGACCTCACTATAAAACCACAAAGTGCTCTATCGCCCTACTGACCTTCCTAACGTAACTTTAAGTGGTGATTGAGCAAAAAATTCGAACACGAATTCATAACATCATAAAATAGCAGAATCATATTGTAGGTGAGTTTCCACTAAACCTAAATGGAAACGTGCAAGAACTGTCCAATCACATCCATGTCGCATCTCTCGACTCGTCTGTGATTGGTCAATTTATGGCTTCTCTCTATAATTAATATAATTATCTCTCGCTCTGATCAGTGGAAACGCACCTAAGGACAGACCAAGTGGACTGACCTGCGAACTTTCCCCCAATCGGATGTCCGTAGTGACGTAATTATCCGCGAAATTATCGATTATCTAACATATTATTATGTTTTTATATCCGTTTCTTTAATTCCTATAATCGGTATTAATTAGTGTTTTGCAAAGTTTGTTTTTGAAGGAAATGCTATTGAGTTTGTTTTATTAGATTGTGTGCCACTTAATTTTAGTTCCTTAAAGTTGCTGTTAAACTGCAAAACCGTCTCAGACTTTTGTGTAGGTACGTTATCTATGGTAGGGGAGCCCAGAGAGTTTTTCAAAAATCTTATTCATCCTGGAAACCACTAGTTAGCTAGCTACGAAATACTAATACATGTCATCATTCTCCTGTCTCTTTCTCAATTTATTTGGAGTCGGATACCACTGCATTTAACAAACTAAAAAAAATGGCTTCCGGTCCTATTGTATAAATAGTACCTATTTTACATGGAGCGATTGCCTATTAATTTAACCTCCACAAGCCAGTTATTACTGGGTAGTACAAAACATTTTATTACGACTGGTTGTCAAAACTTTTGGGCCACTGACAACCTGTAAAAGATGTACCATTGAAAGCCGCAACCAAAGCACGGAGGAAAGTTGGTACCTAAGTATGTAAATAGCTTAACCTGAAGATTGACCCCAGTTGCTTTTATTATTTAGCCGCAAGCTCCATTACACGACTTTTACTCATGTGCAAAACAAAAGCAAATACAGATTTGGTGTAACGCCCGAGAATGCTTAATAGTAGAAGTAGAGATGCTACTTACAAATTAGTAGCTTCTTCTTAGCGTGTCGATGACAATTTAAATAGTGTCGGCCCATTTGGCGTAGTTTGGCACTTTCAGTAGCTTCCATCAACTCCTGTGATGTGCAAATAGCAGGACAGGCTGGACACGATATCAAGACAGTGCTCCATAGTCTGTGGGGCAAGACCACATTTACACTCCAGGGCAGAGCTAGTAGGTAATGTACCAATTTAATACTTATTGACTTGCCCCAAATCACTTGAAGTACTAATTTATCACGCACAATAAAATCAAATAATAAATAAACCACATACCAATCTCGTAATAGGTAGTCGGTTATATAAAATAGGCACGTCACGTCATTCTATCCATGATTAAGTATCTAGTGTCTAGTATGAAATTAAATAGGTACCTAATTATCTACCTAGAAGTCTACTATCTAGGAAAACTGGTCTATGGTCAGGAACTCGACTAATGCATAATAATAATAATTGGCTGGCAATATTTCCACTTTCTACGTTTTATAATATACGGAAATTATAATATTTGTGTAACTTTTCTATTAATCTTGGTAAGGCTATCAATATTCTATGACAGGTAAATTATAAGGTACATATATTGCCTTACAACCTAATACATTACGGTGCTAATGTTGCTTACCCACATGGCATAAACCAGGTATTTTCTCTGTTTTATCAGTTAATATAAAGTGCAGCTAAACTACCTATAGTCCAAGATCCCAGGGCCGCCAGACGTCACGTATTTTCTGACGAAGGAAATGTGGGCGATTGAGTAGTGTTAGTATGAACTAAGAACACACTACTACCAGCTAGGTTGCTTGGACGGTCAATTTTCAGGTATCAGGTCATCAAGGTACATACAAAAATCACTTACTTCACGTATTTTCTCCAAGCTGATTTTTACGTATATTTTAGGCAATATCCTTAAAAATAAATCGCAAATACTCCCAGACACTTTCCGTCGGCCGTATTGCTTGACAGACGCTTTAAAGAATACATAAACTCCTAATGTTTTAATACTTAAAGCTAATTGATCGGGTTATTGCCATGCTATATTGGGCAGGCGCTCCAACATGCACCCGAGTGGTCAAAGCAACGTTTTCAACAAAATTCTGAAGACACAGACAATGGACAGATCCTGTTGAATGCCCACCGAATGAGTCCAGTGGAGGTCTGTATGTCAGCCACACGAGCGATGCCATGTGTTCTCGGGTAAACAGTCACAATACGTTTAAGTCTAAACTTTTTGGGAACTTTAAAGCGTCCGATAGGCAAAACGGCCGCTAGGAAGTGTCTGGGATTGTTGGCAACTTATTTTTAATATACGTTTTAATATACGTAAAAATCAGCGGACAGAAAATACGTGAAGTTAGTAATGTTTTTATGTACCTTGATAGCCTGACACCTGAAAATTGGCCGTCTAAGCAAGCTAGCTGGTAGTCGTGCGTTCTTAGTTCATACTAACACTACTCAATCGTCCACATTTCCTTCGTCAGAAAATACGTGACGTCTGGCGGCCCTGGGATCTTACTCTACTATAATTATATATTCTAAACCTATATGTATAAGATATACTGTATACTCTTCGTTTCTCGTTATTCTGGTAATTTTAGCTATAGGAAATTACCTAAGTGACGATTTTTTATAGTATCAAGACCAAAAAATACATCACTTTCCAAAGTAACGATGTCTGGATGAACTGTGTGAAGGATAATTCCCCGAAACCACCAGCCTACCCTTATAAGGTAGACTGGTAGAAAATGCCCAAGGCATGAAGTCCGCCTTTGTACGATTTTTGTGCTTAAAGTTTTAATACATGTATAGCAAGAAAAGTGGTGTCTGATGAGGATGAGATGACGAGTAAATAGTATAATCATAATAATATTTTATCCTTACATAGTATAAAACAAAGTCGCTATTTTTGTCTGTTTGTTTGTCTGTATGCTTAAATCTTTAAAACTACGCAACGGATTTTGATGCGGTTTTTTTAATAGATAGAGTGATTCAAGAGGAGGGTTTTAGTATATAATTTGAACGACATCCACGCGGGTGAAGCCGCGGGCATCAGCTAGTTTGAAATAAAAAAGTACACATAAATAGCAAATACATGTTCGATGTTCACTTAAAAGCAAAATGATTAATGACCTTCATGCATGAAGTAATAGTATGGAAAAAAAAGAAATCATGCTGCGTCAACCTCAAACAAATTCGGATACGAATAAGAGAATGATGATGATTCTGTTATCTATGATGATGATCAATAGATAAATAAAGTGAGTTTAAAAAAATAAGAGTTTTGTTTAATTAATAATGTTGATATTTACCATCACCAACTTACTTGGCAGATCATTTCATACAAATTCTGATCCATTTTAGAATTTATTCGGTAAGTAGTCCGTACGTAGAGTACCTACTATTCTCCGAAATCGTGAAATAAAAATAAGCCCTTTGTAAATTGTAATGAATACCTCCCTACCGAAGTACCTATTTGTCATAGCTACATTTTCTAGTTCCTTTTACGAGTTGACCGAGAAACCTAAAAGCCTATCTCTGTAAGCTTTAAGTTAGAACGTGACCAAACTTCAGACTGCGTGGCTTATCATCAATCCTAACGGAACGGAGAGGAAATTTGTAGATTTCCTTTTTAACCAAGTTAAGCTACCATTTGTAAGTGAACTAGCGAATAGGTATTAATAAATAATTTTGAAAATCGGACTACAATAAGTAATTGACGGAGATATCGGTGAACATAAATAAAAAAAAACATAAATAGAGAACCTCCTCCATTTTGGAAGTCGGTTCAGGAGAATACTTTTTTTTTTTTTTTTTTTTTTTAAAGTATGAAACTTTGTTTTATAGCTTCATGGTAGGTAGATTAACATCAAGCTGTCCGGATTTTTCCAGGCATGTCTGTTTCTTTGGCGACCTATCTCATTTTTCGGCCTATTTTTGGCTGAACTTTTTGACTAAAGGAGGCTAATGACAATCCGGATTTTTTAAATTTCATTAGGGGGTTGACATTATGAAATTTAAAAAAATCACACATCGTCAGTTAACAAAATGTGTCTAACCGTAAACTCATGGAGGAGTTTACGGTAAGACACATTTAATTGTACAGTGAGGGTCAGAAATTGTTTAAAATTTAAATTAATGTTTATTCGATTTTTATTTCGAGAGATATTATTCGATTATTGGCCCCAAGTCCGGTTACTTGACCGACCTAAAATTGTCTTGTTATGCGAATTTTTGTATCAAATACCTGTTCCAAACTTAACAACAGGCTATCAGTTTTTATATTCTTTATTTATGTCCGTAACCAAATTACATTTTAAAATTGCAACAGGAATTAAAAGATATACTTACGACCAATAAATTTTGCATAATAATTTACGGACTCTGAAAACCAGTTCGCACAAACTATTTAGTTTGGGAATAAGAATAAATCGATTTATTTTGAATTGAGTAAATCGACTATTTATGACATAGATAGAGCAACATTTGGACAACACCAAAATTAAAAATAAAATTAATCGTTCGATTTTTAAATTGCTCAGAGAAATTCGCGCGCGTCTTTATCCGTTGTTTTCCATTAACTGCATAAAATCTGTGGTTAGTTAGGTAAGATCGCGTGTAAGATAATAGTTAGTCAATTGTGTTTGTTCCACAATTACTTTATTCTCTACCTATTTGTACTTTTGGTGCTGATATCATTATAGGACGTTTGTCGCAATTAATTTCCTGGTTTGACACTGATATTTTAATTATGGTTTTTATAACTAGGTAGAGTAGGTAGGTACTATTATTATGCCTGTGTAACCTGTGTTCATTTACAGTAAGTATTACAAAATGTATTTAATAAGTAAGTAATAACGAAGAATGTTAAGTTAGTAACTGAACGACTATTTCCGTGTATTTAGTTGCAAACGACACAGCAGTAGGTATTACTGCAGTCTGCACTCATGAAATAAGGTCAATATGAGTCATGAGATCACTAATTTCGATTTATAAGCTAGGAAAGTAGCTATTACAATTCACTGTACCTACTAGCTTCCGGAACATGACTTCCGTAACAACCCTTGTATATATCCACAACGTGCTCTGCATATAAATTCTTCCGACATTCTTACATCTTCAAAACAAATACAACATAAACGCATACTTTAACAATATCTACTCCTGTATCAAAATGTTCCTACATACAGTGGAGCGTCGATTATCCGAATGTCGATCAACTGAACGACCACTTATCCGAACTCGTCGCAGTCCATCACCACCTCGAGACTGAAAAACCAGCTCTTTTGTTTTTGTCGGAGACGCAGATCGGATGTCCGTCAGACGTGTCGTACCTTTCATACCCAGGGTTTACCCTGGAGCACAATTTCAAACCACGTGCGGGTGTGTATGCATGTACGCCCGGGACGACATCTGTTATCGGCGTCTCCGCAACCTTGAAGACTCAAGGTTTTCTGCACTTTGGGCTCTGGTGGACACTGGCATAGATAAAATTATTTATGCCTGTGTCTACCGCTCGCATAGCGGTGATCAGGAGACAACCAGGCTTACACAGTACCTTAGTGAGGCGGCGGATGTGGCTCAGCAGAGGTACCCTTCTGCCCAGTTTGTGCTACTGGGGGATTTTAATGCCCACCACCAGGAGTGGCTCTTCCCATACCAGTGCACAGATCATGCTGGACGAGAGACGCATAGGCTAGCGCTAGCGCTAAATCTCACCCAGCTGGTCCAGGGAGCAACGAGGGTGCCTGATGTTGAGTCGCACACAGCCAATTGCTTGGACCTTCTGCTGACTACAGATCCAGACCGCAACTCGGTTGAGATTTCTTCACCTTTAGGTAGTTCCGACCTCTGTCTGGTGAAATCTGTATCTGTCTACTCCCCGCCCGATCCCAGCCTTAAAGGCACTCGGCGGGTTTGACGATACAAGTCAGCAGATTGGGATGAGATGCGATCTTTCTTCGCATGTTATCCTTGGCAGTCTTCTTGCTTCTCTTCAGATGATCCTTCGGAGTGCGTAGATGCTGTGACAGATGTTTTGAGGCAGGGGATGGAGTACATTCCGTTCTCTGACTTAACAATGTCCGGCGAAGCTCGACCATGGTTTGGCGCCGAGTGTAATCGCGCTGAAGCGCTCAAGCATGAAGCGTACCTAGCATGGGCCGATGCTCGAATCTGTAAGCCAAATAACGTAGGTCAGAAGAAGAAAGCCTTTAATAGGGCTGCCAAGTCCTGCAAGAAGGTGTTACGGAAAGCTCGGTTCGACCACGTTAGCCGAATAGGGACAAAACTTGCTTGGTACCCTGCTGGTAGTAAAGCATTTTGGTCCCTGGCTAAGTCAGCTCAGTACGAATCGGCCACTGCCAGAGGAAGGACGTATCGCTTTGTGTCACAAACGCTCCCGTGTTTTTCGTGCATATATTTTCGAGATTGTACACCGATTACCACAATTTGATACACTTATTAATTTTGATCAAACATGTTGCATTCCCCCCCCCGCTCGACGCGCTCGCGATCGGTCGCGTTTGAGTACGCTCTGTGTTTAAAAATCTATATAAAAGTAAAAAACTAGTTTTTTCTGTCTATATTGTGATAAACAGTATTATATTGTCACAAGAAACGCAAATTATCAGTGAAAATACATAAAAGTGCATAAAACAAAACAATAATAACAGTTCAAGCTCTAAAAAGTTCGTTATTATGTGTTGTGATTATCGGACAGTGACACTCCGCGCATGACCTTGCTTTCATATTAGCGGTCAGAGACTTTGCCGAGTTTTTGCTCTAAGAACCAACAGAACTCTAATTTCGCCACTCTAATAACAGCGCATTTGGCCTAGCGGTCTAAGGCGCTACACGGAGCAACGACGTGTCGCGAGTTCAAATCTGACCGAGACACATCACTTTTTGTGAATCGTCAGTAGTTGTTCTCTAATATTACTGAGAATACCCGACTCAATGTCTAAATTAACGAAAACATCACCAAAGAAGAAACAGTCCCCATCACGTTCCGAGTCGGACTTACTAAAATTATTAAACGTCGACGACGGACACCCAATCAACCCCGTTACAAACAATGCCCAAAGATCTAAGCGGCGTTGTCCTCCAACGACGGACGTGAATGATGGCTTAGATGATTTCAAGATGGAAATCAAGACTATGTTGCACAATATGATATGCTCACAGAACACTCGCATGGACCAGTTAGAAAACCTCATCCTTGAAGTTAAACAAATAAACAATAACATAGAAGGAACGAATACCGAAATTGAAAAATCCATGACATCTATTTCTGATCAATTGACTTCACTTGAGCTGAAAATGGATGCTGCCGCTGGATGAGAGACGCACGGGACCGGTCAATGTGGCGACGCCTGGGGGAGGCCTATGTTCAGCAGTGGACGTCTTTTGGCTGAAATGATGATGATGATGATGAGCTGAAAATAATGGGTCTCGAAAGGGAACGAACCTCAATAAATTCAAAGTTGGCTGAGCTCGAGGACAAGCTGGATTCTTTCGACCGTTCCATGATCAAAACCAGTGTTGAACTACGTAACGTTCCAAAAAGGCCAAATGAGACTAAAGAAATGCTATATAATTCTTTCCTGGAGCTATCAAAACAACTAGAGCTCAACATACAAGTGTCTGATATACGCGATGTGCTACGACTACCTTCAAAAAAAGAAATGCCAAATTCTACCATAACAGTTGAATTTACAAATACCCTCGTCAAGAGTAATTTTTTATCAGCTGTCAAAGCTTATAACAAGAACCACTCTAACAACAAACTGAGCTCCAATAGCCTAGGCATGGTACCGAATACCCCCGTATTTATAGCAGAACAACTGACTGCCTCCTCCAAGCGACTCTTCTACCTAGCTCGCAATTATGCTAAGGCGAACCAAATCCAATTTTGTTGGACATCTAACGGACGTATCATGCTGAAGAAGGATCCGGAAAGTCAGTATATCGTTATAAAAAGCGAAACACAACTCAACCAACTGCGTTTAAAGGATAATAATGCATGACTAGTATTCCTGTTTTGTCCTAACTTTGGACTAAATAATGTTTCTTATTTTAAATTTGTTCTACGTTTTTGTACTGTGCTTATTGAATACATTTTAAAATTAGTCTTCATTGAAAACATGACATACTCTACAACTACACCATACACTACAGCCACATCATACACTACACACAACGCTCACAAACATAACTTTCTCACATTCATTACACATACACTACATAAATTCTCACATACTGCCATACTATCCATGTACCCACACTTGTATCATTTAACGCTTTACATAAT
Source organism: Diarsia mendica (assembly GCA_949316265.1). NCBI lineage: Eukaryota > Metazoa > Arthropoda > Insecta > Lepidoptera > Noctuidae > Diarsia > Diarsia mendica. Next base: position 17,695,289 of record OX438902.1, on the reverse strand, counting down.
ACCTCCCCATTACCGCCTTATTCCTAACCCACATAATCCTGACACCTACCATAATAATGTCTAACAAAACGTATGATTTAATCGATAATGTTGATCACTTTTCTGTGTCGGATACATACACATGCTCCCCAGAACAAACACAAAAGTATATTGAACAATCTACATATCAATTAAAAATCCTTTCACAAAATATTAGATCTATTAATGTTAATTTTGCTGATCTACAAACCTTATTACACCGTATCGATATTCAGTGTGAACTCTTAGTGCTGACTGAATGTTGGTTAAAATGCTCCAGTAACGACCACATACCCGCTCTACAGAATTATATTGCCTATCACACCACCAAACACCTAAATAAGAGCGACGGAGTGGTCGTCTATGTAAAATCCACTCTCGTATCTACATATGATGAACCTGACTTTTTCGGATCTGCGTCGGGTTTAATAATAAGATTAGACTCAGATATAGCAATACTTTGCATATACCGATCGCCCGCAAACGATAATATCCAAACGTTCCTCTCTGCACTCAATATAATACTCCAGTCGTTGTCGAACTACAAAACTGTAATAATAACGGGAGACATTAACATAGACATTAAACATAACTCATCAGACACACGAACTCACGAGTATCTTATTACCTTAGCGTATCATGGATTCTTACCTGCACATACGAAGCCTACCAGAGGGAATAACTGTTTAGACCACCTTATAGTTCGCTCCAAGTCTAAACCTCTGACGCTTGTTTATGATTCAACTGTAACCGATCATTATTCTTCTCTATTTTGCCTTAACAAAATTACAATTAAATCCAATTCCCCAAAATGTATAAATAAAATAAACTACGATGATCTTGACACAGTTATGGCAGGCTTAGACTTCTCACCTATTCTATCTATTACAGATCCAAATGATGCTGCGGATACCTTTATCAGACTAACTAAAACTGCTATAGATGACTGCACTAGTATGATAAAGGTGTCCGCAAAGAAACAAACTCTGAAACCCTGGATAACGCCAGGTTTGCTGAGGTGTATACGTAACCGTGACTCTTTGCATAAAAAAGTTAAGCAATACCCTGACAACATCATAATCAGTACCACCTATAAACGATACAGAAAATTTTGTACAACATTATTAAAAAAAGCGAAAAGAAAATACGATTCCCAAGAATTGAATAAGGCTATGAATAACCCTAAAAAACTTTGGGAAACTATAAAAAATATCACAAATACTACCAAAATCAAACACACTTACACACAGTTGTTATCAGCATCATCATCTCCGATACAGTCTTGCAATGATGTAAACCAATTTTTTGCAAGTATAGGAAGGAATCTTGCAGATAGTATTAACACTAAACAATCACTGACCCACTCTTCACTCACCCACACATCTGCCTTCAAAAATTCATTTGTGTTGGAAAAGACAGATCCCGACGAAATTATCTCTACCATAAATATGCTACGAACCAATGCGGCTACCGGCTGGGATGGTATATCCACCTGGTTCTTAAAACGCTACGCCACATACCTTGCACCTATACTATGCCACATTTTCAACCTCTGCTTTGACTTAGCTATTTTTCCTACTTCGTTCAAAAAGGCAGCCATTCATCCTATTTTCAAGGGCGGCAATGGGTGCCTCGTAAATAACTACCGCCCCATAGCGGTACTTAGTACTTTATCAAAAATACTCGAACGTTTAATTAATAAAAGACTCACTCACTATCTTGAACATTACAATATTTTGTCACCACAACAATTTGGCTTTCGTAAAAACAAATCCACAAATGACGCAATACACAAGTTGACTAATCACATAGTGAAGAATTTAGACAGTAAAAAAAAGGTGCTGACCATTTTCTTAGACCTTACGAAAGCCTTCGACACTGTGCCCATTCCGACCCTTTTACTCAAGCTTGAACGCATAGGTGTTAGGGGCCCTCAACTTAATCTATTTAAAAGTTACCTTACAAACCGCTCACAATTTGTGACTATGGATAACTATCACAGCGATACACTTGCTATCGAATATGGCGTACCGCAGGGAAGTATTTTGGGGCCCACCTTGTTCCTCGTATTTATCAACGACCTCTGCAACCTAGATATCCCAAATGCCCAAATAGTTTCTTATGCAGACGACACTGCAATAACTTTCACCGCGAACTCATGGTTGGAACTACAGTCAATTGCGCAAAAAGGATTTAACTCCACCCTAAGATGGCTTTACACACACGCCCTGACCCTAAATACCACTAAAACAAATTTTATGACTTTCTCAATAAATACAATTTCCCAACCAAAACCCTCTATGTCCCTAAAAGCTCACTCGTGTAGTTGTATGTCGCAGCAGGTTTGCCAGTGCCCTTCACTTACTCCAACAGATCAAATAAAATATCTTGGTATTTTCATTGACCAACACTTAAACTTCAAATCACACATTAATACCCTATCCGGCCGCGTACGGAAACTTATTTATATTTTTAAAACACTGCGACATGTAGCACACGCTTCAGTTATTCGGAATGTCTACTTCGCTCTTTGCCAATCACTAGTCACGTATTGTATTTCCTGCTGGGGTGGAGCTGCAAAGACAGTGATGAAGCCTATAGAGATCGCTCACAGAGCCATACTTAAAGTTGCCACCTTTCGCCCTATCCTATTTCCTACGACTGAACTTTATAAATCCTGGAACGTTTTGAATGTTCGACAACAGTTCATTTTACATGCAGTCTTACTCCAACATTCCAGAACGCCATATATAAATATTTCTAAACGTCGGAAGGACATAATCTGCACTGTTCCACCTCCACGTACCTCTTTCGTAAAACGATTTTCTTTATATCTTGCTCCTTCTCTCTATAATAAAATCAACGCTAAATGCCCAATCTTTAAACTGTCTTTTCACAATTGTAAAAAAACTGTTCGAACACTCCTCTCGGACCTCAATTATGATGACACTGAATTATTCCTCACTAAGTAGTCATATAAACACATACACACACACACACACACACACACGTACATACACACATACACACGCACACACTACCATACACACATAACACTTACATGCAACAACACAGACGCACACAGTCACTCTCTAGATAATTATGCATTCCAGAAATGATAATGAAATATAATAATTATAACTTTATAATTTTGAATTTCATTTTCATATTGATTTGTTTTTGTTTTACTTCGTTTATAATTTTGGTTTAATATTTATTTTAATTTTGTCTTTAATTCTATTTTGATTTGGTTTCTAATTTTAAATTTTATTTTAATTCTGATATCGATTTTGAATTTTAATGTGATATTGATTTTAATTTGTTTGAATTTAATGAATTTTATTGTCTTTTATCACATTTATGTATTGTTGCTATTAATTGTTGTGAAATATTTTTATATTTTTATAATAATCCGCCATTCAGGGGACCGGCACTGTCTCTCCTTAACACAGGCTAAATGTTAGCCTATCTAGGAGATCAGTACTTCACCCGTTTTCAAAAAAAAAAAAAAAGTCGGTCGAATCGAACTTCTGTCGTCCCTCACTTCCACCACTGCTTAAACCCGACGGGTCACTGGCCCACTCCGCTGAAGATAAGGCAAATTTATTTGCCACTCTTTTTGCGGAATCTTCGCGTCTTGACAGCGGCGACGCCAGCCCCTCGGCCTCTCCTGCTGGATGCGATACGAGTATGTCGGACATTCGCATCCATCAGAAGGACGTCTGTAGGGTGCTGCGTAATCTTGACGTGAACAAAGCTAGTGGCCCTGACGGAATACCGGCAATTGTACTGAAGACGTGTGCGCCTGAATTGTCTCCGATCTTGACGCGCCTGTTTCGCCTCTCGTTTGAGACTGGTAAAGTACCGAAAGCTTGGAAGCAGGCTAACGTGCAACCCGTGCCCAAAAAGGGCAGTCGAGCTGACCCGGCCAACTACAGGCCTATTTCAGTCACGTCCGTACTCTGTAAAACTATGGAGCGTGTACTGAATAGAAAGTTCCTGGCATACCTAGAAGCCAATGATATCCTCAGTGACCGACAGTATGGCTTTCGCCAAAACAGGTCTACTGGGGATCTTCTAGCGTATGCCATTCACATCTGGAGTGAGGCCATTGAGAAACACGGAGAAGCGCTTGCCGTTTCCCTCGATATCTCAAAGGCATTCGACAGGGTGTGGCATGAAAGCCTTATTGCAAAGCTTCCTTCTTTCGGTCTACCTGCTGGACTTTGTGCTTGGATTGCAGACTTTCTGAGGGATCGGTCTATTCGAGTGGTCATTGATGGCTGCTCGTCTGACCAATTGGCTATCAATGCCGGGGTGCCTCAGGGGTCGGTTCTCTCAGCAACTTTATTCTTGCTGCATATTAATAGTCTGCTAGTGCCCGGCACCTTTGGGTATGCAGATCAGTGCCGGGGTGCCTCAGGGGTCGGTTCTCTCAGCAACTTTATTCTTGCTGCATATTAATAGTCTGCTAGTGCCCGGCACCTTTGGGTATGCAGACGACAGCACTGTTGCTGACGTCCAACGCGCGGGCTAGTGGGTCTCAGATCCAGTCTCTACGCGACCGCGAGGCCATGGTGGAGCGGTTGAACTTGTCCTTGAAGGCTGTCTCCGAATGGGGCGACGCCAACCTGGTCAAGTTCAATGCTGCTAAAACCCAGGCGTGTCTCTTTTCCGCAAAAAGGAGCGATTTCCAACAGTCTCCTACTTTCCGTGGTGTGACCGTGCCGTTAACCGATCACATTGAGCTTCTTGGCGTTACGTTTACGTCAACCCTCAATTTCAGTCCGTTCATCGAGGCTAAGGCTAAACTGGCTGCCAAGAAGCTGGGAATCCTAGCAAAGGTGAGACAGTATTAGAGTAAGATCCCAGAGCAATCAGACATAACTTATTTTCACACGGATGAAACCTGAAGTTTTCAGTAGCGTCTCGTGTGCCTTGAATACCTACGCGCTTTGTGGAACTTGCCGAGTGACACCTGGGCAGGTACCAGGTGAGAAAGGTGACTAAAAATAAGAATTATTTAACTTAAATTCACATGGCTGATTTTTATATAAATGTCATGTAGAATATTATTTTAAAGTAATATCATAAGTGTCAGACACTTTTGATGGACCAGAGCTTTTGTCAGACGCTTTTAAGCTTGGTTTTTGGAGCGCTTGACCAATATAGCATGGCAATATCCCGATCAATTAGCTTTAAGTATTAAATCATTAGGAGTTTAGTATTATTTAAAGCGTCTGTTAAGCAATACGGCCGACGGAAAGTGTCTGGGAGTATTTGCGACTTATTTTAAAGGATAATTCCTAAAATATACGTAAAAAACCGCTTGGAGAAAATACTTCACGTATTTTGTCAAAGCTGTTTTTTACGTATATTTTCTACTCCCAGACACTTTCCGTCGGCCGTATTGCTTAACAGACGCTTTAAATAATACTAAACTTGCTCTGGTCCATTAAAAGTGTCTGACACTTATGAATTTATGATATTACTTAAAAATAATATTCTACATGACATTTGTATAAAAATCAACCATGTGAATTTAAGTTAAATAATTTTTATTTTTAGTCACCTTTCTCACCTGGTACCTGCCCAGGTGTCACTCGGCAAGTTCCACAAAGCGCGTAGGTATTCAAGGCACACGAGACGCTACTGAAAACTTCAGGTTTCATCCGTGTGAAAATAAGTTATGTCTGATTGCTCTAGGATCTTGGACTATATTTCACACCGAAACAGCTGCTCAACTTATATCAAACGCAAGTCCGATCGTGTGTGGAGTACTGCTCTCATCTCTGGGATGGATCCGCTAAATACCAGCTTGATGCGCTAGAGTCAATTGAGAAACGAGCCAAGAGGCTCATCGGCAATAAAAATAAAATAAAATCATTTAATTCGAGTATCACAGACTCATAATAGAAATAATACGTTCATACATGGTCACATTACATAGGTACATATTACATAACATTAAATTCAATTCACAAACAATTTCATTCACTTAATTCAATAATAGTAACAAGTCAGTCACATAAAACACAAATCCATACACAATTCACATAATAATAATAAAGGACTGTCAGCCGCATCAACCTGCCACCTGTCGCCTACAACAGTGGGAGATGATGGCGCAGTCAAGTCGTCCCGCGAGCGCGGCCAGCATGTTGTTAGCGCTCCCCCGCACTCGCCGCACTAACGACGCGCTTCTCTTTCGCATAATGGCGTGGAAGCAGTCCACGCGCGCTTCTGCAAACATAGTCGATGCACTGCAATAGCGGGGGAGCGGACATCATCCTGAACGCGTTATTGAACTGGACCCGAAGGGCGCTGTATGACTTTTGCGTATAGCTAGTCCACAAGCTGCACGTGTACAGTGTAGTGCAGTAGGCTCTAAAAAGAGTTATTTTAACTTCTTTCGAGCACCGTGCAAACCTGCGGATAACCATGTTCGCTCTGACCGCCAGCGCCCTCCGCTCCCGCTCAACGTCCGCATCATCTCTCAAGGCAGGCGTCACGAAATGTCCCAAATACTTGAAGATATCCACCCTTTCCAACGGCAATGACGCGCTTGTCAAGTCAAAGCTCCAGAGCCTTGAACATCGTCGACGAGTAGCTAGCCTTTCGGTTTTCTATCGGTTACATTTCGGAGAGTGTGCGAGGGAATTGCACGATCTAATTCCGCCAAGCCCGTTCCATCATCGGACTACAAGACGTACGGCGATGCGCCACCGTTATATGGTGGACATCCCACCCATACGCACTAAACGGTTTGGGAATACTTTCATTGTGCGTACAGCTAAGGAGTGGAATTCCCTGCCAGAGTCTGTATTTCCTGATAGCTATAACCTAGGGGTCTTTAAGTCAAGAGTGAATAGGTTACTTCTAGGTAAGCGTGCTCCATCGTCGACCGCATCATCACTTTCCATCAGGTGAGATAGTGGTCAAACGCGAACCTATCAATAATAAAAAAAAAAAATTAGCTTACCCACCTTTGCATAAATAGTTTACATTTTCCAGATTACAAATCTATAAAATTTTAAAATTCCTTTATATTTTATTTGCTTTGCTCAAATGGTAAAAAAATATAGGAATAATAATAAAATTCTGTAGATCCGAAAAAAAAAAAAAGTCTCATCCATTTATGCAAAGGTGATAATAACTATACTGGTTGTAGAATCCTGTGTGCATTGCTACTTGATGGCAGATAATAATATTATGGTGGTTTCCACGGGTAGAAATGCTAAAAACCAAGATTATTCCAGGTCGATCCAGCACTGATGTTAATATGTTGTGAACATTTAGAACCGGTACCAAAGCCTTTAGTTGAACATTCTCGTCGATGCGTTTATATATCTACTACATGAGATTCAAGTTGGACCTGTTACAAAAACATAAACATATAAAATCAGAAAATACATTCACTGCACTGACTGCTTCGTCTAGTGGTCTCAAGCACGACTACTGAGCGTGAGGTGCTAGGTTCAATTTCTAGGTAAGGCATAGTGTTTTGTGTTTTATTTTTTATGTAAAAAATACATTAACGATTTCATTTTACGAGTATTTCAGCGTCATTCGTTTTCATAATCATCATTTCAGCCAAGAAACGTCCACTGCTGGATATAATTTTAAGCCTCCCTCAAGTGTTGACCGCACATTGACCGGTCCCGTGCGTTTCGCATCCAGAGGATCCCCGCAACCTTTACCTTTATACCTACATTTGGAAATTGTCAGTAAGTAGGTACTTGATAATACCGTAATTTATTGCACACTGTACGGAAATTTTCATTAGCAGCGACAGAGTCTGGTTTTTTTTACCCTGATGGCAAAAGACTCGCCTCATTTTAACGTATTATAATCATAATCATAATCATAATCATTTATTAGTTTGCAAACATGGGTAAAAATTGGTACATAGATGTTGTCTTAAAAGTAAGCTCTCCATGTTCTGCCGTCGCATGGGCATGCAAAACATAATCAATTAAATATAATTATTTCAGAAAGCAATCAAAATTATACAATTCCATTTAAACAAATTACATGTCAAGACATTTAAAACACAATAAATAGGAAATAGTAAAGAAAAAAGTCAAAAATATTACATCAAATGTCACTGGTTACAATATTAGGGATGTCAATACAAGCATGTCAATTAAAATAAGAAAAATAACAAGTAAGAAAATAATTGGTCAATCAAATTACCTTTTAAAATTTTATGTGCATGTCAGAAATAGATATATAAATTAATAACAAAAAAAAAATAATACCAAAAAGTCTAACATAAAAGCTATTTCCTACTTAGGTCCCACAGTTTTTTTTCCGATAGGAACTCTGAGATATTATAATATGCTTTGCAGATCAGAAACTTTTTTAGGTGGCTTTTAAACAGATTAACATTTAAGGTTTTTATTGACTCTGGTATGTGATCATATATAATTGGTGCCATGCAGAAAACACTTTTATGCATGAGAGCTGTCTTAGACTGTCTTGCACATAACATATTGGCGTGTCGTCTACTTCGGTTATTCAAGTCGGATAGTTTGGGAAATAAATGTGGGTTGGTTTTTACAAATACCGCGACCTCAAATATGTACAGAGAGGGCAGTGTCAATATTTTATACCGAATAAAAAATGGTTTACAAGTGTCTGTGCATTTCAAACCGAACATCGCCCTAATACACTTTTTTTGACATTTAAATACTACTTCTTTATTTGTTGAGTTCCCCCAAAACATAACGCCATATCTTAATATTGACCCCACTATTCCATGGTATGCTGTCACAAGAGCATCCGTTCCTATGACTGGAGCGAGTTTATATAACGCATAAGTCGATTTACTAAGTCGCTTTGCTAATTCTTCTGTGTGTGCTTTCCAGTCCAAACGTTGGTCTATTGTTAAGCCTAAGAACTTGGAAGTGCTGACTTGATTTATTTTATTATTATCGTAGTCAATATTCATCGTCATATTTTTGCGTTGACTGAAAGCCATTATTTTTGTTTTGTCAATATTTATTTTGAGATTATTATTGTCAAGCCATTTTATTATTGAATTAATAGTATTAGTTATGTCATTATTATAATTTTGTTTGTTTGTACAGTCAATGGTAATTGTGCTGTCGTCAGCAAAAAGAGTCATGTGGTGTTTCGTCACTTTGGGCAAGTCATTTATATATAGTATAAAAAGAGGGGGGCCAAGCACGCTCCCCTGTGGTACACCATATAAGTTTGATCTGTCACGTGACCTATAGACCCTTTCGTATTTTGTTTTCGGATCTACCTGTGAAATTTCTACATATTGCTTCCGGTTTTTTAGAAAGGATTCGATTAGCTGTAGGACGTTTCCTCTTATGCCGTAGGCTTCTAATTTGTTAAGCAAGATATTGTGATCAACATAGTCAAATGCTTGAGTCATATCGCAATATATTGAACAAACAGGAATTCTATTGTCAACATTTACAATTACTTTATTTAAGAAGTCAAAAATGGCCATGTTAATTGTTTTGTCTTTTCTGAAGCCTTTCTGTTCTTCTGTTAAAATGTCATGTTTTATTAAATATTTATTAATTTGTTCATATATATACTTTTCAAATATTTTTGAGAATATTGGCACCAGTGCAATAGGTCTATACGACTCCGTGTTTTCTTTGTCGTTTTTTTTGTACAGAGGTTTTACTACGGCAGTCTTAAGACCTACCGGATATGTGCCTCGTATTATACATAAGTTCAGTATGTGACTTAAATGTCCACTAATGCTGTCCGATACATATTTAATAGTTTTTGTGGAAATGCCATCATGTCCTACACTATTAGTGTTTTTAAGGGATTTGATTATGTTTTTTATGTCATTTTCACTACTTGGTGCCATAAACATAGAGTGGCTCGGTTTAGAGATATTTGTAGTTGTTTGTATGCCCCTATTACAGACTGGTTTAATTTTATCAGTGAAAAAATCATTAAAAGCATTTGCTATGTCACGTGGATGCGTTATATTTGAACTTCCCATTTTAATGCTTGTAATTGTATTCCCAGGTAAATTAGTTTTTGACCGGTTTATGATTTGCCATGTCGCTTTTGACTTGTTTAATGAGTTTTTAATTTTATATGTATTTTGAGCACGTTGTGTTAATTTAATTATTCGCTTGTATGTGTTGGCATATCTATTTAGTTCTTTTTTATTTGCTTCATTTTTGTTCAAACGGTAACGCCACAAGAGTGATCTTTTCTTTTTGCTACAAGCTCTAATTCCACGCGACACCCATTGAGGTCTATTGTGTAGTTTTAATTTTATTCTCATAAGCGGAAAGCATAAGCCATAGAAGAGAGAGAAAGTCTCCTGAAATAGATTGTAAGCCCTATCCGGGTCATCACAATCATAGATATCCGAAAAAGAAATGTTTTCCAGACATTCTCTAAATTTTTTCATATTTTCTGTACTAAAATCTCGTCGTTTGATATACCAGTAATTTAAACAGAAGGTTCTTTTTACAGGACATTTCAGTATTTGACAAGTGTGATCTGATAAGGCAAGTTCAACTACGTCAGCTTTACATTTATTGCCAAAATTATGTGCAAAGTTGTCGATACATGTATTGCTTTTTAGCCTTGTTGGCTGATTGAGTTCCAACTTCAAATTATAATTAAGCAACAGACATTCTAGGTCCTGTGATATATGGCTACGTTTTAATGTGTCAATATTAAAATCACCGCATATTATAATGTTTTGTTTACGTTTCATTGTTATCGACTGTAACATTTTTTCCAAACGCTCCAAAAACAAACTTAAATTATCAGACTTTGGAATTCTATAAATACAAATAATAATGGTGCCTGTTTGCGTTAATTTGATAGCACAACATTCAAATGAGTTACTTATTGCTAATTTGTTTATATCAGGTAAATCCATCCACTGAAGTCCTTTTTTTACCAGGATACATGTTCCACCTCGTTTTATGTTTTTTCTACTATAACAGGCAGCTAACTCATAGTTGGGGATGGAGAGATAGTTTTCATAGCCTGACATAATGAAATGTTCAGAGATGCATAAGACGTCAATATTGATTTTCTTCAATGTAAGCTCTTCTAAGCACACAGACAGAGCCTCCGATTTATTTAAGAGTCCTGCAATATTCTGATGTAGTATGTGTAAATAATTGTCAAAGAAATAACTGGTTATTCGATACGTCGTCGTCGTCTACTTGGAGTGACTCGTCAATAGTATTTGTATTCACTAGATCGTATTTCTTTAGTCCCTGAATAAAATCGTCAATGTCTCTAAAAATGGTATGCATCCCATAGTTATTAATGAATCCAGTGCGCTTGTTGAACATTGTGTAGTCATCTGATAGGTTCTTATTCGAGTCCAGAAAGTATGCATGCTCATGTGTCAGTACGTCGAGATAAAGCAGGTTGTTAAAATTCTCAACTCTCCCATTGTACATTGTTTTATAGTAACAGTATCTATATGTCGGAGTGCAGATGATAACATTTGTGTGGCTTGTTTTTTGCAAAGTCGTCCTTATACTCAATACTAACTGGAAATAGTCATTTGTTGTAGTAAAATCTTCTTCTCCTATTAATATAATACAAAAATCGTTGTATGTAAACGACTTTAATTTTGTCTGCAAGTCACACAACAGCTTTTCGGTTTTACAGTGTGGCATTAGATAGTGACATATGTTTTTAGAATGTTTGCTGATAGTTGTTTCTGCAATATCCCTTACTTTATTTTTGATGTTGCTACTTAAGATGCAAATATTACAGTCAGAAGTGTTTAGCTGCATTGGCTCTTTAGGTTCCGGTTTTGCCTTTGTACTTGTACGTAATGGTTTCTTTTGTGAGACGGATGTTGGAGTTTTATTATGACATTTTCCTGCTTTGTGTGGTGAGATGTTATTAAGTACAGTATTTGTAGGGGATCCATCAGTTTGTGTTGTTTTGTGACTGGTATTTTTGGGAGTGTTCTGCAAGTGAATAGCATCTGTACTTAGTGTAGCCTTTTTACTTTTACACCTCCTAATACTACTTGGTGACATATGTGTATTATCTGATAGACTGAGGTTCTTATACGTCTCAACTAGTTTCAAACTTTTGTTCAGATCTGTCTTTAAGCGGAAATTCTCAGTATTCAAGATTTCAATTTCTTGATGAGCACTACTTAATTGGTTTGTGAGTTCATTTAACTTTTCATTTAATTCACTTACTGTTTGACTCTCATTAAATGAAGTGCTCGGTAAGCTTAACATCGTCGTATCAAAAAGCGACGAATGATCAGTTTTTGTGAGATCACTTAATGAGCTTGCTCGTTGAGGATTGTAGTTCCGATATGTGATATTCTGTTCGTGTTCGGAGTCCATCTTAATAAATTTTGTATTTTCGTATGGTTGTATTAATAATCATTCAAATTATAATACTTCTTTGTGTTTATAGTATTATTTGCAGAACAATTTTTCTAATTAGTCGATTTTGTCAAAATAGTCGATTATTGTTCAATCTGAAAAGACTCGAATCCAAGTTAGTAAATCAAATTTCCGAACGATAAATTATTGTGTATTGATTTACGTGTTGTTTTAAAACACGCAAGTAAGTAGCTAATTTAATATATTCCGAACACCTGCATTTTATTAACGTTATTGCATTATTTAGCATTAGATATACGATAAACAAGCATTATTATTTATATTATATACTTGGGTCCTATAAAACTGAATCATCAAAAAAGTACCTTCCAGTCTAGGTTCTACCTGTGGTCTGTCACGTAAGCACTGTATAGAAAATGTTCTAAAAATTCCCTTTCTAAATTAATATACATGAGAAACGGTAAGTTCTAGAACCTGCTTTATGTATCTGTTTTAAATAACTGGATCATAGAATTTAAATTAAGAATAATACTAATGTCAATGGATAGGATACACTACTGCAAATTGTAACATAGCTCTTTGAAATGCTGCCCCAAACAGATTGAGGATTCATCATTCTCCTGCCCGAGGTGTTCCAGGTTAGTCCAAAGGTGGCATAGAAACTCGGGCACCAAAGTAGGTAGGTGATAAGCACACGATACGCGATAGAAGAACAAATAAAACTAAACATTCTATAATTGCTAATTCAGAACCCTACTTTTTACATTCTGGGCCGCTACTACCACCTTTAACAAAACAATCCTATTGCAGGAACGTTTTGATTCAGGCTTAAAACAATAACACTTTGTTTGGTACCATGACCTCTACAAAACAATACTGTTACTCTTGCTTAGTGCGGGGAAAGAACGAACGATCTGTAAAATTTGTCTATTCCCTGCTTTAACATGAAAGAAACAACTAGCAATACGTAAACTGTATAGCGCTATATCTTTCTCAAAAATCCGGTCCGAATCGTATTCCGAAATAATAGTCATGAAACAAAATATAACTTTAATGAAAATAGAAATATTATTTACCATACAATTTTTCATTTTTATAGGTAGTTTTAAGAAAATACATAATTAAAATCGTAACATTTATAAAATCGTTGAGGATTTTCCTTGACAAAGTAAGAAAATGTTTCGAAGGAGGTTAAGCCCTTTATTGTAACATAATAAGATTCGGACCAGTGTTTTTTATAACTGGCTGGTATCATTATCGTTTTATATTAAAGTGGCATCCATGTCAATGCATTATGTCATTATACTTGTCAGTGAGTGGTTGTCAACAAAATTTAATAAAATTACATTTTATGTTGGGATTCGGCCACGGTGTTTGTTGGATAGCACGTGTGTTTTGAATTTTTTTGCTGTTTTTAAGTGTTTTTCGACATTTTAGTGACTTGTTATTGTATATTTGTGTTGTCCTTGTGTTCGTAACCAGGTTTGTATTGTGACTGTTTTAATTTAAGTCCCCTTTTGTTATCTTTTTTTACCAAACATGGAAAAAAACAAGCCCCCCGATAAGGTCCCTCCCGATATTCCATGTTCTTCTACTTTGGATCATCAGTACTCGCTCAGCCCACTATCGCAATTAGCGGATGTTGTTGGTAACGTTTCAGCGATGGATGTATCAGTAAGTTCCCAACCCCAACAAAACCCACGCAAACGTCCTGTTGAAGATGTAATCTTGTCTCCGTCTTTGCCGAACAAACAACAAAAAAACCAAGTCGGACGAATCAAGTACTCCGTTATGGATAAGGCCCCATACATTGTCCATGTTTCACGCATAGAGACACAGCCAAATGCTGGCACTACCCTTCACCCAGTTAATTTCGGAAAGTTCCTTATGAACAACAACATCGGTAACATTGTTCGTGGTGGTGTCAACAGAGTCGGTAGAAACAGGGTTTCGGTGGAGTTTGCTTCCCCTCAGGATGCTAACTCTTTCTTAGTTAATAGTTTATTGTCAAAATATTGTTATAGTGCATCAATCCCTACATTTAATATCACAAGGATGGGTGTTGTTACTGGCGTTCCTTCAGAACTCACAGAAGAAGAAGCTATGTCGTATTTGTCAGTACCCATAGGGTGTGGACAAATCTTAAAAGTTCGACGTATTAATCGTAAAGTACAAAGAGACGGGGTTAATGAGTGGAAACCCACAGAAACGTGTGTCCTGACCTTTGATGGACAGGTGCTGCCAAGTAGGATATTCTGTTGCTACACATCTCTCCCTGTGAAACAATATATATACCCAACAATCCAATGCCGCAAGTGTTGCAGATTTGGACATGTGGCAAACCTGTGCAGGTCTAAACCACGCTGTAACAAGTGTGGTCACGATCACCCGGGTGATGGCTGTAATATTTCAGAGGGTGAGGCCTTCTGTGTGCTTTGTTCGGGGAACCACTTTGCCGATAGCCAGTCATGTCCTGAGCATGGCAGGCAGAAGGCAATTAAGACAGTCATGGCTGAGAAAATCATCCCTTATGCTGAGGCGTGCAAAATTATTCCCACAGTTTCCCGCAACTATGCCAATATGGTCAAATCCTCTCCTCCATCCCAGTCATATCGTAAAACAGTGACTCTTAAACCCAGGACTCATGCCCCCCTTTCTCCGTCATATGACAAAATTGCTCATCAGCGTATAGTCAGTTCTCCCCAACCCTCACAGTCCAATGGTTGTGCGCTTAGTAACAATCATGTACCTAACAATATTGATTCTATCATTGAACTTCTTATAAAACTTTTACCTACTCTTATTTCTTCTTCCAACTCACAATCACCGTCCAACGTTGCCGATCAACTTGTTTCTTTACTTCTATCAATTAAAAATGGCGTCTCGCCTAGTATTCCTTCAGTGGAATGTGAGGAGCGTGTGGCATAAAAAGCACGACCTCATATTTCTTTTAAATAAATACAAGCCTTTAGCTTGTTCCATAGCTGAGACTTGGCTTACGCCAAGTCTTAGCTTCCGCATGCCACACTTCAACATTCTCAGATGCGACAGATCTGATGGATATGGAGGTTCAGCTCTCCTTGTCAATAATCGGGTCCCACTTCTGCCCCTCCCTTTGCCTTCACTCACAGGAGAAATGAGTATTGGGGCGGGAAGGGTGGAGGGCATTACAGTGTTTTCAATATACATTGCTCACCCTCGACCCGAATTTTTGGATATTTTAAAAACCACTTTCTCAAATACTCGAGGACCAATTATGGTCATGGGTGATTTTAACTGTCATCATTATAGATGGGGGTCCGAACGCTGTGATGCCTTTGGTGTGGCTTTGGTTGAAATCTTGGATGATCTGAATCTCTGTATTCTTAACAATGGTTGCCCGACTCGCAGATCTCTCCCTGGACAACAAAAGAGTTGTGTAGATCTGACATTTTGCTCAGTTGAGTTGGCAGCTTCAATGCAATGGGAATGTACATCCTTGTCGCATGGTAGTGACCACTACCCTATTGTAATATCTTTGATTAATAAGACTTATTTAGAGAAAAGTTCTCCCCCACTTCTGAAATATAACTTGTCCAAACCAGATTGGTCTAGGTTTGTATCATTAGTGGAGGAGAAAATTGATGTTTTGCCAAATTTAAATTCAAGTTTATTTGATCCTCCTGGTCACCACCATGCGAAGAGCTGCTATGAGGGTTTTGTTACTGCCATCACCTCCAGTGCTGATTCCTGCTTCCCGTTGAAAAACAGTGCCCGTAATAAAATTCCTTCACCCCCGTGGTGGGATCGTGAGTGCACTTCGGCAGTCAGGGACAGGAACGAGGCTGAGCTTCGGTACAATGCAGATATGAGCACCGAAAATCTGATGGCGTATTGCCAGATTAATGCCAGAACCAAACGTCACCTGCGCAAAAAGAAACGAACAGGTTGGGTTACATTCTGCACCTCTTTGTCTCCCTCTACACCTGTGTCGGTAGTTTGGAAGAGCATCAATAGGTTCAGACGAGGTTGCTCTCCATCAGTTTCTTCTCCAATCACTAGGGAAACGGCTGAACTTTTTTTTGATAAAATTGCTCCACCATATGTCCCACTTTTTTCTGAATGTGTAAACTTGACCCATCAACATGTGTCGGAGGATCCTTTGGATGCGCAATTTTCTTTGGAGGAACTGAATGTGGTACTCAGTTATGTCCGGGACTCGGCCCCGGGTATTGATGGTGTGCCATATTCTTTTATATCCCATTCTGGTGACAAGGCCAAAGCCTATTTCTTGAATATTTTAAATTTTGCCTATTTTCATGGCTGGGTCCCAGATCAATGGAAACGGCAAATAATCATTCCACTGCTGAAACCAGGCAAACATGCAGATGATCCAAATGGCCTTAGGCCAATTGCTTTGTCTTCAGTGTTGGCCAAATTACTGGAGCACTTAATTAAAAACCGTCTGGAGTGGTTTGTTGAGTCTAAAGATATGCTGCCGAATTACCAATTTGGCTTTAGGAAGGGACTTGGTACTATGGACAGTGTTGGTACTTTAGTTGCGGACATCCGTTTAGCTTTTTCAAGAAATGAATCGGTTGCAGCTACCTTCCTGGACATCTCCTCTGCGTATGACAACGTACTTCTTCCCGTACTCAGGCAAAAACTGCAACAGCTGAGTCTACCGGCTAAGATGATACGATGTATATGTGAGTTACTGATGTCCCGCTCGTTGGTCCTTAGAGTCCAGGGAGAGGAGTTTGATGATAGGCGGATATGGAAGGGTCTTCCACAAGGATCTCCCCTCAGTCCCATACTGTACAACCTGTATACGGCTGATATTGGGTCTTGCATAAATAACAATTGTAGGATATTACAATACGCCGATGACATTGCCTTGTACGTGACAGATTCTTCTATAGTCGATGCCGCGTCATCTTTGAGCCTCTCTCTGGATTCTTTGAATCAGTGGCTTTTAAGTCATGGCCTGTCGCTATCTGCGCCGAAAAGCTCGGCAGTAATCTTCTCTCGCAAAAGACGCATTCCCCATGTAACCATTGACATTTTAGGCCAAAATATCCCAATAGTAAATAAAGTTAAATTCTTAGGTGTAATTTTAGACACAAAATTAACTGGCAAAGATCACATCAATTTTCTTATTAAAAAATGTGAAAGAGTTATCTCAACTTTAAAAGTTCTTGCAGGCGTGTGGTGGGGTGCTCACCCCTACACCATGAAATTAGTCTATAATGCCTTAGTCCGTAGTATTTTGGACTACGGAACATATCTTCTGATCCCGTGCAACAAAGGTGCCCTAGTTGGACTGGATAAGATTCAGTCTAAATGCCTTCGAATCATCTTAGGTTGTATGAAATCCTCCCCCATTAACGCATTGCAGGTTGAGTGTGCTGAACCCCCTCTGGCCCTAAGGCGCCAATATCTGGCTTCCCGTTTTTTGTCTAGGCTTATATGCAGAACTTCACATCCCCTTATAGAAAAATTGTACGAATTAGATGCCATATGCAGAAATTCAAAATATTGGAAAAATAAAGAAATACCCCTAATTCTAAAGTCTTTTCGCCAAATTCTAAATTTAGTATGTCCGATTGTTCCGTTCTCCAGATTGCCCCTTTTTAATTTTACGTATGAAGTTTTATGTTACGTTCCTAAAATTGTATTTAACATTGGTATATCCAAAAAATCCCCGTCAGCGAACTCGACATTCAATGCGGTGGTGGGCGAGAGATGGAATGGTTTCCAACTTTTTTTTACGGATGCATCGAAACTAACTGAACTTAACCACACTGGAGCTGCGGTCTATTACCAGAGCTCTAGTATAATCCTGCAGTTTAAGTGTCCTAAGGAGTCTTCTGTATTCACGGGCGAATGTGTGGCTATATTGGAAGCTTGTCTTTTCATAAAGTCGCACCATAATATACACAAAGCCGTAATCTTCACAGACTCTCTTAGCTGCCTACAGGCCTTAATACAAAATCCCTTTAAAAGTAAATTGCACAGTTCCCTTATATTAGAAATTAAAGAGGCCTTATTATCTTGTGCTCTCAGTCAAAAAGAGGTTCAGCTAGTTTGGATTCCTAGTCATTGCGGTATTAAGGGTAATGAGTGCGCGGATGCATCGGCCAAGGATGCTTGCTCATCGTCAGTAGCTGATCTTTCCCGTAATCGTCTTCAGGGGTATGACTTATTGAATCTTCCACGATCGATCCTCCAGTCATCGTGGCAGGATCAATGGAGTGACACTGGAAAGAAAAAAGGCAGGTTTTATTACGCAGTACAACCAACTATAAAACCGAAACCTTGGTTCTATGGCTACAAAAAAGTTTCCAAACCGGTTATATCCACCATATGTCGTATTCGTCTTGGATTCTGTAGTACTCCTGTTTTCTTGCAAAAAATCCGGGTTAGAGACTCTTCTCTTTGCGAGTGCGGGTTGTAAGAGGGTACTCTGGATCACATCTTCTTTGAATGCTCAAACAACATTCCTCCTCTAGATCTGTATAAACGTCTTCCTAAATTTAAAATCCCTCTCCCGACTAATTTCCCCTCCCTGCTAACATATTCCTCCCCCGAACTGCTTGTGGCGCTGATGACTTTCATCCGTCACAATAACATAAAATTATAAACCTGCCTGTGGGTGTGGTATGTGTATATTTAAATGTTTTAACAATTTTAATATATTTATTTATATTTTTTGTTTGTTTCAGTCCCGTACTAACCCGACAAGTTTCACGTGGTGTCGTAGAATGTAATTTGCGACCAATTGGTTGTAGTTTATCAAATAACATTACATTCTCGTATTTTTTATTTTTCCACTCTTGTTTTTCCAACTCACTGGACATTGGCAGAATAGTCGACATCGGCTTTAATTGCCATTAAATAAAAATAGAATAGAATACATCTTATGTTTATATAATAATTCTAAATTAAATTATGGTATTTACTTTTCTTGTGTGCTGTGATTGTGAATATGAACCGTTTTCGATATTCATATATTTATGATGGACTTATGAAATATGTACCAAAATGCTGGTTCTTATTAGGATGCGATAGGTACTCATCTTACCCTTATTTTGAAGCTGGCTTGAAATAAAAACCTTAACGTGAACGTGGACATGCCAATGTTTATTTTCCCTTGAGAGATGAAGAGCAACCAATGGAAATAATATCATTAAAACTGCATCCATGTATCTTAAAAACCACTATCTATCACTATGGACCATGGAGCTGGTTAAAATAATACCTGGAAATTCGAATATGGACTGATCTACGAGTTGTTAATCGATATTTTAAACTGTATAATAAAGAATTCTGACTATAAACCATTATTAACTTTGATCGTTTTATTTAAGTAGGTACCCAAGTACTTTAGGTCTGCTAAACTGCGTGTAAGAAGTTGTGGATGATTTCAGGGCGACTATGTTCAAACGATGTAAGAGCGTTCGGTTAAACACGCTTGTGCGTTTCCGCAAGTTTGTAAAACTAGATTGATTCTCAGTAGCAATGTTTGGAAGGCACTCTATGCTTCGGAAGGCACGTATAAGGCTGCTTTTCATCAAGCACACATCCATAGTACGCATCCTACCATATAGAAAACATCTTAGTTGAATCCGTTTCCACCAGTGCTAAGCTATGTGCACCAATGAATATGATTGACGGATATATAACGCATCCATAGCAACGTAGCATAGCGCATCTCTGGTGGAAAAGCACCCTAAGCCGGTGGTCCCTGTCGCCAAATTGCTGTCGTCAAACCATGCTTAGAAACAGACTAGGGTGTGTGGGATCGTTAATTTTCAAGCATACAAACAATAACACAGCTGTTATTATAATGGTAGTTTATTGATTCTCCAGCAATACAAGTTATAGGTAGGTAATCTATAGCAACAGTACATTTTACAAATCGATGTTTATGATGTAAATACAAACGACAACAACATCCACTTTTTCTCAGGCATCTTTTGTAGCCTTACATACCTTAGTATGTCATGTAAAGCTGACTAACATAAATATGACAAAATACAATTTGTATTATTAAAGAGAGCCTTAAAACTATGTTTGTAACACTTCAGTTAAGCACTAAGTCTTTGTGCTGCACGTAGGTACATATGGCACTTGCCCATGAAAACGACGGAACACCACTTCCTGCGGCCTAATGTCCTCTTCCAACACGATTATGCAGATCCATAACATGTTGGTACTTACACCACGAACGCCCCAAAGTTAACGTAGCTGTGCGACTCCAGCAACTCCACACTCTCGCCACGTACCTACTTGGTCTTCTGGCGCACGTACTCCACGATGTCCTCCGCCGTACTGGTGTAGTGTATGCGGGAAATGTACACAGGAGTGTTTGGGTTCGCGGCACAAATATGCACGTTGGGCTCCGATGGAGTCATGTCACAGTGGTTCTTGTTGGTACTTTGACGGTGCTTCCTCCTAACACCGTCACTAAATCATCATCAGCCTAGTCATAGTCTCTCTAGCTCTTCCTCCTTTCCGGAATGCGAGAAATACAAGATCGGTCGATGTGGCGATGCTTGGAAGATGCCTACGCCCTGCAGCAGACAATTTCTTATTGAAAATGATAAAGATGATGCACTGAAACCACTGAAAACATAGTCCAATCCTCAGCAATCGAATACTTTACGACACCATAACATTATGCCTGTAACATCCGAAGGATTGGGCAGAGGTGTTTAATACACCCCTTGCACGTATATAAATGTGTTTTTATTACCAAGTATATCACGGCAGTACATTTCTTTTGTATAATTTATAAAACAATAATATATTCGTCGCCCCAGATCAACTTATTTAGAATGTCAAACATTCCTGCTATTTGACATAAAAACAATCCTGCTCGCTGTCAAATGGCACGTCGTGGTACCAATTGAATGAACTATTTGAGGTGACGTCATCAAAACGATATCAAAACTGATATTTTTAGCAGTCCTGCATTAAGATTGTTTTAAGGACGTGATGGTACGAAAATGCAAAGTAAGACTTAAACAGGACTGTTTTAAGACGTTGTAGTAGCGCCCCAGATGTTTGTAACAATTTGTGTTTATGTAATTTTGTCTTGCTTATGGTTGTCTTGCAGCTTTCAACTCTACCACAGTATAAATATACTGTGACTCTACCTACATTTTTCTTAATTATGACTACAAAATAACAATATTTCTGCTTATAAGCAGATCATTAACCTTTCCTACGAATCACTAGTTACGTAATTACGCGATTACCATTACATAATATTTTCCAGTATTTATGAGTTATCTTTCTCTACATCAAAAGCTATTTCTTAACATGATTTATTTTTCCAAGTCACATAAACTTTAATATATTAAGTAGGTTGTACTGAGGTTAATAAATCTTTGTCATCACGCAATCTTATTTAGATAAGCATCTTCCCTTACGACTATGATAGATAAACCTACTACTAGCCAAAAATACACAGATATAAATATGTAATATTGTGACATTATATTTTGGCCATGGTCTCAGCTTACTTACATGCTTCCAAACTCTCAGTGTGAACTATCAACATTTCTGGTGAAAGCGCCAGCAGGATAGCCCACGAAATTAAAATTTTAACCCTAACAAATGCGGCTGTTCTATGTACCTATGTTGTTTTATTTGTATGAAATTGGAGATTTTTTTAAAACAACTATAAAAATATTGTTACGTCATATTATGCATCTTTGACAGTCCTTACAGGTTGTCAGTGGCCCGAAGGGCTCCCACACATAAACACGATACGACGTCGCGTCGTACAACGATGCGGCGTCGTTTCACGATACGACGTCGCGTCGTGGAATTCTACGATGAGCATTGTAAAAAACCACGCACGATACAAGGCATGATGCCGTCGATACAGTAGACGCATTCTGAAAAGAATATTTAAATGTTTTTGAAATTAGAACCCAACTAAATGTTAATTTGTTCAACTGCGCAGGATTGCATCGTGAGTTTCTAACGTCACGACGTCGTATCGTGCATCGACACGTTATTACGACGCCGTGTCGTAGATTTCCACGACGCGACGTCGTAACGTGAAACGACGCCGCATCGTTGTACGACCCGACGTCATATCGTGACTGTATTTCGTTACTCAGAAGTTCGAAATACCGAAGTACGGTATACAGAAAGTTCGTGAGTCCGAATTACGTTAGTCAGAAATAGTCAGAATGTACGCTATGACGAAGTGCTAAGCTAGGTTGGGGATCTAGAAACATGTTCAGAAAATCCTTGATTAAGTTGGTGTTACCATGTTCTTCCCACCGAGTATTTTTCAAGCAATACATAAAGTTTCACACGATCACCGTGTGGTTGCAAACACTTGATGAAATTCTCGCTAACGATAATTTATTTGACTCAAAGAAGTGCATTAAAAGTAAGTAGCTCTCCTTAGGCTAACATTTTGACATTCTGATGAGATGTCATTTGTTTTTAGGTCATTAGGTATCTATTTATTTGTGAGCCAACAGCCAATCAAGCTTTGCTAAACCAAATTAAGTTTATCTCTCATTGTACCTTTTTTTTTTTTTTTTTTGGTGGGTGGAAAATCATTGTACCTCGAGATCATACCAAAAAAGGTCAGGTTGTACTGAATATGTGTAGCTTGATGTGTTGCTCTGTGATTGATTGACAATAAGTCAATCAGTCACAGAGGCCTAAACAAGTGGCTATGCACAGAATAAAAGACCTCTTTTATCTATTCTGTGTGGCTATGGCTTACAATCTTCATCGAAACGTTTGTATTGTAGTATGTATTACTTATTTTTCAACACAAAATAAGCTTATTCACTATCGACTTTCGACTAGTTTTGGCTGCTTTGTTGGTCTAGTTAGTTTTTCTTTTAGATTTTTTTATTTATTTTTCTTTATGTTTTAAGGCCATATAAACACATTTTTTTCTTTCTTACATAATATGCTACGTAGTTTTACGGCAGCATAAATGTCAATTTATTACATTTTTGATAGAATGTTGACTAGGAACTACACGACATGAGCTAATCAACTTAATGAGTATGTAGCCTTAACATTCCAGCTCAATAATAATTGTACTTAGTATTTGTCTTAAAAAGCAAAGAAGGTCGCACTAATCAAAATGTTCTGGCTATAATAATTATGTCTAAATTGCATAATATATGATTGTGTTACACAACAAAAACTATTTAATTGCGTTAGTTCAAAAATAGCAATGATTAAGAATTGTTTCCTCTAAAAAAACTGATTCTTACTTGACAGTTTTTGTCATATTAGTCGTGGCCGTCGTGGGTAACAAATTAATAGAATAGAATACATTTATTTTCAGGTAACAAAGACCCATACACAAATACCTTAATGTAAATATATGTATATTAATAACGTTTGTGTTAGATATAGATAACTTAAAACTATGTTAGTAGGTAGTACTTCACTTCACTTGCACGATACTTTGTGTGATCTTGTGGAATTTGTCCGCGAAAGCGACGGAACACCACTTAATAATTTTTTTTTTTTTTTTTTTTTTAGAAACTATAAAACTTTTTTCAATATACAATCATACATAGAGGCCTCCTTTTAAGTATAAAAAAATACCTGTGTTAGGAGACCCCGCTCTTCTAAAACAAAAACAATTATAATGTAGGAGTGTACATAAAAACGAAAAACTTATATCTAAAAACCAACTTCGACAAAAATAAAACACAAAAAAGTGAAAAATAAAAAATCTGCTTCTGAAGTCGGTGACTTTTGTTTGTTTGATTTCATGTTTTTGCCACCGACTTCTGAAGCAGATTTTTTATTTTTCACTTTTTTCTGTTTTATTTTTGTCGAAGTCGGTTTTATTTTTTGTAAAAAAGTTTTTTATTTTTCACTTTTTAGTGGTTCACATGTGCTTACCCCTTCCCAACGTACCGGCGTGATGTTATGTTATGAACTGGTGTAAACAATAGACAGTCATGAGATTTCAGCAATCCCAGTCCATTTGCTATCATTAATTGAGGAGTTCCGTTGCCTATCTCCGAAGTTCTTCATCACCTTTTTAGTGAGTACAGGCGTGATATTTTGTTGTGTGATGGCGTAAACAATGCTTAGATAAGCTATAGCAACAATCGCGGTTAATCTGCTGTTATTTATTGAAGAGTTCCCCCGATTTCTACAAGATCCCATCATCAGATATTAAAATGGTGACAATGGGACCACTCGGGAAGCACCAGCTTTCAAATGAAAAAGGAATCATGAATGTTCACCCAGTCGCAGGTTATGAGCTAACAAACATAAAAAATAAAAAATAAATACAGTCGAATTGATAACCTCCTCCTTTTTTTGAAGTCGGTTAAAAAGGTGTGTATGCTAGGTGCGTGAGTGTGTGTGATTGTATACATGTGTGTTTGTGTGTGTGTGATTGTGTGTGTGTGTGTGATTGTGTGTGTGTGTGATTGTGTGGGGCACATGGGGCCCAATACTTTCTTCCGTCACCGATTGGAGTCCATTCTTGGCGACTGCCACTGCCTCATTTATCTAGTGGTCGCGAGCGCAACTGCTGTAGATACATGTTCGATTCCCAGGTCGGGCAAAGTTTCATCGGGTTTTTTTACCAAGAAAGAAATTCCCAGTAGCAGTAACGGAGTCTGGATACGTGCGCGATTGATCGCAACCTAGGACATCAAACATAACTAGCGAAATCTGGGTGTACCTACTATAAGGTACACTTCTGCCTAACCCTTCGGGGATTACAGGCGTGATGTTATGTTTATTAGTGATGTGTCCTGTGCGAGACAAATATACACTTTTTCTTTCTTTTCTTAGAACAATTTATAAATAGGTACGGATATTTTAGTGACCATGTCAGTTTAAAAACTCATAACTTATGCTTCTTATGCTTTCACATGTCTCTTACTGACCCAGAATACTAACTAAAAGCTAAAATACCTAAAGGTTGGTGCAAAACTGTCAATGTAAACATAGTGAAAGTACAAAGGTGCGGTGTGCGCCCGAGCGGCACTCTCTCTGTTCCGGTCGACAGATATTCGCGTACGCATAGCGTGCTGTATTACTACACTATCGTAGATTCATTGAATAGTGTTAAATTTATGATGTTATTGTGTTTTTTGTTTTGTGAAAGAAACGAACTTTTTCGGCTGGGATTATTTTTCACAGCATTTTTTTTTTGAACAATTAGGAAAATGTCGACGATAAGACTAATGGAAGGCCAAAGAAACGATGAGTGCACTGTTATAAGAATGATATGGTAAAAAAGGAGGTGTCTCATGAGATGACGAGAAACAGAGAAGTATGGAAGAAGAAGACAACCATCCAAAAGAATGATGATGATGATCAAAGTCAAAGTCAAAAACATTTATTTCAAGTAGGCCAGTTACAGGCACTTTTGAATAGTCAAATTAAACTAACTGCGGCACTCAGAGATATCCAACGATTACTCAAGCCGCCACCCAGCAAAGGCCTGACATACTTTTGTATGACAAAACTGCCAAAAACCCTTACCAAGCGACGGCCCAAGTGAGTGCGGCAGTAAACTACTAAACTAATGAAGCTAAATAAACTAAGCTACAGTCCCAGTCACAAGGTATAATAACTCGTGAGTGTACTGTAGTTGCCAATTCCAAAGCGTTGGTCTCATGAGAAGAATGGCAAGAAACTTCAGGACACTCTTTTAAAATCGTTTGGGTTTATAATATGTTTAAGGTACAAACATAATCTTGGTATAATACACAAATGAAGACTATGCAGATTAGTGTTTGAGATGGTCTTTTGAAGAAAGCACCACACAGATTTGAGTGGACCCGTCCAGTCAGTGCAAGCATTTGTCAGTTATCGTGGAGCTCGACTTATAACTCAAGGAGCTCAACGTCACGACGAACAATACCAATGAAAGGACATTTGGGTGGGTCGCTTAAAGTACTCAAACTGCCAAACAATCGTTAAAATTAAATAAAAACCCACACGGTCCTCACATTCACAATATGAAAATAATAAAATACATGAAGATCATGCAGATTAGTGTCTGAGATGGTCTTTTGATTAAAGCACCACACAGATTTGAGTGGACCCATCCAGTCAGTGAAAGCATTTGTCAGTTATCGTGGAACTCGACTTATAACTCAAGGAGCTCAACGTCACGACGAACAAAGAAAGGACATTTGGGTGGGTCGCTTTTAGTACTCAAACTGCCAGACAATAGTAAAAATTAGAGATGATTGTGAATACGAGCGGAGGGACAATCTATTTGAATCTATGTTAATGTTCCAAGTTTAGGGTTGTACAAGGTGGAACGATATTTTGAAAAACATGATAAAACAAAGCCCATCCAAAATGTACACAGATCCGAGAGCTCCACTGCATATAATTATACTTTGCTGTGGTAATCGTGGTATCATTAGATTGGGATTTTGGGAAGTGATCTTATCCATACAACGCTGTGTGTGGCCCAAAGGGATCCATACGTTTTTACCTACGTCAGAAAAGTGTGTATCAAGTGCCTGATCTGAATTATTTAGTTCATTTATAGAGTAGACCGGAAGCTAGGAACTTCGCCATTCAACCTAACTAGCGAATTATTTTGAAGGTCAGATTCCCTGTTTTCATTTTAAGTTGAATCAACTATTATCCTAAAATGAATAATGCAAACGTTTCGGTTTTTTCTAGATTTTGCCTCTTATAGTTGCCGACAAAGAAATAACCTTACTTTATTCATACGTCTTACTTACCTAACCGTGAATTTACCACTTTTTGCACTTATTAAGCTATTATTAACAGTAATTAGTGTTAGGTTCATAGTTTCAGAAAAACTCATAACATTAATAATTATTACCAGTTTACACACAAGACAAACGATTATTACCGTTTAGTTAATAATTTAATAATATGGAGACAAGGAAACTCTTGCGCATAAAACCTATAGGATCTGCGACAATAATACTAATAAATACTCGTTGACACGCACTTATTATTATGCTCAATAATAGAGTTATTTTAATAATAGGTACTCTGGCACAGGATACTTTTATCGAGAAGACGAGCATCTGTAACTTGATAATTATACGAGTAAGTATATACATAATTATGAAATCCTATCAGTTTCCTTATGAATTGCTTAGTTGCTGATGTACCAACGCAGATATAGATCTGTTTTGTTAACCGACTTCTTTTTACAATGTAGGTATCTTTTATATAGTACAATCATCTCATTTTTAAATGTATCTTTAAATAACCGTAGAAAAAATATAAGAGATAGAGATCCACCACCGGTGTCGGGAGCAGGGTCCACGCTACCGGTGGTTAGAGCTCCAGAGTGTGGGTCGTATCGAGGAGTACTGTCTTCTGAATCAGGTCCTTCATCCAACCGCCAAGTGGGAGTCTCGACAGATGTACGTCAAGGCTTTTGGCCATCAGACCATTGACAATCGGCACAATGATAGGAGAGTTCCACATGCCGACTACAGTACCAAGTGTGCCAAGTTGCACACAAAAAAAGGCATGGTAGATGATATTCAAACTTTTTAGTAAATTAATATTCCTGAGCTAGGTCCCTTTTGCGGTCAAAATAATAAAGTGTTGCCATTAATATTTTCTTTTTCAGTATTTTTTTACGACTAATGGCTAATAATAATTTATTTTTATTTCGGACACAAAAAGATCCATAGAGTGTTAGTAACATATTAAATAACTTATTATCTAGTGTTAGTACCAATTGACCTCTGTACAAGAAAAATTACGATTGGAGAGCTCAGTTCTCAGGATGCTGTTGCGACTATCTCTCACTCTCCTGAGTAGCGAGGCACTTTTTTTACGAATGATCGCGTGAAATCCGTCGGTACGAGCTTGCGCAAACATCCCCGACGCACTGCAGTAGCAAGGAAGTCTCAACAACATCCTGAAGGCATTATTATATTGGACGCGCAGGACATCTAGCGACCTTTTGGTGTAATTAACCCATAGATTACCCGTGTACAGACTCTGGCAGTAGAAGTTGAGGTAAAAGAGTTATTTTATTTAACTAGGTCCGTACACTGAGCAAATCTACGGATCAACATGTTGCACCGGACGGCTAGTGCCCTGGGGGCCAATTCTCGATTTTCGACATTTATCTCGAGTTCGAGTTCGTAAGTCTATCTCTATGTCTATCAAAAATATCTCTATCTCTACCAAAAAATTTCGAATTGAGCAGAATTCCGTATTCTCAGTCAAAATAGAAATAAATGTCACGAAAATGTCGAGTCGAGTGAAGCTAATGTTACCATTATGAAGAATCGCGCGTTCCGTTTTAGGTAGAGCTATGAGTAAATGAATGATTTTGTTTTAAAACGCCGACTAAACCTAATTATTTAAGTATAAAAGAAAGAAAGAAAAAGTATTTATTGGTTTCACAAACAAACAAGTAAACATAATTATGAGAAACACTTAAAATTAGGACATAATTTATATATTTGAATAAGTCCCGTGCAAAGCCAAAGGAAAACGAAACGTTTAGTGTAAAATAATCAGTTTGACAGCTGACTGTCTGTCAGTGACGAATAAAATTATGAAGCAAACAATTATTTACCTTCGTTTTCAGGTCTATTTTAGTGGTATCCTGAATTACAGGAGCCAATAGATCTAAGTATTAGAACCCTTATTAAATCTTTATTTAGTCTGAAGTTTTTAATGACTGTCTTCTGTTTCACTCAAGTCGTAAATATCGACGGCGGGATAGCTGTTGTCGCCGTGTATTGGCCAGTTGCTCGCCACTTTCCAACAACTCCGAGATAAAAATGCTAATAAACTCGTCCATCTTTCAGTGGTTTCAAGTCCAATCGTAGGTACACAAATTACAGAGTCTGTTATCTGCGCGAAGGTCATCGTTTCAAGAAAACACAATGCACAAACCTAAGAGTTTAAATCGAATTTCCAGTATGAGATGCCAAGCCGTATTTTATTTAAAAACTAAAGAAAAGAAAACACAGTGTACAATCCAAAACTCAACAAATTCACTCAGAAATGACGTATCTATATAATCGACATGACATCTCTACTGCTCAGAAGCACTCGACATGAACTCTAACGTTAGCTTTCGACAAATGTCGAATTCGACATCCCCAGAATAACAACTTTTAAAATTTCTCAAAAAAATTAAGTCATTATAAATTTTTGTCGAGTTCGACACCATCTCTAAAACCGAGAATTGGCCCCCTGCGCTCTTGCGCAGTTCTAAAATTTTATTTAACAATCAGCCAGTATTTTTTCTTTAGTTTGTGGTATAACCTTCTTGTTTACTTACATAATTATGGTGAAAAAATTGTTGGTCGTTGGTGTAGTCTTGTCATAGCTCTAGTCCAATTGTTATTAAGTATATTATTTATTTAGGGATTCCCAATCAGGAATCAGGTTTTAAAACCTGAACAAAAAAGTAAAGTTTAGAAATAAGTGTATCGTGATTTCTAGAGTGATACATGATACAGACTAGTTTTTGTTACTGTTTTATTTTGATCTATTTAACATTTATGGACATGAACAAAAAATGCTTTAAAAATAGTAAGATAATATTTAGACGAGTTTTATTTTATCTGACATTTATATTCTTTTGTCAGTTCGACACGATTTAAATATAAACCTGCTAACATGACGAAGGTCATCCTATTTTATATTCCTCCCATTTGCTGTCTATCATGTTTGACACCTGATGTTTATCTAAAGGTTTTTTAATAAAATAACATCAATACATGTAAATAAATCCTAAGCACATTTTCCCAGAGTTTTGACAAAGCGGGCCCTCGTAAGTACCACACGCACATTATTTATTATAACACTTCAAGTTTAGAGTACAGAGGAGATCTTAATGCCGTAGTAGGCATATTCTACCAGTTAATCTGATACAGAGACAACCCGTTCAATGTCAGAAGATCTACTGGTCAGATCCATATAAGATCTAGTGATGATAGTTTTTTTTTCTCATTAGATCCTGATTTAGGGATGTGAATCTACTGAGTTTTTTTTTTCAAAATACCCATGAGCCAGACCCATGATGGATCTTGTTCAACCCAGTAGTGGTAGTAGGTACTCATTCCATCAAGCCGTACTTACCTGTAAAATGTGGAAATGGCTTCCTCAGATCTCTTCGAAGCAAGACATTGATAATAAATGGAGTATTTTTTAATCCTCCGCAAGATGGATAGGCAACGCTCCAGCGATAGCCTTACAATACTTATTGCGCAGATCAAGAAATAGGAGATGAACACTTGCTAATCTTGCTATTCAGTGGACCGACCACCACACTATTCCCAATCCGCCACAAGTCCTGAAAGCCAGAATCAACAGTGGCAATATGGCAACCACCAGAAAAGCACCTATGCTAATGAAGCTCAACGAAGTCCCAGTGAAGAAATTTTACTATACCTAGGTATATGATCCCACAATTAAATTAGTCCGAAGAGAATAGCGGAGGATAGGAAAGGCTTTTTTGTTAAAAAGCTGCTATTTGAAATTACAAACAGACACATCAACTTAATTTATTTGTATAAACGAAGTTATGGCATCTATTATTTATATTTTACTTTAATTGCCTGGCAATGGCAACCCCACCAATCACGACCCGACAAAATATTCTAGCACAAGTTCCAATAATGTGTCTTACAACATTGTTAGGATATCTACGTGGTTATATAAACAGAGAACTGGAAGTTTCCTCTTATTTTATACTAGCTTTTGCCAGCGGCTTCGCCCGCGTGAAAATGACGATTTTCCATACAAACTTTCATCCCCTATTTAACTCCCTTAGGGGTTGAATTTCGAAAAATCCTTCCTTATTCCTTGTCTACATTATAAAGGGAACCTCTGTGCAAAATTTCAGCTTTCTAGGTCCAAGGGTTTGGACTGGGCGTTGATGAGTCAGTCAGTCAATCAGTCAGTCAGTCAGGACTTCTCTCTTTATTTATATAGATAGATTCCAATAAAAACTCCACGGTTAAATGGAATCTTAACTATTCATTAAATTAATTTATAATTATTGACTGTGACTGTCTAGTGGTCACAAGCACGACTGCTAAGCTTTAGGTTCTGGGCTCGATTCTTACGTCGGACAAAGGGCTATAAGCTCGCCTCTTAAACATGGGTGTACCTACTATTAGGTCCACTTCTGGCTAACCCTTCCGGAATTACAGGTGTGATGTTATATTATGCTCAAGCTCCTCATCCGCGCGGGAACATCTGTCAAAAAGTTTAAGTTAAATATGTATATATTTGAGAAACAAATTAACCTTCTGGAATAAATTATCTAAATTATAGAGAAAATCACATCAAAAGCTGATGTGCAGTCACTTGAAACTGCAAAGGACCTAAACGGTCAAAACACACGATTAAACCTCATCAACACGAGAAGTAACTCCGTTTCAGTGTGTAATTGTACACATAACTTATGTTATGTGTACAATTACACACTGAAACTACAATGTTGTTAACGATGTTTTGCAAAAAATAATAGATGTTTTATGTTAATAATATTAACTCATTACTATTCCAATCCCAGAATAAAATAAAAATATAAATGTATGAAAATCTGCATTAATCGACACGGACTGCATTAGTCTAAAATTATGTTAGTAGGATACATGTATCTGAATTCAATTAAGCTAATGCAGGTTTTTAATAAATAATTATAAAAAAACACACTATTATGCATTTTAAGAATATTCTAGACTACGTTAGAACTTATAAGGTTACATCACTACCGTTTCTAAATTAACTTTAATTATAACTAGGTATCATAAAATTTTATCACTGTAATTCAAAATCTTGAAAAAAAACTTGCAAAACTTTAATAAGAACTCTTGATCGCACACTAACATAAAACTTACCATGCCAAAGCAGCTGATACTTATAGGTATTTTTGTTTGCCAAGTATCCTCGTATTATCCACTAGCCATTGCCCACGAGCATGACTATTTGTCCACGTGGAATATAAGCCTAAAGCCTTCCTCGATAAATGAACTATCCAACACAAAAAAACCCCAAGTTGTCCCTGAGATAGCGTGTTCAAACAAACAAACTACTCAGTTATATAATCTTACATAGTATAAAACTAGCTTTTGCCCGCGGCTTCGCCCGCGTGGATGT
Organism: Diarsia mendica; assembly: GCA_949316265.1. NCBI lineage: Eukaryota > Metazoa > Arthropoda > Insecta > Lepidoptera > Noctuidae > Diarsia > Diarsia mendica. The sequence continues at coordinate 17,662,827 of OX438902.1, read as the reverse complement.
CAAAAAATACCCCAACAAACGTTCATTCCCTATTTAACTCCGTAAGGGGTTGAATGTTGAATTTTCATGCTGTTTTCAGCAATGGAACACCATGAAAATCGGTGCAGTTGTTTTTGAATTTATCGCAAACAGACATGGCAGACAGTTGCCGCGGAGGGCTTTGCTTTTATGAAATGTAGTGATGATGATAGTGATTCTCGTGTCACAGAGTTAGCTGCCATAGGTACTCCGCGGAAACGGCTTGACCGATTGTTATGAATTTTTATAATAATATGTATATTCAGTAGGTATGAGAAAAGCTCGTACTACACGGTCACATTAACTTGACGCATCTCTGGAATGCGCGCGTTGATAATTTGGCTAGTTTTCTGTTGTTGTTATATTGTTTTTGACATTATTGTGACAACGCCAAGCGTCAAGTTAATGTGACCGAGTAGTAAAGTACTTTCCACCCTCCTAACCTGATGGTAGGGTTGGTAGAAATAGGTGCAATGCAACGCATGCAGGGCGCAGATAGTATTTGTATAGAATAGGTACTAACTCTGAGTTGTGGAGGTGAGGTAGGCAGTCGCTCCATGTAAAATACAGTTAAAAAAATACTGATATGCAGTCGCTCCATGTAAAATACAGTAAAATACTGGTATTCAGCTGCATCCGGTTAGACTGTAAGCCAACCCCAACATAGTTGGAAAAACCCTAGGCGGATGATGACAGCACACAAACATAGAACGTCCTGATATCCTTTTTTGAATTCGGTTAAAAACAAAGTCGGCCCGGCGATGACTGAGGACGACCTATTACCAAAGACATTTAAAACCGAAGTTATGTATTTAATTGAGCCAGTATACTTGTGGATTTTCCCGTCTTCATTTAATTAACACTCGGGGAACTTCGTTATCCTCGTATCATTTTAATAATTTAGGCTTTGATGGGCGATTTGGTTATGAATGTTAAAAGTATCGGTGGTAAACAATATTGGTCGCACACTTTTGTTGGAGCCAATCTACAAGAGGCATACAGAGCTTTAACTCAGTACATTGCCACCGGCAAGAAAAAGTGCCCGTGGTCCACCCATTGCATATAAACTAAACCGGTGGGCATCGAAATTTCAAAGAAAAACTGTTTCATACGTGTAAGTATTGCCGTTTGTAGGAAATAGCTGTATTTTCAAATTACGGCAGAAAATTGTGGGGGTCAGAATGTTGTTTTGAGAACGTGGTAACCGCTTTCGCTTCGATGTCCCTTCCACCCTGTATATCCTACTCTTCGTATTGATGATTTAACAAATGGTCGCTTATTACAAAGGTTTAAGCCATCGGTAAAAGGGACACCGGTAATGACACTAAAAGCTTTACCATAAAATCGTTTCTAAGACCATGTAACCAGCGTTTGTACAAGATAAATGCGTTAAAATTGTACTCGAAACGCGATAATGCGTTGCAGTAAAGCCATAGATAAAGTGGACAAATGTTTCTATAAGTCTCCATAGTTATAGTACTTTCACGGTTAGTTTATTGGAATCCCTCAAGTGGTATTTTAATTTCATGTAATGTTGAAAAGACAAGCAATCGCCATTTTGTGATTACGATCAACTGCCCGTTTTTTCTTTAGATCTTCTGCAATTTAGTTATAACTTGTCTGTTTTTATGATTTTATGCAAAACATGTTTTTAATTTTGACGTGACTATGTAATTACACTTATTATTATAGTTAGGTTGTTACTCTATTGTCTTTGGTTTGGTATGCAGGCAAACGTCAATAAAACATTGTTATTGTATTGTGCCTTTGAGCACCAAGTCTCAGGACTAGGGCTTGCAATCCGGATATCCGGATATCCGTATTATCCGGATATCCGCACATTTTCAAATCCGGATTTTATTCGCACTACTATCCGGATTTTTCGGATTTTACGGATAGTTGTATTTCTTCTTTAAATATTAATTGAAAAGCTGTCATCTGTGTAAATAAAGTACATAACTATAGTATTGCATTAGTTCGATGCAAGCTCGAAACCAGCGCTTGTGATATGGAATCCTCACGAGGTAACTTACACACATATGCTGAAAAAGGTGCAAAAGATTGTTCTCTGATACCTCTACAAACGTGTGTTTGGATATTATCTTTTTTATTAATATAAATATGTATCCCACCAAGTTTATTTTAGGATGTTTGAATTTTAATTCCCTTAAACCAAATAAGAGCTACAATTATACATGGTTACACCGACGCCTCGGATTTACATGCGGAACTGTGTCAATTATTTGTTCCGAATAATTATAATCGCTGTAATTGTTTAATGTCCCTTTTTGTCGCACTTTAACTCGGTCCACCTCCCCTATTTCGCGTCCCCTTATCCTTTGTTCCACCTGCTGAACATCTCCCATCTGGACAAGAGTTGCCGTGGCTGACATGGAAGTCTTAGAACAGACTTCACACCCCCAGGTTGGTCGCAGCAAAAAAAAATTGCATAAATGATTCTGCACTGGAGTGTAAATGTGGTGCTGTTCCTCAAACTATGGGTCACTTGATATCGTGCCCTGCTGGTTATTTACTACAGGAACTGATGGACGAAAGTGCTTAACTAGTGGCCTAACTCTGGGCTGACACAATTTAGATTGCCATCGACACGCTAAGAAGAAGAAGATTTCGCGTATGCTTACGATGCTCAATGCGCTCGTGGAGACCAACCCTGGACTGGACTTGTTTGCTAATGAATGGAAGACGATAATGTTAAATGTTTGTGGTTCTGTGAGAAGGCCGAGTAAAAGGATTACTTAACTTAGTGTTAATGGCTATTGGTGTACTAAATGTAATAAACCCTCTAGTAGCAGTAGTCCGGTTGTTAGTTTATTAGTCCGGTTGACCGAACTAGTGCAACTTTTCAGCAGCAGTAGTTCGGTCACCAATCCTCTTCAACATTTATGGCGAATAAATTATCCGAAACCTGAGATACGCGGACGACACTACTCTTTTTGCGTCAACTGAGACAGAACTCGCTGACCTATTCCGTAGAATGGAGTATGAGAGTGAATTGGTTGGACTCACTGTCAACAAATCACAAACCAAAGTAAAGGTGATTGATCCTCCTTGCGTCGTATTCCTCAGTGATGAGGGTCGTGACCTCCCTTCGATATCACTTTCTCCCGTACGATTTTCCTCCATTTATTACTGTCTCGGGCGGTGTGGAGGGCATTATGAAACGTAGAGTTGAGCGCGGTGCGGATCTGGTCGGACCAACGTATTGGGCTGCGTCCACAAGGCCTTTTCCCGTCTACTTTGCCGGTCACGATGAGTTTCTCGAGGTTGCCACTGTCTTTCCTTGCAATGTGACCGAAGTATTCCAGGACTCTGCGTAAACATTCGGATGACAGCCGCGAGGAGATCCTGAGTTCACGCAATATGGAGACGTGAATAGTGATTGATAGAACTGGTAAATTTTCAAAAACTGAAGAACTCTCGGATCTCGAATTTGTCAGTGACTTTGTTTACCTGGGAGCTTTACGGTCTAATCAAGGAGGATGTGAACAGGAAATCAGAAGAAGGACACAGATGTCCAATAATGCTATGAGCAAATTAACTCGCATCTGGCAAAATCGGAAAGTTTCCAATGTCACCAAGGTGAGACTAGTCCGGACATTGGTTTTCTCAATATTCCTATACGCATCAGAGACATGGACTATTAGAGCAAAAGACCGGGGAAAAATTGACGCCTTTGAGATGTGGTGTTGGAGAAGAATGCTCCACATACCATGGACCGCGAAAATAACAAATAAGTCTATACTCGCTCGGCTCCACATAAAAACTAGACTATCAACGATGTGCTTCCAGCGTATTCTTGGGTATTTTGGTCACATTGCCCGTCGTCAACCAGATGACCTAGACAAATTAATCGTAGTGGGCAAGATCGAAGGAAAGAGACCCCGCGGCCGATCACCTAACCGTTGGTGTGACCAAGTTACTGCACTCACTGGACTCTCTGTTACAACTGCTCTAAGGAAAGCCGAACATCGAGCGAAATGGAGACATATTGTACGAACTATGAAGGACTTTCATCAGGGACACGACCTTCAGTAATGAAGAACACGACTACAAAGAGAATTCGGTTGAAATATAGCACCGAACTACCGATACTCTTTAGTAGCAACAGATCAGTTTGTAAAGGCTATATTAAATTAAGAAACGTAAGGCCTGCATAATACCAGTAACGTAAATTACCTGATACACATTATTGACCAGATTTATCACGATATTCAGACAATAATTGTGTGGCATTGTTGGTTGTTTTGGCATTATTAGTTTTAATTATTTTAAATTTATTTTGTTAATTTTTAAGGTATTTTTACCAAATAAACACAATTTTCTTTCTTTTTTCAAAGTATAGGTTATTATTTCTGTTATTTTGTATGAGAGACTGATTTAATACGTGTTACAAAAGCTTATTACTTTTATTTCAAATAAAAACTAAAAAATATCCGTATTATCCGTACTATCCGGATACTCCGGATTGTAAAATATTAAAATCCGTATTATCCGGATAGTAAAAATGAACGGATATTGCAAGCCCTACTCAGGACTTGTGCCCTTCGGTAACACACGGTATAAAGGTTTATAGAGTTTACCGTTGTAACGGACTTACCTATAGAGTTAATTTCCCTAGACTCCAAAACAATACGGAGTTTTATACTTATGCCTTTATTTTGCTGTCACAATCGTGCCCATAAAAATGGAGAGACCATTAAATCTCTCCCTATTAAAATCAAATTAGGCTAATAAACATCACTTTTTGAACTTCAAAGTTTACAAGAGACAGTCCCCCAAAACGGCTACCCTTCGACACTTTAGCTGTCCTGTCCTCTGTTCCTGTAATACATACAATATAAACATACAGAGCACAAATCTTTTCCCCTCATTTTCCTGATCCCGTACTAACATGATCCAATCCCCACATGCAAAACGGTGCAAGCAGAGACGTACTCCCTATATCTCCTCCCTAGCTGATGCCAAAGATTCACGTGCCCAGTCTATCACTTGCTTGTTCTGTGCCCGGCGACGTGCATCAACGCACGGAATCTAGCCGGTCTAGTCTGGCGGCATCAAGGTAAACTCCAATGTACACTGGCTCCATTCCATCTACTTATCACCTTAAGGGAGTGTGATATCTTAGTAATTTTTATTGTCTTATTACTTTGAAAGCGTCCGAAGAAAATTTATTAATAACCCTCCTTTTGGACTTTGCCGCAGTCGTTTAAAAATTAATTTATTAGTGCACCTACTCACTGGGCGATTGGCGTAAGAAATCACCCTTGAGTCCAAACTGCGGCGAAGGTGGTGTGATGATCTGATTTGGTATGCGGGGTGAACATGGCCAGATATCGAACAAGACAGAGAGGTTTGCAAGGAGAAAGGGTAAGCCTTTGCCCAGCAGTGGGACATATGACAGACTAATGAAAAACATCAAACTTCAAACAGTAACGGTTCAATAACCTTTCAATTTTGCGAACGATTAAATTACAAAAACCCAAAATAAACCCACCTTATAAACCAATTGTTTTGTTTTTAGTAGAACAACAAAGCGTCACCTTAACACAGTACCTACTTATGTGCACGAACTAATTAAATAGGACTTTTAACTTTTTGCTCTGTCTGGCCACAAACAATCAGGTAGGTACAGGTTTATATTTAGCAATGTCCTGCTGTGTCCTGCTCCAGGCTTTTCTAAGTGGAAGAAAAACATTGTTTAAAAAAAACAGAGATGCCTAATTACAAGATAGGTAGATAATTAAGTAATTATAGACTACGTTTGGCGAAGACTGGATCGTCCTCTCATTTCTTAAGGATGCCAAACGATACAATGTGCCAGAGGTGACCAGAGGAGAGAGCTGTACATTCCAATAGGGTACTTGACAAAAAAAAAATCGAATTAGTCCGTCAGATAGATTTCCAAAATATATTGGACACATTTTTTCACGTAAACAATAAATGAAGACGATACAGTGCTTCGAAAACTCGTGTGACGTCTCATTTCAGTACATTTTGTAGCGAAAAGAGACATCACAAGCCCCCACGCATGATCTTTGACGAGTTTTATCTTCGTCAATTTATAAATTAATTTGATAAAGCAAAAAACACGTATTCAAAATTTTTCGACATAATCTAACTGATGATCTAAACACACTTTTTTAGTCAGATAAGGCCGTCGCTTGATTCAAAGATCTAAAAAACTTTTTTACCAAAAAGCTACTAGCTTACAACTAAAAATGAAAAAATAAAAAAACTTTTTTAACAAAAAAACCAACCGACTTCAAAAACAACAAAAAAGTTAAAAAATAAACTTCAGAAGAAAATCAGCTTCTGAAGTCGGTGGCAAAAAAATGAAACATACAAAATGTCACCGACTTCAGAAGCTGATTTTTCTTCTGAAGTTTATTTTTAATATCCTATATTAGAAATATATACTATACATATAACATTCGACTAAGGAACCTACCCCTAATCCTTCAAGATACCCTTATTATTGCTTTCAACTCCCAACCTTTGAGGAGTAGTACCTTCCATCATAAGCTCATCAACATGAAGTGATGACTGCTAGATGCGAATACCTACTTGTATAGCGTCAGAAAAACACGAAACACGTAATACGTGCCTATGAAATTTGAGGGTTGCCCTCGATTTCTCTGGGATTTCATCACCAGGTCCTGGTATTCATACCATGGTACCACCCTTGAAATATCTCCTTCACAATAAAAAAAAGAATCATCAAAATTGGTTCATAAACGACGAAGTTATACGCGAACACGCATAAACGAAAAATGTTCTTATCTTAAGAAAAATCTTCATAAAATGAAAAGTACTGGGCCAAAGTATACTAAATTTTTATGGAACCAAATGGCAACCATTCCGCATCAAACTAAAAAAGAATCACGTAAATCGGATCATAAATCGCCGCGTAATCGGTGTACATACATAAAAAAAAAAACCGATCGAATTGAGAACCTCCTCCTTTTTGGGAAGTCGGTTAAAAATCTGGCTACTTAGTACTTAATATGTACATAACATCGAACCCTCACGCTACATTACACAATAACATCTATTACGTACGTCGTTACTTTTATATTGATTCTACTCACATCAACAGAAGAAATGGTATGCTTACAGGACAAAGCTACCCAAAGCTGCCATCTACTGTTTATTAATAAATTTCCAATATTATATCATTTACCTAATGAATTGCACATTGCGTTTGGGAATTTCCTATTTAAATCCAGAAATATCATCATCACCATTCTCTTCGCTTATCCCAATTTATTTGGGGTCGGCTGTCGTCGGCAGCATGTTTCTTTTTTTTTCCATACTGCTCTATTACTTTTGACAATAAATTTCACAATAGGGATGTTTACTGACTAAAAAAATATGATTCTAATTTTAGTCCATCTGTTAGATTATCGAAAAATATTGGATACGTATTTTTTTTATCAAATCAATAAAAATTGACGAAGATAAAACGCGTCAAAGATTTGAGTGGGAGGTAGTGACGTCACTGCTCGCTAAGAAATGTCATACTAATGTCTTAGAATATGACGTCACACGAGTTTTCAAAGCACTGTATCGTCTTCATTGTTTGTTTACGAGAAAAAAGAAAACATATGTGTCCAATATTTTTTGGAAATCTATCTGACGGACTAATTAGATTTTTTTAGTTAACATCCCTATTATTTATACCCGGCGTTGAAAGAAGCAGCTGTAAATCATTAGGTAAGGAAATAATCCTAAACTATGTAAATACTAGACACATAAGTACCTGCTTCGTTAAAGTAAGTAGTATAAACATATTGTATTTTTTGTTCCGATTAAAATAACTTTTATTTAGCACCGATAATTAAGACGGGGAATTTTAAATTTTAAATCGTAGTTTATTTTTTGTTAGGATTCAGTTAATTCGCATATTATGGGTTGCTAAAAGATTGATTTGGTTTTTTCAGAGGTCGAAGCAAAAAATATTGGTATTTTAATTGCTTCTCTGAGATTTTAAGTCGATTACAAAAATAAGTTATTTGGGTAGGTCACTGAGCGAGTTTAAAGCCAGGGTTATACCAAATCGGATTAGTAAGTAAGTACCTACTTACATTACTAAGTTTAAACGTGCCCTTCATGAAGCCGTCAACCAAGCATTCTGTACATCAAACTTTAAGTAACTCAACGCAAACATTCTGTACATCAAACTATAAATAACTCGACGCAAACATTCTGTACATCAAACTAAGTAACTCGACGCAAAAATATTTCTAGGAGACGGATTAGAGGATACAGTCTTTTTGAGTAAAAAAATCACGTTTTACGGTGGATCTCTGTGTTTCAAAGAATTCAATGTAAAACAAAATTTTAATAAATGAAGAAATTATTTATTGTAAAGTAAAGTAACTTTCATTAAAAAAAAAAACTATGATCACCAGAATCTCCGTAACTGAGTCTTAAAATAAAGATCGCAATGACGGAAAGAACAATGTGCCTTCTTTGGGCTTCGTTAATAAGTAGTACCTACTACGTTTACACCCATTGGGTAAGACACAAAATCTATACATATAATAAATCTGTAGAAAAAATATTTTTGTACATTGAAAATATTTAAAAAAGAAATTGTCAGGGTGTTAAAACAAAACCAACAGAACTCATTTCCAGCATTTTTAGAATTTTTGTCTGTTTGTCTGTTTGTCTGTTTATCTGTTTATCTGTTTGTCTGTTTATCTGTTTGTCTGTTTGTCTGTTTCGATGACTAAGCATCACGTAAAATTTACGAAACTAATGTAGGTAACTTTTATACATAAATATTGTGCGTAACTTGGGGTATTACTTAGTCTTTGTTTCATCGTAATCGGTGCTCTCTATCAAAAGATATTTGAATTTATAGTTTTCAAGAAAAACTCTCATTCTGATCAAGAATGAGACATGCAGCGACATCTATTAAACGAATGTGGTACTAATTAATAAATAATAATATAATAATAATAAATTCATTTATTCAGGCAATTTTACACTATATATATATAAATGACTTCAAAAAATAACTTTAAAAAAGTTACGATAGCTAAAGGTACTCTGTAGGTAGGTAGTCTAAATGATGCTGCTTTCAAAGTCTACATAGCCTAAACCCTATAGTGTGATTGATCGCTTTCCATGCATTGAATTTGAGCAGTTTATCTTCGTCTTCGATAGATGGCGTTGTTCATTTGATTTTGCCATCTTCTGAACCGCGCCGCGGTGTTAATTAAAAAATAATATGTTCGGTGAATAGTCATCAAATAAAAATTTACCAATTACCTACACAGTATGAAATTGGGTTCCGTAGTCAACAAGGAACCCTTATACTTTCGCCATGTCATGTTTTTTTTTCTTGCGAAGCCCATAGTGTGGGGTGTCGTTAGATAGGTCTTTGATAAAGATTGTTTGTTTGCTCAAACACTTCTTAGATTATGGAATTCGTTTGTGAAATATTAAGCTATAAAGTGCAAATTTTTTTAGACTCAAGTCAGGCTACCTAAAACACCCGTCAGAGCTGCGGGTCCCGTCGGGGCTGAGGGTCCCGTCGGGGCTGAGGGTCCCGTCGGGGCTGAGGGTCCCGTCGGGGCTGAGGGTCCCGTCGGGGCTGAGGGTCCCGTCGGGGCTGAGGGTCCCGTCGGGGCAGCGGGTTGTTAGAAAGAGATACCGCGCCCTCGGCACAAGGGCTAAGAAGGAACATGGGTGGTTTTTGGTCAGTAGAACCCCTCCCTCTCTGGGCAGAGCGGAAGGGAGTGTCAGTCTTCTACTCTGTTTCAAATTTCATCAAGATCCGTTCGGCCGTTCTGACGTGGTTGATTAACAAACATCCATCAATCAATCAATCAATCAATCAATCAATTTATTTCTTTGCAAACATGGGTAATGTACATAGATGTTATTTTTTTACAATAAAGTTCTCCATATTTTACCTTCACATAGGCATGCAAATATTAGGTTTACAAGCTATATAATATTGGAAATAAGTGGCATGGCAATGGAATTACATACAATAAAAATATAAAAATGTCAATTTGGCCAAAGTAAAACAGAATTAAAATATTATCAATAATGTCACGGAAACGGATATAAATATGCCAATGAAACAATAAGTAATTCAATGAGTCAGTAGTCAGTTAAATACAAAAAAAATAAAAAATAATAATAATAAATAATAATAATAATATAATAATAATAATAAATAATAAAAAATAATAATATGTGTCATCCATCTAATCTTTAGTATTAGACATAGTCAGTGCTTTGCATTACCCTCTCCTTATTTTCTACAGCGTCTGTAAGTTAACGCAGGGCAATGATTTAATGTAATTTTGTCTAAGCGACGCATTTTAGTTTTCGACAACCACGCGAACGAAGTCGCGGGCACAGCTAGTTACTAATAAAAATCAAGACACAGTATTTATTTTAGATAAGACAGCATGTTAAAATTAAAAATATAATGAAAAAACAATAAAGTAACGGAAATTACCGTTGATTAGGTACACCATTTTGTAATTTTACATGCGAGGTTTTATTATGAGACCAAACAAGTAAATGGAACAACTACGTACCTACCAAATCCACATCACAATGACAATTTGGCAGCAAAAAAAAAACAGAAAACTCATGAAATTATTGACAGGTATAATTTCCTTTGGGAAAGGCCATTACTCGAAAGCACAATTTTAGTATTTTAACAAGCGAGTGTTATTTGCAGTAGGTACTCAAAAAGGGTTGATTATGAGATTCTGTTCTGATATTCACACAATTTTCTCATTTTGCTGAGAATTTTAAAAGACAATGCGACAAAACACTTCCCTCACTATCTACGGTTCAGCACACGTGTCCATGCCCTTCTGTGTAAGAAAGAGAGGGTACTACGCAGGACGTATAGCTCTATCTCTTACTCCAACACTGTCATAGGCTTAACATTGAGCCTCTTGGCCAGTGCGGCACTGATCTCAATCTGTTTCTCCACATACGACACTGTACCGCGCTTGTGTGTTTTATATATACTAGCTGCTTTCTTCTTCTTGTCTCCAGGACAGAGCAGAGGAAGATTTGGATCCGCCTAGAAATTAAAATGGAGGTTGATTATTATACCTCTGCATGTTTAGTCCCTCGAAGGGTTAGACTTGCACTACCATTGACTGTATTAAATCTAGCTGTATACCCGATGGAGTTTCCCATTGGCAAAAATTGAGCTTCCATAGCAACTTTCATTCCCTATTAAAAACTCTTTAAGGGGATGAACTTTTTAGAGGCGCTCATGTTAAATATTAAGAGCCGCACGGGTTGATCTTTAGACTAAGGCGCGCTTGGCTTATAGGTCGTTCTGTTGAGGAGTCACCATCCATTAAATACCGTGTTTCGTCCGTGCGTCAGAAGTAGTCAGAACACAGAGCAAAGTTCCAGTCTGACTTTCACAATCCAGTTAGGATTGTGAATTAAAGTTAGACTGGAAGCAGGGGGTCTACTCGCTAAGCACCAAATCCGTAAATACGGCCGTATAAACGGGGTTTTTTACTCTACGCCGTAAATGTGTGTAAACCCTACTCTCTAGTGATCACGGACCAATGACTTTCGAACGGAGTCATAGACAAGCTTGCTTTATTCTTTCGGTTGATTCCCGGTTTTCTTACTTCGTGGTTTTCAAGCATTTAAATTAAAAATATCATTGGTATTGTTAGAAAAAGACTGCATTTGCACAAAATATTTATTCTAATGTCTTTTTAGACATAATTTAAATATATTTGTCCGGGTTAAAGCTGTAACCTCTGCCTTCTTTGTATTTGATTGAAGGATACCGATTTGTCAATGGAAATGTCAAAATGTCAGTTTTTTATTTACAATAAATAATAAACAATTTGCATTATTAATACGAGGTACGACCCGGAAACTTTTCGTAATAAATTGTAAAATTGCCTCAAACGCTTTTGTAGGCCCTCACGCGCTCAAATAGAGGCACTCCTCGATTTTATAAGTGAAAACAACGAGTTGGTACCTACTAACAATAAACATCAGCGGAAACAAAAACAAACAAACACGGAGTAACTAGGAGCCCCCCAAGCTAGTTAAAAGCACGTTGCCACCGGTAACAAGCCAAGGACAGGCTGATGAGGAAGGCTTAATTTGTATGGACAACATGTTGCTGCGTCCCGCTATACATATCACATCACATCATGATGCCAGAGGTTTTGGAGTATTTAAGGAGCAACAAGATTCATTTCAAGTCTTTTATGATGCAGGACACATCATCTTGAGACCCATATGAAGGAGTTTTGGTCGTAGGATATTGTGTATTAGTGTTTTCGCGAAAAGCTACATGGCACCTTGACTCGAAGCCCGCCAAACATAGTTAATGGTGTTAATTTGTTTGATGTATTAGTTTATTATTGTACTTGAAGATTATTTTGTGTATTGTTTAGGGCATTCAATGCTTGAAAATAAGTAATTTTGGTGCAAAATAAAAGAAACAACTGTTCAACATTAAATTATTTATGCTTTTATAGTAGAAATCTTTGTTTTAGTTATATCAGAATCTTTCGAATGCTGTGGTATAGAACTGATATCTCACAAGATTATAATTATCTGCGTTTATAGAATACCTAAATATAACTATAACGTGTTTTATGAGAGACTAGACGATATATTACGAAAAATACATTCAGTTACAAATAAAAATATAATATTAACAGGAGACTTCAATATAGATGTATTAAAAAGAAACAAAATTACATTGGAATTTGAAAATTTTCTTTTACAATTTAATCTTAAGCTTGCTCTTTATAAACCAACCAGATTAAGTAGTAATTCTTGCATCGACAATTTTGCACACTCCTACCGAAAGGGATGCAAAGCAGAAACAATGGATCTAGTTCTCTCGGATCACATTTCCCAGTTACTCAAAGTACCTATCAATAAGGTCTGTACGCTTAAATTCTGGAAAACTAAAAAACAGGATATCTCGGCATGTAATTTATCTAAATTCAAGAAACATTTAAAGTGTTTATCTTTCCTGCAAGTATACAACGCCAAAGATGCGAACGAGTCTTACGAAAATTTTTATGAAGATTTTTCGTTATTATATCGTTTATGCTTTCCGGAAAAATATGTGACTATATACACTAACAAAAAGACTAAATGGCTATCTCATGGAATTAAATTATGTAGTAAAAAACAGAGACGCCTACTCTGGGCGTATAGACTAAATCCTAATTCGAAAACTAAAACTGTTTTAAAAAAATATTCTACGCTGTACAGGAAAATAATAAAATTAACCCAGAAAGCCCAAAATAACCACTTTATAAATATTTCAAAAAATAAATCAAGAGCGGCCTGGCAAGTAATAAACAAATCTAAATTTTGTCTGCCCCAAGAACCAATATTATCTATAGCTAAAGATAACTTAATTTTGACGCACCCAATGGATATAGCTAATGAATTTAATAGATATTTTATTGACGCTGTTGAAAACAATCAACAAACGAATTGTGCATCGACGAAAAAACCTATTAATGAAAATTTGACATCACATTCATTATTCATGTTGCCTGTTGCAGAAGATGACATAGTTAAAATAATTAGTAGCCTTAAGAACACAAATACTGTTGGATACGATGGCATATCAACTAAAGTAATAAAATATGTCAAGGAAGTTATTGCGCCACCACTAACACATGTAATCAATCTCTGTATCACTGATGGTATATTCCCAAATGGTTTAAAGAAAGTAATCATTAAGCCCCTTTTTAAAAGAAATGACAGAACCGATGTTAAAAATTATAGACCAATTGCCAAAATTCCGGTATTTTCAAAAATATTCGAAAAAGTAATTTATAATTCCATTTATGCTTATTTCGAAAAATTTAAATTATTTTGTAAAGAACAAAAGGGATTTAGAAAAAATGTCAATGTTAATATGGCACTGTTTGACCTGCTATCAAGTGTCCTGACATCTGTTGATAAAAGAAAACATGTTTGTGCGATATACACAGACATGACGAAGGCGTTCGATTTTGTAGATCATAATATTTTATTGCAAAAATTACATGGTTATGGCGTTAGAGGAAACATCCTAAAGCTTCTAGAATCATACCTAAGTGACAGATTACAATGTACGGAAATCTCTAGGATATGTCTGACAACTAAATTAGAAACCACATATACCTCTGAACCAAGGTACATAAAATATGGTGTGCCTCAGGGTAGCGTTCTGGGACCACCCCTTTTCTTAATTTATATAAATGACCTCCCAAAATCTATAGGGCAAAAAATGGTGCTCTTTGCGGACGATAGCACGGCTATTATAGAATGTAATAATCCAATAAATTATCAAAATGACATTAATAATTCTTTAAATAAAATAATAAAATGGCTAAATGATAATAATCTTATAATTAATTTAAATAAAACCAAAATTATGCACTTTCGCCAACGGCTTGAGAAGCCGCTAGTTAATATTGCTTATGGTAATCACGAAATAGGAGAAGTTAGTACTGCTAAATTCTTAGGGATAACTGTGGATGATCAACTGACTTGGAAACCTCATTTGGAGGAAATTTGCAAGCGATTGAGCAAATCAGCATATTTGTTATTTCAACTTTCGAAGAAAGTAAATACTGATACACTATTAACGGCATATCATGGACTAGTTGGCTCAGTTCTGCGGTATGGTCTTATTTTTTGGGGACAATCAACAAATAGGGAGCTTGTTTTTAGGATGCAAAAAAGATGCTTACGGTGCATGTGTGGTTTAAAAACAACTGATAGCTGCATTCCATATTTTAAAAAGTTAAAAATATTACCTCTACCCGCCTTATATATCCTAGAAGCTGCACTATTTGTTAAAATAAATCCACATTTTTTCAAAAAATTTTGTTTAGTAAAGAAAACTCCGATGCGTGCTCAATATGAAAATGAACTGTGCCTTGTAAAATGTAAAACTTCTCTAATGAAAAAAAGCTTCTTTGGTCTTGCACCACAAATATACAATAAACTACCTGATGAAATAAAATGTTTGCCATTGGAGAAGTTTAAAAAAACGCTTAACGGGTTACTGCTTGACAAAAGTTATTATACCCTTGACGAATTTTTTAAAGATGAATCTCTATAACTATAATAATGCTGACATACATTTTAATACTTTACATTTATATCTTGAACTTGAATTAATTGAATTGACTATTAACTTTGACATGAAATGAAATTGATTGTGCATGAATACTTAATAATAATAAAATTGAATTCCAATGCATGTACAATAATATAGATATGATAGCCCAAGCATGAAAGTAACTATTTTGTAAGACATTTTATTCAAAAATAGTATGTATTACCGTCCTTTTTGTAATTTGTATGCCAATTGGCAAAACATAGCGCACTACCTAATTTTTAAGAGCTTATATGTAATTATTACCTATGTTTACGAATAAATGATTCTGATTCTGATTCTGAATCTTCTGCCAGTCCCAGCGCCAAACCAAACCATTACCTACCTTCATTCTTGAATCAACACCATTTCGTTGCTTTTGTTGAGGCAAAAAAAAGGTAATAGTTTCTCGCAGGAACCTTGAACCTTCCTTCCTTGTTTGTGTGTATGTTTGTAATGAATAAACTCAAAAAACTACTGCGTCGATTGCAAAAATTCTTTCACCATTAGAAAGCTACATTCACCCTGAGTAACATAGGCTTTTTATCCATGTATTCCTAAGACAACGGGAACTACGCGGGTGAAACCGCGGGACGTCCACTAGTCTTCAAATAATTCCCTTATGAGCCTATAGTTCCTTTAAACTCAAAATGGTGAATACTCGACAACCGAAAGTTTTAGCGTGAAAACAACCGGCGAATGTACTTTTAGAGCTCCTTCGAGCATTCAAAAAGCAGCCAAATTATTGATTTTCTAAAAAAAAAATTCTTTAAAATCTTTTTTTTTTTTTTTTTTTTTACTTTCGGGGCCTGCACGATAACTATGTTGTTATCGTTTAAAATGACATAAAAATCCGCGTAAACAAGTGTCAAATTCAAATTTTCGGACGGGCTAAAACTCATCGGGAGTAGGGCAAGCTGTCAAATCGACTAGTCATTCTATCAATTCTGAGTCAATTTCTATCTTAGTTCGGGCCGACTTTAGTACGGCCCGAAAATTAGTCGGCAAATTAGCGAGTAGACCCCCAGTCCCCTACATAGTTGGGAAAAGGCTAGGGTGCACCTTTAAAAATCTTAGTGCTGTAATTGTGCAACGTTTCATGCTTTTAGATTTCGTTTAGACTGCCTATCAGTGATAGAACCGATAATTATAATTTATCAAGCAAACTTTTATACCATCGACTCTTATAAATGTTGTTTGTGGCACTAAATCAATCTTCTTTATGTATACTTAAAAATAGGAGGAGGATAATATCAGGAGTCACACACCGATTCCAAACTTCGCCAATGCAGCATGCAGTCAGTGAGGCGCTGGCGGAAGCCGGGGGCGAAGCACCCCGGGTTCACGACAACGAAACAATGGCCAAAGATGGACGGCGTCGCCCCAGTTCCATCGGTAGTAGAGTTTGGTACGAGGTGGCCGTAGTTGGTGCCTGTGATATATTGGCGAATGATGAAAAAGATAGATAAGCGTGAAGTACGTTTAAGCGTTAGTTGCCTAGGGCATCTTAAACTTCAGGCATTATTATTATTAATCAATTTATTTCGGATAAAAAATTAATCCATATAGGTACATTCAATTACACATAAAAATACATTACAATTACATTATCAAATCAAATTAACATAAAATAACTACGATAAAACAGGATAAATTATTACAATTATATTGGGTTAGTAAGATCTCATATACTATGTTAGTCAACACCCATCATGATTTGCATCCATTTGTTCTGGATAGGGCAATCCGCACGAGACACAATCATCTGCAGGATACTGTTGCCACTGCCTCGCACGCGATGTAACAAGGAGGCTACTTTCTTGCGTATAACCGCATGGAAGCCGTCCGTTCGTGCCTCCGCAAACATTCCAGACGCACTACAATAGCGAGGCAGTCGCATCAACATCCTGAAGACGTTGTTGTATTGGACACGCAGAGCACTAGCAGCTCGGCGAGTAAAGGTTACCCACAGACTACTCGAGTATAACGACTGGCAGTACGCCTTAAACAGAGTAATTTTAACTGCCCTCGAGCAGCGAGCAAATCTGCGAGCAACCATATTCCCCCTTATTGCCAATGCTCTGCGCTCCCTCTCTATGTCCGCATCATCTTGCAACTCTTCTGTCAAAATGTGGCCCAGATATTTAAAGTTGCTCACTACGCTCAGAGCCGCACCATTGAGCATAATAGGCGGAACATACACTGGACTACTCTTTCCACTCTTGAAAACGAGCACTTCACTCTTTTTCGAGTTGTACGTCAGTCCATGTTCCGCCGCGTACGAGTCACAGATTGATACAAGCTTACGCACCGCCCCCACCGACGGTCCCAGCAGTGCCATGTCGTCGGCATAACTGATGTTGTTTACGCTGACACTAACATAACATCATTTATTTCAGGCTGCAATGGCCCTAAGAAATGTGGCTTACAAACAAACAAACATAACGTTATTTTTTTCTTAAATCCACGCTCTCCTCTTCAGGAATCCTCTGCCTTTACCGAAAGCATCGCTTCTTCAATAGAATTCAACATCTGTTTTAGCTTAATGACAGACCCTGAGCACTTTGTTCCAGTAAAATTTCATCATCATTCTTTTCTATAATTTAATATCTTTGAATCGACAAGTGCTAACCTGCTAGTACTCCACAGAACATCTCCACCACAGCGGCTAGTCCATACCCATTGAATCCTGATGACAACTCACCGCCTCCTAAGGGCATTAGACATTGAACTTTGTGCGCCTGAAACAGAGATGAATCAATCCCGTAATTATTGGACGATGGTAGAAAGAGCGTTAGCAGGCCCACAGTCAGATGGCTGGAATACCTACAGAAGATCCTGACGAAGACCTGTATGAGATCACTCAGACCAAGGTAGCAAGGCACAAAAAGAGGAGGCCTATACTCAGCAGTGATAGAACTAGGCTGCCAATGATAATGATGTGATGACAGATTTAGGTAGAATAGAAGAAGAGTGAACATAGATAAATATATTTCAAAGAACAATTTAAACTATAACATTGGCCATTGATATCCGGTTAGATTGGAAGGCGACCCCAACAAAGTTGAGAAAATGAAAGCGAGGCAGACGATGGAGGCTCATAAAGCAAGTTTAGTGATTGACATATAGAGTAAGCTGATTTAATTACTCATGCAACTTATCAGATTGTATACAAACCCACCTCCTCAGCATCTAATGTTTCCTTTCCATCAGATCCTTGTGCCCAGCCGGACGGCAATGGCTTCAGTTTACGTTGCATCTCAATCTGGAAGAAATCACATTAAAAAGATAATTCAAACAAACATACGTGGGCGATGCCGCAGGTAAAAGCTAATATTCGGATAAGAATGAAATACTAATGAATGAATTTGTTAAAAAAAACCTAAACCAAAATCGCGTAAATTCTCAGTAATCACAAGATAGAGGAACAGAAATGCGCCGATGTTATACACTATAATAATAATATTCAAAACATTGACATATTGATAGCATACTGATACCATAAATTTAATATACAATTCGAGCAATTTTTCGTCAGCAAACAAAACGTTGATGTTTGGGAATGTGATTATCACAGGATTGAGAATTTGATGGATTACAAGTCGACGACTTTTAATTACAAACACAAATTCGTTATTTACACAAATGGGCTGGCCATTTGTGTAAATAACGAATAGTGTTGGAGCCAGTACACGTCCTTGAGGGAGCCCATTTTTTTAACCTCGTCATCTATTTTTCTGATTTTAAGGAGCATTCGGAAATGGCGGTTGCTTAAGATTTAGCCGACAATATTCACGAAGCCAATATCTTTCGGGAGGTCGCTGACCTTTATTAGGAGCCTTCTAATGTCGACAGTGTAATACGCTGCTATCAGATCCAGGAATACGATATCTGATTCAATTTGCCTCAAAACCATTTTCGATGTATTGCGGCTGTTTGGGAGTCTGGTTGGAACACGACTTCAGGGCCTGGAGCCAGGTTGTTGAACAATAAGTAGTAAGTAAGATTCAATGACAGGCGTTATGCAGTTCAGAAGGAACCTATCAAAAAACTTAAACGATGGTTGGTAGGTAGCTTTAAGGATTTTTTTGGCACTAGGTTAAAGCAATCACTTTAGCACTCCTCTAAAGTGTTGGGTTTTTAGTCCTCAACGCAAGAGTTAATTAACACGTTCAGACCGGCACCTCATGAGTAGGTACTTGGTATCCTACGGCGCAAATGTTCATATGGCCACCGGTGGTACATCACCGCCCCATGAACCAAAAGTCTTGCCAAATTACATCCACCTCCTGAGCTGCACTATGAAAATTTGTCTATTTTACTAGGCGGGGACGGTAAATACAACATTTACTCTCATGGCGGCGCGCATTTATTAGTACATTGAAAGTAGTGTGACGTGGCCACCCCGGTGGTACACCCCGCCGTGGCAGCAAATACTCCGTGCTCCACCGGTGGTACACGCCGGTCTGAACGTGTTAAAGATACGGCTTCAGGTCCGTGATATTTCAGTTGTTCAACAGTAATGTCTTCAAAACTCACAGCTACCTAAAATTGCTACGATGTTAGTGCAAAACGATGCACTGAATTCATGGAAACAGTTTGTGCGGTAATGTCCCTCACGGACTGTATATCTTACCTTTTTACTCCTGGTAGGTGCAAGAAAAGGTGGGGTGGTGGTGAATGACATGCCTATCAAGCCTTTGCAAGCCGCCTTTTTAGCCCAGAAACCCATCATGCCGTTGTGATTTGAACCTAAAATATATTTAATTTCAAATTAATATTAAGCCACACTCAAATGGCCATTTTCAGACATTTCAAATTCAATTATTTAGAAATTCATAAAACATACCACTTTTTTGGAATTCATAAATTTATACAACATCGAAATGAACCGTGAAATAAAATTAATTACTCATTATTACAATGTTCACATGCAAGCACTTTGAAGTTTTGAACTGTCAAGAAACAAGTCAGCCAGGAGAATTGAATAATGTAATGTTTACCTTTGACGGCGACCCATCCTACTCCAGTTTTCCTTGCCTTCTTGATGGCTAAGTCCATACCGAAGTGACTGGCAGTGGCTCCCAGCACGTTGTTCGCATCGACCCACGCCGTGGCCTCGGTTTCTCTTAGCACCATTGGCGCGTTGTTAGGCAAACACCGTTTCTGCGCAATTTCGTTCACGTATAGTTCTGAAAATTTTATGAATTCGTTTCAAACAGCTCTGTATTCTTCTAAGTTTTAAGTATTCTTATTGAATTTAAATGTTCAAGTTCCGTGGTTGTACTTGTTACTTACTACTAGACTCAACTTGATGTAGAAGGTAGTCTCAGATGACGCGTATGTTCAACATTCCCCGCATTTGATTTTTCAGATGTGAAAGTGGATATCCACTTTACTATACATTTTACGGCCGCAAAATGTGCCATCGATCTCTAAAAACAAGGCCAGTACGAAAACAAAATTTTTTAAAGCCCTTTTTATTTTCCTGCGTGGAGCACGATCATTTGTTCTGTGTCTGGGTGTAATTTATCTATAATATGTATGTATTTAGAAATATATAAGTATGTTTATCAGTTGTCTAGTACCCATAACACAAGCTCTGCTTAGCTTGGGACTAGATGGCGTTGTGTGATAGTTGTGGAATATTATATTATATTATATCTCGCAAACTATGATTCTGCTTTACTGGACAATCCTGTGGATGACTTGACTGTTACGCCTCTAGCCAGGGCGGGCGTAAAGACTTTCTGGCTACGTAACAGTTGACTAAGCGATAGGCTGAGAGATTATTCAGGTGCTGGTTTAAAACTACTGGCTCAAAGTTAATGTGCGAGCGCGGTCTGGCACGAGCAAAGGTCGGGGAGAAGTTTTGATTCCGTAAGGTTCGTATTATGTGTATATTCTTTAGCTGTTTTTATGTATTATCTCTTCTTCCCCTTTTATATTTGTGTCCAATAGCAACCGGATGAGAGTTGTATACAATAAAAGAGGCTGTGAACTGCTATAGGCTGGAGATGATGAAGATGATCTATCCTATAGTCGACTTACCTAACCTGTTAAGTCCATGACTTAGATGCCCAACCTTGTCAGCTTCGATCAACAGCTCGGCTTGCTGTTTGGCAGGTTGGCAGCCAGCACCCACAGCCTTCAGACACTCCATCATGAATCGCTGGGCATCTGCTGTCGCCACTCTCCCCATCGCGACTGGGCTTCGAATAAGGACTAGGAGGAGGATAATACATCTGCAATCTATATTTAATGTGTTGTGATTTCGTGTAGGTAGTTACTCGGTCGTACTTTTAAATAGATTTAGGTTTGGGATCAACCTTTGTAAGAGAAAAACTTAAACAATCACCGGTTTTTATTATTAGGTACTATGCTCTATTGGTATGTTTTACATAGGGAGTTCGGGGGTTACAAACCAACGAAAATATTCTATAGAAAATTTCTAATTCGTTATGGTGTACACTAAGCAAGTAAAACGTACCCTCAGAACGTACCTATAATTATAGATAATCCTTAATAGGTACCTATTCCAATTCAACTCATAATTTAATTATTTGTGTTGTTTTCATACAAAATTTTGACAGTTTGAAGAAGCAACCAAAGAGTAGAATACATACTTACATAAGCCACTAAATATAAAGCAAGAGCAACCTCTTCTGGCTATGACAGAAATATACCTAAAAACTCTAGTAGCCAGTACTACAAAAGTAAATAGCTCTCTATGGAAGCCATCCCGATTTTGCCCGGGGCGCTTGTGACTAGACCGCGACTAGACCAACGACGAAAGGAATCTGTGAGGTTACATATAATATAAAGAACAGTAATTTCCAAAGAAAGAAAGACCACATAATGTTAGCTTTTTATTGTAACACAAATTACAAAGTCATTTATAAACAGGCACACTATTATTTAAACGGATACTTTATTAATACTAATTAATTACAATAATAAAGTTATACAATGCTCTTGTTCATGGCCAAAATTGGAACAAACGTCACATACAGGTGCTTCTAAACGGGCAATGTTTTACTGCAATATGTGGCTGCAATCAATGCTGGAATGCAATGGCCGATACCATTGCCATCAATACCAACCATGCAATATTGCAGTACTGGCCCGGCCATATAGCCACATTAGCCACACTCTAAGTTATTGTTATTATATATTTGTTATTGTAAAACATTTTACCGTGTAGCCCGGAAATATTGCTGAACGATCGCTTGACATTCGAAAATACTGAAATATTGCCGGGACAGTTGTTTTTCACATCCCTTTCTGACGAGAGTAAGTGTGATTTCACTGGCCACACATTGCCGGGAAAGTATAGGTCGTATAGAAGCACCTTTAATACAATCTAAGGCAATTCGCACTTAACACTGCTCAGCCGCGTAGTCTGCTGGAGTCGGTGAAGATTTATTTTATATGATGGTGCTTCGCGCGGAGACGAGACGTAGTGAGCGCCGCTCATCCGCGCGGACGATTGGTGTCGTGTGAGAATCGTGTAACCGCGCTCCCAGTTAATGTTATCCAAGCGCCAAAAGATACTTTTATCAATTTATAAAAGCTCATCATTCCATAATGAATACAAGGTTCAATGTCTTCAGTCCAAAGCTAGTTAGTTTTTAAAGGCTTAACCCCGATACGTTTGGCCAAGTCGTTCATGGTCTCGATTTGTTTTTGAGGGTAGTTGACAGTTCCTTTTGCTGTGGTCGCTTCGCCAATCTTGTGCTCTTTATCCCCGGGGGCCAGGACTGGTAGCGATGGGTCCACCTGGGTATGAAAAAGAAAGTTTTGAATTTATGAACGGAGTTGCGCTGGTCGTATGGTCTTATATAATAATGTAGTCAGAGAGCTGTTCTATTCTTTCACAATAAGCTCTGATGGCAAGAAAGGAACCTTGTTGCAAAAGTTTTAAAATACAATGTGATTTTTATGGAATAAAATATAATATAATGACATCATGCCTGTAATCCCCGAAGGACTAAGCCCAGCTGTACCTTATTGCACAAATGCACACCCACATTTTGCCCGTTCTGTTTAACTATCATGACTGTATTAATAGCCGATCCCATTCACATCACCCGGGTACAGATGCAGCTGCGACTGCACCTTAGAAATTCTTGATCAACAATATTTTGCCCAGCATCGGGGTCGAATCGAAGACCAAACCAAAGCAACTGGGCTTCCTAGCCTGTTTCTTACCGGCTCTAAGTTCCTCCAGGTGTTTAGACAGTCAGCTGATCTGTCTTCGAAGCCAGGTGCAAAGAAATCAGGGTTGATGGCTGCGAAGCACTGCCCCAGGTCTGGTGGACCCTGGATACTGTCCAGCTCCCAGCCGCGGATGTTATGCGTCATATTCGACCCTGTAACGATCGAAAAACACCATTGTTATGTCTGGATTAGAGGCACCGTTATTTAAAAAAAAATGGGTGTGAAAAGACACTTCACGAAACTAGGAAGGACTTGTTTTCCTCGTCATTATATTTTTGATTGCTCTGAACCATACCTGGGAATGTACTTCTTATGGTAAAAGTTGCTTTTCGCAAGTTTTGCTTATATAAAGGAGCATCTGAATGTCGTAAGACAGATTGTTGCATTAAGCAGATACATACTCGTACTAAAAAAAATATCAAAAAAAAAACTACTACTACACTACATACTACTACTTTCATGACCCCTGTACTATTCAAGTCGATCTCGACTTGACTGAGATGGGAATGCTAAAGGGAATTTGTGGTGCAACGCTAATGGATGAAATAAAAAATTAATACTTACATAGAAGTCTGAAAAGAGGAAGACCAAAGAAACGATGCGATGGATGGACTATGTGAAGGATGATATTACTAAAATAGAGAATGATGATAGATACGTCTTACCTGACAATCCACTGCAAAACATTTCCACCATGGCAGCGAGGGCATATCCTTTGTAGCCGCTCGTCTTCTCTTCTCCTCCCAAAGGCATCAGTCTGCCTGCCTTAAACGCCTGAAACAAGTATAGCGGTTTGTTGTCAGTACTTAAATGTACCGATATTCATGCTGATTTCACCAATGGATAGAGTGGTTCTTGAGGAAGGTTTTAGTATATAATTTGACATCCATGCGGGAGAAGCCGCGGGCATCAGCTAGTAATAAAATATATAATTACTTAGCCTAAATAACCACAAAAATCTTAGCAAAACGTCTGAAACTATCTAATTGCTATTACAATTCGAGTAGGCGTTATAAGTACTTACTGCCTCGGCATCAGTTGTGGGTTTCCCGTCCGGACCCAAAGCCCAACCCTGGGGCAGCGGCTCGCCTTTGTGGATTTGTACTTCAATCTGAAAATAAATTTGTTATTGTGACGTTGCTACCATGAACTACCATTAAGTCAACATTCCTTCACTTGCGATTTAATCATTATACTTAGTTCTACCACATTTTGCTAGCTGTATGACTGACTAACGTTATAAATCTCTCGCAAATTACTCATCATATTTAGCCTATAATGTTCCCACTGTAGTGACTCAGGCATCCGCTCTAGGAGAAGGCTGGGCTATAATCCACCACGCGTACCCAGTTGGTACGGGTTGGTAGATGTCACATGTCTTCGAATTTTATGGTTCTAGGATTGCCGGTTTCTTCACGATGTTTTCTTTCACCGTTTTGAGAGCAGTGGTGATGAAATAAATAACGCAAAGTATTGCGCCTGCCTAGGTTCGAACCTACGACTTACTGTTCGTAAGTCGGGTCCACAACCACTGGGCCACCACTTACTGCAAATTACTCTGAATTATAAAATTATATTATTTAGGTACGATATTATTAAATTATTGGGTAAATGACATACCTACGTAAAATAACAAAAAAAAAATCGTTGAAAAACTACTTAAAATGTTATAGAAGGAAACCTACTGTGCTTATTTATTTACCTTTCCCATGGCGACACTGGTAGTGGCCAAGTCTACCACTAGTTTGTCACCACCACTTGCCGGAGCTGCCATTCCTATGGGGTTCGTACCCAAAGCCCTCTGAAAAAAATGGAGAGCAACAGATTACGACCAGATCATAATCTAGAGTCCAAACTACCACACACACACACCACACACAGTAACAGTCCACATCCAGTAATAGTCTCGGTATGGTCATCCTTAAAACTAGTTCATAGCAATTCTGCTCTCCGGCGGGAAATTAATGTTATTTATTTTATGTAGACTGGCCTGTTGGTCTAGTGGTTAGTGACCCTAACTGCTATGCCGGAGGTCGTGGGTTCGATTCCCACCCAGGACAAATGTTTGTGTGATGAGCACGATCATTTGTTCTGTGTCTGGGTGTAATTTATCTATAATATGTATGTATTTAGAAATATATAAGTATGTTTATCAGTTGTCTAGTACCCATAACACAAGCTCTGCTTAGCTTGGGACTAGATGGCGTTGTGTGATAGTTGTGGAATATTATATTATATTATATTATACCTTATACTCTTCACTAGGGATGTAACGATACATGAATTTGCCGATACGATAACGATACCGATTATCGAGGAAAATAATCGGCGATACCGATACCGATACCGATATCGATGGCTTAGTAGTAAATAAAGAATGATGTACTTTATATGCATAAAACTTACTTATGTTAAATATAATTTATAAATAGACACTCCATTCTGTAAAGTGTGGCAAAAATGGAAATTAAAAATAATCATAATAGGGGATCGGACAAAAAAAAACGAATTAGTCCGTCAGATAGATTTCCAAAAAATATTAACCACGTATTTTTTCTTTTTTCACGTAAACAAAAATTGAAGACGATACAGTGCTTCGAAAACTCGTGTCACGTCATATGATAGTACATTTTGTACCTTCAATTGACGTTTCAAGCCCCACTCCATGATCTTTGACGCGCTTTATCTTCGTCAATTTTTATTGTTTTGATAAAACAAAAAACACGTATCCAATATTTTTCGATAATCTAACTGACGGACTAAACAGAATCATATTTTTTTGAGTCAGTCCGATCCCCTATTATCCACATTTATTTGGGTAACATTTATCAAGGAATCAAATCAAAAGTAAATCAATATTAATAATCAAAGTTCACTTATTTTTCCACCCACCAAAAAAAAAAAAAAAAAAAAAAAAAAAAAGGAAGATTTTTGTTAAGGAAACCAAGTTTATTCAAATTAATAGCAGATAATCTGTAAAGCAAATCATGTTGTATTAGGCCTGCAGTTGAAAAAAGACATTCTGAGGCAACTGAGCTCATTGGGTAAGATAAATATTTTTGTGCAAGCATTTCAATTTTCAGGTATTTATCTTCATTGCTCCAATAGTTCTTTGGATCTTGTTTCATTGGAATATTTGAACATCTCGTATACGGTTCCACCTCTTCTTGCTCAGGATGACTAGACGTGTTTGATAAAGGCTCCTCTTCTGCTTCAACGTGGCCGCGAGCGCTTCGTTCTTTTCGCGCGCTTTTCAAACTGTGTTATCGGCTGTATTTAAATCGGCGATACCGATATATCGGCCTGCCGATTATATCGGCCAATATATCGGTATCGGTATCGTTACATCGCTACTCTTCACCACACGAGGTATACTTAAAAATAACAATTTAGTCAATCGACTTAGGTACCTGTTTGGACCTGGTGGGTACCATGATAGGAGATGTGTTGGTGAAGGCCATGCCGATGAGCCCCTCGTGCTCTGCTAGCAGCGCCCAGTAGCCAGCCATGCCAAAGTGATTGCTGCCTAATAAACAAAAATAACATAAACATCACGGCTGTGTAGTTATGGGAGCGTTTAAGTATTATATAACGCAGTTTTTGAAGATATTTGACCACAGGGAGGGGGCGTGTAACGCACCGTAACAATTATCTGTACCCTCCCTCCCTAGTAAAACGTTAAAGTAACCACCAAGTGACCATTTTTACCTATTTTTTTTACATAAAAACGCGTACTTCTAACATTACCCCTGTAACGCATCATACCGTTTGCTTGATCCCCCCCCCCCCCCCCCCGTCCCCCCAAATTCGTTACGTAAAAGCACACCTACATTTCGCCAGTTATGTTTAACCCCACCTACAGGGCAAGAGTCCAAAGTGGCTAATAATAAGATTTTTTAATGGAAAATCCCAAAAACACTTTGCCCGATTGAATCGAACCCAAGAAAAAAATATTTTTTCTGAGTAGTATATCCATTGATCCTCTTCATCAGAACAGAATTACTGTGAGAAACCCATTATGTCGACATATCTTTTGTAAAATGTTCACAAATACAGACTTAGCTGCTATTGAAAAAATCTTAATACAAAACTCCAATAATACTTTTCCCGACCTGGAGCCACATAATTGAACTACTATATGTACCCATTGCAGGGTCAACCACGTTCACAGAAGGCAGTGAAGGCACCCAGTGAAGTCGATGGGTGACACAGTGACACATATCACATCTTAATTCTAGTTCTACGCCATACCGGTTTCTTCACGATGCATTCCTTCTCCTCAAAGTAAAGAACTAGGATAGGCTACACTCACGTTTAACCGCCACCCATCCCACGCCAAACTCCTTGGCTTTCTGGATGGCCAGATTCATGCAGAAGTTGCCAACAGTAGCGCCGAGGGCGTTGTGGCCATCCACCCAGGCAGTCGCACCGGCCTGCTTCAGGATCTCTGGCTTAGCTGCCGGCACGCACGCCCCAGACTTGATGTCGTTTATGTAAAACTCTGTGGAACAAGGGAATATACTATAATTATATTATACTAGCTTTTGCCAGCGGCTTCGCCCGCGTGAAAATGTCGATTTTCCATTCAAACTTTCATCCCCTATTTAACTCCCTTAAATTAGGGTTTGAATTTCGAAAAATCCTTCCTTATTCCTTGTCTACATTATAAAGGGAACCTCAGTGCAAAATTTCAGCTTTCTAGGTCCAAGGGTTTGGGCTGGGCGTTGATGAGTCAGTCAGTCAGTCAGGACTTCTCTTTTTATTTATATAGATAGATAGATAGATACATAGCCATAACCGTAATTTTAATCATAATCGCAGCTTAACGGCAGGTCAAGCTACCTGAAACTGTCATATTTTCCCAATCAACCTAGAATCTAATGATTTATCGATAAATATACATTTTTTTATATATATTTTCATATTGAAGAAATGAAACAGATTGTAGTGGCTTGATGAGCTGGCTGGCACCTGCACAATCACTTGGCATTATTAATTACACGTCACACTATGTCATAATGCCAGAATCATCATCATTAACTTGCCCTTATCCCAATTCATTTGGGGTCGGCGTAGCATATCTTTGTCTGAATATAAGCAGGTAAAACTACCCAAGAAAACGAACTTAGGAGGATAGCGTATAAAGTAAACCGTGTAAAGTATATACAATGTATAAAATGTAATGAATAAAGTAATGTCTATATCTAATCAAAATGTCCTTGGCACCTGGCACCCTTCAAATGTCACCTCTACTTACCAAGCCGATTCAATCCATGGCTGTAGTGTCCCACGGTGTCAGCGTGCATCAGCAGGTCAGCATGGGCCTTCGCCTCAGACTCAGGAGCTCCCATGGCCTTCAGGCAGTCCACCATAAACCTCCGCACCTCCTCTAGCTTTACCTCCGGCATTTCTGTTCATAACATCAGAAAATGAAAGATCCAACTCCCAAAATTAAAATGCAAAATTATAACTCGCAATCGTGTAAAATATGGTAACAATATCAGGTAAAAGAAGAATGGAAGAAAAAAAATGTAACGCGCCATAGAGTAACATGGGACTAGGGAGGAAATAAAATGAGAAATCAGGGAGGAACACTATAATATACCATCTATTAACTATTTACCTAATGCTAAATGGTAATGTCTACGAAGA
Source organism: Diarsia mendica (assembly GCA_949316265.1). Taxonomy (NCBI): domain Eukaryota; kingdom Metazoa; phylum Arthropoda; class Insecta; order Lepidoptera; family Noctuidae; genus Diarsia; species Diarsia mendica. The sequence goes on along the minus strand of OX438902.1, from coordinate 17,633,774 downwards.
CATGTGAACACGCTAGAAGCTAAAGCTGAATTAAATGCGGACGTAACCAACGACATGGCTATAGTGTTTTATTTAAAAGAAAGCGGTGGGTGATTCAGGGAGAAACATTATCAAGATGCGTTTGTGGCTGGTGGAAAGTTGTAGTTAATACAGGGTCTTTGATTTTTAATTAGTATTTTATTTGTAGTGAAAAGATTTGATGACAATAGGCCTTCTTGGGGGGGTTGGGGGGGAAAGAGAAGGAAGTGTCAGACTTCTACTGACTAAAAACTACCCATGTTCCTTCTTAGCCCTTTGTGCCGAGGCCGCGGTATCTCTTTCAAACAACCCGCAGCCCGACGGGATGACAATAGGCTCGGACCTAGAGCATTATCACATGCATCATGTTAAGGCCATCCTCATTGAAATATTCTAGGCACAAACTGAGATCAATATAGCAAATGCGGTAATATAGTTATACTGAGATTTCGTAGTTATTGGCATTAGTTAAGCGCGGTGGGACTATCTTGACTGAAACGTTCATGTCAAAGCATTGAGGAGTTAAACTATTATTTTCTTTGTTGCCTGGGACCTACTCTCGACCTCGATCATGCCTTATGGAAAGCAATGGATTAGGAACGAGCGTGCCTGTTCACTCTTGCTTCGAAGGTCGACGGGTTACATGTAAGAGGGAACTAGGGCCCAGTTTCCACTAAAGCGGAGACAAGCAGAGCGGAGAGTAATGTGTCAATTTAGACCAATCACAGGACGGAGGAAAGATCAGAAATCTAAATTTTAACTAAAGTGATTGATCGCTTTCCGCCCGTCTCCTCTCCGGGGCGGAGAGGAGTTCGTCTCCACTTTGGTGAAGTCCGGGCCTAAGTCTGCACTCTGGATGTGCGCATAATAAACGTGGAGGAGAAGCGTTGAGGACGGATCGTCAATTTTTTTCTATACATAAGACACACTCACTTAAACCCATTATTCCAACACCCTGTGTGACACTTCTACGACACAATGATCAGATTTCAGTCCACCACGGAACAGTAACACGATAACCAATGAGACTGAACTGTCGCGGTCGCGAGGAAAACAGACTGTTATATAACGCATCAAGAGAATGCGGAAAAAACTATGAGGTTTCTGCACTCAACCGGCAAAATGGTTGGTTGGAAAAAACTTCATTGATTGAAAAATAATTGCTTTTCTATTAGGCTTTGACCTTGTTGCGTTAAGTAATTTTGAGACAATTGAGGAAATCAACCAATAAGAGTCACAAGAGGAAAATCCATACCAGAGTAAGCCGAATTTGGAAAAAAAAAATTACCTGTTCCATGATCTACGCGGACGTAATACTTATTATGTAGGTAATGTTATGTATGTGGTTGTTGTATACCCGAAAACGTGGTTAATCCATGCTGTTATTTTGTATCACTAATCTATGTCCCTTACAAAGTGCTAGGCTTTTGAAAGTGCCGTAGGCCTTTCAAAGTGGCGTAGCTGCGTAGGCTTTTCAAAGTGGCGTAACAGTGGCGTAGGGATAGAAAAAATAATATGAAGAACGGTACCTTATTTTAATACACAGGAACAATAAATATAATTAATTTCCATAAACTGAACAGTCGCGTATGACACGAGCTCAACACAAATTCATAAACATTTTACTGCGACAAGTTAACGGTACATGGTTTGCATTAGCCTATCATTCTGTTAGTAAACATTTAAATACTTATTTACCGACTATTATCATGAGACGTTTTTCAGCAAAGTTACACATTGTGCCAAAGATAGCTATAGCTACGCAATCTATTTTAGCTACAAGTTTCCTTTTTTAACCGACTTCCCAAAAAGGAGGAAGTTCTCAATTCGATTTGTATGTTTTTTTTTTGTCTTATAGATTTTATAATTAATAACAAAATATTGCAATACCAATCAGTTTCCCTAGCTTGATATTTCTTTCACAATAGCTTATGACAACTACCCGATGAACCGGTGGCTGGCCAGTATTTTACATGAGCGACTGTCTATTTGACCTCCACAACCCTTTGTATTGTGTAAATAGCCCTTGGTAAGACTAGTTGATAAACTTTCGGACCGCTGACTACCAATAATGACTGTCAAACGGGTCCAAAGGAAACTCGGTATGTAATCGGTGGTCACCTATTTACAGACCAACCTGGGAAATCGAGGCCAAACCTGGACCTGAGCGGCTGTATTTAGTCACGAGCTATCCAATACCTGACATTAGTTTTATTAGTGGACATTATGTGTTTTCCTACTCCTCTGCTTTTCTTTTCTGACTAATTTCGTTGCGGTATCCAAGACAGTTATAAATCGTTTCTCTGGGACTTCGTCGAGCTTCATTGTCGTGGCGCTTTTCTGATGGTCGCTACTATTGATTCCAGCTTTCAGGAATTACAGTGGTTTGGGAATAGTGTGGCGGGCCTGTCTATTTCTTTTTTAATATCATCTGGATCTGGTATTTTATGAAACTGCTACCTATTTCATGTCATATTGTACCATTCTCCGATCCTCCAGTGTAACTACAATTAACATCTATAATTATATTATACCTAATTATGTATTATGTTACATCACAATCATATCTTGCGACGCACATACGTTGATTTCACGCTTTTAGGTGGCCAAAATAGAAAAATCAAAACTTGTTGTAATCGTAAAAAACCACAATGTCAAATGAAAATATATATCTGCAGAACACAATTTAACAACTTTTAAAATAATCGGTGTAGTCAGTGATTTTGTATGCCAATCTGAAGTTGACTCTCCTTTAACGTACTGAGTGGCATTATTTTGGTATCTTTCACTATGAGTAAATCTGAAAAAAAAGTCTGCTAAGTTTGTTACCTTGCTTTTGAAGGTAGTACTTAAGTGGAACGAAATAGGTAGTATTTTTTAAAGTTGAAATCTTTGTTTTTGTTTGAATTTTCCCTTAGTACCTAGTTCTAATTATAGAGTTACCAGAAAACAGTTATGATAAAATGCATGAATTTGGTAACAAGTCTTGGCCACGACTAAAAAAAAAATCATTTCCTATTCTCAAAAGAAAAGAGAGAAATATTGATTTCAGCAAATCCACTAGGAGGGAATGACGATTTAGATTCACAATCTGATGAGGATCGCCAGGAGTCCAGCGAACAGCTCCAGGCAGTGGCACGAATTATTTATTATCAATTTATTTTCTTTACTAATAAGTTTGAAAATAAAGCTTTATTATAATTTTTCTGTCTTCAACTAACAGATCAACAAAAAGTAGAAAATAGTACATTATGGTACAAGTGTGTTACGTTGGTGATTACCGCTGAGGCGCCATTGAGACCCTGACCTGACGGCTCGGGTCTTAAGACCCTGACCGGACGGCTCGGGTCTCAATGGCGCCTCAGCGGTAATCACCAACGTTACACACTTGTACCATAATGTACTATTTACTATTGAACACAATCTTTTTTGTATCGAAACTTTTTTATGAACGTAGCAACTCAACCATGATGAATTTAAAAAAAAACCCCTATAACTTACTAGTGAATAATAGCAATGAAAAAGTCACAGTTTGAATATAGGTGTCATTATGTGCCTAATTGCGATGAAATTATAGCCACTTTATGAGCAAGTGTGTTGAAAAATATTTTGTCCGTGTAAAACGGCCAAATCAACCTATGTGAGACGGTTATCTCAATGTTATCACACTGTACAATAATGTTACACAATCAAAAACATCATATTCTTTAGGTAGGAACAGCAGAAACTTGTTAATAATTTGTTTTAATGTCAGAATTGCCATTATTTTTTTCTCAGCAAGTCAAGTACAGTCAACAGCAAAAGTAGATGATCAAAATCAGAAATTCAATACTAATATATGGCAGATCACGAATATATGGCAGTTGTACTAGTAGTAAATGTTTGGCATAATTTACATTCACATACTTTGGAATCACTTCGACGCCACACAGTTCTGACGCGAACTCCGTTCATTACTATTGAATTTCTGATTTTGATCATCTACTTTTGCTGTTGACTGTACTTACCAGCAAATGGACTGCGTTTTGTTCGAAAGCGGCCTCGGCACAAAGGGCTAAGAAGGAACATGGGTGGTTTTTAGTCAGTAGAAGTCTGACACTCCGTACCGCTTTGCCCAGAGCGGGAGGAGTCATTAATTAATTTCCCATCCCCAAAAAAAAAGGGCCTAGAATTTGTAATTTCCTAACACTGGCGGGACACCGCATAGATGCTGCTCAAGTCCTACTTGGAGAATCGAATGTTCCAGACTAAATCCGGAGATAGCCTATCTTCTTTCTATCCCATAAAAGCTGGAGTACCTCAGGGATCTGTGCTGGGCCCGGTTCTGTACACGGTCTACACTGCTGACCTACCCATTTCAAATGAAATTGTTACTGCAACCTATGCCGATGACACTGCAGTTCTGTCATGTGATAAAGATAACATTCGAGCATCCACAAAACTCCAAGAACACCTGGATAAAATTGGATCATGGCTGAAAAGGCATACAACAATACAATACAATATATGGCTTACATAAGCTTTGTAATTTATGTTTATATTTGTTATTTTATGTGTGCAATAAAGAATAAGAATAAGAAAAGGTGGAGGATTAAAACTAGTGCTGCTAAATCCGTCCACATTACTTTCGCCCTAAGAAGCGGAGAATGCCCACCAGTGACACTTGATGGAGAGGTTCTCCCTCAGAAAAGTACTGCCAAATACCTAGGTATGCACATCGTTAGAAGACTTACCTGGCGTGAACATATTAAGGCCAAAAGGGACCAAGCAAGCAGAAAACTAGGAGAAATCTACTGGTTAATAGGCAGACAGTCTTCACTTAGCTTGGAAAATAAAGTAATGATTTACAAATGCATCTTATCACCTATATGGACTTATGGAATAGATCTGTGGGGATCGGCGAGCCATTCAAATGTGGAAATACTACAACGCTTCCAAAATAAAGCCCTGAAAACCTTGAGCAGCGCACCATGGTTCACAAGAAACATTGAAGTCCATGAGTACCTTCAAATACCGAAAATCAAGGAAGTTGTAGAAAAGTCATATAAGACTTATAAGCAAAGACTCCAGCGACATAGAAATGATCTCGCTTCGACACTACTGAAGTCCTCAGACTCTACTTACCGACTTAAAAGGAAACGAATAGCGTCAATCTGATTACCATCGAAACATAATGGGATGACGCATCGCAGGATGCGAAGAATCTCAAACTGCCAATGAAGCAACAACCAATCTGAATAAAGCCTAAGGGCTGATTGCAGATATACAGAGGAAAAAAAAAACGTCCTCTTGGTCCCACCAAATAATTTCAGACTGGTTGTTTTGAAGGTAAAAAAAAACAAATTTTAAAATAAAAACAGTCATTTACAGTTAAGAGTTAGGACAGTGAGGTCTCACAAAGTACTAGGAGGCCAGAAATATATAGGAGGTATTGTATTATTGAAAATAGGAATCTCATAGTCAAAATATGTGGTACGTTATGAGACTTTAATATCCTCATCACCAACAAAAAAAACTGCATGTTATTACAAAGGAGATTTCACTAAAACATTGCTATTTCCAATAATACAATTAGTCCTACATATTTCTGGCCTCCTGGTAGTGCGTAGGTAACACTATGCTATGCATTGCCTAAATTATGCTAACCTGGTTTCTAAAATCTTATCTATATGATTTTTTAATAAAAAGGCAAATAGATTCGCTAAGATTCCAATTTCCAATACCCCATATTCTGTTCTCCTGGTACAGACTATATCAATCAACAGATTACTAAAAAAATATCATGTCATGGCTGCCCTAAAAATAGGGTTATCTTACTATTGTACCATTCTTCCAATTAAATTGTTAGTATTTTTACGAAATTCCCCTTTTTTCCTACTTTTCTATAGTGGTAGCCCAAAATCAAATATCTCCTTTGAAAGTAAACTACGAAACAGTGATTCAACATTTTACGTACAAAATTATTTATGTAGTGGGACGAATGGCACTAATCTAAGAACATATTCCCATTCGTCCCTCTAAAATCATGAATGGGGGGGGACGATCGGGAACAAAAATATTATTTTTGTAAATTCCCTACCTATAAATAGATTACCTACCTATAACTTGTATTGCTGGAGAATCAATAAACTACCATTACAATAACTGTGTTATTGTTTGTATGCTAGAAAATGACGATCCTAAGGTCTAACGACTCCACAGACCCTAGTGTCAGAGTTTCTAAACATGGTTTGAGGATTTGAGGACAGCTATTTGGCGACTGGGACCACTGGCTTAGGGTGCTTTTCCACCAGAGATGCGCTATACTACGTTGTTCATTGGTGCACATAGCTTTGCACTGGTGAAGACGGATTCAACTAAGATGTTTTTTATATGGAAGGATGCGTGCTATGGATGTGTTCTTGATAAAAAGCAACCATAAACGTGTCTTCTTCTTCTTTATGGGTTTTAGGTTTCCGCACTTAATCCTTAAAGTGGACCATTGTGCGTGAGCCGTGGGCCGGCCGATTATTCCAACCAGCCCACCTCCCTCCAGAAGCAGATCAGGCTTCCCGGTCTCCTCAGGGCATCCTCAAGAGATCGTGGTGTTCCCAGGGTCTCCTCACGAATCTTGGTAACGCCTGTGCACTCGAGGAGCACATGCGCCACAGTTTCCTCCGCCTCCATGCATGCCCTGCACAGGGGACTGTCAGTGATTCCTAGGGTGTGAAAGTGTTTATTCAGTGAACAATGTCCGGTGATGGTCCCCGCCACCAGGCGCAGGCTATCTCTGTCCAGGCGCAGAAGGCGCCTGGTCAGTTTTATATCCAGGGATGGCATAGCCTCCTTGGATTGCCTGCAGCCTGGTGTCGAGCTCCACCATTTCTCTGCTTGTATTCGAGTATGTTCTTTTAACCAGCTTCTTAGCTGCTTGAAAGGGATGGGCACAATGGGTTCGGGTCCGTAAGGCCTTGTGCTGGATCCTCTTCTGGCAAGTTCGTCGGCCGCATCGTTTCCAAGCGATCCGCTGTGACCTCTAATCCATTGCAGCGTTACCTTGTTGTGATTTATTACCGTTATTCGTTCCAGGGCTTTGTGGCATTCCAGTATCAGTCTCGACGTGAACTGATTACTCTTCAGGGATTGAAGGACTGAGGCACTGTCGGAGAGTATTCGAATATTGGTATCCGTAACCTCCCTGGCCTCTATAGCGTGTGCCGCTTGGATGATACCTACACACTCTGCTTGGTAAACAGAGTTAAGTTTTCCAAGTGGTTTGGATATCTTGATGTTTAAGTCGTCGGAGAACACCCCGACGCCTGTCCCATAGTCGGTTTTTGATCCATCGGTGTAAATCCTTAGCTCATTTGTACCTGAGTAGTCACACCACTCCTCTATGAGCTCTATGTTGTAATGTTTTTGGAAGCAATGGGTCTTCAGGGTTCTGTCGATGGGTGATGTCATCATTGGCTGTTCCTTGATTGCATCTTCTCTGATGCGTGTGTGTTTGATTCTCGAGTCATTTCTTAGGATACCGGATACTTCGAGTCTGAAAGTCGCTAAGGCCGCCTCCTCTCTTATGACGAGATGCAGGGGAGGTAGCCCCAGCATCACCTGTAAGGCAGCAGTGGGGGAAGTTCTCGTGCTGCCGGTGATTGCTACGCAGGCCAGCCTTTGTAGTTTCTCGAGATCCTTTTGGGTTGTACTTAGGTTGGTCCTAGGCCACCAAACTAAAGAGCCGTATGTGATGATTGGTCGGATAACTGTGGTGTATAGCCAGTAGGTTATTTTGGGGCTTAAGCCCCAGTTTCTTCCCAGGAGTCTCTTACATTGCCATAGAGCTATACTGGCTTTTGTGATGGTGTACTCAGTGTGTTTTGCCCAGTTCAGCTGTTTGTCCAAAAAGATGCCCAGGTATTTGGTTTCAGTCGATAGGCTTAGGGTTGTCCCAAACAAGCTTGGCAATTGTAGCGTTGTCAACTTCCTTTTCTTTGTGAAGAGGACGAGTTCCGTTTTGGTAGGGTTCACTGCTAGTTTGTATTCCTTGCACCAGTCCTCAACTATTCTTAGTGCTTGGCGCATAAGGTTGCATAGTGTGTTTTCGTGTGTGCCGTTTAGTATTATGGTCAGGTCGTCCGCATAACCCACCGTGTAGTAGACCCCACTATTTAGGCGTTTAATGAGGCTGTCTACTACGAGGTTCCACAGTAGTGGCGAGAGGACACCACCTTGGGGGCATCCCTTGGCCACTATGGCTCTAGTAGTGTCGTTCACCGTAACTTGTACGGCTCTCAGTCTGAGCATGTTTGTGATCCATCCTCGCAGTGTCGAGTCCACACCGTGTTCCTCGAGGGCTGCGTTGATGCTATGGAAGATGGTTTTGTCAAAAGCGCCTTCTATGTCAATGAAGACAGCTAATGACGAGCATTTGTGGTCCACTGCACATTCGATCTTGGAGATCACATTATGCAGCGCAGTTTCTGTTGATTTACCTGTGGAATACGCGTGTTGTTGTTTGTGAAGTGGTCGTTCCCGAAGAGGTCCGTCCCGAATGTGTCGATCGCAGAGTCTCTCGAGGGTTTTCAGTAAGAAAGATGTTAGGCTTATCGGTCTGTACGCCTTGGGTTGTGTGTAGTCTGGTTTTCCTGGTTTAGGGATGAAAATGACTTTCACCTCTCGCCATGCTAATGGTATATATTTCTGTGCTATGCAGGCTTGGCTTGGCTTGGTAGATGGCGGTCAGCCATGGCGTTAGAGCTTCTACTCCCCATTGCAGTAGGGCGGGGAAGATTGTGTCTAAGCCTGCGGACTTGTATGGTTTAAAGTTCTTTATCGCCCATTTTATTCTTTCTGCGGATACTATGGTGCGGGCTCTGGCCCAGTCTTGGTCATCCGGGATGTGCGTTGGCTCACTTGCCCAGGTTCTGTCCTCGGATAGACTGCAGTCCGGGAAGTGGGTTTCCAAGAGAACTTTACTTGTTTCGTGGTCCGACTTGGTGTATGTGTTGTCTGGGGTTTTCAGCGACCCGAGGGTGCGATCTTGATCGGTGGATAGGATCTTTCTCACACGCGCGGCTTCGCTGTTCGATTCAATTTCTTCGCAGAACCTCCGCCAGGCCGCCCTGCTGGCGTTCCTGACTTGTTTTTTGAAGATGTATTGTGTTTTCTTAAATGTGTCCCAGTCTTCTGGTAGTCTGGAGTTTTTGGCTCTGTTAAATTGTTTACGCATAGATTGCCTGAGCTTACTAAGTTCCGCGTTCCACCAGGAGTTGCCCTTGCTCTTGGTGTTTGGATCTCTTAGCTTGCAGCACGCGTGGTAAGCTTCAATTATAAATTCCGAGAGTTTTGTTACGGTTTCTTCAAGTTGTTTGGGGTCCATTAGAATTTGGGGCGTTTGGTGCTGTGTTAGTAGGGAGGCCAACAGCCGTTTGTAGCCAGGTACATTTGTACGGCGTGGGTTGCGTCTAGGTTCGGGTTTTTGTATGTTAGCAGTAAGTGAGAAGCGAATCCTTCTATGATCAGAGCAGGAAGGCTCGTTGGATACGTGCCAGTCAGAGATAAGTTTTGCCGCGCCTTCCGAAACCAACGTTAGGTCGATAATCGTCTGTCCGCGCGATGTGACCCAAGTGGGTTCCGAGCCGCGGTTTGCGATGTTAAGGTTAGTTGAGAACAAATATGTGCATAGTACCTCACCTCTAGTGTTGGCTTTGTTGCAACCCCAAAGCGGGTGATGGGCGTTTGAGTCCGTGCAGATGACCAGGTCCAGGTTGGTGCCTTCACAGTACCTTATCAGGTCAGCCATCTCTTTCGGTGGGCAGTCTTCCTCCTCGCCAGGCATGTATACCGAGGCCAGGACGATGTCGGGTGCGTCACCGTCGGTTTTGAGCCTGACGGCTGTTAGATCTCTGGAACATAATTGCGTGAGTGTGGTGGTGGGTACATCTTTGGGTATGTAAGCACAGGTTCGTGGTTTATCTGTGCCTTGTGTGTCGAGGATCAGCTTACCTCCAATGTTACCTAGGCCGCATACTCTGTTGTTGCGGATCCACGGCTCTTGGATGAGTGCAATGGTTCGGGGTTCCATCTCCAGTGCTCTGCGCAGGCAGGCGGTAGCCGTCTGGCTATGCTGGAGGTTGGCCTGGATGATGTTTAGGGGACGGAATGGGGGCGGCAGTGGGGTGGAGTTAGGAGGAGGTCGATCCATTGGATGATTCGCCCCCCTCTTCCAGCCCATGCTGGTCTTCGTTCGGTGCCGGTGGTGGTGATAGGAGTATCTGCTCCGACCACCCTGGTGGTGAGGTTTGCCTTTCCGCAGCGTCGGCATCAGCCATCGCCGCTCTGGCCATCTCCTCCTCCAGGTGCGTCATCGTCAGGTCATTGTCGGTCGGAGTCGGTTTCGTCCGTTCAGTGTCGTTGTCCGTGTCAGAGGGGGCGGTTTTGGAGAGGAAACGCACGTATATCGACCCAAGTAGGTACGATACCCGTCGCTCCCTCTCCAGAACCTTCTGGACTTCGTCCGGTGGGATAGCCAGGGTCATGTAAGTCCCGTAGTTTTCGCCACCGACCGCTGTCGCCCTGAGCATCGTCCACCTACCGAAGCTGTACCACGGGTTCTGGCAGGCCAGGAGCGTCTGGAGCACTGGTACCTCCCCTTTGTACCGAGGTACGAAGAGCGCCACCCGAACCCGGGTCGGTATGTCGGACTGTTTAACTACCGTCAGTGTCTCGTCAGTGTTAGTCATTTTGACTTTGGGTACGTTCTGGGTCAGCCAAGTCAGGGCGTTGTCGTTCTCGCACCACACGTGGACCGTGCCGTCCGCTTCCCTTGGGAGGCCACGGAAAGCCGGGACTTTGGTGGGATCGGTTAGGCACGTCTCCATGATGAGGCTCTCGAGGCTGAGCTTGATGTGCTCGAACTCCACAGTCGTCAAGTCTCGGGATGGAGGCGAGAGGCAGATTGCTACGGCGAGTCGCGCAGGAATATCCTTCGTGGCCCGCGCGTAGGTTCTCCGCTCCCCTTGAGCGGCCTCGGTTTTACTGCGCTTGGCGTCCCCCTGGAGCGTACTCGGTGATGCCGTGTCGTCCGGGCGCTCCATAAACGTGTCTTCCGAAGCATAGAGTGCCTTCCAAACATTGCTACTGAGAATCGCTGTTATTTGATCTGAGCTGAGAATCAATCTAGTTTTACAAATTCGCGGGAACGCACACGCGTGTTTAATCCAACGCTCTTACATCGTTTGAAAATTACTTGTTACACGCAGTCATTGAGGTATAATGTACTACCACTGACGTATAAATCGTATGGACTTGGCATAACTACAAAAAAAACGTGTACACTTTACTGAGAGCGGATAAAATGGCGGCTAATAGAGCCCCCTAACGATCGATATTTCTATAAAATAACATCGATAAAAAATTGTGAGAATGTTTTCTTAGGGTTCACATCTGACGAAAAATGCATCGCATATTATATATATTATCAGTTGACGTACCCAACTTTGGTACCAAACAGCGAGCGGATAAAATGGCGACCGGCCGCATATAGGTATTTCAATGACGCTAGGAACGAAGGGTTGTTTCAAGTCCATATGATTTATACGTCAGTGTGTACTACGTACTAGAGAAGCTATTTCAAACAAAAAATGTGCGCGCACTTGATGACAGCGGGGCAGGCGGGGGGTGTCATGTTCTCATAGATTACTATCAATACGTGCAGATGCGACATAATGTTATTATTCTGCCTACTTGATATTGTACGTATGTATAGTCGACCAAGAAATTGGTTTACCACTCTAAGGTTGAATATCATTTGCACGTACAAAACATCAAGTGCTATAATCTGTCATTCCTGTTTATTTAAACTCAGAACGTAATCCTTAGCGAATAATTATGTTACTGGGAGATGTCATCAAAAGTGGTAAACCAATTTCTTGGTCGATTATACTTAGAAAATAAATAAAAATTTACTTAAACTGTAACAATAATTTTTATTTTATCTGTGATTGAATGTTGATGGCTGATTCAGTGAATGTTGATTCAAATTTGCAAATACTTCTTTCCTAAAATGCTTTACGGTGTTTACGGACATGTAACTAAAATCACATTTCAGGGCAAGACCACTTTGCCGTATTAAATTACGTACCTATGATAGATGTGTGAAGTGGAAGTTTATAGTATAGTCAAACTATCAATGCAATCTTCACATTTTAACTTTTTTATTAATTGTTTTGATACATAAGCAAATATTATACAACCAAAATATTATAAAATCAATTTTGACTCGCATGTAGAGGAGAGGATTCGTGGCCAAGCATTGAATACGTCGATAGTGTCTGGTCTGAGCATTTTATTCTTTGACATTCACGTAAAAATGGCCGCCGCGATGACACATTCCAATGGAAAAAGTCTGAGGAAAAAGTATATTTAATTAAATTATGTGTGTTTTAAAGTTACAGTTATATTTACTGGTGAAAAGTCATTCCTTGACTTTTACTTATATTTATTGAATTATTTCTATAGTAACTTCACTCAAATGTCTATTCTATTTTTGTTTGATGGCAAATAAAGCCGATGTCGACTTCTGCCAATGTCCAGTGAGTTGGAAAAACAAGTGTGCACAATAAAATAAAAAGAAAAATATGAATATAATGTTAGTTAATAATTAAACCTCCCCATCTACCATCTGGGAGAACAATTCTGTCAGTGAGTGAGTCAGTCAGTCAGTGGTAATTTAGCTTTACATAGTACTAGCTTTTGCCCGCGACTTCGTTCGCGTGGAATAGTGACTTCCGGCAGATTTTTGGTTTATCTCGATAAAAAAAAAAAAAAACTATCCTATGTCCTTTCTCAAGTTCCAAACTATGTCTGTACCAAATTTCATCAAAATCCGTTCAGCCGTTTAGGCGTGAAAGAGTAACAGACAGACAGAGTTACTTTCGCATTTATAATACCTATTAGTATGGATTATAAATTATACAGGGTGTCCCGTAAATAATGGAACAAACGGAACGGGTAGGTAGCTTACCTAATTTCCAACAACTAATTTGAATATAAAAAAAAACCGTTACAGTAACCAAGATATTATTTTTTTTTCGAATTTTACCATTTTGTCTTCCAGAATTAAGTTTTTTTAATGCTGTTGCTGCAAATGATGACATTTTAAGGTATGATTTTTATCTAATATTTCTGAATAGCTTACTAATGTTATAAGATTCAATTTTTTTGAATACCGTTTTATTTGCCTTAGAAAAAAAATCTTGAGTTGAAAAGTTTTTTCTTTACGATGTTAGGACCAAAATTGAAAAATTTCTCCTGTAAAAAAAATGTATGACACCGAAGACGACCATTATTTTAAAAACTTGTACATTTAATAAGGTTTGCAAATTCGTATAAAACTTACGTCTAGTCTTTATCGTTACAAAGATAGGTATTGCTATGAATGTGATGAAGAAGACAGAAATTAAATTAAGGCCCAGATATACGCCAACGACCTTGAGCGAGTGGGAGGAGCTTAGCAATAGCGTCTACTCGTGCGTGAGAGTGATCAGCGATACACTGCCAGCAAGAGCATGTTTTAATTAAAAGTGCAAATAAAATCGTATAAAATTAGAAATTAACTATTTAATAAAAAACAATCCATCACTGGATGCAGTTTGGCATTTGAAATTTTATGGTGTATTTTAAATTATAATTATATTTGTTAATGAAGAGATAAACAGCTTTTAAAATTTGTTAAGAGGTATGTTTGAAGATTTTTTTCGTGCATTAAAGTATGTTTAATTATGTTTTGAATTCCATCACGGTATGCGAAAAGGTCTTGAAAATGTCATATTTTTTTTGTTTGTCAAAATTATTTACGGTTTATGAGATACACTGCTTTAAAAAACCACCTTTTTGAACGATTAAGAAATCTCCGCCTTAAATTGGTCATCTGTCTGGAATTTGGGACCGCTACCTGTGGCGGAGTTGCACCTCAGTCAGTGTGAAGGGGAAAAAAAATAAAAAAGGGTGTACATTTAAACTTTTTTCTTTAAAATGTGTAAATGTAGTATTTCAGAGGCAATGTTCATTGAATTATTGAGGCCCTAACCTAACCTAACCATGCTTTGATTATTTACAAGCATTCAAGCATAAGCCATAACGAAAAGCAAAAAATTGGATAGTACCAATTTAATTTATTTTCTGTCTTCTTCATCACATTCATAGCAATATCTTTGTAACGATAAGGACTAGACGTAAGTTTTATACGAATTTGCAAACCTTATTAAATGTACAAGTTTTTAAAATAATGGTCGTCTTCGGTGTCATACATTTTTTTTACAGAAGAAATTTTTCAATTTTGGTCCTAAGTTCCTAACATCGTAAAGAAAAAACTTTTCAACTCAAGATTTTTTTTCTAAGGCAAATAAAACGGTATTCAAAAAAATGGTAGCTTATATCATTAGTAAGCTATTCAGAAATGTTAAATAAAAATCATACCTAAAAATTTCATCATTTGCAGCAACAGCAGTAAAAAAACTTAATTCTGGAAGACAAAATGGTAAAATTCGAAAAAAAAATAATATCTTGGTTACTGTAACGGTTTTTTTTTTAATATTCAACTTAGTTGTTGGAAATTAGGTAAGCTACCTACCCGTTACGTTTGATCCATTATTTACGGGACACCCTGTATAATATAATTATATAAGTAAATATAAGTAATAAGTATGGATAATGGTCGCAAATAAAATTCTTCGACACGACGGACGTGGATCTTGTCGGGTTAGTATGGGACTGAAACAAACAAAAAGAAAACATTAAAATTGTTAAAACATAGATTACACGCATACCACACCCACACATTCAAAAAACATAGAGTAAGGTATACAGATATCACAATTTGTCAATGTAAGTAGGTAATGCATAGACTATAAAATCTTAATTTCTCATGCTGGATTTAGACTCTCGCCTCGTGGCTCGTATCGCACCTCGCCTCGCAGCTCGTCACTCGCGCGAGAGTGTAAATGTGAGCTGTATGTCTGTAGTCGTGCCTACAAAACCGCCCCCGACGCGAGCGCTCGAGTGACGAGACGAGTTGCGAGGCGAGTCACAAACACACCATTCACACACTCGACTCGTGCCTCGCCTCGCGGCTCATCTCGTCACTCGCGCGAGAGTGTAAATCATCTAAGTATACTCTTTGGTGTAAATCCAGCAAACAGTTTCCGTCTTGGCATTGTTGTTCATAAACTGTTGGGGAAAAAAGCAAGCGTAAGGTGCAAAATAAACAAGTGGGCAAGCCTAATCAAACCAAAACACAAAAAAATATAATACCTACTTACCTATTTCTTAAAATTGGCAGAATTGCATGCTATCCCATAAATGGTTTTCTCATTTCTGTTGACATTCTGCATACAATCCCTTAACTGCCAAACAGTTTTTCCTGCAACTGCATACTATCCCTTACAGGGGTAGGTACTAACTTTAGCAACAAAAATATTTGCAATAATTCATGCGAATCTAGTTCTTTTTTGCCTATTGTCTTTCAATAAATGCCTATTGTATGCAAAATAATTGTCGTAGCCATATATCGTGAAAATCCCTGCAAAAATACCCCAAAAGCTGAGTCCACATAACTCTTGTCGACCGTTGGGAAACAAACTGCCAAACTATGCTGCCAAATTCTTTTATACTACACCTGCTTGGAAAGTACCTTGATACTTTATCAAATTTACGGTAGAAAGTACGTCATTGCATATCGAACAAATATGCGGGGAGAAAACGCATCTGAGCGGGAGAGAATGGATTTTCATACACTTTTCTCTCCCGCTCAGATTACAATTTGAAAAAAGAACATGTGACAATTGCAGACGCCATTGGTGCCATTTTGAATTTGAATTAGAATTTTAATTTAGTTTTTTATTTTCTTCGTAGGTGTAGTATAAAGCACTAGCGAGAGAAAGTGCGATTCCCGATCTCGGGTGTTTAAAAGCCCTTGCCTACGGCTTCGGGCTTTAAACGACACCCTCGACGGTAATCGGTCACTTTCTTCTCTCGGTGAACAATGTACTATTACGTGCTGGCGTAGACAGAGAATGGTATAGACAAGCTATTAAAATAATAAGAATTACGAAAGTGAGACAACACTATGGCAAAATGTGTATGTGTGAACAGGACATAGCATCGTTTTTTCATCTCTTTTTGCGTATCGGTTTTTTGTTGTTTGCCATCACTAGCCTGATGGCAAGCAATATTTGTGTTGTCAGAATATTTTCTTAGATAAAAATTGTTATACGCTTATTTTGTGTAATTTGCAACTTAGTGATATTCCAGAAAGTAATATTAAGTGTGTAGTGATGGTGAATTGCTGTATATATGGCTGTAAAAGCCGTAGTGAACGAAATCAACCAAACATAACCTTTCATCGGTAAGTGGCATTTTCCATCTATTACATCAAGTAAATCAAATGATTATTGTACGTACAACTATTTTCTGTCAATAACAAGTAAAGATAATTGATAATTTCATCTAGTACGACGATAATAATATCTTACCTTGTTTGTTTATATTACCCGACCAAAGTGTGTAGCAATACAGGTTAGGTGGTTCTCTTTGTCAGTTCATGTCATTTGTCATTAATCGGATAATAACTATCGCTGTCTCTTACCGAATACGCTGATGCCTTGTCTATACCTATTCTCTGTCTACGCGTGCTGGACACCAATTTTTTTTACAAACGTCAAATAATATTACCGGTTTTTGATTTAAGAGTTGCAAGATGGAAAAACAATGTGCCAAGTTTAAATGACGTGACAAAAACCCTCGATGCCCGATATGTTATGCTATGCATTAAGGGGTTAAAGGTTAATAGGATAAGAATTTACTGAAGACTTGGCTTTGGCCTTACTTTTATTTATTAGACAGAAGAATACGAAAATTTGACGAGGCTGAATGGTCTATAGATCGATGCCTGCCTTTTCTACGGGCGAACGAAAAAAAAAAAAGTCTCAAAGCGCGGGAATCGTTCGAACAAATAGGCGGCAATTTCTAAGCTAATTCTATTAATTAATTAAATAATCCTTAGAACTTTATAAATAATAGTTGTAAATAGCTTATTTATATCAGTGTCACTGTAATTATTGTAAATATGGGGAAAAGCGGGCGCAAAAGGAAAAAAAAAGAAGAGGAGGAAAGTTCCATCGTCGACGACTCGTCTACAGAGTCAGACTCGTCGTCGTCAATTGATGAAAAGCTGGACTACGTTCCATATAATGCACCGAACTACATAAGGAAGTATCCTGATAGCAGTATTGGTAATGTAGAATACATTGTATTCCTTTCACATGTTGAAGCTAATCAACCAATCACCGAAGGCACCCGAATGGGCATCTCGCGCGCAATCCGGAGGGATTGTATAAGCGGCGTCCAACACTTACGCACCATAAATAAATTTAAAGTCGGCATTGTCTTCGATAATGCCAACAATGCCAACATGTTCCTCCAGGGGAGTAAATTAACTGCAGAACATAAATTAAAAACCTCTATACCTGCCTCTGCCACGGAGACCACTGGGGTCCTAACTAGGGTCCCCATACAATTGTCTAACAAGAAAATTTATTCTCTTCTGGCCAGCACCAGGAACATCATACAAGTTCGAAGATTTATGCGACGGGTAAGAACCGGAGGTGCAGTGAAGTTGGAGCCGACGCAGACTGTGGCCGTAACGTTCTCAGCCACTCAGCTGCCCGACCATGTTTACCTGGATCACTGGCGCCACGAGGTCAATACATACGTCCCACCGGTAAAACAATGTTTAAAGTGCCTAAGGTATGGACACATTGCTAAATATTGTAAAAATACAGAAAAATGCTCCATCTGCACAGAAAATCACAATTTTAAAATGTGTACCATTGACTCAGCCAATGCAAAATGCTACAACTGTGGAGGCAATCATATTGCTATATCTTCTGTCTGCCCAGTTAAAAAACAAAAAATCACGGAATTGAAAAAAAAGGCCATGTCATATAAATACTCAGATATTGTAAACGAAAAATCTTTTCCATCTCTTTCTTCATCAGACAACTTTCAAAACATTCTAAATTCAGATAAATTCATGAACATGCTTGTTCAATCTGTCATACAGATCATTACTTTACACAAAAATAAAGAAAATGTTAGCTCTAGTAGCATCAAAAAAATAATAAATGAAACATTTAATAAAAATTCAAACAACATTTAATTATGGACATTAACATGATACAATGGAATGCACAAAGTATACTATGTAATAAACTCCTTTTACATAATTTTCTACTAGATAACAACATACATATAGCTATTTTATCTGAAACCTGGCTTAGGCCAGAACAACCATTTAAACTTAGAGGATACCAAATAGAGCGTAATGATACTGGTAATAAACATAATGGAGTAGCCATTCTCATTCACAATAATATTAAATATTCTAAACTTAATACTTTCTTTGATGACTCTTTACAAAATATTTGTGTTCAATTGCATGTTGCTGGTCATGTCATCAGCATTGTTAGTATGTATTGCCCAAGTCATACAGTTCCTAGATTTAATAAAAATAAATTGGATTCATTCATTAAAAGTATTCCTCATCCTTTAATACTAGCTGGTGATTTTAACGCACATCACATCTCCTGGGGATGTAACTCTACTGATGCACGTGGTAGAGACATTTTGGACGTCATTGATGAAAATGGTTTGGTATTACTTAATAATGGTCAGGTAACTACTGTGGGCTCCATGACCTGGCGTCCAAATGCTTTAGATCTCACTATTGTATCTCCAACATTAGCTCTTTCTTGTGAGTGGTCTGTTCATGATGATCCGCTTGGTAGCTATCATTTACCTGTAATCACAAAAATTATCTTTAATTGTAATAGTAACAACAATAATAACAGTGTTGGTAATGATTTACATTTATTCCCTAGTTATAAATTAGTCAACTGGGATAAATATTCTAATGAAGTTGACAGTGCACTTAATAATTACACAATAAATCCTCTGGATCCTCAAGCTAGCTACAATGAATTCTGTTATATACTACATTCTGCAATTGAAAAGTCCTTACCAATACATCAAAAACGTAACAGACCATTTTCAACATGCAATAGAAAGAAGTCTCGAGCTCACCTCCCATGGTGGAATCAAAAATGTAGATCAGCTGTTGAAGTGTCTAGGCAAGCATATTTACAATTTAAACGAGATCCTACTGAAGCTAATTTCCTTAATTTTAAAAGGTTACAGGCCTTAAAAAAAATTACCTTGAAGAAGGAAAGAGATGCTAGTTGGGCCCACCTGTGTGAGTCATTTAATCGAACCACTCCATTATCCATAATCTGGAATAATATGAAAAAATTTAATAAAACCTTCACTTATAGCAAATTTATGAGTAACAACAATAGTAATTGGATACATGAATTCTTAAATAAATATACACCAGACTATGTTGATAATTATATGACTGAACACTTTAATGGAGACAGCAACTCTAATTCCACAACCAGTTTTCTAATAGAACCCTTTTCTTATCAAGAACTCAAATCAGCAATATCCTCAAGAAAAGATACAGCTTATGGATTGGACGGTGTACCTTATACTTTTCTTAAAAAACTTAACTCCAAATCTCTTAATATTGTACTTCACATTTTTAATCTTCTTTGGCTAAATAACGAAATTCCTTCTCAATGGAAAACAGACTGCCTTATCCCAATACTTAAGCAAGATAAAGAGGAATTTAATCCTGATTCTTACCGTCCCATTGCTCTCACTTCTTGTATTGGCAAAGTCTTTGAGCAGCTCTTAAAACAAAGACTTGAATTTTACATTGAAAAGCATCATTTATTACCATCCAATCAATATGGCTTTCGCAGAGGCTATTCAGCCCGTGAAAGTATAAGCACTTTACATCTTGATCTTCAAAAAAGTATTCATAACAACGAGACAGCTGTTTGTGTATTTTTTGATATAGTTGGTGCTTTTAATAATGTTGATCATAACATTCTCACAGAGCAACTTAATCTTCTTGGCATACCTGGAAAAATGATTAATTGGATATTTAGCTTCTTACATGGCAGGGAAGTTTATGTTAAACATAACCGGAAGCTTATTGGGCCAAGATATTCCTATAAAGGAACCTGTCAGGGCAGTATTTTGAGTCCTTTGATATTTTTGCTTTACATTCACAGATTAAATTTTGTTTTAGATAATGTTGTAAACCTGCAATATGCTGATGATTTGACTATCTACTGTAGTGGAAACAATATAAAACATGTTGAATTAACTTTAAATAATGCATTGCAAAAACTTCAGCATTATTTTTCTTATTTAAATTTAGACATAAATGCAATTAAAAGCAAAGTCATGATATTTGGCAAGAATAAATCTTATAATATTAGAATTTGTTATGACAAAATCACAATACCAGTAGTTACAGAAGCGAAGTTTTTAGGTATCATTTTTACAAATAATTTATCCTGGAATAAATATGTCGATTATATAGTATGCAAAGCTCGTAGGGCTTCTAACATTTTAAAAGTCCTATGTAGAACTTATTGGGGTGCAGACCCTAAAGTCATGTTAATGCTCTATAAATCTTTGGTAAGGAGTCATTTTGAGTATGGTTTTCTTTGTTTTGCTTCCAATGGCAAACTAATAGACAAATTAGAGAAAATCCAGAATAGTAACTTACGCCTTATAACCGGTGCTTTTAAAACAACTCCCATTGTTTCTATGCAGCTAGAATGCAATATTCCTCCTTTATTATACCGCTTTAGATTCCTAAAATCAAAATTTCTTCTCAAACTAGCTGCCATTAAATCACATCCTCTTCTTATTAAACTCAACCTTCTTAAAAACTTTCCCGATTGTTGCTTTATTCTTCAAGATTTTTCTGAAATAACACAATATATAGAGTCAATGAACATCTTCTCCTCAAATGAATGGCCTTGTTACCAGGGAACATATAAAAGTAAATACCCACAGATGGATATTATAATTGATAAAGAATTGTCTGAAAAACATGAAGTTTACGACAAACTATCTCACTGGGCAGATTATAGACATGTCTGCACAGATGGATCTAAAATATCTGGCAGTACATCCATAGCCTTATACGATTCTACTTTGAAAATAGGCGGAGGATCCAAAATCAACAAATATTCTAGCATATTCACAGCCGAAGCTACAGCCATTCTATCAGCACTTGAACACATTAATAAACATACAAAATCTGCAATAAAATGGGTTATTCTAAGTGATAGTTTAAGTGTACTTACTGCGCTAGAAAATCACTGCCTGAATACAAAGTCTAACTATTTGATTTATGAAATTAAAAGAGCATGGAAGTTGCTTCAAGACTCTGGCATCACTGTTATTTTCTTCTGGGTTCCAAGTCATAGAGGAGTGCAAGGAAACGAGAATGCAGATTTCTTGGCGAGGTCAATAAATTCCGTTACGAATACAGCTGTCACTCATACTAGTGTTGCCCTACCGCACACAGATATTATTATCGAGCTAAGAAATAAGTATTGCGAAGATCTGAACCGACATTGGACCCATATAACAACAGTGGAAAAAAAAGGACAATGGTATGCAGGTATAGAAGGTACGACAGCAAACAAGAAACCATGGTTCACGAAATCATCAACTTTTTTGAATCGAAGATTTTACACTACAATAAACCGCTTACGCCTGGGTCACTGCAGAGTTAACTCGCATCTATATCGGATGAAAATGATTAATACATCGGAATGTAATTACTGCCAAGGAGAAGAACAAACATTAGATCATATCATATTTGGATGCCCATCCTTTGGCATTGACCGCCTTGTGCTTATGGATGATCTATTACAAATCTATAAGGTTGCTGAACAAATCCCGCGCTCAGTTCAGCAACTCATGGGAAATGCACAAACATTTTTACCCATTTATAACTTCATTCGCAATACAGTTAAGGAAATTTAAAACGAGTACTTGACAAAGAATTGAACATATAAATTAAGGAATCGACTAAGAACTGGACTTAAGAAATACACAAGGATTCGACAAAGAATAATAAATTGAACATGAAAAACATGGAATCCATCGGACAAGAAAAACAAGGATAGAACAAAAAACGGATATAATGTATACAAGGATATAGGAATTTAAAAAGAAAAACATGAAGAATTTAAACCTAAGACTAGGCTATCTTGCCTTATATAATTAATAACTATGTAAAATAATAAAACAAAAGAACAGGCTGCATGGGCTAGATCCCTTTGCCTTCCCAAAAGGGAAAAGAAGATAAAAAAAAAAAAAAAAAAAAAAAGTCTTAAATTAGCTTTGTTCAGTTTGAGGCTTTGAGGTTAAGTTATCGTAATTTGAAAGAATAGTTCCCGTTTGGTTTATCTATTTCTACTCTTTGTATTTAATTGTCATTTATGCTAGCTAAACTGTAAGAGTTACAAGATGGAAAAACTGCCAATGTGTAGGATTTGTTTAGTAGAAAATGTTCGTATGTATGTAGTGGTGAACAAGAAATTGCGTGAACTGTATGAGAAGCTGACTGATAATCCAGTAAGTCGATACTTTAAAGAACTTTACTCTACTTTTAACTTCCTCTCATCTCATAAACGAGGATTCATAATTATGAATTTTTGACCAGATGTTCGTCTTAGGAAAGAAATCACTGACATTGTAGAAAGAAAATAGTGTGAGGAAACTTGGGCACAAAACGCCAAACTGCTTTTGAATACACATGCATACGCACCAGTTCTCGCCTTGTTCCCATAGGAGTAGGCAGAAACTACAGAAGGCCACCGGCTATAATCCTTTCATACTTCTTTGAATGCACAATATTTATACAAACATTCGTAAGATTGATAGGATTTTATTCATAGAAACAAAAAGTGTAAAATAAGTTTTGTTGCAGTTTGTAACTAAAGACAGTAGACCAATCATTGCCTGTGCCTTTTGCTGCGCTAAACTGAAACAAAGCTTCCGATTGCTGAGAAAATGTTTGGAAGCTGAAATGTGGTTTGCTCAGATGATGAAAGAGGACAATGAGGTGAGGTATTCTTCAGCATACTAGTATGTGGCCTCATTAGGTGAACTGTGAGCGGTTCTAAGTAGCAAATTGATTGATAACTCAATGGTGAGTGAGTGGCAAACTGTTGCAAATGACACAGGAAGCACTGGCTAGCTGCAAACTCAGTTGCTATCATACCAAGGCATACTTTGTGAATTGGTGGCTCACTGAATGAGTCAGCATACTGACTGCAAACTGTATACTATGGGAACAGCCCAGTTCACCTAATGAGGACACACTCTTCGGGATGTTATTCTAGTTATGTGCAGTGGTGAGTGAGGTACTTGGTAGCATTGCCAACTGACCAGGGCACAGTGTATTATTTTGCCTTAGTTGCGGACATGCCAGTTTTATTTTTTATCTTTATAGATTAAACCTTAAGGCGATACCAAAATAAATTGGAGTCTTTTTCGTATCCATTTATTTCACTATTACAGCATGTATTGATTTCATTTTTGGATATATGTTTATTGACTATTTGGTTAATACTTTGACTGAAGGAAAACACAATTGGGTTAAATTTGCTCGATAGAATTTAATTCCGAAAAGACCTCCACTTTTTTATAATTTTCTCTGTAATTTTAAAATCCTAAATAATTTCATTGCAAAATTGCATTCCAAATGTGTTTTTGATAGGGAGCATAATTTATTTTTAAACAATTTTACATTTGGTTTGGCGCTTACGTTATTATATTTTGGCCCCAGCGCACTGTTGCGCTCTCTTTTTTCGCATGTGCAAGTAATTGACTCTGTCCCTTTCTTATTCCCGCCCACTGCCGCCCAGTTCGCCTGCTGCGATTTTTCACGTATCACCTTAATAAAGCATTCAAAAAAATATTTCCTTTGATATTTCACTTAATTTATGAGATACAAATATTTTAGTGAAAGGTCAGTGACCTTCTTGAAACGGTTTTTCGTCTGTAATTCTTGAATAAAGCAAAATATCAGCCTCTTGTAAAATATAAATTAATTGTCGATTTGAAATATACATTGTGTAAAAATTTCAATTTCCTAACATCACAGGAACAAGAATAAATAATTATTTTGTTAATCAACGAATAAATGAACTACGTACTGGTCGTGTTTTTTTTTGTTTTCATGATATACTTATGTAGGTACAGTACCTTCAACTTGACAAAATTCTATATAATTGTTTCTATGGTTTTTAGGGATTTTTCTCAATTTAATTCATTTCTCTTAAACTATAGTAGCTAGAGTCGGCGGAGTTTTAATAAGAGTTTTGTTTGATTGTTAGCTCTCCTGAAAATACATAAAATGAGCATGTCCGCAACTAAGGTCAAATTACACACTGTGCAGGGTGATGGTAGGCCTACTTAAGTACCCTCACTTATTTATTAATTTAATTTATTCAATGTCAGATTATAGAGATCCTTAGTGGTTAGTAACAATTGGAACTTATGAACTATGCTAGTAAGGTTACTTTAGGTTACAAAAATTCAATCACAAAAACACAATATTTTATAATTACAAATAATTACCAACATTTACAACAATACAATACATTAGCACAATTATTTTTTTACATATGCAGCGTCTGAGGTGTGTATTTACCTAATACAGGAATCATCTTTTTACAGTTAAATCCTTCAAAAAACCAAGACAAGTTAAAGTTCTGCAGTGGATTCATTAAAAGTCCAATTGTGCTTGTAAGTGTAGGTGATGAATGTCAAACTGACAGCATTGCTATAAAAGAAGAATTACCAACTGTTTGTGAGAGACAAGATGATGTACTTGGGCCAACAGAGGAATATCACAGTGATGGTATGTTATTAAGAATGAAACATAATAATTATGATCATTAAACAATACATTTTTCTTCCAAGCCTGTTTTCCTAGATTTGTAAATAAATTGTTTATTTTTGTGAACATAAGTGTCCATGACAGAGCATGCAGGTTCAATACATCTCTAATGCCCGGTTTCTGAGGCACTTTATCTTTGGTTTATTTATTCAAATGTAAGCATAAGAATAGATAAACCACTGATAAACCTCAGATTAAGTGCCTCAGAAACCGGGCATAAGTCTGCCATATTCAGCCTTAAATGCATACAGATATTTAGGTATTAGTGTACACATTTTTCCCTTAAGAAGTGTTAGTTTCATTCACATTCAATAAAAACTAAATCTTCGAGAATATGAACCAAGCAGTTATTTGTCCATTTTGAAAAATTGAAATATATTCTACTGTGGGGCAAAGGCCTCCCTTCACTCGTTCCACTTCTCGCAAACAGGTGTGTGCTCCTTCCGGTTCTACGGGAACCTATACAGTTTGTCCCGTTGTCTCCACACTCTTACACTGTCTTACACGTCATACCCAGCCTTTATAACACATCTGTTCCGATCCGTTAATTTTGTCCTGGTATTCTGCACTCCATCACTTGTTGACAAATCTTGAGTTTGGACTTCTGGATGTTAGTGATAGTCCTAGTCTGTGCACAATAGGTTAAATGGTGGGAAGACACATGTCCAATTGTCCCTGAATTTTATTGCTATGAGCAATTCACCCTTGAGTACTTTCCTTCATAGAGCAGTAGCTCTTTTGGCGCGTTCCACAGTGTTTTTTACACCCTAAAAATCGGACATGCCCTTTTTATTCCAATAATAGATGCTGTAACATGTTTGGAATGCGAGAGTAGAACACCCAAAGTTCAATTTTATTTAGAACAAAAGTTATAGTCGAATTTATTATTTTTCTATGGAAACCAGAAAAACCACAAAAATATTAATATAAAAAAAACTATTGAATAATTCTAATATATTTATGTTTAGTATTATAAAACACCATTTTGTCTTTATTTTAAGATAATACTTGTAATTTTAACTGCATTCAACTGGGAGTTATTAAATTTATAGCTTCATTTCGTAATTTATTTTTAAATTTTATATCTTATCGAATACGGATTTTATTTCTTAATGTAATTATTAATTATATCTTTATCCATTTAAATTCAAATTATCGAATCCATATCTAGTAGGATCTCGAAGCTATCGGATTTTGAAAATGACGACCTAGGGTTGACAAAAATCCAAAATGACAAAATATTTTCCAAAAAAATACAAATTGTGAAGAGGTGATCGTAATGCGTAATAATAACGTTTTGCACTTTTAATAAAGTTAAATAAAATAGAAGTAATAATTTTTTTTTTTTAAGTTTTTTATAACCTATTCTTGTAATAGGTACGTGCAATATGGGTTTAATACTATACTAACCTAAAATGTCAATGATTAAATTTAGCTTTTTCTTTGCATCATCAAAGTTTGACTAGTAGAAAATTACTTTTATGACTTTAGAATTAAGTTCACCAAATGCAATTCATTTACATTCAGTTTTAATACTATGCATAAGAAAGACTTAGAAATTCAACAAATGCCATGGTATTTGTTGAATTTCTTAACGTTCTTCTAATCCTGAGGAAAATATAAGCACTATGGAGAATAACCTCCCAGATAATTTTGAAATGTTATCTGAAGATGTGGAATTTGATGATTCGTAGTCTTCTGGGTTCTCCGATACTGTATAAGAATTAGATACTTACACTTGCTTTTTTGACACCTTTCTGTATCTCAGACAATATCTATTGCATTGATCTAGAAATATAACTCTTAAAGTACAAATAATAATTATATAATAGAAAAAAAAAACGTTTAATAAAAAGTAAAACTGCCTTCAAAACCCATAAAATAAACTTTAAATAGGAATAATAAGGTATAGGTTTAAAAACGGTGCTAGTTTTTCTTCAATTAAACTATAATATTTTATTTTATGGGTTTTTTCAAGACGGTTTTACTTCTTTTGTTAAAAATCTGATTATTTCTTAATTTTTAGTGCCGTAAATAAATTAATCTTCGATTTACAGTTGACAGTTGATATTGACACAGCTAAAATGAAACAAAATGCAGATGTAACAATAATAAAGCACCCTTGCTGTACTATTGTCACATCTGCTAATACCCATTTACAGTGTACAGGCGTAATGTTATTTTACGGAAGGGTGTAAATGTAAACAAACGTATGATTGAAGCAATCGCGGGTAATACCGAACACATAACAAAAATTATATAAACTTCCGAATTGAGAACCTCCTCATTTTTTGAAGTCGTTAAATAATAAATAGGTAGATCCATATATAGCAGAAAACGTAACAATCAATAAATTAACCCCTATGCAATCCGATTTTTTAAAAATATTCCTACACTGTTTATTTTCAATTACCTACATCTCAGAGAGGCAACCCTAAAACCATAGAAATTCTATGAGAACTTTAGAAGCATGTTTCTCCGAGATCCTACTGGATATCGACACGGTTATTTTTTTGGGGTTTTATTGTATCTTAGTTAATGTAATGAGCTAGAAATAAAATCCGTATTCGTTAAGGTTTATCATACAAAAAATAAATTCTTAAATTAAAAAAAAACCTATTTCTGGGCTCCCTTGCGGAGTTAAAGTCTTGTAAATATAATCAAAAAATGCTTAATATACGTCGTTAATTTAATATTGTAACAGAAATAAGAAAAAGTTTTCCTGAGACAAGATATTTCTAGATTTATCAAAATACCTAAAAAAAACAAAATGGCTCTAACTTTGGTTCTAAGTTTATTTGAACTTTGGGTGTTCTACTCTCGCATTCCAAACATGTTACAGCATCTATTATTGGAATAAAAAGGGCATGTCCGATTTTTAGGGTGTAAAAAACACTGTGCGTTCCAATGTCTTGGTTCCCCGCCTGAAAATTGACTTTGGTGCTAGTAAAAATGCCCAAATTTTCAAAAATTCAATTTGAATAATAAACTAGTAATGCTATTATCACATTAATTGTTTTGCAGATCTAAAACTGGAAAATCTACACAATAACTGTCTAGGTGTAGAGGACATAGCCCAACACCTATCTGATTCTGAAGGTAGTGAGGCTTTAATGGAGGGTACAACTGAAGGGGAAGAAGGGCAAAACATAACCAATAGGAAACGGAGAGCCGTGGAGACCAGTAGTAAGTACTAGTTACTTTTTCTTCTCGTATCGATTCTACTTCCATCTTACACGGTTTGGGCCCAGTAGGTTTTTTTTTTTCTTCCTCTTTCATCTGTAATCAGTGCATTCACTTTTAGCAGATGTGTTGTAGGGTCTTCTCGTTCTGAGTGTGTCCTCCAGCAAGAACATCTACTCATAGTTTCCTAATATATCTTTTCTTTTAAGAGCGCTATTACAAACTCGAGTAACTTCGAAACGAGCGGCGACTGACGGTTCTTGCGCCTGTGTGCGTGTTGTACGCTTCTTCATACACACACGTGCAGAGGCAGAGGTGCGTAACACGTTTCACTGCGGTTTACTTAGAATTGAATTGGGAAAAAATACAAGTTATGGAATGTTTTATTTTATGTGTGTGATAATGAAATACAAATATAAGTAACATAGAAAATTTTTAGTTTTCCATCATGGGTGTCGTTTATATGGTTTTCGGGGTCGCTCATTACGAAAATGAGGTAAAAATAAAAATCCAAGATGGCGCCGACAAATATTTTTGGCTTTTCCGTCATGGGTGTCGTTTTCATGATTTTTGGGGTCGCTGATTACGAAAATGAGGTCAAAATTAAAATCCAAGATGGCGCCGACGAAAATTTTTGATTTTTCCGTCATGGGTGTCGCTTTCATGGTTTTTGGGGTCGCTGATTACGAAAATGAGGTCAAAATAAAAATCAAAGATGGCGCCGACGAAAATTTTTGATTTTTCCGTCATGGGTGTCGTTTTCATGGTTTTTGGGGTCGCTGATTACGAAAATGAGGTCAAAATGAAAATCCAAGATGGCGCCGACGAAAATTTTTGATTTTTCCGTCATGGGTGTCGCTTTGATGGTTTTTGGGGTCGCTGATTACGAAAAAGAGGTCAAAATAAAAATCAAAGATGGCGCCGACGAAAATTTTTGGCTTTTCCGTCATGGGTGTCGTTTTCAAGGTTTTTGGGGTCGCTGATTACGAAAATGAGGTCAAAATTAAAATCCAAGATGGCGCCGACGAAAATTTTTGGTTCTTCCGTCATGGGTATCGTTTTCATGGTTTTTGGGGTCGCTGATTACGAAAATGAGGTCAAAATTAAAATCCAAGATGGCGCCGACGAAAATTTTTGATTTTTCCGTCATTGGTGTCGCTTTCATGGTTTTTGGGGTCGCTGATTACTAAAATGAGGTCAAAATAAAAATCAAAGATGGCGCCGACGAAAATTTTTGATTTACGTCATGGGTATCGATTTCATGGTTTTTGGGGTCGCTGATTACGAAAATGAGGTCAAAATGAAAATCCAAGATGGCGCCGACGAAAATTTCTGATTTTTCCGTCATGGGTGTCACTTTCATGGTTTTTGGGGTCGCTGATTACGAAAAAGAGGTCAAAATAAAAATCAAAGATGGCGCCGACGAAAATTTTTGGCTTTTCCGTCATGGGTGTCGTTTTCATGGTTTTTGGGGTCGCTGATTACGAAAATGAGGTCAAAATGAAAATCCAAGATGGCGCCGACGAAAATTTTTGATTTTTCCGTCATGGGTGTCGCTTTCATGGTTTTTGGGGTCGCTGATTACGAAAATGAGGTCAAAATAAAAATCCAAGATGGCGCCGACGAAAATTTATAGTTTTTCCGTCATGGGTGTCGTTATCATGGTTTTTGGGGTCGCTGATTACGAAAATGAGATCAAAATAAAAATCAAAGATGGCGCCGACGAAAATTTTTGGCTTTTCCGTAATGGGTGTCGTTTTCATGGTTTTTGGGGTCGCTGATTACGAAAATGAGGTCAAAATTAAAATCCAAGATGGCGCCGACGAAAATTTTTGGTTTTTCCGTCATGGGTGTCGTTTTCATGGTTTTTGGGGTAGCTGATTACGAAAATGAGGTCAAAATGAAAATCCAAGATGGCGCCGACGTAAATTTTTGAATTTTCCGTCATGGGTGTCGTTTTCATGGTTTTTGGGGTCGCTGATTACGAAAATAAGGTCAAAATAAAAATCCAAGATGGCGCCGACGAAAATTTCTGGTTCTTCCGTCATGAATATCGTTTTCATGGTTTTTGGGGTCGCTGATTACGAAAATGAGGTCAAAATGAAAATCCAAGATGGCGCCGACGAAAATTTTTGAATTTTCCGTCATGGGTGTCGCTTTCATGGTTTTTGGGGTCGCTGATTACGGAAATGAGGTCAAAATGAAAATCCAAGATGGCGCCGACGAAAATTTTTGAATTTTCCGTCATGGGTGTCGTTTTCATGGTTTTTGGGGTCGCTGATTACGAAAATAAGGTCAAAATAAAAATCAAAGATGGCGCCGACGAAAATTTCTGGTTCTTCCGTCATGGGTATCGTTTTCATGGTTTTTGGGGTCGCTGATTACGAAAATGAGGTCAAAATGAAAATCCAAGATGGCGCCGACGAAAATTTTTGAATTTTCCGTCATGGGTGTCGCTTTCATGGTTTTTGGGGTAGCTAATTATGAAAATGAGGTCAAAATAAAAACCCAAGATGGCCCCGACGAAAATTTTTAGTTTTTCCGTTGTGGGTGTCGTTTTCATGGTTTTTGGGGTCGCTGATTACGAAAATGAGGTTAAAATGAGGTCAGTGGGTCGTCAAAGGGGCGGATTTCTAGGAGTTGGAGTATACGCTTAGGGGCACTATGAGCAGCAAAGAAAACAGAAAAAAAAAAATTAGTTTAAAATAATTTTCGGGACTTCGTAAATTATCCTGTTTTTTTTTTCAAAAATGCCTCATTTTTTTTTGTTTAATTTATTAAAATTGCAAGGTAAAATCTAGGAAACATTATAAGTATCGTTTAATAATAACTATACAATTTATTGGCAATTTATAATAAATAAACATTTAACTTGACTTAACTATTATAGAACCACAATAGTAATTGTGGTTCGGAAACCAAGTATTTTAAGCCACAATAAAAGCTACTTCTATTAAATACGTAGGGATATAAAATATCATTAGAATAATGTAAATTAGGTTTATTTGAAATTAGAACCTTTGTTTTTAATATATTTACGATAATTATTAAATCAACAATATACTTGACGCAACGTCGCCCTACGTCATTGTCACTTGACATCTGACAGCCGAACGTTGCTACGTTATTTTGGTAGATACTGTGAGTTTGTGTTTGTGAGAGTGTGAGTTTCTAAATATGTAGTTACCTAGATATTCTTATACATATTGCTATGCCATCACACTCATAGCGCGTGTAACTTTTTACTCCACCATCTTGAAATTTAAAAAAACGAAAAACCAGCCGGAGCCGTGAGTCTGGATGCACGTGAAGCGCGCGTGGAGATTTGACCCAGACTGTCAGTTCGAGTCCGCAGATCGCAAATCTGTCGCTTTGACAATTCGTTCCACTTAAAATGGTGATACAAAAAATGAATTACATATATTTATTAATTCTAAACTTAATGTGGTACATCATAATTAATACGTTGCCGTATCCCATACACAACCATGACTTAATTGTTTGTGTTAGTACGCTTTTGATAAAGTTATTGATTTTTTAAGTGCGACTAGACAATGGGGAAGAAAACTGTCAAATAGTTCCACGTAGAGGGCGCTGTGCGTTGGCTACAAACAAACTGTCTAACTCCATAGAAATTGAACAATATCTTAATATTTTGTGACTTTTTTCAATATTATGGGTCGTTGTGTAGTCTTTGGATGCAAAGAAATAGGCGTTGTCAGATTTCCAAGAAATTTGCGCACGAAGAGAAAGTGGGAAAAGGCACTGAAACTAAAAAAATTCAAAACAAGTAATTTTTCGTGGTTATGTGGGATACATTTCAACGAAACAAACTACGAGACCACTTCTAAGGCGACAGGTTAGTACGATACCTATTATTAATTCTGACTTTTATTAATAATTTGAATGTGTGGGAGAAACAAGAGTCGAACGTTGACTTGGTTTCTCCCACTTAAAGTCAACGTTCGCTCATGGGGGATTTAAGCCGCACTGATGTTAATTTATGCCAAGTATATTAACATTACCCAATATTGTTCCAGGCTTTCCACTCCAACGCAAAATTTTGAAGAAATCTGCTGTGCCCTCTATATTTTGTTGGAATGAATCACAGAGTGTCACCTCAGCTCGAACTGAGCGATTGCAACAGAGAAATGCAAGGCGTTGCTTATTAGCAAGCCCTATAATATCAAACGAACCACTGCCATCTACCAGCTTTGATCTTATTTCAGACATAAGAATTGGTTGGGTGGGGAAATGGGTTCTTTTCAAATAACTATACATTTTGTAACATTTTAACAAATGATGTGTTACCTTACTTTGTTTATTATTAGATCATTAAAAAGCAAAAAGTTAGTGAGTGAAGTTTATTTTACAACTTGTGTAGAACCATAATATTGCCCAGAAAACAGCTAAAAGTCGATAAAATGTTAAATCTATTGTACTTTTCGACAAGCTCCGCTTTCTTTCCTTGTTGCGTTGTTCCTCGTTTTTTCAATTCCTCCTTTAACTGGGTGATACGCCAGGTAGCATACATTGTGCAGCGACAAATTGAGTTAAAAAACCCGCGCAAATACTGGAAAAATCGTCCACACAATGCAAACGTTTATTTAAAAAAAATTGACATGTGTAGCCAAACACCAGCGCCATCTTGCGGCGAAGTTTCCAGGAAACAACCCCATTGCTGCGCGTGACCCGTTTGAATATGACAGCTACGTGGAATGAAACGCACAATCCTCTATAACTATTAATACTGTAAACGGGATATTCATCATCATCATCATTTCATGGTGCTTGTAACAGCGCCGAAATATCGGGAACTCGCAACAATATCAAAACATGGTAAATATCCCGTTTACAGTATTAATAGTAATGTCAGTGACCATGTCAGTTTAAAAACTTATAATACTCTATAAAATAATTGTTTTTGTTGTTAGATAAATGTTTTAATTCATCCTTTAACTATTGTTATATTTGGATTGTATGTTTTATGAGGATTCCAAAGATGGTTTTAAAACTCGAATCCGTGCCGTAGACAACGAATAATCTGCATGCCAATATTGCCGACATTAATAATAATAATAATATTCCACAACTATCACACAACGCCATCTAGTCCCAAGCTAAGCAGAGCTTGTGTTATGGGTACTAGACAACTGATAAACATACTTATATATTTGTAAGCTCAGGACGGCCTTCATCAGAATTATTCAACTTGCAGCGTGGGTATGTGGGTAGTCCAAGTAGAGTCATTTGAATTAAAACCGTTCTCTTGATAACTTAAAGATTTTACTTGAAATAATAATTAAATTACGTAACAATAATCACTTAGGCTATAATTAACACTCAATCACTTCAAAAAAAGAACTTTGAATAAGAGGATGGATAGCGATTCGTCGAAAACGTGGTGCGCTTGCGACCGCTCTGTACGATCTGCCGTACCAAGATCGCCGCCCCGCTACCATCGACTCGACGCTCCGCTAGAGTGACAGTGACAAGCTGTCACTCTTGACATTGGCATCTTAATGTGCGCCGACACGGCCAGACTGACATACGACCGTCCTCGGGCGTTATTGTATTCCATCACCAAAACGTCCGCTCGTCCATCCTGCTGCAGGACTTCACATGGGTTTTCGATTGTACCATCAAACACAGAGTCAATCACAACTATAGACATTGACATGAACAAGTGCATCCCTTCAACCAGCCCGTAATGGATCTGGCCCGGACGACACTGTCCCCATCGACTTGCCAACCAACAGCAACACATCTGGACCGGACGAGCGCATCCCTTCAACCAACCCTCTATTGGGTGTGGCCCGGACGACACTGTCCCTTCAACCAGGATAGACTAAGGACATCACTTCTGGATCGGACGAGTGCATCCCTTCAACCAACCCCACTGGGTATGGCCCGGACGACACTCTCCGACCAGGATCGACTCACTTCTGGATCGGACGAGTGCATCCCTTCAACCAACCCCACTGGGTATGGCCCGGACGACACTCTCCGACCAGGATAGACTCACTTCTGGATCGGACGAGTGCATCCCTTCAACCAACCCCACTGGGTATGGCCCGGACGACACTCTCCGACCAGGATAGACTAAGGACAACACTTCTGGATCGGACGAATGCATCCCTTCAACCAACCCCACTGGGTAT
This sequence comes from Diarsia mendica, assembly GCA_949316265.1. NCBI lineage: Eukaryota > Metazoa > Arthropoda > Insecta > Lepidoptera > Noctuidae > Diarsia > Diarsia mendica. The sequence goes on along the minus strand of OX438902.1, from coordinate 17,599,535 downwards.
GGCCCTTCGACGCCTTGTTTAATGTTAAAATAAACTTTTCCTCTTATCGTGCGGGCAGCAAGGTCCGACGACCCCACACACCCTAGTTAAATAAAATTGATTCCTTTTACTGCACTCTCAACACGTAACAGAAAACCGTAATTACGCAATGGACTCGGTTTTGTTGTAATCGAATTATCGTAACACTATGTAGGTAGCTTGCTATTACACCGCGTTGGCAAACCGGTAATAATAAAATTAGAAAACTAATTATTATGCGTCGTCTTCGTAAATACATCCGTCGCGATAACAATAAAATCCAATTAAAATCACTATTATGCCTCACTGATTTTACACAAAGGACTTTTGTTAACGACAGTCAGCTGTCATTTTTATAGCAAAATCCCGATTTAAAATCTCGCGCCGTAACAATATATTGACGTCACTTTGCAAGTAATTATCATTTATCAAGCAAAACACGCAACATTTCGAGACAACATAAAATCTGTTCGGTACTAATACTCGCGTTGGTCAGTGAGTCGTTCCAGGGGTGGATTTGATCCATACCAGTCATGGCAAGAACATCACTTACATGTACACTATTAAACTCCAATGCAGAACCTTCCCTCACCAACGAGTATTCAGCACCAGAATCGCAAATAAAGTTTAAAAACTCACCTCTGTCCTGCAACAACTTACCCCTGTACGGTAACGCCATACCGCGTCGCAGCCGACCTGCTGCAGCCACCACACACGCACACACACACAGCCACACATTCCGTGGTTTGAAACGATTCAAATCAAGTCAAAGTTTGGTAGATTTGTTGTTTCAATCAACTTTCACTTCAAACTTGCACTATCACTTGTACTTGCACTTGTGCACCTGCACCTGCACTTGCACTTGCACGTGGATCAGAATCTGACTGCTCTGGGTTGACTTCTGGCAAAGCGATCTTAGATGATGAGTCTGGTGTTCTGATAGCCTCGATCAACTGCATTATATTCCGCTGCTGGATCTCGAACATTGTGCGCAGTGAGATTCAGAGCCCACTTCTGATGTAAGCTCAGGACGGCCTTCATCAGAATTATTCAACTTGCAGCGTGGGTATGTGGGTAGTCCAAGTAGAGTCATTTGAATTAAAACCGTTCTCTTGATAACTTAAAGATTTTACTTGAAATAATAATTAAATTACGTAACAATAATCACTTAGGCTATAATTAACACTCAATCACTTCAAAAAAAGAACTTTGAATAAGAGGATGGATAGCGATTCGTCGAAAACGTGGTGCGCTTGCGACCGCTCTGTACGATCTGCCGTACCAAGATCGCCGCCCCGCTACCATCGACTCGACGCTCCGCTAGAGTGACAGTGACAAGCTGTCACTCTTGACATTGGCATCTTAATGTGCGCCGACATATTTCTAAATACATACATATATAGATAAATTACACCCAGACACAGAACAAATGATCGTGCTCATCACACAAACATTTGTCCTGGGTGGGAATCGAACCCACGACCTCCGGCATAGCAGTTAGGGTCACTAACCACTAGACCAACAGGCCAGTCTAACATTGGTTAGTGTTCATATGATTTCTGTGTATTTACAGTCTCTCAATTCGAAGTAAATATTGTTTTGAGCTATCTAATACCTAACCGTCTCATTTGCGATGTTGGTTATCCGTTCTCTAATGTATTTCGGATTCATAGGTTTCATTGTTAAAATAACCTCAAAATGTTGTTGACCAAAGTTATTTGTCCTGTTGAAAAAACTAGTAGCAGCTTATGTAATATATCTGCTACAACACACAGGGGAAAAACCTTATGAGTGTGACGTATGTCAGCATAGGTTTGGAGCAAAGAGTACTTTAGTAAGACACACTCGTCGTAGACACTCTGGGTCAACCTTTTAGATACGGTGTTTGGAAACGTCTCGAACAATGACGTAGACGGAGGCGGCAGCGGCGACGGCGTCAGCGGGGGCATGGCGCGGCGAGGGGGACCACCATATAAACCACAACCGCGGTCCGGAGCGCTCCCTTTTCGATCGACACATAGCACTGTACGCGTCGCGCGCCGTCCAAATCTTTATTGTTATATACTTTTGTAATAAACCAGTATTTTCAAAATCAGCGTCGTCGTCATTCATACAGCCCATATAAATCTCCTCAACAAATTGGTCCTTCGCAAGAAAAAACAAGACGAACAGCGACGGGCGTGCGGGGCGGCGGCGCGGGCGCGGGTTTTTGCAGCGCAGAAAAAAACCAACGTGGCGCACACGAGTCTCCGAGAGAAAATCAACGAGAACGGACAACTGTGGCTACAGATCGGTAAATAGTGTGTCGTTCCAATTAATCATTTCAGTCCCTTCATACTTTCTAAAAAAATTCCTGCTTTTTTTTGGCCATTTAATCTGTTCCATTCTCATTCCCATATTTTAGTCATTTCAATTCACTCATTTCAAGCCTAGTTATTGCTCAAACCTATTATACATCGCTGCATAATTAGTCGCAGAGCAAAAAAAGATAAGAAACAGATTTTGCACGGGCACGTGGTAGCTTGACCGCTCATTCATTCAAGGTCAACATCTGTCGCTTTGCACTCATTGAATATTAGTCACCGCGTTGCTTGCTTGATATTTACAGATATTAACGTAATCAATCTTTACTTTAATCATGGATACTAAAGTTAAAGAATTAATTAAGAAACGTGCAAGCTGTAAGGCTAAGCTTACTCTTTTCAGCAATTATTTAAATGTAGTCCTTTCTTGTGCACGATTAAGTGAGCTACAAATAACAGAACTAGAAACCCGACTTGATAAAATGGATTTATTATATAATGACTATGATACGTACGCGATACGGTCAGCGGGGGCATGGCGCGGCGAGGGGGACCACCATATAAACCACAACCGCGGTCCGGAGCGCTCCCTTTTCGATCGACACATAGCACTGTACGCGTCGCGCGCCGTCCAAATCTTTATTGTTATATACTTTTGTAATAAACCAGTATTTTCAAAATCAGCGTCGTCGTCATTCATACAGCCCATATAAATCTCCTCAACATACGGAATAAGCTTTAATGCGTGAAACAACACCGAAAGTGGGCGCGTACCTCTTCATTGCTTTGTGCCGAGACGTAAATTTGGATCAAGCTCCTGCACAGAGACAGCATCCTAACACGGTATGCAGTGAGGTAGTTTTTCCCTCTTTAGTCCCGTAGTATGTCGTGCTCATATTTTGTAGATTGAGTCAGGCGCGATCTCAACCTACGACTGGGGAGGGGGGGGGGGGGGGAGTAACACATAGGGCAGTAGGCAGGAATTGCAGGTTGTATTCCGCTGTCTTATTTTAAAAATTAGAGTTTATTTACAAGAGCTAAGAGCTACATCTTCCCACTTGAGTCCAGAGATGGACTCCCAGGCGTGGCACGAAAAGTTGGGCCCTGCAGGACTCTGAGGGGGACAGCTGATTTCATGCAGTTTGAATCGGACGTCGGCCGGCTCGCCGTACAAGCAGTTGAGGTATCCTGAGCCTAAAGTGGAAACATAAAGACCTCTTGGGCATCTTACTCTTGGTATATTTGGATATCTGCGTGCATAATCCTCTAGCGTACCTTTATTAGGAAGACATCTGATCTCATCTTCTCTCTCTCAATTTACGTCGTCATCAGATTCCTGGGAATTGGTTAATTGTTCTTCATCTTCGGTCACTTGATTTTTCAGTGGCGAAGGCAGAATTGTTGGATCATGTGCACAACTCGGTTCACTGTAAAGTTTTAGAACTTCTGATTTCCCTGTAAAGATAGAAGCTATCTTTTATGATGTCGGTAAAGAATTCGTACAGTATGTTAGTTTAAACGAGGTAAATATTGAAACCCGCAATAGAGCATGCTTTTATTAGATTTTATATTATCTACCCACCATGTGAAATTTGTTATAAACTGCTACAATCTGTTTTTATATAAATAAAGAAATATTATTATTATATATTATGATACTAATAAAATATGAATTAAAAACCACAATTTAATTTTATTTGCATAATTGCGATCTCGGTAACGTGACACTTTGGGGTACCGTATTATTGAACATTTTTTGTTCGTCTACATGTCCTCTATCCATAATAACACTTTCATTTTGGGCCGCGATTTCGGAAAAAAAAAAACAAAATGGCGGGCATGTTGATATGCCACATCGGTTCTATCCCCTTGAAGGTGACTACATTAAAATCCACTTCTTTGCACTAACTGTTTTATTATAAACTTGCATTTACAAAGTTTTATGGTATTATTTCTATTATTCACTCGCGTACTGACGCTTGCGCTTGTTCGTCTTCCGGATACGGATATTGTCTCTGTCTGGCGGCGCGCAGTGTTGCCAGGTATGTAAGTCGCCCCGGAGGCAGAGATGCGCCGCGTCGCTCGTTCGGATATTTTCGGCGGGTGCACACTATGGCGTGCACATACTCCGCGGCGTTGAAGCAATTTCAAGTTATGGTGTCGTGGGCAATAGGCACATTTTGTGGACTGCCCGTTTTATCAGGCCCTTGTTAGTATGGACGTCCGCAACCCGAACAATCCCATCCTTTCCAGGGTATGCCTTGATTATGCGCCCCATTCTCCAGTCGAGAGGCATGAGGTTGTCTTCTCGCAGCACGACCATGTCACCGACTTGAAGTGCTCGCTGCCCTCTTCTCTATTTAGATCTGCTCTGCAGCTCTGCCATGAACTCCCGGTGCCATCGTGACCAAAATTGCTGCCGGATCTGCTCGATGCGCTGGTATCTATTGGGTCTAATGCTGTTAGCTGGTAACGACGGCACAGACATCAACGGGCGGCCTTTATGGAAGTGCCCAGGAGTCAAGGGATTAGTGTCTGTAGGATCAGATGAGAGAGGGGAAATGGGGCGGGAGTTAAGGATAGCTTCTATTTGCGCAAAAAGCGTGGCCAACTCTTCGAATGTAAGGGAGGCACTACCAGCAACGCGTTTCAAATGATGTTTAGCGGATTTAACACCAGCCTCCCATATTCCAAATATCATAAACCCATGCGTTCAAGATACAAGATAACCTCTGTGCTATCTTATTTACTCGATGTATTTTGGCGGTATAGCCATTTAGTCTGCGGGCACGAAGCTTGCGATGGCGGCAGCATGGCGACGCGATGGCAGCGATATCTCACGCGGGCACGAAACAAACCGTAAAATAAAAGACTAATACCCGCGCAAAAGACAAAATCAAACCATTTTGTTCTCGTCGCAGTCGCTCCACCGCCGCCCGTGCATCGCTCGATCGCCCCGCTCCGCCGTCACCCGTTTCGTGCCCGTCGTTATTATGTGCAATAGATACTTTTGTTTACATCGCCCGCGCCTTCGCGTCGCGTCGCGTCGCCATCGCTCGGCCGTCGCAAGTTTCGTGTCTGCAGACTTACACTCGGGCATATAGTTAATTCGGGATTAAGATTTGGTAAAATGAAAAGTTCTCTTACTCTAGAGTAATTAGTGATTTTATCCCCAGGATAAGACTTATCCAAGTTTGGTCAAATCAGCTCTTAATCGTACTACTGTTCTTTTGGAATAGAACAGACTTTTAAATAAAAAAAAACGTGTGGCACTCGGAGACTGCCGCGGTAAAGCTATTGCATAGCATTTTTTATCAATTATTTAATTTGACAACCTTGTTATTATCCGTAACCATAGCAACCTGGTTGAAAATATTTTCGTTACGGAATTTCTGGATTCGCTCTCCACGCTCAAGGGCCGCGATAGAAGCTATGCAATAGCTTAAAACATAACTTGTCTCATGTTACTTGGGGTCGTCGCAACACGTTTTTTTCTTCCATTCATTACAGGCGTGATGTTATATTAGGTCATATGGGATGTAGCGATCAACGTTATAGAAAGGATCAGATTTCATTCTATCATTTTGAACGATACGATAAGTTGTCAACATGGCTACGTGAGCATTTCTCTTTTTTTTTGCCATAGTTTCAAAAAATCGCTAAAAATAAAAATATATATATAAATCGTTTTTTTTTCATGAAATCAGGTAGTTCACTTTATTAACATTTGGATTTTTATAAGAAAATCTATTTTATTTATGAATTTTGTGGAAAATAAATTAAAAACTAAATGAAGGTAAATTACATGTTCTTATTTTGTTACTTTTTAATTGTTAAAAAAAACTTTGAAGTAGCAATTGTTTTAACCAAAAAAATAGTTTTCTTGATACTTCATGATAAACTTATTAGTATCATTGCAAAGAAATACCAACAAAAGTAAAAGAAAATATTCAAATTAAGTGTTTATTTATTTTTTTGTTACCTTTCACCTAAATAAAATTTAAAGTTTTGATAGTATGAAAAATAAACAAAATTTACCGATTTTACGTGCTTTTTATTGTAGTGTTAGGTATCCTTGAGTATCTTCATGAGATTCATTGTTATAAAATAAAAATAAAATACATAAAACATAAAAAGAGATCAGATTTTTTCTGGGACAGTAACAAAAAAAGAATATTAGGCAACAAAATAAAAATTAATAAAACCTAAAAGGCAACGTCTACAATGTACTAGGCGTTGTAGACGTTTTAGTGATTATGATTAAAGATATAGATAACACAAACTATTTATTGTTCAAAATTTACAGTCAGAAAACAACTTTAAATTAATTCCTTTTTTGTTACTAAAATTTTCCGCATACACGTTACTGTGTACGAAGTAACAAAAAAAATAGTAACGAAACACTTGTTTAGTTTTTACAAAATATTATTTTAGTAGTTAAAATTGGAGATAGGTCTAATATAATTCACTCAAATTTAGTGCAAGTTGTTAAGAGCGTATGGTACCTCAAACGCAAGTTTTATAATGCGTAAAAGTATATGATTCACTGCAGTAATCAACATCAGAAAAATATATGATATTCTTCAGGATATATGCTAGTGCCATAGTGTTGTGAAAACATAATACAACTAACTTTGCTCGATAGAAAAAAATCGCGAAGATACCTCTAAAAATTTCTTTAAACGAGTAAAAACCATACTAAAATACATGTCATCGTTCTGATTTTTTGCCAAATAATTCTACAAGCAACAAACTAAAGTCATAGTGTTTTACTTTTTTAGTCCAATCAATAGTTTTTTTGTAAATCGCAAAATACCACTAATTTCGCACTATTCAGCCGCAGCGAAAGACGTAACAACCGCTGTGTAGTGCAAGCTGATTAGAACTTTATTCTAACAGTATTACAAGCGAAGTTTGAACCACCACAAATAGGGTTGCTAATCTGAGGTAGCATACGCTCTTAACTATTGTGACATGATAAAAGAAAGTAGTCAATATTATCAACTTACCTTGAAACAGCTGTAACAAAAACGGAATGAGATTCGATTTTCGAACTGGAATATTATTTCACATTTTACCGTCGGAACAGCACTGACACCTAAATCAATATGGCGGCATTAAATGGTACCTGTAGTATTGCCAAGTTAAAATTGTGTATCGAAATGGAAGTTTTTTAACTTTATCACACAAAAAATGGGTAACAAAAACTGAAATCTATTTTTGGAACTTTTTCTGGGACAAGTTTAAAAATCATTTTTAACTGACAAAATTAAAAAGTAAATACCAAAAAAGCAATTTAAGTAGATCTTTATAACTCTTAGAATGGTTTAAAAACAAAATCTCAGTATAGTTTCTTTGAACCTTATTAAAATAATTGAGTTTTAAGTAACGGATGGTAGACTGGGACATACGAATTTTCATACATTGCAATTTTTTGGTAGTTTGTATTTTTTTTTTTTTTTAATTAAATATTATATTTTTATGATATTTTTTAATGATTTCTGTGAATTTACTAAAAAATGTGCACCTAAAAAAATACAGAATCAATAACATACACATTACACAAATGTTATTAATCTGCAAACTTGTGGGACATTCAACAAATGTGTATTGGCAAAAAAAAAGAGAAATGCTCACGTATTTTCTATTCGTTTGTTCTGACCACGTGACTTAGCGTTGCGATGACGTCACTCCCATACATTTGAGTCGTTTTCTACTAACGTTTACGCTTGTAGATTGTCAACTTGGCTAAGCCTACTGCCGACCGCGAGGTTCCTTCTTCAACTCAAAATTTCCAAATTTAAAACGATTAAACCAATAATGGACTGTGTTTATGCAAGCAGTGTTAGGCCGTTCACGTCGTTAATGTGTTGTTTGCGCAGCGGTATTTCCATGTATGAACTCATATTCGAAAATTGTACGAATTTTCAGCTTATCCATGGCGCCAAAAACTACCACAATGTCACAAAAAAAAAACAACCTAAAAACAAATGACTGAATTTGAAATTAAAAAAAAAGTTGATGTGGCACTCGGAGACTGCCGCGGTAAAGCTATTGCATAGCATTTTTTATCAACTTATGCAATTATAATTATTTATTTATTTTATTTATGCAGTATTTTTTTCCTTTGTTTTTTTTTGTCTCTGATAATAATTCAAGTTACACTTTTTGAGCGTGGTGACCTTCGATCAATTATTGATCGAAGGTGGTGACCGATAAGAAAACATTTTTTTTTTCTTTTATTAAATAAATGAGAAGTTAATATTGTTCAAAATATTTTTATTATCTTACAATACATGTAGGTTCTTCAGGAATATACACCAAAATAATTATTCATTCAAAAAAATTGTGTTTTTTTTTTCAAAACCATTCTCAAAACTAACCTTCATAGACTAAGCTAGTAAGAAACTCTATGACAGAAAATTTAAAAGAAAAAGTATTGACAGCCTGACGTAAGTGTCATAACATTGAAAAATATGAAAATTATTTATTTTATTTTAGATATTTTATAAGAAAACGAATCGTTTTAGACCGATTCACAGAATAGTGCCGCCCCTAAGACGACCCACTGACCTAGTAATGCAAAAACCAATAAAACTTATGATATGCGTACTAATAATAAAATGAATGTTTAAAGAGTACTCACTAATTTTCTTTCACTATTTTTTAGTGAGTACTGCAATGAATAGCTTCGGTGACAGCGGGTCTCCCTGTCTGACACCTCTTTCTATTTTTATTTCATCACCTCTGGTTTCAAGTTTAATTCTGCTGGTACTATTTGAATAAATATTATGTTTTAGGAGGGTCCCCTACGTTTCTTCGAAACACTATTCTTCGAAAATTGTTTCACCAAACACTATTCCCCTAAGCCTTCATACTGCGACGTTTTGTTTGGTCTACGCCTTTTTTGTTCGATGTTACTTTACACCGATGTTAATGTACTTTTGGTGGACGTTTGAGTATTGCAGTGCATTCCAGATTGAGCAGTGGCTGATGCTGTCAAATGCTTTACTGTAGTCAACGAAGGCCACATACAGAGATCTATTAAACTCTTGGTGTTTTTCTATGATTTGCTCTAGTGTGTGTATGTGGTCCGTTGTGCTGAAGCCTGATCTGAACCCTGCTTGCTCTGTAGGTTGCATTTTATCAATGTCTTGTGATATTCTCCTTAGAAGTATTGATGAGAATAACTTGTATATGCTTGATAGTAGACTTATAGGTCTGTAATTTCCTACATCTAAGGGATTTCCTTTTTTGAATAGCAAAATTATATCAGATGTGCGCCATTGTTCTGGGACAGTTTCCGTGGTCATTACCATGTTAAATAGTCTTGTCAAGTGGTGGATTAAAATGGGTGCACCTGTTTTCAGAACTTCATTGCATAGTCCATCCGGGCCAGGGCTTTTCTCTGCTTTTAGCTGCATTATGTGTTCGTGAACTTCCGAGTGTTGAATTGGTTTAACTTCATTTATATTGCAATGGTTGCTATTTTGTACTTCGTTTTCACTTTTATTGCTTTTTCGATATAACTCCTTATAGAAATTTGTTGCGTGATTTATAGCATCTTTCCTTGAATTCGATGCCTTTGAATTTAGTTCTAGTTTATGAATCCATGTTTTGTGCGTGGATAGCTCCTTGTATGCTCTTTTGGTACTCCTAAATTGTTTTATGTTTCTTGTGATTATTTTGTGTCTATGGTTGTTGTAGTCCTTTCTAATTGATCTGTGTGTTCTTTTGTAAATTTTACTGAGTTCGGTTTTCATTTCTTTTGTTTTGTTTTTAATATGTATTAATTCTGTGCGCCTTTTAATTAGTTGAACCGTTTCATGGCTGAATATTCTATGGTCTTCTGCTTGAACTGGATTCTTGGCCTTCAAACTTTCCAACATGTTTTCTTCTATGAAGTTGTAATAGGTCTGAGTATCAGTTGTGTCCAAATGTTTAGATCTTAATTTTGTTTGTAAGTTAGTTCTATATTCTTTAATTTCTTCTTCCGTCTTCGGGACCTTAATTGGTGTTTCAAAGTTCTTTCTACTCTTACGTGGACGGCTCAGGAGTATTGTTGCTCTCAATAGTCTATGATCAGAAGGAAATTGTACATTACTTAGTGTTTCCATGTTTCTTATTAACTTGGGATTGTTTATCATTATGTAATCAATTTCGTTCTTGATTTTTTGGTCAGGTGATACCCAAGTCCATCTACGCTTTTGTTTTTTCTTGAAAAATGTGTTCATTATGGATAGTTTGTGTTGGAAGGCGTAGGTAATAAGGCGGTCTCCTCGAGCATTGCGTTTTCCGTAACCATATTGACCTAAGATTGGATAGTGGTCTGTTTTTGAGCTTCCTATTTTGGCGTTAAAGTCACCCATTACTATTACATTTCCACAGCATAGCTCATGTGCAGTTTCCATTTCCTTGTAGAATTGTTCTATTTCATCATCGGTTGATTTCTCTGTGGGTGCATATGCTTGAATTATCGACAGTGTAGAAGTTTCAAATTTCAATTGTAGAAGTGCTACTCTGTCTGATATTCCTATGAACACTGTTTTAAGCTTTCACGGTTCATAACTATATTTAAAATGTCACTTACGGGATATCTTCCGTGATTATCATATGTTTTGAGTTCCCGATATTTCGACGCTGTTGCAAGCGCCATGATCGCGGGTTAACTGGAGAATGCGGGTGGATGGAAAAAATTGTTAGGAGCAGACGAATCTGTCTACCCTCTTTCTTTGTCTTTTGTTACGCGCACTACTGGAACTCGACACTAAGTCACGGCAAAACACACTCACAGTATCACTAGGTTTTTTGAAGTCTTTAATATGTTGCTGGCTGCTTTTGAGCATACTCAAAACTGGATTCCACGTACTTGACAATTTAAAGCCATCTTCTCGATTGAAATTTTTGTGTTTCTTTATTTCAATTGCTTCTCTTGTCAGCCTGGGTAAGTAATGTTTGTCCGTTGACAAAATACGTGGCTTGTGGAATTCGATCCAGTGATTAGGCCCTGACTGCAGTAAATGTTCAGCTATGGCCGATTTCTGTTCATCATTGTTTTTCACAGCCTTTATGTGTTCTTTGATGCGGCATGAGATAGTTCGCTTCGTTTGGCCGATGTATGAGCTGCCGCAACTGCAGTCGATTTTATACACCCCAGGATGTTCGTACGGGATTTTATCCTTCGGGGAACGCAGACTTTGTGCAATTTTCCTGTGAGGAGTAAACACGGTCTTAATCGAGTATTTACTAAGTAAACGACCTATCTTGTCTGTTACTCCTCTAAGGTATGGCAAGAACGTTGGTTGACGCTCCACTGTAGATCTGACGGTTCTCATCTTTTTTGGTCTCACTCCTCCAACGTTCGTTTTGTAATAGCCATTCTTATGCAGAACCTTTTGAACGTGGGACAATTCACCAGCGAGATGTTCAGCGTCACATAGATCATGTGCCCGATTTGTGAGTGAGGTGATTACGGACTTAAGGTGACAGGGGTGATGATGTGAGGTGGCGTGCAAATAGCGGTCCGTATGAGTCGGCTTTCTGTACACTGAATGGCTGAGAGTCCCATCACTCTTTGCAACGACTTTCACGTCAAGAAATGCTAACGTCCGATCTTTCTCCACTTCCGCTGTGAAACGCATGGCCGAGTGGATATTATTTAGATGGTCCAGACATCTCTCAACTTCTGGTATTCCACCTCTGAGGATGCAGAATACGTCGTCCACATACCGCTTCCAAACCTTGATAGGCACCGGACATGTTGAAATCGCGAGGTCTTCGATGTGTTCCATCCACAAATTAGCAACCACAGGTGCCACTGGACTACCCATGGCTACACCATCAATTTGTTGGTAAAACTGGCCTTTGTATAAGAAGAAATTGTTGGATAAACAGTGCTCCAGCAATTTGGCATAATCCATCGGGATATCATTTTCTGGAAGTTTTCTTCTTATAACTTCTATACATTCCAGTACGGGAACATTGGTGAAGAGGGATTCAATGTCAAAACTGACCATAATCTCCTCATCCTCGACCCTGGTTTGCTTCAACAAACTCACAAAGTGACGGGAGTCCTTGACGAACGATGTAGTGTGACCCACCAGTTTCTGTAGCGTGTCTGAGACGTGTCTCGCTAAGTCACTAGTTGGAGAGTCAATCTGACTAACTATTGGGCGTAAAGGGACATCCTTCTTATGAATTTTCGGTAATCCGTAAATCTTTGGTGGCTGCGAAACGTCGAAAAGCGTCGAAATATCGGGAACTCAAAACATATGATAATCACGGAAGATATCCCGTAAGTGACATTTTAAATATTCCTATAAAGTTGTTTATATTTCTTTTATACATTTTCTTTATTAGGAACCCGACTCCAAATAGGCCTTTTGTCTGGCCAATATAGCAGAAGATGTAGTTGTTGTGTTCTTCTATATTACATCCCAGTCTTCTGACTTCTGAGAGACCTAGGATATCAAAGTTGATGTTTTTTAAGGCATGGGTTAGTTCGAGGTATCTTTCTGTTGATGATAAGGATCTTATGTTAAATGTACACACTTTCAGGTTTGGTTCTTCGTTTAAATCATTTTTGTTGTTTAGTGGAGGGTAGTGGTCTAATTCCCCACGAGGACCAGTCGGCTTGGGGAATGTTTTGTTTTCGATTTTGTTTAGTTCTTCCTTGGTTGTTGGTTTTTTCCGGTGGCTGATGATTCTATCCTATGCTTTCTGTTCGGGTGCGTGGGAATCAAGAGGAAGGGAGTTGCTTCTATTTATATATATATTCCAGAAGTTAAACTGGTCGAATAAAGGACTGCTGGTAAACGGAAAGTACCTAAACCACTTAAGATTCGCGGATGATATAGCTATTGAAGCTGAAACTTCAAAGGACATCGAGGAAATGATGAGAACACTTGATCACGAAAGCTCTAAAATTGGTCTAGAAATGAACTTAAATAAAACAAAAATAATGACTAACAGTCAAAAGCGACCCATCATAATCAATGGAAATACCATAGAATACGTTCAAGAGTATATATATCTGGGAAAACAAGTGTCTTTCAATAAAAATACTAATGAAGAAAAATTAACCAGGAGAATTAATATAACCTGGAAAAAATTCTGGTCTCAAAAAGAAATTTTAAAAGGGGATTATGGAATACATCTGAAAAAAACTGTGTTCGATACTTGTCTCCTGCCATGCCTACTATATGCATGTCAAACCTGGGTATTCACAAACAAAGCAAAACAGAAGATCAAAAGCACCCAAACAGCCATGGAAAGGAGTATTCTGAAGATTAGAAAAATACACAAAGTTAAAAATGAAATCATCAGGAAGAAAACGAAAATCACAGACGCTCTCGAGCATGCACTTACACTAAAATGGAAGTGGGCAGGACACATTTCACGCTACACTGATAAAAGATGGACGATAGAGACCACTCGATGGAAAGGCCCAGGAGGGAAAAGAAATGTTGGCAGACCAAAGAGAAGGTGGGCTGATGACATTATACAGGTGACAGGGAACAATTGGTTAGACCTAGGCAAGGACAGGGACGCGTGGAAGAAGCTGGAGGAGGCCTTTACCCAAAAAGGGGTCCATATTCCAAACAAAGAAGATTAACATAAGTACTAACATATTATAAGGAAAACATACTAACAAACTACTAACAACATTTGAAATGTAAATTGGAATTATGGAATAAACAGGCTTTATTATTATTATTATTATTTAGTGACTTTCTTCATTAATAAATGCACTTTTGTTTATTCATATTTAAAACACTTTGTACACAAATTATACGAGTAAGAATATTTTAGAAGGAGAAAGCAGAGAGACAAACAATTATTTAATTTGACAACCTCAGTTGCAAACTGCTTTAAAATTTGCGTTACGAAATCTCTGGATTCGCTCTCCACGCTCAACTCAAGGCCCGCGATAGAAGCTATGCTATAGCTTAATAACACATCTTTCGAATAAAATTTATTTGAATTTCAAATTACGCGCCAATCCACAGATAATTAAATCTGATAATGCTGCTTATAGAATCTCCAATTACATTGGTAAAGACCTATTATTATTCTTAATGTGAATCTCTGAAACCGCTGTTAGTTCGATTCTTGTGTAAGTATGCCAATTTTCTTCCTACATTACATTAACCATGTTTATACTCACAGGGACGCCCGTCACGAAGAAACCAAAACTGAACTCAAGAAGATTAAAACCAGACGATACAATTACAGAGCAGCTAGAGAAAAATGAACAGTCAAACCTGAAAGTTATCCGGACAGCAAAAAATCATACGTCCAAACGTGGGACTTATCCCAAACAGTCTTACATACATGATAAGCGAAGTTTAAATCAAATAAAGGAAATGAAACAACTTCTAATACCCGTACGAGTGCGTGCAGGTATATATGAGAAATCTTATAAATGTGACGTATGTCAGGTTAGTTTTAGTAAAAAAGATAGTTTGACAAAACATATTCGAATACACACAGGGGAAAAACCTTTTGAGTGTGACTTAGGTCTTCGTAGTTTTAGAGAAAAGAGTAATTTGACAAAACATATTCGAATACACACAGGGGAAAAACCTTTTGAGTGTGACGTATGTCTTCGTAGTTTTATACAAAAGTGTGATTTAACAAAACATATTCGAATACACACAGGGGAAAAACCTTTTCAGTGTGACGTATGTCTTCGTAGTTTTAGAGAAAAGAGTAATTTGACACAACATATTCGAATACACACAGGGGAAAAACCTTTTGAGTGTGACGTATGTCTTCGTAGTTTTATACAAAAGTGTGATTTAACAAAACATATTCGAATACACACAGGGGAAAAACCTTTTCAGTGTGACGTATGTCTTCGTAGTTTTAGAGAAAAGAGTAATTTGACACAACATATTCGAATACACACTGGCGAAAAACCTTTTCAGTGTGACGTATGTCTTCGTAGTTTTAGATATAAGGGTGATTTAACAAAACATATTCGAATACACACAGGGGAAAAACCTTTTGAGTGTGACGTATGTCTTCGTAGTTTTACCGACAAAGGTAATTTAACAAAACATATTCGAATACACACAGGGGAAAAACCTTTTGAGTGTGACGTATGTCTTCGTAGTTTTACCGAAAAAAGTAATTTAACAAAACATTTTCTAACACACACACAGGGGAAAAACCTTAGAGTGTGACGTATGTCTTCGTAGTTTTAGAGAAAAGAGTAGTTTAACAAAACATTTTCGAATACACACTGGGGAAAAACCTTATGAGTGTGACGTATGTCAGCATAGGTTTGGAGCAAAGAGTACTTTAGTAAGACACACTCGTCGTAGACTCACTGGGTCAACCTTTTAGATACGGAATAAGCTTTAATGCGTGAAACAACACCGAAAGCGGGCGCGTACCTCTTCATTGCTTTGTGCCGAGACGTAAATTTGGATCAAGCTCCTGCACAGAGACAGCCTCCTAACACGGTACTCAGTGATTTAGTTTTTCCTCTGTAGTCCCGTAGTATGTCGTGCTCATTTGTAGATTGAGTCAGGCGCGATCTCAACCTACGACTGGGGAGGAGGGGGGAGTAACACATAGGGCAGTAGGCAGGAATTGCAGGTTGTATTCAGCTGTCTTATTTTAAAAATTAGAGTTTATTTACAAGAGCTAAGAGCTACATCTTCCCACTTGAGTCCAGAGATGGACTCCCAGGCGTGGCACGAAAAGTTGGGCCCTGCAGGACTCTGAGGGGGACAGCTGATTTCATGCAGTTTGAATCGGACGTGGGCCTAAAGTGGAAACATAAAGGCCTCTTGGGCATCTTACTCTTGGTATATTTGGATATCTGCGTGCATAATCCTCTCTAGCGTACCTTTATTAGGAAGACATCTGAGATCAGATCTCATCTTCTCTCTCTCAATTTACGTCGTCATCAGATTCCTGGGAATTGGTTAATTGTTCTTCATCTTCGGTCACTTGATCTTTCAGTGGCGAAGGCAGAATAAGTGCTGATTTTGCTCGCTCCGCTCGGTCTGACATACAGTATCCTTTCGCTTCAATCGGTTGTTGAAATCTCGCTCCGGTGCAAACCTCACACCGTTTCGTTGTCTGCGCCGCGTCGCTCGCTTTATTGTTGGATCATGTGCACAACTCGGTTCACTGTAAATTTTTAGAACTTCTGATTTCCCTGTAAAGATAGAAGCTATCTTTTATGAAGTCGGTGAAGAATTCGTACAGTATGTTAGTTTAAACGAGGTACATATTGAAACCCGCAATAGAGCATGCTTATATATTATGATACTAATAAAATATGAATTAAAAAACAGACAATTTAATTTTATTTGCGTAAAGGGGTTTGAACTTTTTTGTGTGGACGCTGGCATGTCGGCCCACCGCCATTTTGTTTTTTTTTAGAAATCACGATCTCGGTAACGTGATACTTTGGGGGGTACCGTATAATTGAACATTTTTGTTCGTCTACATGTCCTCTATCCATAATAACACTTTCATTGTGGGCCGCGATTGCCCGCGATTTCGGAAAAAATAACAAAATGGCGGGCATGTTGATATGCGGCGCCACATCGGTTCTATCCTTCGATCAATAATGTACCTACTAGATTCCCGATAAGCGCTTCAAAAACGGCCCGAAATATAAGACCACAAACGTATTTGTGGTCTTATTTCAAATTAGTATGAGTTTCAAATAGAGATGGGGAGCTGGCTGCTACTCCAGTATTTAGTGACGATAAAGTGACGCGTATAGATGCCAGCCAAAGAATTGGTGACAGAACAGTTCGAAAGTTAGAAGCATTTATTTATGGCCGAACGACCCGATATCAGGCCGTTCGGCCAACCTAAATCTCCGTAACTGAGGACCTTAGAGAAACTGTTACTGAATAAAGACTTAGCGACGATTTGGTGACAAACAACCACTGCTTTACTTTTACTCGTAATGCCACCGGTTAAAAGCAAAATTAATTTTAGTTCCTGGAACATCAGGACGTTCGGCCAACGTAATCTCCATAACTGAGGACCTGGGAGAAACCGTTAATCAATAAAGATGTTGTGACGACACTGAAACGAACTTTTATTGTTTTATTTTATTTTATGACGGCCCCTATAAAAAGTAAATTGAGAATTTAACATCTAACCTCAAAACATTGGGATTATCAATTCCTCCACAACGAAGAAGCCCAGAGAAACCGTTAAGGACGCATTTACGATTGATAAGTCAAATCATTACTTTTTTAAACAAAAGTATGTTTATTAAATACAATGCTTTGTATTTTTAAAATGTTTTTGCTACTTATTGTAGGTAGATGTGCAAGGTACAATTCTTAACTATAAATATAATTTTAGATATGTCCAGTTTCTCAATAAATGTACCTAAGTGAAAAATGTTTACTTCGGTACATTTATTGAGAAACTGGACATATCTAAAATTATATTTATAGTTAAGAATTGTACCTTGCACATCTACCTACAATAAGTAGCAAAAACATTTTAAAAATACAAAGCATTGTATTTAATAAACATACTTTTGTTTAAAAAAGTAATGATTTGACTTATCAATCGTAAATGCGTCCTTAATGAATAAAGATTTAGTGACGACACTGAAACGAACTATTATTGTTTTATTTTATTTTATGACGGCCCCTTTTTATAGTAAATTGAAAATTTAACATATAACCTCAAAACGTTGAGATTATCAATTCCTCCACAACGAAGAAGCCTAGAAGACTCCTAAAACCCTGATGTGTTATAGGTTTTCAGTGCGATGGTGTCAGTATTTTTGTTGATTCGAGATTAATCTATAAAAATGTACCTACTATGGTGGATGGCGACTGAAATAGGGTGACCATGTATTCCAACGAAACAAGTACCTATTTGTCGAGTGCCTACTCAATTAACTAAACAATGAAGGAAAACACGTCGTCGTAATATTTAATTATATAGGTACAAGCAACGTTGAGCAGATGCCTGCGTACCAGTGTCCACTTGTGAAGTCTTTGTTATATTCATCATCATTTATTATTATTATCAACAGCCTGTTAATGTTCCCACTGCTGGGATACAGGCCTCCTCTCTTTGAGAGGAAATGGGCTATCTACCACGCGGGCCGAGTGCGGATTGGTAGATGTCACATGTCTTGGAATTTTTTGGTTCTAAAGACATGCCGGTTTCCGCACGATGTTTTCTTTCACCGTTTTGAGAGCAACGGTGATGAAAATAAATTACACAAAGTAATGTGCCTGCCTGGGTTCGAACCCACGACCTACTGTTCGTAAGTCGGGGCCGCCACCCCTGGGCCAACGCTGCTTTGTTGAGTCGAGTATATTTTGGCTAAAAGCAAACGATAGTAGAAAGGTGACTGACAGTGGAGTTTGGGAAATTTGACTAAGTACAAGAATACTTAAATAAATTGGTACACAAACTAAAAAATGCTTTATTTGTAATCAATCATCCACATCCACCACCACAGGTACCATCCACATCAGGTAAGTACATAATAATTTGTACTTGTGAAACTTCGTTATTCGGATTAACTGTATTGAGAATAGGTACGAAGCGCCCGGCCATTTCATTAAATGGTGACAGTTCTAAAAATACTAAAGAATTGACATGTGGAATGTGAGTTCGGCTGTCATTGAGCCGATCAAGTTGGATCAAGGGCCTGATTAAGAAGGCAGTAAATATACTCCTCGATACGGCTCCCTTGTGAGGAGGCCTGTCTCTGCAGCCCGAACCACACCGGTAGCTTGCGACCCGCTCCCGGCTCCCAATACACGAAACTCTTTTTTTTTATTCCTACTTTGTAATGTTTTAATGTCTTTTTTTTAAGAAATATTCGAAATACATTTTTAAATATTATTTCTTAAAAACTAAATAAGAAAGAAAATAAATAAACCAATAAAATTAATAATTCCGAGCATTTCAATGCAATTTTTCAATTTATCTCTAATGCATATTATATAAAATACACACATCAACACGGTCTAGGGATATTTCATACTCAATTAAATAACTCGAAAAGTACTGGCCGCATTGGAATCTTTAATACACCGATTTGTTTGTAATTTATCTCAGACTAATTCCAAATTCAAATTTTTGAAAATTCTTTTGTTTCGGTGGCATAAAAATGTCTTGATGTATAGGAGAGGGAATTTTCATTTGTGCGACATTTAAAAAACAATACGAATTACGTTTAGTTACAGTTTTTTTTCATTTTTAAACGAAAGATAAAGTTAAAATTGAGGTGTTGTAGCCATGCAACGCCGACATTTGACGAGGGCGGAGATGTTACGAGCTGTGGGAATGCTGGAAGCTGGATCTGTTCAGCGTAATGTTGCTGAGGCCATAGGGACTCATCAAAATGTAATTTCAAGATTGTGGACACGCTATCGTGCCACAGGTGAAGTAGCGGAGAGGCACCGGGGGCCAAGTCGCATCACTACCCCCAGACAAGACCGATTTTTGCAAATTACTGCGCGAGCTCAACCAAATGCAACGGCGACTCAATTGGTCCAAAGGCTGCGAGTGGAACACCAAGTGCTTGTGAGTGACCAAACTGTAAGAAGGCGACTGCATGAAAGCAATCTACGCTCTCGTAGACCACTCCGGGTCCCACCTTTACGGAGAGGCAATCGTGGACGACGATTAGAATGGGTTCGGAACCACGTGGACTGGGGCCGTGAGCAATGGTCCAATGTGCTGTTCACGGATGAATCCAGGTTTGGCTTCCATCCAGATTCACGAAGGACGCGTGTTTGGCGAGTTCCTGGACGATGGAGCCGTCTCCAGAACCCTCAGGAATTTCACCCATACCAAGGAGGAACAATTATGGTTTGGGCAGGAATTCGTCTTGGTGGACGGACGGATCACGTTTGGGTGCGGGGCAATATGACGGCAGAACGATACGTCCAATAGGTGCTGGGGCCCGTAATCTTGCCCCACCGAACACAAATGGGGCAAGATTTCCTGCTCATGCACGACAATGCCCGGGCACACACGGCGAGAACGGTAGCAGCTTGGTTACATACACATAATGTTAGGGCCTTAGACTGGCCTGCTCAATCGCCAGATCTAAATCCCATTGAGCATGCGTGGGATATGCTGCAAAGAAGAGCTCTGAAGGAAGTTACTGAAAATTTGGCTACAGAAGATCAACTTTTTGCGCACCTCAGAAGGACATGGGACAATATTCCGCTGCAAGACATTGACAACCTTGTTCTGAGCATGCCGAATCGTTGCCGATGTGTTATGAACATCATGGGCGCTTTCTCAGACTACTAACTTCAAGTTTATAAACACAAATTAAATGTTTTTTCTATTTTTTTCAGTTTTTACTCACAAATTAAAAGTTAATTCATATACGGTTTCCGTCTATGCTTAATTTTTTTTTCCATAAAATCCTGAAATTTTAATCAGTACCTTAACCATTATTAAAAAATGGTAGAATATTAAATAACGTATATTTTAAATATATACATGTCATATAAATAATTAACACATTAATAGTAATTCGCTTTTTTAAAAATATCCCTAGACCGTGTTGATGTGTGTATTAGTTATCTGCACTCCTTCTCCTATTCCTCCGTCCGCGTATCTATTTATTTTGTGGTAATACCTACATCGTCACCTTATTTCAACATTTTCGACGTGTTTTGCTTCATTGTTTAGGTGATTGAGTCCTACTCGACAAATAGGTACTTGTTTCGTTCGAATACATGGTCACCCTATTTCAGTCGCCATCCACCATAGTACATTTTTATAGATTAATCTCGAATCAACAAAAATACTGACACCATCGCACTGAAAACCTATAACACATCAGGGTTTTAGGAGTCTTCTAGGCTTCTTCGTTGTGGAGGAATCGATAATCTCAATGTTTTGAGGTTATATGTTTTCAATTTACTATATAAAGGGGCCGTCATAAAATAAAACAATCTTTATTCATTAACGGTTTCTCTGGGCTTCTTCGTTGTGGAGGAATTGATAATCTCAACGTTTTGAGGTTATAATTATGTTAAATTTTCAATTTACTATAAAAAGGGGCCGTCATAAAATAAAACAATAATAGTTCGTTTCAGTGTCGTCACTAAATCTTTATTCATTAACGGTTTCTCTGGGCTTCTTCGTTGTGGAGGAACTGATAATCCCAATGTTTTGAGGTTAGATGTTAAATTCTCAATTTACTTTTTATAGGGGCCGTCATAAAATAAAATAAAACAATAAAAGTTCGTTTCAGTGTCGTCACAACATCTTTATTGATTAACGGTTTCTCCCAGGCCCTCAGTTATGGAGATTACGTTGGCCGAACGTCCTGATGTTCCAGGAACTAAAATTACTTTTGCTTTTAACCGGTGGCATTACGAGTAAAAGTAAAGCAGTGGTTGTTTGTCACCAAATCGTCGCTAAGTCTTTATTCAGTAACAGTTTCTCTAAGGTCCTCAGTTACGGAGATTCAGGTTGGCCGAACGGCCTGATATCAGGTCGTTCGACCATAAATAAATGCTTCTAACTTTCGAACTGTTCTGTCACCAATTCTTTGGCTGGCATCTATACGCGTCACTTTATCGTCACTAAATACTGGAATAGCAGCCAGCTCCCCATCTCGACTGGCCGAACGTTCTGATTTACATCTTTTTTTCGGTAATTTAATATCATTAAGTATGTGCTTTTTCATAATATTTAAACATAATTAAACTGTAAATATAATTAAATCAGCGAATATTATAATTGTTTGGCCAATGTTTGCTACAACGCACCAACTATTGTATCATGTTCTTGAACAGGGAACGCTAGTTCCACAATAGAATAAGCACGACATTGTACACAAAATTCTTTTAACCGTATTGCTTATAGTTTAAGTTTCATTTTAGAATGAATATTTTTGTACCTACTGATGACTTTTTATTTTGGAGCGACATTTAAAATGTTTTGCTTCTAATCTTTCTCCGATGAAAGGGCTTAAATAAATAATACTTTACAATGATAATTAAACATTATGTTTAAGTGTTAAGGTTTATAATCATCTGAAGTTGTTCGCGTATTGGTGATACTAATACGAACAACTGTTGATATTTTAATCAATAGAAGACAAAAGTGTGGAAGTGAGGAAGGGTGGGGGGGGATTTTTTTTAACGTCGTAAAAATCACTTTCATTACGGAGATTGAGAGACCAGCGAAAAGTGGTTTTACAAGCTGGCTGGACACGCTTTCGATCGATTATCTAAGATTCTGTAGCGTCACCTATTTCTGAAATAAGGGTGTTTAGCCGTCACATAAAGTGCCCTATTGACCTACTTAAATGCGCAAGCGCGGATCCAGGGGGGGGGTCAGGGGGGTCATGACCCCCCCCTGGGCTGAGTCCAGTACCTAGGTGGACCACTAATTAAAATTGTTAAACATAATGTTTTAATTATTTTAACACAACTACCCAAAAAGAGTGTTTTAGGGTTCATGTATGCATGAATGTTTATTTGTGAGTTTCTTTATTCTACCATAACTTCTAAACGCCTGAACCGTTTTTATCCCCAGTGTTATAGGCTAATGAAAATTTCACGCTAAAAGATTCCACGTACATATGTTATCCCAAAAATATTATGTATGTTGTAGTTGGCTTCCAGTCTAACTGGATGCAGCTGAAAACCAGAATTTAACATGGAACGATTGCTTTTTTGACCTACACACTGCACAACCCAGTTAGTACCGGGTACGATGAGATATCCCTTAGTAAGACTGGTTGTCAGACTTTCGGGCAACTGACTACGTGTGACGACTCAACGACTGTCAAAGATGTACACACGGCTACACATCAAGCTATAGAAAACCAGTATAATCTGATCGTTCATTGTGCGAAAATATCTAGTAAAGTGAGGCCAAGATTAACTAGTTTTGTATAGCTTGATGTGTAGCCGTGTGTACAAATCACAGCCGCTCTGCTCTGGCTGTGACGTGAAGGCAATGAAAAACTTAGTAGCCGACATAAACAAAGGACACGTTCAAGTTCCTTCCCAATGACAATATCTTTGCCACCCCCCAAAATCTATAACATAATACAAAAAATTTCGCGCTCGCGCCTACCTCTTGCTTTTTCTCCGTTCGTCTCGCTTGGGGCGCTCGACTTCAATTCTCATTTCTATTTCTAAATCGTCCATTCAGGGAAAATTGTTCAAAACTATATTCCCCTGGATAAGGCTCAGCAATTCGAAGAATCCTGGCGAAGAGCTTCAATGGGTAGAGAACGTCACACCGGACTGACACTTCTCCACGTCCAATAAAACGTACCCATTGAAGTAGATAAAGTGAGATAACGCGTTTCGGGAGAAGGCGTAAAAGAAAAATTGATTTTGTATTTAAATATAGAATAAAATAAATCATAATTAACATTTTATAAAAATTAAATTATAACTTCGTGTGACTTGACAACGACTATGTGACCCCCCCCTGGCTCCAATGCTGGATCCGCCCTTGTAAATGCGAGCAGTTTTGAAGTTTTGTCCAGCCAACCAGAGCCACATGCTAATAGAGATTCAAAAAGCTCAGTATGATGTGCAAAAAGTTGTGAAAACTGATATCTATCCGCAGTTGAAATACGTCACCAGCAATTCCCATCTTAATCATGTCATTATAGATAATTCAACGCCTATTTACAAAATGCTAATACTACAGGATGTTTGTTTTGGAGGAAAGGAAGAAAATTGTTGGATGCTTACAAAAAATAATCGTGTTGTTCGAGTGAAGATTGCATTTTGTAAACTTGACGAAGAATTTATTTTCAGTGGAAAGAAGATGAAACATTGCTCGGACTTTTTTAGAACACCAATTGATTCATCTAAACTAAACATTTACTGTGTCAATATATCTACTGTGCCTCAGACCAACAAAAAAGGAAGACGACGCGCCACGAACATCAAAAGTGAAGCCAACTTTTTATCTATGTGTGTAGACAATGTCTCGTGAAGTCGTGACGTACTAGGAGAAATGCGTGTGGTTTTAGTGTAGGTGTGTGCGTGAGCTTGTATGTTTACTTGCTATAGGCAGGGCTGGGCAAAATACATGCTTTGCTTTAATTGAAATACAAATTACAAAATACAGTATCGCAAGTAATTAAAATACAAAATACAAATTACATTTATGTAAGGTATTTGAAATATAAAATACAAAATACAGTATTTTAGCAATTTTTAATTGAAATACAAAATACAAATTACATAATTACAAAAAATGCCTTCAAAAACCACCAGAAAAAAAGTGTAAAGTAACTTTCTTTCGGAAGTCGGTGGCAAAAATGAATTAAAAACAAAATAACCGACTTAAAAGTTTTTATTTTAACCCTTTTTGTTCAAAAAATTAACTCAAATTCTTGTCAACAACCTAATTTTCTTACACGTGCAAAACTAAACCGTTAGGACTTGCCATCTTAGTTTGACATTGACAATACGACGTACATTTTTTGCATTTTGATGGCCAATTTTGACGTACAGTCATAACGTTCAGTGTACATAACAGGTGCAGTGTTGCCAATTCTAATAGCTGCTTTACCATCATTGCACTCTCGCCTCGCACTCACACTCACGATCGATAAATGAAGGTATAGGGGACGGGGGGGCAATATGGGGTTACGAGGCAAAACGGGGCCACTCACACATACAAGTAACCACACATGCTAGACGCGTGTTGCTAAAGCCAAATGGTGGCCATTTTGCTTCGGTCGTCAGTACGCTTGTGACCCGGCTACGAGACTGCGCGTGTATTTTTTTTAAGACAAAAATAGTTTTTCAACGTGACTTCATCTAATTTTAAGTGATTACAGAAACGCTCATAACAAGGTAAGTTATTAAGGTACTAATTTCGTTTTTTTATTGTGAGTTTCCAGCAATATTACTTATTTATATATTTTAACTAAAATCATTTTAACTGTCCTGCCGTTTAATTTATTATTATTTATAGTAATGTTAGGCATTGGGGCAAAACGGGGTCGTGGCTAAGGGGCATAACGGGGTACCTTATTTAGCCCTATATCAGCTGACGAAGACTAAAGAAATAATTTGTTTGTTTGATATTGTATGAATTACTTTGTTTTAGGTATAAATATGGTACGAACGTACAAAAAGAAAACTCCGAGGCGCAGTTGGTCTTGTTCTTACTTCAACCCCTTACAAAAACGAGTTAGAAGAACGAGAACAACTTAAACGAACCAAGAAGTGTTCGAATCGTTGATGTGGTCGTTGAACATACAGCCTGTGCTGGTGTGGTTGACGAGAACGAAGAGGAAATACACATCTGCTCATTTTGTAACCCAAAATAATTGGTAAAAATATAGAGAACTGGGTACCCCATATTGCCCCTACCCTGGGGCATAATGAGGTTTTCGTAATGGTCTGGTAGATTTGAAATTAAAAAGTTGTTTGATTATTTACTTTCCTAAAGTGTATTCCAAATATTAATTTTATATGTAAACTAAAAGTTGTGATAGCTTTCAATTAAGAAATATATTCCTTTTATTCTTTTATTTCTTATTTTCCTTAGCGTCCCCATTATGCCCCCCCTTCCCCTAAATGTATTTTTGTTAAAATGTATTTTGAAGCCTCAAGTATTTGAAATACTAATTACAAAATACTTCGTCGTCAGGTATTTGAAATACGAATTATAAATTACATTTTAAGGAAGTAATTGAAATACAAATACAAAATACGTATTTGTATTTCAATTACGTATTTTAATTACAAGTAATTCAAATACTGCCCAACCCTGGCTATAGGCGTGTGGTTTTGTGGCTTCACTGTTGGTGATCACGGCGCGCCGTCTTTCTTTTTTTCTTGGTCTGAGTGTGCATTAAAATAATTTCATGTCTTCTGAAACTACCTTTGAATTGTCAGACATAAAATGTAAACTTGTCAGGGTTTCATACAATGATCATATTGTGTTTATTCCACTACTACATACTTTGAATCCATAAAAATAAAGTCATTTAAAAGTCTTCTCATAATCTTTTTATTCATAATTATTATAAAACTTAACAATCAGTGTAACACAACAAATAAAATGTATCTCTTGATCTTAAAAACAACGGGAACTTAGTGTTTCTTGGAATACTTTGGCGTAGCTTTAATGAGTACCTACTAGGGCATGAATATCGGAATCTCGGAATCTCGTAATATCGGAATCTCGGAGCGAAATTTCCGATATTACAATTCCGATATTGGATCACTCAATATCGGAATTGCAATATCGGACATATTTTTCTATATTTTGAGTTTTAAACTGAACCTGTATTTTAGATCCATGTGTAGCGCCGAGCGCGACAGCGCACTACCGTATCCCGGTAGCCAGTTCACTAATGATGCGATAGGAGAGCAATATAAGTCACGAGTGACATTGAAATATCAAAAAACAATTTAATCACTAGAGTCAAGGGTGTAAATGCCACAATTTTCATCAAAACATCTAGGGAGTTTAAGTCATAGAATCTCGTTGTTTCTAATTGTCATGGTCGCTTTCAATATAATTTAAGTCATTGATTTTGTCATGAATTTGGTGATTCCTCACTAATCAATATAGGGAGAGAACTTGTTATACTTATAAATTAAAGAATACCACTGTATTTAGTGGTACAGTAGGTACTTACTACGATCTACAATTATTTGTTTGAAGAATCATGAAAGTATAATAATAATAATAATAATAATATTCCACAACTATCACACAACGCCATCTAGTCCCAAGCTAAGCAGAGCTTATGTATGTTTAAGCAGTTTGGACAGAGTATAATATAAATACATAAAACACTATTACAGTCGGCAAAAATGTAGCTTACCTCTGTCATGAGTTGGTGACAGACGATGGCTTTCTAATAATCTGATAAGGCTGATGATGATCAGCCTATAATGTTCCCACTGCAGGGACTCAACCCTCCTCTTTAGGAGAGGGATGGACTATAATCCACCGCACGCGGGCCTAGTGGGGGTTGGCAGATGTCACATGTCTTCGAATTTTTTGGTTCTAAGACATGCCGGTTTCCTTACGTTGTTTTCCATAACCGTTTTGAGAGCAGCAGTGATTAAATAAATTACACAAAGTAATGCGCCTGCCTGGGATCAAACCCACGACTAAGGGCGAAGGCACACGGCGCGTTGCGGCGGCGGTGCGGCGCCGGAGCGGCGTCGCTGCGTCGTATTACATACAAATATCTGTGGCATGTCACACGATGCGCTCCGGCGCCGCGCCGCCGCCGCACCGTACTTGCAACCACCGAGACGAGGCGGGGAGGGGTGAATGCGTTGCGACGTCGGAGCGGCGCCGCTCAGTTGTTTATACGTCACAAGGACACACGCTCGCTCGTTTCGTTTATTTTTCTAAGTTTTTTATTGTGATTGAGGTTTTAAAAAAATGAGTAGGTACCAACGACATAGATGTTATTGATATGGACTACCTTATAACATTAGTCCAAGAAAGGCAGATTCTATGGGATAAGTCCAATGTAGACTTTAAAAATAAAAATATGAAAATAAAAGCATGGGAGCAAATTGCCAAAATTTTATTTCCAGACTATGATAATTTGGCTCCTGATATAAAGAACCAGATAGGTGAGTAATATTTAATGTTTTAATGATGATTAAATCTTCTGTAACTGCCATTGTAAAGACCCTCTGTTGCTCATAAAATAGCTTGCAAATTCATCTCTAATAACATTTGCGGCTGTCATCTCTTCATCTTGTGGTTGTAATGAGTGAAATTCAGCTATTGCCAATTTATCCTTTTGCAGAATACCATCCCGATCTATGACAAAATTATGAAGGACACAACAGGCCTTTACAATGTCAGTAGCAAAATTATAGGACACATCTAACGGTCTGTGAAAAATGCGCCATTTATTCGCCATAATCCCAAAAGCGCATTCGACATATCTTCTGGCCCTGCTAAGACGATAATTGTAAATTTTTTGTTTAACATTGAGATTGTTACCTCCATATGGACGCATAATGTGGTTGCTCAGTCCAAAAGCTTCATCACCTACAAATACATACGGGGTTCGTCTATTGGAACCACACAGTGGCTGGGGATCAGGCAATGGTAGGTCATTGTTAATGAGTTTCTCATATAGTTTTGAATTTTGAAAAACAGTTGAATCGCATTCTTTACCGTATGCCCCAATGTCGATAAAAATAAATTTATAATTTGAGTCCACAACAGATAACAACACTATAGAGAAAAAGGCTTTGTAATTAAAAAAAAGCGAGCCACTATTAGCAGGATTACGCATGCGAATATGCTTCCCATCGAGGGCACCGATGCAGTGAGGAAAATTCGCCCTTAAATCGAAACAGATGCAATATTTTTGAGTCTTTCTGTTGTTAGTTCGGGAATGTTATCTCGAAGAAGATTTTTCCATATAGCACGACAAACTCTCATAATCATATTTCTAATCGTAGATTTTCCCCGCTTGAATTTGTACTCCAAATCTTGTAGAGAGTTTCTGTTGTAAAACCTACTTATTTGTGAAACCTTTTTGTTGGGTTTTAAATATGTTTTTATAATGTCAAGTAAAAAGATCTTCGCAGTTCAAATATAGCAACCATCGTACTACGTGTTTTTCATTTTGCTATTTCCACAATATTTATTTAGAAACTCAGATTACAATCACAACACGTTATCAGCACGAAGCTCTGTATATTTTATCTACGATCGAATTTAAAAGAAGATTGGTGGTGAAATTTTTAGATACCTAGATACCTCGTTAACATGTTGGCTGCAGTTTCTGGTATGTCTCTAATAAATGGTATTCCGATACTTTGTAATAGAGAAGGATACACTGTGTGGAAATTTAAAATGCGCATGTTGTTAATCCATGAAGGATTGTGGGAAACCGTAAGCGCAGTAGTTGTCGAAGGGAAAAAGACGCCCGACGATGTACGGAAGGATGAAAAGGCTCTTTCTAAAATATGCCTTACTGTGGATGGCGCTGCTATTTCGATTGTTCGACCAGCTAAGACCGCAAAAGAAGCGTGGGATGCTCTTATAAAATCCTACGAGGATCGAAGTTTGGGTCGTAAACTGTCGTTGGAACGTAAGTTGTACAGGTACTCCTTATCTGATTTTTCTGATTTAGAAGCTTACTTAACGGCAATAACTACAACAGCACTAGACCTGGCCGATATTGGCAAAACCATAGAAGATAGTTCTTTAGCAGCTATTATATTGGGAGGTCTAACGTGTCGCTACGGTGTTGATTTGTTGTGTGATGATCCAAATAGTTATCGTGAAGCTATTAATAGCGATGATAAAAATAACTGGATCTCCGCAATGAAGGATGAATACAATGCCTTATTGAATAAGCAGACTTGGACATTAGTGGATAAACCAAATAAAAAGGTTATTCCATGTAAATGGGTGTTCAAGATGAAGAGGGACGCGAACGGTGCAATAGTCAAGTATAAGGCGCGACTAGTTGCGAAAGGTTTTAGTCAAGTTTGGGGGACTGACTATAACGAGACTTTTGCCCCTGTGGTTCGAAATTCATCTCTGCGTACCCTTATAGCATTGGCGGCAGAAATGGATTTAAAGATCCAACACATGGATGTCGATACCGCATTCCTCAATGGGGACTTAGAGGAGGAGGTGTACATGCAACAGCCTGAGGGATTTGCTGAGCATGGGGCAGAAGGTAAAGTCTGTTTGCTCAGAAAATCCATTTATGGTTTGAAACAGGCAGCTCGAGCCTGGAATATCAAATTGCATCAAATTCTATCAAAAATTGGCTTTGCAAGAACACCTGCGGAATCATGTGTTTACTTGAAAAAGTTTGGTAATGAAACGATAATACTTGCAGTCTATGTTGACGATCTAATTGTTTTTTACAAAGAAAAAAGTTCGTTTGACGCTGTCAAAAATGACTTGAAAAAGTTTTTCTCGCTTAAAGATTTGGGTGCATTGTCGTATTGTTTAGGCTTAAATATTAACCGTGTTGACGATAAAATCGTGGTCAGTCAGAAGACCTATATCCAGGCAGTGTTGGAGCGGTTTAATATGCAAGATTGCAAGGAGATGTCTACGCCTTTGGAGAATAACAAGTTGGAGAAAGGTAATCCGACATCTCTTGGTGAATATCCTTACCAAAACTTGATAGGATGTCTCATGTACCTAGCTGTGAATACGAGACCCGATATAGCTTATGCCACAAGCTATTTAAGTCAGTTTAATAACTGTTATAATAAGACGCATTGGTTGGCCGCTAAAAGGGTGTTACAGTATTTGAAAGGTACTATGAATTACTGTATTACTTACAGGAAAGTCGGTAGACGTCTGTATGGATACACGGATGCTGACTGGGCGAACTGTGTACATGGCCGTCGGTCGTACACTGGTTACTACTTCACGCTAGCAGGTGGACCTATTAGCTGGGAATGTAAGAAGCAGCCGACGGTAGCCTTATCGTCTACAGAAGCTGAGTATATGTCCTTGACCAGTGCTGCAAAGGAGGCTATTTTCCTCAGACGGTTAGTGTGTGACATTACTGGTTTTGCTGATAGGGTGTTGCTATACAATGATAGTCAGAGTGCACAGAAACTTGTGCTCAATCCAGTCCACCACATTAGAACCAAACACATTGATACGAGATATCATTTTATTCGTGAAAAGGTTACTGAGGGTCTTATAGATATAAAGTTTATACCTACGGATAAAATGACAGCCGATGTTTTAACCAAGCCCTTAAGGCGATGACAATAGCTATTGACTTCTGATGTTTCAGTATTTTTGGTCACGCCCACAATTTTTCCGATACCCTAGCGCCATACTACCAAGTAAGAAACAAATAGTCCAGGATCCGCGGTCCATTTTTGCACTTGATTACTATCAAGCTAAATTTGATGAGACGGCGAGACGCCCAACTATTTCCTGCACGAAACTCTCGAATTCTCGATTGTGGTAAGTAATAGGGGTAGCAGGGATAAAATATGTTGGTTTGATGATTCTCAAAAGTGTTAAGTACAAACACTTTGAGAATCATCAGCTGGGTTTTTTTTGTTAAATCTGATGATAATTATCTAAATTATTTGAAAAAATATTTGTCCTACAAAATGTATGGTTTGATCATGTATCGATAACGAAGTCATTAAAAATGATTACTTATTAACTGGGTTTTGGGGATTGGATATTTTCTATTAAACCCACTCTTTACAAGTTACCTACAAGATTCTAAAAATTATATTAAGTGTTTGGCACTTACTCCACGCACCATCAATATTCCTGTACATCATAAACAACAGGCTAATACACTTTCTGGAGCCACAAATTCCAGAAGAGCAAGCAGGTTTTGTTAAAGGCAAAGACACGCGGGAACAAATTCTGAACGTTCGCCAAATTATAGAGAAAAGCCGGGAATTTAACAGCCCTGTATTGATATGTTTCATAGATTATACCAAAGCATTTGATTGCGTGGAGTGGGGCAAGCTGTGGGGGGTTTTTAAAGACATGGGAACGCCTCAACATCTTATTGACATAGTCCGATGCCTCTACCTACACATCAACAACCGCTCTTTCGTCAAAATAGACACCGACTGTTCAAATGCGTTAGGCAGGGATGCATCCTCTCACCTCTGCTCTTCAATATGTATGAAGAGTAATATCATTCAAGACTCTTGAGGGCTGGGATAAGGGGTTTACTGTTGGTGGAAAGTGGATTTCCAATCTGAGGTACACTGATGACACCGTTCTCCTTGCTACAACATTTGGCAACATGAAAGAGATACGGCACAGATTGGAAAGTGGCAAAGTAGGGTTTGCAATAAATATGCAGAAAACCAAGCTTATGGTGGTAGATCGTGCGGGAAAGCTATCGGGCGCCTATAACATCTAAGGCATCTATACTGTGGACAGCTTCGATTAACTGGGCTCCAATATAAGTAATGAAGGTAGCTGCGTCACAGAAATAAAACGGCGGATAGCCATGGCTAAAGATGCTATATTACGCCCCCGGAACATCTGGGAAAAACGTGGTATAAGTTTTAAAACGAAGGCCCGTTTGGTCAGAGCACTAGTTTTCCTGATTTTCCTCCATAGAGTTAATAATAATAATATTTATTTATTTTCAAGCTACTTTGGCCCATAGATAAATACCTTACAGACTAACATACATACGATATAATTGACAGCTTGTGTTAGTAAACAAAACCTTAAAACTATATTAGTATCACTACACTTGCACTACGTCACTGTGCGATCATGTGGCACTTGCCCGCGGAAGCGTCGAAACACCACCCCCTGCGGCCAAAAGTCCTCTTCCAAGACGAGGTGCAGGTAGCATGTCGGTACTCGCACCACAAACGCCTTAAAGTTTTTTTTTTTTTTTTTTTTAAAAACATTGACGTTACGGCGCGACTCGAGCAGCTGCACTCTCGCCACGTACTTGATCTTCTGGCGCACGTACTCCACGATGTCCTCCGTCGTAGTGGTGTAATGTAGACGGGAGAGGTACACAGTGTTCGGCTTTGCGGCACGAATATGCACATTGGGCTCCGATGGAGCCGTGCCGCAGCGGTTCTTGATGGTACGCTGACGGCGCTTCCTCCTCAACACCGTCACGAAACCATCATCACCCTGGATCGGTTCCTTTTCAGGCACAGGCTTCTCGGAAGGAGCATTTTTCCCCACAAGTTAAGACATGGACAATCCAAACAAGAGTAAGACAGAGGATAGACGCATTCGAAATGTGGTGTTTTAGGCGGATTCTCCGAATTCCATGGACGGCCAAACGCACAAAATGTGTCTATCCTTTACCAACTCGATATCAAGACTCGATTGTCAACAGTTTGCCTACAGCGTATTTTGTCTTATTTCGGCCACATAATGCAAGGAGGAGATAGCAGCCTTGAAAAGCTGGTCATTGTTGGCAATACCGAAGGCAAGCGACCGCGAGGCCGGTCGCCATTTTACAAATTTGGAAGTGTCTGTCTTCCAAACGATTGGCTTTGAGAAAAAATTGTTTGTGGAACCTCAATCTCATTTTTAAAGACCTGTCTAATGTCTATAGACACCCCACACGTAGGTATAGGTTTAATGAAAAAAAAAAATATAGTTTCAGTTCCATGTACGGGGCGACCCCCTAAATCCTTTTTTTTATTTTTGTATAAAAATCGTAAAGCGGTTCACAGATTAGAATACATCTACCTACCGAGTTTCAACTGTGTAGTCTCAATGGTTTCCGAATGAAGTGGCTGTGACATACGGGTGGACAGACAGACAAACAGACATGACGAATCTATAAGGGTTCCGTTTTTTGCCATTCGGCTACGGACCCCTAAAAAACAGCTGGTTTGTAGTAATTTTTGATGAGCTCGTTTCAATACATGTTGGATTTAGATAATGATCATCAGATAAAAATAAAATAGTTAGTAATAGATTTTTGAAAATCAACAAATAAATAATCATAATAATATATAATCAATATATATTTTATCCCTGCTGCCCCTATTACCTACCACAATCGAGAGTTTTCGTATAGGGTAATGTTGGCGTCTCATCAAAATGCAGCTGCTCACGGAAAATTAGCTTGATAGTAATCAAGTGAAAAAATGTACCGTGGATCCTGGACTAACATTGTGACGCGGTCAATAATAATTTATAGATGAACGGATAGCTGTCAGTGGGGCGCAAAGTGACATACGTCCGTCTAGCACCGCGCCTAAGCGCTCACTGTCGGATTGCTTAGGTAAGAAAGAGAGCGCGATGACGCAACGCTCGAACTTCTTACAAACCATATAATAATTAATTACATCAAAATAATTTATTAAATAATCAAAAATTAAAAACAACCAAATTTTGTATTTAAATATGATACGTTATTGTTATAAATTTTACGAACGTACGTTGATAATTAATTCAGATATTTTTGTTGGAAGATCATTTTAAGAGGTATGTTTACCATTTTTTTGTATCGAGAAAACTTTTCAGAAACGTGTTTTGAAAACAACGAAATTTTCAGAAATATGTTCAAGATTAACATATATTTTTTCCGCCGTGTTAAACTGTATAGATTTGGCTAAAAAGTTGTTCGAGACAAGCCTATTTGGCTCTTGTCATCGTCTTAAGGCGCATAGCTCATCTTAGGTGCGTTGTTAATATGGGTTTAATGATAAATAGGTAGAATAATTTTCTATTTATTTATTTTTCGTCGGTGTAAGTTTGGTATTTCTGTTTAGTCTGGTAGTAATGTTTTATTCTTTTATCTTATTATGTTTAGCATTACTACTTTATCTTTTTATTTCCATTAAGGGCGGATGTTGTAAAACCTACTTATTTGTGAAACCTTTTTGTTGGGTTTTAAATATGTTTTTATAATGTCAAGTAAAAAGATCTTCGCAGTTCAAATATAGCAACCATCGTACTACGTGTTTTTCATTTTGCTATTTCCACAATATTTATTTAGAAACTCAGATTACAATCACAACAGTTTCCATTTCCTAGGTACCTGTAACAAAAACGTTTATTTAAATAATACAATCTCATGCAATCTTAATGTTAATATTTTATTTTCAGGTAATGACATAGTGAAGAAATGGAGAAGTGTTAAAGATAACTTCTATAAATATTTAAAAAAGTTAAAAGAAGCTTCTAAATCTGGCTCAGGCGCTAAAAAACTGAAAAAATATCATTTTTACAATCAACTTCTATTTTTAACAAAAGTGACACAAAATGAGACAGACAGTAGCTTAGACGTAGCTGAAGAAACCAACACCGATTCTACAAGTGATATTGCACCGGAGTCTTCACGTTATATTCCTATCACCCGCAAAAGATCAATGCAAGCTGATGATTTCGAAAAGGAAGCATTAAAAGCCCTTAAGGAGCCCGAAGATCGCCACTTGTCATTTTTTAAGGGTATTTTGCCATCAATTCAAGATTTCACAGAACTTCAAACTCTCACCTTCCAAAGCAAAGTGTTGCAAATTATCACTGAAATGCGGTATGCCTCAATGTCCCAACAATCATCATCATATAGGGTTGAACAAACGTCTCAACAGCCTTCATCACACGGGTATCATACAAGAAGTTACAGAAGTACTTATACTCCAACAGACTTGAACTCAGATTATAATTCATTGACATCTCCAGGTGACACATCTCAAGACAGTGTAGACTACGATTTTGCAAATGTGTAATTAAGATTTCTCAAGATTAATAAGACTGATTAAAATTAATAAGACTGATTATGATTAGTAAGATTTCCTTTTTTGATTTGTTTTGAAAATTAAAACTTATTATTATTATGAAAAGAAAATAATTTTCATTACTTACCTCAAAGTGATGCCCAGCATTTCTATTGGCTATACTGGATTCTTCATGTTAGTGTACTGTTTCCGTATATGTGGTTCTAAAAATTTCAATAAACATTCGAAACTTGACACACTCATTCGAAAGAAATTGTAAAACCTATTTTTGTCTAACAGCAACTCTTTATATTCTTGGAGAAAAAAAAGTCCATCACTGTTCCTTAGTGCAATAAAGGGACTGATCCAGTATTTTCGTACGCTTCTACGTCGATTTCGGCGGTGGCGTAATAGTAGGGCCAACAACACACGTCTTTTACGATCCATTTTTAGTAACAGACTGTCCAACGCAGCTGGGGCGCCGCGGCGGCAACGCTCCGGCATAACAACGCAACGGCGCCGCACCGCTCGTGTGCCCGCTCATGCGGTAAAATCTTTGCGCTGCGGCGCCGCAACGCGCCGTGTGCCTTCGCCCTTAGTCGGGGCTGCCCCACCACTGGGCCATCATTTCAGCTAACTGGGCCATCGCTGCTATTAATAATGCTTTAATGATATTCCTTCTTTTTATCAAAGAATCCAAGTTTTTTGTTTCGTATTATTCGTTTTTCAAAACTAAACCTAAATAAATTATTGCTAATACACATTATTACGAAGATACTCGGGTGGTTTTTATGTTAATTAGATTCAAGGCAAATCGCATTGAAACTTTTCTATAACACTATGGTGATACGGTAATTTTTAAATTTTGTGTGACACGATACACAGATTTGTATGTAGGATGACGTTGCGGTACCGCTCCGGCGCCGTACCGCACCGTTAACGCGTTGAGTGGCCTCACTGTTGTCCTATATGTCATTATTTTTTACAAGAAATCGTTTATAAAAAGTATATAGAAATCGAAATAGTACCTATTATAAAACTTTAACATTCAAAATAAAGTAATTTTAGTCTAAAAATGGCATTTACGACCTTTCTACGCCGAAGTAGCGCTATTTGATTTAATAAGTAAATAAATATTTTAAAACAACCAAAGTTTGAACCAAATGATATAATATATTATTCAAAAATGTTTTTTATTGCACTCAATCCAACCTCATACCAAATTTGTGCAATTTATAAATAAAATGTGCAATTTCAAATTAAATAACGTAATTCCGATATTAATGAGCTGCTGGCGTTTCTGCAGCAGAAACTGGACGTGATGGACGAGGTGTCCGCTGTTCAGATCTGCGCAACAAGCTTCAGCGAGGAAGACATAGCTGCCGCCAAGCTGTTGTTGTTCACTGTGCTGAATAAGCGCGACCAAATGGTGTCCCGCCGCCGTGACGGGACCAAGAGAAGCCTGCAGGATATAATCACGCTGTTTAAAGAGACCGACCCAGACGATGTGCCGACGTTCGTGGTGAAGGTGCTAAACAAGCTTCCTCCCGTGACCTTCGACCATGTCGATGTTACCAGCCTTCTCAGGGATATTGTATCCTTGAAGGCCAGTCTTGCGGATGTGCTAGCAAAACTGGATGCATCCCAAATCATCGTCACCGATTTGCGCAAGGAAGTTGGTGAATTGCGCAACAGTGTGGGCAGTGTGGCAGTATCTAGGTCAGCAGTCACTGCGCCTAGCGTTGACACGTGCCTCGGACCCGGCCACGATATAGGTAATATCGTCGTCAAATTCTGCGTCAGCAGTTTCAACGCCGGCGCATAAGTCAATTGCTGAGCTTGCCGAACATTGCGCCCGCGCGCCCCGCATCCCCGCGGCGGCCCCTACGCACAGCGCGGCACGAACCCTACGAAAGGATTACGCCAGCGTTACTGCAAGCCTTAATAAGCCTGCTCCCAGTAATCGGCCTATGCCCGAAAAGGCGCCGTCTAAGGCTGATGATGAAGGTTTCGTGACGGTACAGCGAAGGAAGCGCCGTTCGCGAATATCCAAGAACCTCTGCGGCAAGGCTCCTGTGAGCCCTGAAGTGAGCCTGCGTGCCGCCAAACCGAATACACCGGTGTACATTTCCCGCTTGCATTACACCACTGAAGCGGAAAACATCGTGGAGTACGTGCGCCAAAAGATAAGGTACACGCCGAGGGTGCATTTACTGGAGTCGCGCCGCAATGTCAACTTCAAGGCGTTCGTGGTGCGAGTACCGAATTGTTATCTGCCCCAGGTGATGAAGGAAGACTTTTGGCCTCAGGACGTGGTGTTCCGTCGCTTCCGCGGACAAATTCCACTGGACAGCCAGCACAAGTGATGTGTTAAAATTTTTGTTAACAAAAAATTGTATTTACTTTATATATGTTAGTTTATAAGGTATATATCTCTGGGCCATTGTAGCCTGAAATAAAATGATTGAACTGAATTGAATTGAATAAGAGGTGAATGTA
The DNA here is from genome assembly GCA_949316265.1 of Diarsia mendica. Classification (NCBI taxonomy): domain Eukaryota; kingdom Metazoa; phylum Arthropoda; class Insecta; order Lepidoptera; family Noctuidae; genus Diarsia; species Diarsia mendica. Next base: position 17,561,578 of record OX438902.1, on the reverse strand, counting down.
CTGCAATCATCATCGTCATCATCCACAACCAGACTTCACCCACCACTGCTGCTGGTTATAGGTCTTTGTTTTTGTTGGTGTCAAGCGCCACGATCTTATGCTAGCCTTATTCAGGATATTCCTGCGATGGGTCGTTGGCAACAATGTCGTCTGCTTACCGTGCCTTTTCCATGATTCTTGGAGCAGAGTTGTTAGGAGGTAATCCTATATTTTGTATATGACTGAATTTATTTACAGCACTGTAACTTCTGTAAATGTTAAAAGCTGACTCTTTTGATGGGGCAGTTAAGCATATACCTAATAAGAGATTTTTTTTATCATCATCATCATCATTTCAGCCAAAAGACGTCCACTGCTGAACATAGGCCTCCCCCAGGCGTCGCCACATTGACCGGTCCCGTGCGTCTCTCATCCAGCGGTTTCCTGCAACCTTGACCAGGTCATCGGTCCACCTAGTAGGAGGCCTTCCAGCGCAACATCTTCCGGTTCGCGGTCGCCATTCCAGAACTTTTCGGCCCCATCGGCCATCCGTTCTGCGAGCAATGTGCCCTGCCCATTGCCACTTAAGTCTGGCGATTCTTCGGGCTACGTCGGTAACCTTGGTTCTCAAGCGGATGTCCTCATTTCTGATTCGATCACGCAAGGAAACTCCGAGCATAGCCCTCTCCATTGCCCTTTGGGTGACTTTGAGCTTTCTGATGAGGCCCATTGTGAGCGACCACGTTTCAGTCCCGTATGTAATCACTGGCAACACACACTGGTCATAGACTTTCGTCTTGAGACACTGGGGTAAGTTGGACGAGAAGATACCGCGCAACTTCCCGAACGCTGCCCAGCCGAGTCGGATTCGACGATTGACCTCTTTCTCGAAGTTAGATCTACCCAACTGGACCGTTTGTCCCAGGTAGACATAATCGTCCACAACTTCGAGCGTAGAGTCTCCGATCTTGATAGGAGTGGGTGTTACATGAACATTCAACATAACCTTGGTTTTGTCCATGTTCATTTTAAGACCCACTCTTTCGGAAGCTCAGATCTCAATATCGGAATTCCGATATTAATATCGGAATTCCGATATTGAGATCTAATATCGAAACTCAGTATCGGAATTGAAAATCTTCCGATATTACATGCCCTAGTACCTACCTAGGTTCTATTATACTTTTGGTTAGTAGTTAGGTAGTATATAGGTCTCTTAATTTTTTGTGTTTACCGCCTAATATAAAAAAAGTTGAAGTGTTTGTACAAAAACGCCACCATGTCAGTTCGACTTCAGGACCAGACCTCGGAACCTATCCTTCTGCAGCGCGGTTTGAGACAGGGAGACGTCATATCTCCGAAACTGTTCACCGCTGCATTGGAGGATATCTTCAAGGTTCTGGATTGGAGAGGACTTGGCATCAACGTCAACGGCGAGTACATCACTCACCTTCGGTTTGCCGACGATATAGTGGTCATGGCTGAGACCATGGAAGACCTCAGTGCAATGCTCGATGACCTCAGTAGAGCTTCCGAAAGAGTGGGTCTTAAAATGAACATGGACAAAACCAAGGTTATGTTGAATGTTCATGTAACACCCACTCCTATCAAGATCGGAGACTCTACGCTCGAAGTTGTGGACGATTATGTCTACCTGGGACAAACGGTCCAGTTGGGTAGATCTAACTTCGAGAAAGAGGTCAATCGTCGAATCCGACTCGGCTGGGCAGCGTTCGGGAAGTTGCGCGGTATCTTCTCGTCCAACTTACCCCAGTGTCTCAAGACGAAAGTCTATGACCAGTGTGTGTTGCCAGTGATTACATACGGGACTGAAACGTGGTCGCTCACAATGGGCCTCATCAGAAAGCTCAAAGTCACCCAAAGGGCAATGGAGAGGGCTATGCTCGGAGTTTCCTTGCGTGATCGAATCAGAAATGAGGACATCCGCTTGAGAACCAAGGTTACCGACGTAGCCCGAAGAATCGCCAGACTTAAGTGGCAATGGGCAGGGCACATTGCTCGCAGAACGGATGGCCGATGGGGCCGAAAAGTTCTGGAATGGCGACCGCGAACCGGAAGATGTTGCGCTGGAAGGCCTCCTACTAGGTGGACCGATGACCTGGTCAAGGTTGCAGGAAACCGCTGGATGAGAGACGCACGGGACCGGTCAATGTGGCGACGCCTGGGGGAGGCCTATGTTCAGCAGTGGACGTCTTTTGGCTGAAATGATGATGATGATGATAAAAAAAATCTCTTATTAGGTATATGCTTAACTGCCCCATCAAAAGAGTCAGCTTTTAACATTTACAGAAGTTACAGTGCTGTAAATAAATTCAGTCATATACAAAATATAGGATTACCTCCTAACAACTCTGCTCCAAGAATCATGGAAAAGGCACGGTAAGCAGACGACATTGTTGCCAACGACCCATCGCAGGAATATCCTGAATAAGGCTAGCATAAGATCGTGGCGCTTGACACCAACAAAAACAAAGACCTATAACCAGCAGCAGTGGTGGGTGAAGTCTGGTTGTGGATGATGACGATGATGATTGCAGTACATTCACCTCTTATTCAATTCAATTCAGTTCAATCATTTTATTTCAGGCTACAATGGCCCAGAGATATATACCTTATAAACTAACATATATAAAGTAAATACAATTTTTTGTTAACAAAAATTTTAACACATCACTTGTGCTGGCTGTCCAGTGGAATTTGTCCGCGGAAGCGACGGAACACCACGTCCTGAGGCCAAAAGTCTTCCTTCATCACCTGGGGCAGATAACAATTGGGCATGCTAAATTTTATTTAAGGCGTGCTAAAGAAAAAACCATTTGGAGATTTTTTAATTTGATGCTTTATTTTGTTAATTTCGATTCATAAAAGTACAAGATTACAAAATAAACAGCAATAATAACTATTGACCTTCATTTGACCTGATGTCACGTGATGTGACGTCACATGTTCACATCTTTCATTATCTGTGGACTAAAAATATTAAAAGGATTTTTAGTGCTGCCAGACTTCGTAATAGGAAATACACACATTCTGTTTATTTTAAACCTTATTTAGATAAATTCGCATTTTACGTTACGAATGTTTATTGTTTCTATGTGGTTATATTAAAATATAATCACATAGCTTTTTAAATATGTGTAAATAGATATTATGTACAACAATATTAAAAATCGACTGCTTTTAGATTAAAAACCGTCCAAATTTGACTATCAGAACTAGCAATACTGACTGGTCCGTTTGACGTTTGGATTGGACTTTGGGTTTGTTCGTTTCGTTGCTTGAGCGCTGAGGAAGTTTGTTGTTTTGTGGATTGTTTCTAAGTTTTACTACGACCTGGCCTATTTATTGGATTTGATTTGACTGCATACACGTTGACTATCGCATTGTTTAATTGGACTTCGACCGAAATTGCTTAATGTTTGGAAAATGAATCCTGGTACAAGTCGTGCTCGTGTCTCGCCCGGCTCCGGCCAAACCACTTCTAGTGGTTTTGTGCAAGCAGATTCTAGTAATTTGCCTCACGTGGACATGTGTATGATACTAGAATATATGGCAAACAGCAGTCAACACAATATTGCTGAAATTCGTGGGGCTAAAACTCTTTTGTAAGTATGCATTGTTAAAGCACCTACCTATACGTTTTATTGCATATCCAGTACTAGTATTTGAAAATATTAACTGAGATTTTATCCTTGTTGCAGGTCCTCTAGGGATTCCTACCTGGAGTCAGCTGTGGGATATGTTGAGTTACAGAGAGCAGGTCAGGAATGTGTAATACGAGCCAAAATAACACCTGAACATAGAGTCACCAATAAAAACTACATGGTCACGGTCAATTTGCAAGAAAAGGACAAAGAAATCAAAGATGCAGCATGTGATGGATGTGCCGCCTCTGCTGGAGGATGCAAGCACACTCTTGTGTTTTTATTTTGGCTCAGTAAGAGGAGTGATGAGCCTTCCTCAACATCTGTAGAGTGTTACTGGAAAAAGCCTAAGCTATCATCTGTGCGCACCGAGCCAGTTGAAGCAGAAAAAGTGTTCAACAATGCAATTAAAATTGACCTTATGCCTAAAAATCCCAACATATTAAGAAAATTCTGTGAAGAGTCTAAGAAACATGGCTGCACAGACTCATTAATATTATTATTTACTGGAGAAAAAAGAAAAACATACAATTTATTTGATATGTCACTGGAGTATGTGCAATCAGTACAACAGTTTGATTTTGAAAAATACAAAAATGATTTAGACACCAAAATTACAGCAGAAGTTATTGATGAAATAAATGAAAATACTATGCTGCAAGCGAACTCAAAGATGTGGCATAATATACGCCAAGGACGTATCACAGCATCGAAAATTTATGAGGCTGCTCATTGCAACGTCGATGGCTCATTAGTGCAGCAGATTTTAGGAGGCTATAAAGTCCCAGAAACCAGGGCAATTCAAAGAGGCAAAAAGCTGGAAGACAGTGTCATAAAAGAAGCAGAAAAAGTACTGAATAAAAAGATCAACAAATCTGGATTTATTTTAATTAACAGCTTGATTGGGGCTTCACCAGATGGTGTAGGGGAAGATTTTATAGTAGAAGTGAAGTGCCCCATGACAGAAAAAAATATAGAAAAATTATGTAAAAACAAAATAAACAAGAAATTTGTAGCACAGATGCAGCTTCAAATGTTAGCTGCGAAGAAAAATAAGGGATTGTTTTGTGTAGCAGATCCCTCATTTGAAACAAATAAAAAAGTTTATCTGCATTGGCTTCAGTATAATCCAAGTTATACTCAAGAATTACTAGAAAAAGCCACAAATTTTTGGGAAAAATATGTTTTTATGAAAATCATAAAAAGTGCATCGTAAAAAGCTGTTTTTCATGGTGCATTATATCAAAGGTGAAAGGCTATTTGTTTGAAGCAACATTTTAGATAATATTGAATTTTTAGACTTATATTATGGAGGTATTTAGTTTATAATTCAATTTTATCCAGAATGTTGCTTCAAACATAGCCTTTCATCCCTCGATATTATAATGTAGAACAACATTGTTTGCAAAGTTATTACTATTGTATACTCTTTATATTTTTTGTTAACTGTAAAAATAAGTTATTTTCGAATAAATGAAGTAAATTAAAGAAAAAGCATTTTTAATAAATTACAAACTTCTTATTCTTATTCTTTATTGCACACATAAAATAACAAAAATAAACATAAATTACAAAGCTTATGTACAAAGGCGAGCTTAACCCAGAACTAACTTCACTTCTTCTTCTTCTTCTTTTGGCTTAACTTCTTTATTTTGTTAAAAATACCTTTACATTTTTATACTCAAACAAACTATAATTATATAAACATTAACACAAAATTTGATCCCTACCTTTTTATTATTTCGTCTTGCAAGTTAATTAACCCACAAGCAATTAATACTACCTTATCTAAGTAGCCTACATGTTTATGGCTCACTACTGAATGAGGTTTGAGGAGTCGAAACTCCCTTATTTTCCTAATCACTCTTTCAACATGTATTCTAAGGCTTGCAATGACTTTGCTTTGTAAAACTTCTTGTTCTGTTGGTTTAGTGGAGGAATATACACTAGGAGGACGAAGAAGTTTTATGTTTTTTGTCATTAAAAGAGGTTCTATTTCTTTAAATCCTCGATCAGACATAACTAAAGCATTTGGAGGCAGGATTTCAATGAAATTACTTATCTCGACAAGTGCTTTGTCTGAAATCCTACCACCATAACCTTTAGATATAAAAGTTATAAAACCATTTGGAGTGCAGCCAACAATATACTTGATTGTATTACAGTGTTTATATTGTGACCAAGTTTGCGCTTGTTTTTTTGGATCTGTTGGTTTTTCTATTTCTATCTCAAAGGCATCTATAATGCATTGAACATTTGAGTATCTAATTTTAAAAACTAATGGTAAATTTTGCTTAATTTCGGCAGGTGTAGGCATGAAAACAAAGTTTTGAAAATAATTAGCTAATACTACCAAACCACCGTGAAATGATGTTGTTATTGTACGTTTTGATAGTTGGAACAGATCTGCCAGTTGTATCATAGAATAATTCAATTTGATTTTCATCAGAGTAATAAAAATATCTAATTCCTTGCCAAGCATCTGCTCTGCAATCTCTTTAATAACCCACAGATATTGCTTTGGCAAACCTATATATATTTTTGGATTTTTATAAATTAAGTTTACCATATGCTTCCTAATAATATTTTTAAGATTAACTTGGTCATCCTTGTTTGATATTTCTGATTCTGATGTACAACCATACATTGACGGGCTTGCACTCACAGTTGATGTGTAATTTGATGAATCTACCCTTTCTGTTATCAAAGGCTTGGTTTTTTTAATAACACGTTTTTTAACCAATGTGCTTTTGTCCACCATTTTCATAATTTGGCACTGTGTAGCCACATCAACCTAAAATAAAAATAAATAAATTTAAAGCTTGCTTATTTCTAAAACATACAATTATTATTACAAATATTAATTTAGAAATATAATACCTGTATAGGGCATGTACAAGTTGACGAAGCAGTAGGACGGTCATCTTTGGATCTTGGTACAGGTAAATTTTGAATTGGTTGTAGTAGCATCCTTTCCAATTCACTGGATTCATCCATTGCTTCAATCTATTTAAAGGATTTAAAAAATAATGATATAATGATTATTTGATTTTAGAAATTTAGATATACTATTTTACTTTTAGGGACTTCAAAACAAAAAACAATATCACTTTACCTCAACATCATTCTCAATTTTTGATGACAAAGGTTTTGCACTGCTATATACATTTTCATTAAAATATTGTAGACTGGCTGTTTCTTTCAGTTTTGGTTTGGCTTTCATGTATCTCCACTGGTAATAATTTTCCAAATCTTCATCCAACTGAAAATTATTGAATGAATAATCAAATGATGATTATGTTGGAAAGTTCAAATAAAATATCAGTTTTAGGACAGTGTACTTACATTAAGATGATCTTCACAACAATATAATCGCTGCTCTGGATAGTACGTTAAATTAATTTGCTCGCACCACCGTCTTTTTAATTTATTATTTACGTGAACAAACACCTTATCCGGTGTTTTTGAGATAGAGCTCCGACAGTTCGGTATAAAACATTTAAACCTACGGCTCATTTTTGATTTAAATGAGTATTCTAATTAAGGCAGAGATAACTAATTAAGCATTAGAAAAAATATCAACAATATGACATTAGGCACATATCTGCAACTGACATGACCATACATGACACAGAATGACACTGACAGCTGCAGTGAGCTGCATGTTTTGAGTTCGTTTAGAAACTAAAATTGTGAACATGTGACGTCATCAGGGATTAATTTTCAAAAAATTATAAATAAATAAATAATGATCTAAAAATTAAAATAGCCAAATTAGTTTCTTAAAATAGTATAAATTTACGAAAAAAAATATAAAAAAAATACACTTTTTTTTTTAAGCATGCCCAATTCGGTACTCGCACCACGAACGCCTTGAAGTTGACATTGCGGCGCGACTCCAGTAAATGCACCCTCGGCGTGTACCTTATCTTTTGGCGCACGTACTCCACGATGTTTTCCGCTTCAGTGGTGTAATGCAAGCGGGAAATGTACACCGGTGTATTCGGTTTGGCGGCACGCAGGCTCACTTCAGGGCTCACAGGAGCCTTGCCGCAGAGGTTCTTGGATATTCGCGAACGGCGCTTCCTTCGCTGTACCGTCACGAAACCTTCATCATCAGCCTTAGACGGCGCCTTTTCGGGCATAGGCCGATTACTGGGAGCAGGCTTATTAAGGCTTGCAGTAACGCTGGCGTAATCCTTTCGTAGGGTTCGTGCCGCGCTGTGCGTAGGGGCCGCCGCGGGGATGCGGGGCGCGCGGGCGCAATGTTCGGCAAGCTCAGCAATTGACTTATGCGCCGGCGTTGAAACTGCTGACGCAGAATTTGACGACGATATTACCTATATCGTGGCCGGGTCCGAGGCACGTGTCAACGCTAGGCGCAGTGACTGCTGACCTAGATACTGCCACACTGCCCACACTGTTGCGCAATTCACCAACTTCCTTGCGCAAATCGGTGACGATGATTTGGGATGCATCCAGTTTTGCTAGCACATCCGCAAGACTGGCCTTCAAGGATACAATATCCCTGAGAAGGCTGGTAACATCGACATGGTCGAAGGTCACGGGAGGAAGCTTGTTTAGCACCTTCACCACGAACGTCGGCACATCGTCTGGGTCGGTCTCTTTAAACAGCGTGATTATATCCTGCAGGCTTCTCTTGGTCCCGTCACGGCGGCGGGACACCATTTGGTCGCGCTTATTCAGCACAGTGAACAACAACAGCTTGGCGGCAGCTATGTCTTCCTCGCTGAAGCTTGTTGCGCAGATCTGAACAGCGGACACCTCGTCCATCACGTCCAGTTTCTGCTGCAGAAACGCCAGCAGCTCATTCACCACAAGTTGCTCACTCATAGCGATATAACTCCGAGCGACGGCTTGCGCCGCGCTAAACGATTTAAAAAATATTAATTTGCAGGCGCGTCCGCATCGAAACGCGGTTCAAACAAGACTGTCTTATAATGGCGCTTAAAAAAAGATCAGTAAAGCCGCCTTTTGACTATGGGATGTAATATATATTACATCACACTTAGACCGGGAGATGGTGACACAAAATATTAGGTCATTTGTACCAGTATGACGGTTCTTCATGGGTCTAATTACGCAATGACAAAAAACGAAAATGTTGGTCATAGCACTGGTACCGGCGGCCCAATTGCGTGGGCATAAATCGAACGTGTCGGATAAATAACGAGTATCGATCGATTTGTTCCACAAAAATGCTTGTATTTTCCGATAGTCTATAATTAAAAGAAGTATGCGGTAGCGTAATGCCAGCCCGCCATACCGACGCAAATACATGAATTAAAAAAAAAAAACAATTCAACCATTTTTACCAGGCAAATTTTTTGCGCAGCTAAATGTCGTGGAGTAACCATTCACGAAAATCACCTTGCCATACTTTACCCGCGGTTCCCAATGGCCGCCATACCTCCACACCACAGATGAGTAATTTTTATTTTTTTGCTACCATCATTTTCGTTTTTGTCATTGCGTATTAGATCCCTGAAGAAAAACCATACTGGTACAAATGACGTAATATTTTGTATCACCATCTCCCGGTCTAACTGTAAGATATATTTATAGCACAGTGTGAACGGTCACGTACAAAATGTATGGCGAGCGATAACATATTATATCTCAAGATGTAATATATATCCCATAGTGAAAAGACGGCTTTACACTTCTGTCTAAGGTCATCGGGGATTACAGGCGTTATGTTATAATGACTGAACCGTTTGATTACTAATAGCAAATTAGTTTGTACCCGTCAGGAATTTTCGTCAACAGGAAATTTTTCGTCATGCAGATGATGAAGATGACGTCATACTCTTGTGTTTTTAATTATAAATGGTATTACGAGGAATTAAAGATTAACAAGAGTGCATTACATAGGTATGTCAATAAGGTGTTTTATTAGGTTTTTTTTTTTTTTCTCTTTATCTTTTTTCATAACTGTGTGTTGGGTGTAGGAATTATATAGAGCGATCATGTAGATAGAGTACAGTCACATTTCATTACACTTGTCTTATTTATATACGGTGATAAGCTATCAGTCACACAAAAGATAATATTCTTCTGGAAATTGTAAACTTGACCTGCTTTTAACCTTGTTTAACAGTAACTAGGTATGAGTAGTTGGAAAAAACAAGTTCGGAGAGCGCCGCAACCACAACTAATTTTATGATTTTTTGGACAGAATTTACTAATATTTCTAAAATAATAACAGACGCTTGTCATCATCATCATCACCATAATTTCAGCCGAAAGACGTCCACTACTGGACATAGGCCTCCCTAAGTGTCGCCACATTGACCGGTCCCGTGCGTCTCGCATCCAGCGGATCCCCGCAACCTTCACCAGGTCATCGGTCCACCTAGTGGGAGGCCTTCCAACGCAACGTCGACGCTTGTATGATGCCATAAATCTAATTTTGTTTAGCATGCATGACTCATTCACAACAGTTTACAAAACGTAGGCACGACTTCCAGGAATACTTTAGTCGGTGCATGCAAACTTAAACGTAGGCCAATTTTATTATTAGTGCTATATATTCTCCTGCAAACATTATTATCTGTAGCTCTACCATGAGTTGTCATCGAAAACTTAATCTCTAGCGTTGTACTCGCTAGCGTGCTAACGTGGATCAAATAGATTTCGATTACGTTTGCACCATGAGATTTACGGTGTCTTACGCTGGCGCTAAGGTAAGCTCGATAGATTGTGTCGTCTAGCTAACTTCACTCTACTCATGTTTTGTTTCTTTCTTTCCCACTAATAAGAAGAGAGAACGGTATCTACACAAATAAACCGACGAAATTGAAAAGTTGACAGATAGTAGACTACACATAGTGTTAAGTGGTTTTTGAATTTTTATTCCTTATAATATGTCACTGTCGTGTATTCAATTTGTAATTTTGATAGTTGACCTTGAGTGACAGAGCTGCGTTGTGTAGTTTAAAAGTTTACTATAGATTCAAACCGATTATTTAATACAATGAGGACCAGTGTCACACAGTTCCCATTGTTGGTAGAGTTTATAGAAAGGTAAGTTTGAACTTTCCTCAAAATTATATTTTCCAATTGGTATCTAACATTTTGGTTTGAAATTCATGTTATTCAAGTCGTTGGTCTTTAAATTTAGCGACCACTGACATATACCATGCTAAATAACCACTTGCAGACATTATTTTGACTATATTAGACTCAAAAACGTATATAATGTTAATGTAAACATATGTTTCACACGCCAAAATGCTAGTGAGCTACGTAACTACTAAAGTAAGCGTCTTACTCGATAGGTTCAGTGAAATTAGTGACTCATGGTACCGTTTTGTATGGTGACAGCTGAAGAACGTTAGTGACTATCGAATAGATTACGCTAGGTGTTTAACCTATCGTAATCTATAGTGCTCATGGTATGAATTTTAATTCTTTCTGTGACCGCTAGGGGCGCTGTACAATATTTCATACAACTAATTTACGGAGATACGCTAGCGAGTTTTTGCTGTGTAAACTCATGGTAGAGCTACTGAACGATGACTGACCAAACTCACTCAGTCAGTCAGTCAGTTTACCGCCCCGGACGTAGCGAGCAGACGTGTGTTACATTAGTGTCGATAAAACTGTTCAAAATACTTTATATTCCACTAATTAAGTAAACAGACCGCTATCACCGAACAGGTTTATTTATTACGAAGACATCGAGTTATGTAAGTATTCAAATAAGCCGCTTTCAAATGACAAAAATAGGTTACAAGGGCATGTTTTGTTAGTAAATAGTGACTATACTATCAAATATTATGTACTCTTGATGTGTATTATCACTGGTACGGGTGGCAAGTCTTTAGGTGCTCGGCAAAAGCGTTTTTTGACCGACTGTGAGACAGCAAAGATAGGGTTATGTTTTTTCTGTATTATGCATTGTTGTACCTATTGATTTTTATGCCGCCTCGACTGTAGTACCAATGACTATGGCGCAGATAAGAGGGACACCGTAAAAACGACCTGTTTTTTGTTGCAGAGTTAGCCGTATTGCTACTTATTACAATTCCAAAAAAAATACAGTGTATAGTCAAATGTAAAAAAGGTAATATAGGTAAAAGACTTATGCAAAAATATTTTCTAAAATTAATCAAGAACCTCGAAAAAAAAAAACCACAAAATCACAAAAAAATCACACGACAAAACTTTTTCGTCTTGAAATGCTCAATATTTTGAGTGATAACTGTTTTTTTTTTTTACTATCAGAAAGGAAATTTAACCAACTAAAGACATGAGAATGTAAAAATATTTTAACATTACAGCGTTTTTTTTTTTTAAATAAATTAAATCTGCGAACTATCGTTCATTTTGGCAGTCACGAGAATCAAACGCATCCCCAATCCCCATTTTCAACCTTATTTGTTAAGCGATGAGTTAAACGCGCGCTCAAGGTCGCGGTTGATGTTGCCATGCACTTATTTAGAACAGCTAGAGGTACTTACCTATGTTATTAGTAAACGAAATAATTATTATCCTATCATTTTATATAATTATAAGCCGGATATTTTCATATAGGTAATTATATTGTTTATATCCTGATAACAGTTAAGTATGTGTACCTACTTGTGTAGGACCAAGAAAAAAAATGTGATCTTTTTAGTAGATCCATAGTATTAATTAACTACTTATAATAAGTGTATTTTAACAAAAAAAAACTGAATTTTTGTAGAATAGTTAGTACCTTGGTACCTACCTAACTACCTACTCTTAGCTTTCTTCTTACTTATCGTCATTACTTATATCTTAACAATGTAAGTATGTTATGTGAAAACATTGCCCTCCTTTTGCAGCCTTTGAGCATACCTTACCTTTGATCCTATGTTACTTTACCTTTCCAGTAATCAGGTAAAAACAGTAGGTAAGTACAGGTATTGTAAATAATATACCATATTATATATACCTAATAAAGGTATTGAGTATTGGTACCTAGTTACCTACCTACTATCAGTATTGAACATGCAAATATTCAACAGATTGCTTTTGCTTCGGTATTCAAAATAAATCTGACTTCATACTTCCAAAAGTGATGATGGCATTAACCCCTATATGACCGTTGTGGGCACGTGTACGCTATGTAGGTATATGTAAATAGATGTAAACATACAAGGTCTAGACTAGGTACCTACCTATCTCGCTAGAAACACGGCAGAGCATTATACCCAAATTCGGTGAAGTGAAGCCATAAGTTATCCTGCACAGTTCATTGTGTCTGTTTGTATAAGTAGGGAACTTAGTTTCTGTTTACCCTTAGCGGTCATTGCACTTATTTTATGTCATTGTGATCAGTGTTACTTAAAATCAATATTGGTTGAATAAAAAGGCCCGAAAAACAAATCATCTGTTCCCGACATTCTAATGAGTTGTATGGTTGTATGATAAATAAAAAACAAAATTGATTAGGGATTTAAAAATATGTTGTTTTATACTGTAGTAATAAGAGACACAACAGGAAAGTAAAGACTATTATGCAGTTTCAAAGTAGGTAATTGCCTCCTTGGACTAGCGATAGCGTTTATTTGCATGCTATGCTATGTTCCTAAGTTGGTTTCCAAGCCACATTTTCCCCATTTGTGATCATTATTTTAACTGAATCATCATTGAAATTGCTATCAATTTTTCCTATTGCGTTTACCTGCCATTGTATTGGGATTGAGTTTGAAAATGTCCTCATTCGGCAACATATAGATAATCTGGGGTGGTTGGACGAGACTAAGATGATATTGAAAAAAAACACGGTGGTAAAACTATCTTGCTCTTGGACGCTTCTTAGGCTTATCAAGTTTTTGGTCTGCCTTTACAACAAGAACTAAACGATTTACAAACTTGTAGTAGGTAGGTCGGTATAGTGGGTTTTGTTATCTCTTTCGAGTAGGAACGCATCGAGTGACCTATTTCTCCTAATTGGTTTATGACCAGCCTAAGCTATGATGCCACTCGACCCATGCTAGATTGGTTTGTGCCAAAGATATTTAAATATTACGAGCTCTAAGTATTTTAAATCTAGTTGGTCTGGGCAAATAAATATACACTGATGCTGTCATAAATGGTTGTAGTCGTCATAATATAGAAAAGCGAAATAAAGTTATGCTTAATCAATACGAACTGCGAGTATCGATAAAATAAACAAACTTCAATACCTATACTTTGATTTCTGAATCTATAGGTACAAGTGCCATAAAAATTTAGGTATATAATGCAAACAAGACGATAATAGTACATTATGGTATAAGTGTGTAACGTTGGTGATTACCGCAGAGGCGGCATTGAGACCCGAGCCGTCAGGTGAGGGTCTTAAGAAAGCCGAGGACGGTAATCATCAATACACACGTGTATCATACGACGTTTTTCAACACACTTGCGAATAAAAAAAAACGTGTGGCACTCGGAAACTGCCGCGGTAAAGCTATTGCATAGCATTTTTTATCAATTATTTAATTTGACAACCTTGTTATTTTCCGTAACCATAGCAACCTGGTTGAAATATTTTCGTTTCGGAATTTCTGGATTCGCTCTCCACGCTCAAGGCCCGCGATAGAAGCTATGCCATAGCTTATTAATAAAAAAAACACATTTTATTTAGTAGATAAAAAGTTTATATAACGAAACAATTAGTAAATGTGCAGTTAGTAAAATTATATAATTAATTGTTTTTGATGGCGTAGCGGTCTCTTCAGATAGATTACTGGCCAGGTTCTGTAGGTATGTCTTTTACAGTTATATTTGTTAATTCTTGTATCCTACAGTTACACCAAATATTAAAGCAACCTGAAAAAAAGAAAAAAAATAATTATTAAGTTTAACACACAACACGCTGAAGCTGAAGTCACGTAGATAGATATTTAAAATTAGTTTAACTAACCTTAGTAACCAGATATTGGTTATCTGGAGCATCTTTTATAAATTTTTCAACACCGTTAGACGATAAAACCTTTGATTTCTTGCTTCTAAATCCATCTGACAGTCTTTTTAAATAAGCTGACAAATTAGAGTATGTTTTTAAGTCCACTCCATTCTTCGTTCAGACTGTACTTTTAACATTGAGTAAGTAGGTATATACACCACAAAGAGCTAGGTTTGTACTTAGAAGATAATTCTTTAAAGTACGCCAAGAACACATTTTCAGAAAATGACTGCGATTTCATGGTGTTTTGCCACTGCTTGAAATTTTGGTACGCTAATAGATATTTCTCCTTGGAGTTTTCGGGTAGCAAATTTTCCATAACGCTAAGGGCTTCAAATCTTACATCGGGCGGTGTACAACATGAATCATTTTCTTCAAAACTAGACATTTTAACTAATAAAATAACTATAATAACAGTGAAAACGAGTTGTGTATTTTTTTCGCAGTAGCGGGAAAATATTACTTATGTTTTTTTTATAAGCGATCAGCCATAGACTAAAAGAGGATTTTTTTTTGCTTGTCGTGGATAGTGTTTGGAGCCATGTACAAAATGGGGAATTCAAATTTTTATTTATCACAGAGAAAACAAAATTATATTTAAGTGAAAGTTTTATTTATTAAAAACGTACTAAGTTTAAATTATCTATTTAAATACAAAGTTTCATGAAATGAGCAAGCCCTAGGTACATTAATTAATTTTTACTATTAAACACGATCTTTTTTGTATCGAAACTTTTTTAAGAACATAGCAACTCAACCAATTAAATTTAAAAAAAAAACCTATAACTCACTAGTGAATAATAGTAATGAAAAATTCACAGTTTGATTATAGGTGTCATTATGTGCCTAATTGCGGTGAAATTTTAGCCACTTTATGAGCAAGTGTGTTGAAAAATATGTAGGTATAGGTACAACCGTGATTATGGCTGATCGTGTTATATTTTTAAACAATTATATAACGGGGGTAGCGTCGCGGGCACAGAAATGAAGCAACGGGATGGTAATAATTGTATGTAATCTCGGCACACAACACACAGTTTACAATATAGTCTATCTTATGGACACAATCGCGATATAGTGGCGCAACACAGTTGCGCGTGATGCACTCTCGTAACGAGGTAGGGCCGACTGGCGACTCGGGCGGCGCGGTGCGGCTGCCGGGAGCCGGGGAGCGGGGGGCTTACCCCTCTCGAGCGGGCGATGCACGGACGAAGTAAGTTAGGCGTGAGCGTATGCGATTTTACGTTGTTACACACTCCCCCTCTAGTTCGAACCTAGCGCCCTCGCGTTCGGGCTAGCAATCATATCTACGGGGTCGACCACGTCTGCGTTTTTCCCTAACCGGAACCTCAACATCACCGATGAACGGTGTCAGATCAGAGACATGGTAACGTCCAATGTGCTCACCTTTGACGGTTCCCTCTACCAGGTAAGTAGTGGGGGTTACAACTTCTCGTATTCGGTACGGGCCATCCCTACGAGGTATAAATTTCGCAGTCTGTCCGGGGCCAACATCGTTCAGCCCTTGCGTCTTCAGCAAAACAAGGTCACCTACCTTATAGTCAGGAGGTGGTCGTCTACCTCCGTCTGCATACCTTTTCTGCACGGACTGGGCACGTTCGTGGACATCCCTAGCGTCGAGCAACACCGTCGACAACTTACGAAGGTAAGGAGTGATGTTATGCACGAAATTATCGCTTTCCACGATGGTCTTCATGTCTGCCACGACGTCCGAAGGTGCGCGCAGCTCTCTCCCGAAGGTAAGGAAGGCTGGTGTAAATCCAGTACTCGCGGTGACAGCGGAGTTCATCGCAAACCTTATGGCTGCGAGGTGAATATCCCAAGAAGTGTGGTCTTTTCCTACTAGTATTGCTAGTTGAGGCTTCAGGTCCCGGTTCTTCCGCTCTACAGGGTTCGCTTCGGGATGGTACAGCGGCGTCAAAGACTGTTTGATACCCATCACATGACACGTCTGCTGCATCACCTCGGCAACGAATTGGACTCCGTTGTCGCTTATCATCCTGCGCGGGACTCCGAACCTCAAGAAGACCTCGGAAATTAAAAGCTCAGCGCACTCCACGCTGGTGGCGTTCTCTAACGCAAATAGCTCAACCCAATGGGAGCAAGTATCTTCAAGAATTAGAATCCAACGATTACCTTTCGGAGTTCTTGGGAGGGGACCGAATAAATCAACTGACACGACTTCGAACCGTCGGGTCGGAGCCGGGGTTTGCAGCAACCCTGCCGGTTTCCGGTTGTCGATTTTGTATCGCTGGCAAGCAGTGCAGCGTTTGATGTAGTCAGTGATGAAGGATCTCATACCTGGCCAGAAGTATCGGGCTCTGATGCGTTGCAGGGTCCGTTCCGCACCGAAGTGACCTGCTGTGGGAGCGTCATGAAAATCTGCGAGGACACTCTCCCTCTCATGCGTAGGTACTACGAGACAGGCGGAATCAACGTCTTCAGAGTCAGGCGCGCACCTGTACAACACACCATCTGACATCAGGTATCCTCTCTCTGACCAGCCTCTCCCCCTAAAGGGGTCGTCGATCGCCTCCAAATCCTCTACTATATTCTTCAACTCAGGATCTTTGAGCTGATTAGTGCGCACGTCGTCAGGTGTCCTGTGTGGCACATCTACTGTCACTAAGCATACCTCGCAACCACCTGGGTTTTCTTCACAACAGGCTGGGCGGCTTAGTGCGTCAGCAATCACGTTCACCTTTCCGGGAGTGTACTCGATCTGCAGGTCGTAAGCCTGGAGGGTCAGCGCCCATCTGGCCAGACGACCGGTGGGTGACTTTAGGCTCATCAGCCATCGTAACGGCTGATGGTCGGACTTAACCACTACTTTTGATCCTTCCACGTAACCCCTGAACTTTGTAACCGCCCATACGACGGCAAGGGCCTCCCGTTCGGTGGTTGTGTAGTTGCGCTCAGCTGGCTCTAAAAGGCGGCTGGCGTACTCTATGGGTCTTTCATCAGGGCCCTCCCCCTGCATCAAAACTGCGCCAAGACAGTAGCCACTGCTATCTGTCCGGAGGGAGAAGGGCTTGCATTCATCGGCTTGGCGTAGAATGGGAGCTGTGACCAGGAGTTCTTTGATACGCTTGAAAGCAGCCTGCTGCTCATCATGCCATCTCCAAGTGCTGTTTTTCTTGAGAAGGTCGGTTAAAGGTTTGGCGATTGCGGCGTAATTCGGTACAAAGCGCCGAAACCAACTAGACGTCGCCAAAAACCCTTTTAACTGCCTTGCGGTCTTTGGAGGGGGCATGTCAGCAATGGCTGAGGTCTTACCTGGATCAACTTGTAGACCGCCAGGGACGATGATGTGACCGAGAAACTTGACCGAGTCTCGTGCGAAACAGCTCTTCTTCCGATTGACACGCAGGTTAAACTGTTCGAGTCGGTCAAGAACCGATACAAGATCTTCGATGTGACCCTCGTAGGTCTGTGAGAGGATTATCAGATCGTCAAGATAACCTAAAATGGTCACAGGCCTGCTTCCTTGAGGGTCCGAGCATACATCGGAGCTGCAGCTTACCTTCTGAGCTCGAATGGGAACATTCAAGTTCGATTTGAATCGGTCTATCAACCGTTGAAATGTGGCACCCGAGTTGCGTAGGCCCATCGGCATCCTCTTAAACCTGTAAGTGCCGGAGGGTGTCACAAAAGCAGTTTTGTCGCGATCGTCTTCCGCGACACAAACTTGGAAATAGCCGGAGTGGAGATCAAGCGTGGTCATGTAGCTGGTCGTCTTCGCCGCATGAAGTACGTCTTCCATGCGCGGGAGCGGGTAACGATCCGGTTCTGTCACCGCGTTCAACTTCCGGTAGTCCACACATAGGCGAACTCCGCCGTCCTTCTTCGCTACTAAGACTACGTTGGCAGCCCAAGGCGACTCACACTCCTCTATAACATCTGCGCGTAGCAGCTTCTCAAGCTCACCGTCTAACAACTGTTTCTTACCTTGCGACATTCTATAGGGTGGTGAAGCGGTCGGCTCCTGCTTCTCGTCAACCCGAATGCGATGAGTGGCATAAGTTGTGGGGGGTCCATCGGTGGCGAAGCGCTCAGCTCTACTTACTATGAGCTGGTTGAGCTGCGTTCTCTGGGCAGGTGACAGCTTCGTTCCTTCATGCTTTCTCAGCGACAGACTGGAAGAATCGACCTTCAACAGCCCTTCGCCACTGGTGGAATCGATTTGCATTAGCTCTTCGCCACTGGTAGATTCGAGGCTGTATGACTGTACAAAAGTAAATTTTTGCCTAGGCGAATTACGAAAATACCAACAGTTATGTTGGAGGTCTAACAATATACCTGCTCTAGCGATGAAGTCCTGTCCTAGAAGCGTCCTATTATTCGCTTCTGGTATCACTAGGAAATTGGCGGGAATGACGCGTTTCTGAATTGTGACGTTCGTGTTACATACCAACAATTCTCGTACCTGCTGCGTTCCGTCGGCGAGACTGAGATTTCGGCGCGTTTCCGTGAAAGTGGTACCGCTGTCGAGAAGGATTTTATATAATCCAGGACTAGCGAGACTCTCGGTGGCACCTGTATCTAACACTGCGACACCTAATAAAGATGCAACTACTATCTTTACTGTTGGATGCGACCGGTCTGAAGCATGGGTGACGGCACTTTGGAAACTCGCCTTATCAGCGGACGGTGTACCTTTACACGTCGGACACTTAGAGCGTATTACCCCTTTTTGACCGCAGCCGTAACAAGACAATGGCGCGTTATCAACATTTATATCACTCGATTTTGTTTTATTTCTACACCCATCTACCGAATGGCCAAACTTTTTACAAAAAGCGCAGCGTGGTCTGACACGTTTCGAATTCGCATCACTACTATTATTCGAACTAGAGTTGGGTGTGGCATGCGAACGGTTATCTTGAACAACGTTGGCAGTCGGAGGGTTAATGTTTACATTTCGAGAATTCGTGGAACTTTCAATAACATTCGCGTTATCGTGATTCGAGTTATTACAGCGGGTCGGAATTAATGAATTAGGTAAATAGGTAGACTTACTTCGGCCAGCGTCTCCTCTACGTACCTTGCTCGCTCGAGTAGACAGTCGACACTACTTACACTGTCGCGTGACACTCTTTTCCGAATTTTACGATTTAAAAGACCGTAGACAATATCTAATTGCATTAATTGAGGCACTTCATATGGTATTCGCGACATATTAGCGCGCACTCGCGATATAAATAAATCGACACTATCACTGTCAGATTGTTCCTGAGCGAAGATTTCTCGAAGAATCCGGTGGGCGGGGCGAGGGGCGCCGTACATGAATCGAAGTCGGCGTATCGCGTCGTCCCAGGTCTCCACGGTAGATTTAATGCCTTGCCACCACACGGCGGCTTCTCCTGTCAGCAACATAGGCAAACCTCGAAGCGCATGCTCGTCGGACACGTTTGCGCACTCTTTATAGATGAGCACGCTCTCGACGAAAGCTTCCAAGGTTTCCGCGCCACGTGCGGCTCCGTCGTAGCGGGCCGTGCACCGGGTGAAGTTGTTATGCAGGGTCAGCGTCGGCGCTCCAGTGTGTGTAGCGGTGGGATGAGTCGGTCCTGTTGATTCGCCGGTTGGCGAGCTCGGCGTCGGCGTCGGTGTCATGACGCTTCGCATCACGTTTGATAGTAAACGCGTGAGTTGTTCTTCGGACATGGAGATCGTGTTGCCACCCGTTGTAGGTGTTGGCGTCACCGTAGTGCTCATGCTCGCGGGGTTTGCTACCGCGTGGTTTTCTTCGTCATTATTGGACACATCCTCGTTGTCTTTGGACGCGTGTCGGCGGGTTTTCGGCGGCATCTTCTCGTCGATGACGCTCGGCAGCGATCCAAGATGGCAAGTAACAGTAGGTAGGTAGTCCAGTAGGTAGAACTCAGTTGCGTGGTTTCAGTCCGCGCTCGCGTCGTTCGAGCGCGTGCCACGAGTTGGGCGCAATTTATAACGGGGGTAGCGTCGCGGGCACAGAAATGAAGCAACGGGATGGTAATAATTGTATGTAATCTCGGCACACAACACACAGTTTACAATATAGTCTATCTTATGGACACAATCGCGATATAGTGGCGCAACACAGTTGCGCGTGATGCACTCTCGTAACGAGGTAGGGCCGACTGGCGACTCGGGCGGCGCGGTGCGGCTGCCGGGAGCCGGGGAGCGGGGGGCTTACCCCTCTCGAGCGGGCGATGCACGGACGAAGTAAGTTAGGCGTGAGCGTATGCGATTTTACGTTGTTACAATTATTCTTTTTCTTCCACTGCCTCTCGAATTACTGAAGGTTGATTGATCATCAACTCAAGATATTTCTCTTTTTCCATTGCGAGGTGCAACATTTCTGAAGCACTCGTAGCTCCGGTCCATGTCAATAACGATGATAGCTCAAATATAAAATTGAGAGATCTGGCTTGTGATACAAGAGCCAGGGCTACACTAATGTTTGTGAGCAATCACATGTAAACAAAGTATTTTTTTTAAGTTGTGCTATCTCCTTTTCAGTAGCAGTTAAACCAATGATGGGGAGAGTTGTGACAGCGGAGGCCCAGCGGTTCATGGTGGACTGTCTGAAAGCGGTCGGCACAGCTAGCAAGGCAGCGGAGCAACAGGCCGAGCTGTTAATCCAGGCCGACAGATTCGGACATCCCAGCCATGGACTTAATAGGTTAGGTGAGTAGAGGTGAGCCGTGGGGGGAGATAAATGGGCAGTGGAGAGATCTAAGGCAAACGACACCCACAATGGTGGTCAGGGCCTATAGCTTGAAACAGATAGCCCATGGGGTCAGTTGATCAGTTCTGTAGCGGTGACCGGTGTCTAAGTGAACATAGTAAGGACACGTAAAGGCACAGGTCCGG
This sequence comes from Diarsia mendica, assembly GCA_949316265.1. Taxonomy (NCBI): domain Eukaryota; kingdom Metazoa; phylum Arthropoda; class Insecta; order Lepidoptera; family Noctuidae; genus Diarsia; species Diarsia mendica. Next base: position 17,540,113 of record OX438902.1, on the reverse strand, counting down.
CCGTAATGATTAGTATGTCCAGTAGTTTCAAAACTCCGTGGTAGATAATTATGCTAATGGTAGAATGGCGTATAGAAGATGATGAAACACTAAGTATTGCTCAAAAAGTAAATTGTAATTTTTTTGCTGGAATAATCTTGAACTCACCATGTTCAAATCTTTGAACGCAGTTTTTTCTAAGATAAGTAAGTTCCCTTCGCTTTTACACTGACAACATTGATCTGCTTCATCATCATCATCAGCCTATTGCAATCCACTGCTGGATATAGGCCTCTTTAATCGTACGCCTGCACTCAACTCGATTTTCGGCAACTCTCATCCAGTTGTTACCAGCCACTTTGCGAAGATCATCGCTCCACCGAGCCTGAGGGCGATCTGCTAACATACACCAATATAATCACCATGCAATATGAGGATCTACTTATCTTTGGAGTGGACACCTTATCTCCATTATCTAAATAAATGCAATAATATCCAGAAATGTACGTGAACGACATCAAAAGCGGTGCTTGTGAGCCAAACAACGAGCCGAAGGTGCTGAAAGAAACCGACGCTACAGCGTGGGTTGATGCGAACAACGTGCTGGGAGCCACTGCCAGCCACTTCGGTATGGACTTAGCCATCAAGAAGGCACAGAAAAGTGGAGTAGGATGGGTGTCAGTCAAAGGTAAGAAACTTTGTAGATACTCTTATAAAGTCTTAATTGCCATACCAGCACATCAAGCTTTTTGTCCAAGTTCTTTAAAATAGATTTTCAACTTTATCGCTTAAAGCATGAGGTTCAATCAAGCTTTTGGGAAGAATTGACAGATTTTGGTAGCTCGATGTGCTGGCTTCTACACTTTCAAAATTTTACCATAAGTACTTATTTCAAAATCTCATTCGTATCAACAAATATTTGGAAACCAAATTCCACAAAGCGGTCCACAGCGCCCTTTTAAACGGCAAAGACCGCATATTATATGGTTGGAGCTCGTTGGAGGGGAAATTACTTCAAGAAGGACTTTCAATATTGATTAACACTAACCAAGAAAAAATACCTACGAAGAATTCTATCGAAACATCCTCGTCTTCTTACCCTTGTTCCAAGTAACTTGGAGTTGGCGCAATATAAAGAGCTGGTCGTCCCTCTTCATCACATATCCATTCTTGTCACACCACACATTCACCTCAACATTCTCATCTCCGATACATGCAATCTTTTTTCATCAATCTTCTTCATAGCCCAGCATACCGTAGAATAATCTACGAAAAAGAGGAACAACTTAATTAACCCACAATAAAACTGTTCCAGGCTCGAATCACTTTGGAATGGCTGGGTTCTGGGCGCAGAAGGCTGCAGACCAAGGCCTGATAGGCATGGCTTTCACCAACACCTCACCTCTCCTTGCACCTACTAGGAGCAAAAAGGTGAGTCATTGTAGATATAAAATTACAGGGCATCAAAAACTTCATCCACATCTCGCTGTCAACAGGAAAAGTGCTCGGAAGGCTGATAATATTGCCGCGTTGGAGTTCTTTTGCCCAAAAATTGGCCAGCCCTCTAGTCACGTGAAGAATCGATCAACCGCTTGGCGATATCCCGAAATAGTGGTCGGGCTCTCGGACCCCATGGCCGTAGTTACAACCCCAAATCGCCATATTAAGTTTACTACCGCCAACTACTCTTGAGATGAACTCAGAGAGTCAGGCTTGATTCTCTCTAAAGAGAACATTTTTTTGCTGCTATTTAATTTAATAATGTATTATTTTCTGTTTCCAGGCAGCATTGGGCACTAATCCCATAGCATGTGTTGCTCCAGCTTCGCAGAATGAATCCTTTTACCTCGACATGGCTACCACCACGGTGTCTGTTGGAAAGGTAATTAATTCCACATAAAATACTTACAATGTTTCGTGCTCCATGCTTTTAACTGCACTTCTTCTTCTTCTGCTCGAATCGATGCCTCAGATTTTGTCCGACCAGTACGTAGCAACTTGGACTGTGGACGATGGGCAAGAGAGGGTATCACCAAATACTAGCGTGCGATCAATCGGATTTCTCTCTGTTGTTGCTTGTAGCAAACTACACATTTATCTTGATTGCCTTCTCCTTGTAAGACGTGCGCTCTCTTTAATTGAAAACTTATTTCAATCCTTATCCGTAACATTTATTTTTTTCAGATTGAAATGCAGCGTCGAAAAGGAGAGCCATTACCAGCCGGCTGGGCTCAAGGACCTGATGGAAATGAAACAAAAGACGCTGAACTGGTATGCTTTTCAAATCGAAACTACCAGCTCCATATCTATCCACTTCTATGTGGTCGCACTGTGCTACGTTGCCTGCTGTTGTTTCTGTTATCAATGGTTGCCTGCCTAGACCTAGAAAGAGGGTGCGGGGTGAGGGGGATTTTCGAACAAACAAGTGATATAGGTACTCACTCGCTTGTCAGCGCGTCGCTTATTGTGAGTTATTCCGGTCTGATCCCCCAAACCGATCCACTGCCAATATTAGGGTAGTTGACTAAAAAAATCTAATGAGTCCGTCAGATAGATTTCCAAAAAATATTGAACACGTATTTATTCTTTTTCCACGTTAACAAAAAATTAAGACGATACAGTGGTTCGAAAAGTCGCGCAACGTCACAGGTTGGTCACTTGGTTCATTTTTACCAGACTATGACGTCAAAAGCCCCCTCTCCGTGATCTTTGACAAGCTATATTTTTGTAAATTTTTATTAATTTGATGAAACAAAAAACACGGTATCCAATATTTTTCGATAATCTAACTGACGGACTAAGCAGAATCATATTTTTTTTAGTCAGTCCACTACCCTTTTTTCTTTTGTTTATTCCTTTCTGATCCCCTGTAATTTTGAGTTGTGACGAGTCATCATTAACATTTCAGCCGAAAGGCCAACTGTCACCACATTGGCCGGTCCCGTGCGTCGCGCATCGAATACAAGATTTCCACAACTTCCACCTGTTCATTTCCATCGGTCATCGTTACGAGTGGCTGTTGGAAATTAATTCAGAAATTATTATACTTTGTCCATATCAGTTTCCGCCTACCTGAGTTTCCGTACCGTAAGGACGACGAAAATATTTACAGAAACAGTCCTCATCAATACTAAGACCTGTTGAATTATTTTCAGGCGTTCCAGACCAGCTGTCTGATGCCCCTGGGTGGCGGCGAGCTGACATCGGGATACAAAGGCTATGGACTCGCGGCCATGGTGGAACTGTTCTGCGGTATATTGGGAGGTAAGCTTCGATTATGATATCGTTTGAGTTCTCGTTTATAGAAAGTCTTGCCCAATTTGGACTACCCACGAGTGCACTTATTATAACGTGTCATCAACGCTGGTATAACTATAGATTCCACGACACAGGGTACTCTAGTGTGGGGTCTAGCGCTACTTAATTGCACCATATCTGTACTCTTTTATTTTTAGGGTTCCGTAGTCAACTAGGAACCCTTATAGTTTCGCCATGTCTGTCTGTCTGTCCGTCCGTCCGTCCGTCCCCGCTTAATCTCTGTGACCGTTAGCACTAAAAAGCTGAAATTTGGTACCAATGTGTGTATCAATCACGCCGACAAAGTGGTAAACTAAAAATTGGAAAAAAAATGTTTTATTAGGGTAGCCCCCCTATATGTAAAGTGGGAAGAGATTTTTTTTTTAATTTCAACCCTAACGTGTGACATATTGTTGGAAAGATATTTAAAAATGAATAGGGGTTTACTAAAATCATTTTTTGATAATGTCAATAATTTCGGAAATAATCGCTCCAAAAGTAAAAAACAATGTGTCCCCCCTCTAACTTTTGAACCATAAGTTTAGAAAATATGAAAAAAATCTGAAAAGTAGAACTTTATAAGGACTTTCTCGGAAAATCATTTTGAACTTGGTTGGAAACAACAGATGGAAACAGCAGTTAACCAATATAATTTGGTCCCTGAATCGTATGAGCGCCTATACAATCCAAGTCAACTTTCATTGGCCCGTAGAAGAAATTGTATAAATTAGTAGCTGATGCTCGCGGCTTCGCCCGCGTGGATGTCGGTTAAATGATATACTACACGGAGAGAAAATTTTACTAGAAAACCACTTTTTCCAACAAAAATACGTGTAATTCCCACGATGACAAACCGTTTCATAAATACGACAATGCGACTTTAGTAATTGCATTTAATAATAACAAGCAAACAACCAAGTAACAACGAGTAAACTGGCTTTGTAATATCAAGTACCTAAATCTTTTGTAATTACTGCAAGTCTCTAGTTTTGTTATTACAGCAAATAAACATGTGATTCCTAGTATTTTTTTCTGCGATTTCTCTTACAGGGGTCGAAACAGGTTCAGTGTTCAAAAATACTGATTTTACTGACCAGAAATCTAAAAAAACTGACTTTTACTGACCATCTGAACTAACTTAAAATAAAAGTTTCATGTGGAATTGAAAAATTATTCATGCACACACAACAAAAAACCTCATTTTCACCATTCCTTTTTCCCCATTCAGATATAAAGTGTCCATTTTTATCTTTTTTATTAAGCCAGTCCTCTTTCCCCATATTAGTTAGTTGGTTAGTAAGTTAAACATACAATAATAAAATATGTATTTATTTCGAGAAAAAAAGTAGGATTGGACTTTTTTCCTCGAAATAATGATGCTACAATATTAAGTTGCCACAAGACATCATAATAGAGCATCAGTTGTTAGTTGCCCTCAAACCATCACTGGGCCCGGCTAAGAAAATTAGAAATGACTAGAAATTTGTTTTTTGTTGACAAAATCTAAATGTATATTTAAAATGCTAATGTTAGGACGAGAAGACAGGGGTTTCTCTATGACCACCAACTCCAATCATCTCCCCTTTGGTCTCCTGGTGAAAGTAAGGAAGTTTGGTCGCGGTTGTGGGTGGCGAAAATGTGAACAAGTGTTGCAACTGATGAAATGTATGGACTTGAAAGGTGAAACCCGAGCAACGCCGGGTTTGGCTGCTAGTAGGTATACTATAAGATATATATTTCTTAAGCAAAATCAAAAATATATGGAGCAATATATGTGTTGATCTCAAAAAACTGATAAAACTGACCATTTTCTCAAAAAACTGACTTTTACTGACCATGCTAAAAAAAACTGACTTTTACTGATTTTACTGACTAGTTTCGACCCCTGCTCTTAATACTTTTGTAATTTCTGCAAGCCTACTGTAATGCCTTCCTGTGTTTTTACTAATCGTTTTGTAATATCAGCAAATATCTATGTGATTCCTAGTATTTTTTTCTGTGATTACTACTAATAACTTCGTAATTTCTGCAAGCCTACTGTAATGCCTCCCTGTGTTTTTACTAATCGTTTTGTAATATTAGCAAATATCTATGTGATTCCTAGTATTTTTTCTGTGATTTCTCTTAATACTTTTGTGATTTCTGCAAGCCTACTGTAATGCCTTCCTGTGTTTTTACTAATCGTTTTGTAATATCAGCAAATATCTATGTGATTCCTAGTATTTTTTTCTGTGATTACTACTAATAACTTCGTAATTTCTGCAAGCCTACTGTAATGCCTCCCTGTGTTTTTACTAATCGTTTTGTAATATCAGCAAATATCTATGTGATTCCTAGTATTTTTTCTGTGATTTCTCTTAATACTTTTGTGATTTCTGCAAGCCTGCTGTAATGCCTTCCTGTGTTTTTACTAATCATTTGTAATATTAGCAAATATTTATCTGATTCCTAGTAGTTTTTTCTGTGATTACTACTAAGAGTTTTATAATTTCTGCAAGCCTACTGTAATGCCTTCCTGTGTTTTTACTAATCATTTTGTAATATCAGCAATTATCTATGTGATTCCTAGTATTTTTTTCTGTGATTACTACTAATAGTTTTGTAATTTCTGCAAAAATAAGATGATGATTAAAAGTCTACTCGGCGTCTATTGTAGTTAAATAGACAAAGTATTTTTTGAACGACTACATATTGTGGTTTGTACTTTCTAGTTTCCTTAAGTGTTTAACTATTGGAAAATGTGGCCACTTCTGCCAACACCAAAATACTTCATCAAACTAGAAAACATAAAGCACAATATAGTAGTTCAAAAAATACTTTGGCTATTAACTACAATATGCGCTAAGTACATTTTTAAATTATCATCTAATTTTTGCAGAAATTACAACTATTGGTTGAAATCACTGAAACAATACTAGGAATCACATGATAGGTTGATTCTTCGCAACGTGACACAGAAAAGAATTACCAGTATTGAGGTAGGACATATTGAAAAATAATAATAACTATAATAATTAATAAACGAGTAATTTATTTCAATTAACCTTATTTTACATTATTTCACATATTGTTACTAAGGTAGCTATGTACCTATATTATTATTTTACGTTATTTAAGTAGGTACTTATTTATTTATATTTAAGAGAATGTTTCTCGATTTTCGTACTTTTATAAGAATTTGTATTTTTTTTTTAATCGCACCAACCAGGTAATTTAAAAATAGTTTAAAAATTTTCAAAAAATAAATAATACGAAAATTGAGGAACATCCTCGTACATGGGGTATATTGATTGATATAATTTATGCGATAAATTATAAGTTATCCTCTGACTGACCACGACTCAGAACGCCTTTCTTATATATACATTTTCGTTCTGCGCAGATCACGTGGTTATTAGTCAGTGGACAACTTGTTTGTCGCCTATTAATACACCTGGGTGGGTGAGTAATAATCACTGTTTATTCCACCCTTTGCTTATACCGAATGTGTCTTTTTTTGTGAAAAAGCGCCGCCGTAAATTCTCAGAAAAAAAGACTACGGGGTACTCATTAAAATATTCTTGCACGCTGCCGCCTCCAGAGTAATTGGAACACAATCTGCATTTAGCTGTCGCATTCCAGTTAACTTCCACAAGATGCCATGGTTCGAGGGAATTACGTAGCCAGTTGAGCTTTTCAGCTGTTGTTTCATCAGGATCTGTAACAAAATAAAATAAATAAAATTATTGTATGTTCTTTTGTTTTTGGATGCAGAATTCAGGTTGAAGACAAAAACTAAAAAGTACTCTAATTTGTCCATTTTATGAATGGTTTTTTGACAACTCGACGACTGACAAGTTAGTGATGTACTATAGAACACCAAATTGACAAAATGCCAACGCAAGCCAATAAAAAACATGAAAAAAAAAAAACTTACCTATGTCAGATAGTGCAGTGGCAGGATCAGAAACTATTGATGAAGCCCTTGAAGAGGAACGGGAACGAGTTTCTAGTATTCCTCGTTCTCTCAATATGCGACGTCTGTTGTAAATGAACCGAAGAAGTTTACCCGAGGCATTTCGTGCAGTGCTTCTCACATTAGCAGATATATATGGAGCATAATATACTGCAGGAGATTCTTTACTGAATATTTCCTGGATCTCTAGGGACCAACCAAGCAGCTGCGTATTGCTTATTATAATTTTTGGGTTTGTCTCCAATATGGGAAGGATTAGTAACCGTACTAATAAATTTCTTTGAGTGTCAGTCAATTTGCCCAAATTCTGCCCCTGCGCTAATATTGCTTTTCCATCTAGTGAACAGTGCAAAGTTTTTAGAACCTGGAATCAAAGAAAAATATTAGGGTATATTTATTAGGTGTGTTACCTATATTTATTATGTATGTTACCTATGATCAGGTATATTTGATCAAAGTATGTTACTCATTAATATTTTTAATCTGGACTAATATTATGAAGAGAAGATTTGTACTTTTGTAATGAATAAACTGAAAAACTACTTGACCAATTTAAAAAATTATTTCACCATTAACGTAACCTATGTTACATTGAATAATTTTTGAAACAAGACTAACATAGTCATTACATCTACGGAGAGTTAAATAAAAGCAGGTAAAATAGCTTTGCTTACATATCCTGGCTGTGTGTAATCAACTTGTTGATAATTTTCCTTGTTCATAAAAGTCTCTTTAGTAGCTTGAAGCCCTGGCTGATCAACACCTTGCACAATTTGCCAACTACCTCCTGGTTGTTGTTGAGATGTCTCTTCAATAGCCTTAAATTGTATTATTCTTGGCTTCGCTGAATGTGGTGTAGAACTTGACGGAGTTAATGTTTTATCTAAGTTGTATACTTCTGTGGTGGTTGCAAAGCTATTTGGGGAAGCCTCAAAGTAGGTTGAATCCTTTAACAGTCTGCCAATGCTGCCAAGAGATGTGTCCAATTCTGTATTTACATCAAGCAGAGAAAATGAAGCATTATGCTCATGCACCTGAAAACGATATAAAAAATATTGTAAATTAAGTTTAAAAATGTTGAAACACAGACTTCTAACCAAACGGCAGAACACATTTTGATAAAATTTCTATAGTCAGACAGTAAAAATCCTTGGAGTACACAAGCGCCATAGGGTCCCGTTTTACCCTTTGGGTGCGGAACACTAAAAAAGATTTTATCAATTCGGCTCATAATTGATGAAGTTATGCCATAACAAACATAAAAAAATATTCATAATAAAAATGAAGACAGTTAAAAATACAACCGAATTGAGAACATCGTCTTTTTTTCTTTGAAGTCGGTTAAAAACATGGTAAAGTGGAATGCAAAATAATTACATAGTGGAAAGTATAAAAATTAAATTAATTAGGGCATGGATAGAAAGGGACATTAAACAACAAACGCACCTCTTGCTGTCCTGGTGTGTTTAAAGACGCCACTTCAAGTTTCCAATTTTCTAAATTTGCCCGAAACCTGGCCCTGTCACCCGGTATAGGTAGCAACTGTGTTATTTCATCATGCGAAAGCAACCTTAATGTCCCACCATCAATTCTGCCATCTTTGGGTAAGTAGGTAAATAAGTTAGTTTCATAAAATAGACCGAGTTGATTTAGCAAAGTTAGTGATAGTGTGTTCAGAAATTAATCTCACGACACATGCGGGAAGTCAGTGGATGGAGAGGGCTCGGAATCGTTCATCCTGAAAACGTATACTTATGGGAGGCATGTATATGTCCAGCAGTGGACTTCTTCAGGCCTAAGATGATGGATGATCTGAAGGGGTCTAGTACAAAATGTAAGCGGCCTTCCGGGTGCGGATTAGAAGTTTTCTGATATGGCGCCTTCAAATTAGCCGCGCTGCAGCGGCACTGCGCACGAGGATCGTATGGAATGTGCGGCCGTGACGCGCGTTTTTTTTACATAGGTACTATTTACAAAGCAGCGCGGCACCTTGCGGCTAATTTGAAGGCGCCTTAGGACGTTTTCTGGATAGAAGTCCCATTACGTGCCGCTGATTAGGAATGTCATTTTTTTTTTGTAGATAGTACTCACTAATAGAGGGCTTTTTGCAAATTGCCCAGCTCCAGAAATTCACGGTTTACGAGATATAATTGTTTAAAGTTCCATTAAAATTGGTCAATAACACGCCATTTGTATATTTTGAGGTTGGATAAATTGACATGTTAGACGTCAAAGTTGACATTTCACGTTTCGTTATTGGTAAAAGTGAATTTTAGTAACTTTTTTGTCGTGTTTTTGAATAAAATATAATTTATTTTTAAATATTTAAATATTTTCGGATGTACTATGAGTGACTTGGATGCAAGAGCGAGCGAAGCGAGCTCGGGACTTGGGGCACCCCGACACGGACAGGTTAGGTTAGAAGGGGATGGCGGGGTCGATTGAGCGAGCGAAGCGAGCGAATAGACCCCGCCATCCCCTTCGTGGTTATTTTTTTTTAAAACCACCCAGAAGTAGGAGCCCCGCGAAGCGGGGCTCCGTCGACTGGGCTTTAAGGGGTTAGGTTCCAAAAAAATGTTTTTTTCTCAAGAATGGTGCGTCGCCTTTACATGGGAGTGGTGCCAGGGCACAGTGGGCACCACCCCCTCACCCTTCCCCTGTCAAACGACACAAAATTTGTACCCGTTTCGCGTTTTAGCGCTATTCTAACCTCAAAACTTTGACCATGGATATCTCGGAAACCATGGGGCTCCGAGACATGGGAGTTGTACTGGGGGGTAGCCCCCTCCCCCCCCCTCCCCCCCCCACCCCAGCCCCCCTTGAAATCGACGGCACGTAATGGGACTTTTAACCCGTTTTCTGATGATATGTACCTACCCGACCCTATAGATTCAGAGGAAAAAAAAATTTAGCTTTGATTTTTGTGACCCGGTGAGGAGAGTAGGTACATATTTATATATATGTAGTTATTGTTGATCGAAGTAAGTAAATATTAAAGAAATTCCAAATACCTTTAAATGTGGTAATGTATTCGGACAAGCCCCAATTCATTAATAAATCTCTAGTTAGCTTATCCATTTCAAATTTTCATCATGTTCCTTCTTGTCCGTAAGTCGTGTGTGTTGCGACAAAATGGCGATTATGCTGGCGGCGGCGGCGGCGGCGTAAAGCGACTTGCAGTTTAGTAGATACACTGTTATGTAGGTAAGCTAACACTCAACACATTTTAGTTTAATTTTATTAATTTAATCCCCCCGTGCCACACTCATTTCGAATGTGACACGGAGGGAGCGAGCGAAACCACACGAGAAACTACATATTTATTTTTTATTACGTACGCTTGGTCCAGCCGACCGATGCGAACGGAATGAACGAATCGAACACATATCCGGCGCGCGGGGTGACCAACCCAAGCCAGATACAAAATACATTGTAAAAAATACAAAACATTAAATAAAACCTTGTAATACTTGACATTCGTTTCATAAAAATAACAAAACGAATTGTCAAAAACATTGTTTCGATAAAGTTAGTACACTCATTTGTAGAAATTAATAGTGTCTTGTAATGACATGTACAATGTAGGTAGCTAGCTACGGAACTAACTACGTTTTGTTGCTACAATTACAAAACTGTTTAGTAAGATCAAGTATTAGTAGTACATGTTTTGTTGAAATAAGTAATAGTCTAGTCATTGCTAATGACGTCAGACATGAGCCATATTTTTGTGGTAATTACAAAACGTATTACTAGAAAATAATAATGTACAAAATGTGTTTTGTAGAAATAGGTAACAGACTAGTAATAGCTATTACGTCAGATATGATTTCTAATTGAGCCATATTTTTGTGGTAATTACAAAACGTATTACTAGAAAATAATAATGTACAAAATGTGTTTTGTAGAAATAGGTAACAGACTAGTAATAGCTATGACGTCAGATATGATTTCTAATTATGGTTGGATTTACAAAACATTTTACTGGAAAAAAATATTGTATTGCTACTATTACAAAATCAACATTTACTAAAACCGATTGGTTGCGATTACTCCATGACCATTGCTTGAATGACTAAACACCTGTCGAAAATACTACATTTTGCTAAGAAACACAAAAAAAAAAAAAACTAAATCATTTTGCAATTACGACACAAAATTTTCTCTCCGTGTAAAAACCTTCCTCTAGAACTACTTTCACCATTGGTGAAAACAGCATGAAAATCGGTGAAGTAGTTTTTGAGTTTTTGAAGCGTACACAAACCAACATAACATTTATATATATATAGATAGCATACCGTTTTGGTACGGAACCCTTCATGTGCGAGTCCGACTCGCACTTGGCCAGTTTTTTATGTTATCTTACATTCTTTAATTGTTGTGCTTAACGTGTCATCCAATGTGTCTAAATAAATAAATTATTATTATAATTTGAACTTCTGTCACAGACGGAAGTAAACGCTCCGGAAAACGGACTCTGTAGAAGTATCTGTCAGTGTCCGGTATCCGCTGCCATTCCACAATCTGCCTGTACCGGTTTTTTTTAACAAGGAGTGCATTACAATTACCTTTAATTTACGAAGTTTATTACAAATCGGCATTTGATCGGTCATTGACGGTACGGTTGGCACAGTGGCTGAGCGATTGGACTGCTGCGCTGCGTGTCGCAGGTTCGATCCCCGCACGGAACAAATATTTGTGCGGCCTACAGATAATTGTTCCGGGACTGGGTATTTGTGAATCTAAATTTAAATGTTTGTGAACGCAACCACGATACAGGAGCAATTCCTAATGTGGGGGTTGGAACTGTCAGAAGTGTCCGGCAATGGAAGACGAGGTTTCGTGTAGCCGAAGACAATATCAAAAAATGGAGCGAAAATAAGGTACTAATCTCAGGTACTAATTTATACACCTTTACTACCCGCTCTGCCAAAGGCACTACAGCCCAAACTCTATATTCGGTGGTCGTTCTTACCTGTATAGGGGTCATGCACAGACCAACTTTCAGCTTTTATAAAATAATGAAGGTCTGGCCGTCGTGGGCTCTAAGGCTAATATTTTGCCACCAGCAATTTGAATCTTTTTGTCTCAATAATCTCAAATTGTTTACAGGTGCCAACTACGGTCATCACGTGCGATCATGGTCCCACAGTGGCGCGGGTGGGCCAGCCAACTTGGGCCACTGCTTCGTTGCAGTCAACCCCGAATGCTTCGCTCCTTGCTTCGGAGATCGCCTCGCTGACTCCATAACACATTGGCGGCAGTTGGACGCAGTGAGTATCATTGTTTTTTTTTAATTAAATCCTGACTACCTACGTATAGTTTTGGGCCTAAAAATCTTTCAATAACGTACTTACCAGTCAGAACTTTTGATTCAGAGGTTTCATTCGTCGTCTTTGGATATATATGCGACTGTGCTTTTAATAAAAGATAACGCAGTTAATCGAATGGTGCTGAATCTAATAAATCCTAACTGGACCTAAATACGAATGGAAAGTAATTGGTAATAACAGGTAAACTACGAAACCCCTAACTGCTACGACAGAAAAGCGCTGTCAACTTGGTACAGCGACTGTAGAGGCGCCAGCTCAAGCATCCAACCAACAAGTCCTACCAATCAACTTTTTTTTTTGTGGGTGGCAAATCATCAAATTATTTTTCCGGCTCTGGGCAGAGTGGTAGGGAGTGTCAGACTTCTACTGGCTAAGAACCACCCATGTTCCTTCTTAGCCCTTTGTGCCGAGGCCGCGGTATATCTTTCGAACAACCTTAAACCTAGTAATTTTATGCGCTGGCATCTGTACGACTCTGTGTCTCACGGTATACAACAAAGATTAGCCCTCGTCAACACCATACAAATGGCAACCTATAAAGAAGATTTACTTAGTTTTATTGCCATGGAATTCCGCAAAGTTACGCCAAATACCATAACTTACCGTATCTCTGTTTATCTTTACAGACGGATCCCAAGCTACCCGTGCTGGCTCCAGGAGACCAAGAAAAGAAGTCAGCGGCAGAGACCGACGCTCGAGGATACGTGACGTACGTCAAGCAACAAATCGAGTCATCTGCTGCGCTCGCCGAGAAACTCCAGATAAGGCCCATGAAGGTAGAAATGGACTGATGGAGAAATGTATATTGTGCTAGTACTGCTAGTATAACTAAAAATTGTTTATTTAAGGATATTGCATTTGTTATTGTTATTTTGATCTTATTTGTTGATTAATGATTAATTTTTTAATTAATTAATTTTTTAATGATTTAAGACTTCTGGTGATGCTGATACAGATACTGAGGTCTAAAAGAAAAGCAGACCGCAGAAAAAATATTGTGTATTTGTGCCAATTGGCAAATCTAAAATTGAAACTGCGTCTGCTCAGATGTGCACCGGCTGGCACCGGCACTAAAAGTGCCTACTAGGTATTATTATATTGTACCTAGGTGTAAACTTAGTTCGGGACCACATAGCTGTGATAACTAACTGAATGTGCCTTCGAAATGATTGATGATCTTGAATAGGTACCTAATAAGGAAAAGGAATAATAATATGTTATTTTTTAATAAATATAAATAAGATTTTTAGATACTTACTCGCATCTTTTATTTTTATGCCCATGCCAGACAGTCAGTACCTAAGTAGGTGCTTTTGGAAGATATTTGTCAATGTTTTCGTAGTAACACAAATAGGTACCTACGGATGAAGTATAAAGATTCGTCTCCGTCAGAATGGCTGTTTGCCTGTGGCTTTGGTCTATGAGAGTTGATTAGAAAATTGCTACATAATTGCTTATATTTGCTACATTTAATAAATAATTGCTACATACTATATATATTTAGAAATAACATTTTTTTTTGTACAGCCATCCTGACGTTTGGTTGGCTGGTCGCCTCCTAGTTTAAAGCCAAGCATGCAGAGTTTCCCGAAATGTGTTGCGTCAATAATTGCTACATATTTGCTTAATTTATCTAATTTAGTTGTATCTTCAAACATATGTTAAATAAAGGATGTAGCAATTATTTTAATTATCCCAAGGAAAAGTGCCTGATAAAACAATAAAGGCAAATAGGGTCGTTTCGCCGGTTTCGCGACCACCTTCAGTAGGCGACCACTTGACGTACTAAGTTTCTTTAAAACAAGATAATAGTATTTGTAGAGGTAACACAAATCAATAAAAAACCTAACGTGCTTTATAAATAATTATGAAATAAGAATTTACACAGTTTGAAACAAATGGGCTAACCCAGAACCGAAAAAATGTTGCTAAAGGCGCGTTTTGATTCAGTGGTGAGAAAACGTACCGCAAGTTAGAAAAAAAATAGCACGGCGCGCGGCGCTCAAAGGTAATTTTTATTACTTATTTCATGTTTTACACACAAGTTAGATGTTAAATTGTACAACCGATAAGTTTTCGTTTTTATTTAGTTGTATTTTGCTATTTTTTAAGTTATTATTAAGATAAAATCAAGTGGTCGGTAACCGAAATGCTTATTTATCAAGAACGTTAAATAGCGACCATGTGGTCGCAAACCGACGAGAATGGCATTATTTATTTTCTATCAATATGACCCTATTGCTTTGTACAGGACTGTTACAATTTTGAATGTAACATTTTAGAAGCTTTTCTTTGTAGTTATTTAGTAAGCGACCACCACTTTCTTTGAAATTACTATAAAAACGGGATGCTAAACAGGTGGTCGTAAACCAAAATAATCGAAATAAAGACGTTGGTTTCCGACCACCATAATTTAGTATGAGGGAAATAACGTCGGAATATTTTATTTTTGATAAAAACAAAATTAAATTATTTTATATTACTTTTTTTATATGGAGTTCCCATATAATTCAGAGTCAACGAAAAAAAAGAAAAATACAGTCCGGTACACTGAAGAAGCCCTGAAAAAAGCTCTTGATGATATCCGAAAAGAAGGGAAGGGACCATATAAATGAATAATATAATAATTAATACATTTTTAAAGCGATTATAATTGTTTTAATGGCATTTTTTCATATTAAAATAGTGGTCGCAAACCAACACACTGGTGGTCGCTAACTGATTAAAGTGGTCGGTAACCGACGTTTTCGCTATATTTTCACTTTTTCAGCATTTTATAAATATTTTTGTATGAATGTACTTTATTTTATGTTTTTGTATCCAAACTAGACTATATTTGGGACAAATTCACATTAACATAAACTATTTTGCGTGTAGACAACATTTTTTTTTCTTCATCATAAGTGGGCAACTCAGCTAACTGGTCGCTAACCGGCGAAACGACCCTACTTAGTTATGTTGTAAACCGATTCAACATAACTAAGTATTTGCCTTTATTGTTTTATCAGGCACTTTTCCTTGGGATAATTAAAGTAATAGCTACATCCTTTATTTAACATATCAACTAAATTAGATAAATTAAGCAAATATGTAGCAATTAATACTAAATATATATAGTATGTAGTAATTATTTATTAAATGTAGCAAATATAAGCAATTATGTAGCAATTTTCTAATCAACTCTCATAGACCAAAGCCACAGGCAACCAGCCATTCTGACGGAGACAAAGATTCAGCTGAAAACGCGTTTATCCGTTTATCTCCACAATATTCACAAATAAATCAACCATGTAGGTTGAATATGGCGCTGTCAGCCAAGGCTTCTGCAGCATTGCTACTGGCCGTTAATACCTATTACCAACAGATTTAAAAAAAAACTGTCACAGAAGATCTTTGGTTGACAGCAAATACAACACCAAGCTGAAAGCCTGTGAACTTCTTCTGAAGCCTCGTTCTTCTTATCGGTTCTAATTTAAAGAGACCACAGAGTACATTGTATATATTATTATCCAAAGTGACTTCTGTCGCTATTAACTAATTAGGAGTAATTTTGGGTGAAAATCCAGCAACTCCTGGAGACTCCCAAAAGACGAGCCGTAATCTTCGCGGATCCCGTGCAGGTCGGTAGTAGTTAAAAATTTCTTTGAATTATTGATTTGATACCGCGGTGATTCCGTGCTGTGTCTGATGCAACTGTCTTTCGTAGTGGTTTATCGACCTGCTGGACCTAATTCGAACCATCAAGTAGACCGTAAAGACTGCCCCGTTGGTCTAGTAGTTACAAGCGCGACTGCTCTGCAAGACGTCCTGGATTCAAGCTCCAGGTTAAAGAAAAGTGTTATTGGATTGTCCCATTAGGAATTTACTAAATGGCAGCCACGGAGATGCCCTGTTGATGGCAATATCAGATACTCGCCCCCTATTACATCGATCTTAAACGTAGCCTAGGTAACTGCAATGACGTAATGGGTTAATGGGAAGACCTCTGCCTAGCCCTTCAGGGATTACAGACAGTGATGTTATATTATTTAAGATCATGAAACGACATTTAGTAGATGATCATGACATGAGCGCTAAAGGATCTACGCGCGACATTGCGCGGTCTTATTGACAAAGGAAACTATTACACTATGTTGATTTCATTGATTTTTATACCGATGTCCTAAGTATAAGAACCTATTCTTTTAAGAGGCTAAATGCATCGATAAGACCAGGTGTCCAGGAAGGAACCTAGGTGCTACGTAGGATTAAGCTAAGTTATGATGTCACTCACTTTGAATTAGAAGCGTGGTATCATCTGGTCTACCATTTTGGTTTCAATAGATAACTCGTGATGCAGAAAGTGAAGGTGAAGGAAGTTTTGCGCTTCGTGGCAGACTGTGTGGTGGCCGCTGGAAGTCCTCGTGGGCCAGCACAGCAAATGGCCGCATTGCTCGTAGCCGCCGACAGTTGCGGCCATCGCACTCATGGATTAAACAGGTTAAGTAAGTGTTTTGTACCAATTCAATAGATTTAGGTAGGTAAACACTGTCTCACCCACAAGTGGCCACAAGTAGTCGGGTAGCTGTCAACTGTCATTCACCAGTCCCACTCTCACGTTTAATCCGTCTGCCTTCAACGCAAGAGTGAACAGGCAATAAAAATGAATAGATGAACCACATCCTGGACTGCGGTTTAGTGACGCTGCGCGCTGATAACATTAACCCGACTACAAGCGGACACTATCTCGACGATATGTTTTCATATCCAAATGAGCCTTGTTTGAAATCAAAAGACGTAGCATGGTTCTTGTTACGCGAGATTATCAATTTGTTGACCTTATTTTAGCCATAATATGAATATATGATGCAACGACGGGAGGGGACGCCCTAGAAAGACAAACATACACTGATCATTGGTGACGTTCCTCAGAAAGGACAGGTGCGTAGTACCTACCTACTCGTAACCGGCGTGCGTGTATGACCATGTATGAAAGTGGACGAGGCAAAAGGAGTTTGTAAGGATCGTAGCAGGTGGCGTTCTGTGGTTTCTGTCTACCCCCATGGAAAAGGGCGTGAGTTTATGACGTATATATGTATGTACAGTGCGATCAAATTATCTTGGCAGGTCTGAACATAGGCTCTGCGAACTTTTACGCATGTAAATTTGTGAAGAAAACTGTTATTGCCAGATAAACCAATACTTAAGAGGAAATGCGAGTGCTGTCTCTTTCTACTATCGCTGTCTCTCTCCGTCCTCCTGCCCTCAAATTCGTGCGATAAGGACAACTGTAGAAAAATGTTAGAATTCGAGGTTTGGCTCTCGCCTGTTTCCTCCTCCAATATTGAACCAATTTAAAAGATATTTTAGACAATGAATAAGGAGGTTATATACTACGCCGCTATGTTTTTCTTTTTTCGTTAATAGTTGTCTTTGTACACTAGGACTCTGTTAACAGCGATCTAAACAAGCAATTTTGAGCATTTTTTAAGGGTTCTAGTGCTTATAAAAATAATTTATCACCAAAAAGGAAAACATAGGGGCATAGAAATAGTTAAGTAATATTTATTATTCTGTAAAAAACCATTGCTCTAGGGTCATTAACCAAAAAGAAAACAGGCGAGACCGTTTGTATGGAGAAAAGACCACTCGCGTTTCCTCTTAAACGATCAGAAAATATCTAATCTAAACAGTGAGAAATACAAATAAAATCAATATCATAACACTTTTATACATTAGTTGTAACAAAATGACCTGCACGAAGTTCGGACCTGCCAAGATAATTTGATCGCATTGCAAGTATATATTTATCCTCGACTTGATTGTCGAGCGTACGTTAGCTGGGCTCATGACGCAAAACGCAAATAGGACGTGGTAAGCACGATAGCTTATTTCCTATTTGAATTTTCATGAGCTTGACAGTTCACTGACTCGATACATTCAAATCTAAAAGCTCGAATCATCATTTTTCTACGCACGGTCCTACGTACACCTACCTAAACTTAACTATAACTTTCTCATCTAATTATTATTTATAATTTCAATCATTTACCATGATTTGATTATTCTAATCCGTAACGTAACAGAACGCTACATCCTCGACATACAGACCGGGAGGTGCCAACCATTCAACACACCCAAGATAATAAAGGAGACTGCAGCAACGGCGTGGGTCGATGGTAACAACGTAATGGGGGCCACAGCTGCTCACTTCTGCACCGACTTAGTACTAAAAAAGGCCAAAAATGCCGGAATAGCATGTGTATCAATAAAAGGTAAGTCTTTAAGACCCGGTTTCCACAAAAAAGAGCGCAGAGGAGACCTCATCGAACATTCACATTAGATGATAGTTACATCAGTTAGCAGCGGTGGCCCAATGGTATCGGCCCCGACTTACGAACAGAAAGAAGGTCGTGTGTTCGAACCCAGGCAGACACATTACTTTGTGTAATTTTTTTCATCACCTCTACTCTCAAAACGGTGAAGAAAAACTTCTTGAGGAAACCGGCATGTCTTAGAACCAAAAATTCGAAGACAAGTGACATTCACATTTACCAACCCGCACTGGGCCCGCGTGGTGGATCCGCCTATCCCTCTTCTAGAGAGGAGGCCTGAGTCCGTGCAGTGGGAACATTATAGGCTGATGATGATAGTTACATCGCGTATTTGTCGAATCTGCAGTGCAAGTACGTAGCACTCGATTCGCTTCGATTCGATAAATCTGACAGTTATTCTCGATAAAATGAGTTTTTATCGAATCGAATCGATGTCGCAAGTACGTAAATAATATTTTAACGATCGGTAGATAACTCTAAAATTTAAACGATTTTATCGAAAATGCAAGTACGAAACGACATTTTGACAGTTTGACATTCCGCCCACGATAAATCTTGTCGACGCGTGTTACGTACTTCCAAATTCGATAACAAGCTCGATAAAACTGACAACGATAACGATCTCGATGTCTTATCGATGCAAAGTTCGTACTTGCACTGCTGGCTAATTTCCCACCTGCTGCGGCTGTCACTCCTTTGATGGAACACAATGATAACGCACTTAGCTTTAATCAGCCCAACTCAGCACGCATGAACTGGCAAATCTTCATACAAATCTCCCCTAACTGATAATCTCGTCTTTCTAGGGTCCAACCACTTCGGTATAGGTGGCTACTGGTCCAAAATATTGTCAGACAACGGGATGATAGGCATGACTTTCACTAACGGTTCACCTTTAGTAGCCCCCACCAGGAGTACAAAGGTCAGTTCAACTAGCAACAAAAATAAATATCTAACAGGTTGAGCGTGAGTGCTAAAAGATTTTGTTTATGGAAAGTGGCGTAATGCAATTAAAATTTAACCAGGAAAAACAGCTTCTGGTAGTAGGGAACTAACATACTTTCCAGCTGAAGGATTTGTGTAAAAAATCGTGGCTTCCAATAGCCCCTAAGTCCAGCTTCAAAAGTTCAATTCAACGCTACTTAGCAGTCTTAAATTTCACAACCTTTGCATGGTGACGCCATGCCTTTTTGTAAATGCAGTGTAGGTATTTATTATGTACCTATAATAGGTACTTATCCTAAACAAGAAGATGTGTAGTACTTAACAACAAGTTGATGTGTGTAATGTGTGTGTAGCACTACTGTGTAGATGTGTGTTAACAAGCGCCAAACTTTGTCCCATTGTAGGGTGCATTGGGCACGAATCCCATGGCAGTATCGGCTCCGGGTCTGCCTTCAACAGGACCATTTTACCTCGACATTGCTATGGCTACCGTGGCTTTCGGAAAGGTATAATAACCCATAAATAGACCATACTGTAAGCACCATACAGTATCACATATACTTCAGGTACGCGGCCATGTGCTGACATGGCAACATGGCACAGCAGGCTTTAGAAAAGGTCCCTCGTCGGTCAAGTCCATTGCGCCATATAAACACCCACATGGCTATAAGGCACCTACACGGCTTGCTCATCCTAGTAGCAAAGCAATGCCCTCATAACATTAGGTACATTTATGTATTCTATTGTCCATGTCCATGTACAGACACCAGCACATCAAGATACCCGAAACTGTAAAATTTTCGTAATCAACCTTGAACATAATGCTTCGATTCAGTTGAGTTTGACGGATTGTAGTAGCTTGATTTGCTTAGGTATGTCTCTACCACAATTCCACAAAACGTTATTCTTCGAAATTCATAACATCTCAGTAAAAAAAACTATAACTAGTAGTAGGTACCTATCCGTCAGTTTGTTTTTAAAAATATATTGGACACTGTCATATTTTTTATTTTTTCTCGTCTATGTACAAAAAATGAAGACTCGTGTGACGTCACGTTGCAGTAAAAGGGTTGTGAATAAAACTTTTATTATTATTATAGTACATTTTTACCGGCCAGTGACGTCAAAAGCCCCTACTCATGATTTTTAACGCGTTTTATCTTCGTCAATTTTTATTAATTTGATAAAACAAAAAACACATCCAATATTTTTCGATAATCTAACTGACGGACTAAACAGTTTTTTTTTGCCAGGAAACATCCCTATTCTTATGGTCTCACTATGAATTTTCAGATAGAAGTATGTAAGCAACTTGGTAAGAAGTTGGAAAGAGGCTGGGCGATAGGGCCCGACGGAAAAGAGACACTGGACCCGGACACGGTGGGTACCTACCTACACCTACTTTCAGTTTTGGTTATCCAGACTGTTGAAAGCTAAATGCCAAAAATCTATTGAATTCCCATAACATTTCTGAAATAATTTCTTGTACCAGCCATTTTACTATGATATACTGAAATCACCCTCATCAGTCTTTCCTTTACACCCTATATCCTATACACTAACACCCGTAAGTACTTATCTCTATACAAGTCATAGTGATTAGGTAGTATTTTTCTCTCTATATTAGTAATTCCTTGATGTTAGAACTATCAAACGTTAGAATTCTTAGGTTTGCTTTTATTGACGGTTCTTACTTCGTTTAAATTCTTGCCCATTGCATAAAAATGTTTGCATGTAATTACTTAAGTCCAAGTAATTACTTTAACTTGACTATAAATACGGATGTTACTGCTTTAATGATTACTTAGGCCAATCACTTAGTAAAGGTTTTGACAGTTTTGTCATACAAAAGTATGTCAAATCTTTACTAAGTGACGGCTTAAGTAATCATTAAATATCTTTGAGTACCGCAGTAAGACTTATATCATAGAGATACCTACTATAGTAGGTGCATCCTTTGTCTGAGCTGTTGTTCACGAGCAGCTCGTGTTGAGGTGGTCGAGTCTTCTTCAATGAAACTAGTGTTTCGAGAATACTGAACTATATTATTTCTGCATATTTATATCTTAGGTAAACCCTTTAAAATGATGTGTTCTCGCTTGGGAGATCAATGCTGTGTGCGCCCCTCTGTTCCCCCCTGCTCCCGCGCTGGTGTGATCCGTTTCACAGCGTGTTCATCCTTCTTCTATCCTTTATCCAGGCGATGAAAGGCAGCCTGATGCCTCTAGGCGGAAGCGAAAAGTCTTCTGGATACAAAGGCTTTGGGTTAGCAGCTCTTGTGGATATGATGTCTGGAATGCTGTCAGGTAAACACTGTCAATTTGATTGTATACGTCAGCACTTGATTACGTAAGTCTATATTCAATGATCCTAACCTATTACAAGTGAAAAGAACGGTGACAAAAAAGAAAACATAATATATTCTTAATTCCAACCAACTCTACTAAGTAGGTACCTAGCTGGGAAAATAGTTATCATCACAATCATTACCTATATCTATCTACGTGGAACCCAGCTGGGCTATCTCCAAATAAAGTAGAGGTAGAAGCTTTGTTACACTCCCACAACATAGACATACTACTAGTGCCAGAATCTCATACAACCGCAAGCAGTAGTGTTAAAATACAAAATTACGACATCTACTGCACTGATCATCCAGATGGTACTGCACATGCCGGAGCGGCTATAGTAGTAAGGTCTAATATCAAACACTATGAGCAACCACAATTCAAAACTGAGCACATACAAGCAGCTACCATTGCAATCGAAGATTCGAAGAAACGGAACATTTAATGTATCTGCCATTTACTGCCCTCCCAAACATAAACTAAAAGAGGACCAATATGATGATTATTTTAAAACCCTCGGCAGTTAGGCACCCGCTTTATAACCGGAGGTGACTGGAATGCCAAAAATGTTCATTGGGCATCCAGACTTACTAATACAAGAGGAAGAGAGCTCAAAAAGAGTATAGACAAAAACCATCTTAAGACAATCTCCACAACGGACCCCACTAACTGGCCCACAGACCCAAACAAACTCCCTGATGTCATAGACTTTTTTATTGTAAAGGGACTATCCAGGCTTTTTCATAATGTAGAGACAAGCCTAGACGCAAACTCTAACCATGTTCCTGTAATACTGACAATTGGCACCACGGTCATAAACACTGAAAGAAACCCTAAATTGTATAACAGGCACACAGATTGGAGTTCATTTCGCGAATGTGTGGAAGACGGGATCAACCTCAAAATACCATTAAAAACTGAGTCGGATATCGATGTTGCTGCAAGAAAGCTCACCTTGGTAATCCAAGAAAGTTGTTGGAAGTCAACTCCAGAAGCCAAAGAACGATCACCTCAAAGTAATAATAATAATAATAATAATTTTATTTAGGTTCATAAAAAAAAAAAATTGTAGTAAGTACATGAGAAATTTACAAAGTGTGCATCAATAATAATTATACATGTTTAGGTACAAGCCAACAGCTGGGTGAATCACTGTTCTCCTAGCTAGATTACTGAGTAATCTGTATTTAGAAGAAACAGTTTCGACTCCCTATTTGAGTAACACAATTGTCATGTATTATACTATTAGCGCTTATAATATTAAGCAAAAACACAAAACAAAAAATATCTAAATCTTAAAACTAATATTAAAAAAGTAAAGTATACTCGGAAACCATACGGTCAAAAATTATGGAAAAAAGAAGATTGCGGCGAATATGGCACACAAGTAGGCACCCAAATGACAAAGCGGCACTAAACAAAGCTATTAAAGAACTTAAAACTCTTATAACTGAAGCAGATGAGGCCGCTTTAGATACGTACTTGGAAGGACTCACAGCTACAAAAACGACTGACTACTCATTGTGGAGAGCCTGTAGAAACCTGGATCGACCCTTGCACCACAAACCACCGCTTCGGAACCCAAATGGAACCTGGTATAGATCTGATCAAGACAAAGCTGATGCATTTGCGTACCATCTCAGCAATGTATTTAAGCCCAATAACCCGAGACCAAACGCGGATGAATCTGATATCGACATTGTCCTCAACCAAGATCTTCAACTAGATCTACCCCTAAAGTTGGTAACGCCTAAGGAGATATGTAAAAATATAAACTCAATGGACAACAACGAAGCTCCGGGTTATGATCTTATTGACAAAAAAGTCCTCAAAGAACTACCTCGAAAAGGAATTGTGTACCTCACCATACTTTTTAATGCCATTCAACGAGTAGGCTACTTCCCAGATATATGGAAGGTATCACAAGTAATAATTATCCATAAACCCGGTAAACCGATGCATGATGTCACCTCATACAGACCTATCAGTCTCCTACCTATTATGGCTAAGCTCTATGAAAAGTCCCTACTACACAGAATGTTAAATGTTCTCAATGAGAAGTCCATAGTCCCAGACCACCAATTCGGATTTCGAAAAGAACATGCTACCATAGAACAAGTACATAGAGTGTGCAGGACTATCAGAAAATCCTTTGAGAGAAAAGAGTACTGCTCAGCTGCTTTCCTTGATATACAACAGGCCTTTGACAGAGTCTGGCACAAAGGTTTGCTTTTTAAAATAAAATCCTTGCTACCTCATACATTCTATGGTGTACTAAAATCCTACATTACAAACAGAATATTTCAAGTGAGAGAAAATCAATCCACCTCGGGATTCCACGAAATATCCGCAGGAGTACCACAGGGCTCGGTCCTTGGACCTGTTCTGTACACCTTGTTTACTTCCGATCTACCACAGAGCTCTGAGATCACAACTGCTACCTTCGCGGATGACACTGCCCTAATTGCTTCACACAAATGTCCAACGCAAGCATCCCGCATATTGCAAACCAGCTTAAATGATACTGAAGAATGGCTAGCTAAGTGGAGAATTGCCGCCAGCGTATCCAAGTCTGTGCACATCACATTTACTCTCTGCAAGAAAGATTGTGACCCAGTCACCCTAAACGGCAGTCAACTCCCGCACCACGAGTCTGTGAAGTATTTGGGCATGCATCTTGACCGCAGACTCACATGGCGGAAACATGTCGAAACAAAAAGAGAAGAAATTAACTTGAAATACAGAGGTCTTTCCTGGCTTCTAGGAAGAAACTCAAAACTGGCGATAGACAACAAACTCCTCTTATACAAGGCTATACTAAAGCCAATCTGGACATACGGCATCCAACTTTGGGGATCAGCCAGCGCCTCCAACATAATGAAAGTGCAAAGGGCACAAAACTATATACTGAAACAAATATCCAACGCACCATGGTTTATTAAGATAACAGAAATCCATGAGATTCTGAATATACCTTTGGTTAGAGAGGAGATAAACTCGCATGGCGATAAGTACAAATCTCGACTACTAAAGCACCCAAATAACCTTGCAGGGCAGCTAACCATCCCAGAAAGCATCCGTCGATTGAAAAAGCGACGGGACATTTTCGACCAGAATAGTCAGTGAGAAGAATGACTCAAGAAAGATAGGGCAGACTCTACAGAGAGTCTCCTAACACGCCATCTGAATCATCTCATCTGCTCATAGTCTGATAGACTGATCGCAAGATTAAAATTAAAAAAAAAAAAAACCTATATCTATCTTCTTCTATATATATAAAAGGAGAACTGACTGGGTGACATATCAACGTACGGTCGAAACTACTGGGGCTAGGAATGTAAAATTTTGCACACGGCTTCCTATTATAATGTAGGGGAGCACTAAGAAGGGGTTTTTGGAAATTTAACCTTTAAGGGGGTGAAAAGGGGGATGAAAGTTTGTATGGAAAATCTTATTACTTGTGTTTAGGAATGTGAAATTTTGCACACGGCTTCCTATTATAATGTAGGGGAGCACTAAGAAGGGGTTTTTGGAAATTAAACCTTTAAGGGGGTGAAAAGGGGGATGAAAGTTTGTATGGAAAATCTTATTACTTAAGTACTTGTGTTTAGGAATGGGACATTTTGCACACGGCTTCCTATTATAATGTAGGGGAGCACTAAGAAGGGTTTTTTGGAAATTTAACCTTTAAGGGGGTGAAAAGGGGGATGAAAGTTTGTATGGAAAATCGTCACTTTTGTAGTTGAACCGACATCCACGCGAGCGAAGCCGTGGGCAAAGTGCTAGTCTAAAATATTATCCAATCTAAAAATCTGAACCATCTCTCAAACTTTAGCCGGCCATTGAAAACTAACCCTATAGAACTCAGTGAGTATCTTTTACTAAAAATAAATCTTTATTCCATACAGGTGCCAAATACGGTCACCACGTCCCCAAGTGGTCACCGACTACCAAAATAATTGCAGACATCGGCCAAACCTTTATTGCCATTGACCACAAATGTTTTGCTACCGGTTTTGAAGAACGCGTCTCCGAAAGCATAGAATATTGGCGGAATTTGAAACCAGTGTGTATCTTAATTCCTTTATTCATATCAATACTATATGTATAATAGGGTAGTTGACAAAAAAATCTAATTAGTCCGTCAGATAGATTTCCAAAAAATATTGGACACGTATTTTTTCTTTTTGCTCGTAAACCAAAAATAAAGACGATACAGTGTGCAGTGCTTTGAAAACTCGTGTGACGTCACATCGCACTACATTTTTTACAACGTAGTGCCGTCAAAAGCCCCCACTCGTGATCTTTGACGCGTTATAACTTCGTCAATATTATTAATTTGATAAAACAAAAAACACGTTTCCAATATTTTTCGATAATCTAACTGTCGAACTAAACGGAATCATATTTTTTTTACCCAGGACACATCCCTATTATCATAGTCTTACTGCCCTTATCCCATGTCATTTGGGGTAGGCACAACACGTTTTTTTCTTCCTTCTGCCCTGTCAGCTATCATTTAGTTTCCTTTTTCCTTCATATCACTCCTCACACACTCCATCCATCTTTTCTTTGGTCTTCCTCTACCTCTCCATCCATCACATTTATATTCATCACTTTTTTAGTCACATGCGATCCATCCCTCCTCATCACATGCCCATACCACGACGGTCGATTCCCTTTTAACTTTTCTGTAATTGGCGCAACTTTAAAAAAATTACATATAAAAATATTCCTATAAAGAAGATGGTAATGTTATAGGCATTTAGGCATGGTCTGAAAGAAAAAGGAGTAAATGATAGCGTGACGGTTGACATAAGAGAATGGAAGAAAAAAACGTGTTGTGCCGACCCCAAGTATAAATAGGACAAGACCAGGAAGATGATAAGTTTTATACACTTCCCAGGCCGATCCAAAGCTTCCAGTGATGGCTCCAGGAGATGCAGAAAAGAGGAACTTAGCCGAAGCGGCGCAAACAGGCGAAATTTATTACATCCCGACCACGCTGGACTCCTGCGACAGGCTAGCCAAGACGTTAAATGTCGAACCCATAAAAAGGGTCGAGGTGAGTAAATATCTCGACTGAAATTATATGTACATGACTACATGTTTTTAAAGTTATTTATTTATTTAAACTTCATGCACAAGAGTGGTACATATGCGGACTTAATGCCACAAGGCATTCTATGCCAGTCAACCTTAGGGTCAAATAGGACAGCAGCTGTGGTAGAGTACAAAAAAAAAATAAAGAGAAAACCATTTTGTTATTTATATTGATATACATAAATAGGTACATACTAATACACAATTAGGTATAGATACAGATAGAATATAATAACATAATAAGATAATACATATAAAACAGTCTAAAAACACGAGAAACCTTATAATAATCACTGTGACCAGAGATTTGATTATTAGCAATTTAGTCCGATTTTAAGATACAATTATTAAGGAGTCGATCACATTTTTTTTAAAGTTCTTGAGAAAGATCACAGTAACAAACATCAGCATAGTCGATGATGGTGAGCACAAGTTACGTTATTTTATAATGTAGATGAATTTGTGTTTGTTGTGGTGAAAATGAGATTTCAAAAAGTCTCAAAGATTGTAATTTGGCACCTTAGATCTGAAGAGCCAGTTCAGAGCTCCCTCGCTGCTCTCGAGAAGTCAGGACCCATAGGATCCCTCGTTACGTTGAATGACAGCCGTACCGTTCCGTAGTCTACATGGAACGCTATGTCCGTCTGTCTGTACGTCCGTCCGCACTATACCTCAAAGAAGAAGACCTCCTGGTACTGGATAGCTGTAATTTAGCATGAATATACAAATGAGTTCTATTGTGGGATGTTGTTGGATAAATGGATAGGCTCAAAAAAATATTGCGAGTTTGCTTAAACAATTTTTCGATTACGGGATTCGGTTGTGAACTATTAAATACCTATCGCATCATTGTTATATACTCATCGCGTAAACAATGAAACACCTACCTCGCCTCCCGGTTCTGCTTGTCATCTGTGCATTCTCAGCAGGCGTGAGTGAGAGTTCGAGAGAATTGTCCGTCATACTTCGTAGTAGCTTCGAACACGACCGAACGCGATGTGTTCAATATTTTTCGAATATCTATCTGACGGACTAATTAGATTTTATTTGTCAACTACCCTATTACCCAAAAAAATGCATTGGATCTCCGAGTGTTGCACTCAACATCACCAAGCGCACGTCTTTTGGCATGGCAGCATTATAACCGCCTCCTCCCAGGCTTGGCCGCGCTGCCGTTGATGACAGGAAATATAAAACAATATTATGTATGACTCTTCCACCCATTGAAGTCTTACTTTATATAATATTATAAATGCGAAAGTAACTATGTCTGTATGTCGCACTTTAAAAAAAACTACTTAACCGATTTAAATGAAATTTGGTACACAGATAGTCTAGAGCCTGAAAAAGGACATAGGGGCACATACATAGAATAATATTTTGATATTTTTTTTGGTTTATGTCCAGTAAGTACCCATTTACCGTTTTGTGTGATGTTGTCGGATAGGTCTTTAAAAATATTGCAAAGCAAATTTTTGTTAAGCTCATAGCTACCTAAACCATCTAAACGGGTCGTGTTAGGGCGTGTGAAAAAATTCTTGGTAGTAGCATATACTATGTATTATGTATATGCTACTACCACGAATTTTTTGAACGAAACTAAAAGGGAAACTATCACAGCTAAGTAGGCTTTACAAGTTTGCGATTGTGTGTGGTTCAACATGTACTTGGCCGGTTTTATATCTGTGTCAGTGATATCAAATTCTAGTGCGTATTTTTATTGATTTCAACAAATATTTTTATTTGTTTGTTTCAGATGCAATAGTTAACTTTCAGAGAGGACTGTTCAGCAACTTCAAATGCTGGTGACTACCAGAAATGATGAGGATCTGACTTGCTGTGGGTCGGGGGTTATTGAACTGACAATGGGAAGACCCGTTGGTCTGAGGTGATGGCATGTTGCCAGCATAGTAGCTGTTGTCTTCCTGACATCAAAATGGCTTCTTTCTGTCTTTTCTAACCAAGGTCTAAAGACATGTACTACGATGATTACAGAAAGGGACAAGTAATTCGATAAAAACATGTGGGGTTAACATAATGTAATAGTAAAATCAATATGTAATTTTAATATTTATATATATTATTTTTTTAATATAATTAAGTACCTACCTAACCATTTGAAATCATAATTCCGACACACATAGTTAAGATTAAGACTACCTAGGTATTGTATAGTCTAGTCAACAAGTGCTTTTTTGATGAAGTTTTTTCAGCAGTCTCCGAAAATTATGATTGAGGTGTCATTCGATTTGGAATGGCATCCAGATGATTTTCGAAAAAAAATGAAGTTCCGCTTGCAAAAATTGCAAAAGTTATTAACAATTAACTAAAAAATTGAAAATGGGTTTAGTGTTTTGCAAATATCTCAAAACCTAATTAAAATTTTTCAAATTTGAAATAAGATTCAAAAAGAGGAGGAAATTTCCTAAAGAATGCTCTAACTTTCGGAATTGTAGGACCAATATTAATAACTTTCCGATCGGGTTGAAAATACGCCCGAAAACTGGTACTCCGTCTTGCGCAAGCTACGCTCCATTCGGACCTTTAATGAATAAATGTTATTTAAACTTATTAAATATGAAAATTAAAAATTGAAAAAATTCAGGCGCCTGCAGGATAGATCAATACACAATAATCTGTGATCTAAAAAATTTTATCGCGAATTTTCAACAAGTTATCCATTAATTAATTAACAATTTTTTGTAGCACGAACACTGACATTGCAAGTGCAATAATTATTACACTATTCATCTGAGATTTTATTCCTTTCGTGGAGCTATTTTCCAAAGGTCTTAGATTAGGCTCTCGTTGGAAAAATAAAAAAAATGTTAATTTTCGTTTTTTTATTAACAATTTACTGAAATGAAAAATTTCAAACCTTCATTAGACATTAAAAAAATCTTTTTTTTTATTATATTATTATTGAACCGTTTTTGTATGATCAGAAGCTACTTAAAAATGATTTTTTATATTTTTTATATCCTGTTTTTTTTAATATTTTTATAAACAAATGCGTTGTTTATGAGATAATTTAATGTATTTTTTTAATATCGTAATCTTTGATAATAATCATGATTTTTTTAAAAAAAACCGTTTTAAAAAAAAATGTTTTATTGCCTAAAAACGCATTTGTTGATTAACAATTATTTTCTCCCACTTCTAATTAATATTAAGGTATAATTTTTTTTAAATCACCATTTTTTTTAATAGTAATAGTAATGTTTATTCAAAGAAAACTTAGACATAGCTTACATAATATTTTAACAGGCAGGTTGAACTTAGTGTAAGTGGTGCAGTCATCTGTAGCCGAACTAGGCAGAGCCTGTATTTCGACTATCAGCGCCAAACCCCTCGAGTATTAAACATAATTATAATATAAGTGCCAGTAACATTTCATACCGTATTGTTCAAAATAATTTTAAACATTTTTTATTTTTGTTTAATTAACATTGTAAAAGAAAAGAAAAACACTTTGTGTAGAATTTGCGTGTGGGACCTCTTATTTGTGTTGGATGAGAATGTGCGTGACTGATGTGTAAGAGGATGTGTATGAGGTGTGTGTTGTGTGTTGTGGCGTGTGTTGTGGTGTGTGTTGTGTGTTGTGTTGTGAGTGAGCGTGCGCGCGTTTGTGTGTATGTGATAAGAGATGCTTGTTGTTATTATTACATTACAATGGTTAGGACGCTATGTACAGAAGAAGTTCAGTGTGTTCATAGGTTAGACTTTTTAGGTATTCAGTTAGTTTTTTCTTGCATTGCATTTTTGTTAACGGGTATAAATTAAGGATTCGGTTCAACCTATTGTACAGGAATGGACCAATGGAGTGGGCAAAGCGTTGACCAAATTTAGTTTCAAACAACTGAGTTCTTTCGCACACTATGTCCTTTCTACGTTTTTGGAGGAGTAGTGGGTTGTAGATTAGTTTGCTGTGCTGTAGGAGGACAACGCTCAGTATGTATAACTGTCTCACGGTCATGACCTCCCATTCCGCGTATAATTCTGTGGTAGAGAAACGGATAGGCTTGCACGTCGCAACCTTCAGTACTGCACGCTGGGCGATCTCGATAGACTTCAGAGTTGTCTTTGAAGTGCCTCCCCAGGATGATAGACAATACCTATGTTAGAAGCGATTGACAAAGAGCATAGTATATCTGCTTTAGCAACTTAAAGTCCGCTATGTGCCTCAGGTTTTTAAAGATATAGATTAGCTTTCGTATTCTTCCGCATAGCAGCCTAACGTGTTCCTTAAAATTGAGATTGCTGTCTATGTTAACGCCTAAATATTTCACTGCGTGCACGGCTTCCAGTGAAGGACACTTACAATTTTTTCCAGAGTGGCACTCGTGTGATACGATATTTCGCGTGATGCCATCTCCAGTAATTTTTTTTATGCTAAAGCAGATGTACTTGGTCTTGTCCACATTTAACGTAAGAATATTACTCTGAAGCCACTTTCCCACAATATCAAAACCCCGCTGTGCAGCACCGAAAGCCTCCTCCCATGTATTGGCAGCAAAAGTAAGGGCAGTATCGTCCGCAAAGGAAATGATTTCACCATTTGAGAGGTCAAGACTCGTGAGACCATTTATGTACACAAGGAACAAACTGGGTCCCAGTATGCTACCCTGAGGCACACCGTGTGTGATCTGAAGGTGAGAGCTTTTAAAATTTCCTGCACGAACACACTGAGATCGGCCTGTCAGGTAACTAGCAAAAAGTTGTAGTTGTGTTCCGCGAATTCCCAACTTTTCGAGTTTATCTAGTAAGAGGGCTACAGAAATCGTATCAAATGCCTTTGCGAGATCTAGAAAGATAGTGAGACATTTTTTCTTTTTATCTAAGTTCGAAGTAACAAAATGTATGAGTTTATTTACTGCTTGCTCAGTTGATTTACCTTGTCGAAAACCATATTGATTATCTGAGAGCAGTTTATTTTTTTCTAAATATGTAACTAGTCGTGAATTTATAATTTTTTCAAGTATTTTAGATATTGCTGGTAGAATAGATATAGGGCGATAGTTATTGATACGATTTCTGTCACCACTCTTATAGATTGGACAGACTTCGGCTTTTTTAAGAACTTCAGGGAACACTCCCTTCTGCAGACAATCATTTATGATCTTTGTCAGCGGTGGGACAATGATATTTTTATACGATTTGAGAAATTTATTCGTGATATTATCTCCACCACTGGCACAGTCCGATTTAAGGTCGAGGATGAGGCGTTCCACTTCCTCTTCAGCTGAATCCATGAGAACAAACGAATGCGGACTATTATTAGCTGTGTGTGCATTGGTTTGTGTAGTGTTTACACAGTGCGCGTTTTGTTGGTAAATTTTGTTTGCTAGAGAACTTCCTACGTTAATGAAATAACTATTAACTTCGTCCAAGGATGTTTGAGGAGAGTTTGATAGGGTTAATAGTTCCTTCGGATGGTTTGCTACTTTTTTAGTATTTGTAATCTCTTTTATAGCTTTCCATAGTTTTTTATTGTCCTTTTGTGAATCTTGAAGTAGATTTTTTTCATACTCTAATTTAACTTTTCTTAGCAACTCATTGCAAAAATTTCGGTATCGCGTGTATGTCAGTTTTAAAATGAAATTATTTGGTGCAAGCTTTGATTTCAAGTGCATCTTATCCCTATTTCTTATGCAGCGTAGCAGCCCCTGCGTCATCCAAGGTTTTATGATTTTGTGACGTTTAGCGAGAGTAATATGTTTAGTATTGTTCATAATAGCTTGTTGAAGACGGTCCATAAGGTAATTTAATGATAGATTTGGGTCAGATAGGTGATAAATTGGGTCAAAGTTTATTTTTATAAGATCTTGTTCTAGAGATGTATAGTCTACTTTAGTTATTGTTGATTTTGCATACTGGCGAGTTTCCTTGGCAGTCAACGACAGTAAAACAGGGTAGTGATCCGTTAGGGTAGTTTGAGGTATTAGTGTAGTGACAGGATAATCAGTCTTAACTAACGCATGATCTAGACAGGAACTGCTATCATAGCGGGTGATTAGAGTGTGAGCTGGTAAGAGGCCATGAGAAGCCGCTAAAGTCAGGTAACGTTCCCCACTCAGGTTTATTTTGCTAGGACTAATATCTATGTTGATGTCACCTAATACCAAGATCTGTTTATAGGTTGACACTGTGAGTAGCAATGTGTCTAGGGTTGAAAGAAATAGGTCAATGTTTTTGAATGAAGGGGACCGATAAAAAGCTAGAATCGCAATGCGATTGTCAATTTTTGCGACCAGACAATTACTTTCTTGCGAGTGAGGCTCCTCTACTGTTACGCTAAGGTTTTCCTCATAGTAAATGACTACTCCATCGTTTTGTTTGGGGTTTATTTTAGTCCCGACATGAGAATAACCCGCAAGAGTTGGTATAACTGGACAACTTGAGAGCCAGCATTCGGTAAGTACAATCACGTCACATTTCAGCCTCATTCTTGTTAATAAAACTTCAAGCCCTGGCATGTTACAGCTTATGCTGCGTATGTTTAGCGTGAAGATAAGGAGACGATCAGGGTGCAGAGGTATTAACTTATGACAGTCTTCAAGGATAGTTTCTTGGGATTGCGATACCGACAGTTCATCGAGATTTTCTGTTAGGTTAATTATATCATTGAATTTGACGTCTGTAAAAAATGTTGCAAGAAGTGGTGGTCAAGTTTATAGAATAGTATTTGAAATGCAATGAGAATAGGTAATATAGAACTTCGGTAGGACTTAGAATGGTTTCCGTGGGCTATGTTTGTGATGTATGTGTGCTTATAAAGTAATCGTGTTGTATAAAGCGCGTTATAAATAAGTGGTATTGTATGAGGTACGTATGTGGTAAAATGATCGTGTGATGGGGAATGTATATGAGTTGGGTTGTAGTAAGTACTGTGTGTGTAGTTGTGTTTGAATTTAGTTGAAGATGTGTTGTCTTGGAAGTGCAATGTAAAGTTTTTGTATAGTGTGGTAGAATGTATATACGAATTATTTGCATTTAAAGCCAAAAGAAAATCAAGTGATGTAAAACAGAAAAGACTGACAATAATTCTAAAAGAGAACAAAACATGCAATTTATAGCAAAACAATAGCAAACCGAAAACGAGCGTAACTACATGACATAGTCATACTGAATTCCTTAATTTATCCAGATCCGTGTCTTGATTTATGCGTATGTGGGTTGAGTCTTCGGTTTTTTTAAGGTAAACAAACCCGTTAGTCGTCCAGCAAAAATCATAACCGTGGTTTTTTTTAAACTGCCTGGCCAGAAAATATAATCTCTGAGTCTTGTGAGTTAAGGTTTCGGTTATATACAGTGGTTTATATTCGTATGACTGATTTAAATGAGTAGTATTTAACTTTACTCCCTTTTCTCGTGATTTGTTAAAGTACTTGACAGCCTTCAGTATTTTATCTTTTAACAGTACGGAAGTAAAGTCCACGACCACAGGATTTGAAGCATCTTTCGATTTCAATCTATAGATGTCTCGAATATTGGAACAGTCAATATTGACACTCAAAGTCTGTCCCAGTTGCATTATTTCTTTGCAAAGATTTTCCTTTGTTTCGCCGTTTTTCTTCGGTATATTCCGAATTTCTATACCCGCTCCACGGGACTTTCGCTCGGAAACTTCCAATTTTTCCTCTAATTCTTTAATTAACATTTTATCCTCTTTTCTTTCCTTCTCCAGAGTAGATATTTTTTGCAAGAATTCATCATACTTGCTGGACATGACTTCTAAACTTGTTTTTAACTCTTGAAAGCGTTTTTCCTGTTGTTTAGAGAAAGTTGAGAACATTTCCTTAATCAACGCTGTAACATCCAAATCTCCACCTTCATACTTTCTTTTCTTGCGCTCAGTTACATTGACTGTACATGCATGAAGATTAGGCTCCGACTCGTAGTGCTGCAGCGGGGAGTCCCTTGTAGCCGCAGAGGGCGTACGCGTAGGTGTCTCACTACGAAAGCTCTCAGGCGCTGCTGTCGGCGTCAGCGGGGCAGGTGAGGCGGGGGGTGTCCTATTCAATAGCATAGCTGCGGAGTACTGGGTGCGGAGTAAAGCACCAGGGGGCCGATTCTACTAACAAAATTGTTCAAAAATCGCAATGGAATCGCAACTAAATCACGGCTTTTAAGCGTTTTCTCATTCTACTATTGAACAACGATCCAACTGCGATTACGTTTCAGTTGACGCCAACGATCGTTCGAAACAATGTCAAAATCTATTCTGTTAGCAAAATCGAACATGAGCGTGACGTTTATTCACATTCTACTATTATTTTGACACTCGTTTGAATCGAACCAAAGCTGAACTTTGGCGATTCATCTGTCAAAATTAGCGGTTCAACATAAGTTAGTAAATTGTAACTTTTGCAGCATCGTTAAAGAATTGCTTTCGTTTTCTTCCCTAAAAATAATGATGTTTTATATGGATTTCGTTGAACTTGCCCATGAGGTTGACGTTGGAAGGGTAAGAGCAAGAAATTTATCGTCAAGAATATCTAATAATGCTTTTGACCTTACGCATCGTCAGTTCGTGAAGACGTACCGCCCGTCAATCTTCGCTCTGACTGTATTGATACGGAAACAAAGGTAATACATTTACTATCGTTTTATTATGCGCCTGGTATGTGTTTCAATGTGATAAATATTCTCTAATAATGACTTCATTATCGTTTTAGATCTTGGTTGCACTGGCTTTTTATGCAACTGGTTCATACCAAACACTGGGAGGCCAGTCGCAATGTCATGCCGTGTCACAACCTTCAGTTTCTCGAGCAATTAATCAAGTGACAGAGGTACTTAATATGCCGCATATTTTTAAGAAGTATGTCAAATTTCCAAGCTCCAGGGAAGATCGTGATGAAGTAAAAAGAGGGTAAGTATTGCAATATTTCAATTTCTGTTTGTATGCAGAGCCTAGACTTACCTATTAGATCCTTATTAATATAATAATGTGTTATATTTTGCAGATTCTATAGAAAGTTTGGCATTATGGAGCCCTGGGCTGCATTGATGGCACGCATGTTGCTATAGTTCCCCCAATACTTCATGAAGAGCGCTACTTCTTCTTTCCAGCTAAACACTAGGAAGTGTCGATGGGTGGGCGTTTTGGGGGACTGTCTTATAAAAAAAACATTCAGCATGGTTTTATTGAAATTAATGCTTTTATTTTAGGTAAATAAAACATAATTTATCTTAACATTAGTTATTTTTATTTCAGTCTCATTACAAACCTAATAAACAGATAATCTGAAATTTGGTTGATCTATTGTATCTTTAGGGTCAACAATCAGTCTGAAACAAAAAGAACATTTCCATTAGGTACCTATTAAAAAATCTTAAAGCAAAGACATTCCCATGTTTTTACAATCTATAAATACAACATGTCCCGGAATTAACGCACAACCTCTTAAGGATTCATTGTACTCATCATTAAGAACAACTTTTGCGATTTCAGTTTTGGTCCCACAGATAATGGCAATAGGTTCGCCTCTTATTACATGGGACTTG
This sequence comes from Diarsia mendica, assembly GCA_949316265.1. Lineage (NCBI taxonomy): Eukaryota > Metazoa > Arthropoda > Insecta > Lepidoptera > Noctuidae > Diarsia > Diarsia mendica. The sequence goes on along the minus strand of OX438902.1, from coordinate 17,503,332 downwards.
AACATAACTGGTGAAATGTGGGAGTACTATAGGTATACCTCTGCCTAACCCTTCGAGGATTACAGGCGTGATGTTATGTGTAGAATAATAATTACATAATTTATATACACAATACATCTAAAACTGATGATACAACCAATCAGTTAGGTACTCATTATTCTAAAAAATATAAATTATTTTTTAATATTATATAAATTATATTATAATTATGCAAGTTTTTGCTTCCCACTGTTTGTTTAAATAAACAATAACTTTCGATTTCGAGTCTTTTGAGTTTTGACTTTTGACATAACCGAAACGTTTCGTTTCACTGCTTCGGCCAGCTAGGGCCGTAAAACGAAACGTTTTTCTGAGCTTTTATTATTTAGAAAAGTTGAATTGTTGTATGTGTAACAGTTATATAATCAGGAAAAATGTTTATGTATAGTCTAGTTATCTTTTTGTATTAGGAAACACTTTTTGTGACACTTATTCGTATTTAGTAACATTTTTAGATTCAACTTTTTTTTCTGTGGTATTATTTAAACATACTAATTGGCTTGTTGGTAACACAGATTAAGCGCTGTTACGTTCCCGTTACGATTCAGTTGCGATTCGGTTTCAGTTTGCGTAAGAAAATAGTAGAATTACTTTATAGGTAACTATCGAACGGCGATCGGAATGGAACTGTTGCTAAAACACAATTGAACGTGTAACGTTGCAAATTAGTAGAATCGCCCCCCAGGACAGTAGGAGTACAGACGGTTGCTCTTTCACAGTAATTGAACGCACAGTAAGTGTTGCGCTCAGATCTATGCGTAATAATGTAAACAATCTGCTTTACTCACTCAGCTTTTGTTTATTCTATTGCGCACGCGCGAGTATCGTGCTAAGTTGCCGACCTATGTTGTGTCTTCGGAGATCTTCGGGACTCGAACAGCCGCCGAACGATGACAAAGAGCGAGCGCCAGCGCCAGTGCGCGTGTCCTTGCGGTGACAAACAGCGATGTGGGCGTGCGGAGGACGGTCGTTGACCCCGGCACGGCGCTCGGTTAAACTCGTTGACACGATGATTCACGCGCTTTCGATGGCCGTCGAGATTTTTGCAATCCGTAAACAATAAAACTAAGTTTACTCGGTGGTCTCTTTGTAAAATTCACAGCTGATGCGCGAACTAGGTAGCCCAATCATTTATCTTCACAACTATATATAATTTAAACTTAGTTAATTACTATTTTGCTGTTTAAAAATTTTTACTTGCGAGCACATTGATTTTACGTGTTCACGCGTTAACGTTCGAGGGGCGAGCCCATTACTTATTTGTTTTTTCTTTTCGATATATAAAAAAAAATATTGTTTGATTAAAACTTTCATTGTTTATGTAATTAACAATTTGTTAAAAACAAATAAATTTTTACTTTATATTTTTTTTCTTGTTTTACTTATTGTTACAAAAACAGAATGATTCTTTTATTTTTCATTTTATTTTTTTTACAACTTTTTTTTTTTAATTTGAAAAAAACAAAATCATATCTGTTTTTGTGACAATATTTACTTACTGTCACAAAAACAGATATGATTTTGTTTTTTTTCTTTAAGTTTTTTTTTCAACTTTTTTTTGAATTTGAAAAAACAAAATCATATCTGTTTTTGTGACAATAAGTAAAACAAGAAAAAAAATATAAAGTAAAAAGGTCAATGGGCAAATAGTATGGGAGAAAAACCCACGGCGGACAGAAATGCAATTGTGAAGTTAAATAGATAAAATGTATCTAGTTATCATGGTAAGGGTCGCTTTCTTGTGGGATGTGGGAGTAAAGAGAAAAAAAAACTTTTACATATTTCAAATTATTTATTCGGCGTGATCAATATCTACTGTAGTACTGTTACATCATCTAAAAATACCGCAGGGGCTTCAATTTGTTGTTGGTGCCTAACCCAGGATAAAAAATAAACTATACTGGCTATATGCGCGCAGCTCCCGACGGTGCGGCGGCCGTGTATACAACTAGGGCTTTCAAAATACCGGATGTTTTCAATACCGGTATCGATCCGGTATTGGACGTCAATACCGTGATCACGGTATTAATACCGGTATTACATACCAACATTTAAAAAATGTGTTTTTATTTGTAAAAACAGTCTTTTTTGTTTTTTTTTTTTTAATTTTAAATAACTTTTATAAATAGCGCTCTATTAACAATTTGGTATTGGTTGATTATTTAATTCAGGGCTTGTTAACGTTACCAAATTCACGATAAAAGTATCGGTAAGTAACGATATTTTCATAATGTTAATTTATTAACGTTATCACTGGTATCGGTAATTTGGTATCGGATCAGTTTATTAATGTTCCCTGGTAACGGTAAAAGTATCGATACTTTTACCGTTACAGTCACTTACCTTCCATTTCGGTTAACCCACGTAGGTAATTTTATATACTAAATGAACAGATAAACCGTTTGCGTTCGGTTTTGGGTGGCGACTAAACTCACAGCAAGTGGAAACAGAAAAAAAAGCTATTATGACGACATAAATGCGTCGTAAGAAAGAGATGAAAGAAAAATACCGTTACTTATAGGGTTAATTTGGTATCGGTATCAAGTATCGTTACCTGATAACACTATCATTTAACGGTAAATCTTTGATAACGTTAAGTCAAATTACCGGTAAAAGTCCACCCAACTACGATATACCAGACTTAACGTTACCTATGAAATTAACGGTACCTTCGAATGAAGGAGGTAACGATACCTAATTTTTAACGGTATTCAAAGCCCTGATTTAATTAGATAGGACTAAGTAGGAACATAATCAAAACTTAACTCAAGTCTTTTTGTAGGAAGGCATTCCACATAGCGTTTGAAAAGAATAAATATCAAAAAAGTCGATTTTTATTATTATTGATATGTATCATGTACTCAACATAGCTACCTATCAATATTTGTAGAAACGTAAGTATAGCTTAATTAGCTATTAGCCATCATTCACAATAGCCTACTGAAAAAAAAGCACGCTCTGCATCAATATTCGTAGGTATTACAGACAGTAAATATCTCTAAGCTGCCGGTAGGAATGGACGTGCCTTCATTTTCACACATCATTATTAATGATCATTTCAACCAAGACGTCCACTGCTGGGCGTATAGGCCTCCCCCAGGTGTTGCCGCAGTGACCTGTCTGTCCTATGGGCGCATTCAGCGTGACCCCGTAACCTTCACCAGGTCATCGTTCCACCTTGTTGGACGCCTTCCAACACAACGTCTTTCTGTTCGCGGTTGCCACTCCAAAACTTTTAGGCCCCATTGGCCATCTGTTCTGCGAGCAATGTGCCCTGCCCACCACGACGATTTCTACTCTTTCTCGAAGTTCGAACTGACTGACTGGTCGAACTGGACCTATTTTACATCATTAGATCCAGCCGATCCAGGTAGACTTCGTCCACAACTTCGAGTGTAGAGTCTCCGATTTTGATAGGTGAGGGTGTTACGTGGACAGTCAACATGACCTTGGTTTTGTCCATGTTTATTTTAAGACCCACTCTTTCGGAAGCTCTACTGCGGTCATCGAGCATTTCACTGAGGTCTCTTCAATCCAGAACCTTAAAGGTATCCTCCAGTGCAGGGTAAACAGTTTCGGAGATATGACGTCTCCCTGTCACACAAAAAAAGGTTCCGAGGTCTGGTCCTGAAGTCGAACTGACATGGTGGTGTTTTTGCCACCGTTGGAGACACTGCAGTACGGCCCAAGTCTCGGTCGAATTAAAGGGTTTCTCGTAGTCCACAACCGCTAATCAGAGAGGCAGGTTATACTCTTCGGTCTCTTGTATGACATCCAGCCACATAACCACGCAGCGTATGTAGGTATGCTGTCTACGGTACTAAAGCCTTTTTGGAATCTGGTTCGTTCGGGAGGCTGGAAATCGTCAACGCACTTCGTCTTCAAGGACCCACCAAGCAGACCCACTGGTGGGTCTCCGAATACTGATGTGTCTCCCAAGACCTCTAGTGGGTCCTCTGATCCTACCAGTCAGTAGGTCTTGGGAGACACATCAGTATTCGGAGACCCACCGGTGGGTCTGCTTGGTGGGTCCTTGAAGACGAAGCGAAACCGCGCAGGTTTGACGATTTCCAGCCTCCCGATATCTTTTCCACTGCTCGAATTCAATGAAGTAGAAGGTTCTTCTATGGTCATATCTTGTTCATTATCAGTCATTGTCTCACTGTCTCTTTATATGTTTCGTGTGTCATTATTACATTTTAAAAATGGAATTTAATTTACGATAATACATGTAATGCTTGCAATACCGTGATCACGGTATTGAGGGCTTCAATACCGGTATTGAAAATGGCCCATATTTGTCCGGGATCACGGTATTACGGGATCCCGTAATACCGGTATTGAAAGCCCTATATACAACGTCTATTATATAACGTATTATATAATACATCTATTATATAACGTGTCCACAACGTCTATTATATAACCGTCGGTGCATATTATATATATAATTATATAATATATTTATATCATCATCATCATTTCAGCCAAAAGACGTCCACTGCTGAACATAGGCCTCCCCCAGGCGTCGCCACATTGACCGGTCCCGTGCGTCTCTCATCCAGCGGCTTCCTGCAACCTTGACCAGGTCGTCGGTCCACCTAGTGAGAGGCCTTCCAGCGCAACGTCTAGCGGTTCGCGGTCGCCATTCCAGAACTTTTCGGCCCCATCGGCCATCCGTTCTGCGAGCTATGTGGTGGCGATTCTTCGGGCTACGTCGGTAACCTTAGTTCTCAAGCGGATGTCCTCATTTCTGATTCGATCACGCAAGGAAACTCCGAGCATAGCCCTCTCCATTGCCCTTTGGGTGACTTTGAGCTTTCTGATGAGGCCCATTGTGAGCGATCACGTTTCGGTCCCGTATGTAATCACTGGCAACACATACTGGTCATAGACTTTCGTCTTGAGACACTGGAGTAAGTTGGACGAGAAGATACCGCGCAACTTCCCGAACGCTGCCCAGCCGAGTCGGATTCGACGATTGACCTCTTTCTCGAGGTTAGATCTACCCAACTGGACCGTTTGTCCCAGGTAGACATAATCGTCCACAACTTCGAGCGTAGAGTCTCCGATCTTGATAGGAGTGGGTGTTACATGAACATTCAACATAACCTTGGTTTTGTCCATGTTCATTTTAAGACCCACTCTTTCGGAAGCTCTACTGAGGTCATCGAGCATTGTACTGAGGTCTTCCATGGTCTCGGCCATGACCACTATATCGTCGGCAAACCGAAGGTGAGTGATGTACTCGCCGTTGACGTTGATGCCAAGTCCTCTCCAATCCAAAACCTTGAAGATATCCTCCGATGCAGCGGTAAACAGTTTCGGAGATATGACGTCTCCCTGTCTCACACCGCGCTGCAGAATGATAGGTTCCGAGGTCTGGTCCTGAAGTCGGACTGACATGGTGGCGTTTTTGTACAACACTTCAACACCTCGATGTACCGGTAGTCGATTTGGCACCGTTGGAGAGACTGCAGCACAGCCCAAGTCTCGATCGAATCGAAGGCTTTCTCGTAGTCCACAAACGCTAAACAGAGAGGCAGGTTATACTCTTCGGTCTTCTGTATAACCTGCCGCAGCGTATGTATGTGGTCTACAGTACTGAAGCCTTTTCGGAATCCGGCTTGTTCGGGAGGCTGGAAATCGTCAAACCTGCGTGCGAGACGATTCGTGATGAATGCCTATAGTTCTTCAACCGGGCATTGTCACCTTTTTTGAAGAAGAGCACCACCACACCCCTGCACCAAGCCTGTGGCGTTTTCCCCTCGAGTATGACGGAATCAAACAGCTTCTGTAGGGTCTTCAGGACCGGTTTGCCACCCACCTTATATTTATATATATAATATTTATAAATATATTAATTATATATAATACATCTATTATATAACGTCTCTTATATATTATATTCTATTATATAACGTGCCCACAACGTCTATTATATAACCATCGGTGCAAACAACCAGAAAAGGCATTACATATTTATATACCTTCCCTCCGGCTATTTCTGTATTATTATTTTTTATTTTTATTTATTTATTATTATTATTTATTTGTAACGTATACCTGCCGTTTTCATCACACGGGATGACGGGACGCACATGCACTCGCGAAAACCTTTTAGTAGCTATTTAACAGAACGACAACTAATATTTAGTAGTAGTATTCGATTTTTTAAGTAAATGTATTTTTAGTTCAAACTTTGTTCTCCCATGGATTAAATAAAAAATAACCTTATGTAATGTTAAGTGAATATATAATCTAAATATATATATCTAAATTGCTAATAACAAGCTTCCACAGATAACTTCAAAATTATAAACCTCCTCTTAGTTACTTCCAAAATTACAGTATAAAACTACCAACTTTCAACACAACAAAAAAAAACAAACAAACTTAATACTGCAGTACAATAAAAGTATTGATTAATCAAAACGTTGTCTGACTATTTAATTGTTACCTTCTAACTTAAGCTCACTTGTAAATTAAAGATTTTAAGTGTTAGCAGGTGCCTCCTGTACAAAAAATGGCTTTGCTAATAGTTTCCTGACTGTGCTTGCTTTGTTGCAGAAAATATCAATGTCAGGTTCGCAAGAAATTTCGTTAAAACTGCGACTGGCCCTCGAAAAGAATGCATTTCGCCTATAATTTGTGTTTGCATATGGAATATGTAGAAGTGGTCGCTGACGCAATCCCATCTGATTAGTGCGCAACGCTAATTTCGAGACAAGTTCAGGACAGTCGATGGTATTATTAGCGACATTAACTAAGTAGCATACGTCATTAATATGGCGTCTACGGTCAAGTGGTAGAAAATGATACCTTCGGCAGCGGTGAATATAATCGACTGATACCTGCTTTGCCCTATAATCAAGATACCTGAGAAATTTTCTTTGGATGCCCTCAATACGAGACTTGTAGATCCCGTATTGAGGGTTCCAGACTTGTGATGCATACTCAAGGTGGCTGCGTACGAACGAACAATATAACACTTTGATAGGTTTTAGTGATCGGAAACATGCTGCGGTTCTCATTATGAAACCAAGTGCTCGTGACGCCTTATTCACTATACTCTCAATATGCTGATCAAAGAGTAACTTGCTGTCTTGTATAATACCAAGATCTCTAATGCTATTGACTTTGCTAATATTTATATTGTAAAGCTTGTATGTGGAATCGATTTTAGACTTCTGACGAGTAAAAGTCATGTGGAAACATTTTGAGACATTCAGTTCAAGCCTGTTACGACTACAGTATTCTTCAAATCTATTCAAATCACTTTGTAACAGGTGTGCATCAGATGCATTTCGGATAACTTTATGAACCTTCATATCGTCAGCATAAAGTAATATATAAGAATTCTTAAAACAGTGTTTTACGTCAGCAATAAAGAGAGTAAATAAAAGGGATCCCAAAATTGAACCTTGAGGAACTCCAGAGGGGACAAAACTCCATCCAGATGTGTACCCCTGAAGCACCACAGCCTGCGTTCTATTGTCAATATAAGACGAGAACCAACGATACAGATCTCCGTGTATTCCGGCTTTTAATAGCTTCTCTAAGAGCAGTCTATGGTCAATACGGTCAAAGCATTTACTGTAATCAGTATAAATAACGTCAACTTGTGCACGCTGTTCCATACCTTCAGATATAAATTCATGGGATAGGATTAAGTTAGATGTAGTGGAACGCTTCCTTAGAAAGCCGTGCTGTTCATCACCAAAGTTACATTTCATAGCAGCATACACGTCAGTAAATACAATGCGTTCCAGGATTTTGGAGAACAGACATATCTTGGATATTGGTCGATAATTAGAGATATCAGACTTATTACCTTTTTTGAAAACTGGGGTAACGAATGCCGATTTCCAAATTTTTGGAACTATACCTTCAGAAAGCGACCGCCTGAATAAAATACACAGTGGTACAGCAAGGCTGTCGGCACAATTCACAATAAATACTGGAGGCAAAAGATCAGGACCGCCAGACTTAGAGAGATCCAAGGTCTTTAATAACTTTAAAACCTGAGAAGGACATACACTAATCGAACCAATGCATGACACACTATCTTCAACGATAATGCCACCGGAAGTGGCGGGCACAGGGTCAGGCTCCTGGAAAGTTGAGTGGAAATAGGTTGCAAATAAGTTGCTGATTTCTTCACCTGTACTCGCAGTATTATCACCATAATGCATTACTTTTGGAAAAGTGCCCGAGTTTCTTTTGCTCTTAACATATGTCCAAAAAGATTTTGGGTTCTCAATGATTGAGGATTCAATTTTATCCATATATGTATTAAAACAAGTTTTTTCCAAATCAACTGCTCTATTCCGTAAAAGGGAAAAAGAGTGGAAGTCTGACATGTTGCCGTATGTTTTGAACTTGCGATGATATTTATATTTCTCTTTCAGTACTTTGATCAAAGCAGAATTATACCAAGGAGGATAAGATGATTGTCTAACCGATTTCATTGGAACATATTTGTCCCTAAGCTCATATAATTTATTATAAAAGATTTTCACAGCACTTTCCAACGAATCAGCAAGTAAAAACTCATTCCAATTGATTAGGTCGAGTTCAGATTTTATTGTGGTGTAATCACCCTTAGAAAACACATACTTCGGAGTCAATTTATCAGTCAATTTGTGAATCTCAACAAAGTCGGCAGTTATCGTCAATGGCTTATGATGTAGGTCTACAGGTAATGCTAAAGGATCGTCACATTCAGCAACACTGACCGAGTCATTAGAAAAAACTAAGTCTAATAATCTACCATTGTTGTTTCTCTCACCGTTATATTGAGACAGGTTGGAAGTGAGGATACCATCAAAAAACTCGCTTAAGTAATTACATGATACATTTTGCGGCGTCAGTTCATTACCGTCAGAATTCATCCAGTCAACATTACTACCAAAATTAAAATCACCCAGAACAATGAATTTATCTAATGGGTGGGTCAAGATTAAATGATTTGTATTTATACTAAAATTATTTAATTGATTATAATATGAATTGCCAAGGTTTTCTTTACAAAGGTATAAAGCACAAATATGCAAATTATAATTTACAGCTGGCTTAGATCGTTTTAAAATAAGTGATACCCAAATATCTTCGGCAGAACTTCGCCAATCATGTCGTTCTACAACAGTAAGCTCACTTCTCACCGCTATCAAAACACCACCGCCCCGCTTCTGAGAGGTTCGAGAGTAATCACGATCACGCCTCCACACCAAATAGCGACCATCAAAAATCTCACTACTAAAGATATCATCCACAAGCCATGTCTCCGTAAACACAATAACATCATACGCACTAAGTGATATTTTATGAAATACACTCATGGGCACAATTAACCGGCCACTCATATCGAATTCCATATCGCTTGTTTATGATAACTTATGCTTTGACTACTAGGCGTAACTTCATAAGTGGGTATATCTGGAATAAACAAAACAATCATACCCACGTTTTGTTTACTTTTGTGGTTTTTATTCAATAATAATCAGTTAAGTCGAAATTTGACAGTCTCGCCCCTGGTTTTGTGTGAAGGATACATTTGTTTTAATTGTTGCGTTTCCATTTTTTCGAATTTAACCGAGGTGTTAGGAGTGCCGTGACCTCATTTACACCATAAAAATGCCACTGGACGCAGCTGGAGCAGCCAGGGCTGTGGCACTTGCAGATGCTGGGTTCAGCGAGCGTCGGATTGGACGAATGCTGGGATATCCACGAACCACGATTCAAGATGCTATTCGGCGTTATAGAGAGACTGGTTCCTACACAAGGAGGCCAGGCCAAGGTCGTAGAAGGTGTACATCAGAGAGAGATGATCGTTACATCGTCTCGAACGTTCTTCGGAATCGGTTCACAACAGCTTCTGAGGCTCGTAACCGCTTGTTTGAGGTGCGAAATGTAAGTGTGAGCCTAAGAACAATAAGAAGAAGGTTAGCAGAAAGGGATCTGGGATCATTTCGACCAGCTCGAGTCCCAGAACTGACCGCAACTCACAGAAGAGCAAGACTTGCATTTGCTCGAGAACATTTAAATTGGACTTCGGTACAATGGAAGGCAGTTCTCTTCTCTGATGAATCAAGAATCGCTTTACGAGGTCCAGATGGACGTCAGCGCGTGTATAGACGCCGCGGTGAAAGGTTTGCTGAATGTGCTTTGGTTGAAACAGTGGGCTACCAGGGAGGCTCGATAATGGTGTGGGGTGGCATTTGTTACGACGCCCGTACAGCGTTGGTCATCTTCGATAGAGGCAGCGTTAATGCTCACAGGTACGTGACAGAAGTCCTAGAACCACATGTGATGCCGTTTGCGCCGTTCATTGGCGATAATTTTGTTTTAATGCACGACAACGCACGTGCACACACCGCGAGAATTGTCACGGATTACTTGGACGCCATCAATATTCAGCGATTACCATGGCCAGCACGAAGTCCAGACCTGAACCCGATAGAACATGTGTGGGATAACCTAAAAAGACGGATTCGGAGTCGTATTCCAGCTCCCACGACTATCAGTGAGCTAAAAACTGCAGCTATTGAGGAGTGGGAGAACATTCCACAAAGCGACATCCAGGACATAATGGACGGGCTTTCAAATCGGTTACAAGAGGTCATTAGGGCCAGAGGAGGAAATACTCATTATTAGTGTGATAATTTAAAGCATACTTCTTTTTAAATTAAATTTTTCCAAATTTTGTTTTTTGGTAAGAAAATTGCAAATTCTCATTTTTTTGTTTTTTGTTTCAATTAAACCATTTCACAACTTACACATGTTTCATATGTTTTCGTAAAGGTTCACCCAATTTAACAATATAACAAAATTAATTAAATTACTACAGAATTTTGAAGAAATCGACAAAATGTAGGTGGCCGGTTAATTGTGCCCATGAGTGTATATCATTCGTCTTCGTACGCAGACCACGCACATTTTGGTAATACACATTAAGAGTAGCCATCACTAATAAAAACTATGGCAGAATAACATACATAAATAAAAAGGGCGAGTAAAATTACGATATGCACCAAAAAGTACAAACAGTATTCAAGTTCTCGACAGAATATCATTATGGAGGTAGAAGGTAACAACTTACAATAATATATAGGGCACAGCAAAGCACAGTGTCTAAAAATAAATAACTTTGAAGAACTTAAACTAAAGCCCTCAATAGATACAAAAGGTGACAAACGGTAGCAAGATAAGGATCGCATACAGCACAAAACGGTAATAACAGACAAAAGAGAGTATTCTAAATCAGACCATAACCGAAACGTAATTAGGTTGTAGTTACATTGACACAACAATTTCGTATAAGTGATTTTTAAAAGTAACCCACTTACTAACACCGTGCAATGACACAGAACGATTAGGAAAACGCAGGTAACACACAGTGGCCCGCGGTTCTCAAACTGTTTATGGGCACAACTAACAAAATATGTAAACACTGCCGTATTAAAGTTAATAGTTATCATTACACAATTTTTGAGAGATCCTTTTCTGATTTCACTATGATAACTGGGGTTGTGTCCATTTTTCTTGCATGTATTTTTGAGTGTTTCACCCATACATATTGAAAATCCGTTTCAGATGCTAATTTTTTAGTTTTTGATAGCAGCATTTTATTTTTAGTGGTTAGGTGGTCATTTATAAATATCTTCTGGTGTCCTGCTAATCCAATTTGGCCAGTTGTTAGTGGTGATGTCTTGAAGATATATCTGGCTGCAGCAACAAAGTCATCTTTGACATAGCGATTACAGAATGATACAATTACCGGCTTTATCTGGTCTTTTTCGCGCGTAGGCACTCTCGTAATAAAATTTATCTGGTTTTTGGCGATGGGATAATTAATCTTAGCACCAATATCGGTGATTATTTGGAACAGGTTTTCATTGTTTGATGGAGACAAACCTTTCACCTCGACATTGTTCATCCTCGACCATTGATCGTTATGGTCAGACTCCTCCTCCAATTTAACCAGACGTACCTGAAGCTGATCCACCTGACCCTGAACTTTCTCCAGCTGAGTGACACGTTGCTCCAGGCCACTTATTTTAACATTAAACTCCTTGACAACTTCCATAAATTGTTGATTTAGAGAGGTTTTCATGTCAGCAAATTCACTCCTAAGTGCCAGGATTTCGTCCTTTAGACCTTCCAACGGGGCCAACTTCGCGGCCAATGCTCGAAGCTCCAGTAATACCGCAGATTCCGGTTCCAAACTTGGAGACATTGGAGAACTAGGTGGATGAAGAGTGCCAGACTGCTTGCATTTCATGCATCGCCATGTGAGCTTTCTGTCTCCCAGCTTTCGGTGACCTGCCTCAGTGATACCTGCACATTGAAAATGCAACTCGTTTCCACATACTGAGCATCGCACTCCATCAGTCAGCTGATCATCGCAGATGCCACACTTCTTTAATGCATCCATCATTTTATTTAGCTTATGTAAATTATTATAATTTTTAATGACTTTAAGGAACACTAACTTTGAGGAACACTGGTTGTGTGTTTAAAATCGACAGCGGATTCAACCAAACGCGACCGTAGACAACAGGGCCTATGACCGTACTGCGGTCGTACGACGTAATAATAATAATAATAATAATATTCCACAACTATCACACAACGCCATCTAGTCCCAAGCTAAGCAGAGCTTGTGTTATGGGTACTAGACAACTGATAAACACCTGAACTGATATTCTAAGACCTTTGAAAAATAGCTCCACGAAAGGAAAAAAAATCTCAGATGAATAGTGTAATAATTATCGCACTTGCAATGTCAGTGTTCGTGCTACAAAAAATTGTTAATTAATTAATGGATAACTTATTGAAAATTCGCGATAAAAAATTTTAGATCACAGATTATTGTGTATTGATCTATCCTGCAGGCGCCTGAATTTTTTCAATTTTTAATTTTCATATTTAATAAGTTTAAATAACATTTATTCATTAAAGGTCCGAATGGAGCGTAGCTTGCGCAAGACGGAGTACCAGTTTTCGGGCGTATTTTCAACCCGATCGGAAAGTTATTAATATTGGTCCTACAATTCCAAAAGTTAGAGCATTCTTTAGGAAATTTCCTCCCCTTTTTGAATCTTATTTCAAATTTGAAAAATTTTAATTAGGTTTTGAGATATTTGCAAAACACTAAACCCATTTTCAATTTTTTAGTTAATTGTTAATAACTTTTGCAATTTTTGCAAGCGGAACTTCATTTTTTTTCGAAAATCATCTGGATGCCATTCCAAATCGAATGACACCTCAATCATAATTTTCGGAGACTGCTGAAAAAACTTCATCAAAAAAGCACTTGTTGACTAGACTATGTAATGTCGCATGCTGTCACTTTCTTTTGAATATTATTGAAGTGAGAGGTCATGTGAGATAAACCAAGTCAAGTTTTTTTTTTTTTTTTTTTTTTTTTATTTACAACATACAGTCTTAACATGGTTTCACATTAATTTCGTACCATTAAACCATATATGGTTTGTATTGGTACTCACATTCGGTATAACAACACTGCTTAATCACTAAAAACAAATATAAGTAAAAATGTAGGTACATTTATAATATTTTGCACGCAACTACCCGTAAACATCTATCCGCAAGTTAGTGAGTGCTTGTTATTGGGCGGTTGGGCCGCTCATTAGAAAGACGTTTTTTGTCAACATATCTTATATAGGTTGCTTCTTTTTTGTAGGTACTAGGTTGTTTATGCAGTTATGGTAGTATTTTTTGTATTTTTGCTTAAAGTTTTTCTGATTTATTTCGTCTTTTATGGGTTTTGGTATTTTGTTAATTATTGTGGGTATTAAATATTTTACTGTTCGCCTGCCATAATAATTTCTAGTCTGAGGAACTATAAGTTTATTATTGATGATACTTCTTGTTATTATTTTATGTGATATAGGTATTTGAATGCTTTGGTTATTAAATTGCTCAATTAAGAGGGCCATGTCGATTCTAGTCTGTACTGGCAAAATTTTACAGTATTGAAATAATTCGATGACATTATCTTTACATTGGAGCTTAATTTTTCTGGGAACAATGAGTTTTAATAGTCTAACTTGAAGTTTGGATATTCTGTCAGTGTATGATTTAAATGTTCGCCCATAGCTAGTAATTCCATAGGCTATAATTGATTCTACTAAGGCATTATACATATTGAGCAATATTTTGAAGGGAACTTTAGACTTTAAGATGTAAAACTTTGCCAGTACAGCCCGCAACTTATCGCAGACTGATTCCACGTGGAAACTCCAGCTAAACCGATTGTCCACGACTAATCCAAGGTAGGTGTGGTGCGTAACTTGGTCAATTGCCTCACATCGACATGACGTACCCAACGGAGTCGGAGTGGAGTGAAGACAACTGTGATTGTGTGCGATTATTTTAAAAGGCGTAATGTGCTTTAGATGGCTTGAGTGGACATGGATGATTTTAGTCTTGCTTGCGTTGAGAACCAGTCCAGCATCATGTGCCCACTTTGAAACTCGAGTAAAATCTTCCTGTAACCATTGGGCTGCTACTTTTACGTCTCTGTGGGTAGCAACAAGGCATGTGTCATCTGCATATTGATATACGGAACAGTGATTGACCACATGTTCCATGTCGTTAACATATGTCAGATAGTGTAAGGGTCCTAGTACTGAACCTTGGGCTGTTCCTTCAGTAACTTTAATGGCGTCACTGGTTTCACTACATATCTTAACCTTGTATTTGCGGTTATTAAGGTAGTCCGCACACCATTCGAGTATTGGTCCCCGAACTCCAGAATTATCTAATTTGTTTAGCAACGTGTCGTGTCTAAGTGTATCGAACGCCTTGCTGAAGTCGATAAACAGTAGTAATACATTATTCTTATCATTAAGAGATTCGTTGACCTCATCCGTGAATTTTGACAATAACTGTGAGGTAGACTTATTGCGTTGAAAACCGTATTGTGTGCTGGATAACACGTCATTTTTGACATAGAAGTCTTGTATTTGGTTACAGACATATTTTTCTACAATTTTGTCGATAACGGGTAGAATTGTGATCGGTCTATAATTTCCATAATCGGCAAAACTACCTTTTTTATGTATTGGGCGCACTACACCAGTTTTAAGTACTTCCGGGTATTTTCCCTGTCTGACACTAGTATTGATCAGTTTGACAATAACGCCTGTCATCTGATCACAGATGGATTTTATGTCAACACACCTAATGTTATCCACTCCAGGAGCTTTATTTGTATTAAGGTTTTTAATAATTTTACTAACATCATTATTTGTGGCTTTCTTGAAGTACATAGATGTGTTATGGGGAAACGTATATTCTAATTCGTTCAGCAGACGTCTGTCACATTTGGGCAAGATTTTTTTAACACTTTTTATAAACTCTGAGGCAAAATTGTCAGCTATTGTTTTTATTTCTAGGCTATTGTTTTTGAAGGCTCTTAAGATGGTTTCATCAACAGATTTTTTGTTGCGCCCGGACAGATTATTTAGTATTTGCCATAGCTTTCTAGGGTTCGTTTTATTATTATTTATTTCTTCCAAATAATGTTTATTTCTAAATTTTTCGATGATTTTTTGAGTTTTGTTCCTTATTTTATTATATTCCAATCGCAGTATTTTATTTGTAGAATCATTTTTCCATTTTAAAAATAAGAGGTCCTTTTTTTTACACATGTTATTTATTTTATTATTTATCCAAGGTTGTTTATTTCTTTTACTATTTTTATTAATTTTTTTGATATACTTTGAGTCCTCGTAACATTTATGAAATTGATTTTTTATGTAATCGTAGATTTTATTTGGACACTCTGTATCATCTATTTCACCCCATTGTAAGTTGTTAAGTGAAGATTTCATTTTAACGTTATCAAGTTGTTGTATTGTTTTTGTATCAACCTGTATTCGTCTTGGGTCAAGTCCTACGCACGACAGTATTAACATGCGGTGATCAGCCAATACAGTTCCGAGTGCGGCCGAGTACAGATCTAACGAACGCGTTCTTATAAAGATGTGATCTATACAGCTACGTGTAGTGTTATTTCCGCGGGTTTCAATTCTCGTGTAATCGGATATCGCGCTAGTTAGGCCGCACTCGGACAGGCTATTGACGTAGTATTCTCGAATGTTGTCGTATGTCTTTAGGTCTATGTTAACGTCTCCTAGCAAATAAGTGTCAGCTGATTTAATAGTGGAACTTGACAAAGCACTGCTTATTTCTTTTACGAATAGATGTTTACTTTCGCGTGGTGGTCTATAAACTGCACAGATATATGCGTGGTAATTGTGAGGTGTAGTGATTTGGCCAATTATACATTCACAGTGTATTAACGAATGATTTGTTGGCGTAAATTCGTAGCCATCTCTGGCATAAATTATTATTCCACCGCCTTTTCTGTTTTTACGCAATTTTCTGTGCATTTCGTAGCCATCGATATTGTACATATGAACAGTGTTTTCACTTACATTAACTTCTGTTAGGATTAGAACATGAATAGTTTCATTGGATGAGCTAATTAATTGTGTTAT
This sequence comes from Diarsia mendica, assembly GCA_949316265.1. Taxonomy (NCBI): domain Eukaryota; kingdom Metazoa; phylum Arthropoda; class Insecta; order Lepidoptera; family Noctuidae; genus Diarsia; species Diarsia mendica. Next base: position 17,486,761 of record OX438902.1, on the reverse strand, counting down.
ACAACCAAAATTTTTAATTATGGATCTAATATTTATGTGAACAATATTCAGATTACTTTTATTAATGGAGGGTATAAGCTTACTAAAAACATTAAGATTTGCACAGTCGAAAAGTTCTTGGTGATCGGGAGAGAGATTAGGGATAACTTATTTTAAAACTGTTACCGATACGTTTGTTGACGTGCAGCCTGCGTTGTGGTCGAAAGCCGATCAATGTCCATTTCGCTCCGTACGACTGTAGGCTTATCCTTCTCTTCTCTACGTAGCAGCACCTTTCCATCCTGGAACCATACATACTTATATGCTGGACGCAATTTTTGTTGGGCCAGCCACAGTAGGGATTTATTAGATTTCGTAAGGGCTGGACGCAGGATCACTTTTGACTTGGACTTTCCTATAGGGGCTCCCGGCACAACTTGTTCCAGCAGAAGTTCTTCCTTTTTGGATGCACGCACCCATGCCTGTGCCTGTTCCACTTGTTTCAACTCGACCTGGATGTTTCCTTCACGTTCATTTCGATCTTCCAGACGTTTAACATTTAGTATCTTTGATTTATCTACATTGAGTGTTTCAGCCAGCTTGACAGATATTGATTCCAGGTCTTCGTTTTGAGCTTTAGGGATTCCTATCACTTCTAGCATGTTATCTAGGCGCTGCTGTTCCACGTTACGTACATATTGTTTTAGTGAGCTGACTTCTAATTCAAGATGAGTTTTTTCGTTGTTAAGGTGGGTAAACTTCTTCTCCAAGTCCTGTATGTGTTTATTTTGGTTTTCAACAGTTTTTGTCAGTTCGTCTACCTTTTTGCTGCAGAGGCTTACTGATACTTCGATTGACTGTAGTTCCTTCTTTAAGACTTTTTTTAGTTCGGCAGTAATATCCTTCAGAAATTTGTCGCTGTCTATGTTGCAGTTACCGAGGTTTCTACTGGAGGTCGCGACTTCTTCTTCTTCTTCGTCTTCCTCGTCCGGAATAAAGAAAGATGATTTCCTGTTAGGCGAGTTATGATTGCATTCTTCACATATCCAGTCCAGGCTGTCCGCATTACGAAGTGCAGATAGTTGTTTCGCAGTAAGACCAGAGCAGGCTTTATTAGCATGAACGGTCTTAGCACATGACCTGCATTCCAGTCCTGGCGATCTGCTGGTTATTCCTTTGTTGCAATTATCACACTTGGTCATTTTCGTAGGAGTAGGAGGTAGTTAGCACAGATAGAGCTTATACGTTGACACCGGTCCGTTACGTACGGCAGAGCGTTAGCGAATGATGAAGATGAAGTTAAACCAGGATTAACTACGTTTTGTAATAAGGCGGTTAAAGTTTCCTTGAATATTATAAGTAATCTCTACTTTTCTATGCCCCAACAAGCACAACAAAAAAAGACAACTAAAATGCTTCTTTCACAGTTGAAATCAAGCCATTTATTATTTTATATACCTAAGCCATTAAATACTTTTAAATGTCACACTACGTGGATATAAAATTGATTTTAGTTGCTTTCTACAGGACATAAATAGGTAATAATTTATACAAATAAGTAGCAGATTTATGTATGCCAATATTAACGGTTTGATTCAATTGTAAAAACTGCGCTGATTTTAGTTAACTATATAAACACAAATACCTATTTGAATTCTTCGCAAATTATGAGGACATGGAAAACAAAAACTTTCTTTCAAATGTAAAATCATATTGTTCAAAAATTATAAAACAATACTATAAAATTGCAGAAAACGCATTGTACACATTACCGCACACTATTCCCGCATTAGCTGCCGGCAACACACTCATAAATAACTTAAATGTCACAAATTAAAACAAAATATCTAATTTTTGCGTCCATTACAAGAATATCTGAAAACTAAATGTAAAAATTGTAAAAAAAAATGTAAGCAAATGAAGCAAACTCACAACTTGACGTTGACAACGACATTGACAGATTGGACTTTGACATTCTGAGTGACAAAAGTTACACGTTGTTGCCCTAACTGAAAAAATATTTAAGTTGTATAGACTATAAACACAAGGACACACCTTGGCAACTGTTGCTTGGCCTTTGCCATTGTCCGTTGCTAACACTTTACATGTAATTTGAGCTTGTCACCACCTTTTAGTCATTCATTCGAAGCTCATTTGAGTTCGAGACAGACAAGACTATTGTTAACTTGCTGCTACGGCGACTCACTCACTGGTTGATCTTGTCAACCGACCGCCTAAACACATTATTTTTACCCGACTATGGCAAAGCCAAAGGAGGGTTATGATTTTGATAAATCATTATTACCTATGTGACACATCTGTCGATGAAAAGTCACTACGTGTGTACACAGCATTATTTACTAGCTGCAGTAAAAGCCTATGACTGACATTATTTCAAGTACTTACAGATTATCCTTAGAAACTTACAAATATTCATGTTCCATTGGTGCAAACCTAAGTGCGAAATGTTGTGTGCCCAAATATTTTCTACACTCCAAAGCAAGAAACTTATAGCCTTTTTAAGTTTCTTGGTCCAAAGCCAACGTCGTCGCGTCGTGAACTCGTGACTTGCGTATGCGCCGAGTTGCCGTCGTCGGCAGTAAAGCTCTATTATGAAAAGTTGCACATTTTGTACCACTGACAAAGTTTATAGACTTGCAATGATAACTAGTTTATGTACCCTACCACCAACGAAGTCGGTAACTAGCCTGCCGGCTGCTCAGCAGCGGCCGGTAACAAAGTTGCCGACACAAAGAGTTTGGTGTCATGTAAAGTTGCATTGTTTTTTTTAATCAAGAAAACAAGTTACGCTCTAGTAGTGGAAATCACTATGATGCATATCATGCATAGAAACATTTGGTACGAAGAAACATGTACAATTTTGTATTACCTACTATTTTCTTTTTTACTTGTTTTTTGTTGTCCAATGGTCGCAAGCTCTTTTATCGCAAGCGCAGCTACCAAGTTCATGCGACCTGAGAATCCAAATTGAATATTTGTCGTGTCTAGTTGATGACCATAATATCGCCGCCCCTGTAACATAAATCTTTATGGCAAAATTATTGGTCTAAGTAGTTAAATGCCTCTGCCTAGCCCTTTGGGAAAAACAGCCGTGACGTTTTTACGTATTTTATGCATTGCTGCATCTGTCACCTCATTGTGGCCAATTAATGCAAAAACCTTTGCTTTGACCTATGAATAAATTAATTCTTCATTTACCCTGCCAACCGAACCCATCAGCCTTCTTTGAGCTATCCAAAAACCTCAGTCTTGTAAAACAGAAAGGCATTAACTACACTTTGAGAAGAAATAGGGGTAGATAATATTATTTTTCATTACTCATACTCTGAAAGTAGGTCAGAACATGCCTGCGGAGCGGGTTGACAGTACTACTTTTCAGCCCTAGGGAGAATCGCTTTCTACTGACAGCTGTCAAATTATTTGTTGTAATTGGGAGAAAACCTGTTGCCACCAACCGATGTGATTAGGAGCAAGCCTATTACCATCAACAAATGTAATTAGGAGCAAGCCTATTGCCATCAACTGATGTAATTGGGACCAAGCCTATTGCCATCAAACAATGTAATTAGGAGCAAGCCTATTGCCATCAACTGATGTAATTGGGGGCAAGCCTATTGCCATCAACCGATGTAATTAGGAGCAAGCCTATTGTCATCCACCGATGTAATTAGGAGCTAGCCTATTGCCATCAACTGATGTAATTAGGGGCAAGCCTATTGCCATCAACCGATATAATTAGGAGCAAGCCTATTGTCATCCACCGATTTGGGTGATTAGGAGCAAACCTATTGCCATAAACTGATGTAATTAGGGGCAAGCCTATTGCCATCAACCAATCTAATTAGGAGCAAGCCTATTGCCATCAACCGATGTAATTAAGTGCAAGCCTATTGCCATCAACCAAGCTAATTAGGAGCAAGCCTATTGCTATCAACCGATATAATTAGGAGCAAGCCTATTGTCATCCACCGATTTGGGTAATTAGGAGCAAGCCTATTACCATCAACCAATGTGATTAGGAGCAAGCCTATTGCCATCAACTGATGTAATTGGGGGCAAGCCTATTACCATCAACCGATGTAATTAGGGGCAAACCTATTGGCATCAACCAATGTAGTTAGGAGCAAGCCTATTGCCATCAACCAATTTAATTAGGAGCAAGTCAGGGGTAGGACAATTCCATACATTGCCAGATTTGAGGTATTTTTTTTCACAAAGCGACACCTTTTATCACCATCCAAAACATTTAGTTACTTTATCTCACCACAGATGGCGACACCATCGACACAATTTAATTTGTGATTAAAAATATTATTTATTAAATATAATTTCGTAACCTTATTATTTTATTTAACATGTTTTATTGTTATTTAACATGTTTTATTGTTATTTGCAAATATATGTGTAGATTGCAAGCAGTGTAATAATTACAATAGCAACACAGTGAATTATTAATTTGTTAATGATTACCAAATTGTCAGATAACAAATTATGGCGACTGCTTCCTACCTGCGCTAGAGCTTGTTTGTAGTTTTCGTCCATATTTGTGCCTTTCTTCGAGAAATTAATCTACCGAGCCGCGTTGAGTCGAGTCCGTAGTGAAGTGTGAGAGTTTTACGAAGTTATTCTGTGATTTGAGCTACGAACAAAATGACACCAGCAGCAAACATTTTCACGAAAATGCAGTACACCCAGGCAAGCAAGAAGCCTTCTGGTCGCAGATTTAGTTTAGAGGAAAAAGTGCTCTCGCGTTCTGTAGATAAATCACTTATCATGGTGAGACTAAAGCAACAGCGCAAACTTATAAAAATAAACAAATAAATGTTTTATGTAAAATAAGTTGTTTTTTTTAAGCATCCACTGTGTATCTCTTGAAATTGATGCTTCCTTACTAAAATGCTTGTTTTTAATTTGATAAAGTTTTACTATGATTAAACAAGTAAAACTTTATCAAATTAAAAACAAGCATTTTAGTAAGGAAGCAGTCTATGGCACTAGTGTAGTACCTACAGCTAGTATAGCTATATATATCTCAAGTTTGTGGATGGCGATAATAGATGGCGCTATTAATCCGATCAATTGACATTAGCGGTCATCAAAAAATTCTGCGAGAGGGCTCTCTATACCCGATATATTACTTTACTCTATGATATTACTTTACTCTATGGATCAAGTCTATTGCCATCAACTGATGTAATTGGGGGCAAGCCTATTGCCATCAAACAATTTAATTAGGAGTGGGCCTATTGCCATCAACCAATCTAATTAGGAGCAAGCCTATTGCCATCAACCGATGTAATTAGGAGCAACCTATTGCCATCCACCGATTTGAGTAATTGGGAGCAAGCCTATTACCATCAACTGATGTAATTGGGGGCAAGCCTATTACCATCAACCGATGTAATTAGGGGCAAACCTATTGGCATCAACCAATGTAGTTAGGAGCAAGCCTATTGCCATCAACCAATCTAATTAGGAGCAAGCCTATTGCCATCCACCGATTAGATTTAACCGATTTGAAGTGTTTCTCTTTTGTTTACTTTTTTATTTTTTTTGTCCTTTGTGAAACCAATTACTTAATTAGGTACCTTTTCTTTCTTCATTCTTTCGATTTAGGTAATTGGGCGCAAGCCTATTCCCATCAACTTTCCTTGTATTCGTAATGAAAAGCACAGTGTTTACCTCGGGTTAAAGACTTATTTAGTCCCTCGAACTATTAGCGCCCTCGCTGCGCTCAGGCGCCAAACCCCGTCTCGGGGACTAAATAAGTTCCTTTCACCCCTACCTAAGGTAACAATCCGAACTTCTAAGTATTACGAAAACTATTCGGTGTTTCTAAACAAACTAATCACATTCATTTATCACATTTGTAGCACAGAGCTGGTGGCTGATTTGTGAGGTGATATCGTACCAGTCAGTAGAGGAGTCCATGAACGTGAGGTCTAGACTCGGCAGAAAATAAACACTTTCTGTCTTTCCACCAAAATTGGAAGAAGGCCTCCTCTGAGTCCTCTGATCTCTCGTAGTATTATGAAATTGACCTACAAAATAACGTTAGCGCGTCATGACTGTTATCTAAAAGTACCTACCTACTTATTGTCATTTAATTCGTCATGAAACAATCCACATTGTTTTTCCTTACTGCCAGAGTGCCAGTAGTTGCAGGTCAACTGACGGCTTCGCGCGGCCGTTTAGAGCTATCTGTCTCCTCGTTCGTTTTCGCTCCCGCACTCTATGCAAAAAAAAAAAATTGTAAACCGATTGCGGTCGCGTGCGCGTAGTAGGTGCTTGCAATCTTGTTTTTTAATCGTTTTAGAAATTGTTTATTTTTACGAAAAGCAACAGTGTTCGTGTTGTATTTTTTTACTTTGTTATTGGTGTCTGAATTAATAAAACTAGCTAGGTACTTTCACTTTTCCACCGATTTGTCGTATATTTCTACAGTTTGATTCTCTCTGTCAAATGTCAAATCAAAACCTATTTTTGTTGTTTTCGACCATGTACAGCCGTGATTTTTATTTTTATTTGCATTATAATCATTTGGAATAACTCGTAAAGTGGATAATGTTTGACAAAACGAAAAAAAACATGTGAAAATTGGTGCAAAATAAAATAACTGTGACTGAGATAATTTTGCAATTTAAAAATCGAGTGTTTCGTCTGTCTTCTGTTTCTTTTATTTTAACAAATCACTTGTGTAGGTGTGGAGATTTAAGTGTCTGTGATCGTTAAACTTATGCTATCAAAGAAACGAGTTCGTGGATTTTATTAAAGCCAATGGTAAGTTTTTGTACAACATATTTACCTCTAATATGACTGTGAATTATTGAATGAAAACAGACTTAAATATAATTTTAGGATAGTTATTCTACACAGTACCAATTTGGAAGGGTTATTTATCCTACTGAATCCTACATAAAAGTATAGTACACTGGTACACACAACACATCCAAGTAGGCACAGCCCAAACACTCAACAACCTACTTGATGATTATAATATTCATAAAGTAAGTATCAACATTATCTTCCACAAATACAGTTAATGTTTACTTGTTAATGATTAATTTATAAGTATTGCTATCCAAGGTTTTTATCTTGAAGACCGTACCTACAATAACACTGTGTACTTTACTATAAATCCCAAAACTAAAATCATTGGATAGCTCTATTACTTTCCTTGAACTTTTTTCTAAGTCATTAACTGATAACTGCAAAGATATTGTAAAATAATAAAATATAACACAACAGTAAATATGTTATCTATTGACCAGTGGAGACCTCCGATAGACACAATAAGCATTATACTTTGCCTCTTATTATTATTAAATACCTTAATTGTATGACCATCAACTACATAAATTGATATATTAGTAGTAATTGAAATTGTAGGTACTGATACAATTGTTTTGAGATACTAAATATTGAATGTGACATTGACCTAAGACTAGACAAGATGATATGGTTTTAGATGTTGAAGATAAATGATGAAAATGAATCGTATATTTGGAATACTTTATTCAATATTTAGATTAAGCATTATCTACAAAATAAACTCTTAAATAAAACAAAATTTAATGCTTCATTATCTTTCTAGAATATCAGCAGACGAGCTGAGATGGCCATTTTTTTTAAAACTTTGCAACACATTAAGAATTTCTTTTGTAAGTGGCTGTGTTTACAAACATTTAATTTCACATAAGTACTCAAACACACTGTGCAGAGCCAGAACAACTAATTGTAGGTCATACAATTATTTGTTTTGTTTGTGTCAAATAATTTAGATGATTTTCCCACTGCTGACACAGGCCTTTTCTGTATGAGAAGGAATGGGCTATAATCCACCACAGGCCTATGGGTTGGTACTTGGTAGATGTCACAATGTTTTCCATCACTATTTTGGGAGCAGTCGTAATGAAATAAATTACACAAAGTAATACGCCTGCCCTTACTGCTCTGTGGCTTACTGCTTGTTACTTGGTGCCGCCTACACCACCCCTCTATCCATTTGTTCTGTAACTTTATTAAATCCTACATAGGATAGTTAGTATCATATCAGATAGGTCACAATCTATAATTTTTGAAAATCTATTGGTAATGCAAAGCATTGTGTCAATTATATATTGACACAATGCTTTACAACTTTATTATGTTCCATAACAAAGTTGGTGATATTTATTTATAATCAAGGACTTGTAATTTTTTTAAGTTGTAAAAATGTGTAGGCTGATTTCCTATCAAACTAATTTTGTGATGAAACAAACTGAGGCAGACAGGAGTTCAAGGTCACATTTAAATTCAAAGAAGCAATACCCTACTCTCTAACTTGAGCTAAAACTTGACTATGAGAACCATAAAAATTCCTGGATCAATAAATATTCCTAATGATATCCAAGATTTCATTGTCAAAATGGCAAGTCAAAAATGTTCATGATAATGTTAGAATTTTCGAAATCAGAATAGTTGTTCCGAAGAATACCCCCTTACATCCAAACTTATAAACATACAAGCTTTAAATACATATATATCTTAAATTACACAAATGTTATTTCCAGCTAATTCAATAATAACATTATATGTTAAGGAAACAGTTTGCTAAAACAAAGATGTCAATTGAGTCACCTTTCATATAATATATGATCTTATGTTATCAAGCAATACTGTTTGAACAAGACAATGGCCCTTGCTTGAAGATCAAGGTCAGAGAGGCTTACAAATTAACATGAACTGTCTTTAAATCATGAACATATTTTGTTATTGTTAAAAACTTGATGAAATTAAATATTGCAGCGTTTCCCTGCATGAAATTTTGCTTAAAACCTTTTCGATTTGTTAGTTGAATAAAACCTTGTTTAGTTTCATTGTATTTTTTGAAATTCGAATGAGTTCTAAAAAAAGTTTCACTGAAGTTGTATTTTAGATAAAATCTTTTTTCACTATGGGATGTAATATTCCTTCAAATGACCTCTAAATATCGCTCGCCTACATTTTGTACGTGACCGTTCACACTGTGCTATAATGTATATTACATCCCAAACTACAAAATGTATGCGAGCGATATTTAGAGGTCATTTGAAGGAATATTACATCCCATAGTGAAAAGGCGGCTTAAGTCGTATCTTTCATTTAGGTCGTATCTTTCACTTAGGTCATATTATACTTTTGACTTAGGTCATGTACTTTTGTCTTAGGTCATGTACTTTTGTGTTAGGTCATGTACTTTTGTCTTAGGTCATGTACTTTTGACTTAGGTCATGTACCTATGTACCTCTACTATGACTTGATGCCCTACTTTTGTCTCAATGTCCTACTTTGGACTTGATGTCCTACTTTTGACTTGATGTGCATGAGGTCCTGGGTTAATTCTCAGGTCGGGCAGTGTTATTGGGTTTTTCTGTTAGGAATTTCTCAATAGAAACCACGGATTATGGATTTGCGCTCGGTTGATGACAATAGGCTCGCCCAACAACTGGCGAAATGTGGTTGTACCAATGGAAAACCTCTGCCTAAACTTTCAGGAATTCCAAGGCTGATGGTATGATATTAACATGCAATAAGAATCATTTTGAAATCAATGCAAGAACTAAAAAATACTTTAATTATAAACCTAAGCCATAGCAATAATAACTTGAAATTGTTAAAACAATACAATAGTTTGTGAGCGACCTTGATAACCGGTAACTAGGTAGGTACTTCGGGCGTTACGCCAATATTAAGTATTATAATGTGTGTTTACGAGTACACATCGGAATAGTACCTAGTTAATTAAAATTTCTTTAGGTTTCATTTAGGGTAGGGAGGGAGAAACCACAGAACGGCAACTGCTACTAAGTGACCTGTAAATTGCTGAAAATTTAAGTTTCGCGGGCTCCCTGCCGATTTCACCTAAAATAAACGTAAAGCAATGTTATTTCAAGATAAGCTTTTACTAAACAATTTACTTAGCTATCTAGCTAATCTTTTCCCAAGTACCTATATGGGGTCAGTAATTTCTGAATAGTATTATCCATGAAGAGCTATGAGGAGGTGGTGTCTCATGACATGACGAGAAACAGACAAGTAGGTATGAAAGAAGAAGAAATGAGCGCCGACCCCAAATGAATTGGGATAAATGCAAGAGAATGATGATGATGAACAGCTGTGACATATCCGGTTCAGCAGTAGACCATCCTTCTAGAGACGCACTAAAAAAACCGGCCAAGTGCTACTCGGACTCGACACATGAAGAGGTCCGTACCAAAACGGCATAAAACACGTTTATTGTATGGGACCCATAAATATTTATTTTATGTTGTCTAATAAATAAAGAGAGAAGTCCTGACTGACTGACTGACTGACTGACTGACTCATCAACGCCCAGCCCAAACCCTTGGACCTAGAAAGCTGAAATTTTGCACAGAGGTTCCCTTTATAATGTAGACAAGGAATAAGGAAGGATTTTTCGAAATTCAACCCCTAAGGTAGTTAAATAGGGGATGAAAGTTTGTATGGAAAATCGTCATATTCACGCGGGCGAAGCCGCTGGCAAAAGCTAGTTTTTAATATTTGGTGTTATAGCGGCAAGGCGGCAACAGAAGTTCATAATTTGTGAACAACTGTCTAGCTATCGCGGTTCTTGAGATACAGCCTGGTGACAGAGAGACGGACGGACAGCGAAGTCTTAGTAATAAGGTCCCGTTTTTAACCTTTTGGGTACGGAACTCTAAAAAGAAGAGCTGTGACTGAAATATTGACCGATTTAAAATGATACTGTTTAACTATTTTTACAGTTATTTGTTAATGTGTTTCCGTGGTCCTCGCAGGATGTCTGGTATCTCGTGTGTATCAGGCTAGTCGAGCCACGCACAGCGATACGCGCGAAGCGGCGCGTTTCCTGCTTCACACGCAATTCCATTTGTTGAAGTTATACGACGCCGAATTCGATACACACGGATTTCAATTACATTAATGGCATAGTTCCTAACTACATTGTTACTACTACGGTACCATGCGAAAATACTAGCACTGTTGTGTGGGTTGAAACCGATCATTTGAAGCCCAAGTTTATATATCATCATCCTCATTCTTGATTATCTTGCCCTCATCCGAATTCATTTGAGGGTGGTGCAGCATACGGATGCCCGATGGGGCCGGAAAGTTCTGGAGTGGCGACCGCGAACCGGAAGACGTTGCGTTCTTGGAAGGCCTCTCACTAGGTGGACCGATGACCTGGTGAAGGTTGCGGGGATCCGCTGGATGCGAGACGCACGGGACCGGTCAATGTGGCGACACTTAGGGGAGGCCTATGTCCAGCAGTGGACATCTTTCAGCTGAAATGATGATGATGATGATGGTGCAGCATGTCTTTTTGCATTCTTTGTTACTCGTCATCTCATGAGACACCTCTTTTTTTGCCATATCATCCTTCACAACACAACTTCCAAGTTTATATAACGGTGCAAAAAAAAAATAACAGTACAATGATGACGTGATCTTATGGCCATCGAGACAATACTGTGTACCAAGTTTACGTAGCGGTACCACGCGGTACTCAATTGGAACTAAATGAGTAATTAACTAGGTCATTGTCATGGCAATTAGCGAACCTATTAACCTGTACGCAACTTTGCCCTTCTTACAAATTGACGATGTACTTAACATGACATCACGGCTGTAATCCCCGAAGGGTTAGAGAGGTGGACCCATTAGTACAACCGCATTTCGCCAGTTATGTTTTTAGTCCTATGTAATACGGGGGGAGCCTATTGCCATCAACCGGGCATAGGTAAATCCAGATTCCGTGAGTGCTACTGAGATATTCCTGATGGAAAAACCCAAATAACTCTGCTATACCCGGAAATCGAACCTAGGACCTCATGCTTAGCAGTGGCGTTTGCGACCACTACGTCACCGAAGCCTGAATAGTTCCACCAATCAATTTTCAAATCGGATAAGCAATTTACTGGAAAATCGTAACTTTTGATTTTGCCCTTTCATAAAATCTGTAAATGTGCAATGCATTTCTTAGAATTGTATTAGTCCGTTGGTCATCCGTCTTCTAGAGATTAAGCCATTGAATTATTTGAGTCACTGTCTATTATTGGTAGCGCTTGCAAGCGAGCATTACACCGCGCACTTGACCATTTAAGTGCTAGTGCCATGGACCTTTGCCCCCAGATGTATAAGTGATGCGAAGTTAAGTAATGCGAACAATTTACGTCAATGCATCGCAGCGGTATGGCTTAGGGACAGGATATCAGAAGACGGAAAACATTGTGTTTTACAAACTATTAAAGTAAGCCATTTTTGTCTCACTGCTGGGCAGAAGTCTCTCTTATCTTCTTCAACTTATCCCTATCAAGTGCTAGAACAAAATATGGAACTAGGCTGCCCACATCTGTCGCATGCCGGAAAAGCTATGGGAATAACCATACCATGGATCCCAAACAGCCGTCGGCTACGCGGCAGACCTAGAAGGAGATGGCGGGACGAAACCATGATATTGAGTCAAAATCCCTGTGTGTGGTTAGCCCGGTGTACCTTGTACTGGGCACACCTGGTCTACCAACTATAGCTTCATTCTAGAGTCTAGCAAGACTGCAAGATGCTCTAGTTGGTGAGTTGTGACCCGTCGACTACTAAGACGCAAAGCCAGATGTTGTGGAAAACTAGGGCATAGTGGCAATGATGATAAAAACAAGCCATAGCAAGTTATTTCACTGCATCACCCTTTCTTATAAAGCCTAAAGGCATTAGGATTTAAATTCGCCCTTGTGGATTGTTTTATAAATAAACAGCATGCTATTTAGACATCACTTTTTAGTTTAGTAGTCCTCATTTATGAAAGTCACGTCAATCGATTTTAATATTATATTAGCAAATTTTTTGAATTTTATGTCATTACTACGTCGGTCAGCGGCACTAAAAGGTAAAGTTTACCTCGCGTTCGCGTGGTAAGCTTCAATTCATTAGGTGTGACTCAAGGTTGATTAATGTGTCTTCCATTGCTCGTCCATCGATCGATAGATATGCGCTAGTGCGAACTTTATAGCTGTTTGCATTATCGTGAGTTACATGATCGACGTTTAATTTATGATAAATAATCTATTTTTAGATAGATAACTTTTACCTTTATCGTATCAAGTCAAATGAGCGCCCCAATATCAATAATATTAATTTGCCAAATTTAATTACATACATAGTCAAAATTCACTTCTTGGATAGTTTTTAGGGTTCCGTAGTCAACTAGGAACCCTTATAGTTTCGCCATGTCTGTCTGTCTGTCCGTCTGTCCGTCCTCGCTTAATCTCTGTGACCGTTAGCACTAGAAAGCTGAAATTTGCTACCAATATGTGTATCAATCACGCCGACAAAGTGCTAAAATAAAAATTGGAAAAAAATGTTTTATTAGGGTAGCCCCCCTATATGTAAAGTGGGAAGTGATTTTTTTTTAAATTTTAACCCTAACGTGTGATATATTGTTGGAAAGGTATTTAAAAATGAATAGGGGTTTACTAAAATCATTTTTTGATAATGTCAATAATTTCGGAAATAATCGCTCCAAAAGTAAAAAACAAAGCGTCCCCCCCCCTCTAACTTTTGAACCATAAGTTTAGAAAATACGAAAAAAATCTGAAAAGTAGAACTTTATAAGGACTTTCTAGGAAAATTATTTTGAACTTGGATGGAAACAACAGATGGAAACTGCAGTTAACCAATATAATTTGGTCCCTGAATCGTATGAGCGCCTATACAATCCAGAGGTCAAGTTTCATTGGCCCGTATTTCAAACAAAAAAAGAATTATTACTACGGAACCCTACACTGAGCGTGGCCCGACACGCTCTTGGCCGGTTTTCATTTTAAAGTAGGTACTTATATGCAAGAATTGCTATCAAAAGCGTGCTTCAGGAAAACGTGAATCAGGTCGAGTGTGAAAATTTAACGTGCGATTGTGGAAATCCATTATTATCCACTTATATTTTAACATAAAAAATATAAGTACATATATATTTAAAACATGCGATGCGACAACACCGTTTCAGCATACAGCAGATCAGCTAAGTAGCAAATTGAAGAGGCATAATGCTTCTCCAAATTCAATCATAATCACCAAAAAATAACCCATTAGGCTTGCCACGGTCAACTAGATCGAAACAATTTGATGGCGAACATGTATAATTTATAAAAATGATCTCATCCCAAATCCGCGACCAATGAAACTCGTATCTATGTACAAAGCGACACCATTTTTATCGCCACAGTAGCAACTAGGGTCATCTGCACACCGATGTCTGCAGTCCTACGGATAATTATCAGCAATTTAATGCACGTTCGTTAATTGGCTATCATTTACGTTGCGATTAACTCCCGTGGCCGTGTGGCCGTCACACGAGTGACTCTCATGCAGATACTGTGTCGCCTTTATCTAAGAATAGCCTGACGTCACTTGGGCACGCACGAGATTTTGCAAGAGTAGCAGTTCTGCTCGCTGTATCTTTCGTTAATAAATCATCGTTATCTTATTGGCCAGTGAATATTGCTTTAGAGGTTAAATACTAGGGGTACGATATACGTGTAGGCGTTTTGATGCAATTTATTTATTTAATAAACATTTACTGTAGGCACCAGAAAAATAATTAATAACATGAAAAATATATTTTATTAACAACCAAACGGTGGTTAATTATTTTTCATGTTATTCAATGCAATGACGAAGAATATGATTACCTAATTCATTGATAACCGCTTACTTACATGAAACTGAAAGTCTTGTTGTTCAATCGTCTTAGTTCACATGGGTGTAAACTAAGCGACTATTACCCAAGTTTTTAATGTTATAAGTTTAAATACTTCCGCAGCTCTCGTACTATTCAATTATTCAATGCATCCATCAACACAATGTTTTAAGTGCATTACATTGAGGTCTACTGTAACATGCAGGTGATTTTTCACCCCAGAAAAGGTGTTTTCCCTGTGATGTTTTTAGTGTAGGTACAGTTTTTTGTTGTACAGAATGTTTGATTGACGACTTCCTGAAGGGTCTGCTTACACCTTGTATGAGTTAGTCCCTTGTATTTAGTAAGTAGTTACGTATTACAAAATTAATTTATGGCATAGGTACTATACTACTACTATTTAAGTTTTCACCATATTTATCTCCCCCTTACACATATAAATACATACCTACACACATTTATAACTACACTAGCTGTTCCCGGCAAACGTTGTTTTGCCATATAAATAATTTCAGAAAAAAAAAAAAGATGAAAAATAGATGTTGGCCGATTCTCATAGATACCGGATACGCACAAAAAATTTCATCAAAATCGGTCAAGCCGTTTCGGAGGAGTTTGGCATCGAAAACTGTGACACGAGAATTTTATATATTAGATAAATAGGATAAGTACAACATAGTTGCATTAACAAGTAATTTTAATTTTATTTCTTTATTTTATTGTAATTTAATGATGGCGTACTGTGCTTATCTTACAACTACTACTGCATGTACAAATCTTAGGCGAGGACGCTGGCACCCTAAACACAAGTTAAATCTTACATTGGGTGCCAGAGCTCATCGAAGACACTCTGTTACCCTAGTTGTAAAGCTGCATAGTGTACATGTATAAGAAGTGTTTTTTGTACAACGGAATGTAATAAAATCATTTTTTTTTTTTTTTTTTTATACGAACTGTAACCACACTGTTCAAATGTTTCGATTTCTCAGGCCTATTGTAGAGTTTCTGATTACAGTACCTACTGTTGCTTAGTAACCTTCTTAAAGAAGTGAAGAGTATACCTAATAGGTAGGTATACGGAGTGGTTTAGTTTAGTACTTTTACTGTTAACCTGTGTCATCCCACTCCTGGGCAAAGCCCCCCCTTGACCTACAATTTCTTTCTTTATTTTTAACTAACCTAACCTAGTTATTTAAGGACTTGATGTAACCCTTTTCCTTTTTTTAGTTTTTGCGCTCAGTTGTAATAATTAGTTGCAAGGTAAGTGGTAATTAAAGTTAAGGCTAAAACACTACACAACCTACAAGCACTAGATTCAGTGCATTTAAAAATGTTGGCCTATGGATGGGTAACCCTTTAATAGCAAAGCTTTTCTACAGCGCCATCTATACACGACCTACGAATACTACCTCTGAAGGGAGGACAGGAGCGGGGTAGCGTGGAAAACCTACCGTGCCCCGAAAGTTTCAACGTTACTTTGTTCAGCTGAGTAAAAGCTTGTGGGTTACATCACTGGGTGGCGCTACCGCTACCTGTTCACTTTAAATCAACTTCCCTAATATTAAATATAGACAAATGTTTTGGATGCGTATTTGTCAAGCGCATCGTTGCAGAACTCCAAAACAAACAAAAAAAACGCACACTTTTTAAACTTATCATAATCTTCCTTGACGGTATTCATGACTACCGTGTATGTGCAGTCATGAATCTGTACTCTTTCGTTAAAATGGTTTGATGTAAGAACTCCTTCACATCAAACCTTTTAAAGGCTCATCAAGTTTCAGGTCCGCAACTTTTTAGGTCTCATTTAACACATCACTTAGGTTAGGTCTTAGGTCATCATTTAGGTCTCATTATTGTATACTCGCTCATCTCAACAGGCCACCCTGTGAGTATTAATAACTAGTTATACCCAAATGTAGCATAATTTAATGACACTAGGCCACTAGGGGGGATAATGTAGTTTACTAACTTCCCGGTAGTGAAAGAATTTTCGACATCGGATCTGTGGTTCCGAAGATTACCCCCTCCCTATACAAACCTCTTACCCTTTATAATATTAGTATCCAAGTAGGTACCTACCTATAAATGTGCTCAGTATCGACATCAAGCGAGTCAGCCCCAACTAGTTCGGGGCAACCAAAACGAACCCGCTTATAATTATGTTCTTTCATAAAGGTACTGTTCACTATGTTCCATTTTCTAATTTAACTTTAACAGCGTTTCCATGTTGTGGCATTTAATGAGAATTGCGAACAGTTGCCATCTAGCGTGCCTAAACTAAAAGTAGTGCTGCGATGCGACCGCAAATTATAAAAGTTGTTTTGAGCGCAGTTTCGACTATGCTCTGCGGTTCAGTGTCAATTGGAAAGTGACCATTGTCCACTACAAGACTGCATTGAATTTTAATTAAGGAGGTGCCACTTGAATGAGTTCAAGTTCATGACTGAGTTCGATTCAGAGTCAAGATGTAGGTTTCTTTTATTACTTGCATACCTTTATCTTACTTGCTTTTTTTATTTATTTTTCCTTAGCCAGCGTTTTTTGGGCCTGCCTCGGTTACGTCGGCCGTCTTCAGGCACCCACTGTGTCTTTCATTTCCATCTTCGCCCATCTGTCCGGCTTCATCCTTGAAACGTGACCCGCCCAGTCCCATTTTAGCATGGCAGATTTAAGGCCAACATCGGTGATGCCTGTCTTAGACCGTGTTAAGGTGTTGCGCATTCGATCGGAGAGTCTAATCTTAAGAATGCTACGTTCCATCGCTCTTTGGCAAACGTTGAGTTTGGACTTCTGAGCTTTAGTCAAAGACCAAGTCTGAGCGCCATAGGTTAGGCTTGATGTTTATGCTGTTTAAATCAGGGACTGAATTACCCAAAAATTACGGTACCTTTAAATTTCGGTATGACGTCATACCGTTAAATAAGGGTTACCGAAATATTGCGATACCGTTATTTTTTCCGGTAGTGAAATTCTGAGTATGGAAATGCATACCGGTATATTTCGGTAGAAGTACCGTAACCGTTATAAATATATCGGTAGCGGTACCTAAACCTTAATAAATAGGGGTTTGCTTTGACGCACCGCCTCGCCACTCTGTCTGTCGTTCACTTGCCGATTGTTGCACATTATCCTTACATAGTATAAAACAAAGTCGCGTCTGTTTGTTTGTTTGTTTGTTTGTTTATTTGTTTGTTTGTCTGTATGCTTAAATCTTTAAAACTACGCAACGGATTTTGATGCGGTTTTTTTTAATAGATAGAGTGATTCAAGAGGAAGGTTTTAATACCTTTTTTGCACCCGTGCGAAGCCGGGGCGGGTCACTAGTTAGATTATAAACTACATACGCAAGTTCTAACGTCTTCCACCGCACACACGCGCGCCGCGCATGCATTTCGGTACCGAAATCGTGTAAGGGTTAAATAACGGTTTAGCCCAACCTTTATTTATAAAGGTACCGGTATAGCTCAACCTTTATTTTAAACCGGTACCGGTATATTTTTGAGGTATCTTAACCTTTAACCGTAACCGCTTTCAGTCCCTGGTTTAAATTAACTGCCTCGTTGGTCTTGTGGTAACAGGCACCACTGCTGTGCATCCACGGAGTTTGGATTTGTGCATGCTTGGTGGCAGTGGCAGGCAGGCTCGCCCCCTATTACATGGGACTTAAACGTAACTTGCGAAATGCGGGTGTACCATACGGGTGTACCTACTAATGGGTACACCTCTGCCTAGCCCTTCTGGGATTACAGGCGTGATGATATGTTTATGTTTGTGCCTTTGCTTACAAGTTGGTGCAAATAGCAAATATTAATTTAAAGCAGGTTCTAAACCACGTTTAACTATCTCTAGCGCTTAATATGATGCTAAACAGAATTCTGCATCAAAATTCGCAATTTCACATTTGCTTAGTAAACAGTTTTAGTGAAAACTTCATATTATAGTAGTTAGGTAGAGGCAAGTATAGGTAGGTATTCATTTTCCTTTGCCCGGCCGAAGCTTATATTAAATACGTCGTTCAACACTTTACCACGTCATGATTATTCAAAACTTGGCCCACGTGCAAAGGCGATTAAAGTATTTCCATAATTTAATAAAGTTATTTTTATTGAATTTTGGTAGGTAGTCTGTTTCAATACTTTATTTTGTGTATCAGCATAATACCTACCTATTGTGCTTTACCATTCATAAAATTTGTTAACTTCGCGTAAGAAAATGCGAAAATGTATGATTGAACTCGTGCGCAGATTTCCGGAATTTTAGTTCTGGGATAGTTGTTAACACAACATGGAGTAATCTTGCACCAATTCGTAGTTATTCCTTCCTGAAATCGATTTTTGTCCCTAGCCTGTATTGTCCCACTGCTGGGCAAAGGCCTTCCGCTTTTCTCGCCGTGCGGTTTTCTCGGGCCAATATGTCACAAACGCTTCTAAGTCGTCAGGCCAGCGTCTAAGGTCCGTATTACAGAACGAAACTCAAGTCCAGTTTGATCTTAAATCGCCCAATCATAGTTTAAACATAGAATCTGTACTTGAGGATCAGTCTTATTCCAGAACAGCAATCAAACTACATTCAGCTGAATCGAGATTCAAATCTTTTCTCAAGCAGAGAATATCTGTTGTCTATGCATCAGCCTGTTTTCGTTTACATTTTATTTTTTTCGCCAAGTCTGTTTCAAGTTACGCAAAATAAGAACTTAGTTTAAAACCAATTTATTTATGAAATTATGATTTTAACAAAGCATAAGCCTCTTAGATATAAGTTTTAGATAAAAAAACGACTTTTTGATAAAAAATGTGTTGAAGAATGAGGCAATCGGATTTATTGTATAAAAAACAGACTAGTGTGTTCGTAGAACGGAGTGTTTGCCGTACCTATCTGTGGTGGTAGAGATTGACACAATTGACTTAAAGTTACAGTTAAACATAATAATTAATGTGCAAATATTATCAAGCAAACTCTGTCTGTTATTAAACAATGTCTACAAGAAAGAAAAAATTTAGCTTATTAGATAGTTTGTTAATTGAGACTATACTATAATAGGGGATCGGACTGGGTCAAAATAATATGATTCTGTTTAGTCCGTAAGTTAGATTATCGAAAAATATTGAATACGTGTTTTTTGTTTTATCAAATCAATAAAAAATGACGAAGATAAAACGCGTCAAAGATCTTGGAGTGGGGCTTGAAACGTCACTTGTGTCGTCAAAATGTACTATCATATGACGTCACACGAGTTTTCAAAGCACTGTATCGTCTTCATTTTTAGTTTACGTGAAAAAAGAAAAAATACGTGTCCAATAATTTTTGGAAATCTATCTGACGGACTAATTAGTTTTTTTCTGTCCGATCCCCTATTGTGTATGGATCCTGCACATCTCTAAGGTATCTTAGAGGAACGCTGAAATTCAACCTTCTGTTCGAATCATCGTTAAATATATTATCGTAATAATCAAGCTCTTCGAAATTATCCATTTTGTTTGTAATAAAATATAAACTTCAATTCGACAATTTGACACTGACAAGGAAATCTCTGCTCAAGCGGGGTGTCGACCACACTTGCGTGATCATAGATCAATCTCTACTTAAACCATAATCTACAACTGAGTAATGATCTAGAATAAAGCTATACTCTGCTGAACTACAATCAATGAATCTATGCTTGAGGAACGTTCTAAAATCAAAACTCGACATAAAACTAGTTTTAAACAGAGATCAGTGCTTGAGTTTCGTTCTGTAATACGGACCTTAGTTTCCTGAAATGGATTAAATAAAAAATAAAATAAATTGTGTTTTATTTCAGGCAAAATACCCATAATGAGAGAAAAATACAAATAGCACAGAAATCATTAAAAACATCATCAAAACACACACATAAATTAAAAATCCATAAAATGTCAGTAGTACATAAAAATCAAAATAACATTACAAAATTATCATCAAAATATCAATAAAATGTCAATAAATAAAAATCATACTAACACTCTAAAAGTAAAGTAAAAAAACACATTAAATATCATTGTCATCAGTAAAAAAAACATCAATAAAATTCATTATTAAAATTCATTTAAAATCATCAAAAAATCATTGTCATTTTCTGTTCCCGTTTAGGTGAACAGAAATCCAGTGCAAAAATATAGGGCTTGTCAGATTGCACGAGACAGCCCTCAAAATGCTATTACTGGAGCGTCTCAAACTTTGCCAAAAGGATGCTACCCTCGACCTGATAATGGCATAGAAATCAGGTACCCTCGCGTCTGCAAACATGCTCGAAGCACTGCAATACCTTGGCAGTTTCATAAGGGTTCGGTAAGCGTTATTGTACTGAACCCTTAATGAGTTGTACATCTTTTTTGTGAAGTTGCACCATAGTTGACAGGTGTACATTGACATACAATAGGCTCTAAATAAGGTGTTTTTAACGTCCTTGGCGCACTTCACAAATTTGCGCGCGAGCATGTTACTCCTAACTGAGAGGGCCCTACGCTCTCTTTCTATGTCGCAGTCGTCTTGGAGTTTGTCCGTTAAAATGTGCCCCAAGTATTTAAACTGCTTGACCACCTTTATAATCTTACCATTCAAAAAAAGGCTGGGTATGTTCCCCGGACCAGTCCCAGACCTAAATACCATGGATTCTGTTTTCAGTACGTTGTATTTGAGTCCATGAGCATTAGCATAATGCTCACAGACACACAACAGTTTCCTCAAGCCTTTGATCGAGGGACTCAAAAGAACCATGTCATCAGCATAACTCAAGCTATTCACGCAGACATTGCCTAAGTGACATCCAACTTTGGTTCTCCTGAGTTCCTCGATCAAACCATTGATATAAAGATTGAAAAGGTCCGGAGAAGTCAACCCTCCTTGACGCACACCGCAGTCCAGCTTATAACTGCTAGATAGAGTGTCACCCCATTTGACTTGATTAGTTTGGCCCCCGTACCAGAATCTCAACAGATCTACGATTCGGTGTGGTACTTCCGACTTCTTTAGTTTGTCCCAGAGGATTTCATAATTTACCAGGTCAAAAGCCTTGCTCAGGTCTAAGAAGCAAGCATATACCGAGGTTCTCTGGTGGGTGTAGTAGGCTACCGTACTCTTAAGACTAATAATCGCAGAGTCTGTTGAGAGCCCGGGTCGGAAACCAAACTGTGCATCGTCAATTTTTATGTTATTTTGCACTTGAGGCTGTAAGAGACGCTCCAGCACCTTGCCTATAACCGTACCGAGTGAGATAGGTCGGTAATTACTAGATGCACTCAAATCGCCCGTCCTATTTTTGACTATCGGAACTACCACAGTTCTCATTAAAAGTTTCGGCAAGTAGATGTATTTAACACACAAGTTAAAAAGCTCACATAAATGTGGGAACAAATTGGCGCTTCCCCAGACAAGGTGCTCCACACTGAGACCATCGTGTCCAGGTGACTTACCACGCTTCATATTCCTCACTGCTGAGATCACATCGTCAAGCGTAAAAGGTGGCAGTGGCTCAGACACGATGGTTTCATTGCTGAGTTTACAATCGACTTGCAGGGGGTCAACTTTAAATTTACTAGCAAACAAATTGGCTATTTTGCTTGGTTCCTGCAATCCATCGACAGAGACAGGGAGGCTCTGTTTAAAATTAAACTTTTTAGTCGCGTTCCAAAACTTAACAAAATTCTTTTCTCTTCTATGTAAAGCTAAAATATTCATTTTTATGGAATCCTCATTTTTCTGACACCATTTTATTTTATTTTTAAACATAGAACGACTATTACGCATGTTTTCAAAAATCATACCTTGTAAAGGCCTACCAGCCTCCACCCAAACCTTGAAGTGGAGCCTGGCAGTTTGATGATAGTCCCGCACATGGTAGTTCCATCCAGTCACCTTTTTGCATCGCCTCTGTAACCTCTGTTCACCTAAACGAGAACTCAGTACAGCCGCAGTCTGCAGTGTATCAACGATATACGAATAATACAAGTCAATTGATTCACAATATTTGTCATAATGTTCGCAGTTTATATTATTGTCACAGTCACACTTAAACATATTAAAATCATCACATAATTTATTCGAGCAATGTGTTTGGTATGCATTTATTTGGTCTTTGGTACGCTTGCCCCATTTAATTCCCTTTTGGTGGTTACTGGTATCAGCGAAAGAAGTCTCAACATTTACACAAGTTAAATCGCAAATAATTCGCAAAGGGTAGTGATCGGACCACATGACGTCATGTATGACGTCAGCCGCTATCACAGTATCCCAAGCAGCCTTAGTTGCGATGCAGTGATCCAGCCACCGCCGACACCCATGTGACTCACTCATAAACGTAAAAGTTTCTGAATCTAATCCAAGCAAATTAAAATCGACACATTCCCATTCCATATCTGTACAAAACTTAATCAACTCAAGGCCAAACTTAGCGGAAGGGTGAGCATTAAAGTCACCCATCACATAAACACATTGCGCATCGCCCTCTTCTATAATTGCGTTTATTGCACCCAAACAATCAATAAACTCAGTCAGATTATCGACGTTGTCAACAGGCATATACACATTAATAACTATGACACATCCCAGACCAGTCGCTATTCTCACAGCCGCTAGGCGGTCGCTATTACAAGTAATAGGCGAGACATAAGGAAACTTAGTTTTGTTCCACATAATGGCTAAGCCCCCATATGGCCTACCCCTTAACATCCCTGCTGAAGTATCGACAGAAGACTTGGCCACACACCCAAAATCTTCATTAATCTCATTTACAAAATTTAAGTCGTGGGGTAGCAACCGAGAAACACAATATCATTAGTTTTAGTGAGTTCACGCACACATTGCTTTGATCGCTTAATCGATTTACAATTGTAGGACAATATTGAAATAGTGGATAACTTACAATTCATAATTAATTATTAAGATTATTAATTCCTCTCGCCGTATACTCACGGAATCGCCTGAATCTGACGCCAACAGGCCAAAAATCAACACTTAGGAATCTTTCTAGCCTACTTCTATATATGGTCACTTTAAAAGAAACAAATTCAGTCTCGTGTTTCTGAGTTAATAGTTCTACTTTAACACAATTTTCGCCCATTTCACTCACATATGTCTGAATATCATCCGTGGTAGTTGCCTTGTTCAAACGAGACACATAGACGGACGTTGACAGTTGAGCCACCTGGAGTTTTGTCGAGCCTAGACCGGTGCCACTCATATTGGCAAACTTCTTCCGCTTCCTTTTCTCCACCAATATGAATGAATCATCATCCTCATTCCTAGATTTATTGACAGTATGTTTTTGCGCTGGGTCAATTAATATGTCTCTGTATAGTGGAGTATGCGATAAGTCAGCTGTTGTTTGACGATCAGGCGACTTTGAACTCAAGCTCATTACCGGTAAAGTCGTATTAGGTGTAAGCGAGCGCGATGTTGTACCATTCACCGGCTTCTTACATTCCGCAGTAGGCGCGAGCGGGCGCGCAGACGTGCCCTTCACTTGACCGCTTCGTTTCGCCGTAACACTGTCAGCTGATTCTACCTGCACTTGTTTACATTTTTGTTCCTTAAGTTCGCCAACCATACGTTTTAAATGATCTATTTCCAATTTTAAGATCTGCATGTCTGTGGACGAGGTTGTTTCACTAGCCACAACATCCCTTTTAGCTTTAATAGAAGCCACGTCCGTTTTTAATATAGCCATTTCTTTTAAAAATGCAGTCACATCCACATAGTCAAATGTCACCGGAGGCAACTTATTTATTTAATTAACAAAGTTTTGTATTGCGTATTTTATTTGCGGTTTAGAAACTCTGACACTAGGGTGTGTAGGGTCGTTAAACCTTACTGCCCACAAGATAAGAAGAAGAAGATTGCGATTGATGTGATATAAGTACAACATACATGTATAGTTGTATACTTCTACGTTGAAGAAGCGCACTCTACTCCCTCGATGTTTGTCACTTCCGAGCCGTTTTGTGGGAATAAACTACTATAAATAAGCGTGATAATTTCCTCATATTAAAACGCACTGTTGCAGCAAATCAAGATGCATGGTAACTTTTTGTTGCACTACCTAAGAGCAAACTGAAGTAAATCCTAATTATGAATATTAAATTATACACCTAAATCATGTCAGCTATTTAAAATGTTAGAGAAACTTCCAAGAACTAAGTTACGAGTATTAACTTAACTTTACAGTCAACGAGTTCGCGTTGTTTTTCTGTTTACTGCACAAAGAAGAGATAAACCTATCTACCTTATTAAATATTTTGAACTTTAGTTGTGAAAAGATTATGTTGAAGCAAGTGCATGTCTGAATTTAGTACTAAATGTAATACCTGAAAGAAACAAGATTATAACTCAAAACATAACATCACGCTTGTAATCCCCGAAGGGTAAGGAAGAGGTGTACCTGAAAGTAGACCTACATTTCGCCAGTTATATTACAAAAACCTTTGGCTGCTAGTGAGAAATTCCTTATAGATAAACCTAATAACACCGGGCACGCGACGGTCCACCACTAGTCCAACGGGGCAGTCCTTTTCAACGAGATAAAAAAAAAGATTTAAAATGTGAGGAAAATGTCATAACATGACTGTAAAATGTACACATTTTTCCACTCGGTAATTTCACTTTTCACACCCGTTATAAAAAAGCTAGTAAATGATGAAGTCCTACGTATGAAAGACATAAGAAGATTAATTCGTCGCTCGTAATATCCGGTTGCTCTCGATGGCAAATACGACTCTTCAAATATAATAAAAATATGCCATCTGCTCAGCGTGACGTGCACGTCACTAAATAATATCTTTAACAGCCCTAGCAATAACCAAAGTGTATTAAAAGCGAGAAATCCGTAGCGATGCGCGATGGCCATAATACAAAATATGGAGTATGTTTGATGTCGTATTATGAAATTTGAACGGCTCAGTCGCAAAATGTCTAACTATGCCGAATGTCGTCCTAGAGTTTAAACTAGCTCCCGCAGCTGATAGAATGTGCTCTAGAGCTAGCAGTTTGTAATGTCAATTTGAAGGTACGCTGTGAAAATCGAACGATTCTATTGGTTGATATTATATGGAAAGGCAAAGAGGGGTGCTCTGCCAAAGTTGCGGAGTTCGTTCGAAACGTCACGGGGCCCTGGGGGCCAATTCTCGGTTTTAGAGATGGTGTCGAACTCGAGAAAAATTTCTAATGACGTCATTTTTTCGAGAAATTTTAAAAGTTGCTATTCTGGGGATGTCGAATTCGACATTTGTCGAAGGCTAACGTTCGAGTTCATCTCGAGTGCTTCTGAGCAGTAGAGATGTAATGTCGATTATATAGATACGTCATTTCTGAGTGAATTTGTTGAGTTTTGGATTGTACACTTTTTCTTTTCTTTAGTTTTTAAATAAAATACGGCTTGGCATCTCATACTGGAAATTCGATTTATACTCTTTGATTTGTGCATTGTGTTTTCTTGAAACGACGACCTTCGCGCAGATAACAGACTCTGTAATTTGTGTACCTACGATTGGACACGATTGGACTTGAAACCACTGAAAGATGGACGAGTTTATTAGCATTTTTATCTCGGAGTTGTTGGAAAGTGGCGAGCAACTGGCCAATACACGGCGACAACAGCTATCCCGCCGTCGATATTTACGACTTGAGCGAAACAGAAGTCATTAAAAACTTCAGACTAAATAAAGATTTAATAAGGGTTCTAATACT
The DNA here is from genome assembly GCA_949316265.1 of Diarsia mendica. Taxonomy (NCBI): domain Eukaryota; kingdom Metazoa; phylum Arthropoda; class Insecta; order Lepidoptera; family Noctuidae; genus Diarsia; species Diarsia mendica. Next base: position 17,460,348 of record OX438902.1, on the reverse strand, counting down.
TAGATCTATTGGCTCCTGTAATAAACTGGATACCACTAAAATAGACCCGAAAACGAAGGTAAATAATTGTTTGCTTCATAATTTTATTAGTCACTGAACTGACAGACAGTCAGCTGTCAAACTGATTATTTTTACACTAAACGTTTCGTTTTACTTTGGCTTTGCACGGGACTTATTCAAATTTAATATATAAATTATGTCCTAATTTTAAGTGTTTCTCCTAATTATGTTTAAGTACTTGTTTGTTTGTGAAACTAATAAATACTTTTTCTTCCTTTCTTTCTTTCTTTTATACTTAAATAATTAGGTTTAGTCAGCGTTTTAAAACAAAATCATTCATTCACTCATAGCTACCTAAAACGGAACGCGCGATTCTTCGTAATGGTAACATTAGCTTCACTCGAATCGACATTTTCGTGACATTTATTTCTATTTTGACTGAGAATACGGAATTCTGCTCAATTCGAATTTTTTTGGTAGAGATAGAGATATTTTTGATAGACATAGAGATAGACTTACGAACTCGAACTCGAGATAAATCTCTAAAACCGAGAATTGGCCCCCTGGAGCGAAAAGGGCAGTAGTAAGATTACGAATCGGATGGTTTTTAGCCAGTAAGAGTCTGGCACTTCCTTCTGCTTCACCCTTCTCTTTCACTGGAGGAGTTATTTAATGTTTTTTCATCAATTCCATACTTAAAAAAATGGGAAGGGGTGCTGAAAATTTTGCATACAGGAGTCGCGAACGTACTCAAATCCAAGAAATTCATTGACTACTTCGATGAGTGGTTTCTAAACCTGCACATCAGGTCACGTCCACTACAGAACAATAAATGTTATTGTAGTTATTTCCTGTTGTTTCCGCCGATGTGATACAATGTAACACAGATGAGTTCATTGATCGTTGGAACCACAACGCAAGTTGTAACGTAAATCTCAAAAGAAACAAACAGACTCACGACAATAGTTACTTTACAGACATAATAAATTAATATAAAGATGTGTGTTATAGTAATTATGAATGCTAAGTACGAGTATCAATGTCAGTTCTAATAAAACTCTACGAAAATATTGATAGACTCACGACAATGGTTACTTTACAGACATAATAAATTAATATAAAGATGTGTGTTATAGTAATTATGAATGCTAAGTACGAGTATCAATGTCAGTTCTAATAAAACTCTACGAAAATATTGATAGACTCACGACAATGGTTACTTTACAGACATAATAAATTAATATAAAGATGTGTGTTATAGTAATTATGAATGCTAAGTACGAGTATCAATGTCAGTTCTAATAAAACTCTACGAAAATATTGATAGACTCACGACAATGGTTACTTTACAGACATAATAAATTAATATAAAGATGTGTGTTATAGTAATTATGAATGCTAAGTACGAGTATCAATGTCAGTTCTAATAAAACTCTACGAAAATATTGATAGACTCACGACAATGGTTACTTTACAGACATAATAAATTAATATAAAGATGTGTGTTATAGTAATTATGAATGCTAAGTACGAGTATCAATGTCAGTTCTAATAAAACTCTACGAAAATATTGATACGACTCACGACAATGGTTACTTTACAGACATAATAAATTAATATAAAGATGTGTGTTATAGTAATTAGTAATGCTAAGTACGAGTATCAATGTCAGTTCTAATAAAACTCTACGAAAATATTGATACAAAAAACTTGTGACTATGACTGTCTCAGAAGCTCTGGTTCTTCTATCTTCTTCTGACTTCTTCATCTTTTATTATTAATTTTGACTTTTGCAGTAGACGATCTTGGATAGGAAGTCAAAATCTTGTTATTATTTTTAAGTAAAATATCAGTGACATTGAGGGAGATAAATGTGATATCTCCTCGCACGGTAGTCTGGTTCGCGCCATTTTTCATTCAGGGTGACCCTTCCAGTTCACAGCGTCGCGTCGGCTAATAAGACCGCATGGATTTTTTATGGTGACAAAATTAAAGATTTGTTTTTCCCAAGATCACAATTAATTAGGGATTCTTGCAACAAATAGTATTTTGGCAGGTTCAGAAGTTTAGGAAGTGTCAAACTTCTACAGTTTGATAGGTTCTCAATTTTAAATCCATAATTGAGAAACCGATAATTCGTAACCCTTTTATTATTAGAAGAACACAAGACATGCTGCGCTGACCCCCAAATTAATTTGGAGAGTCGGAAAACCACGACAATGACAGATTTATGATACGTGTAAAAGTTAGAATCAGAAGTTTTGCTTTATCAGCAAAACGATATCCATTAATCGATAATTACCCATCACTTAATCATCATGTAGGCGCTGCTAACATGATTGCTAAGGGAAATTAGTACGACGTACATTTATTAGGCAAGCGTCGCGTCGTCGGCGGCAATCAGGCCACGGAACTGCGAACGACGGTTAAAACTTTTAATGGCTAATTAACTGGATAACTAACCAGCTATCAGCGCACTACGTACCAAGAGACATCCCATTTCCTATTTTTAAAGATACTTACAGCTTAAGGCGCGTCCCCCAGCAAAACGTAGCTCTAGCCGTTTTTTATGCAGTTTTCTGGAGCTTATAACTCTTAAAAAAAAAGATATATCAATCAACAAAAAATACATTAAATTTCTACATACTCTTACCTTCAAAATGGTACGTTTTGTTTTTTTCTTTTTTAAGTAAAATATTTAAATAATCCCCTCACAACGAAACCACAGAAATGAGAAATAATTATTGAAAACATGCTACTTCTCCAAAACTAACAATTGTTTTTATTTTGTTTTTACACTAATGGATAAGCAATTTCATAATGAACATTATGGTACGATTCTTTTTTTCAAAAACCCAAAATTTGATTTTATAAAGATTTTTATGCAAAATTCTGAGCGTATTCGCAACCGTATCTATTGACATTCAGTATGCCGCCAGGCCTCGAAGGGGGAACCCGTGTTGCTCGTCACCGCGCCGCGTCGGCTCATGCGCTCGCTCGCTTACGTCACATTATCAACAGATCTAAGAAGTAATTTCAAGTAATAGATATGGCATTCAATGAAATATTTTTTTTATGAAATATTTATTGGTGCGTCCAAATACTTTTGGTCATTATGAATTCAGTTATTATACTCACGTCGATAAATAGGTAGGTACTTTCAACTTTTACTGTGATACAAAATAATATTGGCACGATTACGAAAATGAGCTCAAAATTAAAATCCAAGATGGCGGCTAGGAAAATTTTAGGTTTTTCCGTCATGGGTGTCGTTTTCATGGTTTTTGGGGTCGCTGATTACGAAAATGAGGTCAAAATGAAAATCCAAGATGGCGCCGATGAAGATTTTTGGTTTTTCCGTCATGGGTGTCGTTTTCATGGTTTTTAGGGTCGCTGATTACGAAAATGAGGTCAAAATGAAAATCCAAGATGGCGCCGACGAAGATTTTTGGTTTTTCCGTCATGGGTGTCGTTTTCATGGTTTTTGGGGTCGCTGATTACGAAAATGAGATCAAAATGAAAATCCAAGATGGCGGTAAAGATTTTTTAGGTTTTTCCGTCATGGGTGTCGTTTTCATGGTTTTTGGGATCGCTGATTACGAAAATGAGATCAAAATGAAAATCCAAGATGGCGCCGACGAAAATTTTTGGACTGTCCGTCATGGGTGTTGTTTTCATGGTTTTTGGGGTCGCTGATTACGAAAATGAGGTCAAAATGAAAGTCCAAGATGGCGCCGACGAAGATTTTTGGTTTTTCCGTCATGGGTGTCGTTTTCATGGTTTTTAGGGTCGCTGATTACGAAAATGAGGTCAAAATGAAAATCCAAGATGGCGCCGACGAAGATTTTTGGTTTTTCCGTCATGGGTGTCGTTTTCATGGTTTTTGGGGACGCTGATTACGAAAATGAGGTCAAAATGAAAATCCAAGATGGCGGCTAGGAAAATTTTAGGTTTTTCCGTCATGGGTGTCGTTTTCATGGTTTTTGGGGTCGCTGATTACGAAAATGAGATCAAAATGAAAATCCAAGATGGCGGTAAAGATTTTTTAGGTTTTTCCGTCATGGGTGTCGTTTTCATGGTTTTTGGGATCGCTGATTACGAAAATGAGATCAAAATGAAAATCCAAGATGGCGCCGACGAAAATTTTTGGACTGTCCGTCATGGGTGTTGTTTTCATGGTTTTTGGGGTCGCTGATTACGAAAATGAGGTCAAAATGAAAGTCCAAGATGGCGCCGACGAAGATTTTTGGTTTTTCCGTCATGGGTGTCGTTTTCATGGTTTTTAGGGTCGCTGATTACGAAAATGAGGTCAAAATGAAAATCCAAGATGGCGCCAGACAGATTCGTCTGCTCCTAACAATTTTTTCCATCCACCCGCATTTCTCCAGTCCACCCGCGATCATGGCGCTTGCAACAGCGTCGAAATATCGGGAACTCAAAACAAATTAAAATCACGGAAGATATCCCGTAAGTGACATTTTAAATATAGTTATGAACCGTGAAAGCTTAAAACAGTGTTTATATTATATATAGTCGAAAAACCAAAATTTTCGTCGGCGCCATCTTGGATTTTGATTTTGAGCTTATTTTCGTAATCAGCGACCCCAAAAACTATGAAAACGACACCCATGACGGAAAAACCAAAAATTTTCGTCGGCGCCATCTTTGATTTTTATTTTGACCTCATTTTCGTAATCAGCGACCCCAAAAACCATGGAAACGACACCCATGACGGAAAAACCAAAAATTTTCGTCGGCGCCATCTTGGATTTTCATTTTGACCTCATTTTCGTAATCAGTGACCCCAAAAACCATGAAAACGACACCCATGACGGAAAACCTAAAATTTTCGTCGGCGCCATCTTGGATTTTCCTTTTGACCTCATTTTCGTAATCAGTGACCCCAAAAACCATGAAAACGACACCCATGACGGAAAACCTAAAATTTTCGTCGGCGCCATCTTGGATTTTCATTTTGATCTCATTTTCGTAATCAGCGACCCCAAAAACCATGAAAACGACACCCATGACGGAAAAACCAAAAATTTTCCTGGCCACCATCTTGGATTTTCATTTTGACCTCATTTTAGTATTCAGCGACCCCTAAAACCATGAAAACGACACCCATGACGGAAAAACCAAAAATTTTCATGGCCGCCATCTTGGATTTTCATTTTGACCTCATTTTCGTAATCAGCGACCCCTAAAACCATGAAAACGACACCCATGACGGAATAACCAAAGATCTTCGTCAGCGCCATCTTGGATTTTCATTTTGACCTCATTTTCGTAATCAGCGACCCCGAAAACCATGAAAACGACAACCATGACGAATAAACCAAAAATTTTCATCGTCGCCATCTTGGATTTTAATTTTGAGCTCATTTTCGTAATCGTAATATTTGTATCACTGTAAAAGTTGAAAGTACCTACCTATTTATCGACGTGAGTATAGTAACTGAATTCATAATAACATTTCATAAAAAAATATTTCTTTGAATGCCATATCTATTACTTCTTAGATCTGTGAATTTTACTTGTATTCGTATGAAGTTCGCCAGGTGGCGCAAGTAATAGTTTACGAAGTATTGTAGAGGTGCGGCAAAGAGGGAGCAAATGCTCAAGGTTATTTGCTCAGGGTACCACCTTAATGATAAACTGCGCAAAGCTTGAAAATTTAAAGCTTGGAGAATTTTGCTCTTCTTGGCGAGGTCTTAACAAAGTTGTGTTAGTAAACCAGGTTTATTTAGTTAAATAATCCTAAGCTAAAGCAATGTTTTGCTGTAGTTTTCCGGATCTTATCTTATCCTACAATCAAAGGCCAGTATAATGTTCGTGAGAACGCTCGTTGGGTTTTTTCACATCATATGTGCCTACTTAATTTCTGATTGTTGCCTATTGAGTCTAGCAACTCCGTAAACAGATGCACATAATTAGAGTTGGGTGCATCTGTTTACGGAATTGCTACAAGTTAAAATGAGTGCACCACAAACTGAACTGACTTCTTTTCCTCATTCATGAATACATTGTCAGACATTTTTGGACAGGCTTCCCAAGTTCCCAACGTCAGCCTGGTAATACTTGACTCTCATCCGACATTTTGATTCAAGCAATGAAAGCCAATCTGATCAAAAACCCTAAATGAAGCGTTCTCAAACGGCAGGAATATTTGCTTAATTTACAATTTACTTCAGTGTGGCTCGCTGCGACTGCCGCACTTGAATTGAATATATTTCCTTTTTTTTTTGTCGAAACTCATGGCAATGGCCCTTCAGCGTTCTGCCGCTTGATTTGCGAATGGGCTGTGAAGTGAAGAGCCCGCGGCCGGATGCCCTGGGCCTCTCTATGGCCTTTTATTCATACAACCTTCCACGTTTATTTGCCATTGGCATTTGCGAGCTGTTTAGATAGAGATTAGAATTATGCATAGAGAGAATCAAGCGCTTTTTCTTAATTTTTAATATTCTATATCATTCAGTATATGTGAATGAGTCGTGGGTAAATAATAATAGCCGCTCGGGTCGATCTAATGGTTAAGCGGCGCTTGCCTAGGTTGGTCCGTGGATGGGTACCCATCCATTATATGTATGTATACCGAGTATCATCCACGCCTCGGAAAGCTATTAGTTAGCCGTTGGTCCCGGCTGCCATCTGTACATCATGGACATTCGTTACAGCTACTCGTAGTGGTCCGAAAGACTGACAACCAGTCTTACCAAGGGATATCGTATTACCCAGTAATAACTGAGTTGTGGAGGTCAGATTGACAGTAACTCCATTTACAATACTGGTATTCAGCTGCATCCGGTTAGACTGGAAGCCGACCACAACATAGTTGGCAAAAGGCTAGGCAGATGATGTTACTTACTATTTCTTCTTCTCAAGAATTTCAAGTCATAAGTTCACAACCTCGCTCAATGAATTCCTTATCAGATTAAACTTTCAAGTTGCATCTCCCATCGCATCGAACTCGACGACGGAACTGATACTTTTTTAGATTCAGATACTTTTAGAAGAGAGATGGCGTTGCCTCGCAAAACTTTGTAATATGATGTAGATCATGTATCTTTAAGTATTCAAGACGTGGGAGCTACAGTGACTTTTGGAAGATATTGTAGGAACTTGGTCTTACTTGTCACATACGTGAGGAAGTACTTTACGCACGAATTAACTTATAATGGGATGGTGATATTATACTGAACAAACTACAAACAAACCTAGTTCTATTACTAACAACAAAACGTAATGTTTCTTACCATGTTTACTACGGATAAAAACTCATTGCTTATCCTCCATCATGGTGCTAAAGCGCTGAAATAACGGGAACTCTAAATAAATAATTAACATGGTAAATATCCCGTTTAGTGTTACTTAATGATAGGGTTAGTGACCATATCAGTTCAGTCACTTAAATCTATTTAAAACATAGTTTTTTTGCGTATTTTAATTATTTAATAATCCCACTCGTGTCTAATTCTTTATCGTGCGGTGTCAGAGTTTTTATGCCGCCCATAGGCCACTGTCTTGACTTTATTTACCATCGAAAGCTCTGTGGCATGTTGGTTTCCTCACGATGTTTTCCTTTACCAAAGCAACTGATACGATTCGCTCATAATAATAATAATATTCCACAACTATCACACAACGCCATCTAGTCCCAAGCTAAGCAGAGCTTGTGTTATGGGTACTAGACAACTGATAAACATACTTATATATTTCTAAATACATATATATTATAGATAAATTACACCCAGACACAGAACAAATGATCGTGCTCATCACACAAACATTTGTCCTGGGTGGGAATCGAACCCACGACCTCCGGCATAGCAGTTAGGGTCACTAACCACTAGACCAACAGGCCAGTCAAAACAAACCATCATCATGAATCCAGAAATCAGAAATGCGTGTCTAGGTTTCGAACCCGAAACCTATGTCATTGCAGTCCGACAGGGTCACACCACTAGACCAGCACCGCAAATGCCAATGTACCCTTCATCATTGGCTTAAATAAGCCAGCATTAATAGGGCAATAACTTCCCGTAGTTATTTCCGTATTAGTGCACATTGTGAGTAAATAAAGCAATAAAACATGTTTGCTGTAGATAATTGTAGTCGTCCACCTACTTAACTCCAGTTCCCGCCGATGTTGGGCGTTGCCACTTCCTAATATGTAGCGGTAGGTAGGTACTAAACAAACATATTAATGAGGCGTTCCGTGTACGGTCAGCAACAGCAGTAGCTTACACTAATCAAAGTTTCAAAAAAGGTTTTTTTAATAAAAACTTGTGTTGAAGAGTAAGGGATATTTGAATGAATAATCTTCTGTAACATTAAAATTAACAGCTGGATTCCTGTACTTCAAATAATAATTAAAAAATCCGAAATGTTAAGCTACTTCTGTTGCTGACTGTACAATGATCTCATGCATCGGACGAGGCAACAACCAAGATACTGTTTTTGAACAACGTGTAAAAATTTGGAGCGCCAGTTGACGTAGGCCTCCTAACATTATCACTTAGCTTGTATAATATACATTCCACATTTCGCTAGTTATATGCCAGAGGAGGTGAGCCTATACTATAGCCATCAATCGGGTACAAATCTCCGTGGCTGCTACTGAAAATTCGTCACAGAAATCCCATATAACAGTGCCGGACCTGTGAAAGACCTAAACCTAGGATCAACGATACCTCCACTGCCGCTTATCAAGATTTCACACTCGTTTCTCGCACAATCTTTATCCAATTTGTAGGTTAAGTTGTTTTATTACCGAACAAGCTATAAAGTTAACAGAGAGGCAATCAAAGCCATTATCGTAAGATTATACATGCCGTGTTAAGAGGAAACGCGAGTGGTCTTTTCTCCATACAAACGCTCTCGCCTGTTTTCTTTTTGGTTAATGACCCTAGAGCAATGGTTTTTTACAGAATAATAAATATTAACTATTTCTATGCCCCTATGTTTTCCTTTTTGGTGATAAATTATTTTTATAAGCACTAGAACGCTCAAAAAATGCTCAAAATTGCTTGTTTAGATCGCTGTTAACAGAGTCCTAGTGTACAAATTTGACAACTATTAACGAAAAAAGAAAAACATAGCGGCGTAGTATATAACCTCCTTATTCATTGTCTAAAACATCTTTTAAATTGGTTCAATATTGGAGGAGGAAATAGGCGAGAGCCAAACCTCGAATTCTAACTTTTTTCTATAGTTGTCCTTATCGCACGAATTTGAGGGCAGGAGGACGGAGAGAGACAGCGATAGTAGAAAGAGACAGCACTCGCATTTCCTCTTAACAATGCGCCAAAAACTACAGTTCTCTCAAAGGTGTTTTTTTCTGTGCAAACTTGCACAAGAAACACAGTAACCTCATGACGTACAAAAACATACGATTTACACGTTAAATTGTTCCCAGAATTGTTGTTTGTGTTGTAATTAGCTTCGGCGTCGTTTTGTCATGCTCTACAGTCTGCCAAAGAACAGTTCGGAGTGGAAAATAATGCTGCTGCCGGGAAATTGTCTGATGATTGCGTTTTTATCTGTTGCAACTCGGAAACTAATGATTAAAATGCAATAAAGAATGACTACCGGAAAAGACGTGGGTTTTATTCAGAATATCCACTAACACACGTGGAAGAAGTTCCTGGTTAAGTAATTAATAACAGCCACACGGTTCAATATTTAAGGGTAAGCCGCGCTTGCCAAGGTCCGACTATGGATGGGTGACCATCATTACATACCGAATTGCTCGGCCGTGCCGGTAATCCGTTGGTCCTGTCCTGGCTATCATTTGAAGGCAGATTTTGAGGATCTCTTGAAAAAGAGCTAAAAATAGCATTTGTAAAGCTAAGGTATATCAGCCCTATCGGGGCTGCGGTTTGTTCGAAAGAGTTACCGCGGCCTTCACACAAAGGGCTAGGAAGGACCATGGGTGGTTTTTAGTCAGTAGAAGTCTGACACTCCCTTCCGCTCTGCCCAGAGCGGGAGGAGTCATTTGATGATTTCCCACCCTCCAAAAAAATTGTGTTTATTAACTTAATTAAATCCACAGTATACATCGTTACGCCAGTTATTATTATCAACATATCAGTAACTTAATATTCGGAATGCATCGCAAGCAATGCTTTGCATAGCAGCTCCATTACATAATTATTCTAATGAGGCAGAGGTCATTAGGAGGATACTCTTAGATGGGCAGAGCGTAACAAGGATCTAACATTCTGGGATAATTGGTATGTCTGTTCGTAGAGTTGTTTTGCAACGATTTTATATGTTTAAGGTTTAACTGCCGTACTTAAAGAGCTTTAATGATTACTTAGGCCATCACTTAGTAAAGGTTTTGACAGTTTTGTCATACAAAAGTATGTGAAATCTTTACTAAGAATCATTTAATATCTCTGGGTACCGCAGTTAGTGTACATATTTTTATGCTTGACACAGTCAGAAGGCGATGCGGCAGACCTCGGAAATGCTAAAGTCAACCCAAAGCCCACATAAACCCTGGAACGATTGTTACAAAGTCAAGACAGAGTCTATATCCAGGAGTGGGATAATGTAGGATTGCATGTAACAGTTTATTTTTATGTGTATCCATTCAAAATGCTATGGTTGAACTATCCACACCACTATGATACACACTAATATTGTAAATGCGAAAATAACTCTGTTTGCTTGTTACCTTTTGCACGAATAAATAAAGCCAGGCAAATTATGACTCTGATACTACCTGACGATATAAAAAAAATACGCCCAAGTTTGATTTTGCTAAACTAGCCAGACAAACTTCAAACCAAAAAACATAACCAAATAAACTTGAATAAAATTAAGTGCAGTTTAACAAGAAAAAAACAGCACGTGTACAGCATGAAAAGTGGTACTTACATCCCGAGCAAAAGCAGTCGCGTCTGCCCGAAAATAAGGATGCTTAAAACACACAATGCCATGCCCGAGGGCAGGCTCCGGGCATACTCTGGGCATACTCCGGGCATTACCCGCAGTCCGGAACAAAGATCCAGTTAGTTTGCTTTTCAGTTTGGGGCACAATGTTGCACCAACAAACTACCCGTTCTTTATCGATGAAATTTTCATGATATCTTGTGCATTTTACGATAAAAGATTCTGTACCCGTTACTAACCTTTTCGCGCCAGTGAATGTCATCGAACGGAAATAGTAGCCTTTATTATAATGGACAATGAGCTCACAATCTCTCTATTGTGTGCAGTTTTCTATGAAATACTCAAGAATTAATGGGACATGAAAAAACTGTACACTTTTTGATGTCTTATTGTTTCTGAATAATGTATTCTTATACAGTCTCGTTGCTCTAGTGGTCGCAAGTGGGACTGCTGTGCTCCTGATCGAGGGTTCAATTTCCCAGGTCGGAATTTTCCATCCGAAACTTCGATCAAAAGATCCGAAATTACTGGGTATTAACAACGGTGTCTGAATTTGTGCCTTGGCTCGCCCCCTATTCACAGGACTTAAATAGGGTACGCCTCTGCTGTTACTGTTACTGTATTCTTGAATAGAAACTGCTGTGATGATCAAACTTACATCACGTATATAGCATCTATTGATCCGATTTAAGAAAACCTCGTTAATCATGGCCTCCATCGTTAGCAGTCATTCGTATACACTGCCGAACTCATAAACTACGCCAGTCGCATTCAAAATTCTCCCGGTTTACAACGTGAGATGGACTATTCACTATGTGAAGGATCATATGACTGCTGAGATAGCCAGTAATAGAAGACTATGGAAGAAGAAAACATGCAGCACCGACTCCAAATAAATTGGGATAAGGGCTTCTTGGCCTATGTCGATGATGGTCCTTATCACATCGTATGCCGAGTATTTAAACACAATTAAAAATCCATTATGTCTCGCGTGGATCAAATGTGAAATTGATTCATGCCAAATTGCCAACTGCCCTTGTCCCTTGTTACTTTGGCTCGACGCAACACGTTTCTCTTCCATTCCCCTCTATCAACCAACACGCTATCACGTATGCGAGTACTACAACTAGAACAAATGAAATAAAATAAAAAAATTGCAAAAAGAGAACCAACTATTTTAGTTTCGAAATATCGTAAGTCCGATTTTGTATGCACTAGTCTGGGTTCAGACGCTTATTGGCAATTTTCTATACCGATGCACCGGAGATACCGGACAACGGCCATCGGATCGAAAATCGAGAACAGCTTTTAAATTGTGTAAACAAAAACTTCATTGGGCTATTTTTGGAGAATGATGAACACTATATGAAGAAATTCAATGGTCTTGTCAGCAGTGTTAACTTTTTCCATTACGAATTTTTCGTTAGCCAATAGGCTCGTCCCCTATTAGGTACATGGGACTGGCGAGATGTGGGTGTACTAATGGGTAGACCTCTGCGTAACCGTTCGGGGATTAAAGGCGTGATGTTATGTCATGAATTTCTCAGTAGAAGCTACGGAGTCTAGATCTGTGCCCGGTTGATGATAGATTCCCTCCACAACTAGCGAAATGTGGGTGTACTAAATACCACCTTTACCTAGTCCTTAACTATGTTGGGGTCGGCTTCCAGTCTAACCGGATGCAGCTGAATACCAGTATTTTACATGGAGTGACTGCCTATCTGGCCTCCACAGCCTAGTGAACTGGGTAACGATACCCTTTGGTAAAACTGAACTGACAGCCATGACGTTATGTTATGAAGAAAATATCTTAATTAAAAAAACACTGATGTTATTGTCGATTGTGTTATTGATGTTTAATTAGGCTAGGAGCTGATGATCAGTGTGTGATGTCACCGTTATTGTTTTCTTAGAGTGTGATAATATCTGATAGGTCAGCAGAATGATCTCAGATATTTTTGTCACTCAATGAAAATATGCCTAACAGGGATTGTTTGGGCGATGAATGATGATACATAAAAACTATAATGATGTAATACTAGAAATCACTATATTTGTGCGTGTATCTATATGTTTTATAAAGAGGTAAAAAAATATTATTAACACTATTGTAACGGAATATTACTTAATTACTTATTACTTTTGTAAGTTTGTAATGTATAAATTATATATAAAAATTCTTTCACTGGCAGAAAGCTTCATTATTAGGGGGTGCTATCGGCTACAAATTATGTTATATTTTGCATATCCCGAGTTATTGCAGGACGAAGTCGCGGTAGGAATGTTAGTCACTTTTATTTTAAAGACTAAAGCTAAAGATCTTTCGCACTGGAATTGCGAAGGTTCTGAAGAAAGTTGTTCGGTTGTGTGGTCTGTCCACAGTTCCACACCTTTAAATATCTCTTACAGTATATTCTATCGAGTTTTTCTTAGATTTATACCGCTAATAAAAACCGCTTACAAGCAGTTTTAATTGCCCCACGTGCTGATAAGGTAATCGGTTACCGCACATTAGCCTGAAATAAAATACAATAGTTGTTACCTTGTTAATTAATGCTTAATCGTCCGTTAAATTGTTATTTAGTATGGTGTTATCGATCATAAATGTAACCTACATATTCTGAAAGGTTGAGGTAGAGATTACTATTTGTTTTATTGCCATCTAATAAAAGAAATTTAAATAGATAAATCTACTTAGTGAATGCCTCAACAAAAGTATCCGTATAGTCGTATAGATTCAATCACGTGAATCCTGATAACATTTAATTGAGTTAACGTTTATTTGATAAACTTGCAAATTGGTTATGTCCTCATAGTTTCCGGTCCACGAAATTGCTTTCGGGGAGCTCGTTAAATATTGACGAAACCTCTAGTAAGTCTATATACTTAAAATAATATTCTTATTATTACACGATCGGGCGAAAATTGACTATCGTGTCATCAAGTTATTAGTACTACATTATTAGGAAAATACGATAAGTGAACTTTGCCAAGTGTATACCTACATATTATGGCTTGTAACTGTCATCATCATCATCATCATCCACAGCCCGCCTCCACCCACTGCTGGGTATACCGTATAGGCCTCTCTTTGCTTGTGCCAAGTTCAACGCTCTTGTGACTGTACGTACTAACATTTAATAAGTATTAGTTGAATCTGTGAGGTTTGTAACGGGGAAAACCGAAACATATTTGAAAACTTAAAAAACATTTAAACTAAATGCATATCCCGCTGTTAAATGGGACAAAATGCGGGCTATGTTTTACATTATCTATCCTTGATAACAGACACAGTTAACATACATTCCACGTGCGGAATATTTGGACAACTCATATCAGTAACTAAGCATATAATATGAGCAACAGCCAAACTTGACTGATAGCTAACACAAATACGACGTGGCGTGCAAGTCGACGAACCCCGTAGGTTTTATTCCACTGTCAAGCGTGACGTCTTTTGGAAATCATCATCATCATCCTACCCTTCATCATCAGCCTATAATGATCCCACTGTAGGGAGTCAGGCGTCCTCTTTAGGAGAGGGATGCCCAGTGCGGGCTGAAAGATGTCACATGTCTTAGAATTCTTTGGTTGCACAATTGCACATGCCGGTTTTCTCACGGTATTTTCTTTCACCGTTTTGTGAGCAGTGGTTATGAAATAAATTACACAAAGTAATACGCCTGCCTGGGTTCGAACCCACGATTTTACTGTTCGTAAGTCGGGGCCGTAACGGTGTCGCAACTACTGGGCCACCGCTGTCTGCTCTCCTTCCTTTTCTGCTCTTCCTTGTCCCATTCTAATTGGGGTTGGCGCAACACGGTTCCTTCGTATGATGCCATGACGTCTGACAAGACGTCAACCTACCCCTGCGTCCCTAACCTAGACCTGCCCTGCCAACGAGGCGGTCGCATGCATCTAGAAAATCTAGATGTACTATAATAGCAGATGACCGTTCTGTTCTCATACGCGCAATAATTTTCTAAATTAACTGTCATGTGACCTTGCAAACTATTCACACACAGCCTGCACACAGCACACTGTGTGTATTAATTGGAGCAGACGCCATAATATTATCTTAGGCTGTCCAAATATAGTTCTGTATCCCAAAATAAACCCTCCTAGCTGAGACCACTAACTTGTTAACCAGTTTAAACCAGCTTGAACTGGTTATTTGCCTTTAAGGCTTTGATGCCAAACGAATTCTTGAAGCAACTTCGCCAAGCCTTCGGGAGGTGGATGTTTCAGACGCCTTGAGTAGCGCGTGTTTCAAGATATTTTTATGACTGGGTTATGGGTACCTTAATAGAAATTTATAAGAACCTGACTCAAGTTCAATTTTAAGTAGGTAGGTATATGAAGAATTTGTTGTGCTTCAGAAGTTTTATGCACAAAATGTATAAAAAACACTGTACAAAGGCGGACTATACTTTACTACTATATATTGTTTATTTTTGTAATTTATCAAGCTCCTATGTTCTATAAATACTTACCTGTGACTTGTGAGTGAGTGCCAAAAATAGCTTCTAAAGAATCGTAATGATTTTATTCTTCGTAAGTATTCTTACTCGACCGCACAAAGTCTTCTTTTGTGTAGCACTGTCAAGAAAATAAATTGATGCAATATTTTTGTGAATAAAAAAACCTTGGAATATAATGCAATAAAGGAGACAATAGAATTACTTACTTGAGAAATGTCTCCGAGGCTATAAAAGCGAAAAATTCGGTTATGTTCTGCATTTGCCCTGGCCTGAGGCATCACTCAGGATTGTCTGATTGACCTGAAGATAGCCTCCTTAGTGGACCTATAACAAGATATTAATATACAAAAATAAACAAATTAATGCGTTTCACGCGTTTAATACGCGATTATCCGTTAGTACTCGTGTAGTTGGTATTTTACTTTTTGGTAATATTGTAGGAGACAACGAAACGAATGGTTAGTCACCAGCGCATCATTACCACAAACTGTCAAATTTTCTCATACGATTTTAAACTTAAGCGTCAACATTATATGGTTTAAAATCCATTTGGAGAAGTTTGACAGTCTCTGGTAATTTGATGCGGTGGCGACTGTAAATAGTGAAATGTTTAAAGCAATAACCTTTTTATCTTCTCAACAAACGTTTGAGGCCACATATAACTTCGATATTCGGTTGAAACATGCGACATTTATTATTAAACCTCGAAGGTCTCACTCAAGTTAATAACTTGAGTGAGACCTTCGAGGTTTAATAGTCTTCGACGAAGAATGGCATACAATTTGAATGATGCAGTCTTCTCTACTTTATGATCGCGAATTGAATAGCGAGATGCAATTTACAAAGAATATTCTTACTGTATCGTTTTTATTTCTTTTCCTTTTAAAAATCTATTAATATGCAGTAGCTGTAAACTTTGTTAGTTTTAAATTGAAGATAGATTTGTTATTAATACAGTACCCTTTTAATGTTTTCTTTTTCATTTCAGGTTTCATATCTTTGTGATGAACATCGAAAAGCAATTACTATTACAAAGTTTTACATAGTAAGTACCTACAATAATAATAACACATTTAATCATACATTCCATACATAACATTACGCCTGTAATTCCGAAGGATTAAGCAGAGATGCACCCATAAGTACCCACGTCCACACCATTTCAATCACCCTATTATTCGTAATTTTAACGTCACTTTTGCCAACAATGTTGGGGTATAGGCTTCCAGTCTAACCGGATGCAGCTAAATACCAGTGTTCTACATGAAGCTACTGCTTATCTGACCTCCACAACCCAGTCAACCTTGGTCAAAGTGGTTGTCAGACTTTCGGGCCATTGACTACTTCTAAAGTTGTACAAATGACCGACAGTGTACGGACCAACAGCTTAACGTACTTTTTGCCACAGACCAACGTAGATAACCTTAAAATTAATCCGAGATCCGATTATTTGATAAAAAAACCGACTTCAAAAAAAAACCACAAAAAGTCAAAAATAAATCAGTTTCTGAAGTCGGTGACTTTTGTTTGTTTGATTTCATTTTTTTGCCACCGAATTCAGAAACTGATTTATTTTTGACTTTTTGTGTTTTTTTTAAAGTCGGTTTTATTTTTTGTTAACAAGTTTTTATTTTTCACTTTTTAGTGGTTCACATGTTCATGGGTCAAAATGTGGTCAATGTAGTATTTTTTTTGAGTTTTGTTGATTTTTCAAAAACCGCTTGTCCGATTTCGATAAAAAAAAAATATGGGACCATTTGGGAAGTATACCCTTTCCAACAAAAAAAGAATTTTTCAAATCGGTTAGCAAGTGACGGAGTTATGCCCGAACAAACATAAAAAAAACAAACAAACATCCGAATTGAGAACCTCTTTCTTTTTTTAGAAGTCGGTTAAAAATAACACACGCAAACTTTGAACGTTACTTAGTTTTGATGTTACCAGGGCTTTTTTGAACTGGCTAGGATGTAGCTGCTGGCAGTTGTAAGTCTGAAGTCCACTTCAAGCTCTCAGTTCAACGAAACGCCCACAACAGCGCTATTTTCGAAGTAGATTAATTTACATACCCTTTGGGCTTCGCCGCAGTCGGGTAAAAACGTATTTATTAAATAAAACGCAACTGGACATGATGTGATCAATCGTAGGAATATTCTTTCTTCTTCATAGTTTGTCGATGACAATCTTAATTGTGTCTGCCCAGAATTGGGCCACTAATATGACGCCTTCAGTAGCGTCTACTAGTTCCTGTGATCAACAAATGATAGGACCAACGTTTGTGGAACAGCACCACATTTACACTCCAAAGGAGTCATTAATTCCCGTTGGGGCTGCGGGTTATTCGAGAGAGATACCGCGGCCTCGGCACAAGGGCTAAGGAGGAACATGGGTGGTTTGATAGGCAGTAGAAGTCTGACACTCCCTAACCCCCCCCCCCCCCCAAATCTCCACGTGAGCAAGTTGGCCGGGCCGGAGTCTATTTAAAGACTAAGAAAGTAATATTCATATAGAGACGTAACTAGAAATACTAATTTAATAAAACACGGCGACTGTATGCTTTCGAATGTGGTTTCTAAGATTTAAAAAAGTTCGTCTTTTTTTAACTGCTCCTTGTAGACGGAATAATTATCCTGTGAATTAATAAAATAAATTACGATAGTGTCTTATACAATTATTTGCTCTACTAAACATAACATTTTTGAGCAACTTTAATCTCCTGCATACAAAGTAAACTTCATGCATAAAAACAAAGATAGTGTACACACGGCTACACATCAAGCTATACAAAACCAGTATAATCTGATCGTTCATTGTGCGAAAAGATCTAGTAAAGTGAGGCCAAGATTAACTGGTTTTGTATAGCTTGATGTGTAGCCGTGTGTACACGAGGCTACATCAAAACCGAAGGCAGAAAATGTACCGAAAATCGATCACTCGCTGAATATTCATAAAAGTCGTTTGTAACCCCTTGTTATCCTTCACTGTGGCTAATTACAGTAAAAAGTACTCGACACTAGACGTGCTCAAAATTCTAACTATAAAGAAAGAAAGAAAAAGTATTTATTGGTCTCACACAGGACAAGAAAACAATAAAAAACTGGGTTTTAACCTGGTATTTTATTACATAAGTACTAGCTGATGCCCGCGACTTCGTTCACGTGGAAATTTTGATGAGTGACTGTCTCGTTGATTGAGTGACAGTGAAATTAGTGATAGCTTTGATTTCCACATCAGCTGTTCCAGATCTTCAAATTTTATACAACAAATGAGAGGGCTAACAGCAAAAATCATGTTTTAGTCTATGGCCATTGTTACAGTATTCATGGTGGCGCCACTGGCCAAGAAAAAATGCATCGCTACGTCAAACCTAATACATTTATTTTAGTTCCGTGTTTTCCCGCCTGCACAGATAAGTTGGTAGAACTGTAGATGCGCGCGCATAGGTAAACCGATTAGTTTTTCCCGCTATTGTGAAAAAAAATCAGAACTCGTTTTAACTGTTGAAGATGACTTTTTAGTATTATTTTCTTCACAAGTGTGTTGAAAAACGTCGTATGATACACGTGTGTATTGATGATTACCGTCCTCGGCTTTCTTAAGACCCTCACCTGACGGCTAGGGTCTGAATGGCGCCTCAGCGGTAATCACCAACGTTACACACTTGTGTACCATAATGTACTCTTAAGTAGTTGGTTTTATTTTTTGCGACAAGCACAGTTCGTATAAACGCAAATTAATAAAGTGCTAAAACGACCTAAATAATACTGCCTCGTTGGTGTAGTGATAATGATTGCAAGCGCGACTTCTGTGCATGATATCCTGGTTCGATTCCTAGGTCGGGCAAATTGTTATTGGGTTATTCCATTAGGAATTTCTCAGTAGCAGCGGTTGATGGCAACAGGCTTACGCCCTATAACATAGAACGTAAACACAACTGGCAAAATGTGTACTCTTAGGTATACCTCTGCCTAACCCTTCGGAGTTTACAGGCGTGATGTTATGTGTGTACCTGAATACGTAAAGTAAAACTAGTATAGGTATCAATTTCAAAATCGTTTGTACCATCGCATGTTCATGTTAGGCCCACAGGTAACCCTCGAATATTTCGCAAGGTTTGGCAATTCTTGAGCACTTTGCGCCAAACCAAGTGAAATGCAGTGTAGCCAACCATCCAATCGATACCGTGATATAATCGAGAACCTCTTAAATATGTATCGGGTCAGGTGTTGGCAGAGATACGAATTTCAACAAGTCTGCAATCTTTTGGAGGAGGTCACATTTCATGCATTTCACCAATAAAACTGTGACAAGACATTAATTTCTCATTGAATTGCATGTGATTACACGAGTGTTGAATTTATAAATGACTAGCTTTTGGCCGCAGCTTCGGTGCGCTGTGGTTGATGAAAGGAAATCCTTTTCCTTTCATATCAATCCTCACACATCCTATCCATCGTTTCCTTTATCTTCCGCTTTCTCTCCATCTATCATCATCACTACATATTATAAAACAAAGTCTTCCGCCGCGTCTGTCTGTCTGTTCGCGATAAACTCAAAAACTACTGCACCGAATTTCATGCTGTTTTCACCAATGGATAGAGTGATTCTCGAGGAAGGTTTCAGTATATTTTTTTTTTAATTCAACCCCGAAAAATTGTTGGAACATTTTTTGTCAACCACAGCGCACCGAAGCTGCGGCCAAAAGCTAGTCATTTATAAATTCAACACTCGTGTAATCAGTTAATCACATGCAATTCAATGAGAAATTAATGTCTTGTCACAGTTTTATTGGTGAAATGATGGCGTGACGGTTAACAGAGGAGAATGGAAGAAAAAACGTGTTGCGCTGACCCTAAGTAAGTTCAGGAAGTTCACAAGTTAAGGAAGATGCAGAATCAAATCAAATCAAATCAAATTATTTATTTGTGATACATGGGTTACATGCAGGTGTTCATTACATTAATTATAAGCATAAAATGTCCATTCCATGATCAGCCACTTGGGCATACAAATGATAAAATAATACAATAGAAATAAGATTCTTGAATTTCAAAGATTAGACATAAATTACATTTCATATTAGATATATATGTCAGAAGACAGACACAATTACACAAACACAACAACAAGTCAAGCATACATGAAACATTTAAAAAGTTCTAGTCGATAAAAAGTCAGCAACAGAATAATAACATTTTTCTATTAGAAATTTGAACAATTTATTTTTGAACACATGAGTATTGCTACATTCTTTTATGTCGTTAGGAATCTTATTGTAAATTTTTGTGGCCATAGCAAACGCACTTTTACCAAAGAGGGTAGTTTTATATTGACTGGTAACGTTGTTATACAAATGACTCCTATTTCGCGATCCCAGCTGTAATGTAAACAGTGATGGATGATGTCTAATAAACAAGGCCATTTCAAAAATATATAAGGATGGGAAGGTAAGAATTTGTAATGTTTTAAAGAATTCTTTGCAGCTGTCTGTTCTTTTGAGACCGCACATTGCTCGCACGCACCTCTTTTGACATTTAAAAACTTTATCCCAGTTGGTAGTATTCCCCCAAAATATTATGGCATATCTGAGTCTAGAGGCAACATTACTATGATAAGCTACAAGCAATGTGTTAAGATTAACCTTTTTCGCTAGCATGTATAAAGCTTAAGATGACTGCGACACTTTTTTACAAACAAATTCTATATGACTTTGCCATTTCAAATTGTCATCTATATGTAAGCCAAGAAATTTTGTTGTAGTAGTCAATCCAACTTTTTCACCTTTAAATTCAATTTGAGTATTTTTTGTTTTTTGTTTGAATTGCATTAGTTTAGTTTTGTCAATATTGATTAATAAATTATTATTCTGTAACCATTGAATTATTGAATTAAAACTACTATTTATAACATTTTCATCACTATATACAACCGTGCAATCATCAGCAAATAGCACCATACTCTCTGTTGTACATTTTGGCAGGTCGTTGATATAGATAATAAAAAGTGGTGGGCCCAAAACACTACCTTGTGGAACTCCATATTTCATTTTTCTACTCTTTGACTTATAATTTATGGGCATTTCTCCACTAACTGGAAAATCGTCCATACAAGACTGTCCTAAGCAAACCGTGACAGGGGACTGTTTTTCTCTACTTTTGTACAGAAAAACAGGCCCCTTATAATCAAAAATAATTGTTTTTAACAAGGATTTTGTTTGTTAAAGTAATTAGTCTTTATTTTTCTTTGTAATTCGTAAAATATATATTTTTTTCATTTTAAAAAATGACAGGGGACTGTTCACCAGAGGACTGTTTTTTTTACTTGAATACTTAATAAAACAAAATCATTTAAACATATCAGATTAACCAAACAGATGTGGCTACATCCTAGATAATCAATTCTTTTTAACAAATTTTGATAATTTTAACTCTTAAAATAGTATAAAATAAGCTAGCCAGGGGACTGTTTACGTAACGGTCAAGACGTGTAGTTCACCTACAGACGCTGTCGTAGCACTAAAAAAAATTGCAGCTTCTCGCTTAGCTATACAACCACACAAAATTCACATCGATTACTTTCTGTATCACGATCTAAATGCATCACGCCAAAACAAAATTTGACTTCTGCGCGGTGTTCAAATTTTAACAGGGGACTGTTTCAATAATTTGAGGACAGCATTCGCACATAGATATTTTGATTTAATTTCAATCGTAAAAATATAATTGTTATGTATTAGATGCTTACTGTTATGTATAATGTATTTGGATATTTTTTATTCAGTTATCAACAGCAAAAAAAGAAATATTTGTTACAAGATTTGTAATTCTGGAAAAGGGACGCACCAGAGGACTGTTTTTTGAGGTGTTTGAGGTTCATTTTCTCAAATATTACATTATTAAATTGCTGAATACGCAGTTGCATTCCAAGAATACGTAATACTATGTCGTTATTGATACAATTAACTGAGAAATATTAAGTTTCACAACGTAAAATTAGCTTGGGACAGTGATTTTCCAGTTAGTGGAGAAATGCCCTTATAACATGTTTCGTCTTAGGAGAAATTTTATCAATACTTATAGTCTGAGTTCTATTGCTGATGTAAGATCTTAGCAACTCTAAAGTGTTGCCCCTAACACCGTAGGTTTCCAGCTTACTCAGCAGTATGTTATGATCCACGTAGTCAAAGGCCTTTGACATATCCATGTACAGAGCATAGACAGGCTGTCTTTTGTCAACTCTAGGGTATATTAAACTTAAAAAATCATATATAGCTAAGTTTATGGACATATTTTTACGAAAACCTTTCTGATCCGGTGTAAAGATATTATTTTTTTCGAAGTAGTCGTACAAGTTATTGCATATGGCTTTTTCAATGATTTTGGAAAACGTTGGAGTTAAGGCTACAGGCCTGTAATTTCTTAAATCAGTCTTAACATCCTTTTTATGGAGCGGCTTAATTATAGTATGCTTTAAATGGCAAATGGCAAGAGCTTTACTTAGTCCGTGTATGAATGACCACCATTACACACCGAGTCTCCTAGTCTCCTCCTCACCCCGGAAAGCACTTATAATCGTTGATTCCAGCTATCATTTCTAGATCTGTGACTGGTCTTCCCAAGGGATATTGTATTATCCAGCTATCTGGATGGAGGTCAGATAGGCAGTCGCTCCATGTAAAATACTGCAGCATCCGGTTAGACTGGAAGCCGACCCCAACATAGTTGGGAAAAGGTTAGGCAGATGATGCTATTGCATATCACGTTCAGTTTCCTAAGTGGAATTCGGTGAAATTTGCTCTCTGAGTCATCATTCTCTTTCTCCATACTTCTCTACTTCTCTATTACTCTATCAGAGACCTTTACCAGACCACCCACCGTTTCTTTGGTCTACCTCTACTCTTATCATCATTTCAGCCAAAAGACGTCCACTGCTGAACATAGGCCTCCCCCAGGCGTCGCCACATTGACCGGTCCCGCGCGTCTCTCATCCAGCGGTTTCCTGCAACCTTCTCTTCCTCTACTCTTATGCTCATCTATATTCACACTCATAACTTTCGTCACGACATTCTCCTCATGTTCTTTTTTAAAGTTTAAATGGAACTGGAACTAGTTGCTGGTTATAAAATAGTTCGCTATACGAACAGTCGCTATGTCCAGTGCATAAACATATTAGTTAGTGGACGCTCCTAACTCTTGGAGCGCTGTTAGTGAGTGCCCCCCACTTATTACGACAGACGGCCGATAGTTTCACTTTTAGAACTTTCTGGACGCGTGCGCACTAGATACGGACATATTTCTTGATTAAATTATACAGGGTGGAAGGCACACTGCTGAAACAGTCACCACGTATACAAAAAACAGACAAAAACAGCAGTGTTTTTTTTTATTTACCGATTTACAATATATCTACGTGGGAGGTTCAGAACGATGTACATACTAAACGCTCGCTGTATCATTTGACATCTGTCACTAAATGTATCTGTGTAATCTTAAAAGTAAATGCAAGTTAGCTGACTGTGTACTCGAACGTACATTCGTTAGTAACAAAAGATATTCACAGTTGTGCACGCCAGTTGTGTAATCCTGTACATTTGTCAACAAAGCTAGCTACCATTTAAAATGTGCATTTGTGCAACAACTATTTACATGAGGTATTTACACGCAGTAAACTATCAAAGAAATACGGTTAAATGTGACACTTACACACAAGTTACTTTAACTATGTAAATATTTAAAACATTTCATGTACATTCTTATGTTAAAACTAGCTGTTGCCTGTGACCTCCGCCCCCGTGAAATTATTGTAAAAATCACACAACATTTACATCACCTTCACACAACATCACTCACATCAATAACAGCTATCTGTCAGTAAAAGTCACGTCCAAATCGTTCCAGCCGTTTCGGAGTTTAGCGGAAGCAAATAACAGACGGACAAAACTTATGTTTAAAGTCCGTATAACCTTTCATAATTATGCATTCAGTAAAAAGCTTATTTTGAAATTTTAAACTTGAATTTTGAGCTCCTGATTTCTAATAATCTACACAAGCAGATTTGGAATAGAATTAATATCATAAACAATGCACTGGGCAGTGCATTGTTTGGCTTGAGTTTTTATTTGAGTAATGCAAAAAAAATAAAGCAGATTTTAGTCACATAAAAGGGACGACGGAAGAAGTTTGATTATGAAATAACTACAAGCAACTGAAAAAAAAACTAAAAATAGACAGTGACCGCATTCATCGCAATTAACTGCGATCATTTGGCAGTATGTTCAGCATTAGATAATCAGGGGCAATAATAATATAATATGCAGATATTGAAATATAATACTAGATAATTATACTTAATGCCGTTGGCGGCACATTACCATTATATTACTGTATTTTGATATCACTTAGATTATTAACCAAATGACCACATTTACGAGCTGTACTGATAATAGCATGTAACTCAATAAGTGGACGGAAGCCGCATAGAATAGTATTTATATTTAATACTTAAATATGTATTAAATTATGATGTAATAGTATCCCGCCGATTCCCGGTCCATTTTTCAGTTATGAAGTTCAGTAACCGCAACTGAAAATATAATGATAACTGGATAGCTTATGATATTTTAATAGATGTGTCATTATTATGATTCATGTGGACATGTGGTACACACTAGTTGCAGCACCAACGAATTAAGTAATATTATTATTTAGTAAACTAGCTGTTGCCCGCGACCAACGTTTGCGTGAAATTATCATAAAAAAGATGACTTCCATTTCCATTGGTTGTTCCATGGATTTTTTATTTTTATTTTTTTGCACCAAATCCTAAACCGTTTTCTAAAATAAAAGTAGTAGTAAGTTACCCTTTATAACATCAGCTATCTGCCTAAAAACCCCGTCAGAATCAATCCACCTGTTTCAAAAAAATTAAGGAATTTTTAAATTGTTTCTGGCTTTGCCTTTTATCTTTTACTCGGCGCAAGTGCGCAACGCGTTCTCTTCTTTTCTCTTCTGTCGAATTGTCAAGCTCATTTCTTTTTTCCATATCCTATTAATTCTTTGGTCTTGCTGCCCCTCTTCACCAGCATTTATATTATTTATTTATTTAGGATCTCCAACAAAGAATATACACAGATCATGTTATAATTAGTGGACGACAAAAGTATCGCGTAAGTTTACTCCTTCACTTACAGGAGACCACAGCATGCACAACAAAATTATATATAAAGCTAACAGACCAGCTACGAAATAATAATAAACTTCAGAAATTAAATACACAGAATTAAAATTAAAATCGGTACAAAGCATTCAAAAATTAAAGTCAAAAATTAAAATAATAATGTCAGAAGTTAAAGTCAAAAATTAAAATAATAATGTCAGAAGTTAAAGTCAAAAATGTAAGAATTAAGAGAATTTAAAATTAAAATTTATAGAATTTAAAATTAATAGAATTTAAAATTAATATTAAACATTACAATCAAAATAATAACAAATAAATTAAATTAAGTAAGTCACAAATAATCACAATTGGTAACATTATTAGGAATAAGAAAAATAAACTTTAAATTAAAAATGAAAATAAAAATAAAAAACAATAAATTAACAATTGGATACATCTCTTCATCATTCATCACTCTATTAGTCAAATACGTTTACTCCTTCTTCATAACGTGGCCAAACCAAGAAAAAAAAACCGTTTAATCTTCTTTTAATATTGTCCTGTGTCTTTAGATTTACCTCGTCACTCCGCACCCGTATCTCTATATTCTCATCTCCGGTGCATTATTTATAGATTATATCCGTCTTATACACGGCCCAGCTAGTAGCGACTAGATGATAACGGGTTTGTAGATTATCCCCTTAAAATTTAGGGGCATTCGTGGAACGCTAAAAAAGGGGTCTAACATCTAGATTACTAAATAATCCATAATCGTTAAGTTATTATGAGCCTAATTGGTCTATGGGCGATGAGGAAAAAATCATATCGATTGTGGTAGAGGAAACCGGATGACAATAAAATAAGGTTTTTTTTCCTTTTTTCCTTCTTATAAATAAAAAATTAAATGCTCTTTTACGGCGTGGTCGTGTTGTCATTTAGTTATATTTAACATGAAATCATGTAGCGTATTATTTTAAAACCAGTGATATAGCTTGGTGATATGACCGTCGGACTAAAAAGGCAAAATCGAACCCAAGACACACATCTCTGATTTTTCAGATCCGTGGGCGTATCGTATAATTATCACTTGCTGTGGTGAAGGAAAACATTCTTAAAGAAACCAGCATGCCAAAGAGATATTTCTTGACGACATTATAAAGCCAAATCAGAGGTCCATGGGCGGAATAGAAACTCTGACACCAGGTTACTAGGTTAGGCCTTAGTGCATGTTTACGTACATTGCAGGCGGGGCGTCGCGCGGCGCGTGCTGCGTTTTTAATTCAAACACATGGCGATGTATGAAAAAGTTAACGATTTCAATCGTCGATTTTACGAGAAGCTGTTTTCGCACGTTAGTTTAAAATGCAGCGTTTGCTGCGGTGGAATCGTCTCTCAGTAAATTAATAAAAAAAACACGAGACGAGCCTTCTGCACGCGCCGCGCGACGCTCCGCGTCTCCGTAAACGAGCCCTTAAGCACACGATAAAGAAAGCTAAATATCCAATTCAATGCCTTCGTAAACCATGTTGTGTGTATCGAGCCGGTTGTCCCGCCGCCATGAAACCGTACCGTATCGGATCAGCCGTACAGCCGATGTCCGGTATTGTGTAGCTCCTAACAGCGTTGCAAACTCCAATGCAGGCTCCATTCGGATTAGTGCCCGTGTACTGCCAAATGGGAACGCCCCGTCTATTTCCTTTTCTTTCGATTTTGTCATGGGAGTTGTGTTTTTTGGTGATAGGAGAACTGACAGTTATTAGACGGATAGGTCAGTGCCTAGGTAGGTATACCATACGAAAATGGTGAACTGTAATTTTGAAAAATGTACTGAAGTAAGTAAAATCATTGTATTGTTTTCTTCAGAAATGCATTTCTTTAACCATAACGCAACAACTGTAACGTTTAATGAGTCATCATCATTCTCTTGGACGTTTTATGAGTAAGGAGGCTAAAAAGACATATTTTTTTATTAGATTCAAATAAGGCTTTACGTGAGGACGTAAAGCCTTATTTGAATCCTGAAAAGCATGGACCCGCATCATCATCATCAGCCTATAATGTTCCCACTGCAGGGACTCAGTCCTCCTCTCTGGGAAAGGGATGGGCGAATATCCACCACGCGGGCCCAATGCGGGTTGGTAGATGTCACATGTCTTCGAATATTTTGATTCTAGGACATGCCAATTTCTTCACGATGTCTTCCTTCACCGTTTTAAGAGCAGGTGGCCCGTATGTCCCACATAAGCCCTATAAGCAGCCATGCAAAGAAAGGTAGCAAAAAGAAGAGCCTATTCAAAGGCACATCTCAAGATTCCCGGTTATTCTTTTGAAGCCATGGATATAAATGCAGTTTTTAAAAGTGATACACATATAAGTTGTCTCACACGCCAAGTATCGGATGCCTGCCATTGTGAGCGCGTGCTTGACTTGGAGTGGATCGAGAGGGATCGAGGTCTGCCACTCACTGGCATCCACCTACCTTTATAACACTTACTTGTATATCGGATATACTGCTTAGATGGTTATAACCTGAGAATATTTGTAACCTAGTATAGTTTAGCGCGGTGTAGTCCCTACTCATCTAGAGCTTTTGCTTTGTATCACCTGGCCCTCACGATATGGTCCTTTTGCAGTTGAAAACTATGCTGACAGGAGCAGCTAATACTTAGATCAAAAATGATTTCTTACTGTCTCGTTCGTTGGTCTAGTGGTTCGCGATTACTGCGCATGAGGTCGTCGGTATGATTCCTGGATCGGACCGATAAACGTCGTCAACAATAGCGTTTTACTCGTACATGGAACGGATTTAAATTTTGAAAAAAATGTAAAACATAATTGACTCTTCGATCATGATATGTCGGGCATGCGATACACGATTACACACTCGATTCACTGCATCCAATTAAATCGCAAAGACATGTCCAAATGATGGCTAAATAATCGTTTTACTTGAGTTTTAGTAGGCTTTGAAAAATAAAACTTATATCATAATAAAGGTCGTAAAAAATGTGTATTATCTCGGGTCACATAATGTATAATTTCTTTATCATTTTTCTCCAATATATTTATACAAAATTACGACCGTTAATCTTAACAGCAAGAATAATTTACTAATTTATTTTAACTGTAACCGATTCTCGACTACAAGAAACAATTTGTTCGAGCAGTTTTCAGCCATTAATAAAAGCGTAACCGACAACAGCTGATTTGTATGCGTGGTCCATTCCCAAAGTGGTCCATTTTACCATTCTACGGGATAGGAACGTGCGTGGCACACTTACCGACTAGTTTTATTGCTAGTCTTGAATTCTAGTTTAACTACGTCCTTCGAGTGATACGGACTTACAGATTATAGGAGGTTTACTTACTCGTATTGTTTATGCATGTTTTTGATGCAATACGTTTTTATTTTATTTAGCCTGTTGTGTCCCAGTGCTGGGCAAAGGCCCCCCATTCCTTTACAATAAGTTACAAAAAATATAAATAATGCTACTTTTTACCCGACTACGGCGAAGCCAAAAGGAAGGGTAATGATTTTGGCAGTCTATGTATGTATGTAGGTAAGTATTTTCCACCGTAGCGCCTAAACTTCTGAACGGATTTTAATAAATTAGGTGTCAATAGATTTGTAAGAATAGCCCGGGTGACATAGGCTATATAAATTTTATAAAATCTTTTTATGACGGAATTTAAATGTCAAAAACTTACTTAGCTCAAAAAATATTGAATAGAGATAAGTACTAATCATAGCAAGTTTGGTATCAAATGAAAGGTCTTGGCGAGCACATTACGAATATGTATTATATTATAGTTTAAGTACACACAAAAATAAAATTCAAATAAAAAAATTAAGTTCAAAAATCTAACCCGACTACTAACAAAATCGCGGCCTTAAGGACGCGTTTACGGATTCTCGCGGTAATTTGTTTTTTTTTTAGTTATGCTACTACAAATATTTTGTGTTCGTAGAGCTATGATTTTCAACACGAAGTGCAGCTAAAAAACGACACAGGTTCCACCCACAACGGTGGCAGAGCGCAGATTAAGTTTTACATTTAAAATTTTTGCGTACCTAATTCATATCATATCATATCATTTATTTCATAAACAATTTTTACATTGTATCGAAAATAATTATTATAACTAACACAACACAATTTAAAATAAAATAAAATTCAATCAGATAATTAAAATTCGTTACATAAGCAATAAAGAAATGAAAAACATAAAACAACAAAAACAACAAAAACGTAAACACTTGCTAACATAAAAATACATCATAACATTAGATGGTAAATCATACAAATAAAAAAAAAAAAACTAAAATCAAGTCAATAAAAGTAAAAAAAAGAAATGTCAAAAGAAGTTAAACCATATTAATAATAAATAACAGTCGTGCAAAAAATAAAGAATCAGGTCATTAGAAGTTACAAGTTAAATCACATTAATAAAAATCGAAACACATGTCGTTACATAAAAAACACATTAAATTAAATAACAAAAATAAAAAATATATATTAAATCATGTCACTACAAGGTAAATCATACAAATAAAATGAAAAATCAAGTCAATCAATGTTAAAACACAAAAGTAAAAAGATCAAAAGTCATGTCGATATAAAATTAAACCATATTATTAATAATAAAAAATCAAGAATCATGTCAATAAACAATTAATTACAGATCATGTCAAAAAAAGTGGAAAATAATTTATAAATTGACATCACTGAGAAACTCATCAAGTGTATAATAGCATTTTTCTTTCAGAAATGACTTTAGCTGGGCCTTAAACTGATTTATGTTATAAATTGTCTTGAGAGCTACGGGTAGTTTATTAAATAATTTAATTGACTGATAACATGCAGCATGACTGACTACTTTCAAATGCGGTTGTATCGTATATTGCAAATCCTTACGTCTTGTAGCTTCTCGCTTAATTCTGTCCTCAAGTGTTTCGTAATCCCGCAGTTTTTTCATAAGGTCTGTTAGTACGACTAAAATGTATAAGCAAGGGACCGTTAAAATCTGTAGTTCTTTAAAGTAATCCTTACATGATACCCACTGCGGAATTCTTACCATAGTTCTTATTGCTCTTTTTTGTATGATAAAGGCTGTGTTTAGATTGTACGAGTAGCTACCTCCCCATAGAGCAATACTGTACCTGAGTTTTGATTCAACAAGCGAGTAATATACTATTTTTAATCGTTCGACAGTAATCTCATCTCGAAGGCTTCTAAGAGCAGAATTTATCATGACAGTGACCGCTAAAATGAACCTTATTGCAATCGTTTAAGATTCATCCGGAATAGCAAAAAATGAGAAAAAATAAGTTTCGGTTTTCATTTTTTCTGCGACTATTCATAGCATTTAGCTTAAAAAAGATTCCCATTACCTATTAAAAATTGAGTATATTTGCCTACATACAGTATTTTTAGAAATAGTAAAATATGTTAATATTAGCACAAAAAATGTACCTAAACTCAACCCGGTGTCGTTAATTTTGTGGAAAATGGCAACGTAAGATCGATTTTACATTATCAAAGACTAAAATTTTCAATATTATAGTTCACATTTATGAAGATGAAGAACCAATCTATACGAGGTAGTTATTATTCAATTTGGTGGTTGTTATTCGATTTTGTTGAGTTATGACATAAAATGTACCGAAAAAACAGCATAATTTTGCCTGATTTGTAAACGCGCCCTTAAAAGTAGAAAACAAGAAAATAATTCTTGTCTGAAATTTTTCGTAGTCGCATGCCACCTTGCTAATGGCAATTAGCAGCTGACTTCTGTATCAATGAGAACGCCATGAAGGAGCATCAGTGGCATGCGACTACGAAGAATAGCAGACAAAAAAAAGAAGGAGGTTCTCAATTCGGATGTTTTTTTTTTTATGTTTGTTCGGGCATAACTCCGTCGCTTGCTAACCGATTTGAAAAATTATTTTTTTGTTGGAAAAAAATTATGGGACCATTTGGGAAGTATACCCTATACTTCCCAAATGGTCCCATAATTTTTTTTATCGAAATCAGACAAGCGGTTTTTGAAAAATCAACAAAACTCAAAAAAAAAACTACATTGTCCACATTATGACCCATGAACATGGGAACCACTAAAAAGTGAAAAATAAAAACTCTCGAGTACATACTATAATAATATGGGTTCTTGAAATAATAAACTTATAAGTAGGTACTGATGTGGGTAGGTACAGGCGATTTTAGTAGTCAATTTGACGGATATGAGCCTACTCATATCCGTCAAATTGACTACTAAAATCGCCGGTTAAATCGCCGGTAAAATCGACCTAATGTACCTAATTTTATGGTTTTCTTCATCATTCATTCATCCTAATGAATGATGAAGAAAACCATAAAATTAGGTATAAATAAATAAATAGCATTTTATACAAACAGACATATCAGATCAATGTTAGATATTTGCATAGACGTAGTTTTACATCCACTTCCTGACAAGCGAAAACATTTAATATTTTCCAACCCAAGTCAATACTCTATTCAGTATTTACATATAAGCATTGAGAGGTGAAATAGCGGTTTTAAAATATTCAATTTACAAATTGCTACACGTTTTCATAAAAACATTTTTTTAAAGTATTTTAACTATGCCCATGTGAAAAGTTACGACATTCATATGTGGGACGATTAAAATTGTTATCGATACTATTAATTGAAATATACAGGGTGATAAATAATGCCCTCCGGCCGTTTTCACAACTACAATTCGCAAACAGATACCGCCTTATTACAAAAGGTAATTAAACCTGGTTTAACTTAGACTTGGTTTATCTCGCATGCTGTCACTTTCTTTTGAATATTATTGAAGTGAGACGTCATGCGAGATAAACCAAGTCTAAGTTAAACCAGGTTTAATTACCTTTTGTAATAAGGCGGTTACGGTTTAAGAATATTTAGTCTTTGTTCGCAACCAGTTGCGAATCTAGAAAACTTTTTCCTCAATCGCAACTTAGCATCATCCCGATGAATAGTTTCGTAGCCGGTTACGCCAAAAGATTATTTTTCTTTACCCTCGTTGGGGTGATTGTTTTTACATAGATTTTTAAACCAATCAATTAGCAAAGACGGCACGATTGGCGCAGTGGCTCAAGCAGTCGACTGCTGCGCTACGTGACGCGGGTTCGATCCCCGCACAGAACAAATATTTGTATGGCCTACAGATAGTTGTTTCGGGTTGGGTATTTGTGTATGTGAGTTTAAATGTCTGTGAACGCGCTCACGATACAGGAGAAATTCCTGGTGTGGGGTAAAGTTTAAAAAAAAGGCTAAAGTGCTAAACAGACGATGACGAAGACTCGATTGAGACTACCTAGGTACCAAAGATTACTTTGATTACCAATCTGAAAGAACAATAAGTCGTATTACCCAACTAAGGACTATTAAAAATAAGGTACTTTTAATAGTCCTTATTTGGGTTAAAAAGAAAGTAAGTCTTTTTTTAAAGCCTCTCCCTAGCCATAGCTCGGTTTCGAGTACTTATCTAGGCTTCTTAGCAACAAAAACATATTAGTTTGTTTCCGTCAGGTGCTTAGTAAACTGTAACTGTTTTTGTTAGTTGCTAGGCTTTGCATGGTTTCCTTATTTCCACATGGTAATTGATGTTAACTTGACGGGTAACCGCAAAATATATTTACACAAACTGTGTATTGACAACTTGTAACGCTAACATGTTTATAGACACAGTTAACGCTTTCTTTCACACAGTTTCGTGCAAAAATGTCTATAACTTACCTTAAAAACTTTTTCATTATGTCATACAATACATAACATCACGTCTGTAATCCTCGTAGGGTCAGGCTGGGGTGTTCCTAATAGTACACCCATATGCGCCAGTTATGTCTAAGTCCAATGTAATACGGGGCGAGCCAATTGCCAACAACCGGGTGTAACTCCAGACTCCGCGGTTGTTACTAAGAAATTCCTTATGGAAAAACCCAATAACACTACCCGACCTGGGAATCGAAGCCAGGACCTCATGCTCATGCTCACCTCATGCAGGACTATTACACCAACCAGGCAGTCTTTAAACTTTCTCTAATGCAATATTTTCATCCAACAACCTATATATATACATTATACAGGGTGTCTTAATCTAAAAGCTAAAAAAAAGAATCTAATTCTGTGATTCGCTTAATTCGGTGATATTTAGTTTGAGCGGTATAATAGGGCTGTACAAGTGCACAAATGCCTTTATCACGAAGTTAGATGAGTTCACTATACGGGTTATTGCGTTTGCTCTAGAATCGTGCAAAAAACAGTAAATAATTGCAAAAAAAGAGAGTGCATCTAGTGGCCAGAGTGGTGAACAAATGCCAACCTCATCGGAGTCCATATGGGGAGCGCATTAGTGAATTAAACGCGGTTCAATATTGTGCTAGCATCGAAGTGTGCTCGTCTAAACAATCGTATACAAATCGTAGCGCAGTTTCATTATACGACTTGTATGAGGAAGGTGGGTATTTATTAAGGGATGGGGTATACCTATAGATAGACTATAAAACTAGACAACTTTGTGATAAGAGTATCATCTATCGTTATCGCGAAAAATATTCAGCTGTCCCATACAAATATCTAACATAAGCGCAGGAAAAAGAAAATTTTCTGTTCCATTCTTCTTTTCTGTTGTTAGTGTGTACAAGAACTCGTTATTTAATGGGTGACCCCTCCATGTACCAACCTATGCGAACGCGATTTGATCATAAGGCTGAAGGCTACAGTAGGCAGCGATTTGCGATGCGACTGGAAGAGCGAAGCGAGAAAAACATGGTATGGCTACATTACAAGCGAAATTTTCTAATAAATTAGCTTCAATTTCGCTCATATGTTGATGTAGCCGATGCCGTGATTTCAGTAATGTTGTTCCTATCGCATAAAGAAATCAAAGATCGCTAGTAATATTTGATGTACGGTGTAGCCATATACGTGAGCATTCATTTACCTACTTGTTTTAATCGCTCATGTGTCGCAGGTCGCGTCGCGGCCTATAATGTAGCCTCAGCCTAAGACCCGTGAGGTTGTTATTTACAGCCACGAATTCCTCAATATCAGAGCATACGAGAAAAAACCGGCCAAGTGCGAGTCGGACTCGCGCACCGAGGGTTCCGTAAAAAAAATATATTATGTGATGTAACTAAAAATTTATGGTTTTCGTAATTATTCCTTTATCTATGCTATAAGACGTTGCTTCGTACCAAATTTCAAGATTCTGAGTTCACGGGAAGTACCCTGTAGGTTTTGATTCCCTTGCGAGTGTCGAAAATTTGCGGCATAAACGGGAGTATCTTGATGTAACTAAAAATTTATGGTTTTCGTAATTATTCCTTTATCTATGCTATAAGACGTTGCTTCGTACCAAATTTCAAGATTCTGAGTTCACGGGAAGTACCCTGTAGGTTTTGATTCCCTTGCGAGTGTCGAAAATTTGCGGCATAAACGGGAGTATCTTTTGATCGCGTTGACTTAGAAGTTTGATTTTTTCACAGCTCCAAGAGACCATAGACTTGAGTATTTGATATGAATTTCAGCTTGATACCTCCACGCGTTCCTGAGAAAAAAGGTCTTGACAGACAGACAGACAGACAGACGGACAACAAAGTGATCCTATAAGGGTTCCGTTTTTTCCTTTTGAGGTACGGAACCCTAAAAACTGAAATAAATAGTATAAAGATAAGATAAAATTAAGAAAGAAAGGATATGTCCGATGAGATAAAGAGTAATATAGAAGAATGGAAAAAGAGTACAATATGCTACGCCGATCCTAAATAAATTAGAAAATGATACCTAATGACAAAAAGGTAAAACTATGCCAGTTTATTGAGAGGTATTCTACAAGTGACATATTATATATACGGTATACCATAAGTACATAATATACACAAGGTAATTACCTACTCAATTATATTCTCAAGCATAATCAGCTTAATTGCCGAACCATGCGTGAGCAACCAAATACCGCGGAATAATGCTGTAACTGTCTTAGGTACTCGCTATACAGATTATATTATTATCTATATTATAATTATGTGTATAGGTGCAATAATTAGAGGCTTATCAACCAATAGTTAGTAGTGTGAGTACATGTATACCATTTATATGCTTAAAAGGAGACGCTACCAACTGTATAATATACTAGCACTTTGCACACGGCTTCGCCCGCGTGGATGTCGGTTAAACTACAAAAGTGACGATTTTCCATACATACTTTCATCCCCCTTTTCACCCCCTTAAAGGTTAAATTTCCAAAAACCCCTTCTTAGTGCACCCCTACATTATAATAGAAAGCCGTGTGCAAAATTTCACATAGTTTCGGCTGTACGTTGATATGTCAGTCAGTCAGTTCTCCTTTTATATATATAGAAGATGTACAACGTGTAATGAGAAATAAAACATTTTGTATTTGTATTATGTATTCGTACGAAGGCTGTTCGTTCTTTGACACTTCACCTCTTCAAAAACCTTGGCCAAATTCGTTCTTAGAATTTTATCTCTGGATGCGAATTAGTGTATATTGATATACTTACTTAATATGAAAAGACAAATATAAAAAATATAAGGTTTGCAAACCAATATTTATTTATGAATGGTGTTCTATTTCGTAAACGGTTTATGTTATTTAGGTTGTTCGGTTTTTTATTTTTGTGTGTATAATAATTTATGCTAATGCACTTATATTAACCAGTGCTTATAAAAACTTAAAAGCTGAATGTGTACAAAAACCTAGTTATAAGAATTGAAATAAAAAGTATTTTATGAGAAGAAGAAAAACCTTTTTTATTGCTCATTTATTTATTTAATATAATTAAAATAGCGTTTTCCAGAAATAACATGAAATAATAAATTAATAGAGTTAAAAAGACAATAAAAATAAATTGCATGTGAAATAAAATAAGACATTAGTACCTACCTACTTAAATTAAGTATTAATAAACCATATAGATATGCATGGGTAATTAAAAAACAGTGACAATATTAATATGTGTAAATAAATAATACAGTATCTTCTTATTACATAGTTACCTCTTATTTATATGGTTGCGTTACTTCAACTACAAAATTCGTGTTCTTACTCTTTATGTTTAAGTATATTTGTCTTTACATTTACGTGTTAGAGCAGCGGTGGCCCAGTGGTGTCGGCCCCGACTTACGAACAGTAGGTTGTGAGTTCGAACCCAGGCAGGCGCATTACTTTGTGTAATTTATTTCATCACCGCTGCTCTCAAAACGGTGACGGAAAACATCGTGAGGAAACCGGCATGTCTAAGAACCAAAAAATTCGAAGACATGTGACATCTGCCAATCCGCACTGGGCCCGCGTGGTGGATTATAGCCCATCCCTCTCCTAGAGAGGAGGCCTGACAGAGTCCCTGCAGTGGGAACATTATAGGCTGATGATGATGATGATTTACGTGCTGTATAAAATATTTAAGTAATATACATCGAAGTGTTAAAGCATAATTATATTGCGATTAAAATTATATAAATAAGACAAAAAATCAAAATCAATTAGCACAATTACATTATTAGTCTAAAGATCATAATATAATAACAACATCCTATAGATATATGTTCCATGTAACCTGTGTCTATTGGTCTGGCTATAGGGCCCATCCTTACTCATTGAATTATCAATCTAACACAGTATAAAAAGCGAAATAATTGTTCGAAAGCGCATACAATCTAAAATCATACAAGTAGTAGATTTTTTATCTAGTTCAGCAATATAATACAGGGTGGCGCCGACAATAAGACAATAAATTAAATTCCGTGTAAGTACTTCATGATGTTCCCAGTCTGTATAACAAATATTCATTAAATTAGCAACATATTTTTAAAGGTGTAGGGTAAACCATATAGCTATAGGTAGGTACACTTAAGGATATAATTTAGTAATCATGGGTTCATGGGCTTTAACAGTTTTAAGCAACTTTTTTTTTCATTTCGGTATTAGTTTAGTTTAAAATTTATCGTCGTACTATCGGCGCCACTCTGTATAAATTAAAAGCGTTACAGATACCCTAATACTTTGACCAACTATTAGCAAATACAATAAAAATAAACTAAAGTCTCTTGTATACCGTAACGAATATTTCCATCTGCAAGTTATCGTGCACACTATAAAAGTATTATTCACGCTATGTTTACGATACGTCAACGCAAAGCGATCAAATGATTTCAATTGAAAATCCAATTATTTTACTATTTACTATTCTGTATACATATTATGCTTATCCTATTCATAAGACCCCGTCTGAACGTGACACATACTAATACAATAAGGCTTATTTAGACCGAGTTCTTACAGTAGACCATAATGGTCTATTCGGCCATCTTAATTTATTTATAAAAGTGCAAAACAATATCGTGCTCTATGATTCTTTTGGCGCGTTACTTCCTTTATTTGAAGGAATGCCGCCATGTTGCCTTCAATTATTAAAATGGCGGCACTGTCAGCGTGGCCATTTTAGTTTTATATTATTTCACAAATGTTTATCAATGGCGCTTGTTGTTGACATTTAAGCGCCAAAAGAACCGAACTGCGCTGTACTACTAACTTATAACTATCGTAAAATCTCGAAAAGTATCCGTTAAACGTGATAATCAGCTTGTATTTAGAAAAGAAGATGGCGATTCGGTCAATATCAATCAACCTCAAAAAAAACACACACAGCCCTTAATTACTCCACTTTTTAAAATCGTTAAAAATATCCAAACAAAAAGAAAATAGAAATAAAATCAATTTTGCTTGTGACTGAATATAAAAGAGCATCCATGAAGATCGGCCTCTACAGTATTATGTGTATAGAAGCAACACAATGATAATGATTACAAACATATTGCTTTTTTTATATTTATTGTTCTTAGTAATTGAATTGTGAATTACAATTGCACGGTATGAGTGGAAAAATAACAAAACGTATGATTGTTTGACAATTCAGAAATAAAATCGTGTGAAGCGAGAAATGACGCCACCTAACGTAAACTAGTTATCGATTATAAACATTCACAGAAAAATAGACACACTAAAGTATCCATGCAATTTTGCAGGTGACTGTACAACAAAAGGTATAAGTCATTTGTCAAAGAAAGAAGATTAGTGAAAGCATGCAATAGACTCAATCCTACACTTGAATAGCATTCAGTCGCTGACAAAGAAGGATAAGACTGACGCTGAAAAATAGCTTTTTCGTCCTGCATGACAACTCAGAAGCGATGCGATGCTACAATAATACTAAAGATATAGAAAGCCTGAAATAATTATTTTCCCATGTCAAATCGATTGAGTGATCGTTTTATTTGTGTATGAAAATATTTTTCCATAAAATCACTTTGAGTTAATTTTTGAAAATTGTTTCGTTGCGTTTAGAATATTCTATTGAACCTACATCCTTCGACAAACATGTTATAAACGAGGCTTACATACTTCAGAAAAATAGTAAATTAGTTAAAAGTAAAGATATTTTGAATTCACAATGTCCCTTAGTTTTCTCGCTTCGCTTTCGTTGTCCAAGCCGTGGGCCGAAGCTGTGAGAGCATCAGATCTCTTTCATAGCTCTATAATTTCAACTAGCTAGATTCTGACGCCATTTTGTGATAATATTTAGTGTGAAATTGCGCAGGGAAATACCATTTCTAATAAGTTTTTAATAAAAGTAATAACATCTTGATAAACATATAACGATACGTAAGTTGTCGTGACGGACGTTCGATTTAAAACCTATATCTAAAAGTAACCCAAGGTCTTTTGAAACTCTCTTTACATTACAATAATGGATTGTTCAGGACAAGCTTCACTAGGTAATAATAAACAGAGCTCGATCAAACAGAACATAATCAAATATTACGATAACTATCGAAAACTAATTTTCAATTCAAAATTAATTAGGTTAATTGCTATGACACGGTTGGATACCAACTGACGCTTCTGGATTAAACGTTTTAATCTTTAATCAATAAGTTTGTACAAATAAATAACACAGGCGTGGAGTGCAATGTTACATGATTGATTTAGTAACTGAAATATCGAGTCTCCTATAAACGGCGTCAGCCGCATTAAGCCCCCTGCATTAAAACCCGCACTCCACCAAAACGAAGACGACTGTAGCAGTTCGGAGACGTGCAAGATTCAACCGAACATAGGTGCAGACAGCCAGACACCCGCGTTCTATCCGGAAGTAAACATCGTGTGAGCACAGCACCTAACTGTAAGACACGGACGTCGCGCGTCGTTTCAAGATACTTGTTATTTGAATGGACCATCCAACCAAAAAAATCCAACTATATCAGTTGGATTTTTTTGGTCGGATGGTCCTTGTGACCGCAAGGGTTTCAATGAAACATACTTGTCGGTTGTAAAGGCTCGCTTCAAGTTTAAAAATACTCTGTAAAGTTACGCTAGGTGACTTCGATAACGTTTAGTAGGAGACTCCATCTAACTTAAAACAATATTTTCGGTGGGATTACAAGCTAACAAAAGACCTATATATAGAACATCGTCAAGGCTAAACTTGGTGCTTCATAAAGGCCATATATGTGGGTGCTCCTGGTCCTCGCTCGAACCATTATAACTTGGTGTCTCGTAACAGGACTGCTGCTTCGTATGAAGGCAGGCCGCCGTTGCTGCGGGTGTCACTCTGGCATCGGGCACACGGCTCCATTACCACCTCCTGGAAAGATGGCATTATCAATTTAAAAATAATTTATTTATATTAGCATGGTTTCTGTCAAAACGAACGAGGTACGTAAAGAGATGAAGGACACCTCGTACGAAAAGTCTTGCGTTTAAATGTGTAAAGCCTATAATAAAAGGAGGAGGGCGGCCAAGATAAAGGTTGATGCATATAGTTTATAGGACAAGAAGAGCAGAGAATTTATACAAGGTGTTTTGTGTGATATAAAAAAAACATTGAGTTTCTCACAGCTGTAGCAAGAGGTGAATACTACTGATTCAAATACGCATATAAGGCAGAACGGCGTGTTTCGTCGACTACAAATAAGTTGGGGCAATGCCAGAAGGACAAACAACAAAGAAAGTTCAAATCAGGAACTTTCTACCGGAACTCCATTCCTTTAATCAAGTTTTCCTAACAGCTGCAACCTTTCCACACAATGAAACCTAGATTACAGAAAACAGTATACAAATAAAATATAAAACACACCCTCTCTGTAGGTATATGCAAGTTATAAAATGCATTGAGTTGTGAACTAGTTGTAAGACAAGTATCTACATAATACGATATCCTTATCCTTGCTCTCTAAAGCGAGGAAATAAAATTATTATGATAAACACAATTATCATATGCAATATTATGTATCACGATGTCCATTTATCGGATCATAGACATGTTCATGTTCATGGTAAAGGATGATAATATGGCAAGAAAGGAGGTGTCTCATGAGATGACGATTGACGACTAATAGAGAAGTATGAAGACATGCTGCGCCAACCCTAATAAATTAGGATAAGGGCAAGAGATTGATGATGATGACCATTTATCAAATTAACAAAAAATAAAACCGACTTCAAAAAAAAAAAGTGAAAAATAAACTTTAGAAGAAAAATCAGTTTCACCCTTATGTTCATGGGTCATAATGTGGACACTGTATCTTTTTTTTGAGTTTTGTTGATTTTTCAAAAACCGCTTGTCCGATTTCAATAAAAAAAAAAATATGGGACCATTTGGGAAGTACTTATACCCTTTCCAACAAAAAAAGAATTTTTAATACAGTTGCTCAAAAAGTGGCGTATTGCAGGGACGTATAATATAGCGTTCGGGATGTGGGCTATTACGAACTCGTGCTTTTTCTTTACCTTTCCCGAACTCGTGCGTTCTCTTTCCCAACTGTCAAAATAATGTCCATTAAAAAAAAACCAACCACGAAGTATTTAATAAAATCATAGAAGTTTTTATGATTCATGCAAATATTTCTAAAGACGCTACTAATTTGTTTTAATATCAGATTTAATTATTTGATCCAATGAGTTAAAGGTTTCATTCCATTTCATCTCATTAAATTTCATTTTTATTTCTTAACAATAAAAAAAATCTACTGAAGACTTGGCTCTTAGGGGCATAGTTCCCTTTGCCTACCCAGAATGGGTAAATAAAACAAAAAAAAATCTCTGCTTATATTCTTTTACGGTAGGCGCCATTTTCCAAAAATGTTCTTTGCGAGTCTAATTACGGTTTTATTATTTTTATTAAATTGCTTCATTTTTTCGCAACTGTATTAAAAATAGTTGTTCAGTACACGTGCGGAACCGTCATTGCAACTTGTTCCGACTGTCAACCCTCGCCGTCGGCTGTGCCTTTTTTTTTTTTTTTTTTTTTTTTTTTGGTGGGTGGAAAATCATCGAATAACCCCCCCCGCTCTTGGGCAGAGCGAAGGGGAGTGTCAGACTTCTACTGACTAAAAACCAACCCATGTTCCCTCTTCCTCGCCCTTGTGTCGGAGCCGCGGTAACTTTTCGATATCCGCAGCCCCGACGGGCGTCGGCCCTTGCGGGCCCCTCCTTGCTGACATCTCTTTGAGGCGCGCGTGGAACACGTACGCGCCGCCGACACGGTCTGTTGCCGTCATGACGACGGCCGGACGGCGAGCTAGCCCGTTACTCACCGTCCACAGGCCCGCGTCTACGGTGGCCGGAGGTCATCGCGTGACCCCCGACGCCCGGAGCGCCTTCCGCGGCGGCTGGGACGTTGAGAGGTTCTCTCCCTCTCTCGTTCCGCCACCTCCTTCGCTAGCATCACTGCTTCGCAGAAGGAGGCGACGGCGTCCCATTCCTCCTCCCGTCGGCTGTGCCTCGGCTCGGATAGACATTTGTCGGAACTCTTTGCAATGACAGGCTTTCCGCACTTATAATGAAATATACTATTTTCAAATCGGTTAGCAAGCGACGGAGTTATGCCCGAACAAACATAAAAAAAAACAAACAACCGAATTGAGAACCTCCTTCTTTTTTTAGAAGTCGGTTAAAAAATACAATGTAGAACGAACACAACGCTACTTCAATATTATATCATCATCTAAAACTGTACACAGTTTCAATGAGTTCTAATTAATGGTGCCAACTGCCAAGACATCGACTTCTGAACTCGACCGAGTGAATGTAGGTCGCAGTAACTCAATCCCTTCGTTAGATCGCTCATAAAAAGCGCAAACAATAATATTTTGAAGGCAAGAACAAAAAGTTATAGTTTGCAAGTGAACCGGTGTAAGATATCGTGTTCAAAAAATGGGTCACGGTCTGCCGTGAATAAAGAAATACTACCAAATGAAAATGCCACATAAATAATATAAGCAGGGCTTTTCCGTGACCAGCACAAATCCGGTTTTAGAACGACGTTTGACCTCCAATGTCCACTTAAAGTCAGACGTCAGTTCTAACACCCCTTCAGTATAGTGAAAACCCAATTCGGAACGAATTCTAAATAGAAAAAAAATACTAAAAATAAAACTTCGATCGGAAACCTATCCATAGTTGGCATTTTCAGTTCTATTTCCAATGTCTTTATCTATTTCAAGTTTGATGGACTGCCATTAGGTGCCGGTTTTGGCGCGCTTTCTACCATTTGACATGGATTGATCGAATGCATATTCGTTTTTCATTTACACGTGGAAACGGTTTATAATACTGTTGATGATTTAACTGTGTAACAGTTTATTATTGTAAGTGTAAGCAGTCTGGTTATCTGATAAGTACCTACCTATACAATGAACTAAGCATACTCGGCTTTTACCGAGCCATTGCTGGGACTCTGGGACAGAGGCTTCTCTGTGAATGGGAGAGCCTTATCCAACCACGCTACCTGTCCTGGTTGGATGTCAATTTTTTATTGATTTAGTATTTATTTATCTTTAATATTTAAGACATAACCTAAAGTTCTACACACATACAATAAACTAAAAAACTGGCCAAGTGCAAGTCGGACTTGCACATGAAGGGTTCCGTACCATGACTTCTTATAGGTTTTCCTGTAATCTATACATGTTAAAGAATAGAATAAGAAATTTTATTTGCATAAACATGTGTTACAGAATTCTAATTTCTGTATTTTTTTCAGAATGTTAGGTTCAGTAGTTTCGGAGATAAGGGGGGGGGGGGGGTATTCACCCGACCATTCGGTCGGACAGATAGTCTACACGAGTGATCCTATATCCTTTTAAGGTACGGAACCCTCCAGTCGGGGCTGCGGATTATCGAAGGAGATAACGCGGCCTTGGCGCAAGGGCGAGGAAGGAACATGGGTGGGTTTTAGTCAGTAGAAGTCTGACACTCCCTTCCGCTCTGCCCGAGAGCGGAAGCAAACTGCGGCGTTGCCACGTTGTAATCGGACCCCACTACCCTAGAGTTTCAGCCCGAAACAGTTAGAAAATAATTATAGTTATTAAATAAATATAGGTAGTATACGACGTTTGAACTTCGCAGCGTCAACGCTGGCACAGCACGATGAGTTAAGAAAATGAAATGACGCAAGAGTATCGGCAGTCGATAAATGTTGCGTCCCACACTAATAGCCCAAGACATGACGGTTCTTCGCCATTTGTTTAATGATATAATTAAAAAAAATGTAACTCACCTCTAGAGATTGATAGTCCTTAATGTTCGGGGGTTCTTCGACAACTGTCTCGTAGGCTGGTGGTGGACCCGGTAGCTCCACTTGCTCCTGGATAAAAAAATAAAGAGACACTTATTATGGGTTTGGTAACAGTACAGCTTGCTGCGACAGTAACCTCGGTAAGCATAAAATGCTTAAGCCGGGCACGCGAAGTGGCACGCGAAATACGAGTAGGTGCTCAAGAGCACCTACTCTTTATCTAGGTACTAGCTGTTGCCAGCGGCTTCCCCTGCTACAACTCGAAAATTATCCCACGGGAAGATAAAATCGGGATAAAAACTATCCTATGTGTTATAAACGATCTGTGTAGGTACCAAATTTTATCCAAATCCGTTCAGTAGTTTTTTTGCGTGAAGAAGTAACAAACACACACTCACATACTCACAAACTTTCGCATTTAAA
This sequence comes from Diarsia mendica, assembly GCA_949316265.1. Taxonomy (NCBI): domain Eukaryota; kingdom Metazoa; phylum Arthropoda; class Insecta; order Lepidoptera; family Noctuidae; genus Diarsia; species Diarsia mendica. The sequence goes on along the minus strand of OX438902.1, from coordinate 17,415,759 downwards.
ATATTAGCAGGATAGTAGGATCAGTATAGGATTACTATGGTGATAACAATATCTAACCAGCTCTATTCAGGGTTGTTGACACCATAGTACCAGATAGTTACAACAAGTAATGGATTAATTCAGAGTAAAATTAAAAAATAATACTAATAAATATAATTAAAAAGATCGCAGTTAAAATATGTACTCAAAGATCGTAGCAAATAGCGTTAATATTGGTTTTGCCTACCCTCATGGTAAAAAGGTGTGAGTGTATGTGCGTAGGTACCTTTATTATAAGTATAATAACTGCCATGGGGAACTATTAATAACGCCAACAAAGTAATGTCCAAAGTTGACGCTTTCTAGTACCTAACATAATAATTTATAACTCATTACATTACAAAGATATCAAAACAATGTTGACCTAATTTCGAAATAACTAAAGCACAATTTCTTGTGAACCCAAAATAAACTCATTCATTTAATATTGACGGCATCAATTAACTTCGGAAATAGTCCCATTTATTTTCGGTTACGTTACTAAACCACTGGATATCTAAAAACATAGCTTTATGGACCTGCTAGTGGGTATAGGAAATCTACTATTTCATTCAATTGTTGTTTTAGATTCAATCAACTCTAACATAGTTGATGATGCTGTTTTTTGAAAACTACAACCAATACCAAATAATATGTATAAGTACCTAAATCGCAATTTCGTATATCAGAAAGGACATCCGTTGGGTGTTTATACCAGGCGCGGATCCACCTATAAGGGCACTGTGGGCATGCCCACAACCCTAATAGACTTGTGACGTCACATTTTTACGGTCATACGGGTTATGACCCCATCAACATTATCAAAAAATTGCAATTTCTTGGAAATTTCATAAATTATTAACTTTCTGCACAACAGAAACTAACCATTCCAAGGCAGCAACCAAATATTTTAAGCTCGCTTCGCTCGCTATTGCATTCTGCCCTTTTATATTAAAGTCTTTACAAGTTGACGTTTAGTTTTGTTGTCATCTCTGTATGAATAAACAAAAAAAGAACCCAATATAAGGAGGTGGGGTGGGATGCTTAATGTTGAAGCTCGATCTTCTCTCGCTCCTGCATTATGTTATTATCAAAAGCGGTTTCAAAGGCTTCCGTCTTTAAACCTAATACTTTCGAGGGCCAACTTGCTCTACTCGCTCTTCTGTTGTCTTAATCTTGACAAATTCTAACTCATCTCGGGGAATTCTAATTCACCTTCCCCCGAAATCGAAACGATTAACCCATCCGAGGCAGAACGCAAAAAAAAACTCGCTCGCTGCGCTCGCGAATACATCCTGTCTCGTTTCCACAAAAATTGCCAGAGTGTTTTCTATTCTCATTATTTTTTCCGATAACGTGAAAAAATTTCGAGCTCGCTCCGCTCGCTCTCGCAATTTTTCCATTTGGCTGTTTTAGTAACTCCTGACAAGACACAATTTCGAACAGTAAGAAAACCTTTTAAATTCAAACTGGGTACTAACTTTTAGGAGCTCATTACGCTTATTTTTACAACCTGCCTTTAGAGCTCTTTTCGGGAAACTAAAGATGCGTGCCCCGCCCATCATAGTGTCACTGTATCGATCATGAGCGAGTTCATAATTCAACTCGCACTTGGCCGATTTTCGGGTGACTGTGCCCACAACCTTTTTTGAGCGCTAGATCCGCGCCTGGTTTATACTGTGTATATTTAATTCAGCATTGAAAATAATGAAAGGGGAACCAGAAAAAAATAAAAAAACTAACAGGGACAGCTCTAGCTCACCTTTATCACGGTGAAAGAAAGAAAGGAAAGTCCTAAACCATTGTCCTAAAAATTATATGTTTAAAAAATTACGCGTTTACGCAAGGCAGCGTAAATAACCTAATAAAATAAATAAATAAATTTGAAATTGTGTGTGCTACGTGATTTCTGTTCCAAAAACTAGATCATTTCATAAGCTCATGAAAATTACGATAATACAAAGCAAGGAAACTATTTTGATTCGAGTTTACTTAAAAGACACATCACTATGTTCCTTGGTCAGACTCGCCAATTTAAATTAAAGCCACAAATATGGAAATTAATTACGTTATCAAATCACAAGTCATGATAATCAAGCCCTAAAATAGTTGTTAGGCAAATTAAACTCCTTTGCATAGATTAAGTAAACTCCTTTGGGGCAGTACAAGTCATTCTACTGCTAAAACATTTTTGTTTTCATACCGACGCCATATCGTTACCATGGCAACTGGGAAATTATTTACTAGCAGCAGATGGTGTGTTGTTTATTTTTAACCACCTATGCGCAAGCTTTTAAAAGAAAAGTGACAAAAGAGGACAGCTAAAACGGCTCGGCCCTTGATCGCAGTCAACTTTCCTAAACCCTACAGTTTTAAAATAGCGTGCGGCTAGACGAATCGATATCTTACAATGTATCAAGATGAAGCAGATTCCGGTCGGGGCTGCGGGTTGTTCGAAAGAGATACCGCGGCCTCGGCACAAAGGGCTAAGAAGGAACATGGGTGGTTTTTAGTCAGTAGAAGTCTGGCACTCCCTGCAGCTCTGCCGAGGAGTCATTTGATGATTTCCCACTCTCCAAAAAAAAAAGCTATTTTCGAAGTAAGCTCAAAAGTATTATTTTCTTTTTCAGATGCTCAAATAAAAGTGATGACTGTTACCAGGCCCCATTGACGTTGTATGGTATGAATGTAATGGTAAGTTAACCTACTTTAATCTTTTTCATCGAATTGACTATAAATGCCGTCGAGAAAAATCTCTTAGGCATGCTGATTTCCTCAAGATGTTTTCCTTCACCGAAGCAAGTGATTTATACAATACGCACATGAGTTCGGAAATGAGAGGTGCTTGTCTTGGGTTCGAACTTGAGACCTTTAACTTGGCAGTCCGACGAACACACCACTAGGCTAATCAGTGTAGTTTAATAAACAAATATGTAATTGTGGAAATAACTTGCAAACTATGCTCCACTGTAAAATATTATCATGGAATAAACAGTGAATATTGCGCATAGCAATAGCTAACATAAATATCCTGCCGCAACGGATTACTACATATCTATTATGTGGTTAAAACATTAGCATTCATTCAAACATTTTCCTGCACAACATTATTGAGCAATATGGCAGGCAACAAGCCAATCTTCCCTTTTAAATACTATACATGTTGTTGTTTATCGATTCCCACTCAGATATCTACGGAAAAACTAGTGAAACTCCATCTACGCGAAGCAATGACGTCACAACGTTGGATATCTCTAAAAGTTCATGCTAAATATAGAATTTCACACTCTAATAACTTCACGCTAGAGTAGACAATGTTCACAAATAGACTTTAGCGCTTTTAACTACGTATTATTCCAATAAAGGGTAGAGAAATCCCGAATGATCGACGATGACGCACCAGTCACGTAATACAATCGGAATCTGATATAGTGAAGTTATTTGTGTACACATTAATGTTCGGTGAATCGTGAAATATTCCTAATTTTGTAGACCGACGTTTTCGAGTAATGGAGTGTCTGCCGGTGACAGTCATTGATGGTATGATTAATATTGTTAATGTGCTTTGTGTGTAGCTAGTCATCTGAAAATTAGTGGTGAAGTTATTAATGAGACGCTACAAATTAGAATATCTTCGCTTTTATATGACCAAACGTCTCTAGTCTTTAAGAAAACAGCAGGATTTGTTCAAAAACGTCGTGATATATTATTTTCTGTCGTCAATGTCGATGTGCATGGTTAATTCTGGCAACTGGAGCTGAAGTCGAGTCGCATGCCACGTCGTAATCGAATGCAGCTCGGTATTCGTTGGAACTAGCTCAAGACTCTCAACAGCATGTATGTAAGCTGTAGGTTCTAATTATTCCCACTACGTTAGTCTGCAGAATTGGAAAACGAGCTGTATTTGCAGTTAATTGAGCACATCTTGATTTCTCTCGAAATCGCACTTTGCATTGCGCCTCGCATTCGATAAAAATAAATAAGTAGGTGTTTCATTAGTCTCCATTAGCAGGAGTCTATGTCAAGAACCTAAATCATGCCTTTTAGAAGATCTAGTGTCTTAGAATGTAATTTATATTTAGTAAAACTGAAAAAGTATGATGTCTAAATTATAAAAGTTTGAAGTGATCTAGGTCTCTGCTAAGACCTCGCAGATCACGATAAAGGCAAAAGTCTTCAAATAACAAGATTTAACTAAAACTATATTTTCCGCACAAAACTAAAAACATGTTAAAAATAACATCTAGCTACTAGAAATCAGATCCGATCGCTCATTTAGCTAGTCGAGCATGTAAAACCGCGCTCAGTTCGGCGCGCCGGCCCGAAACCAATTATCGCAAATGCGATTTTTATTTCTAGCCAGTCGACGGCAGCCATTAAATCCGGTGAGAACGAATCTTTAGTCCCGTGGGATCGCTCTTCGATGCTCCAAATTGTGATTGGGCAGAACAAAATAAGACATATCGATGTGAATGTTATTTCTGACACTATAGCGATCAGTATTACATAATTATATTATTATTTATTATCGACGAGAGGCCTCAGGGCATGCCACGCTTGCTAATCGAGAGTTGTCTCACATTTCCAAAAAGGTTCTTGGTTTAATCTGGTAAAACATTTCAGGTACAATTTAGTTGTGACGTTCTCCTGTACAGGACCATGTCCAATTTGCATCTTGGAATAAAGGATGCAAACTCTTATTTGTGTTGGCGGAGACTGCGATCTGCGATCATGCATAGTGCACTTATACCCAGTTAAGGAATCATGATACTAGGTCAACAAAATCACAGTTCTTTATCGTATTTTTCCAAAGGAAATGTACACGCTGACTTCACTTATTTTCTATTAAAAACTTGTGCGAAAACAAATTTACAAGTGCATGCCGCACCGCTTTTTACCGGAAAAGTTTGGAAAACTTTGTTACTTTCCTTCGGGTTGAGGAAAGGGGTTGCTTTTATTTTTCCATTAGAGCCAACTGTGAGTACATTTGGTACTTTCATGTTATTGTATAATACACATGACTAGTTTATATAAAAAAAAAAAAACATGAATACACTTGTAATTTTCTGATTATAATCAGTTGGAGATCCTATCTCATTTCCTAGAATGTAAAATAATCGTTACATACACGCAGAATACCTATAAAAATTACACACCACAATAAAAACCGGACATCCTATAAAGTAACTACATTTCCATTGCTGAAAACTGGCGTAAGTCTTCAAACTGTAAATTCTAGGTTAAACGAATGAAATACAAATAGCAGCCAGTTGAAAGGCTTTCGGTGTGACCATCCGATTGGTCCACTGTTTATTTGTACACGCTTAACTGGTTGACAGTTTAACTGCCAACCTGTCTCTGAGGATTCAGTTTAGTCATTAAGTATGGCTGCTCCTAGCGTATACAATATGTGGACAATATTCCAAAGTGATGAGAACATATTTTATTTATTGCTTGTGTTTCAATACATTACCTACGCTTTTTAGGACAGCTCTTTTTTTCGAATTTTGTTTTATAATGATCGCAGTGTTCATATCCCACATGTCGACAAAATAATAATTTAGTATATTATAGTCAGTGTTTTTAAATCTGTGGGCTTTTTTATTTCCGCATTAGTTGTGATAAATGAAAAAAAAACCTAGATTGTGTAATAAATTGCATGTTGAACCTAAGCGTAGTGCGATAAGAATGTGGTTTCGTTGAAGTGTATTAAAATAGTAGATTATTGCATCGAGCACAAAGTAATTTATTATTGCACCGAGTGCCTGATTTAGAGCCTGAGCGTTAGCGAGGGCTCTAATCTAACAGGCACGAGGGCAATATAAATTACTTAAGGCGAGGTGCGTAATCTACTTTTCTTTCAACTATTACATAAAGGAATAGTAGATAAAAGAAACTCATATCAAACAGTTAAAAGATTTTCTATACTTAACACTGTCGTCTTCATTTAGAATGTTTTCCGGAGTTAATGTGTCGCTAAATGATTCCATTTTAATTCGAAGCCGAAGCACTCAAAATCAGATAGTATCACACTTTATCGTTTCCAAAAATATTGTCAAGCAAAATTAACAAAGTTCCCCAAAAGTTCCCGCCAAATTACTTTTTTAAATTTCTTTCATTTTATAGTAACTAGTTAGCAACAATCATTTTTTAAATTTGGAACAAGTAGTAGGATAGAAACGAATAATACTTATGTAAAAAAAAAAGTATTGATATCGGCTGGCTGAATAGAGCTAATCCATTGAGATTGGCATCGGTGCGATTAAAAAAAATAAACTGTGCAATAATGAAATTTCATACATTTTTATTGCTCTAGAGCACTAAAGACTCGCTTTGTGCTGAGTTTTTAGTGTGATTATGATGAAATTAAAGCATAGTTGGAAGAAATAATATTTTGTACAACGCCATATGTGACAAATATTATTTTCAGTAGGTACTTACAATAAGGTTGAAAAATTAAACAAGTTTGTCACCATTTCAGAAGAATCCTCAAACACAATACAGACTGTGAGTACTAAGAAGTTATATTATAAACACGTAGGTAATCTACTTACAAGGAAATGGATAACAAAAAATGCCATTCCGTCCGTCACCATTAATTATTTATTACTAGGAATGATACACAGCCGTGTTACTCGGTGTACCAATGTACGTACTACCATACGAATGAAGGTTATTTTAACATAATTATTTCTTCGAATTCAGGCTTTGGAAGTATAATTATGAGACCGTCGTTAGCGTGAAATTGGCTATTTGACTAATGTTAAAAATTCACGAAAATGTTATGTTATTTTAAAGAACTAACAGAAATAACACGATGTGTCAAAAACAGTCATCTAGTCGGAAGAAACAATCAGGCAGACAAAAATTTAGTTTTTTTTAAATAATTTCATGCGAACGAAGGTCTCATCTCATATAAGCAATTCAAGCAATTTCAAAAGGAAATAACAAAGAACTGGTAATCCGTTTTTGTTTTTTGTTTTTGTTGATTACTTGATGTCTCCTAACACTTTCGAGAAATACGAAAAAGCATATAAAGCACTAACGATTTCCTTCAGGATAGGTATCCAAGATCAAAACGAAAGAACCTTATTCAATGTTTACATTGTTCATACCGAATTATCCACGAAATGGTAACGCGACACCTCGTGCCATATTCATTACAATATTATACGCATTACGCGATGTGATCTCGACACTGCGTTGAATATCAAATCCGGATCACTGCGTCACAAAAGATTTGATAACTTCACCTGTCTAAGGAAAGGTATCTGAGTAATATTTGATCTAAAGGTCATACAGTAATGTATCCGAATGTATAAAACTTGAAATAGACGGAAAAAATACATTGTACCGATCTTTTGAGTTGAGACTGAACACTTGAGTGAAAATTGATATTGACGACAACTGTTTTCTTTATACTCCCGGTTCTGTCCCACGTCTGGGCAAAAGTTACTCCATTATTTCGAACTCTCCCGGTGTTTTGTCTGCTCTGGCAAGTCCGTCAAATTTACGCCTTTAAGTAGTAAATAACGAGTAAAACTGTAGAATTGTACAATAATTGCATAAACGTTGAAAATCAATTTTATTGGTCTCAACATGTGGCTAATAGTAAGAAACAGTTCGGAACTTAATAGGAATCTCACATAGAATAGTAGAACTAAAATGCGTTAAATCTCAGTGTACTTCGATTAGCATGAATGAGCTGTTTGAATGTGTGCGAATAGATAAGCAAACGTTTACTGACTAATTAGCGCATCTGGCTTTTGACGTAATACTTGAGCCTTTACATGGTAGTACAGTTAATTAACACACATATTTTATGTGTATGACTGTATGATATATATTGAAGGTTATATATGCCTACTGTAATGATCGGCAACTAACATAACATCGAGCCTGTAATACCGGATGGGTTGGGCAGAGGTGTACCTAATAGAACACCCTAGAGAGCGAGCCTATTGCCATCAACCGGGCACACATCCAGACTTTGTGGCTGCTGCTAAAAAAAATCTGATGGAAAAACCAAATGACAATTATCTATATATATATATATAAAAATGTTATGTTGGTTTGTGTACGCTTCAAAAACTCAAAAACTACTTCACCGATTTTCATGCTGTTTTCACCAATGGATAAAGTAGTTCTCGAGGAAGGTTTTTAGTATATAATTTAACCGACTTCCACGCGGGCGAAGCTGCGGGCATCAGCTAGTATATTATATAGATCGTCAACTATACACAGGATAATGTCTGATAAACAGTTTGGTCGAAAATAAATGTGGCCAGTCGAGTATCAGGCACTATGGAATGTGAAAAATGAAAATTTCATTAATCGTATGCGCTAAATAAACATCTAATTTTCTTCACATTGCAATGAAACGAAAGGAAAACTCACACTCAACTCACTACTTATAATATAAAACTACAAACAACTAACCGCTAGGGGTCTAACCAAAGCACCACATTGTCTAGAACCAGTGCAGTCAAACTTATGGCAGGTACCAAGTTGCAATCCAAAGGTCCAGCCGACGTAAATACGTAAACAGATTAACACTGCCAGAATTGTGAACGTTTTGACTGAGTTATAGGCTTTGTGGCACAACTTGAACTCCAGGGATAACATGCCACTTCAAGCTGAGAGTTATACAATACCTAAGTTACAGAGTCGTAAATGGACTATTGGTGAAATTGTCAGTGACATTATTTTGACTGCCGTGGCCCGTGTTGGTCAAGTGGTCGCAAACGTGACTGTTATGAATAAGGCTTTTAGTTCGATGCCCAGGTTGGAAAAAGTGCTATTAGGTTTTTCTATCAGGAATTTCTCAATAGCAGCCAGTCTGGATTTGTGCCTAGTTGATGGCAATAGGTTCACCTGCCCCCTATTACATTCAACCGTGTGCAACAGGGTTTAGTCGAAGTTAAATCATCGAGATTTCTGTGCTATATCTAAACAACATGAAAACATAAGCATGCTGGAGTAAATGCTCTAAAATCTCTAAATAATGAAAACTCGCTTTAAAATACTTTGTGATGTTAAGAATATGTAATCGGTCCCACAGCACACAATAACAAAAACTATCCTACATCATTTTAGCTCCCTCTACGTCAAAAGTAGAGTTCATTTTTGTACTCGAAAATGAGCCAAAAGTTACAAACATCACTTTCACTAAAGCTAACATTTTGCTCTCACGTTCAAAAATGTTCCAAGCTTTTCCGTAATACTGTTAATAGGAAAATTGTTAAGTTCCGTTTCCGAACGCGTAGCGTCCACTACGACAGCTGACATCTCTAGAGAGATGTCAGGGGGTAGACGGGGGTGAGAGAAAAAGGGGGGTATTTACATAATTGCACTCATGGGGCATTCCGGAGTGGCAAGTACCCCGAACAAAACTCAAACCCACTATATCGGTCTACGAAGACGTTTTAAAATTCAGTCGTTATGCATAATTTTTTGACGTCATTTTTTGTGTTTTTTTTATGTAAATAAAGGGATTTATGAGTATACTTAGGAAGAAAGTCTTTGTTTACGAGCAAATTACATTTTGATGAGTTTTAAAATCGACTTGATGACACCATTAATTTGTAAGTGTCTCCTTAATGCATAGAGTTATTTCAAAATATAACAGCAAACATATTTTCAATATTACAAATGCATGGTCCAGACAAGACGAGACAAAGCGTAGGCATTGGGCTACGGGCTACGCCTCCACCGCTACGAGATTGCTACGCGCTACGACTACCCACAAACATTCTAAAGTACACACAGACAGGAAGACCGTTCAACTCTCAATAAAATCATAATTTTGAACAATTCTGATTTTATAGGGTGCAATATTTTATGGTAGTTTATTAGCAATAATGTAGATCGTTCATACGAAGGGTTGTTATCACACAGGGCACGTAGACAGAAAATATATCGTTCAAGAGATTTAGGCATGCGCTTATTGCGTTCTAAAAACGTATGTGTTATATTCTTATGAAGATTCTGCCTACATGTACTTCTTTATGTCTAGTACCTAATAGTTGTTAGATTAAAGTAACATATTATGTTGATAATGATAAGAGAAATAGTTCTAGTGATTGCCTAGCTACAGTCGAACAAGCTAATAAGTATACAGGCAGATAATATCTTAATAATTCTAGTACTCTGAAAATATTGATTGCAAGTTTGTTTTATAAAGCGTTTCGCATTCAGCGACTGATGTCAAACGCTGTATCGTTTGACAGTCACTAAATGTATCTGTATAATCTTAAAAGTAAATGCAAGTTAGCTGGAAGTTAGCTACCAGGAACTAAATCTCGAGCACTAATCTTTGGTAATTTGGCTGCCAAAGTGCCAACTTTCCAAAGTTGCATCGTAGTCGAATTAATGGTCCTTAAATGCATACGGGACAAACAAACAAACATCGTTTTAAATACATATCTACACTGCGATCAAATTATCTTGGCAGCTCCGAACTTCGTGCAGGTCATTTTGTTACAACGAATGTATAAAAGTGTTATAATATTTATTTTATTTGTATTTCTCACTGTTTAAATTAGATATTTTCTGATCGTTTAAGTATTGGTTTATCTGGAAATAACAGTTTTATTCCCAAGTTTACATGCGTAAAATTTCGCAAAGCCTATGTTCAGAGCTGCCAAGATAATTTGATCGCACTGTACATAGCTTAACTATAATAGTGTCCAATGTCGAAAAACAAAACAATAGAGAAGGACATTGAAGGGGCCTTCCAACCTTGGTCGACGTTCGTTACGAATAAAGGCCAAGGTTACGAGTTCCGTAAACGTACTAAAAGCGCACGAAATAATATAGTTAACTAGCTTTTGCCCGCGACATCCGCGTGTATATAATAATAAATAAGTATAAGAAGATGGCGATCGAAAAGAGTGGTCAAAATCGGTCCAGCCGTTTCGGAGATTAGCCGGAACAAACGGAAGGACAGACAAAAACTTAAAACATGGTTTTATGCATTCAATTAAAAGCTGCTATTTTTAAATTACAAACAGACACATCAACATTATTTATTTGTATCGATTTGTTTAGAAGTTTCGTTCTAAATCCTACAACATTTTATCGAACTTCACCAGGCTATAATCTATGAAACAATAAAGCATGTTTCTAAGTTCGTTAATACTCAAGCCACGGAACGCAAATACCAATGTTATTTTAATTTAATTTTCCATTAAGGAAACGAATAATTCCTGAAAACATTACCATTTTCATTATATTATTATCAATTTTATTTTGTAAGTACGAACACGTAAATATAAAAAAAAAAAATGTACACATAAATGCTTGCATAATTCAATGTCTTTCTAGGTTTAGCAAAACGGTCTTGAAATCTGTTTAAATTGCTTTCTGTTTATCGGAAACATTTCTGCAGTGTTAACAGAATCTTCAGTTTTATATTTAGAACTTAACATCACGCATATAATCCCCGCAGGGTTAGGCAGAGGTGTACCCATTAGTACACCCATATTTCGCCAGTTTGGTTTAAGTTCCACGTAATTAATAGGGGGCGACCCTGTAGCCATCAACCGGGCTCAAATGCAGACTCTGCGTGGCTGCTACTGAGAAATTCCTGATATAAAAACTCAATAACAATTTGCCCGAGCCTGGAATCGAACCAAGGCCTTCGTACTCACATAAAGGGCTAAGAAGGAACATGGGTGTTTTTTTACTGGCCTTCGGACTCAGTAGTCGCGATTACCACCAACGAGCAGTGTACTCACATTAATGTTTCCGTAGTACAATGTCTTTTTAGGTTTAACAGAACGATCTTAAAATCAGTTTAAATTGTTTTCTGTTTATCTTTCAGTTCTTTAGAAAATATTTCTAGACAGTGTAAATACAATCTTCAGTTCAATATTTATGTAAATTGACGAAGCGAATTATTGTAACGATGTACTTCAATTACAAAGTTTCTTCACGATTGTTACAATCCATTGTTCCGTCTCTAGACAATTTGTCGCAGTTTAAATCAAATAACAGCTTTTATAAACTTCTTGATTTCTAATTACATCTTCACTTTGTTCTATTTTTGGAAGCAGAATATTTCAGGACGTCAAACTAGGTATTTTATACAAGATTGTAGCGCTGAAAGGACACGTGTGTAGTACTGGCAACTGGCGGGCGTGACTAACGAGGCAAGAGGAGTATGTAAGGATCATAGATAACAGAAACAACAGGTAAGGATCGTACCACGCGGCGTTCTGTGGTTCCTGCCTACCCCAAGCGAAAAATGCTCGAGTTTGTGTATGAATTCCAGCACAAGAATAAAAATACTCAATTCAATATCCTAAAGAATTCTTGCTCAGCAACCGAGATTGTTACACAACGCTAAAACAATAAGTAACATCGCTCATTGCTATTCTGTAGCGCTTCAGCTGTTCCAATAACTATCGTGTAAGATTTCCCCATGTAGACAATAACTCGTGCCGGCAGTCCCGCGAGATGTGATCATCTGCGCAGAATCGCTGATAAAAATCGCATTAGCCTTAATTGGCCCGGCTGCGATTAGTCCAACCCTCGCGTGTAGTTCGGCCAGCCTACTCCACGCACTTTAACGACCACTCTTTACTGTATCGCAAACACAATAAAAGTACGAACATGAAAATAATCTACTTTTATGCCGAGAAAGATCAACAGATGAGAAATTAAATGACACTCGTAAAGTGGGTTCGATATAAAAATGGCAATTTGGTTCATTGCGGAATGTCCTGAAATTAAATTACCTACTCATTTTAACTTTCCTTTAGTATGTACATTATATCAGTAATCATATACGTAATAAATAGTCGCATGTCTAGGGGCCAACAATGCGGCAGGCCTCTTGGCGAACAAGGAGATTTTTCATTATGAAGATTCATATGATCATTGATGTTGATTGATTGATATTCATTGATGATGGTTCATTCATAATGTTAGGGGCCCGCAAGGGCCGCCACGTCACAAAGATACCGCGGCCTCGACATAAAGGGCTAAGAAGGAACATGGGTGGTTTTTATTCAGTAGAAGTCTGACACTCCCTATCGCTCTGCCCAAGAGCGGGAGGGGTTATTTGATGATTTTTCACCCACCCTAAAAAAAAAGGGTATAAGGTCAAGCCAAACTTTTTGGCATGTATAAGGCCCGGTTTCCACCAAAGCGGAGAGGACCGGAAACGAGGAGATGTGCGGAAATCGACCAATCACATTAGTTAAAATTTCTATCTCGTCTTTCACCCTTCCTGTGATTGGTCGAATTTGGCACATCTTCGCGTGGAAATCGGGCCTTAAACTACTGCCACTAATAATATCAGTAATCATGTTCACGCTTGTCATGTTCCAATAGGCTAAAACATATTATCATTCGTTAAAAAAAAACAATTCAAGCTGTTCACTGTTCAATACAGGCTCGGAAGTAGTGTAGCGGTGTGATGGCGTGACGGTAGTGGCCTCACGCAGTTGTCACGTCATTGTGACTGACTGCCTCATAACATGCAAATAGCGTGAACTTACGGAAATATTGATCTTAGTGTTAGCGTTTTAGCAAGTATTAACATAAACAACAACATAAGGTGTTATAATACATTAAATAGAATACAAGAAGTTACATTGAAGGGGTCCGCAAGGGCCGACGCCTGTCGGGGCTGTGAGACTGATCAAAAGAGATACCGTGGCCCCGGACACAAAGGGCTACTAAGGAACATGGGTGGTTTTTAATCAGTAGAAGTCTGACACTCCCTTTTGCTCTGCACAAGAGTCATTCCCAAGAGTCATATGCCCAAGGGTCATTTTATGATTTTCCACCCAACCGAAAAAAAAGGGGTAAAGTGATAATACAGTAGGTAAAGAAATTACTTTATAGTGGTCTGAGGAGTCATTTGATCATAACCCACCCACTAAAAAAAAGGGGCTCTAGTGATGTCCACAGAATCTATGAAGTCAACAGCTACTACTAATCAATAGTAGAATTAAGTAAAGTTATACACAACATGGGGCGGTAGTTAACTAGCAATGAAGACGTATCTACGAAAACGAGCCGTAACTCGTAAGCGACAATAACAATATATTCAGTTGACGATTTATAGCACGATGAGACCCCATTGCAGTAGTTCGACGATTGTGATTACTCAGAGTACGTGTCGCGTATTATATAAGGGCACTTATATAATAAAAAAAAATAACACTAGGCGACAAAAAAATACTTTTTTTCCCCAGAGATCTGATTGTGTGATTCGGAATGGCCATACTAAAGAGAACTTAGAACAGTTAATAAAACATCTCAGTCACGTATAGATTTTAAGAGAAATTAATTTTTATATATATATATTTTTTTTTTTTAGTAATAACTTTATTTATACTTAAAAACAGGTCAACCTAATAAAAGCGTGTTAATAAACTAGTTCTTGTTCGTTTGGTCTGCCTGCTGAAGAGGAGGTTGGAGTATTTCTAATCAAAAACCAACAGTGATCTGCTCAAAAAAATCCGTGACCCAAAATAAAACAAAATAAATCTGGAGAATTAACACAAAACCGAGGCATAGTGAAAGAAGGGGTCGCAAATTCGCAATACCGGTCCCACTTTCTGAAACCGGTATTTTCGGTATTGAGTCTAGGACAATACCGGGATTCCGGTAATTTCGGTATTTTCGGCATTTATAGAAATTATATTTGTTTTTCTTTTCGTTAAAGTTTTATATTCTCTATAGTGATACGGTAAATTAGAGAATTTAAAAAGATATAAGTTTAAAACCGACTTCAACGGTTTTTTTGCAAAAAAGTTTTTTATTTTGTTATTTTTAGTTGTAATAATATCCTTAATATATAAATATTTACTAAGCGTCCGTACTTGTACTCGGGGACTTCAATGCCAAGAGCTTGGCCAGGTCAAACTCTTGCCATTGATTGGTTCTCGTTACACGGATGAGCGGGGTGGGATGGTCGAGTGCTGGGCTCTGGGAACAGGCCTGGACATCCTGAACCGGGGTTCTGTACGACTCGAGGCGAGTCGGTGGTGGACATTTCGTTAGCCAGCTCAGCTCTGTCACAGACTCACAGCGTGTCGTTGACTGGCGCGTCATTAAGGCGGTGGAGACCTACTCCGACCACCAGTATATCCGGTTTGAGGTCTCTGCCCAGTTCTCAGGCGCGCCGGTCCCACAGACCCCGAGTGTTCCGCGATGGGCGCTGAAGCAGCTGTACCTGGAGCTCCTCCTGGAAGCCTCGAACGTGCGGGCCTGGGTGCCATTACCGGTCAGGCCTGCGGACGTCAACGACGAGGCGGGTTGGTTCCAGGAGGCCATGTCTGAGATATGCTTATGGCAATGCCCTGAGTTCGGCCCCGAGGTCGCAAGAGCTGTCACACCTGCGTGAGCAGTGTGTGGCGGCGCGGCACCTGTACGCCAGGCATTCGTCCTCCGAATGCGGAAGCCATTGAAACGGAGCTGTATGAAGGGAATAGAGCGGCGGAGACCGCCCTCCTAGAGGCTCGTCGGCGGGCCAAGGATCAGGCCCGCGAGGTGATGCTGGAGACTCTCAACAGAGATCCGTGAGGGCACCCTTATAAGATGGTAGGGAATAAACTCCGCACCCCCCCCCCCCCCCCCCCCCCCGCTGACGCAGAGTCACCGGCCTAACCTCTTGATGTCGGGGTCCTCTTCCAGCATCGCAGGTGGCGGGGGAGGATGCTCCCCTCGCGAATCACCATGAGGGGATGGGTCCGAATTAACCAATTTGGTGTTCCGCAAGAAGCGCTCGACGGTGGATGCCAGCATACGCGTGAGAACCTTACGACGGAGAATGCGGTCTCTCGATGTGGTATTGGCGGTGTCTCTCGACATCGCGACAAAAATGGGTCTTATATAGAAACCTCCTTCTTTTTTGGAAATCAGCAATTAAAAGAAAGTCAACTTTTTAACAAAGAATACGATTATCTCCCTCCTATCGAAATTGCAACATCGCTACCTGCGCTAAAGAAAGCCATATTAAACAAAAATGAATTAAGTAATAAATATTCTTCGTTTAATTAAATCTGTAAAATCTTAAATATAATAAGCAAGCATATTCTATTATAATAGTGATAATCAACATTCTTCTTGCTGCAACGCGTTAGAAGTTTAGAACTAGTACAGGAAAGTGGCGGCGGTGTGCTGTGATTTGCGATTTGCATCGTTCTGTGATAAATACCGAAAATATCGTAAATCCCGGTATTCAAAATTTTCAATACCGGTATTGTGAAGGACCCTTTTCGGTCCGGTATCCCGGTATTTTCGGTATCCGGGATCCCGGTTTGCGACCCCTACGTGAATGTATTCTAACATTACATAATCTTACGAAGAGCGTTTCTAAAAAAAAAAAAACAGCCTAACATCCTCAATTAATCAAATAATTAATTAAAAAAAAAATAGAAATCTGCTTTTATATACGTGATTGAGATAAATTATTATTTTTCTGGTATTATAATATGCACGATTATCTACAAAATACATTATGAATTTTGCCCGGGAAATTTTGAGTGTTGCCTAGTGTAATCATCATCATTAATAATCAAATCACCAATCTGCACGTTTCTCATTTGACATGACCAAGATTATATAGGTAACACAAAATAACACCACGTCTGTAATCCCTAAAGGATCAGAGAGGTGTACCTAATAGTACACCCGAATTTCGCCAGTTCCGACCCAACCCGAAGTCCCATGTTGGGGGTCAGCCTATTGCCTTTGCAGCCTTGCAATTCCTGATGGAAAATCCAGAAACTCTTTACCCGACCCGGCAATCGAACCCATTACCAACATAAACATTGTGTGACTCCTAAATATAGTTCTGTTGCTAATCAATACAAGTAGACCGCCCTTTAGGAGCGGCCACTGACGTGGCACGCTTCCGTACTACGATAGCCGTAAGGTTAATAATAAATGAGCCTTCAAACTAACTTGCAAGATGGTTCGTCTTTATTGACACTTCTGTGTATAAGTAAAAAGGTGATCATCTACAAGGATACAAGTAAGGACTAATTCATGGTTGCTAGGGACGCCTCATGCAAAATTCAGGTTCTATGCAACTGGGATAATAATCTATATTATTAAAGGTAGCGAGAGAGTGCAATATTTCTAAGTAGGAGATAAGGGTAATCTTAGGTAATAGTAGGGTAATCTTCGGAACCACACAAAACCTATTTGAAAAATATTTTTACCATATTATCGCGTGTAAAGTCGTGCACAGAAACTAGTTTAAAATAAAAGAAACAACGACGAATAAATGAATGATCTATGTTCGTCATAAACCGGAAAAAAATTAAAACTCGCAGACTATTCCAACACAAAATGTATCATGCAGTTTTCTCGATAAAATCAGTAACTATTATACATGGCTGAAAGTTTCACAAAACGTTGAAATACACAGCAATTATTTTGTAGATAATACGTTGCGGGTTGCGGTCACGTCACCCATAATTTGACGTTTTAGAACATGTTTTCAGAGCCACAATATACGTTTGTTTCAAGCGATACTCATAATTAACAGTGTGTTAGCGAACCGAGTTAATAAAACGGGTGTGAACTAATTAAAAGCGATGCTAAACGCCTATAAAATCTCTTTATTGCGTCCGAGTGCGTCAACAACGTGTACCTATGTATATTTGTAGGTTACTCTCATTGGACGCGAAGTGAGGCCGTTAGTAGCCTCCCGTCGGGGGTGCGGGTTGTTCGAAAGAGATACCGCGGCCTCGACACAAAGGGTTAAGAAGGAACATGGGTGGTTTTTAGTCAGTAGAAATCTGACACTTCCTACCGCTTTGCCCAGCGGGAGCGGGAGGAGTCATTTGATTTGATGATTATCCATCCTCCAAAAAAAAAAGAAGCCCGAGTTAGTACCCCAATAAACGATTGTCGTGATGAGAAACTATTTGTTTGCAATGATTTGTGAACAGGCCTAATTTTGATATAACTGATAAGCTTAGGTGGGGACAGGGACATTACGTATTTCTACCAGGCCATGCGGCTTTCAAAGATTGGATTTATAGATTGACTCAAGTTTTTGATGACTTATATCCATCCCATATATTTTTTACTTTTCCACTACAATAATCGCGAATATGATTTCGCTTTATTTGGTGGGACTAGGTCATTTATTTTTCTTATCTATTAAAATCAAATCAAAAATCACCTTGACATAAAACTCGAATCTGACGCTTAACTCGAAATGCGATAAAAAAACCGTTTATTGGAGGGCCTATTGACAGTGTGGCGGGGAACGGAATCGGAACCGGAACAACAATCCCGTGCCGGAACCGTTGCCGGCTGCCGGCTGCCAGCTAAACGCATTACGTGCCGCGTCGCGTCTTGCTTGCCATTCACTGTACTGTCACGAACACTAATAACGATACACTTAAGCTAAACTCAAAAGTGATTCTCACGGATAATATCGATTGAAAGTTTGTGTACGGAAAGTGCGGATCTCGCAAAAATAAACAGTACGTACGAGAAAATCACTTAATAAAATTGCTAAATAGGTACTTGTTTATTTGAGAAAAAACATGTATAATATGGCAGAAAAATCCAAGGTATTTATTGTAAGGACAAAACACAGTTGAAAATAAACTTATTAATTACACTGTGGAATGGATTAACATATTATTATGTAATAAAAAATTTTTTAACATTCATGAAACCCTAATAAACGTTAAATCATCATCATCTTTCTGCCCTTACCCCATTCTATTTGGGGTCGTCGCAACACGTTTTTCTATTTTCATTCTTCCCTGTGAGACGTCATGGTGGCATTTATTCACTCCTTTCTCTTTCATGTCATTCCTAACACAATCCATCCATCTAAATAAACTTTAAATAATTAAATTAAATTATTTAAAGAAAAGTGCACTGTCCAATGCGTTATCGGTGTAGCCGTGGACAACAACATTAAGGTTATCTTAAGTAGTTAACTACATAAGAATCAGTCGGTGACATAACTTTGCGATAAACTAATCCACATTACTCGCAAGGCAATTATATAAGTGTGGTGTCGTTAAGTTTACGCATTTTTAAGTGCTCGCAATTTCTCGTCTTTTTTTCTCTTACGATAAACGGATGACCTATTACGGTTATGTATTGGCTATTAATGTACATGATAGTATACAGGGTGGCAGGGACACCGAAACTGCGAAAACGGTTGCCAGCTTTTCAGTACATCACTCTAAACCCCATCACATCGAAATTTTTCATCGGTGATTAAAAAAAACGAGGGTTTCCTAAAAAAACCCACCTAGGCTTTTCGAATTAAAATACATTATCATGCTTCGAATGTGCGAACTTTTTACAAAAAATATAATACAATCTACGGATTCATTGTAAATCAGAAGACAAAACGAACACAATTTTGGACTGATGTTTTTAAACAAGACTCAATAAGGACAGCGTAATAAAACGGAAATACATAACCCTATGTTTTGTAACGATACCCAGTTTATTTCCCACTTAAAATAACGTTGAAACTTCAATAAATATGCAATGAAACTGGAGTGTTAACTTGGCAATATACTGGTCCCGGCAATATTCTGATCTGTCACATTCTCTTGACGGCAATATTACTTTGACTTGCAAGTTACATTCTTTATTGCTATACGGCAAAATGCTCATGTAACTTCTCTGAATGGGTAGAAACGAGGTGACTGTTGAGACGACGAGTAATAAAGAAATTGGAAGAAAAAGACATGCTGCGGTGACCACAAATTAATTGGAATAAGGGCAGGACAAACTTATGACTCATGTAACTTTTCATAGGACACATGATGGTAACATTAAGTATATAACATAACTATTTGTTTGTTATCAAGGCTTATTATACCGTGCAAGTGTACAGTGTTCTCCATACTTTCTCACACAGGTATTGGAAAGACACGATGATTCCATTAATTTGCCTGTTGCTGTCTAGTGCTGAACATTATAAGGCTTCACAGTAACAACACTTGAAAGATGTGGTTGTGTTGGAAAACCAATTATAAATCGCTTTATTTTTTAACGAGTGAGATAGCTAGGATCTCCTTTCCACATGAGCTTCTAAAATGCTTCTACTTTTAGCAAATTATTTTATTATTCTTTAATTTTAATCGCTGAGAGTTAATAGTTACTCTTAACAGTGTAGCTCTTCAGACAATTACCATCAGCTACACAGATGTTTGTTACCAAACGATGGCTATCCACCAATACGTATACATTGAGTTGTCAGAACGCATTGTTGTGCTGATCTCGCATACACTCACGGCATTCGACTGCGAATGTATTGGCTTCAAGGTGCACCTCAATGCCGATCACAAAGGAATTGCGGCAGGGCACCGCAATAATAGGGGCAGCCAGCAGTATACCAACACTGATGTTTGGGAGATATTAATTAAAATGTATTTCACGTGAATTTAAATAAGTTGATGGCTACTGTTTGTTGTTTGAATAGATGAAGAAGGGAGTATATAATATTTTACCTGAAATGTTGTAGTAGCAGTTGTGTAAGTTTCATTTATACATATAATCAATAAAAAATTACATTGTGTATTTGAATGTGTTACACAAAATAATTGTTAAATTAACCAAAAAATATAAGAAAAACGAAATAGAAAAAAAAACTATTCTATAAAAATCATAATAATATGAAATAATGTTTAAGTAGAGGAGAGATACCAACTTTAAAATTAACTTACTGAACTGATTTTTTTTATCAAAATGTGTATTTGTGGTGCCACATGGCCGCATTTAAATAATTCAGTTTGGTTGTTTCTCAGAATTTTCTACCATTAAGAGGAAATGCGAGTGCTGTCTCTTTCTACTATCGCTGTCTCTCTCCGTCCTCCTGCCCTCAAATTCGTGCGATAAGGACAACTATAGAAAAAAGTTAGAATTCGAGGTTTGGCTCTCGCCTATTTCCTCCTCCAATATTGAACCAATTTAAAAGATATTTTAGACAATGAATAAGGAGGTTATATACTACGCCGCTATGTTTTTCTTTTTGCGTTAATAGTTGTCAAATTTGTACACTAGGACTCTGTTAACAGCGATCTAAACAAGCAATTTTGAGCATTTTTTGAGGGTTCTAGTGCTTATAAAAATAATTTATCACCAAAAAGGAAAACATAGGGGCATAGAAATAGTTAATATTTATTATTCTGTAAAAAACCATTGCTCTAGGATCATTAACCAAAAAGAAAACAGGCGAGAGCGTTTGTATGGAGAAAAGACCACTCGCGTTTCCTCTTAAAAATTCTTATTTTAAGTGCTAAATAGCCAATAGTATTTTCTTGGAAACAGAACGAGTCCGCGAAAGCTATTAAAATATTCAAACTGTACAATTGCCTTTGCCTTCATTACTTAGATAATGTAAAAGAATACTTTTTACTTTTCCTGACTGCTTCTTTGGTCTAGTGGTCGCAAGCACGACTGCTGAGTATAAGATCTTGGGTTGAATTCGCGGGCAGCGTAAAGTGTTATTGAGGTTTGCCATCAGGAATTTCTCAGTAGCAACCACGGAGTTTAGATTTGTGCCCAATAGATGGCAATAGGCTCGCCCTCTATTACATGGGACTCAAATGTAACTGGCGAAGTGCGAGTGTTTTTACTAATGGGTGAGTCTTTACTCTACACCTCTTCTTAATTCTTCGGGATTACAGGCGTGATGTTTTTGAATTTTTCCTCTAGATACTTTACGTCATTTGTTTACTAGTGTAATTAACTGACTTGGCACGTTAAGGTGTTAGGACTTTATTTAGAAGGAGTTAAAAAGAAGTTTGTTTATCAGTCTTAAAGCTGTTTAAAACTTACAGCGCAGAAAGCCATTGTTTTTAGCCTAGATTGCCTCCTCTCAACGTAAACACATAAAATCAGTCAACGTAAACGTATCTTAATGATCAAATTCAGTAGAAGAGATGTTTTTCTTATGTGTTGCTGCAATATGTTCAGTGGTTGTTGGTATTTCGATCATAACCAAAAATCTCAGTAACTTACTAATTTTTGCGATATCTGCCGATACGGCAACAATCTCAGAAATTTCGAGACTTCGCAAGTCAGTAAAAGACTGCCAATCTTATCTATGACGGCGACAAGCATCAGTATCCAAACAATTCCATCATAGTCACTGACCTGCTGAAGCCTGGAGTCTGCGCTGACGGTGTACACTCCACGGCACTCAGTGCTGTCCTCAGGTTTGTCATTGGCTGGTGACTTTCGCCAACAAGCCGCGCAGACCGCCACCAGAACGCCGCATAGCGTTACACTGTAGAAGGAAAAAGAATTAGGACCAGGATGTACTGAAAAATCAGGCAATTTTTTATAGTGCCCTGTGGGGGCTGCGGGTTGTTCGAAAGAGATACCGCGACCTCGGACACAAGGGCTAAGAAAGAACATGGGTAGTTTTTAGTCAGTAGTTAAGGCTGACTCAATACCCATCCGCCCATAGCGGGAGAGGACTCATATAATGATTTCCCACCCTCCAAAAAAAAAAAAGGTAATTTTATAGGGCTAAATTACCAATGAAATTAATCGCGATTAGCCCATCTAAACTGCGTTCAAGAGATACTATTGTCATAAGTTCATAGCTCTTATTGGGGATCGTAACTGATTGAAATATACCCAGATAACTCAAGTAGGTAAATATCACGATCTGTATGAAAACCAAACAAACCAATTTTTGACTAGCTATATATAATAGTACTATATACTCGTACTATGACGTCATAGGTTCATGTTCTATTAGTATCTAAAATTCTTGTGTTGTAACGTTGTTTTTTTAAACAAATAAACTTGCTGCGACAGTAGCCACGTTGCGTTTTTTTTTTTTTTTTATACGTTGCCCCACACTAGGAATTTCTCCTGTATCGTGGGTGCGTTCACAAACATTTAAACTCACATACACAAATACCCTGACCCGGAACAACTATCTGTAGGTCATACAAATATTTGTTCCGTGCGGGGATCGAACCCGCGACACGCAGCGCGGCAGTCCATTGCTTGAGCCACTGCGCCAACCGTGCCGTCGTTTAAGCCGGGCACGAGAATATGCGTTTATACCTAGATATATGAACATCTGTGCTAGATACCTAATGGCGTTAGTTAGTTGGTTTAACTGGTTGAAAATCTGTTAATCTCATTATTTCAAAATAGCATGACCTCATTGGTGAGATTGGTGCTCACTGCTCAGCTGTAGTCACGCCATATACAATGTGTTTTGACCAGATTTCCGCATTGCAATGGTTTATATAAATAACACGGCCTACTGTTGAACACCGTTTAGTATGTGTTCATAACGTACCTATAGTATCACATCTAACTGTAAACAAGTGTGATTACTAGATTAAAGATTTATATTAAGTGATTACTTGATTAAAGATAATTTAAGTGATTACTTGATTAAGATTATTTATTTAATTCTTAATTAACTCCGTAGCTGCTACCAAGAAATTCCAGGTGGAAAAACCCAATCACACTTTTCTCAGTCCGGGAATCTAACCCAGGACCTCTTTTCACCTCATGCAGAACAGACGAGACGGTCAAAGTAAAACAGTCAGTCAACCTAAAACGTAATAAACAATAGAAAAATCGTGCTCAGTGTATATATAACAGCAAGATTAAACTACCAAACCAAAACCCTGTTTCCTCGTTGTTTTAAAACATTTAATTTACTCGGAATGTCTCTGAAAAGGGTTAAGAATACTCCGGATGCCTTCCGTCTACTCTAAAGTATCGCTCCGATGGACTCGATACAAAAGACCCGTAAGAATAAAATATGTCTCGGCTTCCAGTGAAACTTATCGCGACTTCAACTCGGAATTCCTTCCGCAAACTTAAAGGTATTGTCTAAAGTGGGTCACAGATTAAATATTTTGTAAGGTATCACACCCCGTTCTACCCCCTACACCCCTCTGCTTTACGATCTTCGTGTCTGCTCATTACTTTTGCGCGAGATAAGCACTGATAACTCAATACATGGTGAGTGTTAATACGTGCTTACATTTTAGATCATCATGTACACATTTTCGGGTTAAACGGTGTTGTAATTTTTTATGGTATCATTTTGGCTTCTTCTTTTTTCATGGTGTGGCTTACAATGTAATACAATTATAAATGTTACTGTGAGCCTGTGTCAACCACTGGTTGTCCATTAAAATGAAATATATTAATAAATAAATATATTCATCTTGAAATATCGACATTTTAGTATTGTGTTTATATATTATTATTTACCAGTACGTATATAATATATCCTACTTATAAATCAATATATACGATGTTCTTGATTAACAAATAATCCCCTCTTCAAAACTCTCCTGGTTTAAAACTCTGTTATAAAAGCGATAATCTCTTTAATTACAACTTCCAACATTTTAATATCCGACAAAAACGGATTTTATACGCCTGTTGTCCTATAATATTGTTGTTTATAAACGGCTTATTAATTCGTTTGCTCGGGCAATTTTCATGAGAAAACGAATTAAAAAAGAACTTTATTAAAATTCGATAATTCGTTATGATGGCCCGTGGCAAGTGTGGCAACTTCTTGCTGACCAAACACGAAAAAATATGTAGTAAAAAAACAAACTCAGTGCATTTCAAATGAGTAAAATAGGTACATAATTATATATGTATTGTTTGTTTCCAAGGCGCAGCCACTCGGATCAATCTTTAGGTTAAGTTGCGCTTGTCTTGATCAGTCTTTGGATGGGTGACTATTCATTACATACGTTACCTCCGTGCCTCGGTATGCACAGTAAGATCTATAAATGGCAGGGCTGCCATTTATAGAACTTTGACAGTGGTAAGAGGTAGTCAGTGACCTGAAAGACTGACAACCAGTCTTACTAAGGAGTATCATATTACCCAGTACTAACTGGGTTGTGTTGGTCAGGTCTATCTGCAACCAGTAAGACTGGAAGCTGACCCAAACATAGTTGGGAAAAGGCTAAGCAGATGACGACATATTATTGTTTGTTTGCCGTAATGTGGGTGCACCAAAGTACAGTACCCGGCGATAAATATTGCACATCGACCTTTGGAGAAACTATATACGAAATGAGTGTTCGAGACATCTCTTTTCCACTGTGCTTTTATATATAACTGCCGCAAGCTAGGTCGGTTCGAAAATGTTTCACGGCAAGCTAAATACAAAATTAGAACTTAATTAACGAATAAATTGCATTGATTTTTTCCAAAGGTCGATGTGCAATATTTATCGCAGAGTACTGTACACCTCTGCTAAACATTCGGGAAAAGCTGTCGTAATGTGCAAAATAAATGACTCACATAATTAGAAACATGAAAATGATTTTTTTCCCTATATCCCCGCTGGTGAATTAATTCCGATACGCCGTAGATTACAGGGAGAGATAAATCGGGCGCGATCAGCTCGCGATAGCTTAATTAACACGACTATAACTAAACTATATGTAGGGTGAGTACCGGATAATCGTTACACCAATGACGTATGACGTGTGTTACCTCCTGATTATCGCCCCCTTTTACGTGAAACTTAATAAAAACAGCACTATACTTTAGATAAGTACACCTATCTAACTTTTCAGGGACTTTTTTTGTGTGTTGTTATGTTGTTTTTCTGTGTTTTTCCACGGAAAATAAATAATTAACATGATTATCTAAAAAGGGATAGTTTTCAATAACAATTATGATCCCCTGCATGAACCGTAACGTTGTTAAATATTCTTAATCAAATACTTACAAGTAAAACAAGAAAAAGCTAATTCCTATACATGTATAGGTAGAAGTTTTAGACGTCGACGTCATATGAATAAATGAAACTAATTCCAATAAAACTAACTTCTAAGTAACTTATTCTTAACTACAATAATAATTATATTACCTATTAGTAATTTCAACATGGGTACATACCTATTTACTAAATAAAGTTATAATGATACATAATAATAAAGATATTTCTATAAATCATGATTGCGCTTTGCTCAACTCAGCCTAGACCTACTTAGCACTTACAATAGTATATGTATGCATTTAATTGTATAATCAATTATTCATTTCAGAAAAATACAACCATTGCATAGATTTTTGTTGTGCAAGTATTTGTTGACGGAGTAACTGTTGGCTAACTTTCGACATCATTATCCACAGCCCAACTTCCCCACTGCTGGGTCTCCGCCACTGCGCCAACCTAGTAGTCGAATAATGAGGAATAAGGAAGTTCATGAGTTAGAAGTCGATAACAAAACAGTCAATGAAACAAATAAATGTCACCGACTTCCGGAAGTAAAGTTATGTCCTACTTTTATTTGTATTTTTTTCCGTTCTAAAACGTTTTAACATAGATTATTGGGTTACGAGGAAGTTATAATAATACCTGTAATAATAGTTCTTTTAACTAAATGAATTATGTACAGTCGAACAAGCTAATATGTATACAGCCAGCTAACTTATATTTACTTTTAAGATTATACAGATACATTTATAGACTGAATATACGTATGTGACTGATACAGCGTTTGATAAAACAAAATTACAATCAATATTTTCAGTGTTATAGTATTATAAAGATCTCTACACTGTATACTTATTAGCTTGTTCGACTGTATTACCGTACTCGTATATTCCATTAAGTATTCATTACTTAGTTTACAGATATGAATCATATTGTTTTATTTTAATAAGGCACTTTAGAGTTATCAAATAATGTTTCTACATACAGGACGTTAGATGCATTGAAGTACACCACAACTAATTAACTCTATGAATTTAAGCTAAACATATTTCATACGAATATGATGTTTTAAATACTAAGGGCCGGTTTCACCACTTGCTGATAAAGTCTCGGATAGCCTATCAGGAACTTATCTGCCAGATAAACTACAATTTTTGATAGCATTATCTGTCAGATAACTATCTGACACTTTATCCGTAACCGGTGAAACCGGCCCTAAGTCTGTAGCAAAATATTGTTAATATTTTAGTCTTTTAATCCATTAGGGCTAAGGGTTTACAATTAAAGTCTTCTGGGCATTTTTCCTGTCGAAATATTTTTTGACGCCTTATACTCGTAATTTGTACATAATTATTCTTTATTATACCAGAATACAACTTATATAATTATAAAAAAAAGAATTAATTTTTCAGATCGTGAATTTTAAATTCAACCCTGATACCTAAACCATTGAAAAAGAAATTAACCACCATAACCATGTTAATTTAATCCTACTCGAATCTATTATAAACTCTACGAAAGTAACAAATGCGCAGAATAGTTTCATGAAATTATTAGTTATAAATTAACCTAAACCGAAAACAATGTACGAACTGGATAGTTTTCAATATAGAAAGCCTTCAAGTTCCTTGCGTCCCGAAATAACTTTCGGTTTTGGCACACTTTGCGACCTTGTCCTACCTAAGGGTTCATAACATATATTTAGTTACTTGGAACTAAGAAGAAAGAAAATTAAAGTTGCAGAAACAAGACCGTTTGCTTTCTTTTGCTCAATCCTATTTACAAAGTTTATAAAAATAGATAGGTGTCGTGTGGACAGTCCACTTGGGGTCCTGGGGGTCATTTAGGCAAATAGATCATAATAGGACAATAATATGAAATGCGTTAAAATTCGTATAATGGTGACAAACGACGAGTTACAATTATCTGCTCAAGTGGCCATTTTAGACCACCTGTTATTTCTTCTCGTAGTGTAGTAAAAGTGCTAATTGTAATCTCAACACAATTAATTCACGTACACAATGTTACTAATGCAGTAGCACACCGTTTTGTTTCCTTTCATTAAATTAAACAAATTAATTGTAAGAATTATCCCCTTAACGTGTCTAATAAATTCCTACATCTCGCTTCCCACGCCAGGGAACTGCAAATGGATCCTTTTAGCACACACCGTACGTAGATCTTTATCTCTTTTATGGCCGTTTACGCTAAAATAAAAAAGGACACATTATATTTTTCGACGTTTAGCTTTACCGTAATATGTATCCAGGGAATACATGTCAAATATACGGAACCCGCGATATTAGACCAGGGCCGATGCCTTCAAAAACGGTAAAGAATGAAAAAAAATTACAGTAGGATGAAACCCATTAGAAAAGGAGGGGAATATGATCAAAATTAAAGGAAAAATAAATTACGGTCGATCCGAGTTCGGGAAGTGGGGGTGGGGGGGGTTTTAAGGGGGGAAAGCGGTTTATCTCGATTTCCGGCAAAACTACAAGTCCTATGGAAAAAAGTTAAATAGCAAAGATGTAGGTAATAAAAAGATCTACAACTTTTGTTTTAGCGATTTTTTCACATAACCTCAAAATTTAGGTGAAAAATTCACAAAACCAAGTTTTTGGTTTTTAATTTTTATCTTTTACAAAAAACATTTTTTTTTCACGAAATTTAGTGAAAACTAACAGTTTTATGCCCTTAATACACTGTAATTTTTTTGATAAAAAATATTTATTTTTCACCTTATTATTGACTTAATATCGAAAAATCAGCCATATTTTCAATCGAAAATTCTGACGTCAAAATATCTGATTTTTTTTAAAAGTCGGTGGGCGTTGTGTTCCTTATAATCTCTACTTTCTGATGATGTATAAAAAATATACATTGCAATGGTAAATTTTCTCAGAAAATGCAAAATCTGCTGCTGCGAAATAATACCCACTACCAAATAATAAGGCCTAGACAAGAAATTATAAGATTTATTGCTGTTTTATGCCTATTTATTGTTATTTTAAGATAATTTATATATCGAGGAGACCTACGGAAAATTTTGGCCCATCAAAAGGTGAACACAGAGAAGTGGGGAAGGGGCTTGGAGGGTTTGGCCCTTACTACCTGTTATTTTGTAGCAGCTGATTTTGCATTTTCTGAGAAAATTTACCTTGCAATGTATATTTTTTATACATCATCAGAAAGTAGAGATTATAAGGAACACAACGCCAACCGACTTTTTAGAAAAAACAGATATTTTGACGTCAGAATTTTCGATTGAAAATATGGCTGATTTTTCGATACTAAGTCATTATTAAGGTGAAAAATAAATATTTTTTATCAAAAAAATTACAGTGTATTAAGGGCATAAAACGGTAAGTTTTCACAAATTTTCGTGAAAAAAAAATGTTTTTTGTAAATGATAAAAATTAAAAACCAAAAACTTGGTTTTTTGAATTTTTCACATAAATTTTGAGGTTATGTGAAAAAATTGCAAATACAAAAGTTGTAGATCTTTTTATTACCTACAACTTTGCTTGTTAACTTTTTTCCATAGGACTTGTAGTTTTGCCGGAAATCGAGATAAACCGCTTTCCCCCCTTAAAACCCCCCCCACCCCCACTTCCCGAACTCGGATCGACCGTAATTTATTTTTCCTTTCATTTTGATCATATTCCCCTCCTTTTCCAATGGGTTTCATCCTACTGTAATTTTTTTTGGTTTCAAAAATTATCGACCCTGGTCTATATATTCTTGAACGTATTTAATACTTACCCCTCCCAGATTTATAACATGAGATGTAGTTGTTAGTTTTTCTACATAACTTATTTATAGCACTGAATAATAATAAACACAACTATCACACAACGCCATCAAGTCCCAAGCTAAGCAGAGCTTGTGTTATGGGTACTAGACAACTGAT
The DNA here is from genome assembly GCA_949316265.1 of Diarsia mendica. Taxonomy (NCBI): domain Eukaryota; kingdom Metazoa; phylum Arthropoda; class Insecta; order Lepidoptera; family Noctuidae; genus Diarsia; species Diarsia mendica. The sequence continues at coordinate 17,386,138 of OX438902.1, read as the reverse complement.
AAACATACTTATATATTTCTAAATACATACATATTATAGATAAATTACACCCAGACACAGAACAAATGATCGTGCTCATCACACAAACATTTGTCCTGGGTGGGAATCGAACCCACGACCTCCGGCATAGCAGTTAGGGTCACTAACCACTAGACCAACAGGCCAGTCAAAATATTTGGTACATACTCAATACTTTATTGCATTAGGTGATAAAACTTATAATCAGATCATATGGACACAGCAAAACAAGTGAGCGAGAGGTACTAAAATAGATTTGAACCTTATCATGTCTTTGTAACGTCTATGTCCCAAAAGAAGGTCGATAATTTCGATCAAGTTATAAAAATGATCTATACTTTAATTTGTGTGCTTCGACTTACGAACCTCCCTAACGAACCGATCGTTTTCGCAAATTAAGAAACCAATTAAAATCCGATTATCGCGTCTCGTTCCAAATTCACCGATTATAATAAAGAGCAGCGCGAAATTATATTACATGGTTACCTACCTGTTATTGGATTTGGCGAAATTAGGTATATTACAGGCATATTACATGGTTACCTCCCTGTTATTGAAAACTCGTAGTAATCAGTATCGCTTGCACATTATAGGCTGATTATGCTATGCATTATCGGTTACTTTGATGAAGCATATCAATAATGTTTCCACTGCTGGGTAACAGTTCTCCTCTATAAGAGAAGGAATGGGCAATAATCCGCCATGAGGAGCCCACATGTCTTCGAATCTTTGGTCCTAGGACATGCCACTTTCCTCACGATATTTTCCTTCACCGTTTTGCGAGCACTGTTCATCATCTTCGTGCCCTTGTCCTATGTTATTTAGTGTCGGCGCAACAATTTTTTTTTCCTAATTTCCTTTGCGCCTTTTCCTTCGTATCATGAGAGCAGTGTTGATTAAAATAAATTACACAAAGTAATGCCGCTATACTTCGTAAATCGGGGCCACCACCACTGTTCTTTGATGAAGATATGAAGGTAATAAGGTTCACCGTCGTCTGATATCAAATCAAGTCACTTCTACCGGCTAAAGTGTCCGTCGTGTTAGTATCACGCGTCAAATTAGAAGGCACCGCCGGGCGTCGAACTGAAACTAAGTTTGAGAGAGGTAATCCCTTCGGCGATACATCGTAAACGATACACGGGATTACTGATGCACAAATAGACTGTAAATTATATTATGTAAAGTTACAGCTCTCAAGTTAACATGAATTACTTGTTACAAGATCTTGGTAAAACGAGGTTAATTATATTATGTAGAGTTACAGCTCTCAAGTTAACATGAATTAATTGTTACAAGATCTTGGTAAAACGAGGTTTGAATGCTTAAAGAAGAGTTGGGAGATTAAAATTTAAAATGCTCTGAAAGAGACATCAAGACAATATTTAAGTTTTGTCGGATACGTAAGCAGATCTTCCATATTGAAAATCGCGTTTTGAAACACAAATTAAGGACGGCAGGACACACATTGGCGCTGCGGTTTGTTCGAAAGAGATACCGCAGCCTCGACACAAAGGGCTAAGAAGGAAGAGTAAAGCTCTGACCGAGCGGCGTCAATAAAATGAAAAGAGAAGTGTCGGCGCGATCCGGTCGGGGCTACGGGATGTTCGAAAGAGATACCGCGACTTCGGCACAAGGGCTAAAAAGGAACAGGGGTGGTTTATAATCAGTAGAACTCTAACACCCCTACCGCTCTGTACAGAGCGGGAGGAGCCATTTGATGATTTACCAAATCCCAAACCAAAAAGTGTCGGCGCAATCAAAATATTTTATTTCTCATAGGCCTACCTACTTGGACAATTATAAAACGTCAGGAAAAGGTGAACGTTTCGGGTCGGTCGTTTCCTATAGAGACCGGCAAGCAACTCCAAAAAGACGAGCAGAGGTTACCATTGCGAGAATATCCTGGATGAGACTAGCGTAAAAGCATGAACCTGGACACAAGCAAAGAGAGCCCTATCAGTTGGTGAAATTGGTCTGTGGATGATGATGATGAGCAATCCTTCATGAAGTACTTTCCACTTATTTAAATAGAAACGAAATACCACTTTCAACAATAAATAATCAAGTAAGTGCTGAACATCCCCGATATGAATCATGAAAAGGCCACTTAATCCAAAAAAAACTCGTGTACCTAAAATGTATGTACTTATTAAAAGTATAATTGTAAAGGTCGCAGGTCCCACCTGGTAGGTAACATCAAAATGATACAGAATTATCCCCTCTTACCCTTTCGCGTAAGCTTTTCATAAATCCTTGAATTACAGTTCTGAAAGTTCACTCAACTTGTAGTAATGACTTTCTGTTTAATGTCGATTAGTAAAAACGTATGTAAACACTGTCTCGCTGGCCTAGTGGTCGCAAGTGCGATTGCTGTGCATGAGGCCTTAGATTTGATTCCCAGGGCAGGGAATCTGTTATTGGGTTTTTCCATCGAGGAATGTAGATTAGTGCCCAGTTGTTGGCAATAGGCTCGCCTCTTATTACATGTGACTTAACTTAAACATAACTGAATAACGAAATGTGTATGTACACTTCTGCCTAACCCTTTAGGAAATACAGGCATGGTATTCATAAAAACATTTCGATGGGTGGAACCATAACCATGAAAGTTTTAAAGGTGACCAGCCGTTATCGGAGATTGAAATATGGTGGTGAAGTCTCGTTATCACCATAAACTAGTTACGACGTACTTTTAACCTTTACTACTCATATACACGTTATAGTTTAAATTACGGTTCAATCACGATGAGTGTAGAACCTCGCTTTTATGAGCTAAGAATTTATAACAGAATGTTATTCCGATCTCTTCTCATATAGGAATTGATATTAGAGTGCTTTATTAAAATGTCACGTTTCTACTTGACGTTAATATTACTGAATATTCTCTGAGGTAATGTTACTCTCGTGTACTCCTGAAATGATCTGAGTAGAAAACATTCCAATGTGGTTTGACAAACCTACCTGACGAAGAATATATTGATATTGTATGAGGAGGGTTCCGTGTGCTGCACGTTAGGCTGCGTGTGATTGTAGTAGTGTCTCGCGTGTGCGACGGCCGCCACCGCGGCGAGTCGCTGCGAGCTGCCCATGGCCCAGCCGAGCGGGCTGCGCTGAGCGGTCGCTGCACCCGCGCCCGCCACCAGCCACAAGCGGCGCCAGCAAGCCACAACCGCACCACGCGGCGCCGCCTACGCGACTGCCGCCACGAATTTTGTGCGTTCTTAATTCAAACTTTCTTTCAATTCTTAGTTCTTTTATCTTGGATTTATTATGTGGCTTTCACCATAATATTCTTTTCAGCCAGTGTTCATGAAGTTCACAAGTATTTTATGATACGAATAGTTGTGGCTCATCTGAAACAATACATTACATTGTGTAGTTCGTAGTTTAGTTCAATTAGTTTATGAACTGTAAGAAAAACTGGTAAGTTATTTCAATTAGTATAATTTTTTTTTAGATCTCTGAAACTTTTTTCCGTGCCGAATTGTGATTTCTTGTGTGTGAAAAGTTTTACTGAATTTCAAGGTCTAAACGTGTCAGAGAACGCTAAAAAAACTTAAAATAGATTCTTTAATCTTGTGATTTCACACATGTGGCAAACTATAATACTTTATTACATTTACACTCTATATTATTTTAATCAGAAGACTGTTGCCAAATTAATTGAATAAACAATCACCGATTTTATTTTAACTATCAGTTGATTGCGAAGTTATTTCCGTGTGAGGAATCGTAGACTGTCTACGGACTTCGCGTAGTAGTCTGGCGTAGCGCCGTAGCACTTTGGCGTAGCAGACATAGACGGACAGATGCAAATAATTATTTTGCCTCGCGTACGCTCAGAAATAATCATATCTTTAGACTGGTCAATGGGAAAAATATAAATGGCGTGTTTTATGGCAAATTGTTCTATTTGTAAGTACTTATAAAAGTTGGTAGTACGTATTTTATAAATTAACAACACAGTGAACAGTCGTTGTTATTTTACAGCCATTTGTGTTATCAACATGATTATGTATTTAGAAAGAGATAAGTACGCAGCACATAGTTTAAAATAAGGTCATAGGATAAATCTCTTGATTTTTGTAGAAATAAACAAAAAGACACTATTGTTAAATAAATTTCTCTGTAAATTATATTGAAAATAGACGCTATTGAGTAAATACAAGTCGTCTAGTTACAATTATCCAGACAACCTAAACCTAACTTTCAAAACTTTCTTCAAAAATATTTTTCAAATTCAAAATACTAGTTTCAAAATTCAGCTGCCTCCAGTTAGACTGGAAGCTAGCCCCAAATTTCTGGAAAAAGCCTCTATATATTTAGTCTGAACTTATCACTCACATACCTTACAAACTCCGTCAAACTTCCACTATAACTATCACATTCATCCACTAATATAATTATTTATCAAATACACTGGCGTTTAGTTCACAGTTTATATTAAATTAAAAACACTTTTACGATCGCGAGATAAGTTTGCCCTAGGCGACAGGACACGACACGAGCCCCCGACGTCAGCTCAGCGAGTGAAGGGAGGCTCTATTCCCCGCCCTAGTCCCAACATTGGCCATGTACAGCCAGCTTGGCCCTAAACTTCCCCCAAGCCCAACTATTATTATCGGTTTTCCAACTACAGCTGTGTGACGTGTGTTTAGTGGTAGTAGCGAGTTTGGTGCCGTGTTCGTTTAGTGTAATGGTTCTATGTTTGTACTTATTGAAGAGTTTAATAGTTATGTTACTTAGTTCAGGTATTTTTATTTTCAATTAAAATAATGAACAAATTTTAATGATTTAGGTTAGGATTGAAAAACGATTTGATGTTTAGTTTGTAGTTTTTACGGTAAAACTGGAGGACATGAAATATGCGGATCTTCTTTTTACGAAGAAAAATGTTTTCACATTTTTTTGTTAGCTTTTTAGCCTTGTAAGCCTTTTTGCAAAAGCTCTTTTCCTGTGCCTCCTCAAAACCAGGCATCGTGTTATTTTTTAAATTAATTGATATCTGAAATTCAGAACCGCTACTAATCACGTAAGCTAACGATTACTTAATTGACTTAAACTATTACATACGAAATACCAACTTTCATTAAACGCAACAGAAACGTAAAAACAAAAACATTCCAAAAGCCAATGAGGCCCAACATTGGCCCCAACATTAATGACATTAGCGAGCCAATATTGGGTCTTTCCCGTCACTCCCTCGGTCGTGTTCGTCCCGTCATCGCGTCACGCCGCCAACAGGTTCGTACCAACTTCCTACATTTCATTTATTCTTATTTGTCACGCGAATTTACACCTTATGCTAAAGGTTTTACTCGCTGACATTTCATTTTTGTTTATTTTTTTTATCTGTACCTATTTTTGCGTGGGAAGCGAAATGTCGTGATCCGTAAGGATTTAATTATGATCGATCTATTGCATCGAGAAGATCTGAATTTAGAATGATGGATTGTTTGAGTAGTTGTCAATTGGAATGTATTTTGAATGTCATAGGTATCAAAACATTTTTTTTTTACTTTTTTTTCAGCATAGTTGTAAAACTGTTGTAGCAGCTTTAATTAACTTCAATCAACATGAACCTTAGTTCAGTTTATCGAGTTTACATTGAACCGTACGTTTATAATTTAGGCGGTCAACTTATTAAAGATAAAACCGCCCGGTTAGCACCGGCTTGTCAATGGCGTTTATTGATTTTTATGGAAATTATGTCGGACATAAAACGGATAATCGTTTGTATAACAGATGCGTTTCAATATTTTGTTTTCCGCCGTGTACTTTTCTTTTATTCTTTTATGAAGTCGTAGTTTTTCTTTTCTTGTATTTTGTTTGCGTTCTGCGTTGCAAATATTTCAGTTTTACACTTGAATGCGAGGTTAAGAACCCCAAAGTAGGCGGCTATACCAGAAACATGTTTCCAGCAACACAAGAACATGTTGCTCTACAGTGCGTTTAACATGAATGGGTCGTACATACATAAAGTCACGCCTTTTTCCCATGAGGGTAGGAACCACAGAACGCCACCTGCTACAATCCCTACATTCTCCTTTTGATTCGTCCACGTCATAAACGCACACCGGTTGCGAATACTACGCACCTGTCCTTTCTGAAGTACCTCACCAATAAGTTCAAGGTGTATGTGTTTTATCAGACTGACAACGTTGTACGATAGATTCGCATGTTACCTCCAAAGCTCTATTTCAACTTTATGCCAAGTAATTCTTGTATCAAAAGTTTCAAGTCTCCTTGGGTTCTTCGTATTCTTAAAATATAATTTATTTACACATCTAGGATTGACGGATGCGGCTGAAATTTTTCACGTAACTCATTTTGCGGGCGGCACCATCTCGCGTTTACTAGGGGAGCATGAGTCCCAGGGGATGTAACCAAACCTTAGACCTCGCAAGTGAAATCATATACTAGTCCTACATATTATATTATGTATCTTTTCCTACATATCTCGGTATAAAATGTGTCAAACGGTGAAAAAGACATCCTTATACGTAGATACTAAAGTAATATTAATTAGTCCGTATAAACAGGTTTTTCTTCTTTATCGTGTTGTTATTGCACAACCAGGTGTCGGGTGTAATTAACTGACACTAATTGAAACGGTTACATTAAAAAAAAAACTCAAATAATGACAATCGTTTTGTTGTTTGCCAAAAATAAACCGAACTTCGTTTTCAGTCGTGTCTAAACATTTGCTCGTCTAATGAACCGTCCTAAATATACCGCGGCAATATAAAGGCCTATTCGGACACCGCTGTTGGCTCCGTACAACCACGGACAACTGGCCAGTCTTATATTAATTGAAACGTGAAACCTCCACACATTCATTAAAGCACAAAAGATAACTACGGACCCACGTAAGTATTTCTCTTTGTAATGACGTGTCGAAACCTTGGGTTTTATAATATCGTAGTAAATGTTGTTGGGGAGCCCGTGACTAAATCGTAGCATCACAGTTGGATCGAAGGTTGAGTTTCGTTTGCCTAAGTTGGGCCGTCGATGGTGACCATTCATAACATATCGAAACTCGTAATAAGCGCATCAGAAAACACCATATGTTGTTGACCCCATAGCTGCCATTTGTGGATCGTTGACAAGTCGTTACGGGTTGTGCAAGTGACCTGAAAGTCGGACAACCAAGTGATATCTTATTGAACAGATTCTTTGGTTATGGTAGTCACACCTTGTATATTGGTGAAATACCTTCCTCGATAAATGGACTACCCAACACAATAATATTTTTTCAATTCTAACCAATAGCTCTTGAGATTAGCGCGTTCACGCAAACAAACAAACTCTTCATCTTAATATAATGTACTAGCTTTTGCCAGCGGCTTCGCCCGCGTGAAAAATGCGATTTTCCATACAAACTTTCATCCCCTATTTAACTCCCTTAGGGATTGAATTTCGAAAAATCCTTTCTTATTCCTTGTCTACATTATAAAGGGAACCTCTGTGCAAAATTTCAGCTTTCTAGCTCCAAGGGTTTGGGCTGGGCGTTGATGAGTCAGTCAGTCAGTCAGGACTTCTCTCTTTATTTATATAGATTAGTAGGAGGTACAGATACAGACGCTTAAATGTTGGGTTGTAAAGTGATGTTGAACATTAAAATGTACGTTGATGTCCTGTTTTAATCTCGCGTTTGCATACAATTTGCTGCAGCTTCGAGTATAACCTAATGCATTGTAATAAAGTGCAACAGGCTGAAATCAGTATAATTAAATCATTGAACTATTTCAACACAAAACACAGTGGCAACCTTGACACGCCTTTCAGCTCCACCCAGAGTCATTTGATATCATCCTCCAAAAAAATAAAAGCCCCTTATGTATCCAAAACAAAAGCTTGGATCAGTTTTAAAATAAATCATCGTTACCTATCCAAAGTCAGTAAAATTACTTTTAAAAGTGAGTTACTACATTTAGGCAGACCTACCCCAACTCATCAAACAAAAAGAAAACCAATGAAAGATATAAATGATGAAATATGCCGTAACTTTCTGCTTGATACCTTCATAGAAGTTCTTATGACACTTGTGAACAATGACGGTCCTATTTATCAGCACCGGCTCTTTGTAGCAATGTAGCCCAAATTCCAACTAAACTCATCTATATGACGTCATCTGTCATGTCCTAGGTTCACGCCCGTGTTGCACGCGATAAGAAAGCTGAGAAGGCTCATCGCCCACATTTCCCATGTTATAGGGGCCGAGACTATTGCCATTAACTGGGCATAAATTCAGACTCCGTGGCTGCTAATAAGAAATTCCTGATGGTAAGACCCAATAACACTACCCGACCTGGGAATTAATTAAACCCAGCACCCTTGCACAGCAGTCGCTCTTGCGACGACTAGACCAACGAGTTTATAATTATATGCTTTTATAGGTCATTCTGAAAAACAAGACTCACAATCCTCAGACCAACAAAAAAAGGAAGACGGCGCGCCACGAACATCAAAAGTGAAGCCAAATTTTTTATCTATGTGTGTAGACAATGTCTCGTGAAGTCGTGAGTTCGTGACGTTCTAGGAGAAATGCGTGTGGTTTTAGTGTAGGTGTGTGCGTGAGCTTGTATGTTTACTTGCTATAGGCGCGTGGTTTTGTGACTTCACTGTTGGTGTTCGCGGCGCGCCGTCTTTCTTTTTTTCTTGGTCTGAGTCACAATCATATACCTTTTGACTGGCCTGTTGGTCTAGTGGTTAGTGACCCTAACTGCTATGCCGGAGGTCGTGGGTTCGATTCCCACCCAGGACAAATGTTTGTGTGATGAGCACGATCATTTGTTCTGTGTCTGGGTGTAATTTATCTATAATATGTATGTATTTAGAAATATATAAGTGTGTTTATCAGTTGTCTAGTACCCATAACACAAGCTCTGCTTAGCTTGGGACTAGATGGCGTTGTGTGATAGTTGTGGAATATTATTATTATTATTACCTTTTGTCTTTTGGAGGGTGGGCCATCATCAAAATACTCCTTCCGCTCTGGGCAGAGTGATAGGGAGTGTCAGACTTCTACTGACTAAAAACCACCCATATTCTTAACCCTTTGTGTCGAATGGCCCCGACGGACAATCACATTCCTTGATTATTGTTGCTTATAGTAGACCTTCTACGACCTCTTTACACAGTGTGGTAGGGTTAGGCGCACCCTTATAATGTTTTATGGAACGACACAGCGAACACAAAGGCTTGGCGGTGAAGTGACTACATAAATCTCGGATTACCCGCAATCGACAGCGAGATAATGTAATGACGAGAATACCCGGTGGTTTTCAGGAGTTAACGTGGCATTTTGTCTAGGTACTACACGTTTCAACTATCAGGTATATAAATATACTAGCTGACCCGCGCAACTTCGTCTGCGTCACATAAATATAGCTAGGTATAACCTTTCTCGATATATCGACTATCCGACATTAATTAAGCTAAATCGTAAAAAACAAAAAATCTTATCTTTCCTCTTTATTACAATAGTTTAGATGGTTTAGATTAGCTTAGATTATATTAAAGTGTGAATTACTATAAAATCTATCTCTTACTGTTAAATATACTACATAACACTCTGTACTTGTAAACATTATGATGCAGTAAATATTTTGAATTTGAATTTCCCGGAGGCCAGCCAGAATCCCCCGTACCTACATTGCAACGCAACCCGCGTAATTATTTTTCCGCGCGGGTATTTTTACATTGCGATATCTTCTAAGATATTTGTTTAAACTGTATAGAGTAAAGAGCACAAATATTCTACATTAAATTTCCGTTCTAACGAACACATTTATTTAGATATAGATTAATACCATATGGGTTAAATAAGCTTCGCAAAAAATAATTCTTTTTAACCTAACATTTTAATAGTAAAAAATTGTTACAGTGAGTCAATCTTAAAAGATAGACAGATGCTGTCGCGGACTTTTTTTAGAACTTTTAAAGACGAATAATTACTTCATCTATACTAATATTATAAAGCTGAAGAGTTTGTTTGTTTGTTTGTTTGTTTGTTTGAACGCGATAAACTCTGGAACTACTGGTTGGATTTGAAAAATTCTTTTTGTGTTGGATAGTTCATTTATCGAGGAAGGCTATAGGCTATATAACATCACGCTACTACCAATAGGAGCGGAGCATAAATGAGAAATGTTGCAAAAACGGGAAAAGAAAATTCCTTTCTGAGAGCTTCCGTTGCGTGCGCTGCGAAAACGGTTTAAGTTACGAGAATATCATGTATGAAGTAATTATTCGTCTTTAAAAGTTCTAAAAAAAAGTCCACGACAGCATCTGTCTATCTTTTAAGATTGACTCACTGTAACCATTTTTTATTATTAAAATGTTAGGTTAAAAATAATAATTTTTTGCGAAGCTTATTTAACCCATATGGTATTAATCTATATCTAAATAAATGTGTTCGTTAGAACGGAAATTTAATATAGAATATTTGTGCTCTTTACTCTATACAGTTTAAACAAATATCTTAGAAGATATCGCAATGTAAAAATACCCGCGCGGAAAAATAATTACGCGGGTTGCGTCGCAATGTAGGTACGGGGGATTCTGGCTGGCCTCCGGGAAATTCAAATTCAAAATATTTACTGCATCATAATGTTTACAAGTACAGAGTGTTATAGTATATTTAACAGTAAGAGATACCTATTTATAGTAATTCACACTTTAATATAATCTAAGCTAATCTAAACCATCTAAACTATTGTAATAAAGAGGAAATATAAGATTTTTTGTTTGTTACGATTTAGCTTAATTAATGTCGGATAGTCGATATATCGAGAAAGGTTATAGCTATATTTATGTGACGCAGACGAAGTTGCGCGGGTCAGCTAGTACATGATATTCGCGTAACTTAAACCGTTTTCGCAGCGCACGCAACGGAAGCTCTCAGAAAGGAATTTTCTTTTCCCGTTTTTGCAACATTTCTCATTTATGCTCCGCTCCTATTGGTAGTAGCGTGATGTTATATAGCCTATAACCTTCCTCGATAAATGAACTATCCAACACAAAAATAATTTTTCAAATCTAACCAGTAGTTCCAGAGTTTATCGCGTTCAAACAAACAAACAAACAAACAAACAAACTCTTCAGCTTTATAATATTAGTATAGATTCCTTCAACCATTATTTTTGCGGCGTCAGAAAATATTTTGAATTCAGGTTGTCGAGTTCGTTTTTAGGGTTCCGTACCCGAAGTGTAACTAACCTCACCCGAAGTGTACTAAACCTCAACTGTCCGTCGGTCTGTCCGTACGTTTGTCTGTCAGCGGGCTGTACCTCATGATCTGTAATAGGTAGACAGTTGGAATTTTCACAAAATGACTTTTGCCGCTGCTGTTGCCGCTGCTGTTGCCGCTTGTCCGACTCACAATTAGCTGGATTTTTAACAAAAGATTTTCACATACCTACAATATTTTCAAAATTCACTCGTGGTACTTACCATTTGTGCAATGTATGAGCTACTCAGATGGGAAATCCTAGGAACAGATGAGATTAATGAAGAGAAGCTTGCAGAAATCTCTACCGAACAACTGGAGAGCTTCTGCAAGGCAACAGGAAGATTCGCGATGCCGACCACCAGTAACCCATGAAGGGGATCCACCAAAATGGGGAACTGGGCGAAATAATCCACAACGAAAGGACTGATCGCCCGTCTGGTGTCTGCCGGCGTCCCCGAAGATAAATAGAAATAGAATTACCACTTGTGCTTCTACCTCTGGTTACACTGAAAGCCGATCCCAACACCCAGTTTTTCCAGTTTCGAAAAGGCGAGGCAGATGTTGTGAGGATACTATTCTAAACAACAAAATAGGTGCTACACAAAAAATATAATATATGATGCGCGTAGTAAGCCGAAATTCCATCTGACTGATTCATTTTGTTATGTCTAGTATAATAGCTTCTTTGACTTATCCAGTGTTAACAGACTAACCTGTCGTACCTTTTGATCGCGTAAAGGTCCATTAGTAGACGCCAGACATGTTTGCGGTATTTACGTACACATCGTTTAAAAATAACCGCGGTTCATGACGCCATTCTAATGTTACTCCCTTTATTTACCATTAAGAGGAAATGCGGGTGGAGGAACTTTTGAAAATTAGGTATTTGAAAAAACTATCGCTGTCGCTAACGCATGACGAAAGCTCGCAGCGAGGTTTCGATTTCGACATGGGTCCGATAAGGACAACTGCAGATTCGACGGAATAGCTGAAGCAAGAGCTGAAGTAAAAAGTCATAATTTGGGGTTTGGCTCTCGACTATTTCCTTCTCCAATATTGAACCAATTTAAAATTAAAGATATTTCTTAAACTGAATAATAAAGATATATTTCACTGTGTTCCTGTGATTTTCTTGTTTTATGAATAGGACACAGTATTAGTATTTTGAATTTTATAATTTTGTAAGGGTTCTAGTGCTTATCAAGATTTTGTATAAACAAAAAGGAAAACGCAGAGATATAGGAGAGGTTGATATTTACTTAACTGTATAAAAAAATTGCTTTAAAGTCATAAACTAGAACGAAAACAGGCGAGAGCGTTTGTATGGAGAAAAGACCACCCGCATTTCCTCTTAACTCCAACATTTGACAGAGTAATTAATAATTATAAATGTTGATGAATGGCGAGATAGAGAAAGACCAAAGAAAAGATGGATGGAGTGTGTGAGGAATGATATGAAGGAAAAGGAGCGTGATGATTGACTGGGGAGAATGGAAGAAAAAAACGTGTTACACCGACCCCAAACAACATGGGAAATGATTACACAGTTCTGACTCGATACATAACACGAATAAGTGAACAAAAGTATAGAATACAGGTTTGGTGGACAAAACACAATAATAAACAAATATAAGTGTATGTATATGGTTAGTATAATGCATGTCAACGACACAGGACGACGACTCCGCGCGTCACGCGAGCCAATTTGCTAAGGTTCATGCAGGGCTGTCGGGCCACACATATGAACTTATATTACATAACAACACACACATGCTGAACAACATAACATGTGTGAAGGCCTTTGTAACACTAAAAAAAGCAGCGTGCAAATCCTTACTAATATTATAAATGCGAAAGTAACTCTTGTCTGTCTGTCGCGCTTTCACGCCAAAACTACTGAACCGATTTAAATGAAATTTAGTACACAGATAGTCTAGAGCCTGAGGAAAGACATAGGCTACTTTTTAATGCGGTAAAAGGTTTTTAGGGGTTGAAAGGGGGGATGAAAGATTACTTTTGGGTGCGATAACCGACATCAACACGAGGGAAGCCACGGGCATCAGCTGGTAAAGGATATCTCGAAAAAGTGGTTTGAGAGAATTGTTTTATTTTAGTTTCTCAGCATTATGGACGTTTGTAGATTTACTTTATGTTTACAAAGAAACGATGGATGGACTGTGTGAAGGATGATATGGCTAGAAAGGAGGTTACTGCTGAGACGACGAGTAAAAGAGAAGTATGGAAGAAGAAGGCATGCTGTGCCAACCTCAAATAAATTGGGACAAGGGCAGGACAATGATGATGATGATGTAAATCTACCTACTTAATGTAATAAGTATGTCTACTCTGCATAGTCACTATCACTACATAAGTAGTATAAAACAAAGTCGCTTTCTCTGTCCCTATGTCCCTTTGTATGCTTAAATCTTTAAAACTACGCAACGGATTTTGATGCGGTTTTTTTAATAGATAGAGTGATTCAAGAGGAAGGTTTTAATACCTTTTTTGCACCCGTGCGAAGCCGGGGCGGGTCACTAGTTAAATATAAAAGGAGAATAACGCTAGAAGTCAAGTACCTAGCTGCGTATTATCGAAAGAATAGAATAGAATATGTATTTATTCGCTAATGGACAGCAGCAACACAAAAGAGCAGCACATACATAAACAAATAACAACAAACAGCTTAACAATTAATTATACAGCTCAACTGCGCTGAGCATGCCCATAACGAAAGGGTAACCAACTCAGCATATGCTGGGTGTAAAACACTCAGCGCTGGTTTTCAGTAAGCCCCCCGCAGTGACACACGGATGAGGGTAGTAGGAAAGAGATGACGTGGCATCGGCACAAGGGCGAAGAAGGAACATGGGTTGGTTTTTAGTCAGTGTCTGACACTCCCCTTCGCTCTGCCCGAGAGAGAGAGAGTTATACGATGATTTCCCAACCACCAAAAAAAAAAGTAAAGTACCATAGTATCCAATCAACTCTGATTTAGCCATTAGTCTCGAGAATAGACAGCACATAATAGAGATAGACATGTAACAGCCCTATGGCGGCGGATTCATTACACATTCACGAGATTATCACAGATCTAACACGACTTGTCGTTCACAATGCTACTGAACACTACTACTAGACGCCTTATTACGTCAAATGCGTTTATGGTACAGTCGAACAAGGTATTAAGTACGGTGTTACCAGCGGCTTCGCCCGCTATAATTCGAAAATTATCCCACGGGAAGATAAAATCGGGATAAAAACTATCCTATGTGTTATCCAGGGCACTATCTGTGTACCAAATTTTATCCAAATCCGTTCAGTAGTTTTTGCGTGAAAGAGTAACAAACATCCATAATTCCATACATACTTACAAACTTTCGCCTTTATAATATTAGTGTGATTAGTAGGATAGAGCCAGCTAACTTGCATTTTTTTGTATAATCATGAGATGGGCGTCCTCTTGACCTCAATTTTGCCCTAAGGGCAGAGATGAGGTCGACGATGGAACGAGCTAACCCACAAGAAGCCTATTTACTCGCAACTTAATTAGAACGGGTTTAAATGAACTCGGAAAAACCGACACATTTACTTTTAAGACTACTCGTGCACAGACATAAGAGACTGATGTCAAACGATACAGCGTTTGACATCAGTCGCTTTATAAAAGAAAATTGCAATCAATATTGTCAGTGTACTATAATATAAAGATTTCTGCGTGTTATAACAAATAGCTTGTCCGACTGTACTACTCTATTCACACTTACCACTGAAATCTCGAGCATTTGAAAACGTAATTTGAAACTAGTTAATCCACTTTGTAAATTGATTATCACTAATCATTTTGGCATAATTATGGAAATAGATTACGTGTAGATTCGATGGTGTAATGGTCGCAAGCTCGTCTGTTGAGCATGGGGTCCTGGTTACCGAATCCCGGGTCGGGTAAAGTGTTGTTGGGTTTTTTCATCAGGAATTTCCCAGTAGCAGCCACGGAGTCTCGATTTGTGCCTTGTTGGTGAGCGAGGCTCGCCCCCTATTACATGGGATTGGAATATAACTAGCAACATGCGGGTGTATTGGGTTGGGTAATAGAAAAACCCCTTAGTAAATTGATTGATTTATGGATTGTATGATCTGAAATAAACTTTTATTATTAAAACGGATTGTCAGGCTTTCAGGCCACATTTCCTGTAACGACTATTAAAGATCTATAAATGACAGCCGGGACCAAAGACTTATCGTGCATTCTGAGGCACGACAGAAGATCAGTACCTATGTAATGGATGGCCGCCCATCCACAGACCGACCCAGGCAAGCGCGACTTTACCTAAATATTGATATTATTAAGTCATGAGCTCCTACGTCTAAACGAGTATACGTAACGTATTTTAAATATGAAAATTATCTAACTTTTTTCGGATACTATATTACTGTACCTAACTTCCATCGTCTAATCATTACCGGACCATGATTCCACTTCGTTATGAAACTTATCTGCATTAGTATCAACCAAATAACGGAACTTCCTTTGACATATCTATCAAAACACAGGGCGATGACCTTTTTCATACATATTTGACCAAACAGTTGTCTACATCTACAAACTTATGTAAACTGAAACATATGATTATGTGGAAAATACTCGCATAATATATTGCCATCGTCCGTGTGTCACTGCGGGTGCCAACTGAAAACCAGCGTTGGGTGTCTGACGCCCAGCATATGCTGAGTTGGTAACCTTTTCGGTATGGGCACGCTCAGCGCAACCTTGTCCATGTTTTTCCGTTCTATGTACCTTTTTTTTTTTACCTTTGTAATTGTTGCTGTTGTGTTGTGTCTGTTTCGAATAAATGTTTCTCTATTCTATTCTATTCTTATATTCCAAAGCCTAAGCAAGGATAAAAATTAAATAGTTCTTTTCATAAATTGTAACGGTTTAATTTTTCTATAAGTAGTACTAAATGCAATGCGTCTTCTTTAAATGAACTAAGTGCACTTGGCTTATATCCTAGCTAACGTTAATAGGTTGAGTAGTGCTACTGTAGATAGACCAATACAATTAAATAATAAAACCACAGGGCGCCAATTAGTTTTACGATCTACTCTTTATTTTGCAATTTTTCTTTCTTTATCATGTCGTTAGTGCCTAACCTGGTGTCTAGAGTTTTTGTGCCGCCCTTGGGCCTCTGACTTGGGTTTACATACTGTTACTGTCAACCTCTGTCATCCCACTGATGGACATAGGTCTCCCCCCATGTCTTCAAAATTTAGCGATTCAGGGCCAATGTGGACCACTGGTCGTTGGTTTTGTCCAGCTCGTCCAGCTATCTCCTGCGAGGTAGACCTCGGCTTTACATGCCGTCGAAAAATATCTCTCAAGTATTCTGGTTTTCTAATGATATTTTAATTCACCGACGACGCATGTTATACAAGGCGCACATGAATCCGAAAAATCTGATTTATTGGGTTCGAACTTAAAACCTACGACTTGAATGTCTGATGGTCACACCTCTAGGCTATCACTGCATAGTGCATACACTTCATTTTTGTAATAAAATGCACTGGAAACACGATGCAGTCCATTCTTCATCGACACATTGTCTAAGTTCTTAATTTAACATGCAACATAATATACGATCTAAGAAAAAATAATGATGCCGGCATCAAAACCTTTTGTCCCTTAGATAGAAAGATTTTGTTAAACTTCAAAGGTTTCTTTATGGTCCAAAATAACTCAACACTGCCGGAAGCCCGGTAATAAGGCCCATAACGAGACGAGACGATAAAAAGGGGTGGAAGTACAAGTACACACGGCTACACATCAAGCTATACATTTCTAGTTTACGCTGATCTCGCACTGTGCGGAAATCCTATACAATTCTTTTCTTTCTTTATTTATCAGACAACGTGATCCATAGTGTTAGTAAACAATAAAATAACTTATATCTAGTGTTAGTAATCGAAATATTATGCGAGACCAGCTTATACTGGAAAGGTATAGCTTGATGTGTAGCCGTGTGTATATACATACGTCATAGGGGCGTACAAAAATGTTTTTGACATAACATAGCCAATAATAGGGTTAGAAGACAGAAGATAGATTTTTCAGCCACTAAGTCTGGATTTTTGCCCGGTTGATGACAATAAATAGGCTCGAAACATTATTATGATGGAATTACTGTTTTGTTTGTGTATATGTGGGTTTAAATAATACAAGAAGTATTAAAGTTTTCAAAGTGTAATTAAGGTATTCCTAGTGCGGGCCGCGGATTTTTGTACTAGATGACGTGGCCTCGGCGCAAGGGCAAAGAAGGAACATGGGTTCGGTTTTTAGTCAGTAGAAGTCTGACACTCCCCTTCGCTCTGCCCAAGAGCGGGGGGGGTCATTCGATGATTTTCAACCCACCAAAAAAAAAAAAAAGGTATTCCTAGTGTGGGGCAACGTTGTTATTTTTAACCGACTTCCAAAAAGGAAGAGGTTCTCTATTCGTGTACCTATATGTACTTATGTTACTTTATGTATTTGTATGTAAACACATCTCCCTCAATTGTGAACCGATTTCCATTTTTTTTTGTGTTTGATCGTTGGTTTTTTTTTAAGAACCATGATACATTGAATATTGGCTTCTGTATGTATAACCATCAAAACCTCTCTGATCTAGCTTACGAAGCACAGCTGACAGTACATAGCTTTCAATGTATTAGTTTTTGCACGTGTCTCCATTAGCCCGTAACTTGTGTGTTTTACGTTTAATCCCGAGACTGGACAAGCCACAAGTTAGCTGTTTTACCGACAAACAACTGAACAGTATACTGCACCCTATATTGCGTGCTGCTGAGGTTTAAATTAATCCAGGGCTTCTTGCAATATCTTCTTTTAAAACACTATATAAGCATTAAACCAATTTGTATAAGAGTTAAAGAAACGGAAAATATTGTAATTAATCCTCTAAATTACTTATTTAGTTAACTTTTAAACGATGAACGCTTTATTTCATAAACTAGTTTTAGTTTACTGGCCTTTACTCAAAGTTAGATGGTCTCAGAATGGGAAGTAATGCGGCCCCTAAAAAGAGGCATACGTTTTTCAATATAGAGTCTACACTGTTGGTAATTATTTGGGATTAAATAGATGCGTTCCTGGTGAGGGTTGCAGGGATCCGGTGAATACGAAACGCACCAGCCCGGTCAATGTGGTGACACTTGGGAGAGGCCTATGTACAGCAATGGACGTCATTCGGCTGAAATAATGATGAACGATTGATATACATGCCGTAACAACTAAGCAAAACAACGAATGTGTATGATGAAGCAGTAGAAGTAGTAATAAAGTCTTGGCACTTGATCGATTTCTTTGAATTATAAAGGAGCTTGCGATGAAGCCCGTTGGGCCACGTTCTTCTGACGTCGACTACGCGACGTAACACGCGATTGGCGGAAACAAACTGTTTTCATGCATGCTAGGAAACACACGTTTCTTCTAAAAATAGATAAATACCTACGTACTTTGAAAGTAAGTATATAATGGAGGCCTTTTAAATTACAACCACTCTGGAAGTTAAAAGTTTATCGTACGAACAACAACAAAAATCTGACCTTTGTGCTTGAACCCTTAAGTGCTTGAGCACCAATGAGGCAGTCATTGGTGCATGAGGTCCTGGGTTCCCAGGTCGGGCAGAGTGTTATTTGGTGACTATGACAGAAAAAAATCCAAGCTTTTGTACAGGAATTATAAAAATATTAAATAAAATGCTTAAAAATAACAAGAAAATATCACCTTTCATGCATCATCTCTCAGAGCAAGCTCAAGAAAAATCATGGTTCGTTCATCCTCTCACAGAAACTCAAACATACACGACACATCTACCCACCTCGAGGCAAACAAATCACATTTCGGTGTCGATACCAGTAAAGCATTCAGCATTACCAGGACACGAACCAAGGGAGACTTAAAATAACAATAACCTGTCATCGAACCATACATTCATTTGAAACTTGCTTAATTATTAAACTTGTGATTAAACTTATTGTCAAACTTGTATTCCCTGTGAGGGGCTGAAGCACCGTTTGAATATATTGAGTGGCAACACAGGTGTTGGTTCCCTAGAGAAGTGCCAGGCTCGTCTCCCTGCGTCATCGCTAGGCACGTATAAATAAAATAGTAATGATAAAGCAACTACGCACCGGTAAAGCTTCTATAGCTTTCTATTGTCCTAGTAGTTTTTCAATATCTATAACTTTTTTATCATAATTATTCTAAATACTTACCAGCCTTCATCAAAAGTTTAAATGGGCGGAAGTCGACACAAAAACGGATATTTGTTTTAATTGATTCCAACTAATGACAATAAGGTTTATAGTTTGTATTTTCAGATTCATTGAAATAAGAAAACTTCCAAACGCATAATAATTTATTTTATAAACGTCCTACGTCACATCCACATTCTTGTGAAACTTACCTTCCTGCTACCGTTGCATACTTAATGTAGATACTACGCCTGGTAACTTTCTCACGAAAACCTATGAATACCCCATTATAATAGGAAATGAAAAGGGGTTGATGTATTCATGGAAACTTTAACTAAAAGAGGCTTCAGTCCCCCACTTTCCAAAAAACAGCAAGTAACGTACTTTCAAAGGAATACTTTAAATATTTAGAAAGCGAATTGCTTCTCGTTTTCATGCTTTTTAACATCAAGAATGCATCTAATTTTACAACTGACTAATTATGATTTAATAAAGAATGCCTTGCCCTATGATAATAACGAAAATACCAGAGTTCAGAACCAAACTTAATAATGTCCATTCTGTGTATAATTTCGTACAGATTATTTCCCTATTACAGGAAATTGAATTAAGTGCTGCAAACTTATGGCAGAGGCTGAATACAATAACCCTTATGGGTATGGGATAGGGTTGCTGTTCCCTTGCTCAGTTGGCAGTTGTAAGTTAGCAGACTGAGGTCGGACCCGTGTGGGCCGGGGTCAGTGAATTCGGATATCAAATATGCAACTTCGTAGACTCTCCCAAACCACTTATACCAATTGCAAATGTTGAAAATGTTGCAGCGTTCCCGAAAGTTGTAATAGTTGGAGCAATATGTTCTGAAGACACGTTAATATAACATGCAATCATCATTTCGCGACACTGATGAAAAGTTTAATGGAATGAAATGATTGTGTATTACAGGAGTCGGGGCTGACGATGTTGGTATCCTTGTAATCATAAATTGATGCATACTATTGTTTCTTATACGTTCACAGTTTGATGTATAAATTGACGAGTTTTTAGAAAAAATACCATACTTTGTCAAACTAATTATTTGGTTGATTTAACGTTGGTTTGGTTATTATTATTTTGCTTTAACGTAATCAGAAATATACGTTATCGAACTTATCCGTAATCGAACCCAGGACCTCATACTTTGCAGTCGTGCCAGCGACCACACGACCAACGAGACAGTTATATATTTTTGAAATAAATATCATCTCTCTGTTTTTTAGTAAAAAGCAAGCTATCAACAACTCTTTAAAACTTTCTAACGTCATAATAGGCCACATACAGTCACCAGCGCGAATGAAAAGCATTTAGCATGGCTTCTTGAACCACATAGGGTGAAATTAACCACGACAAAGTGTGGCATAATGACGCACGGTGAGCCCGAGAAACTACGTAAAACACATAATACTTATGTACTTAACTTAACTAGGAGTTAAACGAGCATGTGGCAGAATTGTCATCGAACAGAAAAGTACTACAAGGACTGCCTCTTTGACCTAGTACCCGCAAGCGCGACTGTTGAGCATGTGGTCCTGTTCGAACCCAGGTCGGGCAAAGTGTTTTTGAGTTTTTCCCAACGGAAAATTTTAACTACAGTATGCCTAAACCTTCGGGGATTATAGGCGTATTAGTGTTAATTTGTGTGTTACTTACATCAAGTAGCAAAACCAAGCAGAAGCGAGTTCTTAGTTTTTTTTTTTTTTTATTTATCCGTTATTGTCCCACTCCTGAGCAAAGGCCTCCCCCCACTCTTTCCACTTCTTCCGATAGTGTGCTTCTTCTCGCCAGTTGGTCAGAAAGACATCCAAGGCGTCCCGCCATCTTCTCCTCGGTCTACCGCGACCCCGTCCAGCTGTGTCAGGGCTCCAGTCCTGCGATATTCGGGCCCACAGCTGCGGCGGCATCCGGCTGACATGGCCTGCCCAGTTGCATTTCAGTCTCGCACCTTTATAAGCTACGTCGGCAATTTGAGTTCTGGAGCGCAGTGTGGTGTTTTTTATGCGGTCAGTTAATTTTACATTCAGAATGCTGCGCTCCATCGCTCGTTGGCAAACCTTGAGTTTGGACTTCTGGACGTTAGTCAAAGACCAAGTCTGTGCACCATATGTCAGAATGGGAAGAATACACATGTCCATGAGCTTGCGTTTTAAGGGGATGGGTAAATCGCCCTTGAATAGCTCTTTCATGGACCAGTAGCTCTTCCAGGCATTTTCTGTGCGTTTTGCCACTTCTTTATCTTGTCTCGCCTGGAAAGAGACTACTTGGCCCAGGTAGATGTATTCTTGGACATAGTGTATTTTCTCCCCATTTAAGTGCACGTTGATTGGTGAGCTGTTGGTCTTTGACATGTTCATCTTCAGTCCAACCTCAAGGCTTGCTTCGCTCAGTTCTTGAAGCATTTTCTCCAGTTCCGCAGCTGTTGAAGAGAAAAGGACAATGTCATCGGCAAAGCGTAGATTTGTCAACCTCGCCTCGCCGAGACAGATACCTCTCTCTTCCCATGCGGTCGCCAACGTTCTAAAGACTTCTTCTAGGGTACTGGTGAAAAGCTTTGGAGATAGCGGGTCGCCCTGTTTGACTCCCTTTAGGATTCTGAATTGTGGACCAATCCGTTCTAGCTTTATAGCAGCTGTACTGCTGATATAAATATTTTGTAACAGACGTATATTAGTTTTCTTAAAAAAGTTAATTAAAAACATCAAACTCATTTCAATAGTATATCCAGAATGAACTACACGAGTATGCAACATGGTATAACGAATCAATCTCCGCAACACTGAGGAAACCATCTATACAGAGCGGATACGGATATGCAACTACAAATGGGCTCTTCAATAAAATCTAGCGGAGGCCCGTTTTTTATTCAGCCTCCATTCGCAAACTATTCAATTCGAAACAACATACGAACTGATTTTGAGTTTGGATAGATTTCACGAAAAAATAACACATTCAGCTGGTTTAGAAAAATTCCCTTGGAAAACTGCTTTCAAAATCACTATTGTAGAAATCATGCACTTTATTTACAAACTACATTTTTTTTTTAATAATAATGAGTATCAAAAAAGGAAAAGAATAACATGGCATCAAAAATGTCGTCCACATAGATATCAATAGGAAAAGTGCCCATAAGACTGGCAGACTCAAAATACTAGGTGGACACTCGGAACCCATGGCCCTAGTGTTTCAACCCCAAACGGCTCAAACACATAACTATGTATTAAGTTCTTATATTTGCTCCGACTACGGTTTTCAGCAACTGCAGCAGCCGCCCCATCGCAGCCTACCGTGCTAGGAAGATGGGTTGGCGCAAGGGTTGTCAACGTAGGTTGCATCCCACTTCAAAGACCTACCCAACTTCCATATCATTAAGGTCATAAAATAATGATCTCTTCTTTCTACAGACACGTGCCAAGCCAAGCCTCTAAGAAAGCTGGCAAGAACACGACGGAAGAGATCACTAATGTTATCATGAATTAGGTTATATTCTGTACCAAATTCGGAAAATTTCCTCGGATTCGTAAAGACCGGTACTTCGGTCCAATAGCAACCTGAAAACGGAGTAGGCACTGAAAATAAACGTATTTTCGGTAATTATACTGCTATCAAACATCATCAACCAAATAGGAAGTAAGTACCCATGACAAAGTGTACAAATAACATTATTATGACGAATTATAATAATTTGGGATTCATATTATTACGTTTAGAATTGGTGTAACCATTTTAGTTATGATTGTTGCTCTAATTGAATGTGTATTGTGGTGAATTACTAGAGTCCGCCATTTATATGTTTTAACTCAAAGTTGTTGACTAATATTTTCTCTTTATTACTTATAATTAAGGGCCAATTGGAAAGGGAGTTTCAGTTAATTGAGTGTATAAAGTGCAATCACATTTGGAAATGGTCTATCTATAGACAAGTTAAAAAGGAATCACTATTTGCGAATGCTGCGATATTTCAGGGCAGTTATTTCTGAAGTTGGTTGTATCCATTCTTGTTAGGACGGATGCAACTTGAATTCTTTCGGGACTAAACACTACAAATCTGGTTTCGTTGACTACCCTATTTCTGTAAACAACGCTGGCGCAAAAGTTCGAGTGTGGAGTAAGGAAGTTGCGTTAAAAATATTAAACTTAAATTATTATTAAGTATTTAATATTATGTTATAAGAAAAACTCTTAAACGCAGAATTAGGGTGTTAGCATATGGCAGCTGAAATCTGCAACGTTTATATATGTTTTTAACCCCAAAAAAAGTTGTTTCCCAGCAATTTTGCGTAGGGTCACTAAGTTAGATGTATATAATGCTTGATGACGGCTTCGTGATTTCCGACTATAACGTAAGCGAATCCGTTGGTAAAAGCTTGTATATAGAACATCAGAAGCAAGGCGCAAGGCCCTGTATACGCCCCCAGAGTGAAGTGACCTAAAAGCTGAGCGTCTCGCGCCTTTTAACTCGTCTCGCTTTCGAAATAGACACCGCGCAGTCTCGTAAAACGGATGCCGATGTCCGTAGAGTATTGTTTTAACTGCATCAACTAGCTTTACGAATGCTATTGTTATTCTTCCTATAGTTCCTTATGGATTAAAAAGAGAAGTATGCATGCTGTATGAAACATGCAGTCTTCATTTTAAGTTGGATTATCATACTTTTTATGAAGTTTCGGCAAAGATGAGGTTGCATATTTAATTTATGCGGGTTGTGATTAAGTCAACTGCCTCGTTGCTGTAGTGGTCGCAAACGCAACTGCTGAGCATGAGGGCTCTGGTTCGATTCCAGGGTCAGCAAAAAAAAATTATTGGAGTTTTTTCCATCAAAACATTTTCAGGTAGCACTAGCAGCCACGGAAAATGCATTTGTGTCCGGTTGATGGCAATAGGTTCGCCTACTATGACATGGAACTTAAACAAATAAAATATAATTGACAAAAAGTGGGTGTACTATTAGGAACACCTCAGATACTGTTTGGGAATAGTGTGGCGGGCTTGTCCCAATTAAAAAAAAAACTTATCAGTTGCAGACAAATAAAAACAAAACGGATCCCGATTAATCCCTTCCCGTTTTAAACAACGACTAAAAAAGGTTGGAAAATGTTTCCCTATTAGAAAGGGAGTTAGACAGGGAGATCCATATCACCCAAACTGTTTTTGGCAACCCTAGAACATATATTTCGACAACTGGAATGGAAGACATATGGTATAAATGTAAATGGAGTATTACTAAACCATCTAAGATTCGCAGATGATCTTATATTAATATGTGGTGATCCAAACACTCTGAAGGTTATGATTGAACAACTGATAAACGAAAGCGAAAAGGTAGGACTACCAATAAATACTAGTAAAACAAAGTTAATGACAAATTACGCTAAAACTCCAATTAAACCTAAAAATGCTGCTGAACTGGAATATGTAAACGAATATACATACTTAGGCCAAATAATATCTCCAACAGACATCACAACAAAAGAAATTCAAAATAGAATAAACCTAGGATGGAAGAGATACTGGGCTCTAAAAGACGTTATGAAAAACTCGGATATACCAATAGAAGGGAAGAAGAAAATATTTAATACATGCATTCTCCCAAGCATGACCTACGGATGTCAGACATGGAGTTGTACAAAGAAAAATATCAAATCACTAGAAACTTGTCAACACCGAATGGAAAGAAGCATACTCAACATAAAATTAAAAGACAAAATTAGGTTAAAAACAATAAGAAAACAAACCAAGATTATAGATATCAAATTAAACAACTAAAATGGAAATGGGCAGGACACTTAACAAGAAGTAAAACAGAAAAGTGAACTAACGAAGTGACGGAATAAAAAGGGGATATAAAAAGAGAAGCAAAGGTAGGCAGCTTCGAAGATGGGAGGATGATATCAAGGAGGTAGCAGGACCATACTGGATGAGGATAGCAAGGGATAGACCGTTGTGGAGAATATTTGGGGAGGCCTATGCTGAAGAGCAAGACAATCACGAAACCGGTGTCTAATACAAATAATAACATTTAATTAAGTTACTTTCACGAACAACCATGTTTAATTATTATAGTTAGTAGTTTAGTTAGCAGTATATAAGATGAAATGTAACATTTATAAGATTGTTAATAAAGGCTTTTATTATTATTATTAAAAAAGGTTTTCTAATCTAAGATTGGAACGAAAACGGAACACCGGTAGTGTTACACCAAAAACGGTTCGGGAGGTGAAAATAAAATGTTTTTGACGAAAGTTACGGTCTAGATCGCAAGGTGCTGGTTTGCCTGAGTTGACGGCTTTGTTTAGATTATACAGTTACGTTGAATAACCTCATCATGGTGTTACCGAAGACGCTTAATTTGTGATATTTTTGAAATTCACTACACGAGTGACGCGTGAGATTGCTCTAGATCTAAAGTATGTTCTCATATGAATTGGCACTTGAGGTCATATATTTAACTTCTATAGAATCTGCTGCTCGCGGCCTTCGAAATATTGTGTGTATTTATTTATACAGGGCTATTAGTAACTTACTCATTAAGTATTGAAAACATTTATTAAGTTCAAATAATGTTTGTTTCAGGTGCGTAGCTAGACATTGCGATGAAATGGTGGGGCGAGGGCGTGGGACGCAGCGCGTCGGCGCATCTGTCGCGCGTGGCACGCATGCGCCGGGCGCTGCTGCTGCTGGCGGCAGCGGCGTGCACGGCTGCGGCACTGCTGTACTGGCGGCAGCAAAGCGACGAGCGGACGCATCGCCCGCTGCACTCGCTCTACGCGTAAGTACACACACACACTAAAACATGTCAAACGTGTCATGTTGTCAGTCCCAGACAGCCAATTTCCAGATTGTTTGAACCGCCAGCCAGTAGGAGTAACATTGGGAGACACTCACCAATATCAAGAATGTGCATACAATACAACGAACTCAACTCGAAATTACCTGATTTGGATGTGTTCTTTGGTTCCCTACCGAAGTTCAAAAGCCTGTTACGGTCTCACTTGAACCGACATATTTTAAAAAAATAATTTTGTTATATTACTTCTATAATATACTATACTATCTATACTGTTATTGTTATTAGTGTAAGTTAATTTTAATTTTATGATTAATTATTTGATCTCATTAGTTTAAGTAAAAAACGTTTTGTTTTGTATAATTTTATGTTTAAATTTCATTTGTTTAATTTACGATGATAGCTTTATTGTATCTGAGAATGTTGTGTATACCTGTAATTGGTACTTACATCAGAACCCTAACCGGTATATTTTTATTATTCAGCGTGAAATGTATGTACTGTTGGTGTACCTGTTTTTAATAAATAAATAAATAAATAAATAAAAACATAATAAACTAGCGGACCTGGCAGGCGTCGTCCTGCCCGGACAGCACCGCCACCTACCGGGTCCAATTGTGAATCTAAACCATTCCCGAATCCACTTGAACACACACAAAAAATTTCATCTAAATCGGTCCTGCCGTTTAGGAGGAGTTCAGTGACCACTCACGTACAGTAGAATTATACCTATATTTATATTATAAAGAAGATGTACAGAAAGTATGAATAAAGTAAAATAATGAATGAAAGAAAGAAAGAAAGAAAGAAAAAATGTTTATTTGACGTCAGTACATCAAGCACACACACAATAATACTAAAAAAAAAATTACAAAAATGGAAAAAACATAGTAGGTACCTATGTGCTGTGTGCCTCACGGCTGCGCCAAAAAGGTTCATTTCAGCATTCATGCCAGACAGGTGATGCTGTCTGACGCTGGTCTCGGCTGGTGGCTGGTCGTGGTAGTCGGAATTTACCCTCGAAATTGTCGGAAAATAAAATAAAAATTCCAACTTTGTGGCGCAACATTTTTTTACGGCACTACGCGTTTTCTTATTATTTTTCATGGATCTATCGATGGTAAGAATGCCGTACAAAAATATATGACCAAAATGTACCCAGTCTACCTGTACTTTTGAATTCTCACCTGCACTCGGTTGGACAGCTTACAAGTGACGGCATAGTGCTGAATCTTATTATTTTATGCTCCTATATCGTTCTAGATAGGTCACCTGGTGGTTCACATGACCCATAATTTTTTCAACACGGGCCAGTAGTCTATAAGCAGTTCTTCTCAATACAACAGTTTTTTATTGACCATTCGTTATAATGTTTACAGAGGTGTCGAGCCGCAATGGACCTGGGTGTGTCGCAACCTGCGCTGCGAGCGCTTGCTGGCCTCCGAGACGTCGACGCTGCAGTCGCTGCCGACGTGCAACATGCTGTGCGACTCCACGCAGCTGTGGCCGCAGCCCACCGGGCCCGTCAGCCTCGCCACGGCCGTGCAGCCCGTGCGCGCCGACCGCTTCACGCTGCAGGTCCTCACCTCCCCCTCGCGCGACGTCTCCGATCATCTCGCTGAGGCCTTCGAGCTCATGAAGGAGGACATGCGCGTGCTGGAGCGTACTATCGAGCTCGACCGCCGCACCACGGACTACGGGCCGGTCCGTGACGTCGTCGTGCGCGTCTATGTCAACGGTAGTGGCGACCCGCGCATGCGCCTCGACACCGACGAGAGCTACAAGCTCTCGCTGAGGCCCACCAAGAAGGCTCTCACGGTTGACATCACCGCTCATTCCTTCTGCGGCGCTCGGCACGGCTTCGAAACTCTGTCGCAGATAGTTTGGATGGACCCCTACGCCGCGACCTTGCTCATATTAGAGGCGGCCACCGTGGAGGATGCGCCACGTTTCCCTTATCGCGGCCTTCTCCTCGACACCGCGCGGAACTTCTTCCCGACGCAAGAAATCTTACGAACGATAGACGGGATGGCGGCGTCCAAGCTGAACACGTTCCACTGGCACGTCAGCGACTCGCAGTCGTTCCCGCTGCGGCTGGAGAGCGCACCGCAGCTGGCGCAGCACGGCGCGTACGGGCCGGGCGCTGTGTACACACCGGACGACGTGCGCGCTGTGGTGCGGCACGGCAAGCTGCGCGGTGTGCGCGTGCTGCTGGAGGTGGACGCGCCGGCACACGTGGGCCGCGCCTGGGGCTGGGGACCTGCTGCCGGGCTGGGCCAGCTGGCGCACTGCGTGGAGCTCGAGCCCTGGTCCGCCTACTGCGGCGAGCCACCCTGCGGTCAGCTTAACCCGCGCAACCCGCACGTCTACGAGCTGCTGCAGCGCGTCTACGCCGAGATCATCCAGCTGACGGAGGTAGACGACCTGTTCCACCTGGGTGGCGACGAGGTGTCGGAGCGCTGCTGGGCCCAGCACTTCAACGACACTGACCCCATGGACCTGTGGCTGGAGTTCACGCGGCGCGCACTGCAGGCGCTGCAACGCGCCAACCACGGGCGCTCACCCGAGCTGGTACTGCTGTGGTCCTCGCGGCTGACGCGCTCGCCATACCTGGAGCGGCTGGACGCGCGGCACCTGGGCGTGCAGGTGTGGGGCTCGTCGCGCTGGCCCGAGTCGCGCGCCATACTGGACGCCGGCTTCCGCTCTGTGATCTCGCACGTGGACGCCTGGTACCTGGACTGCGGGTTCGGGTCGTGGCGCGACAGCTCGGACGGGCACTGCGGGCCGTACCGCTCGTGGCAGCAGATGTACGAGCACCGGCCGTGGACGGAGGAGGCGCCGGCCGGGCCGCTGGCGTGGCGCGTGGAGGGCGGCGCGGCGTGCCAGTGGAGCGAGCAGCTGGCGCCGGGCGGGCTGGACGCGCGCGTGTGGCCGCGCGCCGCCGCGCTGGCGGAGCGCCTGTGGGCGGACCGCGCGGAGGGCGCGGGCGCGGACGTGTACCTGCGGCTGGACACGCAGCGCGCACGACTGCTGGCGCGAGGGATCCGCGCGGCGCCGCTGTGGCCGCGCTGGTGCACACACAACCCGCACTCCTGCCTCTAGCCGCTCACACGTACGTAGTGCCCGCGAGTCTTTAGTGTACACGAGTAGCTAGTAATTGTACAGCGCTTTCTGTTATCGTTTTGATTAGTTAGCGAGCGTGTCCGAGTGTAGCCGAACGTGGCCGAGCCCGGGTACGTATCGATACGATTGTTGTGTTCCCGCGACGAGAGTCACTGCCGTCGATTCTCAAGTATTCGAGTTTCGACCACTAATGTTCGTAATTAAAATAAGTAGTTACATAATAAAACGTGTTACATAGCTAGGCTGATGATGTATGTGATAAGAGACTATAACTTATTCAAATGTAATAATTAAGACGGAAATAGTGTTCGCGACATGAAAGATCTGTGGCCTACAGTGCATCGTGATATAAAATCACTCATAAGTATAAATTAGGTGAATCGCATTTTATAACGCGTTGTTGAGCTTTCTCTTTTAATATTATCAAATCTATTAAAGTTGCTTTGTTTCTGTAATCAATTGTTGTGTTATTAAAATTTAGAAATTTGTATTTGATCGACTAAATTAGATTTATTGATAAGTTTTTAATGATTGTTTGGTCAAACTTCTACCAGCAGGGTAGTATTCGGGTTCTGTGTTCTATGATTAAATTTTAGGGAAAAAAGCTAGACTCATTATGTTTTAACACACTTCCTCGAAAACTGGCTCTTATTGCACTACGATTAGGTTCAGCATGCCATGTATATATCAGACATAACAATAACAAATGGGGATTTGACTACTGTTAAAAAATCACGATTTTTTTTTTAAATCATAGAACTAACTGAAATAACACTATGTGTGTAAAAAGTAGTACAATCGATAAAAAATGGCTTAGTTTTAACTGATTTTAAATGAATTGCTAGACAAAGACAGCGCTATGAAAAAGTGATGTAATTGTTTCATACCACCATAGTTACGTAGTACAAATGGCCGTTTCGCGCGGATAGAAGCGCCTCCACCAAAAACTTCTAAAGCGTATATTTTATTACTTTTTTCACACATTGTGTTCACAATACAACATTCTATATTTATAATTTCTGTTTAATTACTAATTGCGCACATGTAATGACAAAGTGATGTAAAGTGTGGGCGATGTGCAGTCTACTTTACTTTACTAGAATATCTTGAATTCTTTAAATTACTTGTTGTGATGCACTATGACAAAACGTTATACACGTTTGCAGAACAGAGACGGTTGATAACCAACGCGTCTCATCATCTGACTAGCCTTTCAAATCAAGTTTATTGGGGTCGGCTTACTCGGTAAGTAGATACCCCTCGGTAAGTGCATGTTTACGTACAGGCGGGGCGTCGCGCGGCGCGTGCTGCGTTTTTAATTCATACACATGGCGATGTATGAAAAAGTTAACGATTTCAAACGTCGATTTTACAAGAAGCATATTTTACTCGTTAGTTTAAAATGGTGTTTGTTGCGGTGGACCCGTCTCTCAGTAAATTAATAAAAAAAGCACGAGACGAGCATTTTGCACGCGCCGCGCGACGCCACGCGTCTCCGTAAACGAGCCCTAAGACTGGTGGTCAGACTTTCGCTTCACTCACACGTCTCTGGTCTGCAAATATACAAACAATTATGTTGATGTACTAACAATAATAAGACGTAAACGCACAGGATGTATGCTAACAATCTAATAAGTACTAAGTTGTTTAATTATTGAAGTAAGTTATTAGATGCATAGATAATGAATACTTTGGATGTTCGCGATATTTGTGTGCGTTTATATATTAACTTGAAAATAACTGTTTTAGTAAGTAGATAATGTTAATTTGATGTTCTCAACCAAATTTAACGGAGGCCCTAGTATGAGCGAATATGTTGATTTTAATATTTAAAATACGCGTTTCACTATAGGATGTATTCATATCTATGGATATTACCAATTGATTTAACGAAAATACTATAGGATTGAGAGCAGCGGTGGCCCAGTGGCGGCCCCGACTTATAAACATTAAGTCGTGGGCTCGAAACCAGGCAGGCGCATTACCTACTTTGTGTAATTCGTTTCATCACCACTGCTCTCAAAACGGTGAAGGAAAACATCGTGAGGAAACCGGCATGTCTTAGAACCAAAAATTAGATTTCGCGGGCTACGCACCCTTCCCCAATTTTGTGACGCAATATGTAAAAGCAGCACGCTGAAAACATAAGTGAATGGCCTCGATGACAAACTCTACACAAGTTGGTTTGATAAAAAACTATGTTATTGCTCGACATTAAAGTTCTTTAATTTAGCATTACTTTAGAACGGACAATTATTTTTATAAAACTCTTCAGTGATGATATATTTTTGTTGTGGTCTTTCCGCTACATTATGAAGTAATGTTCAACCTAATCGGCAACAATATTTTTACAATTACACACATTTAATCATTATTTTTCTAATTTCATTATGAAACATCACATAATTTTAATTTACTACTGAGATTTTTTTGTAAATAAATCGATTATTTTGTATATTACGATCATATTTATGGTTTTATTTATTTTTTAGTTTTAGTTTAGTTCATTGTCTTTCGCGATTGATATCCAATTATGAATTTGTGTTCCGACTGGCTTGTTTACATTGCGCGTGACTACTCCACACTTTAAAATCACACTGACCTTTAACAGCCTAGCAATAAGGTTGTTATTAGGTTACCATCACTGACAAGTCTATCAAAATTATAGTGATCTTTATTTTTATGAAAATAAGGTTACTGTTGGAATGCAGGTGTTGAGGTAAATTGAGAAGGGGGTGTAGGTCGCAGGGCGCGACAGCGGCGCGTGTGACGTCAGTCAATGTCAATACTGTAATAAGTTATCTTCAGCTAAAAGCATGGCACACGATCAGCATCACCTTAACCTTTTGAACGCCAGAGCGTTAGGCGCATGGCGCACCTCCCACGCCAAGGCACAAAAATCTACAAAATCATTATATTAATTTGGCACTATTTTGTATTAAACAGCAGATAAAAGTAAAAAAACGGTTTTTGTCGTCTATAGACGTCGGTGGCGTATTGGTCACGTTTTCATTTGTCGTCTATACTTGACTGTGGCGGTCAAAACGTAGCGGACACCTAAAAGTAACGTAGTGCAATCTCCACGGGGCGAGATTAGCCATAGTTGTACATGGATCTCTTGGGAATGTCGTCATATTCTAATGTTTTTAGAACACACTTTCCACTGTCATTTTCATGTTTCTCGAGTTTCTGACAGTATCATTCTAGTGCCAAAATAGCCACAAAGCTCTATAGTAAAAGATATGAGGTGAGGGGGTGCTGGTCTGGTGCGGCTTGTAGCTATGAGCTCTAATAAACTTTCTGTAGTGATATCTCGCCACATGGTCGCGGGAACTTAGCTCTCTGGTAGACATTGGTCCACGACGAACGCGCCGCGACACCTTCATAATATTTACTTTGACTGCATTTCATTTCAATATACTATCTAAATAAGTAAGTGTGCTATTCCCTTATATTGGAAAATGTCTGTTAATACGAGATAGCTATATAACGCATTGTGTTAATGAGCTAGATTTCATTCCCCTGATAAATGTGATGAGTAAACTGGCACAATTTTGTACATTTTGTATGTAATGTTTGGTGCTATAGTGATTTTCGTGGTGTACTTCTATGAATTAAAGAAAATATGAAATTAACTATGGTTTGTTTGATTACTTTTGCCCCGTAGTGCCTTTTTAAATAAAACGCTAACTTAAAAAAAGCAATAAATTAATTTATTTATTAACAATTTCGTTGACATGTCAAATTTAATAATAATAAAACTACTTATTTCTTTCTAAAAATGTTACTCAGCCTTCTGCTTCGTGGGGTTCCCTGAAAAGAGCAGATATCACTGATTAGTCACCTGACAGCCCACCAAAAGTCAAAAAAATTAAAAACATGAACCTACTGACACATTCATTAGTCCAAATGCACTGTGGACACAAATATATCGCTTGCGCTTCATTCTGCAAGCGGATCATCAGCTTGTTCTTATTACATAGGGTAAAAGATGTGGACTTACTTCGGCGGTATCGTTTTTGTTGGACCGGAACAGCGACCGGATCCTGGACGGAGTGCTAGTCTTGCGGGACGGCTGCGGCTCGGCCTCCACGCGCAGTGACTCGCGAAGTTCGGAGTCCTATGAAGAATGGTTACATTATAATAATTAAATTATACTCTTCTTTCCATATTTTGTTCTTATTGAGCATATCCGTCACTCATGTGGCAATCTTCTAAAACTCTATGGGTAATATTAACGGTTTAACACATCAAGAAGTTATACAAGAAATACTTTCAAATGGCCAGATAACGACCGGCAGCCATAAAAGGCGGAAGGTGGACGAGTGGTGCCGCAGTTTAATACGTTTAGCAGGACATAACTCGCCCAAAACACCTGTCTGCCAAATTCCCTGGCATTACAGGTTACTACAGCCATAATCATCTGCAAAACTATTTCCCAGCAAATAATCTGCAGAATTAATCAGGACCGATGGGCCAAAGTCGTCACGCAGTGGGTGCCAGAACACGGGCGTCGACACCGAAGGAGACCTAAAAAAAAGCTGGCGTGACTATTTAGAGGCTTTTGTGCGAGATTGGCCGTAGTAAAACCACACGGAGAGAAGAGTGGAATTCTATTGGGGAGACATTTGCCCAGCAGTGGGACAATACAGGCTACTAAAATAAAACGCAATTAGACGAACAGCCTAGGCCCTCTAGGCTGAGACGATTGATTGAATGTAGCACTCACGGTAGCGGATAGTCTGCCAGCCTGCTTGCTAGGTGTGGGCGGGCCGGGCTTCTTGTACGCAATGATGCCGACCTCTTTGCGCTGCGGCTTCGCTCCCACCGGGCCCGCGGCACCTACGGACTGTGAAAGTTCGAGACATGTATTTAAACACGAGGAATACAGCAAGCTGATAATTAATAAATAAGAAAAATATTAGTAGGTTAGACTGGAAGTCGACCCCAAAAAAGTTGGGTCAAGGACCTGGCGGGGCCGCGGGTTGTTCGAAAGAGATACCGCGGCCTCGACACAAAGGGCTAAGTAGGAAAATGGGTGAATGCCAGGCCATGACGATATCAGTGCTAACAGGCCCAATGTTTCGTCACGCTGCAGGTCAACAACAACAGCATCTAAGCTGTGTTTATCTGGTGACCATACACTTTGGAATGGGTTACTTACTAGTCCTTTTACAGTTATTATGCTTAGTGGTTGGACTGAAGTTTCATGCCGTGTTTTGACTTATACGTACTTAGTGATGATGCCGGGGCGATTCTATAGGGATGATGAAATAAAACCGACCACAGCGAATGTCCGTTGAACACTGATTTATTGATTTAATGTAGGTACTTACACAAATTAGCTAACTAATAGGTACAAAATGCTGAGTGCACAGAATGCACGGCGCGTGAGTATGAAAAGTAATGTGCGGTTCCGTACATCCTGCCCGCCCAAATGAGACAACTGACATGATAGATTAACAGATAATTAAAGTAAGAGACAAGCTAAAGTTTACAATGATATAGAATAGTAAAATGATAAGATAGATAACTCGCTAATGATACAAAATGTGTTTAAACTTAACTAACACGATTATTCTACGATACACATGGGCGAGGTAGCCCTGTCTACACCACTGATCGTGAACACTTCACTACACTTTTGCACTGACGCCGCTGCACTCGACGCCGGTGTGACCGTCGCCGGCCCCGCCCCGAGAGCCTCCTGGCCCTGGGGGGCCGGCGACGGTGGTGCCCTGCCCGTACTGCGTTGTCGTCTGATGAGGTACACGCCGACGCCACACAAGATGATTACCGATGCTACACTGATGTACGACACAGTGTAGTGATGAATATCGTGAATACTCAGATCTGTAGATGACTGTTCCTTTACCTCGTCAATCTGAGCCCTTAATTGATTCCAAATGAGATGATGATCTTCAGCCTCACTGAAGTTCTCTGGCGCAGACGTTTTCATGATTTTGTTTAGTACGGACACCTCTGGGACTTCGATGTGATGATGAATATTTACATGATTGATGAAATTATTATGAGCATAAATACTAAAGGTCTCTCCTTTCAATGTGCAACCTTGACCTAGGGTAATAATCCCGTTGCCGACAAGGTTCACCATTGTGATAC
The DNA here is from genome assembly GCA_949316265.1 of Diarsia mendica. Taxonomy (NCBI): domain Eukaryota; kingdom Metazoa; phylum Arthropoda; class Insecta; order Lepidoptera; family Noctuidae; genus Diarsia; species Diarsia mendica. The sequence continues at coordinate 17,350,571 of OX438902.1, read as the reverse complement.
CGTTGGTGCAAATAATGCGAGTTTGGCATTCCGAACAACATGTATACAACCAGCTGTTCGGTCTGTGCAATTTGATCCATTGCTCGTTACATGACGATTTTACGGAGTGGCATAATTGTTTTTTATTTAATATTTTCATCTCGCAGATTGATTGCTGCATGTTTAGATTGTAGATGGGCAAGTTTAGTGAGCATAACAAGATATCGTTAGGGACGTGGGTACATGATTGTAGGTCTTCTTCTGATAGTAGAAATGCTGTATCCTTGCGCAAATTGTAGGCTATGAGCGGTACTGATGGAATGAGTTGATAATATTGTTCTTCTCTCTTTTGCGAAATAGATATGATTTTGTTCAACTCAAATAATTCGTTGCTTAGGAGTGGAACCTTGATCTCGATGATTAAATAATTAGAGAAGACTCTAGCCGACACCTTTAGCAAACGGTACAAATCCTTGACATTCCTCAAGTCCACAGGTATCGTAAGTTTACCATTCAGTCGACTGGAGATAGTGCTCAGCTGATACGATAGTTGCTCCGGTGATAGCAAATGGCTGTCAATGCGTCCGTGTGAGATATCTGTAACAGTACCGATCAGCGTTTGCTGAATCCAACGAATATTTGAAAGAATGATTGATGCTGCTAGTGATGATGAGGTGATGTAAAGGCCATCTTCATTTGCGAAACGTACCTTGTTCACCTCAGATGTTATATTTTGCAGATGTTGTTTGATAAATGAAAATTGTTTATTCATGATATCCTCGTTACGGCGTACGATGTTGAACTCTGATTCTAAGATGCTTGTTTGATTTTTTATAAGTTTCTGTAAATGTGCTTCATTATGACTGATTTTTTTGATTTCACCCTTATATTGCTCTGCGAACCTTTCGTCTAGTACACCGAATAACGAGCTGGCAATATAACCCACACCGTTTACTAGGCCTCTTTTCAGCCTCTTCGGGCTTTGATATTTAAGTAACATAATAATATCATAATGTTCAATGTCGCTTATTTCGTGCTCTAATTGATGAATGATGCTCTGATATTGTTTACTTGACTGTGTTATGCACAATGACTTGATATGATTGACGTAACTCTTGATGTCAGCTAAGCCTTTCCAGTAGGTCGTCATATTGTAGTAGACAACTAGACGCCATTCGTCCTGGATGTACTGAAGATTGGATATTCTGTCGAAGTAAATGGCTTGATTCTGATCTAATGATGTCAGATTATACGATTCTGGATTGGGTATATTTTCCGCTGAAGTAGATGATAATAACATGAAAAATAGTAATAGGAAGCTGGTGAATAGATTCTTCAATGAAACGTTGTTGCGAGGAAGTCTCTTTCTCTTGCTTTGCTCGTCAGATTTGTTTTGATGATAAACATTTTGATCTTGTGTTGTATCCTCGTTTACTGGTAACAACACAAGTCTGGTGACAGGACGTTGAATGATGTGATTTTTGGTTTTTAAGCTGACCACCCTTACATAGCCATCCCTTCCAGGATGAACTGCTTCAATACGTCCTAGCGCCCACTTGCCGGGTGGCAAGTTTTCTTCCTTGATAAGAACGACATCATCGACTTCGAAATTCCTCCTTGGCTTACGCCATTTTGATCTGGCCTGCAGTTGCTGTAGATACTCGCTTGACCACCTTTTCCAAAGTTGTTTGTTCATTGATTGAATGAGTTGCCACCGTGTTGTGTGGCTTATGTGATCTGGATCAGTCTGTGGTCTAGATAGAAGCGGGCCGCCAATCAAGAAGTGACCTGGCGTAAGAACGTCGTCTTCAGGGCTCTCCGTCAACTGACAGAGAGGTCTTGAGTTCAGACATGCCTCGATTTGATATAGGAGGGTAGTAAACTCCTCATAAGTGAGTTTCTGATCTCCGATGATGCGCTTCAGATGATACTTGAGGCTTTTCACCGCAGCCTCCCAAAGACCACCTGCACTTGGCCATGCAGGAGCGTTGAAGTGCCACTTTATGTTCATCTCATTGATGTTATTGAAGAAATCGGTGTTGATTGTGGCTATTATATCTTGATACTCCTTCTTTATGATACGGTTGGCACCTACGAAATTCGTGCCATTGTCACTGTAAACGTGACTTGGTGTTCCACGTCGGGCCGAGAACCTACGAAAGGCTGCTAGAAATGCTGGCGTACTGAGATCAGACACTAGCTCCAGATGAACAGCCTTGGTAGATAAACAAACAAACACAGCAATATAGCCCTTAACAGTTTTGATTCCACGTCCCTTATTAGCCTTCAACTCGACGTGTCCGGTAAAATCGACACCCGTGTGAGAGAAGGGTCGTGATGGGGTGACTCGTGGTTGTGGAAGATCAGCCATGATTTGTTGATACTGTGTTTGAGTAAAACGCTGACACTTAACGCATGATCTCAGCTTCCTTTTGACGGTACGGATTCCACTGATGATCCAATACTTGTCTCTGATGTATGAAAGTGTCAGTCGCGGGCCTCCATGTAACGTGGTAATATGAGCTTGATCAATGATTAAATCTGTGAGACGACTATGGCTTGATAATATGATAGGATGCTTTGATGATTCGTTGATGCGTGCGTTTTTCAGTCGTCCACCCACTCCAAGGATACCGTGCTTATCTATGAACGGGTTAAGACATGATATTTTGCTTCTAGGATGCACATGTCCCTTTTGATTGATAAACAAAATATCTTCATGAAATTGTTTTAATTGGTCATCTTTTATAATATTATTCAATGCATTGTCCATTTCTGATGACGTTAAAACATATGATTTGGACGTGTGTTTACCACGTGATTGCGTAATGAAACGTGATATCCAAGCGACGATTCTTACAATGCGAGTTAAGGAGCTGTAGTTCTGTAATAACTCGTGAATTAATGAAATAATATGATTTTGATGTATAACTGTGTTTACACAAGGCTTCTTAGTCTCCAAATCTGGTGATTGATATGAGGTGATAGTAAGGGTGCTTTGTTCGAAATTGGTTATCCATTTCGGACCCTGCCACCACAACGGATGGCTTGATAACTTCCGTGAAGTCAGACCCCGAGTAGCGCAATCAGCTGCATTCTCTTCGGATCTCACATGATGCCAACTTGATGATGGAATGATATTAGTGATTTTGTTGATTCTGTTTGCCACAAATTGTTTCCACCTTTTCACGTCGCCTTGAATCCACCCTAAAACTATCATCGAGTCGGTCCAGGCGAAAGTCTCCACATCTTGATTTGATAAAGATTCCCTGACTTTCTTGATAAGTTCAGATAGTAGTAGCGCACCGCATAGCTCTAGTCGTGGCAATGATACCTTCTTTGCCAGAGGTGCCAACTTTGTTTTTGCTACAGCGAGCGTTGATTTGCGTTCGCCCTTATTGTCGTTTGCTACTACATACACAACACATGCGTATGCTTTGTCGGATGCGTCACAAAATCCATGAAGTTGATATGACTGGTTTGTGTTGCCGAGATAACGTGGTATAATAAATTGATCTATGATATTGAAATCATTCTTGATTTGAGCCCAGTCATCTTGAATCGGTTGTGGAACTTCTTCGTCCCATGATAAATGTAATGACCATGCATTTTGAAAAAGCAGTTTTGCTCTGATTGATAATGGTGACAGCCAGCCTAATGGGTCGAATATCTTTGAGATTTCCGAAAGTAGCTGTCTCTTTGTGACGCGTTTGTCGTGAGTATTGAATTGATTTTGAAAGCTAAAGCTATCTGTTGATGAGGTCCATCTTAGTCCAAGTGTTTTTCTTGTTTCCGAGCACTTGAAGTCTAAGGGGTTGTTGAGTTGATCTGGTGATAAGTCCACCAGTAGGTCCGGTACGTTACTAGACCATTTCCGGAGGTTCATACCAGCTCCCTTCAGCATCTCAATGAGTTGATGCTGAAGCTCCTTCGCTTGATAAATGGTATTTGCTCCACTAAACAGATCGTCCATATAAAATGATTGACTTAAGGCTGACGCTGCTAAAGGATACTTGTTGGCATCGTCTATTGCCAACTGTTTTAGCGTTCGCATCGCTAAGTAAGGAGCGGCCTTAGTACCGTACGTTATAGTTGTAAGATGATATTCGTTGAGTACTTCTTGAGATGATTGCCGCCAAATGATTGATTGAAGATGGCGGTCAGATTGCCTGATAAATATTTGGCGAAACATTTTCTCTATGTCTGCCGTGATAACGTAAGTATATGTTCTCCAGGATAAAATGAGTGTCATGAGGTCTTTTTGAAGATTTGGTCCGCAGCACATGAGGTCATTTAAGCTTTTTCCTGATGATGATTTCGCCGACGCATTGAAAACGACTCTAAGTTTTGTTGTTGTCGAGTCTAATTTCATTACGCCATGATGTGGTAAAAAGAAGGCACGGTTTGATTCGTCGACATTATTTGCTGTACACATGTGACCTAGTTGTTGATATTCACACATAAATGTTTTATAATTTTGTGCAAATGATTCGTTATTACACATTTTTCTTTCTAACTGTTTGAATTGTGCAATAGCCTTTGATTTAGATGTCCCCAGCTGATTTTCATATTCGGGTTTCATAGGTATGCCAACCTCGTATCTACCAGAAGCCAAACGACGAGTAGCCTGCTGATAAAACTCTTCACAGTACTGCTCCTCACTGGTTAGGGGTGATGATGATGATGTTTCAACGTCCTCTATTTCCCAATATTTTGAAAAATCTGAGATATCATTTGTTGCGATATGACAGTTAAATGTGCGAACATTGCCAGACAGGATCCATCCGAGTGCGGTTTGTTGTGCAATCGGAGCCTGCGCTGGTCCTTTGATGAGACCTTCCATGATGATTTGAGAATAAATACTGACATCCAAGAGAATATCTATTGGTTTAGACACGTTGTATTCCGGATCTGCCAATTGAAGATGCTGAAGATGAGGCCATGTTTGTTTTTTGAATGGTGCACCTGGCAAGCAGTTAGCGACTTTAGACAGAACCAGTGTTTCTGTAGTAAAATGATAGTCACCATAGATTGATTGGCAGTCGATTGATACCCGTCCTTTGCTTTGCTTAGTACCGGCACCTATTCCTGATACTGATGCGTTGTAACGTTGACGCTGCAACCCTAGTCGCTGAACAGCGTTTTCCGATATTAATGATATTTGTGAGCCCTGGTCTAGAAGTGCTCTAAGGGTCACGTAGCTGCCGTCAGTACACCTGACACAGATTGACAGCGTGGTTAGCAATAACTCTTCGTCATCCCCTGCGACATGATTAACGTTAGGGTGGTCGTTTGATGACGAAGCGGTCATTGAAGACGATGATGATGATGAAGTGGCTTGAGAAGTTGATTTTGATGATGGGACACACGCTTCGTGGAGTACCGTATGATGATCACCTTGGCAGGTTTTGCAACGTTTCGTTGATGTGCATTTTTTTCCATCGTGACTAAATAAACAATTTCGACATATATTTGATTTCGACAATGTTTTCAATTGTACCTCTGATGGCATTTTTATAAATTTTTGACACGATAGCAAATTGCGAGCATGATTTGAATTGCATACGGCGCATTTCGAAGTTTGCGTAATGATGGCCTGATATTTTTTATTTGCGAAACCTTTAATATAGTTTTGCTTATTATGCGATTGATTAGGGTTCCGTTTGCTTGATGATGAGGATTCCTTATTGGTTTTAATGGGCTCAAGAGCAGTGAATTTGCTCTCAAGATATGACATTAACTCCAACTTTGGTAGGTCACGAGGATTCTTGCGTGCTTCTTTGTACCCAGCATATGTTTCTGGGTCCAGTTTTTTGCAGAGCAGGTGAACCAACAACGGGTCCCATGTATTCGTATCAACACCAACATTGTGTATCGCGTGAATACATTCGGTTGAGGTATCATATAAACTTTTGATGTCTGATGATGTTTGCTTTTGGATGTTTGGTTGGTTTAGGAGGATTTCGATGTGATTGGTGAAAAGAAGTTGAGTGTTATTGTACCGATGTAATAAGATATCCCACGCTGTGTCGTAGTTATCTGATGATATGTGGAGATGATGAATGAGACGCTCTGCCTCACCCTTAAGTTTTCCCTTAAGGTGCTGCATCTTCTGAGCTTTCGTGATTGAGTTGTTGTTATGAATTGTCTCGGTGAATAAGTCATAAAATGTTGGCCATTGAGTGTAGTTTCCGCTAAATGACGGTATGTCAATGTGCGGGGTTGATCTTTCCAAATGAGATGTTGATGAGATTTTCTTATGAAGCTCTCTTTTGATGTTTTTGTACGCCAATTCATGACTGTTGAACTCCTCGTCGTATGATATGTCACCTCCTACTAAGATATGATCGATTTGCAAATGTTGCGTATCGATCATTGCCCACTTTGCTTGGATGTTTCTGAGCTCATCCTCAAGTTCCCATTTGTCCGATATCTGATCAATCTTGATACCTTTGACCAGTCGAGTAAATGCCCTAAAGTTTGTGCGTTGCAGTGATATTAGTTCGTCTAATTTGCCATCAGGTTGAGTTGATTTGTTTGATTTGCCGTAAGACGAAAAGAGATTCCGTAAAGTTTGATACTGATCTTTGCCGTTTTGAAACGTGTTGTCAAGAAAATAGTCGACCGCCGCATCTTTATGCTCCGATATTTTCCTATGATTTTGTTCGAACTCTCCCCAGAGGTTGTCTATCGCGTCTAAACGTTTCTTAAGGTACTCGGATGTTTTACGGGAATCCGAGTCCTTGCTGAAGTTAACCTTGATGGTAGTGAAATTGGCGATGATTTCAGATTGACGGGCAATAATATCTTCCATGATGTTGGTAGGTAAAAGGAACAGTCTTACTTGGAAATCTGATGATCCACGTGCTGACGATGCTGATTGCGGACGCTGAACCCTCGCGCCGCCCGATGATGAGCTCCACGGAGCCTGATGATGATGATATCACGTCGTGATTTGCTTACCACGACTGTGCTGTTGACCTATGCTTAAGCCAAACGTGACTCAAGTCTAGGATAATTGCGTGAAAAGAGTTTCTCACTGGTTTGATCTCAGAACGACGTTCGCGTGAGATTGCCACCGAGCTGTGCGCGCGATAGCTCAAAGTGCCGCGACGAGGTCCTGATGCTAATCTCGAAGGACCAAAATAAATGTAGGGGATCCCTGCACTTAGTGATGATGCCGGGGCGATTCTATAGGGATGATGAAATAAAACCGACCACAGCGAATGTCCGTTGAACACTGATTTATTGATTTAATGTACTTACACAAATTAGCTAACTAATAGGTACAAAATGCTGAGTGCACAGAATGCACGGCGCGTGAGTATGAAAAGTAATGTGCGGTTCCGTACATTGACAATGCAGTGTACAAACATATTTGTTTGAATACCAGTCACAAGGCATTTCCTGTGACTGGTGTGACTGGTTCATTTAATTTTAGATACCATAGTTTTTCGTTTTTGTTCTGTCTTTCACTTTTTTATCATTTTCGTTTTCTTAATATTTTTATTTCAATTACCTACTAAGTATCCTTATTTGTGTTATTAGGAGAAGGGCAGGAAAATGATGATGTAATCCTCATTCAAATTAGTGACAAAGTAACGCCCTCATAGACAAGTCATTTACAACCTACCTTGATATCTTCTTCATCGACAGCTTGTGTGAATTGTGTCTCAGCAGGGTACGAGCTCTTGAGGTGCGGGGGACACAGCGAGTTCCGCCAACGTAGCTCGGACAGACGCAGGCCGGGCGGGCCCGACTCACGGGGCCCGGGCCGCCCTGACTCACGGGCCCCGGGGACCCCGGACTCCCGCCGCGGTGTCGCTGACAGCTCCTTCAGCCAGCGGTTGTCGAACACCTCGCCTTCTTCGTCAGACATATGCATTGCGCGACCCTCTGACGACAAACAACCAAAGTATTCATGAAAATATTCTGCATGAAAACCGCAACTACATTGCACTCATTAAAAGAACAGAGTATGAGAGTACACGAAAAACGACTTAATTCTAATCTAAACTGTTTTCATGAAATACCTACAAGAAAAATACAAAAAAAAAAAAAACGGAATCAGACACATTACACCACATTTGGCTGCGTATAACTACTATACGAGTCTGTAGTCCTTGTTATGTGACTCTGTAGTATTTGGTGACTTGTCTTACCTCGTCTAGCGCCGTTGTTGTTGTTGTTGTTGTGAACAGGGAGAGAGCGCAGCGAGTGCGAGTCGGACGGACGGCTCGGCTCCTCTTGGAACGGAACGAGACCGGACTGCGAAACAACACTTTATTGTAATGGCCGAAAACAAAGTATGCCGTGGCTTGCATGTCAGTTTCCTTAAAAAATCTAGCTGAGTATTTTGGATATTGCAATTTGAAGTTAGTGTATGTGTGAGCAATGATGGTCTACATAATGAGAACTATGGCAAAAATTGGGTCTCCATTTTTCTTTTATCTTTACTGACAAATGAAAGAAAAATATATTTTATACTTTTATAGCGACAGTAAGTGACGTCACAGGCGACGACACAAAATATTACTCTGTAATTTGAGTAACTGAAAAAATAATTTAAAATGATATTTCTTGAACATAAGTGTGTGTGAGTAAGTACGTACGGAGTGCACATGTTGCAGCGACATGAGACTGCCGGAGCGTTGCTTGCGACGCAGCCACTCGGCCTCGTCCTGCTTCATGAGGAACTTCTCGCCCACAGTCCACAGCTCTGACGTCAGGTCGCGGATGTGCGTCTCGTACGCACGCGACGTCTCCGCCAACTTGTCGCGCGCACGAGACAGCTCGCGCTCCAGTGCTGACATCTCACCGCGCTGCTTCTCCTTGAACACTGCGATCTGCTCGGTGTACAGTTGTTTCTGCAAACGTTCACACGAGTCAACACCAGTCCGCACACCGAAACACGAGCATTCACTTCAACGCGTGCAGCAAGCCATGCATACATAAATATATACAAATATATTACCTTGCAAGTCAGCAAACTACCAAAACAATGTTTTAATGAACACTCTAGCAAAAACAAAAATAAAATAAAACAAAAGCATTCATTAAAACAATTTATTGAAAACAACAAAGTAAAATAAATAATCGACTTCACAAGCCACTCAGTGATCCATGAGAAGGTAGCACCACCACACCAGCTGGTATAGCAATATCAACAACAGTACGGGGAGGATACTGACCATTTTGCTCTTCATGCGGTCGAGTTTGTCCTCGTACTCGGCGCGCACCTCGGCCACAGTGTCGCGCGGCTCCTCAGAGCGGCAACGCGCCACCTGCTCCAGCAGCCGCGCGAACATCTGCTGCAGCTCCGCCAGCTGCACGTCCAGCGCTGCATCGCTGCAGGCCAGCTCGCCCGCCCGCGCCCGGCGCAGGCCGCGCTCCAGCCAGCGCTCCAGCGCCAGCGCGGCCTCGCACAGGTCCTGCAGCGCGGCGCCGTGCGCTCGCTCCAGCCGCGCTAGTGCCGCAGCCCCCACACCGCTCTCCAGCCGCAGTATCTCGCGGCGCAAGGTGCGCTGCAGTGACGTCACGGCGCTAAGTTTCTGCACGTAGTCCTCGCGCGCGGCGCTCAGCGCTTTGAAGTTGATCGCCTGCTCGTTCAACGTCTGCTTCAAGTTCAGGATCTCCGTCTCGTGGATCTTGTTCACTTCTGTGAGTCTGTCCCGCTCTTTCTGTAGAGCTGATTGCTTCTCTGAGCACTTTCTCAGATGTCTGTCCGTGGTCTCCAGGAAGTTCTCCAAGTCCTCCATGGTGACGGTGCCGGCGCTGAGGCTGCGCTTCACCTCGGTGTCGTAATTGTTCGAGTTGCCGAAGTTGGTGAGCTCTTTGAGGACCGTGTTGGTCTTTATTTCGGCGATCCTCTTGAGTATGATCGCCTGGTACTTGGCGGATACTTTAATGATCTGCGAGGCTCTGTTCTCGTTGACGGTCATTTTGCTCACTTGTCTCTTCAAGTCCGCGATCTCCTCGTTCTTCTGGTGCACAATTTTCTTGAGCTGAGTGGACAGCTGGTGGCAATTCTCTTTGCTGAGCTCGAGCTCTTTAGAGACGTCGAGGAGTTTGGTCTCGGACTCGGCCAGCAACGTCTTAAGGTAGGTGACGTCACTGTGCAACGTCGTAATCGTGCGGTTCTTGTCGAGGATGATCTTTTCTAAGTCTGAGATGGTCTTAAGGCTCTCCGTGGAAGTGTGTGACATGTCTGAGGATGTGTTATCTACCTGATGCTGGAGGTCGCGCAGTTCCTTGTCCGTGAGACCCGACTGCTTGTGGCTCGATGCCCGCTCTTGACTTTGTGCGGCTGCAACTACAATACATACAATTAATTAGTCAAATATATTTTTTACAATTGCCAATATTAATAAATGAATATAGTTCCACATACATGTCTCTCTCTGTCCAACAGCCTTGATGAGCTCCTCGTTTTCCTTTCTCAGAATGTTCAATGCTTCTCTATCGTTGTTAATATCCTCTAAATTCTGTTTCAATTCCTGAATAGTCGTCAACTTTTCTTGTATTTCCTTCTGGTACTTTTCCCTGGCGTCCTGAAGCTCCTTGGTTATAGAAGTAATGACAATATCTTTCTCTTTGCTAATTCTGGAAACGATCGCGTCTTTGGCTCTAGACTCTTCTTCACACAACTCCACTTTACACTTCAAAGTATTAAGTTCTTTTTGTGTTGATATAATTTCTTTTCGTCTCTCCTCGAGTTCTATCTCAGCCTTATCGTGATATTCTTGTAGGATGGCACATTTGTTCACAAGGTTTAGTTTGTCGTTGTTAACTTCTTCAGACAGTTTTTTAGTTTGCTGTTGCGCGTCTTTGAGGAGTTGTTCCAGGTTGGATATCACTAAAAATAAAAATAAAAAGTTATGAAATTAGTCTTCCAGCAGGTGGTTGGTTTCAACCCGAAGAAATAATAAAATTTCACACATTATTACACCTACCATTTCTGTTATCTTCGATGGTCTTTAATAAACATTGTTTTTCCATTTTTAATTTAGCAATTTCTTCACCGTATGAAGTAATATTTGCTTCCAAAAAGCAAATATTAGATTCAGTTCCTTCATTATCCATTGTTAAAGCATTTTTCTGTTCTTCTAAAACTATTTTATCTTGTTGAAGCATTTTTATAAGATCCTGAAGTAAAACAGCTTTTTCTTCCATTTCTTTAATATTTTCGGTATTTTCTTTTACTGTATTTTCTAAGACTTTGTTTGTTTCTGTTAGTTCTTGGAATGTTTTTTTTAATTCATCAATTTCAGCTTTTAGTTGTATTTCAGTGGCGGCAAGTTCTTTATTTCGGTTTTCTATTGAATCCATATCTAAAATGAAAACAAAATACATAGATTAACAGATTACCTTAACAGGGTGAGAAGAACAATAAATATTACGCCAATCAAACATTTATAGAATTTTATGTAGTCGTGTCTAAGAAATCATATTGTAAATTGTCCACGTCTTGTGACCGCGCGTCGTGACGGAACTTACCATTTTTGTATTTTTCAACAGCAGTCAATAGATTTGTTTTCTCTTCTTGCAATTTCTCAGATTCAACCATTTTCGTTTGCAAGTCTGATTTCAGTTTTTTTATGTCTGCTACTATATCAATTTGCTTGGGTCTTGAACCTTTGTCATATATTTCTTCAAATGCTGATTCTAGCGCAGATTCTTTTTCTTGTATTTTTGCTTCTAAAGTCTGTTTTAATATTTCCGATGTTTCTTTTTGGGCGTGTATTTCTTTTTCAACCCTTTCTTTTTCTAATCTTATCTCTGTCATTTCTTTAAATAGTGACTCCAAGAAAGCTTCTTTTTCCTTCAGTTTTGTTTCAAAATCTTTCTTTACATTCTCAAACTGTTCCGAGAGAGTTGTCTTTTCTTCTAGTAACATTTCATTTGTTCGTACATGTTCTGATATAATCTTGTTTAGAGTTACTTTCTGGTCTTCCATAATAGATTCTGTTACCGTCACCATGTTTTTCTGTATCTGCCTTTCTGATTCAAAATCATTCATAAGTTTTTGTTGTTTTTGTGTTTCCGTTTTTAACTCCTCTTCTAACGCCTTGATCGCTGTAAATTATCATTTCATAAAAATATTTTTTTATTCATATTACGTTAATGTATAATACGAAAATATAGAAATTTTATGTTTATGTGCTCATTTTTATATAGTACTTAATTTTCTTTGTAGCTTATTGTCTGTACATATACAATTTTTAAACTTTAAGTAATGCGGAGTCTTGAGTGAGGTTCTTTACAACCGGCCCCCATATGGAACCCTGCGGAACCCCTATCAAAATACTAAGTTTACTCCAATAACCTTTTGATTTTAGGCTCTTAGTAAAGGTAGAATAGCCTAATGATAAATATTTGTTAAATAACTAGCTACACACTGCAGAATCCGGTCATTTGTTGTTTATTTGTTAATGCTACACAATCAAAAGCTTAAGAAAAGATAAAAATCGGCTAAATAATTAAACAGATCATAATAATATAAGATACCTTGACCATTTTCTCCAATGGTTTTCATTGCCCGCTCGTTCTCCTTTCTGGCCGCGTCTAACTCCGCAGTTTTATCTTTCAAATAATTGCTCAGCTTAGTGATCATAACATTCAAGTTATCTATCTGACATTCATAGCTGCTCTTCAGTTTTTCCGTCAAGTTCTCGTTGTCAATCAGTTTCTCTTTTAGAGAATGTACTTTGACCTCTAACTGTAGTTTAACATCGTTGAGATCGTTCGTTAGAGATTGGTTCTCTTCTTGTATCACATGCATTTCTCTTACTTTGTTATCTAACGTAGTGTTGTAAGTTTCAGTTCGTTTTGATAGTTCTACAAATATAATTATATCATTATGAAGAAGATTAGCGCTACAACTTTAAGCTAAATAGTCGATTTTTTAAAGCTGACCCCAAATTAAGGCAGGAAAAAGCTAGGAAGAGATAGATAGAGGCTAAAATGTAAGTATTGAAAGTTCGAAGAATGTTTAGTATCCCGTTGAAAGGTCCACGCTATCGGAGTCGGAATGGTTAGTTAAACGAGTACATATAAATGTTTGAGAACATTGTAGTTCTCACGACTCTCCCCTGCAAGTATGATTGCTGTAAAGTTCACAGAGAATTACTACACATTATATAGCAGTTGGATGAATTGTGTGAGGAAATGATATGAATGAGAAAGGAGTAAATGCCACCTTGACGTCTAACAGGGAGGAATGAAAGAATAAAACGTGTTGCGCCGACCCCAAATAGAATGGGATACGGGCAGGAAGATGATGACGATATAGCAGTTGATCAAAGCTTTGATCTTCATACATATTTTTTTTTTAATAAATCAGGTATACCGGCGACAAACAAGATCAACAGTCAAGTTAATAAAAATGATAGGTGAGGACCAACAGGGCATTTCAGCTGAATACTTGGGATAGATTTAAGTGCGCCACTCACCAATCTTATTCTCATTGACGACTTGTTGCAGGCGTTTGATCTCAGATTGTAGCTCAAAAAATTCTGTGTCTTTCTGCTTCAAAACGTTTTTCACCTCTTCCAATGAAGTTTTACTGTCTTCAAGCGCTTTCTCTAGATCCTTTCGTATTTCCATTTCAGTAAATATTGAGTTCGCTATGTTTATTAGCATTTCACACTTGTCTCTGGCTTGAGTATCTGCACGGTCAGAATCCAATATTTTTTGTAATAATTCGTTAGTGGTTCCTTTATCTTTCAGTTGTTGCACAAAGTTGTCTAACCCCACATTTAAAGTTGTCGTTATTTGTTTGTTGAAATCTTCTTGGTCTGAAATTATACAATTAATATTCAACAATAGTTTTTGTGTGTGATAAGACTCATTTCAAATTAAGTAGGATTAGTAATATAAATAACAATGGTATAGTCGACCAAGAAATTGGTTTACCACTTTTGATGACATCTCCCAGTAACATAATTATTCGCTAAGGATGACAGATTGACAGATTCTGACGTGAAAATAGCACTTGATGTTTTGTACGTGCAAATGATATTCAACCTTAGAGTGGTAAACCAATTTCTTGGTCGACTATACATTGTAATACAAGGGCCTAAAATGACCCATTATATACGAGGTAGTTTTACTACCCAGCTTTAGCGAGGTAGTAAATAGGAACCGAGTTATAATGGGATTTTAGCGCCGTGTGTTACACTGTACTTTTCACTACGATTGCGAGAAAATAAAATAACCATGTTCAATATGAGTTTATTTTATTAAAAATTCAATTCAATTTCCAAAAATTTCGCGCCAATGCCTTTTTTTATTTCTTCTGTAGCTGCAATGCAACGCACACATTCTACCGAAGAGTTCCGCATTCAGCGCGTTTAGTTCCATTTTTAAAAATAAAACATTTTTTTTACTTGAAACTAAATCACGCACTAGCTGGCTGAACAAGTTGTCGTACGAGATTTACTTTTAGCCCTAGGGCAATATATGCTATTTTACGCCCGCTCCGGTATGCTATTATGACGTTCTTTTTGAGCAAGAGGAGTGAAAAAAAATGTTATATGATATGGACTGTGTGAAGGATGATATGGCAAGAAAGTAGGTGGTCTAATGAGATGACGAGTATTAGAGGAGTATAGAAGAAGAAGATATGCTGCGCCGACTCCAAATAAATTGGGATAGGGGCAGGAGAATAACGATGAAATGTGATTGATAACTTTTTTTGACTGGCCTGTTGGTCTAGTGGTTAGTGACCCTAACTGCTATGCCGGAGGTCGTGGGTTCGATTCCCACCCAGGACAAATGTTTGTGTGATGAGCACGATCATTAATTTGTTCTGTGTCTGGGTGTAATTTATCTATAATATGTATGTATTTAGAAATATATAAGTATGTTTATCAGTTGTCTAGTACCCATAACACAAGCTCTGCTTAGCTTGGGACTAGATGGCGTTGTGTGATAGTTGTGGAAAAAAAAAAAAAAAAAAAAAAACTTACTTTTCATATCTATTTGTAAACTCTTCATATTCTGAGCTACCTTTTCAAGCTCCGCTTGTACACAGTTCGCTTTAGAAGAATAAGTTTCATTCAACTCACACAACTTCGTGATCATTCGATCTTTTTCCGTTTCTTTTTCATCATGAGCAGATTTTTCAACATCTAAAGTTTTCACTAAACCTTCTTTTTCAGCAAGTAATGATTCTTTGTCAGTTAAAAGACTTTCTTGTACTGTTCTTTGGTTCTGCAGCTGAGCTTGCAGAGATTCGATTTCAGTATTTAAACATGCAATTTCAATCTCATTATCTTGGAGAAGCACATCGTTTATTTTCTGTAGCTCTATCATGTCTTGTAGTAACTGTATTTTGTCTCCTTCAACTTCTCGTAGTTTCTCAACAAGATGCTCCTTTTCAATAATGAATTCTTCTTTATTATTTTCCAATTCTGCTATCTTCTGCTCTATAAGCTGTTTCTCCAATATAAGATTTTCTTTTTCTTTCTCCGCTAGATCTTTCGCGGCTTTCTCTTCAACAAGCTGTTGCGTGAGACATTCTTTATCTTCGAGTAGAGTTTCCGTCACTGTCACTTGTTCCAATAGTTTTCTTCCAAGTGTTGTCTTTTCGGATACAAGTGCGTTTCTTTCTTCTTCAAAAATATGTTTAATGGTTTTTTCTTCAGCGAGACGTTGTGTTAGTTCAATCTTATCATTTAGAAGTTTGTTTTTATCGTCAACAAGTGCTTTCGTGTCTTCAATTAGCCGATCCTTTTCCGTCTGAAGACTGTCTTTAGCAGCTTTTTCTTCCATTAGTTGGTTTTGTAAAAGCTCGTTTTCTTTCAAACTAACAGCACTTTTAATTTCTACCCGAGCTATTCCCTCTACAAGTTTATCTACTTCTTGTGCGTTCTTTGTTTCCGCAGTTTTCATTTCCGCAGTCATTACTTTAAGTGTTTTAATTAATTCATCTCTTTCGTTTTCAACTTCAAGAAGGTTTTGCTCTAACAATACCACCTTCTGAGTTAATTGTACGATTTGGTCTTCTTTTGTTTCTATAGTTTGTTTAGCCACAACTTTATATGACTCCCAAGTTAATGTAATATTTTCGTAATCTTTCCTGATTAATTCCAGCTGTTCAGTGTTCACTTTAAGTTGTCCCTCTAATCTGTCAATGATACAGTCCTTTTCTTTGAGTATCACTTCATGGCTACTATTATCCTCTTCCATAGCAAAGTGTAACTGCTCATTTTCTTTTTGCCATGCTTCTATTGCTTGTTTCTTAAATTCGTTTTCAATTTTTAGTTCATTTTTCAGTTCAGTATTTAGTGATTGTAACTGACTAACCTTGTTTTGTAAATCTCTAGTCTCAACAGTTTTCTGGTGAGCTAAATCTCTGATTAGTTCATCCTCCTTGGACAACTTCTCTCCTAAGGTTCGGATTTCTGAAAAAAAAAATAGAATTGTTTTAGTTTTTTTTTTTTTATATTAGGTTTCAAACATCTTAGTCTCTCACTCATCTCACATAAACTATTATAAATGCGAAAGCTTATGAATATGGATGGCAGTTTGTTACTCGTTTACACAAAAACTATTGAACGAATTTAGATGAAACGTGGCACAAAGTTAGTTTAGGTAGGCAAAGCCGCTTAATAAAACACGATACGAACCTTTACATTTCCCTTCAATGGTTTTCATGGCACATTCAAGTTCCTTTTTCAATGATAATGTTTCATTATTTTTAATAGCTATTTCCTCATTGAGTTGCGATGTTATGTTTTCTAGGTGCATGCGCTGATTCTGGTATTCTTTTTCAATTTTGTTCTTATATGAAATTTCTTCCATTAATGTTTGTGCCAGCGCTTCTTTCTCCTTGTGTACTACGCTCAAACTTTCTTTATCTCCTTTGAGCTTTTCAATTTCGCTGTTGAGTGTATGAATTTGATGGTCTTTGTTTTTAATAGTTTTCTTCGAAGTACAGCTTAGTTCTTTTATGGTCTTTTCAGTATCGTTTAATTTCGCCATTAACTTAGACATTTCTAAGTCATAGGTTTTCTCAAGGGCTGCATATTTTTGTTTTTCTTTAGTCATATTCTGATCTAAACTTCGGTTTGCTGAAACGAAAACGAACAACATTGGTATTATCTAGGTTAAGCGAGACCATCACATCATCATTCTCATCTGCCTAGCCTATTTCGAATTATGTTGGTGTTGGCTAAAATACTAATATTTTATTTAGATGCATCCTATTAGACTGAAAATAATCTAATGGGATTCAGTATTTTACTGCTGACCTCCACGACCTTGTTAGATTTAGGTAATCCTACTAATATTATGAACGCGAAAATTGTATGGATGTTTGTTACTCTTTCACGCAAAAACTTCTGAACGGATTTGTATAAAAGGTGAATGGGCTTATTGGTACACCCCTCCAATAGCAATGAGATATACGTCGTTGGATAGCTCTTTTTAACTGAAACAATATTTACTATTACAGTTTTGTTGAAATGTTTGTCCGTTTTGAGTTATAGCTCAAAAACAAAAGTAAAAATTGATACCTATTAACGTTATAATATCTTAGAGTGTAAGCTAAAATTATATCAATGTCGTTGTATATAACGTAATTCGTAATTATCACAACAGAACATAACATCACGCCTGTAATTCCCGAAGGGTTAGGCAGAGGTGTAGGTGCCTAATAGTAGGTACACCCACTTTTCGTCAGTTATGTTTAAGTCCCATGTAATAGGGGGCGAGCCTATTACCATCAACCTGGCACAAATCCAGACACCATGGCTGCTACCAAGAAATTCTTGAGGGACTCCAATAACACTTTGTCCGACCAGGGAGAATGTATGGAAGCTGGTACACCCCTCCAATAGCAATGTCATATACGTCGTTGGATAGGTATTTTTAAATGGAACAATATTTACTTTGACAGTTTTGTCGAAATGTTTGTCCATTCTGAGTTATAGGTTAAAAACAAAAGTAAAAATTGATGATATTAATATTGTGATATCTTGGTGTATAAAGGAAAATAACACTAACGTCGTTGTATAATAATATATATTATTATAGTATAATAATGTAATTCGCAAATAACATAACATACCATCACGCCTGTAATGCCTAAAGGGTTAGACTGAGGTGTAACTTATAATAATACACCGATGTTTTCGGCAGTTATGTTTCCCATGTAATAGAGGGTGAACCTATTGCCATGAACTAGGCATAAATACAAATTCCTTGACTGATACTGACAAATTCTTGAGAGCAAATCCAATAGGTACCTAACAATTTACCCGACCCGGGAATCGAATCGGCCTCATGTTCAGCAGTCGCGCTTGCAACCAGAAGATCAACGAGACATTCAAAAATTACCAATTTAAATGTACGTAAACAGATGAGTACTTTGTGTCGGAATACTAAACACTTTTTTTAACTTTGGTTTTTGAGATATAACTCAGGATGGACAAACTATTTCGGCAAAGCTGTCATAGTAAATATTGTTCCATTTAAAAATACCTATTCAACGACGTATATGACATTGCTATTGGAGGGGTGTACCAGCTTCCATACATTCTCCCTGGTCGGACAAAGTGTTATTGGGTTTTCCCTGACGAATTTCTCAGTAGCAGCCACGAAGTCTCGATTTGTACACAGTTGATGACAATAGGCTTGCCACCTATTACTTGGAACTTAAACATAACTTGGGTATTCTATCAGATACCCCTCTACCTAACCCTTCGGGGGCTACCGGCGTGATGATATGTTATGTTATTTGGAATTACATTATATTATTATACAACGACGTTAGTGTTATTTTCCCTTACACACCAAGATATCACAATATTAATAATATGAATTTTTACTTTTGTTTAAGTATAACCTTTAACTCAGAATGGACAAACATTTCGACAAAACTGTCAAAGTAAATATTGTTCCATTTAAAAAGACCTATCCAACGACGTATATGACATTGCTATTGGAGGGGTGTACCAGCTTCCATACATTCTCCCTGGTCGGACAAAGTGTTATTGGAGTTTCCCTCAAGAATTTCTTGGTAGCAGCCATGGTGTCTGGATTTGTGCCAGGTTGATGGCAATAGGCTCGCCCCCTATTACATGGAACTTAAACATAACTGACGAAAAGTGGATGTACCTACTATTAGGCACCTACACCTCTGCCTAACCCTTCGGGAATTACAGGCGTGATGTTATGTTCTGTTGTGATAATTACGAATTACGTTAATATACAACGACATTGATGTAATTTTAGCTTACACACTAAGATATTATAACGTTAATAGGTATCCATTTTTACTTTTGTTTTTGAGCTATAACTCAAAACGGACAAACATTTCAACAAAACTGTAATAGTAAATATTGTTTCAGTTAAAAAGAGCTATCCAACGACGTATATCTCATTGCTATTGGAGGGGTGTACCAGCTTTCATACATTTTCGCCCATTCTCTTTTGGTACACAGATAGTTTATAACCTGGATTAACACATAGCATAGTTTTTATCCCGATTTTATCTTCCCGTGGGATAATTTTCGAGTTGTAGCGAGCGAAGTCGCTGGCAACAGCTAGTGCAAAGTAATCAAGTTGTGGTAAGACTCAGATTTTCGGGCCACTGTCACCATCACAACTAAAAATTTGTTATAAGTACTAATACAATGAGGTTTCATGGCAATAAGTCCGCCAAGGCCCAAGGACTCCTTAAGACAGGTTGGCCCTAGACTGAAAGAGTTAGCTAATTATTATAGTAGACTTTCTATTTATATTAAAATGAATTGCTGTTCGTTAGTCGCGCTAAAACTCGAGAACGGCTGGACCGATTTTGCTAATTTTGAATATATATATATATATTGTGGCAGTCCAGGGAAGGTTTAAAGTTAAACGGTGAGAAAGTAGTGACGGTAGGTAGATAGGTCGGTAGGAGGTAGGTAGGTAGTTAGGCAGAAGGTAGGTAGGCAGGAAAAGGAGCATTGCAACGCATGCCGGGTACAGCTAATAAGGAAGTATAAAGCTGTTATGTAATAATTGTTACATACCTTTCTTGTGCTCTTCATTGGATTTTATCAATTTCTCACAATCAGCCTGCAACTGTGATATCTTTTTTGACTTTTCTACTAGATCATGGTCCAAGTTTACCTTTTCTGTTAGCATTAAATCTAATTTGCCCTGTAATGCTTGTTTCTTAGCCGTCAAATCCGCTAACTTATGATTCATTAAATCGATAGTCTCAATTTTATCAGAGAGCTCATCATCCAAAGACTTTTGGACGGTTTCCAGTGAACTGCTGAGTACTTCAATGTTTTTATTTTTGAGATCAATCTCAGCGGTCAGTTTTGCCACGTCTGCATTAAGTTGCTCATTGTCTGCTTGCAACTTTTCAATTGTATCTTTGGCCTCCTTCAAGAACAACTCTAATGACTCAATCGTCCTCTCCTTGCCGGTCAATTCTATTTTTTGCTTCGAGTACTCGACGGTCAGTTTATTTAACTCTTCCGACATATGCAGCTTGTTCGCCTGTAGTTTCTGTAGTTCCTCTTGGTACCCGATCTTATGATGTATCTCGTCTTGTAAATGTGTCTGCAGTGTATTTATAATTGCGTTTTTCTCATCTAAGTCAAATTTAAGTTTTACTAACTCCTCACTGTAGGAATTTTTCAAATTTTCGGCATTTTTAAGTAGTTCATCAAATCTAGTAGTTTGGCCATTTATCTCAGCCTCCAACTGTTCTTTACTTTGTTCCAAATCCCTGCAATGACTTTGCAAGTCACTTACTAAATGCTTAAAATGATCGATTTCTTTCAATACACTTGAAATATTTTGTTCCAAGCTGTGTTGCATGGAAGTCATTTCAACATTTTTATCTTGTAATTTATTCTCAACCTCGCGTTTCTGTTCATGTAGTTGACGCACATTCAAGTGATACTTGTTTGAGATTTCCTTCTCATTTCTCAAATCCATTTGAAGATTTTCAATCATCTCGCCCTTCTCAAAAACGCTATTTTGTAGCTCAACGAGTTCATTGTTTCTGTTCAATACCTTTTCATTCAATTTCATCATTTGGTTTTCATAGCCGTCTCTCATGTTGACCCTTGCCTGCTTCTCTGTTGCTAATTCAGCTTTGAGCCCTGTTATAACGTTTTCCATCTTGGTAGTCTCATTTGTAAGACTTTGCAGAAGAGAGAACTTCTCTTCCTGTAATGTTTTAATTTCTTCCATTTTCTTATCAATTATTGCTCGTGAGTAGTCGTTGTTTTCTTTAATCTTTTGTTCAAGTTCATTAATTTCATTGTTCAATTTTGTAATTTCATCATCATAATAAGATTTCAAATTGTTTTTCTCTTCAATTTCCTCATTGATGCGGTGTTTGAGATAAAAAATCTCATTTTCTCGCTCTGAGAGCTCTCTTTCCGATTTTAGTTTATCCCTTTCAGTTTTTTGGTCCAGTTTATTCATGTCATCCTACAAAGTAGTTAAGATGGTTAGTAACTTAGTACTAACAAGAGGCTGCTCGGGGTGCACCTAGGGCCTACAAATAATCTGGTACTTACCTGTAATTTTTGCAGCTGCTGTTGGAGAGCCTCGACCTTGGCTTTTTCCTCCGACAGTTGCACCTCAACGACATTGACGCATGCCTCGCTACAAACAGCTGTAACACGAAATACGCCATTATAGTTGTATAATAAACTGGCGTTTTGCATGGGGAGAATGTACTGATTGGCGACATGGCAAACCATTTCATGTTATTATACATTAACTCCCTAAATTATTTGGAAATTTTAAATTCTTAGTTCATACTTTCTCTGTTAGTCATCATCTCATGAGTCATCCCATGTCCAGACATACCACTGTTCACCCAGTACATTCATCGATTCTTTGGACAAAGATGATAAAGTAACATACATAGATTATGTTGCAAGGAGTGTATGCTAGCGTCCGGGTCGTCACACTCGAGCAGACTGGAGTCGAGGCCGTTGCGGCGGTTATGTTGCCGGAGCTCGGTGACCAGCTCTTTGAGCGCGTGCATATGCCGTCGCTCCAGGTCTAACTCCTCAGCCAGCTGGCCGGCTCGCTCGCTCTCTTGCTGGCTCAGCGACAGCCATTTGTCACGGTCCTGTTTGAGCTCTTCCACCTAAGAACATAGTTACAAGATCTCATTGAATGTGTCTCAGTTGAAACACCTTCTAAAACAACAATGGTGTAGCGTGAGTTTTGCCGCCGGGGGCTCACCCTAATTTGGCCTTCCCCTTTATGTTCATTATTAGTCAAGAAAGCAAGCAAAAAGTCAAGTAGTAAAATTACATTTTGTGTCAACAATTCATGGAGATAGAGAAGTTTGTTTTACGATTTATGCATGAATAAATCGTAAAAAAAAACTTCTCTATCTCCATGAATTGTAAAAGCTTTAGATAAGAAGTCCGTTTAAATGCAAAAGCGAGCTCGAAGAAAAGCCCTCTTTTCTTGTGAATTTACCCACTGCTGGGTACAGGCCTCTGCTTATACCCAGCAGTGGGTATAAACTCAGGCTGTGAGTGATGATGATAGCTTATGTTATTTATATATTCTCGTGGCGACACAAGGGTATAGAAAAGTTTCAGATTTATCACCCAGGCGGCTTCATACCTTAGCCCTGTAAGTGTCCCTCTCATAGGCCGCGTCGTCGAGCATCTCCTGCGTGCGCTCCAAACGCTCCTCCGTGTCTTGCAGCTGCCGCAGCAGCTTGCTCTGCGACTCCGCCTCGGCCTCCGCCCCGCGCAACTCGTGCTCCTGCCCGCAACACATCGATATCTTCGCCTTCAGATTTACAATTTCCAGCTTGTATTGTTCCTTGTCTTTGGCTGTAAACATAACATTATTAAAACATTAAATTCTTCATACATTCAGTCAAAAAAGTATCGGGAATGGATGATTTATTACGGTTCCAAATTCAAATTTTTGTTTTTGTTACATTGGCACAACTGTTTTCCATTTTGGCGCGGAGTTTGAGTTGCATCTGTTATTAATTTATATAATACTAGCTGACCCCGGCAAACGTTGTTTTGCCATATAAAAAATTTCAGAAAAAAAAAAAAAAAAAGATGAAAAATAGATGTTGGCCGATTCTCATAGATACCCGATACGCACAAAAAATTTCATCAAAATCGGTCAAGCCGTTTCGGAGGAGTTTGGCATCGAAAACTGTGACACGAGAATTTTATATATTAGAGATAGTGCTGTTTTTAGTTATATCATAACTAGTGTGTATAGCGAATTTCATTATGGATAAAAACATCGAACAAAGAGTTTGTCTTAAATTTTGTATCGCCAGTGGAATTTCGTGTTCGGAGTCACTGAAAATGTTTCAGAAGATGCTTATGTGTCATAAAAAATATCGCTGAACATTCTTACAAACCAAAAAAAAACCGGCCAAGTGCGCAACTGATACCTGATGCTCTTTCATGGCGTTCTCATTGATACAGAAGTCAGCTGCTAGTCGTCATACGCAAGGTGGCATGAGACTACGACTGTCCTCTATAATAAGTAATGCTTATAAATTAATTTAAGCATTATTTATTTTCCTGTTTACTACTTTTAAGACCGCGGTTTTATTAGTCTGCGATTTAATTCGTAGTCGGGTGTCGATAAAACTTATTTTTTATAATAATTAGGGTTCCGTGCTAAATAAATACAAAATCCGCTGGACCGATTTTAACGGAACTTTTACTAGCAGATAGCTGATGCTGTAAGGGGTAACTAAGGCTAGGCTACTTCCTTATTTTAGACTAGCTGATGCCTGCAGTTTCGCCCGCGTGGATGTTGTATATCGCGATAAATTATAAAACCTTCTAAACTCTTAAAATTATACTAAAACCTTCCTCGAGACCCACTCTATCCATAGGTGAAAACAGCATGAAAATCAATGCAGCAGTTTTGAGTTTATCGCGAACAGACAGACACAGACAGACAGACGCGGCGGAGGACAGTGATAATAGTTATTTGATTCTTTAATATTGTAGTACATTTTGTTGCGCTATACCACTAACAGTTTTCGCACCACGCTATGAAAGACATTAAATATCAAATTTGTTTACACCTTGGATTGTATTATTCAAGTTTTATTAGTGATCCCTTATTATTTCTGGAAGTAAATATAGACTAGTGAAGATGTAGCTTTCTAACGATGTTTTTTTTTAATCGGTCTAGTAATCTTTCAAGGAAAATCGGTACAAACAAACAAATCTTTCCTCCTTACAATATTTGTTTAGAAAAAGAATTAGGGTTCAAATAACAAAATCCGATTCATTTAAGGAAGTAATATATTATTATAATCATAATAATTGCACGCGAACGAAGGACGCGGGCACAGTAATTAGTAGCTTAATATATATTGTATTAATAAATATATAGGTACATATACTTCATATATATGAAATATGTAAAGACAATATCAGAACCCAAGTTCTGATATTATCTGAAGCGTTATTGACGAGAAAAGATTCGAACAGATTTATAGAATCACATTTTCTTGTCGTAAGGTTTTAGTATATCAGTAAAACCCGAACAAAACCACTCACATTTTATGGTCACTGCCTTTCTATTTAATGTAAGTAAATGCAGAAGTAATTATTTCTGATTTTTATTACTAGATTCCAATTTATACTGAGAAGTAATATGTCGTGAAACAAAATGTTCTTCTGGCATTTTATTTTGTTTCTTATTATTTTTAATACGGTGAGTAATTTAAAATTAACGATAAAATATACAAATAACAACTGAATCAATAAATTTAATGATTACAATAACAATTATTACGCAGGTATTTGTACAATCGCATCAAACTACAGGTAAGATTACATTCATGAATCTTTCTGTCACATACAATAGGGAGGTATTCAATATTTTTCGATAATCGAACAGACGACTAAAAAAATAAAAAGAATATGATTACAGAATCATATTCTTTTTATTTTTTTAGTCGTCTGTTCGATTATCCAAAAATATTGAAGAATCATACCTATTCTTTTTATTTTTTTAGTCGTCTGTTCGATCATCGAAAAATATTGAATACCTACGTGTTTTTTTGTTTAACAATTTAATAAAAATTGACGAAAATAAAACAAGTCAAAGATCATGAGTGGGGACTTGTGACGTCACACAACTTTTCGTGAAAATGAAAAAATATACCTGTGTCCAATATTTTTTGGAAATCTATCTGACAATCTAATTGATATTTTTTTGTAACTACCCTATAGAGTACCTATTTAAGTTAATTTGTAAAGCGGACTTACATTTAGATTTCAATTTTAGATAGAGCCCATGGCATAATTAAGAAAGATGTCAGAGAAGGCGTCACAGTCGGTGGAGAAATTTTAGATAAAATAGTTGTTTTTAATGAATATGGCAATGATTATGGCAACGATTCCGAAAGTGATGGTGATGCTCCAATTGTTATCGTCCACGATGGTGATGTCAAAAATGGCAACGATGATGAGTCCCCAACTGCCAACGATAGGGATGCCAAAAATGGCAACGGTGATGGTGCCTTAATCTCAATTGAAAACGATGGTGATGCTCAAACTGGCAACTTTAGTGATAACCAAACTGGCAGCGTTTTCCCAGGTAACACATAATCAAGATAACAGTACACATTTAGAACATTTTACAGTTTAAAGATGAATATGGTTTGTATAAGAGCTTTGGGAATAACCAAATGCTGAATAAGGTCAAGACTCTTAAAATTCTTAACGCCAAATTAATTCTGTATTTCAGTCCTTCCCTTCTTTATTATTAACCAAGCACCGTAAGATATACCTACCTACAGCAGACGTTATTTAGTATTACGCATTCCAGGTGGCATAAAACTGAAAAACAGTCCGACGGTTGTTTTTTTATTCACAATGGAAATATAAAGTAAATTTTTCAAAGATAATAAACTAGTTTTTGTTTGTGCAGTTGTGCTGACTTAAATATTGATTTGTTAGTCAATTCACCAAATAAAGTAAGCTCATTTCATTGTTTACATCATTCGATTTAAAATATTTATTTAATGAAGCGACTAGCTAGAATAACAGCAACTTCAGCTTCATGCATAGATACAAGGGAACAAAATTAAACATTTTTATTGTTGCATGTTTTATGGCTGTTGCCATTGCCAACTACTTCGAAAACATTGATTTCAAATCTACCCTCAAATTGTCTTTAACAGCTTTAGTTTAGAAATAAAGTTATTGGTCATATTTTTGTACTAGATACTCTTAACTTTCATAAAACCCGGGTTGCTTATTTTTTTAAAGTGTTTTTTACAATGTCCTCGTCGAGAAATATCCATAAAAACGAGCCCAACTACATACCCAGTTCTCAGCAGCAGTAGCAGCAGCAGCAGTTCCCAGTTTTTGAATGTATATATACTTATACATTCAAAAACTGTAGACTTAATGTATCGGAGTTCGTCAAACGGGTGGATTTTGTATGAACGCTATGTGGAGATGTTGTTGCACTTTCAGTAACTTTGTTATATGAGCATCAAGGTGCACTTCCTCTACAGCCATTTGGGCCGTTTCCCTAAAAATCTTGGTGATCTGAGTGAAAAACAAGGGGAACGGTTCCATCAAGACATTCGGACTATGGAGGAGCGGTACCAAGGTTTCTGGAATGACCACATGATGGCGGACTACTGTTGAAGCATTAAAAACAGCCCTTGCAAACCAAGTCAAGCAAGAATATCTTATAAAAGTTTTTTTTTTGATATGTACATTAATTAATTAATTTCCTCTTAAAACATCTGTCTATTTATAGAGAACGACCAAGACGACGTCAATGAAAATGATGATGGAAGCATAAAAATCGATGGAGGTAAGACAAGTAGTCCATGGAGTTTATCGCCCATTCGTCTCCACAAGATCAACGCTATGGAATGGGCAACTTCAGTGCTTTCACAGTATTCATCTACGTCACAAAACTATTTTTGCAAGGCGTTACTTTTGCTATCTAGGTGGCTACTTATATAATAAAATTCATAAGGTGTTACATATCTTTAACCTCACAAAGAATAAATTTAAAAATAGGCTAACTGACTGGCTATTAAAATTAAACTATAATGATACTGAGAACCTCCTTAAAATAATGACCTAAGCACACAATATCTTACTCACACACACCTACACACGCATACACCCACAGGCATCACACACCACACTCACACACAATCACCCATACTACATTTATCTACTAACATCTTCTTCGCATACTTAACCTAGATTTTAATAATTGTAAATGTAACTATAAAATGTATGTTTGATTACTCACTACATTCTGTCAGCGCGTCTAGTACATAATGTGTAAAATGAAAATGTAAAGGGGTGGGATCCTGGTGTCCTGAAACACAGGCCATGAGCCTAGCTTAGGCACCAGTCTCCCACAATATATAATACCTGAATTGTGTATCTTGTCGAATCTGACCATTGCTAATTTATGTATATTGTGGTGAGAAAATAAAACTTTATTATTACTTTATTAATTATGCCTTGTGGCTGGACTGAAGCTTCATATTTTATGTATTAAACATTTAAAAATTTAGTTTCTGTAGATCGGCCCAAATCAATAATAATTCAATTAAATAAGAAAATCATCTTTATTTGGCATAAAACACACAACAAAAAATTTGACAAAATCCTAAGTACAGTCAACAGCAAAAGTAGATGATCAAAATCAGAAATTCAATACTAATGAACGGAGTTCGCGTCAGAACTGTGTGGCGTCGAAGTGATTCAAAAGTATGTGATTGTTAATTATACCAAACATTTACTACTAGTACAACTGCCATATATTCGTGATCACTTTTGACTCCAAAAGTTATAAACTCAGTTCGCTCCAGAACTATGAAGTAAAAAAAAAGGAAGGTAGATTGATATTTTTATCTTTAACAAAAATATCAATCTACCTTCCGGTTTTAATATATTGTAGCCGACTGGGCAAAAGCAATTATTGAGTTATGATTTTGTATCGCATCAGATACTTTTGAACATTGACATAAATTCACAAACATGCAAAGATATTATATTTATTATTATTTAGTTATTATTATTTATTGAATTATGATTTTGTATCACGTCAGCTACTTTTGAACATTGACATAAATTTACAAACATGCAAAGATAGTTGTATTTATTGAATTATGATTTTGTATCACATCAGCTACTTTTGAACATTGACATAAGTTCACAAATATGCAAAATTAATAATATTTATTGAATTATCGTTTTTTTCTCACTTCTTAGTTCTGGAGCGAATTGAGTTTATTAACTTTTGGAGTCAAAACTGATCACGAATATATGGCAGTTGTACTAGTAGTAAATGTTTGGTATAATTTACAATCACATACTTTTGAATCACTTCGACGCCACACAGTTCTGACGCGAACTCCGTTCATTAGTATTGAATTTCTGATTTTGATCATCTACTTTTGCTGTTGACTGTACATACCACAAAACTAAAATAGGTAACAAAAAAAATCGGTTGTCTGTAAAATCGGTTTACTGACGATAGTTGAACGTGACAACGTCCTAAGAAAATAAAACAAAACAATTGACACGCCGCGCCGTTGCTATGGAACGCCTCAAAGCGAGGTAACGCGGTATGACGTCATCTTTTTTCGTGCGTGCAGCCGGCCATCGAATTATAAGACGTTATCACGTCAAAAAATATTGTGGGACGCACCGCACGGCTGCGTCAAATAGACCAAATCAAAAAAAAAATGTAAATCTATCAATGCATGACATTATAATAAAATCATTATTAATTATGTTGATCACATCTTATAATGGATCTTCCATTACAAGATGCGATCTTGACGGAAAGAGTAATTAATTTCCTCAAAAAACATCTGTATATTTATAGAGAGCCACCAACACGACGTCAAAGAAAATTATGATGGAAGCATAGACATCGATGGAGGTAAGACAAGTAGGCCATGGAATCTCTTGCCCATTCGTCTCCACGAGATCAACGCTATGGAATGGGCAACTTCAGTGCTTTCACAGTTATTAAGCCTTGTGGCTGGACTGAAGCTTCATATTTTTTGTTTTAACCTATTAAAAATTTTAGTTTCAGTAGTTCGGCCCAAACAAATAATAATTCAATTAAAGAAGAAAATCATCTTTATTTGGTATAATTATGCGACAAGGGCACACAACAAAAAAAATATAAAATCCGAAGTACATACCACAAACCTAAAATAACAAAAAAAAATATGTATTTTGTGTCGCACCGCACGGCTGCGCCAAATAGACTAAATCAAAAAATATCGTAAATCTAATAAATCTATCAATGCATGACATTTTAATAACATCTTCATTCATTATGATGATCACATCTTGTAAAGGATCTTCCATTACAAGATGCGTCCTTGAAGAAAAGAGTAATTAATTTCCTCAAAAAAACATCTGTATATTTATAGAGATCGGCCAAGACTACGTCAATGAAAATTATGATGGTGGAATAAGCAAAGAAATCGATGGAGGTAAGACAAGTAGTCCATGAGGTGTCTTGCCCATTCGTCTCCACGAGATCAAAGCTATGGAATGGGCAACTTCAGTGCTTTCACAGTTATAATGCCTTGTGGCTGGACTGAAGCATCATATTTTGTTTTTAACCATTTAAAACTGTCCAATTTGTAATAAATACTTAAACATGTAGTTTCAGAAGACCGGTACAAATCAATCCAATACAAAATGTTCATAATTGATTAGCAATTAAATAAGAAAACCATCTTTACTTGGCATAAATATGCCTCAAGAGCACCCAACAATTTTGTTTACAAAATCCTAAGTAGGTACATAACACAAACCTAAAATACAAAAAAAAATATCGTGTGTCGCACCGCACGGCTGCGTGAAATAGAACAATTCAAAAATTATCGTAAATATAACATCTTCATTAATTATGATGATCACATCTTGTAATGGATCTTCCATTACAAGATGCGATCTTGAAGAAAAGAGTTTTTAATTTCCTCAAAAAAACATCTTTATATTTATAGAGAACGGCCAAGACGACGTCAATGAAAATGATGATGGAAGCATAGACATCGATGGAGGTAAGACAAGTAGTCCATGGAGTTTCTTGCCCATTCGTTTCCACGAGATCAAAGCTATGGAATGGGCAACTTCAGTGCTTTCACAGTTATTATGCCTTGTGGCTGGACTAAAACTTCATATTTTTTGTTCATAACCATTTAAAACTGTTCAATTTGAAATAAATACTTAAAAATGTAGTTTCAGTAGATCGGCCCAAATCAATTCAATACAAAATGTTCTTAATTGATTATTAATTAAAGAAGAAAAGAAAGAAAATCATGTTATTTTGGTATAATAATTATATCACTAGGGCACACAACAAAAAAAGTCATTTCACGTACAGGCGAACAAGCTGATAAGTATACAGCCAGCTAACTTGCATTTTAACATTTGAACTCACATACACAAATACCCAGACCCGAAACAACTATCTGTAGGCTATACAAATATTTGTTTCGTGCGGGGATCGAACCCGCGACACGCAGCGCAGCAGTCCAATTGCTCAGCCATCCTTATTCCATCTTTATTAATTATGTTGATCACATCTTGTAATGGATCTTCCATTACAAGATGCGATCTTGAAGAAAAGAGTTATTAATTTCCTCAAAAAAACATCGGTATATTTATAGAGAACGGCCAAGACGACGTCAATGAAAATGATGATGGAAGCATAGATATCGATGGAGGTAAGACAAGTAGTCCATGGAGTTTCTTGCCCATTCGTCTACACAAGGGCAACGCTATGGAATGGGCAACATCAGTGCTTTCACAGTTATTATGCCTTGTGGCTGGACTGACGTTTATTATTTTTTGTTTTTAACCATTTAAAACTGTTCAATCTATATTTATACAAAAATGTTATGATGGTTGGTGTACGCTTCAAAAACTTAAAAATATCTGCACCGATCGAGCTGAAATTTTAGAATGATATATAATCCGCATCAAGGATTGTTTTTTACAGTATCCACGCGGGCGAAGCCGCGGGCATCAGCTAGTTTGAAATAAATACTTAAAAATGTAGTTTCAGTAGATCGGCCCAAATCAGTTCAATACAAAATGTTCCTAATTGAAAATTAATTAAATAAGAAATGAAACAAAATCATGATTATTTGGCATAATAATTATGCCACTAGAGCACACAAGTTCAAAAAAAATCATTTCACATACAGTCGAACAAGCTGATAAGTATACAGCCAGCTAACTTGCATTTACTTTTAAGATTATACAAATACATTTAGAGACTGATGCCAAACGATACACCGTTTGACATCAGTAGTTTAATGCGAAACGCTTTACAAAACAAAATTGCAATCATCAATATTTTCAAGGTACTAGAATTATAAAAGAAAACTCTACCTGTATACTTATTAGCTTGTTCGACTGTACATAACACAAACCTAAAATAACAGGCTGCGCCAAATAGACCAAATCAAAAAATATCGTAAATCTATCAATGCATGACATAATACCATCTTCATTAATTTATTATGATGATCTTAGTTTCGTTTATTTTCAGCGAAAAGGGCACTGCAGACAGGTAAAAACAAGAAAAAAAAATACGTGATTTATAATATTAATAAAGAAATCACTATCCTCCAGCCGTTGTCCCATTCTATTAAGGGGCGCAACACGTTTTCTTCTTCCATTGTCCCCTGTTAAACGTCACGGCAGACTTACTCCTTTCTCTTACATATTTTTTTCTTACATAATTATCATTTCTCACACAATCCATCCATCTTTTCTTTGGTCTTAGTTTATTTATTGTTCAATATTAATCTATACGGTTCTATTTATTATTTTCGTTAATGATATCCCTCACTGCCTAAGATTTTCGGAATGTTTTATGTATGCAGACGACCTCAAATTCTCACGGATAATCGAATCTGAAAACGATTGTACATTACTTCAGAAGGACGTAGACTCGTTGGTTAAATGGTGTAATGATAATGAAATGAGATTAAACATAAATAAGTGCTACCATGTGAAATACACCCGAAAAAAGAAAGCAACAGCTAGTGTTTATCGCGTAGGTTCTAACGTTATCCAAGAGGTAGATCAAACAAGGGACTTAGGAGTCGTTTTCGACAGCGCCTTGACATTTGTACCTCATGTCGAGGGCGTCATCAAAAAGGCTTCTAGAATGCTAGGTTTTGTCATAAGGAACGTTGCTGGTTTTAAGCGTAATCGGACGAAGATCTTATTGTACAACTGCATCGTTCGTAGTATCTTAGAATACTGCAGTACGATTTGGAGACCTCATTACTCTACGCACATTCTTCGACTGGAGCGAATACAAAAGAGATTCCTCTGGCATCTAGCCTATGCTAGCGGAAATGCTAAAAGGATGCGATCCTATGAATCACGACTATCTTATTTTAAGATGGTCTCACTTGAGAAACGTAGAACAATCATTGACTCTTCCTTCGTTTATAAGCTACTCCGATGCAAAATTGATTGTCCTCTACTACTCTCAAAGTTTCGATTTCGTGCTCCTGCTAGAATCCCTCGTGCTCCTATAACTCCTTTACACCCTCCACTCCGCAGAACTATACTTGGTGCAAACTCTGTCGTTCCTCGTCTTTGCAAATTAATAAATAGCTGCAGTGATTTAGTTGACGTGCATTTCGACTCATACGCCAAGTTTCATAGAACAATTATTTCAATTGTTTAATTTTCATTTAAAATTTTATTTGTTTTTGCTTGCTTTTTATTTTGATTTCGTTTTTTTATTTTAATTTTGATTATAATTTTAATTTGTATAATTTAACTTTGATTTTAATATTGATTATAATTTTAATTTTACTTTTGATTTCGATTTTAATTTTTATTGTAAATTTGATTTATTATTGATTGTGATTTTAATTTGTCTGTTGATTGGATCTTAATTTATTTTGATTTTAATATTAGTAGTGATTTTAATCTTACTTTGAATTTATATTGTAATTTTGATTTAATATTGATTAGGATTTTAATTTGACTTTTGATTGGATTTTAATTAATTTCATTTTAATATTAAGTACTTGTGTTTTTAATTTGACTTTTAAATCCGATTTTATTTTTTTTATTGTAATTTTTATATTGTTTAGATTTTTGATTCGGATTTCAAATTTGCTATTATGTACTGTTTGTGTGGTTTTATTTAAAGATAGTTTTATATCCCATCACATAATGCTTGCTTTTAGTTAAGTACCCTAAATGTTTAATTATATTTCAGTGCTTGTAGCACATCTTAATTGTTTATGGGGCATGCGGTGCTAACCTGTAATTAATTGTTACACTAACCTTAGATATTATATACTTACTTATTTAAAAATGTTATCAGTGTAAACAATTGTTGGTTGGCCAATAAAGGAAAAATAAAAAAATATACTAATAATAAATATACAGAAATATGAAAAGAAATAAAATTATCAATTTTTATTTTTTTTAAAAGGTGATACTTTTACTCCAGTGGAGTTGCTACCGATCGCAAAAAAATTGAGGGCAAAAGGTTTGTGAAAAACATTATACGTGTGTTTTACATTAATAAGTTATATTAATCGAATGTCCTCAACCACTCACCCATTGAGGGATTACGCGACGCGTATAAAATCAGGGGTAGAAGTTAGTCTGCAATAATAATAGTTGAACAAAACACGTTCTTAGAGTGATCCCATTTTATCTCTCGTATTAACTGATCCACCATCTTACCCACCCTTGGGGTGGGTCTTTTACCTTATAACCCGCGCACTTGATGATCTATTTTACTGAGCACTTTTCGTAAATCTTGATTCGTGTTTCTGAATAAGCCTTACAAGTTTGTGATATAATATATACAGGAGAAATTCCTAGTGTGGGGTGGGGCAACGTTTCATTTAAAAAAATATATAAATATTGTCATTTAGAATCTCCATTATAATATTGTTTCCTTAACCTTAACCCTTAAGGGTTCGCAAAGGGAGGGCCCCTTTGCGAACCCTTAAAATTGTTAACATAATTTGATGAAATAAGGGAAATAATAATAATTTCTACTTATTTTGTGTATTTATTTATTTTTCAGTCGTAGAAGGTAAGAATTTTAATCAAGTGAAAAGTTCTTTAATAATACGTATTAACTTTTTTTTTTTGGAACTTTATAATATTTTCATGTCCCTCAAAACCAAAACTCGAACACGTGTCATCTACCAACCCGCACTCTGAGCCCGCGTGGTGGATTATAGCCCATTCCATCTCATAGACAGGAGGCCTGTGTGTCCCAGCAGTGGAACATTTTTAACATAATATATTGCTAATGCTTATGATATACATTTTAACTTTTCTAATGTAGAAGGCAAAGGAATCGTGAGTGGATCGAAAAGTCCTGAAGATTTGGCGGATAAACTGTTTGCATCTTACTGTATGTATTGAAATCTTACTGTACTAGCGGTGTTTTATTTGTGTAATACTCTCTAAAAAAAAGGAATTGATTGATTGAATTGAATTGTTGGTTTTTGCGGTTTTTATAACTTAATTTTAGTTTATTACCAAGCCAAACAGTCGCATATTGTATCTTAATTATTATGTTTTTCCTCATAGAAGTTAATTTAATATTTGTATTCTATTTGAGCGAAATACAGAAGACAATTTTTTTAGGCCCACTGATTTGGAGCGTCTGATATTCATATTACATCAACAAAAAGAAACCAAATTATTACAGTAAATAAACGAATTATTACATTTAAATGTAACCAAAATCGTGAAATTATAATAATTGATATTTTGGCATATACAGTGAAACCCGGTTAAGTGAGACCTCAAAGGGACCTGAAAATTTGTCTTACTTATAGAGGTATTCCACTTACCCAGTGTCTCAGATATCCAAATCTGTCTCATGGGACTTCAGCATGAGTTCCAGTTATAGAGGTTTCTCACTTATCCAGGTCCCAGTTAACCAAGTTTCACTGTAATAAGTTTGGCGAGTCAAATCATGACCCATTAAGGGGCTGACAACACCAAACTGATGTTATTTAAGCAGTTTTTTAAGAAAAACTGTTTGTTCTAGCACATTAAAAAAAATATATGTTATTATTCATCATATTTCAAAGACCGTGGATGGACTCGATACTTAATTGGACGAAATCGGTTCGATAGAAAATAATTGCAAAGATTGGTCTTAAAATCATCGTTAAGCGGTTCTATGTCTTTATTTTTTTTTCGTATGGGTCTGCAATTAAAAACATGAAGTCAACATATTCATACCTAAACCGCTGACGAGTCATATTTCACAAATAATCCATATATTTTTTTTAAATCAATATTTATTCATTATTTTCTTCTAAAATCTGGCCGGCCCAGTAACAGTGATAGTGCGCTCTCGTTTACTCCGATACAAATAGACAGTGTGTGTGACAGTGACAAATCCTCAAGGCCATTTGGTGTTGACAGCGTCTTAAGTGTCTCTAGCAATAATACATAGTACATACTTATATTTTACGTTTCTTTTTTTACAGTTTTAACCACAAGAAGAATCGTAATTTTGACTGGTAAAT
The DNA here is from genome assembly GCA_949316265.1 of Diarsia mendica. Lineage (NCBI taxonomy): Eukaryota > Metazoa > Arthropoda > Insecta > Lepidoptera > Noctuidae > Diarsia > Diarsia mendica. Next base: position 17,315,053 of record OX438902.1, on the reverse strand, counting down.
AAATATTTTTTAGGGTTCCCTACCAAAAGGGTAAAACGGGACCCTATTACTAAGACTCCGCTGTCCGTCTGTCACCACGTTGTATATCATGAACCATGATAGACAGTTGACATTTTTCAGAGATGATGTATTTATGTTGCTAGCGGCAACAGAAATTGAAATTGCAATAATATAGCTTGTGTACAGTCACCTGCAAAATTGCATGGATACTTTTAGTCTATAATACTTGTGAATAGAGTTCAGAACTGTCCATGCATTTTTGAAGGTGACTGTACATTGTACATTGGCGAACTTAGCCCGGAATGGGAACTGGGATTGAGGGATAGCATATTTTCTGATAATATTTCATAGTTCACATGTTGATGGCTACAAAGATAGAGGAAGACCAAAGAAACGATGAAAGGACTCATGGACCCCGTAAAGGATGATATGGCTAGAAAGGTGACTTCTGAGATGACGAGTGACAGAGACGTACCTATGGTAAAAGAAGATATGCTGCGCCAACCCCTAAAAAATTGGGATAAAAGCAGAAGAATGATTATGAATATCTTTATTTTATTTATTTCAGACAATGACCTCTCTGGTTTGGACGCACTTCAAGCCCTGTCTGTCTCGGGAGAAGGTTGTATTGTTTAGAATTTTATAACACATTTGCTCGTAAAGGGCCTCTTATTTCACCAATTTCAATATCGTAATGTATGTCATTACGTACTTGTGCGTAATCGTAAAGTAAAACGCACGAGTTTCTTTCTAATAAGGTAACACAACGGTTTATCATGCTCCGTCTAAAACCAACGGTACTTTTTTAAATCTTAAGAAAAAAAAAGCAAAGAAAGCAAATCAAAAAGTTTTTATGTCAGAAAAGTGGTCAATATTTTATGAATAAAATTAACTTTGACAGATAAAATATAAAAAAATAAACATTTAATTCTTTAATTTAATTCATTTTGACAGTAAATTACATCTGTAACAGAAACAAAAAAATATTAATTTACTTTATTAGTAATACTGGCTGTTTTTGTACCGTTGCCTTTAAAAAAAAAAGCACTGATGCCCGCGCATCGCTAATTTGTGAACAAATAAAAGATTTATTCGTTTAAGAAAGTCCGAGTTTTATTTATTTCCTCGCAAATGTGTTATAAAACGTCGTATGACATACGTGCGCTTTGATAGTTACAGCCTCTGCTCTCTTGTAGCCCTTGCCTACGGCTCGGGCTAGCAATATCGCCTCGGCTGTAATTTTCAACTTACCGCACTTATATCATAATGTACTATTTCATCATTTTTACAAGATGGCCGCCACACTGTCCGCCATCTTTTTTTTCGGACAGAAGTTATATTTACTATTTTAAAACTTATTTGTAGGTATTTATTTTATATATCAGTCATAACAATTTCTCAGTAATTCTATACAGCAGTTGCAGAATAACGCACGACCTATATTAATATTTGAAAGAGGTATTTGTTTGTAAGTTTGTATGTCGCGGATAATCTTGGAAACTACTGAATCTATTCCGAAAATTCTTTCACCAACGGGAAGCTACATTATCCCTGAGTGCTATAAGCTGCGTTCCCTTGGGTTAATTTCTGTGTATAGCGGCAGCAACGCTGTGAGCAAAAGCTACTTATCAAGTTGCTAGTTACTTAGTTTGTTAGCTATTTTATGTTGTGTTGTATGTTTCCCGCCAACAATCTAAAATGCGCTGATATGTTTCATTCCAATTACTGTTATTCATGTCCAAATGAAAAAAAAACAACTTTATGCCCGTGATAAGTAAATTAATTTTATTGGTGGCCCCTAGCACACGGCATATTATTTTAAACTGCAGTACAAACTGAAGTTTATGTATTAAAGTGGTTTTCTAGTCTTATATTTGTTTTCATTTATAGGACAAAATAGCGATAATGGTAAAATGATATTTGGAAAGAGATAAGTAGAACAATAATAATAATAATATTCCACAACTATCACACAACGCCATCTAGTCCCAAGCTAAGCAGAGCTTGTGTTATGGGTACTAGACAACTGATAAACATACTTATATATTTCTAAATACATACATATTATAGATAAATTACACCCAGACACAGAACAAAAATGATCGTGCTCATCACACAAACATTTTTTTTTCTTTTTTTTTTACAATATTTTTAATATTTAAAAATAATTGCAGTTGTCAAAATGAGGTCTCAAGGAGATTCAATAACAGAAAGTCCGCTGCTAACCTACAAATTAAATGGTAATCAGATATTATATTTCTTAGGTGTTTGGTTTCTGAGGAGCAACATAATACCTATTTACCTACGTTATATTTTATGTCAGGACAATGGGTTGGATTGGACAACCAGACTAAAAAATGCCATTATAAAGGTAAGCTAAATTAGTAAGCCAGGAGCTAAAACATTTTGTCATTTTTCCTCATAGTCAAAATTATTGATTCTTTTAAAACAGAAAATTACCTGCCCTTTGCCTACTTGGAAACTTTGTATTTTTTATTTTGTGATCTTTTATATCCACAAAATTTATATGTATTTCTTGCATTTATTTTTTCCTTTAATTATACATTTAATTAGTGGAAAAGTGTTTTCTTGAAGTTTTTCACGCTACATATGATACCTATTAAAAAAAAAACATTCCCCTTCTTTTTGGCTTTGCCGTAGTAGGGTAAAAATCCTAGATTGGACAGGTCGCTACCTAATATTCTAGTTCCTAACTAACTCTTCCTTTCCTGTAATAAAATATTTATTTTTTATGTAGGTAGGTACTTACCTATTTATTCACTAATAAACTTTGTATGGAAAATATTGCTACTGTGGCGTAAAAGTAAATAAACGTATTTAAAGTTAAATAAAAAAATGATCCATATTTTAATTGTGATTTTGATGTAGTTTTTTTATTGATGAACTTAACATCATTTTCTTTTCAAGTGATATATAAAAAAGTCAGTCCTGCTAAGACTGGCTTAAGAAATGAGCGTAAAGGTACGTGTACATATAAATAGTAATATCTGAGTCAAGGCCATTGATATAATAAAACCCTAGATGCACAGTCTCGAACAAAACAAACAGTCGAAGCTGTCGCCAAACACTCACCAATACACGCACTACTACATGTAGTTATCGTCACTATAAACATTTTTTTTTTGTCAAATTCAACCTTACGCAGATTCCTTTTACAATGCAGTTATAAAAAGCAATATTAAAAGTATTTTGTACGACCGTGCAGAGACGCGAGCGACGCGAGACTATTTGAAATGAGTTCATTGTGAACTCATTTTAAGCGGACGGTTTTGAGACGCGGAGTGTGTATCTTGGGTTTTATTATATCAATGGTCAAGGCAATATTTTTTTAATTGATTATTCAGTGATACAATACAGGGTGACACCACGTATACTGTCTCTACAACATATCCCCACCCCATTTAGCCGATTGTAACACAAAGTCAATCTCATGTTAACATCCCTATCCGTCAATTTATCGATCTATCACAGAACGATATATACACTTCTCATCAAATAAAAAAATTAAGTTCAAAAATCTAAAACCCGACTACTAACAAAATCGCGGTCTTAAAAGTAGAAAACAAGAAAATAATTCTTGTCTGCTATTCTTCGTAGTCGCATGCCACTGATACCTGATGCTCCTTCATGGCGTTCTCATTGATACGGAAGTCAGCTGCTAATTGCCATTATCAAGGTGGCATGCGACTACAAGGAATATCCGACAAGAATTATTTTCTTGTTTTCTACTTTTAAGACCGCGTTTTTGTTAGTAGTCGGGTTTTAGATTTTTGAACTTAATTTTTTTATTTGAATTTTGTTTTTGTGTGTACTTAAACTATAATTTAATACATATTTGCAATGTGCTCGCCAAGACCTTTCATTTGATACCAAACTTGCTATGATTATCTCAATTTAATATTTTTTGAGGTAAGTTTTTGACATTTAAATTCCGTCATAAAAAGAATTTATAAAATTTATATAGCCTATGTCACCCGGGCTATTCTTACGAATCTATTGACACCTAATTTATTAAAATCCGTTCAGTACTTTAGGCGCTACGGTGGAACATACATACATACATAGACTGCCAAAATCATTACCCTTCCTTTTGGCTTCGCCGTAGTCGGGTAAAAAATCGAAACACCTCGCAGTTTATGATTTGATAAGGATTATCAGAAAAATGTTTATATTTAGGAATAAATGTAAAATGTCATTTAATAGTGTCGTCCGTCTTCCGTCGTTACCATACAGCATAATTTTACACTCGTCAGAAAACAGTACTTTGCTCCACTGAAGGTATGACCAAGTTAGGTGCTCGCGTGCAAAGTTAAGGCGCGCTCTTCGATGGTCTGCAGTTAATTTCGGCCCATTCGCTGGCTTATGCGGTGCCAATCCGCGTTCCTTCAACCTTCTTCTTATTGTAGAGTCACTTACAGCTACTCTTCGTACAACGCGAAGCTGCTGGCTGCAGTTGAAAAGCGTTAAGGCGTCGATTTCGTAAAGAAGTTGTCACAATAAATCGATCATCTCGCTCAGAAGTGACCCGATTCCTGCCAGATCCTGAACGGCGCGTGAACGAACCAGTCTCCCGATAGCGTTTGTAGACTCTATGAACAGATGATAAGCTTAGATGCAATCTTGCAGCCACAACACGCTGACTAAGTCCAGAATCCAGCAATGCCACCACTTGGGCGGCTTCTGCGGGCGAAGTATCCATATGTTTTAGAAAAAAAAGTTTTTTCTGACGTCCCAAAGTCACAGTAAATGAAATAAGAAACAAAAAGTTTAAAGACTAGCGCTAATTTTTAGTTTTTTAACGAGAAACGTACTCCAACCCTAAATACACATTTGTCTCAAAACAGTGATTAATTTCATTTAAGGACGCATTTACGATTGATAAGTCAAATCATTACTTTTTTAAACAAAAGTATGTTTATTAAATACAATGCTTGCAATGTACCGAAGTAAAAATTTTTCACTTCGGTACATTTATTGAGAAACTGGACATATCTAAAATTATATTTATAGTTAAGAATTGTACCTTGCACATCTACCTACAATAAGTAGCAAAAACATTTTAAAAATACAAAGCATTGTATTTAATAAACATACTTTTGTTTAAAAAAGTAATGATTTGACTTATCAATCGTAAATGCGTCCTTAAGTATAGGATAAACAAATGAAATTCTAATTTCGAATTTTGATTTTTTTCTTCTTACTGTAATGACCAAACTGCCAGCTACACAATAATGTTTTTTTTTTTCATGGAATTAATTCTCTTTGGTAAAAAATTAGGACAAAAACAATAAAAACGAAAGTGTTTCGATTTTTTTGATGAGAAGTGTATATATTAATAAATCATTAATCGGTTCATGATTTCTAGGAGTCACAAAATATGGTAAAAAATCGAAACTGGAAAAATATTTGGGCCCTAATAGACATTTGATTGTAAACCGAAAAGGTCGTAAAAATCATAATTTAAGAAAGCCAGAAAATAATGCAAATAAAGAAGAACAAAAGAAAAAACGAATCAAAATGCCTCATCGCAATGTAAGAAAGGGAGTAAACAAGAAAGGTAAAAAAATATCTGTGTAACTAGACTATATTTAGATAGAAAATGGTTAAGGGACAAAATCACTGATATTTCGTATTTAACTTTTCGCGTGTTTTATTGTGTGATCATGTTTGCGAAGCTAACATGTTTAGTATTTATTTTGAGATTTTTTTTTTTTTTTTTGAGATCGCACAAAATATAAAGGTATGGAAGGAGAAAGGGGTGTCCTTTGGCCAGCAATGGGACACCATGTAGGCTAGTAAAAAAACCAAAAACCTCAACAAAGCAAGACTAGGCTCCGTAAGTACATACAAGCACAATATTATTTTATATTCATGGCCACACATTTTCACTTTTTGGCAAATTGGCAACTGACAGTTATCACTTTTTATACAGTAGCTGGACACAAGAAAATAAAAGCACAGCGTAAACCAGGTAAGAAGAATAACAGTGAGTATCTAACGGAACATTAAAATAGCTAAAGATGAAAACGTTCCCTAAAACTAACGCTACTATTATTCTTGCTCAGGGTTCAAGCCTAACAGTGAGTATCTGACGGAACATTAAAATAGCTAAAGATGAAAACGTTCCCTAAAACTAACGCTACTATTATTCTTGCTCAGGGTTCAAGCCTAACAGTGAGTATCTGACGGAACATTAAAATAGCTAAAGATGAAAACGTTCCCTAAAACTAACGCTACTATTATTCCTGCTCAGGATTCAAGCCTAACAGTGAGTATCTGAAGGAACATTAAAATAGCTAAAGATGAAAACGTTCCCTAAAACTAACGCTACTATTATTCTTGCTCAGAGTTCAAACCTAACAGTGAGTATCTGACGGAACATTAAAATAGCTAAAGATGAAAACGTTCCCTAAAACTAACGCTACTATTATTCCTGCTCAGGATTCAAGAATCTAAGGAATAAACATATCAGTAAGTTCTTTATTAATTTTCTAACAAATTAAATTGCTCGTTCTATCGGGAACTCAAAATAAATACTAAACATGGTAAATATCCCGTATTCACTGTTAAGGCGTGGATATACGTGAATTGGCCTTTCTTAGGATACATTAGAACCTTATTTTTCTGCAACCTTCACCGGATTTTTTTTACAAAAAAATTAAAATATCTCCACAATCTAGAGCACGGCGAAAAGTTGTTGTACGTGATTTTATGTTAGGGCATTAATCTTCATGTACTTGATTATTCCCGATCCAGACATGCCATTATCCACTACAAAGAGGCCGAACTGCAAGTGGCGGTATATCTGCAAGATTCCAGAGGTGCTGGATACGTGCCGGCTACACACTTCGTGTGTCGGTGACAACAGTAACAAGGCTATAATAGACAGTGAGTTCTAATAATAAGCTTTTTATTAAAGTATGATCTAAAACGAACAAAACCTCAATGCTTTTTATCGAACCATAATCTAGAACAAAGTTGACTAAAACCTCAATGCTTTGTATTGAACGAACTATGATCTAGAACAAAGTTGATTAAAACCTCAATGCTTTTTAATATTGAACTATGATCTAGAACAAAGTTGATTCAAACCTCAATGCTTTTTAATATTGAACTATGATCTAGAACAAAATTGATTAAAACCTCAATGCTTTTTATTGAACTATGATCTAGAACAAAATTGATTAAAACCTCAATGCTTTTTATTGAACTATGATCTAGAACAAAGTTGATTAAAACCTCGATGCTTTTTATTGAACTATGATCTAGAACAAAGTTGATTAAAACCTCAATGCTTTTTAATATTGAACTATGATCTAGAACAAAATTGATTAAAACCTCAATGCTTTTTATTGAACTATGATCTAGAACAAAATTGATTAAAACCTCAATGCGTTTTATTGAACTATGATCTAGAACAAAGTTGATTAAAACCTCAATGCTTTTTATTGAACTATGATCTAGAACAAAGTTGATTAAAACCTCAATGCTTTTTAATATTGAACTATGATCTAGAACAAAATTGATTATAACCTCAATGCTTTTTAAAATTAAGATTTCTAGAACAATTATCGAGCCTGTGTGTGTCTATCATAAAAATGTAGTGTCACCAGAGGTGTGGCCCTACACTGGTTAGAAACTCAGTTGCAAGATATAATGATTGATTGACATATTATAATTTGTACAGATCATTATGTTGACGCCGAAGAAAAGCCAGAAAATGAAGCGAACGAGCTAGTAATCCACTTCCGAAAAACGTGTAAGTTTTTATTAGAAACTTGTCATCAGTGAATGGAATTGAACTTTTATAACTCACTAGCGGACGTCCCGCAGTTTCACCCGTGTAGTTCCCGTTCCCGTGGGAATACAGGGATAAAAAGCTAGCCTATGTTACTCAGGGTGAATGTAGCTTTCTAATGGTGAAAGAATTTTTGAAATTGGCGCTGTAGTTTTTGAGTTTATTCATTACAAACATACACACAAAAATACAAATCTTTCCTCTTTTTAATATTAGTGTAGATCATATCTTGGTAACCTGACATTTTGTCTCATACAAAACTTGTTTGTTTACGATGCAAGCTTTCGATTAATATGGGCTGTATGAATTCCCGGTATTTTAGAAATATAATGGCTTAAGTTAGGATGACCAGACTTCATACAAAAATCTTCCAACCCCTTTGGGAAGAAGCAATGTCTTACAGCACATGTAAATGAAAAATCTGAAAAAATAAAAATAAAATATTCACAAGTTTGTACGGAACTCTCGGTGCTGTCTCAACTTTTTGCGACGACAAGACGTAGGTGTATGATTCATAACTTCATGTCACTAATAAATATTATTTTTTAACAGTCGGTCTTACCCTCTTGGATGAAGAAGTCGAAAAAATCAGTGAGTAATTCCTTTTTTTTTAACATTATCATGGTATTTTTTTTTTTATATTATATATTTAATTGCGGTTTATTATTTTTCCCCAGTTGAAAAACATGTATTATTAATAAGACCGCAAAACATGAGTAAGACACAAACGCTTTATTTATTACTATTACTTTAGCGCAGAGGAGGGGATATGGTCACAATTGATATGGTTGCGCTTGCGCACGTTATACAGTCGCGTCCTAAAGTATTAGGCTATCGTGATTGGTATATTTTAAGTGTTATTAACATATTGTGGAATTCTAATAAGTAGATAATTATCAATGTCACTAGCTACTACAGAGTACTGTACTGTTTAGGTAAAACGTAAGTAGTTACAGACTTTATCTTTGTCTCTGTACAGAAAACCACTACGTTTTACCTAAACATAGTCGAGAATGATCGAAATTTATGTCTTTTTTTGGGTGAACAATTAAATAAAACGTTGCCGTTTCGTTTAGGAATAAATTGAAATTAGGAGTATTTATATTGGGGTGTACCTGTGTTTTAGAATTAAAGCAATTTGGTATGTTTATTTGTTCATTGGTGTCGATAAATAGACAAAAAAAACTTTCATTACTGGATGACTTTTTCTTTCTTTTGTTTTCGGTAACCAATATTTTTTCACAAATAACTGCACAAGAAAACGACAATCATGAGTGTAGTGACTTAAAATAAAAATAAATTCATTCGTAACTTATCTCATTTTTGAATTTGTTGTCTTCATCTACATAATTATTAGTGAGACTTACCCTGCTTTGTACATACTGTGTTTTTATCATAAATGTATTCCGCTCTGAGTAGATTTTGGTGAAAATAATTGTTTAGGTACTACTTAGTTGCTTTATATAGTGTATAGTTATATACAATGGTTTCTTGTCTGTGTTCAAATCATTTTGATGCTGACTGTACATAAATCTAATAAACAATTTCAGATCCAGATAAAAAGATAGAAACCCTCGAAGAATATTTCAATAACATTATCATGTCTCAACAGCTACGTGAGTTTTATATGCCATACATAACATAACACACGCCTATAATCCCTGAAGAGGTTTACGCAGGGCTGTACTGTACATACATAATAGTACACCCACATTTCACCAGTTATGTTAAGAACATGTTATATAAGTCCAATGTAATAAGGGCCGAGCCTATTGCCTGAAGATTAGGACTAGGAGACTGAATTCGGGCCCAGTTGGCGGCCCGAATCCAGTCTCCGCGGCTGCTACTGAATTTCTTGATGGAAAACAAAATAACACTTTGCCCACCCGGGAATCAGAACCAGGACCTCAGCAACAGCTCAGCAGTCGCTAGCGACCACTAGACCAACGAGGGAGGTTTATATTTAAATTATATTAATTACCTTAATTATATAAACCCTGGTTTGAGGTGGCTCAGGAAAAGAGCACTTAGAAGGAATTGGGGGAGCCTGCCCTTTGCCCAGCAGTGGGACAGCTCAGGTGAACAAAAAAAAAGCCCCGCTTCCTCCATTAATAAGTCCAAATTTGTAGAGGATTTTTTTATAAACTGACAAGTCTCACACTTACATGATTAATTACAGCAACTAGTCCATCAGTACCAGACGATGTAACAGACTCAGACGAGAAACCAGACCCAGATGAGGTAGAGTACCAAATATTAACTAAACTCAATAATAATATTAATCAAACTAGGCAAAGAGGAATTATGATTTCAAAAGCTTTATGTTTTCCTAATTCAAACAGGCATATTTCACAAAAAGCATTATAATATCTGTTATTAATTTAGTAAAGAACCAGTATTATTTTCAGATGTTTCCTGACTAAAAAAGATATGATGTTGTTTAGTTCGTTAGTTAGATTATCGAAAAACATTGGATACGTTTTTTTATTTTTATTTATATTAATAACTAGCTGATGCCCGCGGCTTCACTCGCGTGGATGTCGTTCAAATTATATACTAAAACCTTCCTCTTGAATCACTCTATCTATTAAAAAAAACCGCATCAAAATCCGTTGCGTAGTTTTAAAGATTTAAGCATACAGACAAACAAACAGACAAAAAAGCGACTTTGTTTTATACTATGTAAGGATAAATGGCGTAGATAAAACGCGTCGAAGATCATAAGTGGGGGCTTGTGAAGTTGTGACGTCAATTTTAGGTAAAAAATGTACTGAAATATGACGTCACACGATTTTTCGAAAATATGTACTTAGGTATCGTTTTCAATTTTGTTTTTACGTGAAAATAGAAAAATAATATGTGTCCAATATTTTGTTGGAAATCTATCTGGCGCACTAATTAGATTTTTTGTAGTCTACCCTAGTTCCTCCCATAAATTAAAATTATGTAATTATTATTTTATTTACCTGCAAATACGAAGGAAACGGAGGATCTAATAATTGGGGCAGGCGGCAATGTGTTCCTTAACGACCCTAACAACGAGGTAATATTCAAATGATTCGAAATTATAAAAAAAAAATTGTTTGTAATCTATTTCCATTCAAACAATCTGAATTATAATTAAAAAGGAGGAGCAATTGAGGCAACAAAAATTGAACCATCAGGCAAAGTTCACCAAGGTAATGAATTAATGATACTACCTACGTAAAAAAAAAACATTACTTTTTTTTTATTTTTATTTGTGAATGTTACTAGTTATAAAAGATGTAAGGTATATTAACTAATGTTCACCAATCACTAACCAATCCGATGGCCGATTAGGGCCAAAACACACATGGTACTTTTACCATTTTGGCGACTTGGCGTAGAGTTCCGCGTTTTAGAGATTCTATCGATGCTGCATCGCGATTTCAAGACTTCTAGCGGTATCGGGAATCGTGCGTTTTTTGGTTTTAGAGAAGGTTTTGGCGCATGCTGGGTGTTTATTGTTTGTGTAGTCGTGTTCGGCAGACGCCAACACACGATATTTATACTGTGCCAACACGATGCGACCGGCATCCGAATGTGTGCGGAGTGTAGCGTTCAGCCGCTGTATCGAGCTTCCGAATAGCGATTCAATCGCCGCGTTTTGCGTTTTCAAGTATACTGTCTGCTAAGTTTAGTCGCTGCATACAATATAGCTTCTAAAAAGCGGTTAAATCGCCAATCGCCGATGTTAAAAGTAGCGTGTGTACTGTGTGCCCTTAGCTTTGGCCAGAAAACCCCTTTTTTGTGTAGGTACTTACATTACTTAGCAACAATGAATAATATAGAAGTCAACAATGAAGTAAATACTTAGTATTTTAAAACATAAATTAAGGGTCTCATTGATTTAATTTAACGTGTTCTAATACTTAAGTTTTTCTTTATTATTATTAGCCAATGACACCTTCACGAAAAACAGCGGTAAGTTACGTTTTTAATAATTTTGGCACTGGGGAATTTTCAAAAAAATATACCTAATATTACATACTTAGGTAAGTCTGTAAACATACATTTTCCTACATTTAAAATAAGTACCTAAATGCTATATAATTATATATCCTCTTTAAAAAAATAGAACATTTTCGATCAGTCAATTAAATTATTATTATTTATTATTTTTCAGAGCACCCATCAATTAAATCTAAAGAAGACGATACATAAATAATTAGCATAGTATCCTCAGAGAAAAAGAAAAAAGAAGACAACACAATATCCATGCACTTCCAGAAACAACTTTATTTATGGCAGAAACTACTGTATTTATACCTTACAAGATAAAAATAAAAATGTGTTATGTTAAACTTCTTTTCCCGTATTTTTCCAAGTTATGTGAAAACATACAACATTCCAGGCGTTTCGTCGTCGTGGAATATAGAAACTCTCGTTTATACATACAAGAAACTTTGAAAATATGATATTCCTTTTTAGGGTTCAAATTCAAATTCAAATAGTTTATTGCAATCCATAATGTTTACAGGTGGTATAAAATAATTTTAGACACAATTATGGACCCTGTCGGGCACAGCAATTTTTTAAATAAAATAATTAGAGAGAGGAAGAGCGCTTTGCTTCTTTTAATATTAAAGTTGGTATTATTTCTATACTTACTTAATTTATCTTATATCTAATAATCTATATATATATATTCATATTTATTTACTTATTCTATTAATATTATAGCAGTCTATCTATTCTTTAATTATTTAGTTAGTTATATTTATTAAATTACTTATTTGTTTACCTATTTGGTTTCAAAAATTTTGTTTAATTTTATTATTACCTAGTTAAAACGTTATAATTACATTATAATTATGTATTGTTATCCGATTTATCTGTTAAATATTCGTGTATTGTATAGTAGCTTTTATTAATTAAGTATTGCTTTAATTTATTTACAAATATATTGGTTTTCTTTTGTTGCTTTATGTTTTCTGGTAATTTATTATATATTTTTATGGACATGGAATACGGACTAGATTGGTGTAGTTTAAGACGGGAAGGTGGCAAATTCAGTCTATTTTTATGTCGCAACGAATAATTAGTTTGTACGTCTCCCCGTGTGCTGTAAGAATCCGGATATTTGCGGACTAGTTTACATAATTCCAATACATATATACTAACTAACGTGAGAATCTTGTGTTTCTGGAAGTAAGGTTTGCAACTGTCTGTTGATTCTATATTTGTAATTATTCTTATTAACTTTTTTTGGAGGGTAAATAGTGAGGGGGCGTCTGTGCTGTTTCCCCATAAGATTATGCCATAGTTTAACCAAGCGTGGGCATACGCGTAGTATGTGGTTAAAGCGGTTTGTAGGTTTGTTGTCTTTTTTATTTCGCGGAGGGCATATGAAAACTTTGAGATTTTTGATTTAACTGTCTGTATGTGTGTTTTCCAGTTTATGTTTGTGTCTATAGTTAAACCTAGGAGAGTGAAATTACTAACTGTTTCTATTTTTAACCGACTTCTAAAAAAGAAGGAGGTTCTCAATTCGGATGTTTGTTATTTTTTTTTTTTTTTTTTTTTTTTTAATGTTTGTTCGGGCATAACTCCGTCACTTGCTAACCGATTTGAAAAATTCTTTCTTTGTTGGAAAGGGTATACTTCCAAAATGGTCCCATAATTTTTTTTTCAAAATCGGACAAGCGGTTTTTGAAAAACCAACAAAATTCAAAAAAAACTACATTTGTCCACATTGACCCATGAACATGTGAACCACTAAAAAGTGAAAAATAAAAACTTTTTAACAAAAAATAAAACCGACTTCAAAAAAAAAACACAAAAAAAGTGAAAAATAAACTTTAGAAGAAAAACCAGTCTCTGAAGTCGGTGGCAAAAAAATGAAATCAAACAAACAGAAGTCACCGACTTCAGAGACTGGTTTTTCTTCTAAAGTTTATTTTTCACTTTTTTTGTGTTTTTTTTTTTGAAGTCGGTTTTATTTTTTGTTAAAAAGTTTTTTTTGTTGGTTAAAAGTAAAATTTACATTTATTTGGTTTTTCTGCCAGGGGTGAAATGTTATTATTTTAGTTTTAGTAAAATTTATTTCAAGATTATGGTCATGCATCCAGTTTATAGTTTTCTCGAGAATAGTTGTAAGTTTTTCATGTAAATTAGCATTTGTTTGGCATGAGGTAAGGATTGAGATATCATCCGCAAAAAGAACACAAGGGCCGTCTATGGTTTTGGGGAGGTCGTTTATTAAATATATATTAGGAAAAGGAGGCAACCTATTACACTTCCCTGGGGGATTGAAGCGTGTACTGTTTTTACATCAGATCTAATTAGCTGTACTTCTTTTGATTTTTTATTATAATATTCTATCTCGACTAATTGCTTTCTATCCTCTAAAAATGATGCGAACCAGCCATGGGCTTTCCCGCGTATTCCTATTCCATTTAGCTTATTTAATAGTATTTTAAATTGAACTTTGTCATAGGCCTTTGTCATATCGAGCAATATCCCTATTGCATAATGTTTATTATTTACAATATTTAATGCTTCTTGGATGTATTTATAAACAGCTAGCGTGGTAGATCTATTTTTTCGAAAACCATTTTGGCAGTCATCGAAAATCTTATATTTTTCACAAAAGGAATATACACGATCACACATTGCGCGTTCGAAGACTTTGGATGCTGTTGGAAGAAGGGAAATTGGTCTATAATTACTTGGGTCTGTTTTTGCGTTCTTTTTATGAATGGGTTTTATTAAAGCTTTTTTTAATTGATGAGGGAAAGTGCCTTCTTCGAAGGATTGGTTTATTAATTTAAAGAAAGGTAGGGTTAGTTCGTCAGCGCACTGTCTGAATAGAGTAGGAGGGAGTTCGTCTATGCCGTGACTATTTTTATTTTTAAGGTTTTTCAATATCTGGTTTACTTCATATCCGTCAACAGGGGTAAGAAACATGGTGTTTTCAGTGGGGTTCATCACTGATGTTTTTGTCTGTGTACTGCCAGATGTTTGGGTGGTACTCTCCCCAATTGACGCAAAAAAGGTATTAAAAACATTAGCTACTTGTTTTGGTTCACTAATTAGGTTTGTTGTTTGTAATGTTATATTGTCTTTTTCTTTTTTTGTTTTTTTATTTGTCCGTTCTTTAACAATGTTCCACATGGTTTTGACTTTATTTGATGATTTATTCATTTTACTTATGTAATGTAATTTTTTTGCCGTTGTTACTGATTTTTTTAGGATTTTTTCATATTTTTTATAGTAGGTCGTAAATATTGAATTATTCATTTTTGAAGAAAGAACTTTTAGTAGCCTTTTGTTTTTACAAGATTGTTTAATACCCACGGTTTCCGTACCCAAAGGGTAAAACGAGACCCTATGACTACGACTCCGCTGTGCGTCCATCTGTCACCGGGCTGTATCTCATGAACCGTAATTTTTTTGCCGTTTTTATAGAAAATGGTACGGATTGGTACGGAACCCTTCGTGGGCGAGTCCGACTCGCACTTGGCCAATTTTTTTGAACTGTCATGTAAAAAAAAACGAAATATACCCATTTTAGTTCTAGTAGGTAGGTACACTAAAACTATAAAAGGGTAAAATAGGTAATCAAAAAAGATAGGTAGGTATGCATCAATGAATGAAGGTATCAAATTTATCGTAGCACTTACAGGGCAAAATAAAGGCGCGACATGAATTTTAAAGTTATCAGTATCACACAGGTTTGATTGACCATCAATGACTGGCCTGTTGGTCTAGTGGTTAGTGACCCTAACTGCTATGCCGGAGGTCGTGGGTTCGATTCCCACCCAGGACAAATGTTTGTGTGATGAGCACGATCATTTGTTCTGTGTCTGGGTGTAATTTATCTATAATATGTATGTATTTAGAAATATATAAGTAGGTATGTTTATCAGTTGTCTAGTACCCATAACACAAGCTCTGCTTAGCTTGGGACTAGATGGCGTTGTGTGATAGTTGTGGAATATTATTATTATTAATGACCTTCTTTAGCCATAGAGTACCTAAAGAGTAGTATGTTACAAAAAATATTACAATTCATGTCAGGCATAAAAATCACAAGGTTTTCCTACTATAATTTAGAACCTTGAAAAAGTATACTCATGATGCATCTATAGTGTCTATCACATAAACAGTGTATATCACAAACTCACAAATGTTTCAAATGTATGCAATGTATTATAATAATATCAGGTTTTGATAAGGTGAACATTACTGCCAAAGACCAAACAATAATTTTATAGATTAATTTTGTTTAGACTTCACTCTACTACAGCACTATAATAAGTCACAAACATCCATTACTACATTGTTCTAATATATGATTCTTAGAAAAATGTTGGATTTCCATGACCATGCTATGAACTCATTGCATTGAACTTTGTCTACATCTCTAGTTTCTTCAAAACGATTGGTCTCAAGGACCAATGCTTTTTATTAACCTTTTGACCACCACAGTCAAGTATAGACGCAAGCCAAAAGTCTGTCTTGTCTTTACTCTATACGTGACTGGTGCTCAAAAGGTTAAGGAGTTTGTTTTTTTGGAGGAGCAAAGCACTGAACAAACAGTTGTGGAAGGAGAGTCGAGACCATTGCCCTGCATTCGTGCAGTGGGTGAGTAGGAGTATAGTACAATACGGGCTTACAAAAAGCTTTACTGTATTAATCTGTATTGTACTATACATTCACAGTTCATAACTAAACTTTATACTGTCACTGGACACATCACAAGGGCTGGTTCGAGGCGGCAAAAGAATAGACCACATGGAAGGAATTGGAGGAAGCCGTTGCCCAGTAGTGGGACAGTAAAGGCTACTAAAAGTAGCTTTGTAGCATCAGTTTCCTGTACTTGTCATAAGATGTTTGAGGTTGATGCAAGTAAGAACAGTAAAATTTTCAACAAAAAAAATTGTATTATGCCTGCATAACTCTTTTCACTTTTGTTGCCTGCACTAAAGTTAAAAATTAAAAAGAAATACGTACATAATTTATCCATCCTCAAGTTAGTTCTCGCCAGTTCTTCCTGCAGATAGTTCCGGTCAAACCGCTCAGCATCTAGAGCAGCCTGCAGCCTCCGCACTTCTCCATGCAAGGAGCGCAGTGCTGGGGGCGTCTCTGCTACTATCACATGTCCAGATGCCATGTCTATACCACATGCCTCTGTAATAAAAGAAATTGACAAGGGTTTATTTAAAACTAGTGTTTGCCTGCAGTTAGACTTGAATTGAGAACATAAATTATATTGAGGGCATATTATGAAAACAGCTTATTTAAAAAAAGTATCATTAATGTCCAGACCAGATCATGAATGATGGCAAATTTCATCAAAATCCATTCAACTAATAAAGTGACACACTTTATTAGTTAAATGGATTTTGATGAAATTTCAATCAAAGATACACACATTAAATTGACAACAGGATTTACTTTTTTTAGATAACTGGTAAACTAATAACAAAAATAAATAATTTCCTCAATAAATAATGGACTGGCTAAACTTATTAGTGAACTTCCTTTGTTGTCTTTGTAAAAGGGCATGTGGCCCACCCCTTCATGACAGTAACAGCTGCCCCTTTCAAACAGACAGCTGTTTGCACATTAACATAAAAAAATTGCTAACACTTTTTTTAATCACCCTAACAGTTTAATAATAATACTGAACTTTAGGTGACCCCTGGGAAGATGTATGATGAACCTGCTGGGTAGGCCTTGCAAATACAATAAGATTAATAAATTAAGGTTACCTGTAATAGCTGCTTGGACATCTCTGTGTGTGATAGGAGAGCACTCCAGCAGGCTCTTACTGAACTTCAGTATGGTCTCCTGGTCTTCACCACTCAGCTTGCTGCACATCGCGTTCTTTATATCCACATCCTTGGAGTTCACGCACACAAAGAACAGCAGTAAAGACGCCACAAGGTATATCTGCTCCTCACTCGACACCTCAACTGTTTCATTTTCAAATTTAAACTCTGGATACTTCTCCAAAACGAACTCTTCGACAGTCCGAGCTTCTAGTTTTGACGACTTGGATTCGTCCAAGTTCAAGTTCTCATGTAAATGAGTTATTAAGTTTAGAAGAGATTCTATGTTAACGGAACGCTCATCATGGTTACTTTCATTGAAATAACAGTTTATCTAAAAGAAAACAAACGTAGAATGTAAATTAACGACAAAATAATCATCGACGACATTTAAAAACATCTGCTACTTACCCAGTTTCTAATAATATCTTTCCATTTTTGTAACATGGTATAATAACAACACAAACTATTCTTCTTTTAACACTTTTTTAGTTTCTAGGGCCCAGTTAGAAATCACATGTGGTGTCAACGAAAACACTAATAAACAAACAATTTCGTTACTGTCGTTTCATTCAATGAAATTATTTGTTGTTATTTAGCCGTTGGCCCGTTGCAGTTTGAAATGTTTGAATGAATTCTTTTCACAGATGTCAACGGTTTGGAAATGTCAAAGTAGTATTATTATCTATGGGTCAGCAGACCGAGAGTGAGATAGAGAAACGTAGGTATATTTTTACTCTTGATGCGTGGTTTACACTCTCGCCTCGTGGCTCGTCTCGCACCTCGCCTCGCAGCTCGTCACTCGCGCGAGAGTGTAAATGGGCTACAGGTGTGTCTGTTCACACTCTCGCGGAGTCTCGCGAACTAACTAACTTCTTTCTCTCTCTAACCCACTGAAGTAACAGCGCGAGTGTAAACACGACGCTCGCGGCGGGCGCGAGTGAGCGCGAGGCCCTTTGACTCGTGCCTAAAAAGCCGCCCCGACGCGAGCGCTGCGAGTGACGAGACGAGTTGCGAGGCGAGTCACAAACACACCGTTCACACACTCGCGCGAGAGTGTAAACCACGCATGAAACTTTTGTTCGGAGTGTGGCCTCCTTATCTAAATAAACCTTCATGAGTAAAACGTACACGCATATTTTTGTGGACAGTTGGCTTAAAGGACTTTGTATCCAAGCCAAAATCATTTATAAAAAAAAAAAAAGGCCGCGTTCCATAATACAAAATAATCGCTCACAGCCATGGACTTATTATACAAACAGGACTGAGGACTAGGAAAATCGCGTCATTGAAAAGTGAACCTTATAGAGTTAAGTTTTGGGTTTATTTTATATACATTGTCGTAGCCGAGGCAAAACGTGCCGAGAGAGATAGCCGGTACCGAGGCCGTTTGTCCCTTTTTCTCAATTGCCAGGAGACAAAAATGTTAAGATTGGTGAAAAAAGAAAAAATAAATAAGTGAGTTTCCTTGCCTTGTAACCAAGAATGAGTATTAATAAAGTAATTATTTTCTTAATTGCTACCTTCGCGACTTAGATGTAAGCTATTTGATCGGTGGGACAATAAAAACCTTCTTTATAATGATGGCTTTAGAAGTTTCGTAAAAACTACTATGGTAACCCTGTTACGTGTCATGGCGACTTTTCTTGTTGACGTTGAATATTGTTTTGTGAAGACGAGCAGTGTACTACGTTATTTTAGCATTTATTTTGCCAAAATGGTCAAAAAGTGTTGCGTAAAATCGTGCAAAAGTGAATCCTATGGTGGATGTGGCATATCGTTTCACAGGTAAGCAATATTAAAGATTTTGTTTACTCACATGACTAGAGTGACCATGCTGCAGACGTTTTGTTAACTTAAGACCACAATTAATAGCTTTGTTTATTTGTGATTATATTTTGTACCATGTATTGTATGATTAAAAGAGCATTATTTTTTTGTTTCTATTAGTTTTCCGAAGATTGATGAAATGACTCAAAAATGGTTGGATGCAATTCCCATGTCACAAAAAATTACAAAAAACTCAGTGGTGTGCAGCCTTCACTTTAGTCCGGCAGACTTTTATATAAGAAACTCACGAAATTTGTTAAAAGCGAATGCAGTACCATCCATTTTTCCAGTGGTAAGCATGTTACATTTATCACTTTTTATTATAATAACTTTTTACCTTAAACTTACTATTTAGTCTATGGTGATCTGTTGTCCAACTCGGGGTATTTTCATAAATATCTGTGCTTACCAAACATGAGCGTTGATAAGACAAACTTTGTTAGGTAATGTAGGTACTACCACAACAATCAGCCGTAATGATTGTGTATTTATGGACACTTATTGTGTATAATAGATACATTAGTGATTGATCTAATTTATAACATTTGTGTGTGAGTATTTTTGTATATATTTAATGTAATAATGTTGTTTTTCTTTTCTTTTGCAGACGAAGAATAAACAAGTTACCGTACTTAGTGATGTGAAACTTCCATATCAACACATTTTTAATCCTAATCCTTCAACTTCTCAAGAGTGTAGTATGGAAAAATCTTCACCGAGCCCTTCTACAAGTTCTTTGGACCCACCACCAGCAAAAAAAATCTGTTCAAGCAATAAGGATGTAGCTGTCCAAACAGAAATGTACAGGCATAGCAGCCCCGCAGAAGATGATTTAAAGCGTAAAGTGAAAATACTGTCTCTAAGGCTAAACAGACGCGAATCTAAATTAAAAAATTTAAAGTCAATCTTGACAATTTTAAAAAAACGTAAGCATAATAATTATGATGAAGTGGAACATATGATGAAAAATAATTTTGTCAACATACATAACCATTTAAATACCGATAAAAGTAATAGAGGTGTACGATATTCGGAGGACGTAAAACAGTTCGCTTTATCATTATATTACTATTCGTCCAAAGCATATTTGTTTTTGAGAAACCATATATCTTTGCCACATCCTGCTACCTTGCGAAAAATATTAGCTACTCATGACTGTTCTGTAGGATTTATGACCGAAGTGTTTGCATATTTAAAATTATCAGTAGTTAAACATGATTTACAGGATGTTGCTCTAATATTTGATGCCATGTCAATAAAATCAGAAGAAGTATATGACAAAAATAATGATAAAAAATGGGGTTATGTAGATTTTGCAGGTATTGTCCCATACGATTCAGAACGTTTAGCCACTGAAGTTCTTGTATTTCAAATTGTGTCCTTCAAACGAAAATTTAAATGCCCTATTGCGTACTTTCTCATAGACAAATTGTCAGCTGCCATACAAGCACAATTAATAATAACAGCAATACGTATGTTATTTGATGTTGGCATCAATGTTCGAAGTTTAACCTGTGATGGAACTGCGGTTAACTTGGTATTGTCCCATACGATTCAGAACGTTTAGCCACTGAAGTTCTTGTATTTCAAATTGTGTCCTTCAAACGAAAATTTAAATGCCCTATTGCGTACTTTCTCATAGACAAATTGTCAGCTGCCATACAAGCACAATTAATAATAACAGCAATACGTATGTTATTTGATGTTGGCATCAATGTTCGAAGTTTAACCTGTGATGGAACTGCGGTTAACTTTTCTACATACGAAAAGTTGGGATGTACATTTATTTTACCAAATATGGTTACGAATTTTAAACATCCAATGACAGATACTAAAGTACATTGCATTTTTGACCCACCTCACATGCTAAAATTATGTAGAAATGTTTTTGCTGAAACTAATTTGAGTTCTAGAAGTGGAAATATAGAATTTGATTTTGTTAAAGAATTACATTTATTGCAAGAAGAAGAGGGGTTACGACTGGTAAATAAATTAAATGCGTGTCATGTTAATTTCTTTGGCAAAAAAATGAATGTTAAATTAGCAGCCCAAACATTAAGTTCGTCAGTAGCTGATGCCATTGATTTCTTAAGGGCTAGTGGTAACGAAAAATTCCAAAATAGCCAGGCAACAACTGAATTCATTAGAATGATAGATAGAGTTTTCGATGTACTAAATGCCAAATCACCGTTAGGTGTTGGTTACAAGTCCCCATTACGGCTTAGTAACAAAGTTTTTTGGATGGGCATTTTAACAGAAACTCGAGAATATTTGGTAACACTTAACGTAGACAAACAAAACATTATTTCACATAGGAGAAAAATGGCAGCTTTAGGTTTAATTGTTGATACATATAGTGTTCAAAATTTAGCAGTCGACCTACTGAAACCAGTTGGGAATTTGGATTATTTCTTGCCATACAAATTTTCACAAGACCAATTAGAAATGTTTTTTTCATGTGTTCGTGCGCAAGGTGGCGGAAACAATAATCCTAACGCTTTACAATTTAGGTACACTATGCGTAAGCTTCTTTACCGTAACAGCGTTAGGCCAAGCATGAATGCAAATTGTACGGATGATGATTTCCAACTTTCCCCCATTTTAGAATTCCGTAGCACTGAAAGGGCAATTCTTGAAAAACAAGGTTCGGATCCCAATGAAGAACAACAAATAGATACCCTTATTGATAACCTTGATAGAGTTAGTATGTCAGACTACAAAATGAATATCCTTTATTATATTACTGGACATTTTGCAAATAAGTTATTAAATAAAATTTCATGCCAGTATTGTCGCGACATATTAATTACACCTAAACAACATTGTGACCACGCTTATTTTGTTGATGTGACAAATTTTTCGTCGTTTACCACTTTTATTGATAGGGGCGGACTAAAATATGCTTCTATGTTTGCATTTGAAGTAATCAAGTGTTGTGAAAAACTGTTTATTTCAGATTTGACTCAAGGTTCATTCCGAAACACAACTAAAAATAAAATATTGATGCGTTTAAAACAATTGTTTCACACAAGATTCAATCATCTATGTAGTCCGACGCATCCAAACCAATGTATAACAGATGAAGAACCACACGAATTGCAACTAGTTAAGGCATTGGCTAATTCATATTTAAATTTAAGAATGTTCCATCATGCAAAACGTAATGCTTTGAGAAACTTAGGTACTAAGATTGGCCTACGGCAGAAACTCCATAAAACAATTTTGTTTAGCCATGTTTGATTTTAATAAATATATATATATATGGCTTGGTTTTATTTCCATGTTTTCTCTAATTAAATGCCCTAAAACCTGCTCTCAAGGGTGAACGCTGGAAGGAGAGAACCCTGTATCACCTGCACGCACCATAAATTGCGCTACCTACCGATCCCACCAATCTCAGACAATCTAATCGATCATAGGTAGGTACCTCATTGTTAAGACATTTTTCTGAAATAGTTTTATGGCCTGGTTGCTAAGATATGGTATCTAAAAAGCGAATTTTATCCTACACTATTAGCCCTAGCACTGATAGGGATGGCATAGTAAATAAGTATCGTTCACGTAACTGAAATATGAATCGATAATTTTCGTTGGAAATATTGTGCTTAAACTGAAAACTATTAACATGTATGTGTGATACAAAGCACGCATATTGCATTAAAATTCAAATGTATTGAATGTCAGTCCTTGAAGTCTCCTGTGTGTAAAAATTGTTTGGTCACCCTGTTAGAAAGAGACAAACAGCCTCGGTATTTGCCATCTCTGTTGGCACGTTTTTTCGGGACGAGTCCTCAGTCCTGTTTGTATAATAAGTCCATGCTCACAGCGCTCACGTCTATAGAGTCTGGCCAACGAAAGCTGTCCAAAAAAAAAGGCGGCAATTTTAAAAAATCAAGAGCTGCCAACACTGGTATACGCTGCTTAAACGGACTTGATATTTTTATTATTCAAGACTAATAAGCGATATTTACACTGCTTCGAATTTCTCAGTAACAGTCACGGAGTCTGGAGACTCTGGATTTTTTCCCGCAAATAGGGCAAAAGGCGCGCCCCCTATTACATGGGACTTGCCATAATATACCACTCAATCAAATTCTGCGTGCATTGTAGTTCACAGCTCGACTTCCTGGCACGACATTATATCGAAAAGGTAGAATTAAAGAAAAAGTTATATCTAAAAGTTTATTTCATAACACAAACATAGGGGCTAGGAATCATAGTCGAAATCGGATTCCAAGAATTCTACACCTGATAACATTGAATTAGCTTCGTTGCTTTCTTCGCTGCTTTCTTCGCTGCTACTGTTCCCAACATGTATTATAAAGGGTTCAAGTTCGTTTTCAATAAGACGGTCCCTTATTTTGTACTGCTCTTCAACATGAAGTACGTGATCAGTGTACTTTTTCCAATCATCACCAGTTATGGATAGGAAACATTCTTTTATTAAATTTTGCATTTCAGACCCTGGTATTCCTATATTTTTGCTGGCTACTTTTCTCTTCGCCTGACTCCATACAAGCTCTATCGCATTGAGGTCGCAATGATACGGTGGCAGCAACAAAATTTCGTGATTCAATATATGACTGTATTTTTTTAGAACTTCTTCTGCTTCGTAGACAGCTGCAGGTTTATTATCTTTCACCAAACACATTAATTCAGATTTGGTATGATATTCTTCAAAATGAATATTATTCTCTTGAAGCCATTTTTGGAGATTAGCTTTAGTATCAGACATAGTAGGGGGTTTGTTTACTTGTTTTACATGATAACTTGCATTGTCCATCACAAGTACACTAGGTTTAGTTAGATTAGGTATCAACATTTCTTCAAACCATTTCATGAAGTTGGAAGCATTCATATCATCATGGTAGTCAGCCGATTTGGATTTTGTACTAAATACCAATAATGCACCAGGCACAAACCCTTCTTCCGATCCTGCATGCACAATGATATGTCTTTTTCCTGACGATATTTTAGTAGTGACACCACTTGTTGAAGGTCCTTGCCATGATTTTTTAACTTTATAGTTCTGATGTACATATGTCTCATCAATGTATACAATTTGTTTACCTTCTAGTCTCTTTTGATGTATTGCTCTCAAAAATCTGTGTCTCCATGCCGCAATTTCATATTTTTCTGTAAGTAAAGTCCGTTCGTTTTTATTGTTTTGGAAGTGAAAGCCGTTCTTGTGTAAAATTTTTCTAAGAGTTTCACGACATCCCATGAATCCAATTGCTTCCTTCAGCTCATTGTGCAGGCTTCTCAGTGTTGGAACTTGTTTTTTCACTGCATAAAATGAGTTTATTTTGTTTCTTATAGCCGAAATGTCAAAATTATCCAAATTGGAAACTGTTTCTGCATGTGGACGTTTTTTCCCTGGAGTATTCCACTGTCCTTGATTTTTAGACCCTTCAGTTTTAATTCTTCTTAGAGTTTTCAAACTTACATCTGAAGAGAACAAATTCAACAAATTATGTAACAATATTATAAAACTAACCAGACTGTAAAATCTTAGGTTAGTGCACTCAGTCATGCAATTCAAAAACTATAATGAATAAAATGCAAGGAAAGCATGTTAGTCATTATACCATGTATAAAACCTATAAACGTGTCTGTTAAGTCTATAGTTTCTAAATTAATGTAGAATAGATACCTGTCATTGAAGATATCTTTTCTAAATAATGTGTTTCACAAGACGACAATTCATTATTTTCAAGATTCTTCAATTTCTTGACCGTTTTCACAATTTTAAGATTTGTTTCCTCGTCCTCGTTGTTAATACTACCTGAAAAGTAGATAAACCGTGAAAACAAACAAACAAACAGGGCAAGCTAAATAAAACCTTTTAAATACTGCGAAATGTATCAAGATGTTTCAATGGAAATTTCAGAAACTAACCTATAAGTGACACGATTGAATCCAATAGTCGTATTTTCTCTGTAGATTTCTGATTCAAATCGCTTTTTACGTCTACATATTTGTCAATCATTGTAAACAGAAGCTTTCTCGTCGAACTTTTGAATGTTTTCGGCATTATTTTAAACAGAACTAATGAAAATAAGATGCACGATATCACAAGATGACTTAATTACGAAACGTCAATGTGACAATTTTGACAGTGCTAAATTATTGCCATATCAAAAGTTTAGAAAATAATTCGTGGTCAGCTTTCGTTGGCCAGACTTCTATTTTGCAATGACTAATAATATTTTGCGTTCCGAATTAGATATCACGATTATGACAGCTAAGACCTGTCATCAATTCGGAACGCTCGATAACGCGTTTACAGTGCTCACTCGTCACGTGATAACAAAAACATAATCAAAAAGAGGTTCAGCTAGTTTGGATACCTAGTCATTGCGGTATTAAGGGTAATGAGTGCGTGGATGCATTGGCCAAGGATGCTTGCTCATCGTCAGTGGCTGATCTTTCCCGTAACCGTCTTCAGGGGTACGACTTATTGAATCTTCCACGATCGATCCTCCAATCATCGTGGCAGGATCAATGGCGTGACACTGGAAGGAAAAAAGGCAGGTTTTACTACGCAGTACAACCAACTATAAAACCGAAACCTTGGTTCTATGGCTACAAAAAAGTTTCCAAACCTGTTATATCCACTATATGTCGTATTCGTCTTGGCTTCTGTAGTACTCCTGTTTTCTTGCAAAAAATCCGGGTTAGAGACTCTTCTCTTTGCGAGTGCGGGTTGGAGGAGGGTACTCTGGATCACATCTTCTTTGAATGCTCAAACAACATTCCTCCTCTAGATCTATATAAACGTCTTCCTAAATTTAAAATCCCTCTCCCGACTAATTTCCCCTCCCTGCTAACATATTCCTCCCCCGAACTGCTTGTGGCGCTGATGACTTTCATCCGTCACAATAACATAAAATTATAAATCTGCCTGTGGGTGTGGTACCTATGCGTATATTTTAATGTTTTAACAATTTTAATACCTATTTATTTATTTCTATTTTTTTTTTGTTTGTTTCAGTCTCGTAGGTACTAACCCGACAAGTTCCACGTGGTGTCGAAGAATGTAATTTGCGACCTTGGTTGTAGTTCAATTATCATTACATTCTCGTATTTTTTTTTATTTTTCCACACTTGTTTTTCCAACTCACTGGACATTGGCAGAATAGTCGACATCGGCTTTAATTGCCATTAGATAAAAATAGAATAGAATAGAACCTGCATGAGAGAAATTCGTCGCCCGTTAGGCTCGTCTTGTATATTTACTTGAATACTCATGGTTATGAGACTCCAAAGAGATTTTAAAGAACTAATTGAATGTATTTGTGCGACTCCAGCCAGTGAACCTCAGCTGTGAACACACGCACACACCCAGCCACACACACACACACGCATCAGACATCTGTCATTTTTTTACTTTGATTTTGACAGCGCTCACGGTGATATCTATTTGGGGCATGGTCGGTGTAATCGCAAGATAGCGCATGTCATGACGTCATCTATGACGATTCAAGGGACATCGTTAGCGCGCTCACAGTAATTCGGTACGGGTTTATGGACGCTCAAATCGATTACAGCGTAATTCGGAACGCACCCTTCTATTCTATTTTTATGAATGGCAATTGTGCCGATGTCAAATGTGGAATCGAGAAACGTGTGTGGAAAGTATTAAAAAATAAAATAATTTAGATTATGAAAAATAAATAAAACAAACTGTACGTAAAGTGTAACTTGTCGATAAGTGTTAATAAAAAATATACATATAAGAAAATAAATACCTATTATTTGTAATATAAATCGAATATCACACTACGACTTACAATCTGATGTTGTTGCTACGGATAAATATAATTAGGGCACTACAAAGCTTTGGAGAAAAATGAGGAAAGTTAATAGGAACAGGGATTTTCAAATCTTAAAAAAGAAACCAAACGCACCCTTATTGATTTTTACTGATTGCTGTTCATATCATATGTCACTGTCAGTGTCAGACTGTCATTCTGTCATAACAGAAAGGTATCAGCCGGTTTGTTTAGTCAAGAAAGCTTAGGCCACTGTTGTCGTAATTTAATTAATAGAAATACCTGTATAATAAATAATCTACATAGGTAAAGACAACCAGTATAACCACTTGGTTTAATAATGTCTGTTAAGCGGGCTGCAGGGCTAGTTATCTTTAGGAACGTGAATCAAGCAGTACAGTATTTGATGTTACAAACTTCGTATGGAGAACATCACTGGACTCCACCAAAGGGTAAATAGTGATATAAACAATATTTTATTCTATTAATCTCTCTTGCGTACTCAGGTTGCATACAGTACACCACTCAAATAACTGAAATATGCTCATTTTATAAGTATCTTACCATTTTTTATTTTACTCAGGCCATGTTGATCCTGGTGAGTCGGACTGGGTTACAGCTTTAAGAGAGACAAAGGAAGAGGCTGGATTATCTGAAGATGACTTAGAAGTAAGCCTTATAGCATTATAATAATATTACAGTAATTCTCTTTGCTAAAGGTAGAGGTAGAGCTAGTAATGTTTTGCCAGTCTTTAAGCAAACCTGTTCAATTACATATTAAAAACAGCTGAGATACCATTACAATGGACTGAATCAAACATCATTTTGATCTATAAGAAGGGTGACTCCAAAGATATCTCAAACTACAGGCCGATTAGCTTACTATCATCTATTTACAAACTCTTCTCGTCAATCATCAACAAAAGGATAAGCATACCACTAGAACTAAACCAACCAGTCGAGCAAGCAGGCTTTAGAAAGGGTTTCTCAACCATAGACCAGATCCATACACTGGGACTACTTATAGAAAAGTACCAAGAGAAACGGAGACCTCTCTACATTGCCTACATTGATTACCAGAAAGCATTCGATACGGTGTCACATGAAAGCATATGGGAAGCCCTCAAAAACCAAGGTGTAGAGCAACAGTACCTTGAAGTTATCAGGAGTCTCTACAAAAATAGCACAGGTAGAGTCAAGTTAGAAACCAAAGGACCGAGTTTTCCCATCAAGAGAGGCGTGAGACAAGGGGACCCCTTATCTCCGAAATTATTCATAGCAGTACTAGAATCTATCTTTAGGCAGCTGGACTGGAAGAAATACGGTATAAACATAAATGGTAAATATCTGAACCACCTCCGCTTCGCAGACGATCTAGTAATAATATCAGAAACGCACGCGCAACTTCAACATATGATTGGATCTCTACATAGAGCAAGTATGGAAGTGGGCCTTGAAATGAACCTAGCAAAAACCATGGTGATGACTAACAGCACAGAGAAAATGATAACCGCGGGAGGGGAACCACTGAAATATACGGATCAATATATATACCTAGGCAAACAAATAAGCTTTAATAAGAAAAACAACGAGAAGGAAATCGAAAGACGGACACACAGCACCTGGAACAAATATTGGAAACTGCGAGAAATATTCAAGAGTAACCTGCCTATACTCTTAAAAACCAAAGTCATGAACTCATGCCTACTACCATGCCTGACATACGGCTGCCAAACATGGAAGTTTACGAACAACATTGAGGAAAAAGTTAGAACCTGCCAACGAGGGATGGAGCGGAGCATGCTTAGTATAAGAAAAATACAAAAAATAAGGCATACAAAAATAAGAAAACTAACAAAATCCACAGATGCTCTACAGTATGCGAAAAAATTGAAATGGAAGTGGGCCGGCCATGTAGCACGACTCCCAGATCAACGTTGGACCAGACGAGTAACGACATGGAATGGACCGCTCGGCAAAAGAGGCATAGGAAGGCCCATGAGAAGATGGGACGATGAAATTAAAAACATCGCCGGTCCACATTGGACAGAAGTAGCCCAAGACCGGGACAATTGGCTTACTTTGGAGGAGGCCTTCACCTGTGAAGACGGGGTTCTTGCATAGCTTATTTAATAAATTAATAATAAAAAGTAACACTAGGTTAAGTAAAATGTAAAACTAACAACTTTATAAAAAGCGAAAATTGCATGCATGAATTAAAAGGCTTTTTTATTTTATTATTTTATAATTCTCTTTAACCATCTTAATTAAAAAAAATTGTTTCAGATTTACAAAGATGTTACTAAAGTATTGAAATATAAAGTCAATGGTAAACCAAAAGTAGTTGTGTACTGGTTGGCAAAACTAAAGAATCCAGAGACAAAGGTTCTGTTGTCTGATGAACATCAAGATCTGAAGTGGCTCCCGTTGAAAGAAGCACAAGAAATATCAGGATTTGATGATATGAAACAGCTTTTGATAGAGTTTCATGAGAAAGCAACACATTTATCTTGAAAACTACTTGTTTAGCAAAATCATGTCTTATTGCATGATTATTTTTATTGATTTGATTGTAAATAAATAATTAGCCTACATATGCTTGTTGTCATTTTGTTTCTTTTATTTTAATGTAACCTAAACCTGACCTCCACAGTCAAAGTCAGTCAAGTTACTGGGTAACCCATAACATTAGTGACTTTATGACTTATAATAAGCTAGTCGTTAACTACACTTCTACGCAGCGGCGTAGCAAGCCTTGGCGAGGCTCCGTATAAAAAATGTTTTAGGGCCTTTAGGAACGGTAAAAATTTCTCACAAAAGAAAAAAAAATGGTTAAAATTAAAAGAAATAAAATTTATTCATCAATTAACTATCTGTCACTTTTTCCAAAACAAATAATTACAGGCGCTTTTGTTTGTCGGTTTGTCGGATGGCTGACTTTGTTTGTTGTAAAATTAGGGTTACCAGTAAATAAATTTTCCTCACTTCTAGGGAAAATTTCTTCACTTCCATGCAAACAAATTGGCGAAGTTAGGAATAGCTTTCGTTATTATTTCATTATATTTGGGGTCAACATTTTTAACCCCATAAATGGTAACCGTGTATGCGTCGTTGTCCGTACTGACCTGTGGTAAAGCTACAACCAAGAAAAAACAAGTGAGATTTTTTTAAACTTTTTTTTATTTTTGTATTCAACCTAAGGTACCTATATCGCGGTAGTATTTGGACTCATCATTTTCATTAACCATCTTCACATAGGACATTTTCTGTACTTTCTTCATTGTATGTACTGGCCTCGCTTCAGTCACGGCACTGATATGTGTGAATAGGTTGAACGCACACAATAACTTGAACGCACATCTAGTCGCGCCGGCCGCCGCAGGAGCCATCCATACGCGCTAGTCCGCGCCACAGATGGCTGTGGTGCGGACCACAGAACATAATATACTCTTGGGTGCGGACTGACTGATAAAACAGACTATAAAAATCCTTAAATATAAAATAGTAGGTATGCAAAATCTGAACAGAAATACTGTTGCACGGACGGGTCTAGGGTGCGTGTTCACCACAGTTATCATGTTTTTTATAAATTATGATCTCGTAGTACTTATTAGTTTGCTTAAAAATTTGAAATGTATTTATCCCGTGTACCGCTGGTTTGCAAACAATCACTAAATTAAATTACAAACACGTTTTTACACCTTTTTCAACTCGCTTTTAGAGAAGGTTTTTTTTTTAATACAGTAAATAATACTTTATTTTACTATTGAGAACAGAACCCCCTTTTGAACAAGTACAATGTCATGGCCTTTGGGTCCGGTTCCACCATGCTAGCCTTTCAAATTGGCTTCAATAGCTGGCTGGCTCAGTTTTCCATAATTTCTCCACTTATTGTTGTATATTACAGCCTGGAGAAAATTCTACACTCTAACTTGTTGTTTTTAGGGTTCCGTACCTCAAAAGGAAAAAACGGAACCCTTATAGGATCACTTTGTTGTCCGTCTGTCTGTCTGTCTGTCTGTCAAGACCTTTTTTCTCAGGAACGCGTGGAGGTATCAAGCTGAAATTCATATCAAATACTCAAGTCTATGGTCTCTTGGAGCTGTGAAAAAATCAAACTTCTAAGTCAACGCGATCAAAAGATACTCCCGTTTATGCCGCAAATTTTCGACACTCGCAAGGGAATCAAAACCTACAGGGTACTTCCCGTGAACTCAGAATCTTGAAATTTGGTACGAAGCAACGTCTTATAGCATAGATAAAGGAATAATTACGAAAACCATAAATTTTTAGTTACATCACATAATATATTTTTTTACGGAACCCTCGGTGCGCGAGTCCGACTCGCACTTGGCCGGTTTTTTTTCTTTGTTTTCTCACCTTTTTGGGATTTACTATTGGGTACTTTACCAATGGTTTTTTGTTTTAACCCATACCCGAGCTTATTCATATGCTGCCTAACAATTTCTCAGCTACCTTTAAATCCAATTTCTTCTTTAAGATAGAACCATAACTTCTTTACAGATGGTTTTTTGTTTCTGTTCTCATAATATTCGAGAATATTCTGTTGTAAAACGCCCAGATCCAACGGAAGTTTATCGCTTCTTATTTTCCTGATCTTCACTTGTGAACCTAGTTTACTGGATGTTGCATCAGCAATTTTTTTTTCTTTTACGATTCTTCTTACAGTACGTTCAGAAATACCTGAGATCGAAACAATAATAAATGTCATAAATTAATAATCACTGTAGTTTGTTAATTAGAACTTCTAAAGACTATTGCTCTGAACCACAGAACATATATACTCTAACGAGCTCTGAACTGATAGGCACGAATAAATTGTGGACAAGGAGGCAAAGTTTAGAGGTAAGTGAATTTTGTGAAACTTGGCTACATCTTGAACTCTGTAGGTACAATAACTTATGCAGCTAAAAAGTCTTGACAAACCCCACTAGATGGCAGGATGCCTTGGGGCTGTGGGTTGTTCGAAAGAGATACCGTGGCCCTGGATACAAAGGGCTAAGAAGGAACACGGTTGGCTATTAGTCAGTAGAAGTCTGTCATCGCTCCGACCAGACCCAACATCCAAAAAAAAAAAGATTTCGATGCCTTTACAAAGAACCACTAATATAAAAGTCACGTTTTATGATAATTTTGAAGAACTTAAAATCAATGTGAATTTATCACTATAATATTTATTTTAAATTATTAATAATATTTAAATCAGTTATTATTGTTATTTCGAACAAAAAAAATAAAACAGATTTAACGTCAATGACAACTACTTAATTACATGAATCAAGTAGTTATTGTGCGAGTCGACTCTTTTATCCTGTAGGTAGGTATAAGTACTCTTCTCTTTGGTTGGGGACCACTTGAACTTTTTAAGTGCAATAGGGGAAAATATAATAGGGAGTTAGGGAGGGACCTAAAATCTCAAGTATGGTAACACTTGCCTGTAGCTTCAGCAATGAGCAACTCGCTCTCCCTTATTACTATTATGCGGGCGCCACACACTCGACGAGTGGTATGGGAAGTGGGAAGTAGCGAGGAAAGGAGGCAGAGACATAGTGTGGCAACGTTACTCGTCATGCCGCACGTCATGCTCCTCGTCCTGCCCATCGCTCCCTATTTTGTCGGCTTTTGCGCGCGAGTCAAAGGGCCGGCAATACGAGCGCGAGTCTGCGCGAGTGGCTGGCCACATAATCGCGCGGTCGCAGTTCGCATCGAGCCACAGAGTACATTATACTATACTGACATCGAGCGCTCACGCACGCAAGACGCACGCTTCCTAAGCATGTCCTCGCCAAGCGCCGTAGAATGGTAAAACGATAAAGTGTTATTATTTATTGATTTGTTGTCTGCGGAGCCAATTATTTGGGATATTAGACTTCCGAAAAATGTAGGGTACGTAGTTATACTGTTAAAATTACACTATCAAGAAATAGAAAAATATTAAGTAGTCGGCCGGTAGGTAGATACCTAGTCTACTATTTTATTAAATACCTATTAGGCCGGGATTATTTACCCACGCGTTGCCTGCACTTAAAGTCGGCTACTCGATTTTTTTCTAATTTAATTACTTATAATTTTGTAGGTACACGATGCTTGGGTGAGGCTTGGAGAAATAATGAAAATAGGAGTAGAAGAGTTGAAAGCCAAAAAAAAATCATTAATGGCATCTTTTAGACCATTAGTCAATAAAAAAAAAGGTGTGCGTTACCCCAGCAGGAAAGTTGTTCATAGACTGATGTGAGTGGAACGAATAATTAGTTCTCAATCTGCTGTAAATGTGCGCAAAATAAAAAAAATTGTGCTCTTTGTCGTTTTGTGAAAAATCGGAAAAAACGAATTCTGCTGCAGTAACGTTGTTCCAGCAGGAAAATTCTGAACGAATGATCGGAGAGAGAAAAATTGTATGTGGGCAGATAGCTTATGGTCGTGTAAGAATGTGCGCCGAATAATTATAATTTGTGGCACTTCAGGTTTTCGAGATATTGCATTTGCTGCTGCAGTAACGTTTCGAAGAATCGTGTATCTCGAAACCCATTGGATGTGCGCTTGTAGAATAAACATACACGAGTAGCTCTTAATTTGTGCCAATTAGTGACAGAATTAGATTTAGGAAAATATTTACAGTTTTCAAGTATTCGGGCGTTTATGAAAACCCGAAAAAATATCGTAGCGCCTAAATGAGATTACGTATGAGCTTGGTGAAAACTGTATTCGGTCCTTCTTGACGCTTATAATAACTTTAATAACCATACTTTTCAAAAGTGCACATGCAAGCGTTATTGAATAATATTGCTAAAAGTCAAAACTAAAGTGTAATAACTTTGATGGCAAAATACAAGAAACCGGCTCAACCTAATGCGGGCGCCACACTATGCTCCTTGCGCTGCTCATCGCTTTGCTCCTCGCGCTGCCGCTATTTGCCGCGATGTTGCCCGCTCTGCCCACACACTGCTCTACTCGCGCAAATAATCGCTAAGGTTGATGTTCACGGTAGCCCGCGAAAATTCAAATTTTCTTACGTGTTTATCGATTTGCAGGCCAGTGCTAGGTTGTATGTTAGTGAAAATATGATTCGCGGGTGTAAGACGTATGCAGTTACAGAATTATAATCATCAAAATCATCATTACAACCCTCCAAGTTCATGTAACTCTCAAGAATGACCTTTTGATGAAATAATCATTCTTGGGAGTTACATGAGCTCGGAGGGTTGTAATAATGATTTTGATGATTATAATTCTGTAACTACATATGTCTTACAGCCGCGAATCAAATGTTCATCAACATACAACCTATCACTGGCCTGCAAATTGCAAAAAACTTAAGAAAATTTGAATTTCGCGGGCTGGTTGAAGGATTCACCTTAATCGCGACGCTCCTCACTTGGCATTTGCCTTTGGTGGAGAATGGACGACGAAACTTTGGCAGCGTGCGCGCTATGCATTTTAGCATAGCTTTTTTTTTATTGACTAATGGTCTAAAAGATGCCAATGATTTTTTTTTGGCTTTCAACTCTTCTACTCCTATTTTCATTATTTCTCCAAGCCTCACCCAAGCATCGTGTACCTACAAAATTATAATTAAATTAGAAGAAAAATCGAGTAGCCGACTTTAAGTGCAGGCAACGCGTGGGTAAATAATCCCGGCCTAATAGGTATTTAATAAAATAGTAGACTAGATATCTACCTACCGTCCGACTACTTAATATTTCTCTATTTCTTGATAATGTAATTTTAACAATAATTAATTATAACTATTATGATACTACCCTACATTTTTCGTAAGTCATTTAAAAATAATAAGCCAAAGTTTATCTTTTAAAAACAAGCTTTCAAATAAATAAACATAATTATCTTATGTTTCAAATGATGATTTTTGTGTTGTGGATCCCAAATAATTGGCTCCGCAGACAACAAATCAATAAATAATAACACTTTATCGTTTTACCCTACCCCTTTATTCTACGGCGCTTGGCGAGGACATGCATATGAAGCGTGCGTCTTGCGTGAGCGCTCGATGCGGACTGCGACCGCGCGATTATGTGGCCAGCCACTCGCGCTTGTTATATCTTTTTAATTATTTTTGTAATTTTTAGCACTGTTTTTAATTGTTCAAGCATATAAAATTGAGATTTCCTTAATTCAGACCAAAATAACGTAGCAACGTCGGCTGTCAGGTGTCAAGTGACAATGACGTAGGGCGACGTTGAGTCAAGTATATTGTTGATTTAATAATCACCGTAAATATCTTAAAAACAAAGATTCTAATTTCAAATAAACCTAATTTACATTATTCTAATGATATTTTATATCCCGACGTATTTTACAGAAGTAGCTTTTATTGTAGCTTAAAAGACTTGGTTTCCGAACCACAAATACTATTGTGGTATTTGGAATAGTTAAGTCAAGTTAAATGTTTATTTATTCTAAGTTGCCAATAAATTATATAGTTATTATTAAAAGATACTTAAAATGTTCCCTACATTTTATCTTGCAATTTTAATAAATTAAATAGTTTCAATCAATTCTCTGAACTATCGGTTGATATTCATATTTTATCTGATAGTCATAAAGATTACAAATAAAAACATATTATATTGCTAAATTAACTTAAGACATTTTAAAATAGTTTCACTACATAGGATTTGTTAATTATTATTTATGCTATATTTAGCTATAATGAATAACCATTTGCCATTGGTTTATTATGGCGGTAGTCGTTGATGTACTTTTTAATATTTGACGGTTATAAAAGTAGAAGTACCGCTAATTCAGGTTGAGTTACGCTGCAACTGTTGAAGGATAAAGACAGACCCAAAGTAGTATATAAATTGTGTATAGAAAGGATTAAGTTTACATATTGTGGCCTAGTTGTGAAGATACCAAATGTGTTAAAGTTGAAACCTATTTGTATTACTCTAAGGCTAAAGGATCTACAATGTTCATGTAAGTTAATTGATATTATGCTATGAATATTACTGATGACTATGTGTTAGAAATATGTACTTTATTATGGTTCATATTGATTGTTGTTTATGTAATCTGATAAATTGCTGTAATTTGAGACAGTCCAAGACAATGTCAGGTTGTCTTTGCTTATTACTTTAAAATATGTTCCCGTGGAGTTTCTTGTCCATTCTTCTCCACGAAGACTAGGAACCTAGCGAATGGAATCGAGTTTGATGTAGTTGACAAGACCAAAAGAAATAAAATGAATAGTCTTGTCTTTTGTGCTTTTACTTCATAAAACCCCTGTTCCCAACACACATTTCTTTAGAGGTACTTTCGAACACGGTAAATAACTAGTAATCATCCTGACAAGTTTAATAATTGGTGGATATTAATACATATACATATAGATTTACATACACTTTCTAACATCAGAAGTGGGACAGTCTCTGGCTCTCTGATATAATTTCTAATGGTCTTCCTGTTTTATTTTCATGATCAATGCTGGAGCTGCTGCTGGTGTGATGATTAAAGCTGTGACGCCGATAGCTCACCGCCTCGACTTGGCTATGATGAGAACGTCGACAGCACGTACTCCGACAGCGAGATTGAGAAGCTGCTGGAACCACTTGGCAGCCAGGCCATGGCTTAAATCAAGCAGCAGTACGAATTCGCTAATGTCGGTAAAGGCCTTTAGAGGCTTTGTTTTATTTTAATTTATTTATACTCTAATAACGCAGTGATAAAAGATCCTAGAAACTGTAAAAATAAAACTAGAATAATTTAGGAAATTGTTGATTCAAAGTTAAGCTTCTTTCTAAAAGTTTTTAATGTACTTACCAGACATCCAAAACTTGTGATGAAAATATTTATAAATTTTTCGTAATGCAAAGCATTACCCTGGCTTGGTTAGTACCCCCAAATTCATGCAGATTGTTAGTTTTCACGAAACAACCAATAATACAATAAAAGATAAATAAGTATCTCATCTTCAATTCAATTAATGAGATTATGGGATTGGAGATATTCAAATATCTGACGTTATTTTTGAACCTCGTCTTGTAAATAGTATTAATGACAATGTCAATATTTGTTTCCTTGATAATTCTGGTTCTCGCAAAATAAATATTGTGAATATAATGTATAAACGTTACGTAGTATGAAGTTTGAAACTACAATAAAATTCTAATACGATCTAAATAGATAAGATTGAATCATATAACGAGGGTAGAATTTTTTTTTCTCTCGAAACGTATTTATGGGTCAGTCGGTCTAACTGAGTTAATCAATACAAAAGACTTGTTGATTCATACGAAAACATGTTTAAAAAAAAAACTAATACTATTATATTAGCTAATGTATTAAGAACTTTATTATTCTTCAATGCTCAGGGGTTTCCTCATCAATAATAAACAATAATTCACTTGCTGATAATTTAAATTAAACAATAAAAAAAAAACGTGTTTATGAAAACGCAGAAATTAACGTACAACTAATTTGAGGATAAACGATTACAATAACAACACAAATGTCTAGTAGCTAATAACCAGCCAAGCAAACACTGACACAAACCAAAAGTGGGTTTAATTTTATTACTAGATGTGGCAATACATGGCAAAATACTAATTAAGTTGTATTACTAATTGAGTATTTTTATTATTTAATATTACCAATGTGATAATTATTCATTTAAATGATTACCTATTTGTTTAAACTTGATTAGGTAGAATATCAGATTGACCGAGCGGTGACTGTTTGGTGTTGTAAATGAGATTTGTATGATTCAATGGTTAGAGTATACTATCTAATACGATCTGGGTACATTTTACAAAATGGAAGTCAAAGAAACAGTACACGATAAAGTCATAGATGAAAGGCAAAAAAAAAAAAAAAAATATTGATATTCTAGTGTGGTGAATAAATAGATACCTAGATGAAAACATTGCTGTTGAGAATTCTATGTGGACAGAAATTTTGATGTGTTATTCAAAATGAAACAATAATTATTGTAATCATTGTAATTTCTAAGGACAAGCTACGATTTTGACCAGGCGAAATGGTCTATGAGAATGCTATTGTTGAAGATGCTATTTAAATCTCTTAATACTGATTAATTATAAATAATCAAATATGGCTATGGCTGTGCCTGTGGCTGTGTCTGTGGCTGTGATTGTCTCTGTGCCTGTGGCTGTGCCTGAGGCTGTGCCTGTCGCTGTGCCAATAATATACCATTTTGAAACCAAAGAATTTGATTGCCAGAAATGTACTTCAAGGGCCAGGTACATAGCAAAATGACCATGTTATATCTTATTGAAAAATGTATAAAGATAAATAACTCTTTATTTTTTATGTTTTGTGATTGATGAATTGTTTTATCAAAAAATGTACTTCGAGAACGAAGTACATATCAGAATGGCCGTGTTATATCTTTTTAATTATTTTTGTAATTTTTAGCACTGTTTTTAATTGTTCAAGCATATAAAATTGAGATTTCCTTAATTCAGACCAAAATAACGTAGCAACGTCGGCTGTCAGGTGTCAAGTGACAATGACGTAGGGCGACGTTGAGTCAAGTATATTGTTGATTTAATAATCACCGTAAATATCTTAAAAACAAAGATTCTAATTTCAAATAAACCTAATTTACATTATTCTAATGATATTTTATATCCCGACGTATTTTACAGAAGTAGCTTTTATTGTAGCTTAAAAGACTTGGTTTCCGAACCACAAATACTATTGTGGTATTTGGAATAGTTAAGTCAAGTTAAATGTTTATTTATTATAAGTTGCCAATAAATTATATAGTTATTATTAAAAGATACTTAAAATGTTCCCTACATTTTATCTTGCAATTTTAATAAATTAAATAGTGTTACGACGGTCATCTAGAATCTTCGAGAAACCGCGCTAATAACTGTGTAGTACCTAGAAAATACGAGTTCATTCTTTTAGGTACCTATTTCCGTAGTAGGTATAGAACTTACATTGTATTCAAGGTCAGGCGCCGGGAGTCGCCGGCAGTTGTCATTGTAATTTCGACCGTATGCCGACGACGTAAAGTAACTTCTTCCTTGTCGGTTCTTTTATCTTTAAATTTATTTTTTGTTAATGTTTTTTTGTGGATGCTTTCTTGAATAATGGTGAATTATCTCGAATATCTTTTGTTTGCGTGGGTATAAAAGGACCGATTGAGGACGAAGTGGGTCAGTTCACTTTTAAGCGAGACAACGAAAGCTTCGAAGGGAAATCTAGTGCGATTAAGTATTCAGTAGTGAATTGCGATTGTGAATAAGTGTATTGTGACTTTGTGAGTAATAAAGTTAATTCGTGTGTTTAATTGGTAGTGTTTTTATTTATCCCATACCCAGCTCGTAACAATTTGGTGTCAGAAGCGGGGATAAATAATGCCAATTCTACCGAAGGACGACACGGATAGTATTCGTACTAGGAGCCAGCGGCAACAAGGGATGGACCAGAGGCGATTCGGAGACTCCCCGACACAGACACCGGGCGGTGTCCAGCCTACGTCAGAGCCAGTCGCTGGTTCATCTGGCGTTTCTCCAGCACCAGCAGTACCAGACTTGTCTGCCTTAATGGCGCTGCTGCAAGACCAGGCTCGCCAGTTGCAGGAGCAGCGGCAACAAGATAAGGAGGAGCAAGCTCGCCTTCAAGAGGAGCAGATTCGTCGTCAAGAGGAGCAGGCCCGTCGGTTGGAGGAGCAGCTGCGACGAGACAAGGAGGAACAGGCTCGCCAGTTGCAGGAGCAGCGGCAACAAGATAAGGAGGAGCAAGCTCGCCGTCAAGAGGAGCAGGCCCGGCGCCAAGAGGAACAGATGCTCCTGATAAAGGATCTTCACGCATCAGTCGGAAAAGAGCTGAGCGTGATGAAGGAGCAGGTACAGCAGCACGACAACCGTATCGCAAAGGCCGAAAGTCAGATCGCCGATGTAAAGAAGGCCTTAAGTGAAATTAAGGTTGGAGACGGGGCCGTGACTTCAGTGATTGCTGCCCCTTCGGTGCGTGGGTTTAAAGTGCCTCCATTCGACGGAACATCTTCATGGTCGGCCTATAAAATCCAATTTGAGGCCGTTATGAAGGCGAATGGGTGGACCAAAGGGCAAGCCATGACCGCGCTCACTTTGGGTCTCCGAGACCAGGCCCTTACCATTCTTGAGGCACTCGGGAAGGATGTGACCTATGAACAGCTGCTGGAGGCATTAGAGTCCAGATACGGCGACGCGCACCTGGAGCACGTTTTCCGTGCTAAACTAAGGGATCGCGTTCAACGAAGTGCTGAGAACTTACAACAGTGGGCCCTGCAAGTTGAAACGATGGTTCGGAAAGCATACCGGTCTGCCCCTGCACTCATCGATGGAAATTTGGTACAGGCGTTCGTCGACGGAATACGTGACTTGGAAGTGAGAGCCGCTGTGAGACTCGGACATCATAAGACGCTGAAGAACGCCTTAGCACATGCTCTGGAAGTAGAAGCAGTGAGACAAGACCATCGAACACACTACGTCAGAGAAGTTGTGGCAACACCTGTACATCAGCGTCCGCGAAAGTACAGCCCTAGGTGCTACGCTTGTGGAGAAAGTGGTCACCTACGGCCAAATTGTAAAAAGCGACGCACACCGAGGGAAGACCAATCACAGCGGGAAAAGGCGACTGATATGACTGCCCAGCAACAGTGGAGAACTCGCAGTAACAATGATGAACTTTCAAGACCTTGGCGTGAAGACTGTATGCAGAGTTCCAGACAAGAAACTAAGGAAGTTGTGTCTGTGAGGAGGCTAAGAACAGATCTCAGCGACGAATGGAAGGAAACCATACAGCAGGCTCAGCAAAATGACTTGGACATCAAACCGATCTTCGAGTGGATCAAAGCTGGTGCTCCGAAGCCCAAGTGGAGTGATGTGGCTGCGATGAGTTCCATCACGAAGAGTTATTGGGCGCAATGGAACAGCTTGGTGATCCAGGATGGAGTCTTGTGCCGTAAATGGGAAAACGCTCGTGGGGACAGCTGTCATCTACAAATGGTTGTCCCTAAAGCTAAGGTACCGGATGTTTTACGGCTCTACCATGATGGATGCTCAGGAGGACATATGGGGGTGAAAAGGACTCTACTGAAGATCAGAGAGCGCTTTTACTGGATCCACTGTCGAGATGATGTGGAGGACTGGTGTCGCAAATGTACCAGCTGTGCGGCTGTGAAAGGACCTCACACGCGAAGCAGAGGGGCATTAAAAGTGTACAACGTGGGAGCCCCCTGGGAGCGGATAGCACTGGATGTTGCGGGACCATTTCCAGAAAGCGATAGCGGAAACAAGTACTTCATGGTTGTCATGGACTACTTCACAAAGTGGCCAGAAGTCTTCGCCATTCCTAACCAAGAAGCTACAACAGTCGCAGATAAATTGGTTCAGGAAGTTTTCTGTCGTTTTGGAGTACCCTTAGAAATTCACAGCGATCAAGGGAGGAACTTCGAATCGCAAGTTTTTCAGGAGACTTGTCGATTGATGGGTACCCACAAAACCAGAACCACCTCTTACCACCCACAATCTGATGGAATGGTGGAACGATTCAACCAGACGTTGGAGAGATATCTGGCAAAAGTTGTGGAAAACAGGCAAAGAGATTGGGACAAGCATATACAGCCGTTTCTTCTGTCCTATCGGAGTGCAGTTCACGAAAGTACGACTGTAACTCCAGCTTTCGCGAACTTTGGAAGGGAATTACGGTTGCCTGCAGACTTGATCACGGGAACTCCCCCTGATGTCCCACGCAGTGTAACGGATTACGCGAATGATCTGCGTAACAAGTTAAATGATGTGTATGAGCATATCAGGCAATCCGGACAACAGATGTCTGAGAAGATGAAGACTCGTTATGACCGGAAGGCAAACAGTCGTGGTTTCGACGAAAGTTCGCTAGTGTGGTTGCATAACCCAGTGCGGAGCAAGGGGAAGTCTCCAAAATTGCAAGCAAAATGGGATGGACCATACAGAGTTGTGACCAGGATCAACGATGTCACCTACCGAATACAGAAGGGTCCGCGAGGTGCACCTAAGGTTGTGCATGTGGACCGACTGGCGCGATATTACGGGACTAATGATGCTCGGGACGAGCATGTCTAAGGAGGGGGCAGTGTTACGACGGTCATCTAGAATCTTCGAGAAACCGCGCTAATAACTGTGTAGTACCTAGAAAATACGAGTTCATTCTTTTAGGTACCTATTTCCGTAGTAGGTATAGAACTTACATTGTATTCAAGGTCAGGCGCCGGGAGTCGCCGGCAGTTGTCATTGTAATTTCGACCGTATGCCGACGACGTAAAGTAACTTCTTCCTTGTCGGTTCTTTTATCTTTAAATTTATTTTTTGTTAATGTTTTTTTGTGGATGCTTTCTTGAATAATGGTGAATTAT
This sequence comes from Diarsia mendica, assembly GCA_949316265.1. NCBI lineage: Eukaryota > Metazoa > Arthropoda > Insecta > Lepidoptera > Noctuidae > Diarsia > Diarsia mendica. The sequence goes on along the minus strand of OX438902.1, from coordinate 17,272,438 downwards.
CTCGAATATCTTTTGTTTGCGTGGGTATAAAAGGACCGATTGAGGACGAAGTGGGTCAGTTCACTTTTAAGCGAGACAACGAAAGCTTCGAAGGGAAATCTAGTGCGATTAAGTATTCGGTAGTGAATTGCGATTGTGAATAAGTGTATTGTGACTTTGTGAGTAATAAAGTTAATTCGTGTGTTTAATTGGTAGTGTTTTTATTTATCCCATACCCAGCTCGTAACAATAGTTTCAATCAATTCTCTGAACTATCGGTTGATATTCATATTTTATCTGATAGTCATAAAGATTACAAATAAAAACATATTATATTGCTAAATTAACTTAAGACATTTTAAAATAGTTTCACTACATAGGATTTGTTAATTATTATTTATGCTATATTTAGCTATAATGAATAACCATTTGCCATTGGTTTATTATGGCGGTAGTCGTTGATGTACTTTTTAATATTTGACGGTTATAAAAGTAGAAGTACCGCTAATTCAGGTTGAGTTACGCTGCAACTGTTGAAGGATAAAGACAGACCCAAAGTAGTATATAAATTGTGTATAGAAAGGATTAAGTTTACATATTGTGGCCTAGTTGTGAAGATACCAAATGTGTTACAAGTTGAAACCTATTTGTATTACTCTAAGGCTAAAGGATCTACAATGTTCATGTAAGTTAATTGATATTATGCTATGAATATTACTGATGACTATGTGTTAGAAATATGTACTTTATTATGGTTCATATTGATTGTTGTTTATGTAATCTGATAAATTGCTGTAATTTGAGACAGTCCAAGACAATGTCAGGTTGTCTTTGCTTATTACTTTAAAATATGTTCCCGTGGAGTTTCTTGTCCATTCTTCTCCACGAAGACTAGGAACCTAGCGAATGGAATCGAGTTTGATGTAGTTGACAAGACCAAAAGAAATAAAATGAATAGTCTTGTCTTTTGTGCTTTTACTTCATAAAACCCCTGTTCCCAACACACATTTCTTTAGAGGTACTTTCGAACACGGTAAATAACTAGTAATCATCCTGACAAGTTTAATAATTGGTGGATATTAATACATATACATATAGATTTACATACACTTTCTAACACGCTCGTATTGCCGGCCCTTTGACTCGCGCGCAAAAGCCGACAAAATAGGGAGCGATGGGCAGGACGAGGAGCATGACGTGCGGCATGACTCTCTGCCTCCTTTCCTCGCTACTTCCCATACCACTCGTCGAGTGTGTGGCGCCCGCACAAGATGTGTAGATGTACACTAACAATATGTGCCGTTACTCAGAAATATATAGCGAAAATTTTCAGCTTGGAATGTTTCGCATTCAGGAAATATAAAGAAAAAACAAAACATGTACACAACGACTGGCTATCCGACCAATTCAAATGGATACAAAAAAAAAAAAAAAAAAAAACTTATTTATTTGACAAAGTAAAGATAACAACATAAGTAGTACAATAGGGTAGACGACAAAAAAAAACTAATTAGTCCGTCAGACAGATTTAAAAAAAAAACACTGAACACGTATTCTTTCCTTTTTCACGTAAACAAAAAATGAAGACGATACAGTGCTTCGAAAAGTCGTGAAACGTCACAGCTTGGTCCAATTTTACGTAACTATGACGTCAAACGCCCCCTCTCCATGGTCTTTGACTTGCTTTATTTTCGTCAATTTTTATTAATTTGACAAAACAAAAAACACGTATCCAACACTCTTCAATAATCTGACTGACGGACCAAACAGAATCATATTTTTTTTAGTCGGCCGTCTACCCTATTATTCGTAACCTAGGTATTCTAGAGCAGTACATGTACTTACAATTTTGAAAAAAGCGGCGGATTGGTACAATGGATGACCTTCTTTATTTGACGTATTATATCTAAACGTTTTCCGTACAGTCGCGTTCAAATGTTTTAAATTACCTTATTTTTACTTATTTATTTACTATGGAAGACTTACAGCTAAGACAAATAGATTAATAAATAGTATGTGAGACTGACAGCCAATTAAAAGTCCTCACTTCTAAATACAGACTATTATGAAAGAGTGTGAACAACACAATACAGCCACAGAAAAAAATACAGAAAAACATTCAAGCTTAAATTAAATACACATTTTATAAGTCACATTCAGTACCTGTAGGTACTGAATGTGACTTATAAAATAATAAAAACCTGAACAAACAAAATTTTAATTAAAAAAGCTACGGCTCATGCACTTTCTGGCCGAGGACACACTCGTTGTGAAAGTGTCAAAATCATGCTGCTTACACATGCTAATAAAGTTTCTACTTAAACGCACTATGAATTTTGCCTATAATTCGTAGAGGTAAATGGAACACGCAACGGCACGTTCCATCGCTTTGACCTTCCGTCCGGGAACGTTAAAGTAAAATTTGGATAGGATTTCGGAGTTATTAAAAGAATTATTGAATATTTTAAATAATGAAATACAATCGCAAATTGCTCGTCGATTAATTAAGTGTAATATATGATACTTCTTACAGAGGTTGAGGTAATCTTCAGACCGGTAGTTTGGGAGCTATAAATAAATGAAAGAGCTTGTTGATGTGGAAATTATTATTATTCTGTAAATATTAATTCTTAAAGTAATTATGGCATTAAATGACAGATCAAATTACCTTTCTATAAATATTAGAACAAAATTATACCTTGTGTAGTCATTATTATTTAAAATCACAGATCAGTTTTCCATTTAAGTAGGTACCTACTTATTAAAATACCAACAGTAACTTCGCATAATCAATCACACCTATCCTCACCACCACCACCTTTTTTTTTTTTGCTTGGCTTATTAAAACGACAGTGACCTTGGCGTCTTATCTGCAACCAAACTGCAACTAATTAGGTGAAAACCATTGATATAAAAACTAAAGATACGGTCGTCCGAACATTTTGCTCGATGCGTTCCCCATACAGAGAAACACTAACGTCATCTATAAGAACTAATCAGGCTGCTCGTAAACGTAACCTTGTATGAGCGGCGTGGCGTGGTATTATCGAGGTATAAAGAAATTAAATAAAGCTCCATTAAAATGTTAATAAAAAAAATGTTAAATTTTAATTTTCATTTTCTTTTAAACTTCGGTTTAGTCAAGAACTATTTGGGACCAAATTCGAGGCGTCATTTTATCATGCGGTCTGCCCAGTACTTACGCAGTAATATATAAGTCAATGGTGAAATCCCAAACTAACATCCTAGTAAAAAAAAAATACTTCGCATGATTGAAGATATGGAAACGTTTATGTATCTGTCTCTGTCCCACTAATATAATACCGCACGCGTGATAGCTGTCTCTGTCCTGCAAGCTAGACAAAACGACTCCTTGCGACGCGATCACGCGATGTCAGCGAACGGAGCGCCGCCAGCAGAGGTAAGTAGCGCTGGGGTGACCATAAAAAGGGAATCAAAAACTTGAAGGCTTAGTGCATGTTTACGTACGCGCCGGGAGGCGTGCGGCGCGTGCGGCTGCGCGGCCCGCACTAAATTCAAACATATGGCGGTGTATGAGTGCGTTAACGGAGAAGCGATTTTATATGCGATTGCTTGTACCGAAGTAAAATTTTTCACTTCGGTACATTTATTGAGAAACTGGACATATCTAAAATTATATTTATAGTTAAGAATTGTACCTTGCACATCTATCTACAATAAGCAGCAAAAACATTTTAAAAATACAAAGCATTGTATTTAATAAACATACTTTTATTTAAAAAAGTAATGATTTGACTTATCAATCGGGAATGCGTCCTTAATTTGAGGCGGTGCCCGCGGCGGCGCTCGCAGTGGCAATTCTCGATAAAGCTTTTCTTCTTTTTTTTTAGTTTTATTTGCAAATCGCACAACGCAGACGTAGTCACTGTCGCAGTAGAATACGATAATAATAATGATCAAATTTTTTCAATCTTGAAAGTGGTTTTTTTTTGGGTTTTCCGTCATGGGTGTAGTTTTCATGGTTTTCAGGGTCGCTGATTACGAAAATGAGGTCAAAATGAAAATCCAAGATGGCGGCCAGGTAAATTTTTGGTTTTTCCGTCATGGGTCACTGCTACCATGTTGGAAATTCCGTGGACTACTCAATAAAATACCATTTTAAACTCCAAAATATATTGTGCATCCGCACAGGCAAACAATCAGAAGAACAAGCACGTTTTTACATAATTATGTCATCTGTCTAGATAACTTATTCTATATCACCAGAGTTTATACTGGGACACATAACAAACTCCATGATATGTATTAGGCACATTAAGTTATTTCCAACAACACACACATTTACACACACACACCAACAGACTAAATAGAAATAATAAATTTATAAACTTTTAACTTTAACTTCTGTTTAATAACATGTTACACTAATAGTAAGATATAAAAGAGCGGCGCCTCCTGGCACAGGCATCTATATGCTTAAAAGGAGACGCCACCAACTGTATAATATATGTAAACATGTAATAAGAAATAAAACATTTTGTATTTGTATTGTATTTTTTTGTCTAGTATAACTTATTAATATTTATTTCGATTTCATGTCAAACCCATTTTATGTATTACCTACTAAAATAAAATATATGATGGGTGCAAAACACCTCTTAACGAAGCTGAAAGGTACTTGTTCTCCCCATCATTGCGATCATTTTTTTGTTTTACGCCATGCCTGGGACCCTTCTAGTTACGGAGATATTTGGGGTCAAAGTTAAACATTTTTGACAAGTTTTTTTTTTAAATAGAAGTTTTTAATTTAGGATTTTTATTTTAAACACTTACCCCCGTACTATTCAATCCATCCATCAGCACAATGTTTTGAGGGCGTTACATTGAGTTCTACCACAAAACATGATTTTCTACCCCAAAAAAAAAGTTGTTTCCCAGCAAAAATTTTTGCGTAAAGTTACTTAGTTTGATGTACAGAATGCTTGGTTGACGGCTTCGTGATGAGGTGGATTACACCCTGTATAGTTAACATTTGAAAACCGAAGGGCATCCTTTGCCCTGCAGTGAGACACAAATGGCTCAGCGACCTCGAAAACCATTAAAATGAAAAACCAAAAATTTTCCTGGCCGCCATCTTGGATTTTCATTTTGACCTCATTTTCGTAATCAGCGACCCCGAAATCCATGAAAACGACACCCATGACGGAAAAACCAAAAATTTTCCAGGCCGCCATCTTGGATTTTCATTTTGACTATATTTTCGTAATCAGCGACCCCAAAAACCATGAAAACGACACCCATGACGGAAAATACCAAAATTTTTCCTGGCCGCCATCTTGGATTTTCATTTTGACCTCATTTTCGTAATCAGCGACCCCAAAAACCATGAAAACGACACCCATGACAGAAAAACCAAAAATTTTCCTAGGCGCCATCTTTGATTTTAATTTTGAGCTCATTTTCGTAATCAGCGACCCCAAAAACCATGAAAACGACACCCATGACGGAAAAAACCAAAAATTTTCGAGGCCGCCAATCCGCCATCTTGGATTTTAATTTTGAGCTCATTTTTGTAATCAGCGACCCCGAAAACCATATAAACGACACCCATGATGGAAAAACCAAAAATTTTCTTCGGTGCCATCTTGACTGGCCTGTTGGTCTAGTGGTTAGTGACCCTAACTGCTATGCCGGAGGTCGTGGGTTCGATTCCCACCCAGGACAAATGTTTGTGTGATGAGCACGATCATTTGTTCTGTGTCTGGGTGTAATTTATCTTTAGTATGTATGTATTTAGAAATATATAAGTATGTTTATCAGTTGTCTAGTAACCATAACAAAAGCTCTGCTTAGCTTGGGACTAGATGGCGTTGTGTGATAGTTGTGGAATATTATTATTTATTATTACTATCTTGGATTTTCATTTTGAACTCATTTTCATAATCGCGAATTCGCGACCCCGAAAACCATGGAAACGACACCCATGACGGAAAACGCAAAAAATTTCCTCCTTCAATTAATAACAAGCGTGATGTTAAGGCGCGCAAAAGTCGAGTCGCGCAAGTGTTCATTCGCGCATCTGTCCTTTCGCGTAAAAGTCCATTCGCGCAAGTTTCTTGGCGCGAAAATGTCCTGGCGCGCAAAAGTCCGTTCGCGCAAAAGTCCAATCGCGCAAAAGTCCATGCGCGAATTTGTCTTTTCGCGCAAGTGGGTTTGCGCAAATGTCCTTCGCGCAAGTGTCCTGAACTCCTGATACCCTTTTGATTAAATTAAATAGTCAACAAAATACATCACCGCATCACCACTTTAACAGCAATAGGTACCTAAAACTAGTCGGTTTGATTGAGAACGTCGCGTGCTTTGCTACCCGCTTGAAAAGTCGCCGAGGGCGCCGCCGCGGGCACCGCCGTGCCTCGGGCACCGCCCCGCGTCTCTATGAACAACGTCGTACATTGCCATACGTTTGTGTTTGCGCGTGCGATGATATCTGCCGCTGCACGCACCGCCTGTCCGTAAACACAAAAATCGCACGACGCGTCGCCGCACCATGCACTTATGCATGTAGATACTATAATATGTCATTATAATAAACATTAAAGCATTTTATTTATAAACTGTATTCGTCACTCACTTCACTACATATTTTATACCTATTTTATTTATAAAAAAATAAAAGCGCGCTAATCCAATGTTTCGAATTCGGTCTTGTCTTTTGACACCCAAAATGCTACGTTCCATTGCCCTTTGGCAAACTCCAAGGCGGAACTTTTGAATCTCTGTGAGAGACCATGTCTGAGCACCGTAGGTTAGGACGGGCAGAATGCACATGTCGATGAGTTGCAAAACGGGCATAGTGGACGTTGGCAAGAAGGCTGCTAGGCTTAAATGGGATTGGGCGGGTCACGTCAGTCGCATGCACGATGACCGCTGGGCAAAAGCCGCAACACGATGGTTGCCGGAAGACGGACGGCGCCGCCGAGGCCGGCCCAGAAAGAGGTGGCGAGATGATCTGGACGCGCACCATGAGGGCTGGTTCGAGGTGGCTCAGGAAAAGAGCACTTGGAAGGAATTGGGGGAGGCCTTTGCCCTGCAGTGGGACAGTACAGACTATTAAAAAAAAAAAAAAAATCCAATGTTTGGTCTTTAAACCTTGATACTTTTTTCTACGAATATTATAAATGCCAATGTCTAGATGTACAGACCTATGCCCTCCGTTCAAACAACATACTGAATGTATTTTTACCCACGACGGAACGGAGACGGTATATGCGTTTGGGGTGAGAGGTTGTTTGTTTGTGTGTTTGTGCAAATACATGTTGCCATTTTTCTCCAAAACTACAAGTCCGATTTTGATGCAGATTTCAGTTATGGGTTCGGGTTTGATTGGTGCATGTTCTTAGATAGGTGTTACGGTGACAACTCACCAGGGGGCGCTGCAGCAAACATTTTTTGTGCAAATCAAAGTTGCCAGTTTTCTCCAAAACTACAAGTCCGATTTTGATTCAGTTTTCAGTTATGGGTTAAGTAAGGTTTGATTGGTGCATGTTCTTAAATAAAAAAAATAAAAATAAAAGTAAAAAGTTTAAAATAAAAAGCAAAATTAAAAATTTTGAAAAAACCCACGACTGTTAAAAATTAATTGAAAAAAGGATAAAACAATATAAAACACCCACCTTAAAAAAACCCAAGAATGTCCGTCGGGAGCTGAACATTGCAAAACTAGTTCATTTAATGTCAGCCCCCGACGGACATTTTAACAGTCGTAGGTTTTTTCAAAATTATTAACCTCTCTGTTGCCGCGCGAAATAATTGACCCCTTCCCCTCCCGCACCGCCTGGTTACGTCATCGCATGCGTCATCTGACCTTGTTTACTAAAACGCTTATTGCTCGAGTTCTGTTATCTCTTATCTCAAACCGTAAACAGTTTCGTGTTTCTGAAGAGCTAGACGATGTATTATTATATAAACAACTCTTTTATAGCTTATTTATAATTAAAAATATCGTATAGTTAGGACAGATCTCGCCGCCACTCGACCTGTTGCGTATTTTATTTTGTTTTGGTAAAACTACAGAATCAATTTACACGAAACTTTAGAACTGATATAACAAATGTACAAGTAATATAGTGACAGTGTTTTTTTAGGAGACCTACATACATTATTCTAATAAGATCCCAACTCAACTCCCTCACGGACCGCCTAGTTACGTGATTACGTCATCGCATGCGTCATCTGACCTTGTTCACTAAAACGCTTATTGCTCGAGTTCTATTATCTCTTATCTCAAACGGTAAACAGTTTCGTGTTTCTGAAGAGCTAGACGATGTATTATTATATAAACAACTCTTATAGCTTATTTAGAATTATAAATATCGTATAGTTAGGACAGAGGTCGCCGACCTCGACTCTGACTCGACTTGTTGCGTATCTTATTTTGTTTTGGTAAAACTACTGAATCAATTTACACGAAACTTTAAAACTAATATAACAAATGTACAAGTAATCTAATGACAGTGTTTTTTTAGGAGACCTACATACATTATACTAATAAGATTCCAACTCAAAATTCTTATAAGATTCTTATTAGCGAACTGTCATTTTAGAATTGCGAAATAACCTTGAAATATAAATAAATACGAAATTATTTGCTTCGAATACACGATATAATGATTTATCACTATATTTTACGTTGATAATAATGTTTCCAAGACCATTATTTCAATGAAAAGGAGTCAAATTCATATTTTCAATTCGGTCATTCAATGACGACGACGAAATCTTTGTTATGATATTTTGTTGGCTCGAAACATAATTTTGGATATGAATTGTCAAGCAAATTATTATCTACAAAGTTGCATTAGGGACTTCTAACCTAATAAACATTTACTTACCAACGTTTCACAAACAAACTCAACACAAAACACAAAAACACTACGACACCCACACTTTACCACACCGTTTTTTGCATCAACTGTCAAACGTCACTATGGCGCCTCTCAATATTTTTTTAAAAGTGTTCCGGGTTTATGTTTAGTAATTTCTTGCTGCCATACACAGCTCTAGCTAGTTTCCCTATGGCACAAATTTTGTCAGACGATTTAGAGCCTTATTTTACGTAAAAATAAGGTTTGAATTTGCTGCGCCCGACTGGAACGATATCGTTCCAGCGGGTCTCAAGTTCTCAACGGAATTTTCTCACTGGAACGATATCGTTCCAGTCGGGCCTGAGCGGTTTTTGCTTTTTTAATGAAATTTAGAATTAAAAAGATACTTACTTTATATGTTGGCATAGCACTTAGGCTAGGTACTTTTTACAATGTACATACCTACTTATTTATGTACAAAGTCACGGAAACAGCTAGTAGAATTTAATCTAATCACACAGTTTATTTTATTACTTATTTTCTACTTCAGTGTACACAGGCACTACAAGTTTCAACCGGTTGGTTAGTAAAGTTAAGAAGGTCATCCATTGTACCAATCCGCCGCTTTTTTGTATCCATTCGAATAGCCAGTCGTTGTGTACATGTTTTGTTTTTTGTTTATATTTCCTGAATGCGAAACATTCCAAGCTGAAAATTTTCGCTATATATTTCTGAGTAACGGCACAATATTGTTAGTGTACATCTACACATCTTGGGTTGAGCCGGTTTCTTGTATTTTGCCATCAAAGTTATTACACTTTAGTTTTGACTTTTAGCAATATTATTCAATAACGCTTGCATGTGCACTTTTGAAAATTTGTATGGTTATTATAAGCGTCAAGAAGGACCGAATACAGTTTTCAGCAAGCTCATACGTAATCTCATTTAGGCGCTACGACATTTTTTCGGGTTTTCATAAACGCCCGATTACTTGAAAACTGTAAATATTTTCCTAAATCTAATTCTGTCACTAATTGGCACAAATTAAGAGCTACTCGTGTATGTTTATTCTACAAGCGCACATCCAATGGGTTTCGAGATACACGATTCTTCGAAACGTTACTGCAGCAGCAAATGCAATATCTCGAAAACCTGAAGTGGCACAAATTATATATTCGGCGCACATTCTTACACGACCATAAGCTATCTACCCACATACAATTTTTCTCTCTCCGATCATTCGTTCAGAATTTTCCTGCTGGAACAACGTTACTGCAGCAGAATTCGTTTTTTCCGATTTTTCACAAAACGACAAAGAGCACAATTTTTTTATTTTGCGCACATTTACAGCAGATTGAGAACTAATTATTCGTTCCACTCACATCAGTCTATGAACAACTTTCCTGCTGGGGTAACGCACACAAAAAAAAGCTATGCTAAAAATGCATAGCGCGCACGCTGCCACAGTTTCGTCGTCCATTCTCCACCAAAGGCAAATGCCAAGTGAGGAGCGTCGCGATTAAGAGGAAACGCGAGTGGTCTTTTCTCCATACAAACGCTCTCGCCTGTTTTCTTTTTGGTTAATGACCCTAGAGCAATGGTTTTTTACAGAATAATAAATATTAACGATTTCTATGCCCCTATGTTTTCCTTTTTGGTGATAAATTATTTTTATAAGCACTAGAACCCTCAAAAAATGCTCAAAATTGCTTGTTTAGATCGCTGTTAACAGAGTCCTAGTGTACAAATTTGACAACTATTAACGAAAAAAGAAAAACATAGCGGCGTAGTATATAACCTCCTTATTCATTGTCTAAAATATCTTTTAAATTGGTTCAATATTGGAGGAGGAAATAGGCGAGAGCCAAACCTCGAATTCTAACTTTTTTCTACAGTTGTCCTTATCGCACGAATTTGAGGGCAGGAGGACGGAGAGAGACAGCGATAGTAGAAAGAGACAGCACTCGCATTTCCTCTTAATTGCGCGATTATTTGCGCGAGTAGAGCAGTGTGTGGGCAGAACGGGCAACATCGCGGCAAATAGCGGCAGCACGAGGAGCAAAGCGATGAGCAGCGCAATGCGGGCGCCACACACTCGACGAGTGGTATGGGAAGTAGCGAGGAAAGGAGGCAGAGACATAGCGTGGCAACGTTACTCGTCATGCCGCACGTCATGCTCCTCGTCCTGCCCATCGCTTCCTATTTGGTCGGCTTTTGCGCGCGAGTCAAAGGGCCGGCAATACGAGCGCGAGTGGCTGGCCACATAATCGCGCGGTCGCAGTACGCATCGAGCGCTCACGCAAAACGCACGCTTCATATGCATGTCCTCGCCAAGCACCGTAGAATGGTAAAACGATAAAGTGTTATTATTTACTTATTGATTTGTTGTCTGCGGAGCCAATTATTTGGGATATTAGACTTACGAAAAATGTAGGGTACGTGTTATACCTACTGTTAAAATAACACTATCAAGAAATAGTAAAATATAAAGTAGTCGGCCGGTAGGTAGTCTACTATTTTATTAAATACCTATTAGGCCGGGATTATTTACCCACGCGTTGCCTGCACTTAAAGTCGGCTACTCGATTTTTTTCTAATTTAATTATAATTTTGTAGGTACACGATGCTTGGGTGAGGCTTGGAGAAATAATGAAAATAGGAGTAGAAGAGTTGAAAGCCAAAAAAAAATCATGAATGGCATCTTTTAGACCATTAGTCAATAAAAAAAAAGCTATGCTAAAAAAACCGACTTCAAAAAAAACACAAAAAAGTCAAAAATAAATCAGTTTCTGAAGTCGGTGATTTTTGTTTGTTTGATTTAATTTTTTGCCACCGACTTCAGAAACTGATTTATTTTTGACATTTTTGTGTTTTTTTTGAAGTCGGTTTAATTTTTTGTTAAAAAGTTTTTATTTTTCACTTTTTAGTGGTTCACATGTTCATGGGTCATAATGTGGACAATGTAGTTTTTTTTTTTTGAGTTTTGTTGATTTTTCAAAAACCGCTTGTCCGATTTCGATAAAAAACCACCATTTGGGAAGTATACCCTTTCCAACAAAAAAAGAATTTTTCAAATCGGTTAGCAAGTGACGGAGTTATGCCCGAACAAACATAAAAAAAAAAAAAACATCCGAATTGAGAACCTTCTTCTTTTTTTAGAAGTCGGTTAAAAATGCATAGCGCCGAGCGCGCACGCTGCCACAGTTTCGTCGTCCGTTCTCCACCAAAGGCAAATGCCAAGTGAGGAGCGTCGCGATTAATTGCGCGATTATTTGCGCGAGTAGAGCAGTGTGTGGGCAGAGCGGGCAACATCGCGGCAAATAGCGGCAGCGCGAGGAGCAAAGCGATGAGCAGCGCAAGGAGCAGTGTGGCGCCCGCACAAGGAGCATAGTGTGGCGCCCATGTGTTCCTCCTCGGGAATAGGGATGAAAGGCGTTTGAATTTGAACTTTTTTCTACGGAGGCTAGCATATCGACCAACGCCATTTTGTTTTTTTAGAAATCACGGCCCACGACGTCCCGTCAATAGTCCCGGATTTCGAATATCAACACCATTGGTTAGTCTTTTTATAAGTTTGGGAGCAACAAGGTAGGTACTAACCATATTGGTTAGTGTAATGGTACTTTGTAACTATCTATCTTCTGTGTTACTAACTACATAAACTTATCTAGTTTAGATGAGTTCGGAGTGAGCCCTCAAGACTCCCATGCCATTACAAGGCAATGGGATCTTAATAAGTGGTCCCCACTCGTGAATCTTATGTATTTACCTATATACTTACATGGATTCTTCGCAGAGTTAAGAATTGTAAAAGTGTATATTAGTATTATAATTTTCTTTATTAATTCACATACAAACTTGTTAGATTTTTAAATATTCTTACAAAAATAAGTTTAAAAAAGACATTAAAAAAAAAAAAAATGGCCACCGATATCGGGAACAGGGTCCAAACTTCCAAAGCTACAGGCGGTCAGGTCTCCAGAGAAAGGGACCTCCTAACAATACGAGACGTGTGCAGGAGTACCGCTTTCTGCATCAAGCCCTTGATCCAGCTGCCTAACGTGAGCGTCCTCAGGTGTTGGTTGAGGCTCTAGCCAATTAAGCCATTGGCTGAAACGACAACCTCGCGAGCCAAGTCAAGAAACTTGATTTGCTTATCTTTCTCGGCTTTCAGAAGGTTCTCGTCATGCGGGATCGTTATCTCAATGCGCACCGTTCTGATCGATCCACCACCACTATATCAGGCTTATTAGTCCTGTTGGTGATGATCCCAGTACAGCGTGGTATTGTCATTTTCGAGAACTGGGACGGGCACTTGCACTTCTGTTTCCACAAGGTTGTACTTTAGAGCAAGTTGCTGATGGATAATCCTGGCTACAAGGTTGTGTCTATGCAAGTACTCTCCGTTACACAGGCGAGAACACCCGGAGGTAATGTGACGAATTGATTTGCCCGGACGGTGGCATGCCCGACATATATCAACCATACCGTTCTTCACAATAAATCTCCGGTAGTTATTCGTCACCATAACTTAATCCATAATTGCACAGACAAAACCTTCGGTTTCTCCGTAGAGATCCCCTGAACGTAGCCAGGCTACGCACGCTAAAGTCTACATCGGGCATGATCGGGCCCGTGCATGGCCCGGAAAAAGCATCCCTGAAGCTCCTTACTTTGCCATACCTCCATGCAGGCGTTTTAGTGTCAAGCATTACACTGCCCACCATACACTAAAGTGCAGTAACAGCAAAATCACGATTTCGAGTAAAACGCATTTAAAGTTAAGAATTGATTTTAAAAAATCAACAGAATGTATAAGCAAAAAAATTTGAATGCAGAAAGGTTGTAAAGGCATAGGTTCACACGTTAAAGCAATAAAAAAAAATATATCTTAATAACAGAATTTATTATGGCCATTTATTCTTTTTGGTGCCTATTACTGCATAGCCTTTTTTGTAAAAAATACCATTTTAAACTTAGTAAAATGCAGCAAAAAGCCCTATTACTGCGTTTGGATCAGTTATTTTGTCAAGAAACCCAACTAACATGCAGTAAGGTAAAAAAAATACTGCATTTTAGTTAGTTTTTTAAGAAAAAAGTGTTCAATTTACTAGTGCAGTAAGAAAAATAGCTAGTTCACATTTTAAAGACCGTTTATTTCTTATTATTTAATCACAATAATTCAACTCACATGTAAAATTTACATATCAAAAATAAAAAAAACATCTAATTAATAAAGGACCCTGCGCAGAATGCACAACCTCCTTTGACAGTTTTCTCTTAATATTTTCATTAACTGCACTTTAGCTAGGAATAATCATATCTGTGTCATTATGCTATCCAAACTAATCTGCAGTAATGCTGTATTTTACTGCGTGTTAGTCAGTTTATAATGATAAAAGAATGTTAAGTATTCACAACTAAAATGCGACAAGCTTTGATTTTACTGCATTTTAGTTGGGAGTTCGTGACAATAAATTGTATTTTCTTAATTTGCAGTAAAAATAGCTTGTATGGCGGTAAATTTTACTGCGTATTAATTTTTTTTTTAATTTTTTTCCAGAAATATAAAACTATCTAAAGAACTGTAAAATTATATTGCTTACTGCATTTTAGTTAGGAAACCTTAAAATTTAATCTGCAGTATAATTTATACTGTATTTTAGTTGGGAAATCACGCCAAATTGTTAATTTTTTTCGTTTGCAGTAAGTGAAAACTGTTAAATAAAAACCATTCTAATAGTCTTAGAAATAAGTAAGTTAATTCAATAGAAAGCTTAAGAAACCCGCTTTCAGAATCACTAATAAAACGAAAAATCACAAAAGGGCTGTTACTGCTCTTTAGTCTCTGCATGGTGGGCAGTACAGGTTTGCGTCAGTTCTCTTTAGTTAAAGAGACTAATAGTGGCCATAGATTATAATGTAGATTTAATTTTTATATGTTTACAATTTATTTCTAACGTTGCTGCGTAAAAAATTAACACCCAGTTCGACCGCGTCAATGGCCGTACCGGGGGCAGTCATCACCCCATAACCGCCGTGCCCATAGCAATGTACGACTTTTACCCCATTAAACAGCTCCGCTTCAACACGAACCGGCATTCTGTGAGGGCGCAGGCCAACCTTATGTGCAATGACTTCTGCGTTCTTCAAGTTCGGGAGAACTTCACAGCAACGCTCCATTATAGACGCTGCGTCATACTTGCAATAATTCAAATTATAACTGTCGTATCCTCTACAACCACCCAATGTTACCACCCCATTAAGGCCCGGTATAATGTACGTATCATAATCCCCATAAAACGCTGATTTCACCCATGGTGCCTTCACTTTTATCACTTGTCCTCTGATAGGCACCATATCGTAATCATTACATAAATACTTTGCACCCAAACCGGCACAATTAAACACTAGGTCATAATTTGATAAGGACGCAAAACTTTCCACCTTTCTGTTAATTAACTCTCCACCTCTTTCAATTATTATTTTCCCCATCCATGGCAAGTAGCGTTCGCATTCAACTTTCAGTGTTGAAAAGTAAGATCCGAATTTTGTACCTTCTGGGCCTAGTTTTAATTCGTCATCAGTGACGGGTCGATAGATAGGTACCAAATCTTCAATGAGATGATTTCTAGTAACATGGTAGTTCTCTTGAGAAAATATGTAGGCTCCTAAAGTCATAACACCAATTCGTTCAGCATCAGGTGTCTTGAGTATATCTTGCCAAAACCGCCAAGACTCGTTCAGCCACTTCTTAGTAATTTCTTTTGTTGGTCCTTTAAAACTGGTTCCCGGCCTGAAGATACCAGCGGCAATGTGGCTGGTGGTATCTTCGGTGTATTTTTCAGCGAGCACTGTTACCTTGGCTTCCTTCAGTCGATCTTGGAATAGTTTAGCCACTGTTATTCCGACCACTCCTCCACCAATTACTGCTATATTTGGCTGATCAGGCATCTTGAATGTTGTATTATTGCTCCCTGTTATAAAAAAATAACCATAAAAATCAAGCCAAAAAATCTGCAAGTTATAAGAATAATAATATTGTGTGAATAAGTACTTACCTAACAATTATAAAAGATGATTCCCGATTACTAATAAATGAAAATAGTAAAAAAAAATCATTGAAGATTTGCAAAAAGTTATTAAGGCTCCTTCCACAAAATCATCTCATTTTGATCAATTTTGATCGCTTGGTGTGGGAAATCTATGAAGAATTTGAAGCTTCCTTTTGGCTATTATAAGAGACGAGTTCTTTTTCAGGTGGATGGGTTTGAAGAATTTTCAAAATAATGTTTATATTAATGACAATCACCCGTATTCAAAAGCCCTTTTCCGCACAAATACCGATCGAGTTACGTTTGGCTTAGCCGAACATAACACTACAAACGATTTTAAACATTAAAAAAAATATAAATAACATCACCGTATGGTCTACTAGGGGACCAGTTTGCCACATTTTCGACTTCAATACAAAATATAGCAGAAAAAAAATGTTAAAACATCGCAATTTTTACAAAATGTCTCGACAAATAAGATTTTTTTTCTATACCTTAGAATCACTTTAAAGAAAATTTAAAAACTACGTATTAATTTTAAGGTAACCTTCTAATAGAATCGTATTTTTATTTTATCAATAAACTATAATTTCATTTCGTAAATTGAATCTAAAGTTAACTATATTATCGACCGCGCAAACTCTATCTCGCCAGTACGAATCGGCCACTGCCAGAGGACGGACGTATCGCTTTGTGTCACAAACGCTCCCGTGTTTTTCGTGCATATATTTTCGAGATTGTACACCGATTACCACAATTTGATACACTTATTAATTTTGATCAAACATGTTTATTTTCCTAGTTTGTAAAGATTGCTAAAATTTTTTTCATCTTCAGATCGAAGTCGAATTTCGCGACCGTTTGTTGTTGTCGATTGTACTTCGATATATATTTTTAACCGACCTCCAAAAAAGAGGAGGTTCTCTATTCGTGTTTGTATGTCCGCGAATATCTCCGTCAATTGTGGACTGATTTTCAAAATTCTTTTTGTCTTGGAAAGGGTATACTCCCGAGGCGGTCCCATTGCACCAAGTCAGTTTCTGATGATGGGAACTCTGAGAAATTGAGGGCAACCCTCGAATATCATAGGCGCACATAACGTTTTCCATACATTTTCAGAAGCTGTTCAAGTATTTGCGTCTGATAATCATAATTTCATGTGGCGGCGCTGCGCTGATGACGGAAGGTGCAACTCCTCAACGGTCAGGACTTGAAAGAAAATTCCTTCAAAATTATACGTACTTATGGATCGATAGTTGTATTCTTTCAGGCTATTAGGTTGAACTGATGATAGACGGTAAATCTCATTAACCGACTTAAAAAAAGGAGGTTCTCAATTCGTCTGCTAGAAAATTTTTAGTTCTTCCGTCATGGGTGTCGTTTTCATGGTTTTCGGGGTTGCTGATTACGAAAATGAGGTCAAAATGAAAATCCAAGATGGCGGTCAGGAATTTTTTTGGTTTTTCCGTCATGGGTGTCGTTTTCATGGTTTTTGGGGTCGCTGATTACGAAAATGAGTTCAAAATGAAAATTCAAGATGGCGGCCAGGAAAATTTTTGGTTCTTCCGTCATGGGTGTCGTTTTCATGGTTTTCGTGGTCGCTGATTACGAAAATGAAGCCAAAATGAAAATCCAAGATGGCGGCCAGAAAAAAATTTGGTTTTTCCGTCATGGGTGTCGTTTTCATGGTTTTTGGTGTCGCTGATTACGAAAATGAGGTCAAAATGAAAATCAAGATGGCGCCGACGAAAATTTTGGTTATTCCGTCATGGGTGTCGTTTTCATGGTTTTCGGGGTCGCTGATTACGAAAATGAAGCCAAAAGGAAAATCCAAGATGGCGGCCAGGAAAATTTTTGGGTTTGCCGTCATGGGTGTCGTTTTCATGGTTTTTGGGGTCGCTAATTACGAAAATGAGTTCAAAATGAAAATCCAAGATGGCAGCCAGGATTTTTTTTGGTTTTTCCGTCATGGGTGTCGTTTTCATGGTTTTTGGGGTCGCTGATTACGAAAATTAAGCCAAAATAAAAATCCAAGATGGCGCCGACGAAAATTTCTGATTTTTCCGTCATGGGTGTCGTTTTCATGGTTTTTGGGGTTGCTGATAACGAAAATGAGACCAATATGAAAATCCAAGATGGCGCCGATGAAAATTTTTGGTTTTTCCGTCATGGGTGTCGTTTTCATGGTTTTTGGGGTCGCTGATTACGAAAATGAGACCAAAATTAAAATCCAAGGTGGTTGGCTAGGAAAATTTTAGGTTCGTCCGTCATGGGAATCGTTTTCATGGTTTTTGGGTAAACTGAGTACACACTACACCCCTGATTTCGCATTGCATATTCGCCAATTGCAAAGTGCAAAGACTAAGGTAATTTTATTTAAAACAACTGCCCGAAATAATGACACTATGACAATACTATACTACTAAATGATGGTAATATTGAACTCGTGAAAGAAACTAAATTCCTGGGAGTACACATAGATGACCCATTAAACTGGAAAAATAATTAACCGCCATTGATGCATATCTATATCATCCACATGTTATGCTTTAAGAACCCTTATATAGAGACGAAATTGACATTGAACACTTAAAAATCGTAAACCACGCACTAATTGAATCCAAATTAAGATACAGTATACAATTCTGGGGAAACAGCTATAATTATAACTGTAAACGAGCTTTTGTCCTTCAGAAAAGAGCTATACGTACCATTGTCCGTATCTCACAAAGAGAGAGTTGTCGTCCGCATTTCTTAGACTTAAAAATTCTTACAGTTCCCAGTCTCTACATTCTTGTACTTCTGATTAATTTAAAAAAGTACATACATGAATATGAGACGCATGAGGAAATACTAGTCAGGGAGAGTACACGTAGGAAAGATTTGAAAAATAAGATAAGTCCTCATTTTAACATTGTGAAACATAGTTCACAATATCAAGCAGTGCAATTATTCAATAGGGTACCATTAGAATTAGAAAGCTTAATCTATACGTCTTCATTTAAAACAAAGCTTCAAGCATTCCTACTGGATAAATGTCTCTACTCCGTTGACGATATGTAATATTAAGGTATATAATACAATTATGATAATGCGCCAACTGATATAATTTGTCCTTTGTGTTTGTCAGTTTTTAATTGAATGACTATTTGTATAAAGCTGACATGAATTTTACAACAATCTAATAATTTAATTGTATTTTTGATTATTTTTTGTTTCAATTATGATTTAAATTTGTATTTTATGTGTAGGTATTGTAATTTTTGTTGTTAATGTTTAATTATGACTTATGAATGTGTTTTATTATTATTTTTTATTATTATTTTTATGATTTCAAATACAATGTGAATTGTTTGTGAATAAATTGAATTGAATTATCAGTTGAGTCAAATACATTCCCAACAGAATGGAAAACATCTAAAGTTATCCCGGTTCATAAGTGGCCCAAAAAGTGATATAAAAAATTACAGTCCCATAGCTGTTTTATCCATATTTGGAAAAGTGTTTCAAACGGTACTTTTAAAAAAAGTATTTTCCAAACTGCAACGGTGGTTTGCGGAGGAACAGCACGGATTTCTTCCAAATCGTTCAACCACGTCTAATTTACTCAACGTTACGACATTCTTAGCCAAAAATATTGACGACAGAAAGCAGGTGGATATCACTTATTTTGATTTTCAGAAGGCTTTTGACCGGGTTGACAATTATATACTTTTGAGTAAATTGGCTTTGGCTGGTTTCTCTGCGGCAACACTTAAATTCTTCGCAAATTACCTATACAATCGCAAACAATATGTTATTTTTGAAAATGCCAATTCGGAATGCTATTCTGTCACTTCTGGCGTAGGCCAAGGTACTAACCTAAGTCCCCTGTATTTTCTTATTGTTGTAAATGACCTGCCCAAGTGTGTAAAGCACTCCACAGTTTTAATGTATGCCGATGATGTCAAAGTTGCGCTTCCCATATCTAATCTTAGCGATACAGTCACACTTCAACAAGACATAGACAGCATCCACCATTGGAGCACTATAAACAACCTCAACTTGAATATTAGCAAATGTGCGATCATGACCTTTTCTAAAGTCACACAACCTATCCTCAATATTTACACATTAAACAATGAGCCCCTGAAACGAGTTAATGCCGTACGCGATATTGGTACTAATTTTGACCCACACCTCACATTTAACCAACATAGTAATATAATACAAATATGCAACAAGTCCCGCAAAAACTTAGGTTTTGTTTTACGACAAGTTAATTTTTAAGCTATTGCATAGCTTCTATCGCGGGCCTTGAGCGTGGAGAGTGAATTCAGAAATTCCCTAACGAAAATATTCAAGATTCAGTATTCAACCAGGTTGCTATGGTTACGGAAAAAAACAAGGTTGTCAACTGAGGTTGTCAAATTAAACAATTAATTATTTGCTGTTGTAAAAAAATATGCCATGCAATAGCTTTACCGCGGCAGTCTCCGAGTGCCACATTTAGTTTTTTTTTTTAATAATTGACCAGCCATAACCCTCATCTACAACTCCTTCGTACGCAGTTTACTCGAAACCAATAGTGTAATCTGGAACCCTCATGAAAAAATCTATAAACTAGTCATTAAAAAGGTCCAGAAGTCTTTTATTCGCTACCTCTAACTCAAATTATTTGGCTTTTACCCATATAATTTACCCTACGCCATTCGTGCTAGGTATGGTGACATACCAGAGCTTAGAAGTCAGGAGAAATCTTGCTCTAGTTAAATATGTCATCTGCTTAGTTCGTGGTTCCCATTTTAATTCCCTGCTGTTACAGTACATCTCTTTTAACATCCCACTACCTATCCGGCACTCTCTTCGCCCACGCCAACGTCCTCTTTTTTCGATTCCTCAAACAAGCACCGTAACTCTTAAGACTAGCCCACTATTTCTAGCCCTTACCCACATAAACATTTTAATGTATGACGAGTCATTAGATATTTTTGCAAGTACGGAACTAAGTCTCCTTAACACTGCTTCTCGATACCTGGAGTCCATTGCCACTCCCAGTACTATCTCCTCGGGTTTAACAATTTTTTTGGTAATTTTTATTTGATTTCAACTTTTGCCACTAGAATGTTTTGTTAATTTTTATTGTAATAATGTTTTTTTTTTGTTAGTTTTGTTATTATTTTTTTTTATTTCTAAGTTTTTTGTTTTTTGTTCAACCTATAACTTGTATGTGTGGTGTCACTGTAAATATAAGTTGGTTATTAATAAATAAATAAATAATGTGCTTTAGCGTATGTTCCATCAGAACCAGTTATCAACGCTTTTGACGAACTGCTCGAATCTGTTTTATATTGTGCATTCTGGCCTCCTCCGACAAGGCATTGATTATTTTGAAGATAACTGGATCGGAAGGTTGGAAAGACGGGGCAGGCGAGCTCCTAGATTTCCTATTGATCTGTGGAATACTTTTGATGCAGTTCTTCAGGAAATTCCCCGAACGAACAACTCCGTTGAAGGCTTTCACAGGGGATTCTAGTCACTTCTACCGGCTCATCTCATCACCCATCTATATGGAAGTTTTTGGATGAACTTCGTCGGCAGCAAAGCCTGACAGAACTGAAACTGGAGCAAATTTTGTCTCGTGGATCACACACAACTAGTCGGCCAAGATATAGGCAAACATCGGCAAGATTGAAAGATTTAGTTGAATCATTTGGGGAGAGACCACTCCCAGATAACTTACGGGCCAATGCTCATAATTTTGAATTTCAACAAATGTGTTTAAAAAAATACATAAAAAAACGAAACACAAAATGATTAAACCTAAAAAGCATACAAAGAACAATGTTCAAAACGTCCCCACCCTTGTAGCACTTTAAAACCTATGTCAATCGAAGGGTTATAGTCAACTTATCATTTTATTGTATGACAGCGAAACTGAAATCCGCATCCGAAAAAAGTTATATCGTTATGAAGAAACCGAAATCAGTCACAATAATGACTATGTTACCGACCACCATACTTCTCTTTTTGTAATTATTACTGTGGAATGATGTCGTTCGGAGTTTTCAAACCTCGGAACTTAACCTTCTGCAGCGAGGTGTGAGACAGGGAGACGTTATATCTCCGAAGCTGTTCATCGCTGTACTGGAAGATGTTTTCAAGGTTCTGAATCGGGAAGGACTAGGCATCAATGTAAATGGTGAGTACATCAGTCCCCTTCCGTTTGCTGACTATATAGTGGCCGAGACCATGGAGGACTTCAGAACAATGCTCGATGACCTTAGTAGAGTTTCCGAAAGAGTGGATCTTCAAATGAACATGAACATAACCATGATCATGTTGAATGGCTATGTAACACCCACTCCTATCAAGATCGGAACCTCTATACTCGAAATTGCGGACGATTATGTCTACCTGGGACAAACGGTCTAGTTAAGTAGGTTTTAATTCGAGAAAGAGGTCACCACTTTACCAGTCCCATGCATCTCGCATTCAGTGGGTCCCCGCAACCTTCACCAGGTCATCTTCATCATCACCTTTTTATTTTTGTTGAGTGGTGAAAAATACCTAACGCACCGTCCCGGGAGACGGCGCGGCTTGCAACCACTAAAAACACTGGCGTGAACCTACTGTCACTTTGTTGGATGAGCCACAAGAACTGCTACGCATAACGTTCGCGACCCATCCAGCGATGTCCGGGCTCACCTGAGACATCGCAACCACTCATGAGGGTCGTGCGATGTGACGACGATAGACTCCCCGATCTATCGCCCGCTGGCACCGGTCTCCTAGGGTGGCATCAGGTCACCATGGCGCCTCCTCCACCGACCTGTCCTCCTTCGACGGATCGCGTCAGTGAAGGAGTCTTCCTCCGCCACCTCCTTCTGTGAGATGACATCCTCACAGAAGGACACTACTGCCTTCCATGCCTTCCTACTGTCGACCATGGCCTTGGTCACAGCCGGCGAAGAGCGGTCTGCCCCAATTGTTGCCACGAGAGCACGGCGCTGCACTCGCACTAGCAACACACGGGAGTCGCCTCCTGTCTAGCCACTTTGTGCAGGTATTTGCCAAAGCAGCCATGCCCTGACAACACCTGCACTAGATGGAAGGTCAACGTCCCGTGTCAGGTCATTTGTCCACCTAGTGGAAGGCCTTCCAACGCAACGTTTTCTGGTTCGCAGTCGCCTCTCCCTTACTTTTCAGCCCCATCGGTTATTCGTTCTGCGAGCGATGTGCCGTGCCCTGCTCATTGCCACCACTTGAGTCTGGCAATTCCCGGTCTAAGTCGGTAACCTCGGTAACCTCAGAAGCTCCCGAAAGCTGCCGAGCATAGCCCTCTCCATTGCCCTCTGACTTTAAGCCTTCTGATGAGACTGATTGTGAGCGTTCACATTCAGGTCTCGTATGTAATCAATGACAGCACACGCCACACACTGATCATAGACTTTCGTCTTGAGATACTGCGGTAAGTTGGACGAAAAGATCCAACTCAACTTCCGTAACGCTGTCCAGCCGAGTCGGATTCAACGATGGACCTCTTTCTTGAAGTTAGACCTACCTAACTAGACCGTTTGTCCAAGGTAGTATAATCGTCCACAACTTCGAGTGTAAAGTATCCGATCTTGATAGGAGTGGGTGTTACATAGGCAGTCAACCTGCCCTTGGTTTTGTCCATGTTCATTTTAAGATCCACTCTTTCCGAAGCTCTACTGAGCATCGAGCATTGTACTGAGATCCTCCATGGTCTCAGCCATAACCACAATATCGTCAGCAAACCGAAGGTGAATGATGTATACTCGCCATTGACAATCATTGATGGCTAGTTCTCCCTAGTCCAGAACCTTGAAGACATCCTACAGTACTGCGGTGAACAGCTTCGGAGATATGACGTCTCCCTGTCTCACACCTAGCTGCCGATGGGTAGGTTCAGAGGTTTGAAAACTCCGAACGATTATACTATTCTACAGTAATAATTACAAAAAGAAAAGTATCGTGGTCGGTAACACAGTCATTATTGTGACCGATTTCGGTTTCTTCATATCGATATAACTTTTTTCGGATGCGGATTTCAGTTTCGCTGTCATACAATAAAATGATAAGATGACTATGGCTCTTCGATTGACATAGGTTTTAAAGTGCTACAAGGGTGGGGACGGTGTCCATACATTTTTGTGCATTGTTCTTTAAAATGTTCATTTTGACCTCATTTTCGTAATCAGCTACCCCAAAAACCATGAAAACGACACACATGACGGAAAAACCAAAAAAATTCTTGACCGCCATCTTGGATTTTGACCTCATTTTCGTAATCAGCGACCCCTATAGCCATAAAAATGACACCCATGACGGAAAAACTAAAAATTTCGTCAGCGCCATCTTGGATTTTCATTTTGACCTCATTTTCGTAATCAGCGACCCCGAAAACCATGAAAACGACACCCAGGACGGAAAAACCAAAAAAAATCCTGACCGCCATCTTGGATTTTCATTTTGACCTCATTTTCGTAATCAGCAACCCCAAAAACCATGAAAACGACACCCATGAGTCCCATGACGGAGAAACCTAAAATTTTCCTAGCCGACGAATTGAGAACCTCCTTTTTTTTTAAGTCGGTTAATGAGATTTACCGTCTATCATCAGTTCAACCTAATAGCCTGAAAGAATACAACTATCGATCCATAAGTACGTATAATTTTGAAGGAATTTTCTTTCAAGTCCTGACCGTTGAGGAGTTGCACCTTCCGTCATCAGCGCAGCCACATGAAATTATGATTATCAGACGCAAATACTTGAACAGCTTCTGTAAATGTATGGAAAACGTTATGTGCGCCTTTGATATTCGAGGGTTGCCCTCAATTTCTCAGAGTTCCCATCATCAGAAACTGACTTGGTGACAATGGGACCACCTTGGGAGTATACATTTCAAACAAAAAAAAAAAATTTTGAAAATCTGTCCACACTTGTCGGAGATATGCGCGGACACACATAAAAAAAACATACGAATAGAGAACCTACTTTCTTTTTAGAAGTCGGTTAAAAAGAGACGGAAACATTATTTATTTTTGACGTGATAAAGTGCTTTCACAACCAATTTACAACAAATATTAAAATCTGTGATTAAAAATAGATATCATAATTTTTGATTTTAATTCATATAACACCAAATTGAACCATTTTTATGTTGATTGATATACTGTACCTAATTACCTATACACAACACACATTCCAGACTTTTTTTCAAAGCCGTAACTTACTTACTATAAAATTATGTCCCCCAAAATAATAATCGTCTAAATGATCAAATTTTTCAACCGTAGTTCAACGCTCGAAATGCCCGTGTGTGCGTTCGTCGGTGTTATCGCTGCACACAAACATAGCATCGCACCGAAATTGCCTAAAGTTCCGCAAGTCTTGTCTGTACAAGGCCTCTTAATATAGGTACCACTGCCGAGCCGAATAAATTGTAAACGCCAACTGGGTTTTAATTGCGCGCTTATTAAATACACTCACACACACATTGTATGTATAAGCGTATACGCTCACAACTTTGTTTTATCTGAGGTTTTATCATTAGAGTACAAACTAGGCGGCGCCTCATTGACGGCATTGCTGGTTACCAACTGTAACCCTGGGCCACAGCTTCTTGATTTTGTGACAAATTACTCAATAAATGTTTACTGGTCAATAACATGACTGTGTGTAATGTTGCAGATTAATGATAAAGTTCGCCCGTGCACTAAAACTATAACGCATTTGTTAACTGATAATGTGTAACTGTAAGTGACATAATTTCCAATTGCGTAACAGCGCGCAGCCGCAGTGTAGCGGGCGCGGCCCATTAGGTTGGTTGGCCTTGGCCTCAACGGCTCAACGCATGACCCTGACCTTTAAGTTGTCATCTGTTATCATCATTCCTTTGACACAAAGATGTAACCTGTTATAGAAATACTAAGCTACTGGTGCCATTAATGTAATGTATTGTTTGATTAAGGTTGATGTTCCAGGGTAGCCCGCGAAATTCAAATTTCATGTATTTAATCATTAATACAACCCTCCGAGCTCATAAAAGTTCCGGAATGACTTTGACCTTGAAAAATTCATTCCGGAACCTTTATGAGCTCGGAGAGTTGTATTCTGTAACTACATATGTCTTACAGCAGCGAATCAAATGTTCATCAACATACAACCTATCACTTGCCTGCAAATTGCAAAAAACTTAAGAAAATTTGAATTTCGCGGGCTGGTTATAATCATCAAAATCATTAATACAACCCTCCGAGCTCATAAAGGTTCCGGAATGACTTTGACCTTGAAAAATTCATTCCGGAACCTTTATGAGCTCGGAGGGTTGTATTAATAGTTTTGATGATTATAATTCTGTAACTATTTATGTCGCGAATCAAATGTTCATCAACATACCACCTATCACTGGCCTGCAAATTGCAAAAACTTAAGAAAATTTGAATTTCGCGGGCTACCCTGGAACATCAACCTTAACGAGTTGCAAATATTTTTTTTTATAATGGCAACATTGCTGACAGAAACATTGTTTTTTTTTTACATCAAATCAAAGACTATGTTGTTTATGTTCGTATTGTTGACATCTATATTTTTTGGTTGTCATCTAAACAGTCATTATTAATAGTGTTCTGTGGTCATTATTTTGCTGTTTGTTTCGATTTGGTGCAGAAAAAATATTTAAAGTGTTAGTTTTCAGCTATGATGAATAAACATGATGAGGATTGTGAACCTACAATGACCGAAAGTATTTCTTCCACCAACGAAAGTAATTCTGTGAAGATTGAAGGAAAAAGTCGCGGAAAGAAGCGAAAATGGTATTGTTTTAATCACATTATCAACAACCGAACTACATTTTTTTCTTTCCCCACAATTTCACTAAAACTTACGATATTATGAGAAGGAACAGTTGGCCACTCTTTTCTGTTAACATGTTTTGTTCGACCGTATTTGGTTATATTTTGCTGACTCGCCTCGCAACGACATAGTATCCTGTGATATCTCTTTTACTGGTACTATAACCATCAAGACAAGATAAAATATTTATTTTGGAACCTATCACTAATTAAGTGATCTGTACTTTTCAGTCCCAACAGTGAGAGCAGCAGCGAAGATGAAGATGTACTTGCAGAGAACTCTGTTGAGGTGGACAGGTGTCTTCATGCATCAGCTATTAAAAATAATTTAGATGAGACTAGTGTCAGGAAAATTATAAAGGTATACTATCAAACATTTTGTTGATCTGTAGCTAATTGAGACACGGAACCTAGAAACTGCAACAACTTAACTTTTGCACCACTTCTCACAACATAAATGTGAAAGGCATATTGATGTTTGTTCCACCCATCATTTTGTCAATTAATTCTGGAAGTTTTATATGCAATGCTTTTTTTATTTGAATATCAAAGTATGACTTGATAGTACGAGATGGGTTGATGGTTCTTATTTTAGTTTAAACCAATACAGGAGGAGAAGAATATTCCTCTCAAGCAAAACTTAAAGGTTTTATTAGTAATATCTATGTTAACATTTAACTTTATTCTAGAAAGTGGTGACAAATAACCGTGTTTTGGCACTTGTGAAGATGCGGGAAGAAGAAGACTCTGGCCCTGATGAGAACAGTCTACGACCAAAACTTACGAGGGCTAAAGTCAAGTATGTAAACAATGACAATAACTTTATTTCTGCAATTGGCTGTTATATTTAGCTGCATCCAACAAAACTATCTAGACTAGAAGTTCCCAACTTAGTTGGGGAAAGGCTAGGCTAGGTTTTCATCAGTTATAAAAAAAACTAGTTTTTCCATACATTTTGATCTTGTAAGTGTAAGTACCTAATGCACTTTTATAGGAAACAGCAGATTTGGTTTTTAATTACTGATGCAAAATTTCTGTTTTAGAATGATGAATGATCACAATCATATAAACCATTACTGCGTACGTGCTAAACTAATACTAGATATTTTATATAACTATAGCTGCAGCCTAAATAGTAAACTTAACCCTTACAAATCAGTTTTTTTTTCTCATCTGTGCCCTCCTGAATCAAAGTCGGACCTCTGCATAACCCTCCAAAAATTACAGGCATGATATAATGTTATGTTGGCACATGTCTGAATCATATGCCAATATAAAAATCTCTCTCATAAAAGTCTCAAAATACTATTGTGTCAGGTTTTTCACAATGCAATCATTCATTTCACAATCCAACTTTTCAGAGAGCTAAGGAAAGGGTCTCCAAAACCCCATTCAGCGACAGCTTGGAACTTGGAGAATTTGGAGCTGACTCCTATCAAGCACATCCCGGTGAAGACCAGGCCAGAAGTGAAGGCTCTCATTGCCCAGGAGTTGCCTGAAGACGAGGATGATGAAGAGTATGAGCCCACCCATGACGACGTGCCGGTTAGTAATAATATTATAGATAGCCTGCTCTAAGAGTAGTGGGGTTTATTATATTATTATATAAGTGGTTACTACCAGTTGATAACTTGTTCCAAAAATTTTATTTGAAAGCGTAAAATGACCCTCATGAGATAAAACTCTTGAGTAAATACTGGCAAATTGCAAAAAACCTAAGAAAATTCGAATTTCGCTGTCTATGTTGGAGGTTCCACCTTAAGTTAAAGTTATCCAATGTTAATCCTGAACTAATCATAAAAAATACCCTATCATCCTCAGAGTGACGATGACCAAGGCCTGGAGTCATGCAGTGACTTGGACTCACAGCCAAGGACGCCAGCTACTCCTCGCAGCCAGCACTCCACCAGTCCAAAGGTTGTTAGGGATGGACCCTTTAAAGTACCTCAGGTATGGCCATCAGTGTCATGGGTATGCTATGAATATTTAATTATTATTAAAAACTAGCTGTTGCCAGCGGCTTTGCTCGCTATGCCTCAAACATTATCCCACGGGAAGATAAAATCGGAATAAAAAGTATCTATTGTTAATCCAGGTTATAAACTATCTGTGTACCAAATTTTATCCAAAGTCGTTCAGTAGTTTTTGCGTGAAAGAGTAACAAACATCCATCCATACATACATACTTACAAATTTTCCCGTTTATAATATTAGTAGGATCTTCCTTACAACATATCATTACAGGTTCTCACCTAATGTGATAGTGCGGTCATCAAAATACTTAATTAAAATATTAAAAAAAAAAAACTTAAAAAACTATTAGTACATAATAATAACATCAATAATCCTAGCTTCTAAACTCCGTAATTATCAAAACACAATATTTAAACAATAAACAAACAAAAACATTTAGCCTGCTCTAATCTACAGAATAGCAATATGGTTTGTGAGCATTCATATGACAGACAGTATAATGGTGGAAGTTGCCTAGTTACAATGTGTCATCATTTACATCAAAGTATGTCTAAACGTCACATAACATCACGCCTGTAATCCCCGAAGGGTTAGGCAGAGGTGTGCTCATATTTCGTTATAATAGGGAGCGAGCCTATTGCCGTCAACCGAGCACAATCCAAATTCCATGACAGCTGCTGAGAAATTTCCGATGGGAAAACCTAATAACATTTTATCCGACCCGGTAATCAACCCCAAGACCTCATGCTCAGTCATATTCGATTCGGCAGTATTTTTGAACAACGAAATCAAGCCGAATAATTAATGCACATATTCGGCTTTCATTCGGTTCGTGGCGTACAGCAAATTTTGTTCGGGGTATTCCACCCCTGAATCATGTCGGCACGGCATTAGTTGAGCTAAGCCGAACGGCGTTTTCCTGAAAAACAAAATAAAGTAAAAAGTAAAGTAAAAGTTTATTGACAAATAGAACAACAACCTTATATATAAATCTTAACAATCTTCTGCGTCTACAATTTTATTACAAATAAAAACACTTAACATGAGATATAAATACCTGTGTTCACTATGCGGTTGTTTGAGCTTAATTCACACTGACCTCCGTACTAGTGAAAACTGTATCACGGCAGGTCAGTCTTCCTCGTTCACAAACACTCACACACTTCCACAGAATACCGGAATTTTAACATTTTAAACAAACTCAACTACTAAAACTAAATAAAACAGTGACCAGAGTATCCTAATTATGACTATAAGAATACAGAAACTAGTGGGTATTATTCGATCATAATGATGAATTGATAACAAAAATAACGAAGGTAATTCTAAAATAATAAAAGTATATGCAAACATTTCAGACAAAAAGTTTGGAGCTTATAAAAATATGGTCATGTTAAAATATATAGATAACAATAAAAGTTGTTGGTAATAATGATTAATATTACAAAAATAACCAAAACATAAACATACATAATAAATTATTAAGCTAAAAATAAGATGAAAGGACTGTGTGTGGAATGTAGGTTAGTGAATACTTGTGTAGTTGTGAAATTGAGTGGAATGAGAATGTGTATGTATGTCTGTCTGTATGTAATGAAATTATGATGTGGTTTTTAACAGCTTTTCTGTGTTATTATAGTTAATTTCTATGAGATAATTATTTAAGGTTTTTTTGCAAACAGAGAGAGTAGAATCGCGTAAATTGATGGTCTTCGATAACTGGTTATATAAATGTGGTCCGAGATGATCAAAAAATTTGTCTGAGAACACCGTTTTGCGTTTAGGAATGGAGTACACCAGATCCTTCCTTCGCCTTGTACTGAAATTAGGCACCGGTACCTTGGAGTGTTGACGCAAAATAACGTTATTAATAAATATTTGTCTTACTGTAAGCAAAGATAAATTCTTATACAATAGATGCGTAGGATATCTAAATTTCCTGAAGCTCATAACTTTTAATATTGCTCGCTGAGCTCTTTCGAGACTTATCATTATGGTTTTACATGCACCTCCCCAAACAGTGATACAATATGATAATACTGATTGACATAAAGAAAAATAAATAGTCCTAAGTAGTTTAGGGTCGCATACATTACGCAGGTTTTTAAAAACATGGATCATTTTCCTAGCCCGAGTTATTACGGTACCGATATGTTCCCTCCAGTTAAGGTTTTGGTCTACTATTAAGCCTAGATATTTGACAGAGGGTCCTTTTGCGAGACTATAGCAGGAACAGGCTCCAGCACCTTTACAAGTATGTAACTTTATTTGCAAGTGATTTGGTGGTTGCGTGTTATTCCTAATGCTGAAGGTTAAATATTTAGTTTTCTGTGCGTTCAGAGTGAGAAGGTTGTGTTCGAGCCAGGACGTCACTAACGCAAATCCCTCACCAGCCAAACCAAACACTTCAGTCCACGTGCGCCCATGAAATAAAAGTACCGTGTCGTCTGCAAAGGAGATAATTTGTCCTTGTTTCAGATTAAGGCTACTCAGGTCATTAATATATACAAGGAATAATGTGGGGCCCAAGATACTGCCCTGTGGCACACCGAATTGGACGTTTTCCTGTTGACTGGTGTAGCCATTAATTCGAACACATTGAGTTCTGTTCGACATGTAATCCCTAACAAGGTCCAATGCAATACCGCGTATTCCGAGATGTTGAAGCTTATTGAGGAGTATAGGAACAGAAACTGTGTCGAACGCCTTTGCTAAGTCCAAGAAAATGCCTAAAGTTTTATCTCCTTTATCCATACCATCGACAGTAAATGATATGAGTTTGTGTACGGCATCAGCAGTTGATTTTTTCTCTCTGAATCCAAACTGGTTTCCTGAGAAGAGCTCATTGGACTCAAAGAATTTTTTAAATCTAGTATTAATGATACGTTCAAACACTTTAGAAAGGGATGGCAGTAATGAGATTGGTCTATAATTCGAGACACAGTCTCGGTCCCCCGACTTGTAAATGGGAATAATGACTGACTGTTTCAGTGCTTTGGGAAAGACGCCTTTGGCGAAACACAAGTTACATATCCTTGCAATAGGTGTCGCGAGAGTGTCGACAGCCAGTTTGAGTAAAATAGAGGGAATTTCATCCCATCCACTAGAATTAGAAGATTTTAGACTCCTAATTGTACTTTTGACTTCTATTTCATCCGTAGATAGAAGGCCGAATGACTTGAGTGAGGAACAGTTTGAGTTAGACATTCTTGCAAGTTCAAGTTCATTCTTTTTTGTCCTTATTTGAATACTATGAGCCAATTGGCTACATAAATTGCTAAAATGACTCGAATATCATACCAGTTTAGCACTCCTTAGTTATAAATACACTTTTCTTTTGGAATGGCTGATGGCAATTCATGACCAATCGCGATCCGTTGGATCGGAAAAGACCGTCAGACTTGTACAGACTAAAACCCACCCATGTCCCTTCTTAGCCCTTTGTGTGTCGGGTCTGCGGTATCTCTTTCGAACAGTTCCGCAACCCCGGCAGAACAACCATATAGCTTGTTAATAAATACTCAACGTCGGTTGAGGAAGTCGTGCAGTGCTTGAAGGTCAAGGAAGACCAACTGGACTCTGAGGGTTGGAAGGTTGGAATCGCGGCCCAACATCAACTTTAAGCCTTTCGTGGAACGAGTTTCAACCCAGCATCTGCAGACCTGCATGAAAAACGTGCGCCGGCACGGTTGGCGCAGTGGCTGAGCGATCGGACTGCTGCGCTGCGTGTCGCGGGTTCGATCCCCGCACGGAACAAATATTTGTATGGCCTACAGATAGTTGTTTCGGGTCTGGGTGTGTTTGTGTATGTGAGTTTAATGTTTGTGAACGCACCCACGATACAGGAGAAATTCCTAGTGTGGGGCAACGTTTTAAAAAAAAAAAAAAAAAGTGACATTTCCGGAGACGGTTACGTGACGCCTCGCAGCAAAATACGACGCCGACAACGTTACGTGTGTAGTACAGTAGTTACTGAAATAAAATGATTATTGTCTAACAGGACATATCAACACCCGCACGAAAGAAACTAGATCTAGAAGAAGAAGCAACAATAGCTCTCCGCACTCGATCCAAGCTCAGTCTATCCGCCACATCCATAGAACACATTGAGAGTACTTTCGTACCTCCGGACGATATCCCGATGCCGGCGGTCGATGACCTATGGAACCAGTTTTTGAACGAGTGCCTGAACCCTGCTTCTACGTCGAGGAACGAAGATGATGACGAGACTGATCCGGAGTATAATGTGGCTGCTGACCAGGATGCACGTAAGTTGATTGATACTGTTCTTATATATGTTTCTACAGGGTGTATGGGAAAGGTCTTCACAGACTTATGGAGTGGAGTCAGAATATCGTAGTACAATTACCAGTGCAAGAAATTATTTCAGGAATGTTATGGGAATCCTGCAATAAATTGGTTTTAGTTCCTCATACGCAATGTACCGTTACCGTGCAAATGCACGTAGTGAACGGCAAGCGCGACGAGTTTGATGAACTCCGTAGCTAGACGGAAGTGAACAGCTGATTCACGTTAGGATATTTCAACCTCCGTTGTTGTTTTTTTTTATGTTACCTGTATGTCTGTATTATTTACATAAATAGAGTGCTCGCTAAAGCTCGGTAGTAAAACTACCTCGTATAATGGGTCATTTTAGGCCCTTGTATTACAATGAACTATTTTGGCTTGTCGTCTTACTTGACCGTGGCGGTCAAAAGGTTAATAAGTAAACTAACGCGTCGTGTCTTGTCGAAGTTTATCGGGTCTTCTATGGTTAGAGATACTTTATCGTGTCGTGGCGCGTTTGTCGTGTTGTCGTCGGCCGGTCCCACCACAGAAATGGTGGTAAAAAAATCTGAACACTTGGAATGATTCGTGGTTCATATTCGTGATAGCATTTAGGTAATTTGATTAAGTTGATTGGTGTGATAAAAATTAAGTTGATTTTGAGTCACTATTGCGGAATCTAAATTAATGACTAAATATTATTGCAATTTTGGTTTGCTCTCGCGGATCTAAAATTAAAGAGTATCTATAAAACAAGAAAAAAAACTGAATAAAAAATCGTCACGAGTACAAAGTGTGTACGCAAGTTTGTTATTTCTTTCGGTGAAACTATCGGGTACGCTTCTTATAGCTTAATATCACTATCTCAGATTCTGAGCCAGATTGTCGTGTTATAATAACACAAAACATGGTTTACTTACATAAAGGGGGCGTGGCTAACATACAATATTGTATAAAAAACACTTCGGCAAGTTTCGCTTGCTAATATAATGTCACCTTGTATTTATCTACTTTGCTTTGTTTTTATGTATATATTGTTTATTGCTTGTATACTGCAAAAAAATCCTTAAAAAGGAAAAAAGGAAATATCAACCAACCAAGGGGTATATATTTCGTATTTTTTAACGATCGGAAATCTTATCGTTCCCACAAGTTATCTCAAAAGAAAGAAGTAATTCTTTCTATTTTGTTGCAGTTGATACATTTGAAAATGATGGAACAGAACTAGGAAATAGTTTCTTCAGAGCTTTAATACAAGGAAGAGTCGAAAGTCGAAGACAAAACGCTGCAGATTTAGCACCCTGGGAAATTGAGGAGAATCCCGCCTTTGTTCTACCTTCTAGAGAATCTATAACGAACCCTGGATCTAATAACTCTTCACCTGAATCTCCCAGAACTTTAGCCGAAAACCCTTGGTCTACCAGCTGCCAGGAGTCCCACACACCACAATTTAGGTGTTCAAATGAACAAACTTACAAACGCGAACTCAAAGATTTGTATAACCTAATACAAAACGGTTTGATAAGCCAGAAGCGCAATGTCTTAGATGACTTGGATGCCACCGACAGGACATTTCTAGCCATGGCTCAAATTACGAAAACATTGCCAGCACTAGAGCAAACAGAAATAAAATATAACTTACAAAGAAATGTGGTAGAAGCAGAAAAGCGGCATTTTGAAAGTCAGCAGATGCACAAGAGATTAGAAATTCCTGTTAAACTACATGTTGCGTTTCCGCAGCATCGAGAGGCTATCGCTTCGTTCAGTCAGATGACTGTTACACGGACTCCATCATCGAGATATATGCAGTCACCTATAGAGTCGCCATCATCGACGACAAATATACCACCACTCTGGAAACCTAAAATGACTAACTTTCAACCTTTTAACTCCAACATAAGTGATAGACCGCTATTATTCAGACGTCCCGATCACATAGGCCTGTATTAGGGACGTCTAATCACCTAGATACGTTCCATCAACAGATAACAACACATAACCACTTCACTTCATTACCACTATATTTATGTCTGCTTCACTACGATTAAAATGTACATTCATCAACGATAAATAGGGGATCGGACAAAAAAAAACTAATTAGTCCGTCAGATAGATTTCCAAAAATTATTGGACACGTATTTTTTCTTTTTTCTCGTAAACTTAAAATGAAGACGATACAGTGCTTCGAAAACTCGTGTGACGTCATTTATGATAGTACATTTTTTGACGACACAAGTGACGTTTCAAGCCCCACTCCAAGATCTTTGACGCGTTTTATCTTCGTCATTTTTTATTGATTTGATAAAACAAAAAACACGTATTCAATATTTTTCGATAATCTAACTTACGGACTAAACAGAATCATATTATTTTGTCCCAGTCCGATCCCCTATTGTACACATGTACTTACTTTACTTACACTCACGCCTTTTTAATAGGGATAGGTAGAGGCCACGTGAGGAGCTCGTGGCTTAATAAGAACTGCCACTCGGGTCGATCTTTAGGGTGGGGGTGACCGCCCGACATACCGGGTTTCCTCCGTGCCTCGGAAAGCACGTTAAGCTGTTGGTCCCGGCTGCCATATATTATATATAGATCTTTGGCAGTCGTTACAGGTAGTCAGTGACCTGAAATTCTGACATCCAGTCTTACCAAAGGGTATCGTATTACCTAGTATTAACTGGGTTGTGGGGGTCAGATAGGCAGTCGCTCCATGTAAAATACTGGTATTCAACTGCATCCGGTTAGACTGGAAGCCGACCCCAATATAGCTGGGAAAAGGCTAGGCAGATGATGATGAGGTAGAGGCCACAGAACGCCACAAACTACTATCCTCACGTACTTACTCTTTTCGCCTCGTCCGTGTTCGTACATGTAGTCATACACGCATTTCTGGTGATAATTAAACTTGCCAAATAATTGAAATGTAAGTATTTATAACCGATTTCAATAGAAATTAGAAATTGTTATAATTTAATTTTAAAAACTGTTAATTAATTCTTATTTTTATTGTAAGATTAGTTTTATACTTTTTCCTGTGTGAATTCGTGGTCTGTAATTGTACTAGGTATAATTTATTTTTTATATGTGGTGGGCCTAGTCTTGACCTCAATCTTGTCCTAAGCAAAGCAAACAATTAATTAATATCTAAGATCCCAGGTACAAAGCCGCCTGCTCTTACCCTATGTTCTGAGTAAAAAAATGATAGACTAATGCTAGTATTTAGTATAAACATGTGTAATGTATAACTATGTATAACTTTTCCATTTTAAATACAAACTATGAAAAACAAAGTAATTATGAAAACTTTTATGCGCGAGTCCGACTCGCACTTTGCCGGTAAATTTTGTAATTCAGGATGAAGTATTGAATTCGTGATAACCATTTTAGCGTCGGTTTTCCTTCCACCCTGTATCCAATACAAAATAAGTACATTTATAGTTATCAAAACGTTATGTAAGTCCGCTATGAATATTGCAACAATAAATTTATTGAATGATTAAAAATAAAACTTGAGCTACAATAAGTCTTTCTCTTTTACATACCGAGAGGCTAGCTAATTTGATTGCATAATATCTGCAGTTTTTGGGTAAATTATCTATTTGACTACTGTTAAAAATTCACGAAAATGCTATGTTATTTCAAAGAACTAACAGAAATAACACGATGTGTGAAAAAGAAATAAAATCGATCAAAAAATGGCTTAGTTTTAACTGATTTTAAAAGACGTGCTAGACAAAGACATCGCTACAGAAACGTGACGTCATATTTCATACCACCATAGTTACGTAGTACAAATTACCGTTTCGCGCGATAAGGATAGAAAGTGCCCTCACCAAAAACTTCTAAATCATGTAGCTACTCCATTTTTTATCAATTTTATTACTTTATTCACACATCGTGTTATTTCTGTTAGTTCTTTGAAATAACATAACATTTTCGTGAATTTTTAACAGTAGTCAAATACCCAATTTTATTACAACTGTCGTGGTGAATGCAAACTGATCTTTCTTTCCATCTCCGTAATACTCAATACTTCATTGAATTAGTGTATTTACGCTTTGACCTTTCCCTTTTCATATATACATTTATTTACATGCTAAATAAAAAAAACGAGTCGCTTTGTAATATCAAAACGGCTTTTTAGTGGATGTGTATCCTCTTGTCCGCTAAGACATCTCCAGGAGATTTTTAACAATGGCTTTTTAATTGTGTCTATAATATGGCGTATGAGCTCATATAGGAAAACATACAATACTATTTTTTTATTTGCTTCTCTCTGAAATGGTTGGAACGATTTGACGGTCCTTATACTGGCGGATCAGATAGCTGATGCTATAAGGAATAATAAGCTATGAAAAAAATCGACGTTGTAGAGTGCCGATCATAACTGGACGTCGCCGTCGTATAAATGATTACAATCATTTTACTGTGATTTCCAACTGTGAATGAATAGTTACGCTGCGTGGTACGACGGAATACGACACGAATTTCCATGAGACACGACATGTTAGTTTGCTTTTATGTAACAAAAACAATGATTTATTTCATAGGTGTAAATGGACCCTTCATTATGTACGTTATAAACCAAGCATTATGTACGGTCAGCAACAGAAGTAGCTTAAAATTACGGAATTCAAATTATTTAATATACAAGGCTCCAGCTATTATTTTTAATGTTTCAGAAGAATATTCTTTAACTTATTCCTTACTCTTAAGATAAAAATAACTTAAGTTACAACTTATATCTAACAAGGTTTTGTTAAAAAACCTGCTTTGAAACTTTGTGTAGTGTTAATCTACTTCTGGTGCTGATCGTACAATAAACTAAGTAACTACGCA
This sequence comes from Diarsia mendica, assembly GCA_949316265.1. Lineage (NCBI taxonomy): Eukaryota > Metazoa > Arthropoda > Insecta > Lepidoptera > Noctuidae > Diarsia > Diarsia mendica. The sequence continues at coordinate 17,234,595 of OX438902.1, read as the reverse complement.
AAAATGTAGCTGAGAAACAATCTTACTTTTTTTTCTATAAAAAAATCGTAATGACGTGAAAAGCAAGTGCTGTTCGGCTTTGATAAGTGTACTTTTACACCCAGTATTTTGTATTCAATGCGAGTAGTACGGTCAGCATCAAAAGTAGCTGAACATTTCGGAATTTTAATTCTTTTAAGTACAGGACTTTAGATATTATTTCTAATGTTTCAGAAGATTATTCGTTAAAATAGTCTTTACACTCCAATAACATGTAGTAACGAGTTATACCTAACAAGTTTTTATTAAAAAAAAACAGCTTCGAACTTCTGATGCTGACCGTACCTTTTGCCATCTGACATAAATAGCCCAGTTAAAGTTCGCCCTGTTAAATAAAGTTATATTTTATTTCAGACGATGAAGATGAAGAAACATTAAGCAACAGTATTATAAAGATATCTAAGAAGGAGCTCAACGATTTGGTGACGGAGTTGTTCAACATCATTCCTGAGTCGACTACTGAAGAGGAACTGATGTCCGATAACCTGGCTAACAGCGTGCTCACTGAACATGGTCAGACAGAGGTATGGCATCATTTTCTTGCCCTGATTCCAATAAGGTATTTCACCAAAAAAATCTAATACGTCCGTCAGATAGTTTTCCAAAAAATAATGGACACACATTTTTTCTTTTTTCACATAAACAAAAGATGAAGACGATACAGTGCTTCGAGAAGTCGTGTCAAGTCGTGTGACGTCACAAGGTTCATCATCATCATCAGCCTATATTGTTCCCACTGCAGGGACTCAGGCCTCCTCTCTAGGAGAGGGATGGGCTATAATCCACCACGCTGGCCCAGTGCGGATTGGTAGATGTCACAATATGTCTTCGAATTTTGGTTCTAAGACATGCCGGTTTCCTCACGATGTTTTCCTTCACCGTTTTGAGAGCAGTGGTGATAACAAATATATTACACAAAGTAATGCGCCTGACGGGGTTCGATTCGAACCCACGACTCACTGTTCGTAAGTCGGGGCCGCCACCACTGGGCCACCACTGCTCCCACACACACGTCACAAGGTTAGTACTTCTTAACCCAGAAAGTGACGTCACAAGCGCCCTCTCATGACCTTTGACACGTTTTATTTTCGTAAATTTTAATTAATTTGATAAAACAAAAAACTCGTATCCAATATTTTTCGATAATCTAACAGACGGACTAATTAGATCTTTTTGGTGAAATACCCTATCATTTGGGGTTGGCGCAGCATGTTTTAGCATAATACTCTGTTACTCGTTATCGTATGAGACACCTTCTTTCTTGCCATATCATTCTTAACAGTCCATCCATCGTTTCTTTGGTCAAGCAGCCGAAAGGAATTTGTTCTCACCAACATCGCGGTCGTAATAAAAATCTCACTTTCCATTGTTTGTTCTAAGTTTAATCATTAGGCTGAAGCCGAGCGTAACTTTTTGAATTAGTGTCGCGTAATTTCGGCCACTTTCATAGAAAAAGTCTTTCGCGACGTAAAGAAAATGAGTCTGCACTGTACCAGAACACGAAATCCTGCGACTCACGAGTCACAAAATTACGCTCGTTTGGCCTCACCCTTAAGGTACAAAATCAATTTTAAAATGTTGTTTATAAGACAATAGTAACTAAATCAATTTCTTGACCATCATTTGATTATTTTAACTTGAAAAAAACTATCTCTCATTTCAGGTGCCGAATCGCTGGGAAGGCAAACAAGAGCCAGTATCAGAAGATGAGAACGGACGCAAGAAGAAGTTCTCCGACAGAATCACGTTTGAGAAGAAGCATTACACGAGACTTTCTGAAGGAAAGAGTGAGACACAAGATAGAGAGGTGGCAAGGGTGAACGAGATAGCAATACGTCCCAAAAGGGATGGTGGTAAAGAAAAGAAAAAGCCAGAAGAAAAAAGAATATCACCTAGGTTAGGAAGAATTTGTATATACTTTGAATTTGTATATATTTGATACTTGACTGCCAGTAATAAGAAGTATATAGTTGGTCTGATTCGTACAGTTATCGTAAATTAAACTACTTAGACACAGAATATTAGTGGCTCTTTATGGGCTGGATATGGATTTGATCCTAGGCAGGCAGTAGTTTTTTTTTTTTAATTTAATCATTTTAGCCTCGGTGTCTCTTAGGAACGAGTATATTAGAGGAAGTTTAAAACTTGCACCAGTTACAGTCTTACAGAAAAGTTAAAAGGAATCGACTGTCGTGGTATGGGCTTGTGATGCTGATGAGGAAGAATAAATCGCATGTGACTAAAAGAGTGGTCAATATAAATATAGATGAATGGAGAAGGAGAGGAAGACCAAAGAAAAGATGAATGGAGTGTGTGAGCAATGATATGAAGGAATAAATGATAGCGCGACGACTGACAGAGCAGAATAGAAGAAAAACGTGTTATGCCGACCCCAAATAGCATGGGATAAGAGCAGGAAAGAAGAAGAAGCCTCAGTGTCCGCTTCCACCCTGTATTATTTATTATTATTATTAGCCTGTACTGTCCCACTACAGGGCAAAGGCCTCCCTTCCCTCCTTCCACTTTTCGCGATCCAGTGCGATGATAGAGGCCAATCCTTTGAGAAGGAATCCAGCTCATCCCGCCATCTCCTTCTGGGCCTGCCGCGTTGTCGTTTCCTGCTGGTTGGTGTCCCCTGAGAGGTAATTTTTGCCCATTGCTCCTCCGACATGCGGCAGATGTGACCAGCCCAGTTCCATTTCAACCCAGCAGCTGTATTGTCAGCATCGGTTATTTGGGTTTTCGAGCGAAGTTTAGTGTTTCTGATGCGGTCCGTGAGTTTGATACCCAGTATACTTCGCTCCATAGCTCGTTGGCAGACCCCAAGTGCGGACTTCTGACGTTTTGTAAGCGATCATGTTTGCTCCATAATAATTTAATGTTAACCATAATGTTTGGCAACAGAAAGCCGGCCACGGTGGTGTCGGTGACCCTGCAGCAGGAGGAAGCCGCGGGCTCTATACACAGCGCGCCGCCATCGCTGCAGGAGAACTTGAAGGCCGCTACGTGCACCACGGAGTACGTGCAGATACACGTCACACAGGCTGCCAGCGTAAGTTAGAAAGAATAAGTATTTACTGCCCCCCTAGCATGGCGTTTCTATCTCTATTCTTCCAAGAATCGACAAAGCTCTTTCTTTTCTACTTGACAAGTCTTCCTCCCGAGCATGGCGCACCCTGTAGACTCGCATTTCTTCCAAGACATAGACATAGGTACGAATGCTTTCCATAGCAACGGAGATGTAGATAGTGATGTCGTTAGTATAAGAATCCTACGATAATATTGCGTTTAGTTAACCAAAAATATATGCAAAATGTGTAAGTTTTTAAACTTTTTGGATTGAACCGAAAAAATTACATTTTATTTATAATATTTAATTTTAATAACTACATTTAAAGAACTTTAATTTAAAATATAACTTTATAACGTAACTCAAAGCAACAACCAAACGTATTACTCGTAATATATTTTTATCTGTGTCGGACTCAAAAGTTCAAAGAAATGTTATGTTTTGGTTATGTTTACAAACAAAGATAAATATTTTTTATTACTAGATTATTAAAATTATACATCGAAAAATGTAGCTTGTTTCGTGACGTGCACAGTGCGAAAATTCAGTGACCGACCCATAGTCACACTAAACTACCACACCAGTGTGACTATGGTTAATGTTATTTATCCGTAGTCACAATGGTGTGACTACGGATAATTTAACCTGATCCGTAGTCACACTGGTGTGACTACGGCTGATCCGCGGTCACACTGGTGTGACTACGGATAATTTAACCTGATCTGTAGTCACACCCGGATGAATAACCAAAATTATAGGCTGTTGCTAGTCGTCCGCTAAGTGGATGAATCACCGTCTCGCGACAGTATCCTTTATGGGCGGCATGGGCACCGGGCCGTAAGCCGACGAAGGAGGCCGGCGGAGGCCCGGCACTTCGGGGACAGAAGATATTAGTGTTATTTAATATTCGAGCGAAGCGAGCGCGCGTCATGGAGTACATGCGTTGCATGTATGAGTGAAGTGACCAAAAGCTACGATACTGGTGTGACTACGGTTCAGCCGTAGTCACACCAGTGTGACTACGGATCAGGTTAAATTATCCGTAGTCACACCAGTGTGACCACGGATCAGCCGTAGTCACACCAGTGTGACTACGGATCAGGTTAAATTATCCATAGTCATACTAGTGTGACTACGGATCAGTCGTAGTCACACCAGTGTGACTACGGATAAATATAATTAACCATAGTCACACTGGTGTGGTAGTTTAGTGTGACTATGGGTCGGTCATGGAAAATTCGACGCAGACGGAGGAGAAGATGTCGGGACGTCTTTGGTGGCTTTCTCACTAGGCGAGAAGAAGCACATCATCGTGAGAAGTGAAAGGAATGAGGAGAGGCCTTTGCCCAAGATTGGGACATTAAGGGATAAGTATAAAAAAAAACCTACATTGTTCTAAATCTAAATTCTCTTTCTAGTATAAGTTATAATGTCACGTCAAGAAAGAAGTAAGTAATTTAAAACCAACCTTGAGGATTTTTACAGGATTGTGGCATTGTTGCAAAATCTTCACCGTACTTACATATTAGAACGCGTTTTACCTTATTCTCATATCAACAACAATTTATTTACAGCGTGCGAAGTACCACCCGCCAAATTGAGATGTTGGTGGACTACATGTCCGTCCACACACATTTCGCTGTTGGGCGAATACGGACCCAGTAAGACTGTGGGACAATGGCGGACGGTATTCTAATTAGTACAACAAGATCATAAAGAACATGTTCCTTAGCTTTAAACCATTATATTTGTGTGACTAATTATTATTGTTTTTCAGACTTGGAGGGATCTAAAAAAAAAGGCATGGGCATGGCTGAGGAAAAAAAGGGATGGTGCCCGCGCCAATGCAGCCAGTGGCATGACTGGGAACACAGCCACAATTCCCACACTCTCTGAGACCACGTCTAAAATATTGGGTGTTATAGGTACAGAGAGTGCCTATGGTATGGCAGGTCAAGTAGAGACGCAGCTAGGGGAGGTTGTAGCAGTATCTATTACCTACATGCTATAATGTTAGTATTAACATATTATATCATGTGAACGTAACTTTATTTTTATTATTTCAGTTTATTGTAGAAAACCCAACGACTCCAACACACATCTCACCACCACCAGCCACATCACCAATAGTGTTGCCTTCACCCACTTCACCCCAGCCACCTACCTCACCACCAGACACACAGCGGCCTACTGCTAGACAACGACAGCGGCCAAACAGTGTTACCAACCAGTTTCTTGTCTCCGATGCCCAGACAAGGAATGTTTTAATAGTAAGTGTCTTTAAACCATATTATTGTATTATTTATAAGAAAGTTTTAGTGCAATACAACAAAATAACTCAGTTGATACAGGCACCATATTGGTTGTATTTCTATAGTTTAAAATTTAATGTAGTAAGTAATATCAAATTATTTAGCAGTACATAATTACACAGGCACAGAAAAACCCCTTGAAGTTGTGGTTTAATTATGTTTCACCTCATATCTAAAGCCAGTACTTAAGCCAGTTTAAAGTGTTTTTGTGTAGCATTTTGATTGTTCTCTCTTATTGTTATTATTACATGTACACCTATTGTTTTACTTTTTCCTAAATAAAATTATTCTTATTTGTTTCAGGATATAGGCAATAGCTTGAGAAACAGAAATTCTCTGGCAGAGAGGGAACAGAGAACACACCGTATCGAAAGGTAGTTTTTATTTACAAATTTACATAAAATAATCCCTTATAATATTTTCCCTTCTGTTCACTGCTATTTGAAGCAGACTGCCTCTAGGAGCATTGATATCGTCTCCCGGTATAGCGACTGTAGGAGCCGTTTCCTGCATAGGCACCCTAAAACAAATTTCACCACTGTTAGAAAATGTTTTTGTATAGTCGACCAAGAAATTGGTTTACCACTCTAAGGTTGAATATCATTTGCACGTACAAAACATCAAGTGCTATAATCTGTCATTCCTGTTTATTTAAACTCAGAACGTAATCCTTAGCGAATAATTATGTTACTGGGAGATGTCATCAAAAGTGGTAAACCAATTTCTTGGTCGACTATACAACTAATTTAAAAAACGATGACTAAAAAACATACCGATAATGTTGCATTATGTTATAAAGTGTGCAGCATGCATACACGAGCGCTGATGCCTTCTCAGGCGCATAGTGGAGGCTTGTGTCTATGCCTAGACACCGAAAGGTCCCCTTGAGGTAGCCATTGATACGCTCAATGACATTGCGCGTTTGGCAATGCCACTTCGTATACCGACCTTTGGGCGTACCCTGAGGGGAATTTCTTATTGGCGTCATGAGCCAAGGCTCTAACTAAAGCATATCCTGAGTCCCCTGAAATTATTGATAAATTAATTTTCTTTTGTTTCAGAATCCAAAGAAAACGAATGGAGAAACACATACACATGGGCCCGAAATATAAATAGTTTATTTTATTTTCTTTTTATTAATATTATAAATAAATACTTTTTAACTGTTTGTTTTTATTATTTCCAATGACATAATTATGCTGTAGTTTTTTTATATCATAAACTATAAAATACGTTACCTAGTAAATAATACTGGCCAATTCTATTTTGGTATACTTAGTCTGCGTAGTTCAGTCTTGACCATAGAACTGTTGAAAATGAATTGGTCATGGACCCTGCCTGGGTAGTTAGCATTTACATTTAATATTCTGCAGTCAGCATCTGCAATCTAGAAGTAATAGAACTGATTATATTTTTTTAAATTATTGATTATATGCTCATCTCAACAAAATAGATCACAGGATCTCTCTTCAATATTATGGTTTCTATTTTCTTACCAACTGCACATTGATGGAAGTAACAGCATGTCTGTTGCGGTATTGCGCTTGTTGTGGCTTTGGTGGTGGAAAAAGTTGTACGTGGGTACAATCAACAGCTCCCAATATATCTGGGAGCCTTTTTTTTTTTTTTTGGTGTGTGGAAAATCATCGAATAACCCCCCCCGCTCTTGGGCAGAGCGAAGGGGAGTGTCAGACTTCTACTGACTAAAAACCAAACCCATGTTCCTTCTTCGCCCTTGTGTCGGAGCCGCGTTAACCTTTCGATAATCCACAGCCCCGACAGGCGTTGGCCCTTGCGGGCCCCTTCCATATTGCTGACATCTCGTTGAGGCGCGCGTGGAACACGTACGCGCCGCCGACTCGGTCTGTTGCCGTCATGACGACGGCCGGACGGCGAGCTAGCCCGTTACTCACCGTCCACAGGCCCGCGTCTACGGTGGCCGGAGGTCATCGCGTGACCCCCGACGCCCGGAGCGCCTTCCGCGGCGGCTGGGACGTTGAGAGGTTCTCTCCCTCTCTCGTTCCGCCACCTCCTTCGCTAGCATCACTGCTTCGCAGAAGGAGGCGACGGCGTCCCATTCCTCCTCGCCCCGGACCATGGCTTGCACCAGGGCCGGACGCGAGAGGTCGCCGCCGCCGATCGCCGCTACGAGAACACGGCGGGGCTCCGCCCAAGCAGGGCACACCTCCACAGTGTGCTCCACCGTGTCCTCCGGTCGATCCTCGCAGTGGAAGCATCCGGGCGTTTCCTCCCGCCTGATTCGGTACAGGTACCTCCCGAAACACCCGTGTCCGGTGAGGACCTGCGTCAGACGGAAGGTGAGGGCGCCGTGGCGCCTCTCCAGCCACTCCTCAAAGAGGGGACTTACCGCCACTATCGTGGCGTGCCCTGCGCTGGGTTGCGACAGTCGCTGTCTTCATGCCGCCATGAGATCGCACCGGAGGTCCGTCCGCAGAGCGGCAATTTGCCGCGGCAACGGAGTGACCCCCCGGTGTAGCACCTCCACGCGCCATTCATGCAGGCGCGATATCTGAGAGCCTGAACTTTCGTTGGTACCCAGATGCCACAGTCTGCCTTCCTGTCTCAGTATTCGGGAACACAATGTTAGAGTTTGTATGCTGGATACATTTATTCTATGGTAACTTAGGTTGCTAAGTAACTCTTGTTGATATAAAATATGTTCTGTCTTCTGGAAATATTGGTAATAAAAAGTCAACCATCTTTTGAGTTTCACTAAACTGGCTCTATTTACAACTTATTTCAATAGGTTATGGGCCCAGACCATGCCTTGTTGATGTTGAATTTGTAGGGCAGTTATATATAGTAAATTCGAGTATATAAAGATGGAAAGTTCCACGAGTGCGGTCAAAAAGCTCACAGGTCGAGATAATTATGGTAGTTGGGCCTTCAGCATCGAAATGCTTTTAATAGATGCGGGGCTCTGGGACTGTGTGAACGAAAATTTCGTTTCTTCGAAGCCTGAAGACCGGAGACGCGACGAAAGGGCAAGGGCAAAGATTTGTCTGTCAATTGCAGAACAGTGCATCACCATTGTCAAGAATGCCAAAACCTCATGGCAAGCATGGAGTGCGCTGAAAAAGGCCTATGCTGACTGTGGTCTAATCAGAAGATTAGGTCTGCTGCGGAAGCTATTTTCGTTGAAGTTGGATAATTTCCAAAATATGGATGCCTACGTCAATGAAGTGCAAGCTACGCATCAAGCCCTGGAGGCAATCCAAGGTGCATTGAATGATGAATTCATCGCTGTTATTCTCTTAACTGGTTTGACGAATTCTTACGACCCTTTGGTGATGGCCATGGAACATTCTGGTAAGGAATTATCATCGGAGAACGTGATAGCGGCTCTTCTGCGTGAAGGTCACCGACAGCAAGTGAATGATGCTAAGGACAATACGGTTTTAGCTAATGTTGCAAGTGGTAGTGGCAGCGATCGTAAGAAAATAGTTTGTCATTTTTGTAAAAAGAAGGGTCACTTTAAATGGCAATGTAAGCTTTTCAAAGCCAAACAAAGCAAGACTGAAAGCAATTTAGCGGCTGTAGGCAGGATTAATGATGATTTTTCTACTGATTTTGTTACTTTACTTGCCGCTAGTGGGGATAATTGCTGGGTGGTAGACAGTGGCGCAACATCACACATGACATCAAATAAGTCTATTTTAACGCCTATAGCAAGCAGTTCGAAAGCTGTTACTTGCGCGAATAATGACAAAATAGTATCGACCTCACAAGGTACTGTGAAGTTAGACGTATGTCACAAGGGACGTCCGTTAGGACTGACAATGAATAATGTGTTGTTGATTCCAGAACTAGTCACCAACTTGATGTCTGTTGGCAAGTGCACTGATAATGGTAAGGTTGTAGTATTTGACAAAAATCGTTGCAGAGTTTACGATGGCAATGTAACTGTGGATGGTAACGTACTGTTTACAGCACCACGCAAGCAAAACGGACTCTATGTTTTAGGTTCGGAGAGTAACAAGGCGACGGTTCTCTTAGGACAAAGTCAGGATGACTTTGAGTTGTGGCATAGGAGATTGGGCCACTTATCAAAATCTGAAATGCGCAAACTTAAGGATATCGTCAAGGGCCTTAGTTATAGTCTTGGGAACTGCAAGAACCCCTGCGTACCATGCAGTCAAGGCAAGCAATGCGTGAAGAAGTTTCCGAAGAGGAAATTCAATAGAGCTTCACAGATTTTGGAGCTGGTCCATAGTGACGTTGCGGGTCCCATTGAGGTGGAGTCATGGGACGGCAAAAGATACATACTGCTATTCGTTGACGACTATAGCAGGAAAGTTTATGGCTATTTGCTGAAATGCAAATCAGAAGTTTTCGGGATGTTTTGTGAGTTTCAGGCATTAGTTGAAAATCAAACGGGTCAAAAGATTAAGAAGTTAAGGAGCGACAATGGTGGTGAGTACACCAGTAAGGAATTCCAAGATCACCTAAAAAATCGTGGAATTCAACATCAGACAACTGTAGCGCACACTCCACAGCAAAATGGAGTTGCGGAGAGAACCATCCGAACAATCGTCGAAAAGGCGAGATGCATGCTAGCAGAAAGCAATCTCAATAAGAGATATTGGGGTGAAGCAGTTCTAACGGCGATTTATTTGAAGAACCGCTCGCCCACTATGGCTATTTCGCAAAAGGTTCCTGAACAGGTGTGGACCGGAAAGGCAGTGGACCTTTCGCACTTAAAAGTGTTTGGTTCAAAGGCACAGGTTCTTATTAAGGATGGAAGCCTCAAAAAGTTTGATCCCAAGACAAGAGAACTTATATTTCTTGGCTATAGTGAGGATCAAAAGGGTTTTAAGTTTGCTGATGTTAAGAATAATCCAAGGCGGATTATTGTTGCTCGGGATGCCGTGTTTGATGAGAGGTTACCAAATCAGTCTAAGGACAATATGGATTTTCTTGGACCTCCGAACAAATCGCCAACTAAGATGCCGGTGGTGGATGTTCCTGAAGAATTTTTCGTAGTCCCCATAACAGGAGGGACTACCGGAGCTATGGAAACTGAGGAAGAAGTTCCAAGCCAGAGCGTACAAGCTCCAGGAACCGGGTCCACCACACCCGAAAACGTTGTAGTCGAATCTGAGGAGTTCCATGATTCAGTGGATTCCATCTCGGATTCAGACAGGAATGATTCTCACGCCGAAAGAGACGTAAGCGTTGAAAGAGAAGTAAGTGAAGAACGAGAAGCTGAACCAGCTGTAGAGGGGCCTCGATACCCTCAAAGGACCAGAGTTCCAAAAAGACGGGAAGATTTTGAATATAATTTTCTCAGCGTGCACGATCCTGTATCGGTACAGGATGCAATGGACCGCGGAGATAAGGACCTGTGGTTGGATGCGATGAAGCAAGAGTACGACTCGCTCATCGAGAACGGAACCTGGGAGCTGGTGGATCGCCCAAGAGGAGCGAACGTAGTCAAATGCAAGTGGCTATTTAAGCTGAAGATTGGCGTTGCTGGGACAGTGCAGCGCCACAAAGCAAGACTGGTGGCTAAAGGGTATTCCCAGAAGTGGGGGGAGGACTACTCCGAAACCTTTGCACCAGTGGTTAAACTGTCGTCGATCCGACTACTGCTGGCGCTTTCGGCAGAAATTGGATTGACAGTGCATCATATTGATGTCACGACCGCTTTCCTTAATGGTGACCTTGCTGAAGACCTGTATATGGAACAGCCAGAGGCCTTCATCACGAGGGGGAAAGAAGGAAAGGTGTGCAAGCTGAAAAAGGCCATATATGGTCTGAAGCAGGCAGCACGATGTTGGAACGTGAAGGTTCACGCTCACATAATTGAGATCGGGTTCACGAGGTCAAAATATGACCCATGCGTATACTTGAAGAAGGTCAAAAGCAAATTTCTCGCAATTGCCTTATACGTAGACGATTTCTACATTTTTGGGCATAACATTGATGAGATTCAGGCCGTGAAAGCGAAGATTGGGGACGCCTTCAAAATTAAAGACTTGGGATTGGCAAAGGATTGCCTGGGCATGGAGCTCACGCAAAGGAAGGGAGAAGTGGAGCTCAACCAAAAAATTTTCATTAAGAAGGTCCTCCAAAAGTATAAAATGGAAGATTGCAAAGTTGTCGCGACTCCCACAGAGACTAATCTCAGATTGGAGAAAGGAGATCCGACTGGAGATATGAGCTACCAGGAGATTGTGGGTTCACTCATGTACCTGTCCTGTGGCACACGACCTGACATCACATTCATAGTGAGCTACCTGAGTCAGTTTAATTCTTGTTGGAATTCTACTCACATGGCTGCACTCAAGAGAGTGCTGAGGTACCTAAAGGGTACAGTAGATCATAAATTGGTCTACAAGAAGACTGGCAATCCTCTGGTTGCATATGCCGATGCAGACTGGGGTGCCAACGCTGATGGACATTCGTTCACAGGATATATTCTTGTCCTTGGCGGTGCTGCGGTTTCCTGGCAGACCCGCAAGCAACGTTGCGTCGCACTCAGTACGGCTGAAGCAGAATATGTTGCTATCTGCGAAGCAGCGAAAGAGATTGTTTGCGCCAAAGGTCTCTACCATGAACTGACAGGTCAGAATAATACGATTGATCTGTTCAGCGACAGCCAAAGCGCTATAAAATTAGTGTACGTGCCAACAGTCGGTAGGAGGTCTAAGCACATAAATATTAGGTATCATTATGTGAGGGAATTGGCCGAGGCAAATGAAATTTGTATCAAATATTGTAAGACTGATGAGATGCCCGCCGATATCTTCACAAAAGGACTTGCTAGAGTTAAGCAGGACTTCTTTAAAAAATGTATAGGCATACAGTGGGGGTGTTAGAGTTTGTATGCTGGATACATTTATTCTATGGTAACTTAGGTTGCTAAGTAACTCTTGTTGATATAAAATATGTTCTGTCTTCTGGAAATATTGGTAATAAAAAGTCAACCATCTTTTGAGTTTCACTAAACTGGCTCTATTTACAACTTATTTCAATACACAATCCATCGCGGTTTCAGTCTGAAACAAAAGGAGTTGGATATCTATCCGACTATAGCTAACAAACCTTATACAAATATAAGCCACTCAAACTTGGGTATTATAAGAAGGTAATTAAGGCGGGGTTGCAGTAATTTTAAGATTTTTGAACCTATAAAAATCGAACTAAATACGAGTTTTTTAATAAATAAAAATCATTACATAAAAATTGAACATACTCTCTAGTAAATCGTAACGCGATTTAGAATGATCGGCTCGATATATTTTTTTATCAAACATGACTCTAAATCACAATTTCAAACGTGTACTGCTAAGACATTTCATCATGAATTTATATGAAAGTTATATCAGTAGATAGAACTTTTTATTCTGAAGTAAATGGTGAAAACAGATTGTATAATTTCTTTATAGTTTTTCTCCAAGAAGCAAAAAACAGTCAAAATTTAGGCATTATATCGCTCGCGCGGCAGGGCGGGGGGCGATGTCGTGCGTACATAAAAACAAAGTACTGCAACCTCGCCTTAACTGACCGTGTATTTACAGCAACAACAAATTGTTTTAAAAATTTGCTGACTGTTGTTTGGCCAATCGAAATGTTTTGCTCTTGGCCAACACCTCTTTGGTAATGTCCTGTGAGCAACACCTTCATTGAACAAAGAACCTGCAAAATATTAGTCATACTTAGATTCAGTAAAAAAAAACTGGTTTTATAGTCACGCTGACCGTCACTGGCAGCCGAAACGTATGAACGCGCGAAGCGTTTTAGAATAAAGCCGGCTTTTGACTATGGTAGTATGGGATATTATTACATCTTGAGATGTAATATTTTATCGCTCGTCATACATTTTGTACGTGACCGCTCACACTGCTATAATATAATCTTAGGCCTAAAACACACACAAGCGACGTAAGGCGAAGGCACGGGGCAGGCGCAGCGCAGGCGTGGGACAGATACGGCGCAGACGCGATTTGAATTATATCAGAAGAGGCGTGGAACAGGCAAGAAACGTTCAGATGCGGCATTTTATAGGCTAACTTTGGTGCGATAAGATGTCTTCGTCAGAAGACGAAGACTCACGAGAACCGACTGCTAGCGACGCGGCGCAGGCAACGAAACGGCGTGTCTGCGCCGCGTCGCTTCAGTATAATTCAAAAACGTCGCCTGCATACATTTTGTATGAAATCGTTTTGAAGCGGCGCACGCCTGCGCCACGCCTGTTCCACGCCTGCTGCCTTACGTCGCTTGTGTATGTTTTAGGCCTTACAGTGTGAGCAGCAATCGCGGGATGTATATAATTATATTACATCCCACTATTCAAAATCCGGCTTAATTAACGCGTAGTTATTAGCGCGCGCGGTGGTCAGCGCTGACCGCGGCACGCGCGCCTTTGCCACAGTATAAAATTTATATTGTACCTTTGCCATTGAATTTGATGGGTTTTTATATATCAATGGCCTTTGCCTTCAGTGAGCGTTCTATAATAGTGTCCAGCGAGCGGCACCGTCATCGTCAGCGTGTACAGTATGCTGAATCGTGATGTAGATATTGATTTGAATAAATAAAGACAAGTCGAGTGATCGACGAAGTAGGCCTGAGACAACAATTTTCGAATGTATCCGATCCACTATATAAAAAATAAATAAAGAAAAAACAAATCGAGAGTCTTCGTCGTAGTTTAGTCTTTCTTTTTTATAGGTAAGTAGTAAAAACAGCCGTTATTAATGCATTTCTGTACGACTGTACTCCACAGTGATCAGCACGATAGGTACTAAAAAACGTCTCGCGCTGAATCTCAGCGCTGCGCCGATGGTCAGCGTGACTAAAACCAGCCTTAGGTTGCTTATTATTACCAATTAGAAAGTAGTTGTCGGCTTACCTTGCCTAGATTGTACTTACTTTGACGAGAACAGGTAGTCCCTGAGATGTGCTAGGAGATAGATCCTCGCTCAACTCCTGGCACAAATACTGCACCATTTCCTTCGTGATCTTATAGTTTTCGAGGAATTCGTTCTCCGGCAGATCAAAAGCTCTGCTCAACGCTCGTACAGCGTTCCTTTTTAACTTTCTTATATTTTTTATAGCATAAAAACTAAGAATGACCAACGATAACTTTATCCGACTAAACACACTCAAGCATTGCCAGACCAAAAATTAAATTAAATTGAACTAAATCAAAATTATGATAAACGCTTGACATTCCATTACGCCTTACGCGGTCTGCGACAAATATAACCCAAAAAAATTCACATAACACATCTATTCTATATATATATATAAAATTAGAACTGACTGACTGACTTAACAACGTACAGCCGAAACTACTGGGGCTAGGAATGTGACATTTTGCACACGGCTTCCTATTATAATGTAGGGGAGCACTAAGAAGGGATTTTTAGAAATTTAACCTTTAAGGGGGTGAAAAGGGGGATGAAAGTTTGTATGGAAAATCGTCACTTTTGTAGTTGAACCGACATCCACGTGGGCGAAGCCGTGGGCAAAGTGCTAGTAGTTCATATAACTATAGTGCTATCTTATACAAAGTGCTAGTAGTTCATATAACTATAGTGCTATCTTATACAAAGTGCTAGTAGTTCATATAACTATAGTGCTATCTTATACAAAGTGCTAGTAGTTCATATAACTATAGTGCTATCTTATACAGCCTTTTTTGATGACCCCTCCCACGATGGGCGGAGCGGAAGGGAGTGACGAGACTTCTACTGACTTAAAACCACCCACTTCCTTATTAGCCCTTTGTGTTCCGGGACCGCAGTATCTATTTCAAACAGTCCTGAAGCCCCGTTGCAGTGCTATACAGCCTGTCTTACAAAAATGTGCTCATGTTAAGGCTGTGATCAGACCGCCCGCCAGCCTGATCAACTTCCTACAGGGTGTAAAATAATTGTCCGACGGGCTCATCCTTCCGGGATAAAAAGTGACCTATTAATCAATCAAGTTAATCCAGGTTATAAACTATCTGTGCTCTAAATGTCATCCAAATCCGTTGAGGTGTTTTTGCGTGAAAGAGTAACAAACATCCATACATCCTAATTTATATGACGAAAAAATTTATTTAGTATGACAGGTAGAATCACCTCCTGGACAGATGCACCTTACTAAATCGTCACCCTTTATAATTCTCTCTGTCTTCGTCAACTTTTGACCACCCAATGCTGAGTGTAGGTCTATTACAAATCTCTCCACGGTTTTGTGTCTTGGCTATCCAGTTTCTTCCGGCCACTTAAATGAGATCGCTTGTTCACCTAGTTGGTTGTCTTCTCACATTCCTCCGTCCCGTCCGTGGTCTCCATCCCAGCACTTTCTTTCCCCATCTACGGCATATAATTATCCCCTATAATCTATAACATCATCATCATTTTAGCCCGGAATCACCCAAAATTGGGTAAAGGCCTCCCCTTTCTTCTGCCACTCTATACTGTTTTGTGCGTCCCTTATCCATGCGTTTCCCGCACTCTTGACGATATCGTTGACCCAACGCGCTTTTGGATGGCCCTGGCTTATCTGGCCCATCCTTGGCTACCATTCGGTCAGAACCTTACTCCACCGGACATCTCCGCGACTAGCCAGATGTCTTGCGCAACTCCACTTTAAGCGTATCGCTCTGTCCACGACGTCGAACACTTTCGTCCGACAACGGACTTCCCATGTATATTGGCATGATACAATGAAGGTGTGATATTTCCGCAGATGCTGCCGGAACAAGTGCAGATCCTACAGCAGCAGCTGAGACAGCACGTGCAACTGGCGATATCGAACTTCATGCAGCTGTTCGTGCATCCCATACACTGGAACTACGCCACCAAGTACAAGGAGTACCTGGTAAGTACTATCATCAGCATTTCAGACGGAGACCCTACTATCTTTCAAAATCTAAACATGCAGGACGATCTAGCTATACATACCCAGTTTTTGCGTACACGCAATGAAACTTGGGAAAAAAAGAATATTACATTTTTTTCATGGAATCCTGATATAATATAAAAATGTTATTCAAATCTGATAGGCCATTTGAGGGCCTCGGCGCAAGGACAAAGAAGGAACATGGGTTCGGTTTTTAGTCAGTAGAAGTCTGACACTCCCCTTCGCTCTGCCCAAGAGCGGGGGGGGGGTCATTCGATGATTTTCCACCTACCAAAAAAAAAAAGGGTAATTAGGTTAAAACCATATTTGAGTTATTAAGCTATCCCGTCGGGGCTGTGGTTTGTCGAAAGGTTAACGCGGCTCCGACACAAGGGCGAAGAAGGAACATGGGTTTGGTTTTTAGTCAGTAGAAGTCTGACACTCCCCTTCGCTCTACCCAAGAGCGGGGGGGGGGTTATTCGATGATTTTCCACCCAGCAAAAAAAAATATTAAGCTATTGCATAGCTTCTATCGCGAGCCTTGAGCGTGGAGAGCGAATCCAGAAATTCCGTAACGAAAATTTTCAACCAGGTTGCTATGGTTACGGAAAATAACAAGGTTGTCAAATTAAATAATTAATTATTTGCTGTTGATAAAAAATGCTATGCAATAGCTTTACCGCGGCAGTCTCCGAGTGCCACATTTAGTTTTTTGATTATATATCTTATCCCACCGGCACTACCGCTTTTTTCTAGGATCAAAAGTAGCCTACCTAATACTGTGTTAATCCGGAATATAAGCTGTCTTGATGCCAGAATTCATCCGAATCCAAATCCGTTAAGCCGTTTGAGCCTGAAGTAGTAACAAACATACATACAAACATTACAAACTTTAACCTTATTAATATTAGTGTGATTATCTTTGTATGGATTTTTTGTTCAACTTGTTTCATGTGTCATCATCATCAGCCTATCTATAATGTTCCCACTGCAAAGACTCAGGCCTCCTCTCTAGGAGAGGGATGGGCTATAATCCACCACGCGGGCCCAGTGCGGATTAGTAGATGTCTGTCACATTTCTTCGAATTTCTTATTACCCGACTGCGGCGAAGCCCAAAAGGAGGGTTATGTGTTTGATGTGTATGTATGTATGTCCGTTTCTTTGTTCCCTCATAACTCATAAACGGATGAACCGAAATATACGTCGTTAGATTCTTGATGGCGCGAGTGTTATAGGCTACATTATATATTGGGGATATACAATACAAATTGGGGATTTTGGGGGCCAAATCGCGGAGACCAAAAATTTTTTTGTCCAGTACCATCGAGTAGGGTATCAAAATAAAGGGTTTTAAAAGGAGATTACAAAAATATATAACACTTATATGTTTAAAAGAAATTCAAAGTCACAAATCCTACAAACAAGCACAAAAGTTAAATCATCTGCGAAGAATTTTACGCGACCAACGAAAGAACAAACACAAAAGAACTAAAAAGTTGGAAATAAAAAAAGTAGTTAAAAACTAAAAAACCCGACTGAAAAAACTGAAAAGCAAAAAACAAGCACATTTTAAATTAAACAAAACTTGGAATCAGGCGGGGGTTCATTTGTTGAATATTAAATTATGAAAAGAAAAAATTAAATTAAAATTGAATGGATCCCGCCTGCTTCCAAGTTTTGTTTAATTTAAAATGTGCTTGTATTTTGCTTTTCAGTTTTTAAAGTAAAGTTTTCTCGCGATGTTTTCCTTCACCGTTTTTGATAACAGTTGTGATGAAATAAATTACACAAAGTAATGTGCCTGATGACGGGGTTCGCACCCCCTTTTTTTTTTGGTGGGTGGAAAATCATCGAATAACTCCCCCGCTCTTGGGCAGAACGAAGGGGAGTGTCAGACTTCTACTGACTAAAAACCAAACCCATGTTCCTTCTTCGCCCTTGTGTCGGAGCCGCGTTATCCTTTCGATAATCCACAGCCCCCACGGGAGGTTTGCACCCCCTTAGTTTAATATTTAATACATTTTAATTAATAATGTAAATAAATATTTTATTTCCCCATTAAATTTTCCAATACTTATCGTTCGTATCCACAGGAAGCGTTTACCAAGATGGTTGAGTCGAATCCGAAGTCGATAGTGAACGTGTGTAACCTATCTCCGGCCATGGAACTACTCAAAACGTGGGAGAAAACTGTCTCAGAGAACACACCAGAGAATACTGAGATGATAGAGTGAGTCCTACTGTATATCTTCTGAAACCCTAGTACAATTTTTACCCTTTTTGTTTGCGGATGGGACATCGTCAAGTGACCCCGCCCGCTCTGGGGGTAGCAGAGTGTCAGACTTGTACAGACACACCCATGTTCCATCTTAGCCCTTTGTGTTTCGGGGCTGTCTAACCCTTCGGGGATTAGGGGCGTGATGTTATGTTAAACTGGCAAAATGTGGGTTTAATTGTAGATACACTTCTGGCGTAATAATAATTATAATGTAGTATAGTCAGTGTGTAACAAAACCAAGGTTATGTTGAATGTTCATGTAACACCCACTCCTATCAAGATCGGAGACTCTACGCTCGAAGTTGTGGACGATTATGTCTACCTGGGACAAACGGTCCAGTTGGGTAGATCTAACTTCGAGAAAGAGGTCAATCGTCGAATCCGACTCGGCTGGGCTGCGTTCGGGAAGTTGCGCGGTATCTTCTCGTCCAACTTACCCCAGTGTCTCAAGACGAAAGTCTATGACCAGTGTGTGTTGCCAGTGATTACATACGGGACCGAAACGTGGTCGCTCACAATGGGCCTCATCAGAAAGCTCAAAGTCACCCAAAGGGCAATGGAGAGGGCTATGCTCGGAGTTTCCTTGCGTGATCGAATCAGAAATGAGGACATCCGCTTGAGAACCAAGGTTACCGACGTAGCCCGAAGAATCGCCAGACTTAAGTGGCAATGGGCAGGGCACATTGCTCGCAGAACGGATGGCCGATGGGGCCGAAAAGTTCTGGAATGGCGACCGCGAACCGGAAGACGTTGCGTTGGAAGGCCTCCCACTAGGTGGACCGATGACCTGGTCAAGGTTGCGGGGACCCGTTGGATGAGAGACGCACGGGACCGGTCAATGTGGCGACGCCTGGGGGAGGCCTATGTTCAGCAGTGGACGTCTTTTGGCTGAAATGATGATGATGATGATAGTCAGTGACACGAGAAAAGTATCAGTCTAGAAGTTTGTTGATTTGTTCCTGACACTGATAATAAATTTGTTTTTATTTTTACAGATTCATCCAAAAAGAAACGGAACGATGGTAAGCCAAAAGCACAAAATAAAATTATGTCTTCCTTTCTTATTTCGCACCGACCACAGTACGATTAACACCCATATTTATAGTGCCGACTCAAGTCCATTTTTTGAACTTGTATCGACTGTCGTTGCCACGACAACAGGGAGACATCGCTCATCATATAAATCCTAGAATTTCTTGGCCACAATTGGCTAATCTTTGTATAAGGTAATGTACCTTACCCTGTTCATATGTACGTTGCCTCCTACATCAGCCATCCTTGTTTTTAATCATTGCTAAAGATGGTATAATGTCACTGTAATCAATGTTAAACATGTCTATAATGTAATTCTATATTAAAAAGTGGCCATTTATAGAGATATTATAATTATAAAGAAACCGTAGCTGTCAATATATCCGACATGGTTTTTACATAGTCCCATAGTGAACACCCTTTTTTTGGGGTCTGTGTTATCATCAAATAACCCCTCTCGGCAGAGCGAAAGGGAGAGTGTCAGACTTCTACTGACTAAAAACCACCCGTGTTCCATCTTAGCCCTATATGTCAAGGCCGCGGTAACTAATTGTGAACAACCCGCAGCCCCGACAGATGTCGGCCCTTGCGGGCCCCTACCATGTTGCTGACATCTCTTTGAGGCGCGTGTGGAACACGAACGCACCGTCCACACGGCCTGTCGTCGTCATAAGACGGATGGACGGCGAGCTAGCCCATCACTCACCGTCCACACTTGTTTAACAATTCATGCTGTATAGAAATCTGCTGTTTGTCGTCAGCCTGCGCCGCGGCTACCACAAGAACCTGTACGTGGGTGAGTTCCACGAGACGTTCCAGAAGGTGGTCGCCAACAGCACGGTGTTCCTGTACCCATACCTGCTGCCGTCCATGCCCTACCGCGGAGACCATCCCAGGCGGTTCAGTTACCTGCATTCTGAAGATGAGTGAGTCTCTCTTAAGAGTTACTATCAATTTTTTCGTCTAAAAATAGAAATACAGTAGTATTCAAATTATCTGAATCAATTAAAACTAGGGGTTATAGTCGTAAATCCGGATTCCGAATCCGGATTTCAAAGTCAAATCAAACAATATTAATAGCTTTTTCTTGTACAATATAGTGTTTCACATACGTCATTTAGACAAAACGACCTACTAAAAAGATATTGATTTGGATATTTTATTGGTTTTACATGTAATATTAATGGGTGTACCTACTATATATTTCAAACACAATGTGAATTGTTATATAAATGAATAAATGAAATGAAGTCGATTAATTTTTTTCAGTCTCTATTTATGGGACTTGAGTCTAAATCTTTTATGTTTATATTATATATAAATAGATTGACTTGGACATCGCATTGCATTGGCCAATGTTCAACAGGCCATACTAATGACTAAACGCTAACGATGCGATGGCCAAGTCAGGTTAGGAGGTTACAGTGGTTCGGGAATAAATATAATGGGGGGCTAGTCCCAAAATAAAACACCACTTTGTCCGACAGACTCATAGCCCTGGGCATGGAGCAGTTCTGGGAGTACGTGCAGGCTAACAAGGAGTTGTTCAAGCAGCCGTGGCGGCGCGGGCCCATGGCCGGCACGCGGCTGGGCGCCGTGCCCTGGGGGCTCACGTCTGTGCTGCAGCTCGTGGCCAAGCACTCGCTGCCCTTCCTGCCCTTCCGAGTACTGCACTCTCATATACAGCACGTACGGAAGCACGGGGATAAGGAGAATCCTATTAATGTACGTATTCTTATTTGGGACAGGTGCGTAGTACTCGTAACCGGCGTACGTGTATGAAAGAAAGAAAGAAAGAAAAAAATATTTATTTGGGACAAGCACAGGAACTACAAAAAATAATAATAACAAAAAAGAATATAAAACTAAATAAGAGAAAACCTGTGCGAGGCCAAAAAGGCTCCTATCTCAGCATGATGCTGCGATAAATGAAAACAAATACCGCAGCGCTGGTATTCTGATAGGGCCCACTGTGATGTCACGGTCACACCTACGGACACAATATACATACACACACAAAAAATAAAATAAATATACCAGAAATATAATGTATGACCAGATGTATGAATGTAGACGAGGCAAAAGGAGTTTGTAAGGATCGAAGCAAGTGGCGTTCTGTGGTTTCTGCTTACCCCCATGGGAAAAGGGCGTGAGTTTATGTATGTATGTATGTATTTTTATTTGGCTGTCATTTGTTGATGGATGAAAAAGCACTCTACGGTACTGGTTATTGTGGTCCATGGTAGGACCCAATGCTTTTATTTATTTATTTTATTCACAAAGGTAAGTAACTTATAAACTTAGCCCAAACCGTTGCACTGGTTTGACTGTGGGGTCGTACGTCTCTAAACATTCTAAATGTACTTAAAACTGTGTATTATTTAATACTTACACTTAATTAAAACTAACACATTTACGAGAGTTTAACAGACATACCTACATAACACATTTTCGAGTATATAACAAAGGTACCGAGGAACTCTGTTTTAATGCATTAATTAGAGTTGACATCTTTGTCAGCTTTGACAAATTAATACATCATCTATATTGCCTTTCGCAATAATTTCCAGCTATACATGCGAGATCGCAAAGTGACTCCAGTGAAGCACAAGTTGCTGCCGTACAACCCCAAGTTGTCTCTGTACGAGCAGCCGGAACACGAAGTACCGCGCATTTGGGTGCGCTACCTCGCCAAGACTAGCAAGCGGTTCAGGGTAAGCAGATGTATTTGTTGTATTTACTTTCGTACCTACGTCTCTGTATCCAACTTTATTTAGAGTTTAACCGTATGGAATATCGCCATTTTTTACTATAACTTGGCGAAAATATAGAGTTGTAAATATCAAAAATGAGTTTCTTAAAATATGTTGAGGTCTACAGTGTAGTTAAACTTTATACTAACGTTTCTGAATGAGATACATGATTTTAGAAGTTTTATTATAAAGTAGTCGATAACACCTATCAATTGACATTAAAAGCTGTCAAAAGACGATTCCGTTATATTTAGTATGGCAATCGCAACCTGTAACGGCACTAATCTGCCAACTCTATCAACAATGTATCGATGACAAAGCAAATAAAAATCCAATTTTACTGAAAACTAGTCCAGTGTTTTCAAGTTACAAACCATCAGAAATACTAATAAGACGTTAATACCATTAATTTACAGAACTTCCTACACAGACGAACAGACAGGACAGGCGTGCCGGCTCACGGCGTCGACGTGGAGTTAGGGCAGGCAGTGCTCGAGCCTATCAAGGCCGCTCTACCCATAGGATTCACTAAACCCATCGTAGCCCAGACACAGGCAAACACAAATGAACTCGCTGACAAATTTGATATACAAATAACAGATAACACACAAACACAGGCAACAAATATGTATAGGTTCGTGGAGACCAGTACAGGAGCGTACCTAGTCCCTTTTAATGTCACAATGACGGTCAACGCGAACTCGGGACCTATTACAACAGCAACAGAAATTAACTCAACTGCCATTGCTAACAAACTACCTAACGAAAATAATTCAGAACACTGCACTTGCTGTATTCAATTAAGAAAGATATGTAAACAAAGACAGACAGTAATTACTGAATTCTTTGGTAAAAGAACGGAAAAGATATGTAGTTGCAAAGGTAAAAGATATCCGAAGATATCGAATAGATTAAGGTTGTTAGTCAATAATAATAAGTATAATTATAATTTAGCGTTGAAAGAGCTTAATAACAGGATTGATCTCTTGAAAAAAGCCAAAGACGATAAAACAAGACTAAATGAATGTGATACTAGGAATAATGATGCTGATTTAGATGATATAGGTAAGTGCTACATTATCTATATTTTATAACAGTAAATTATATCAGGCCTCGTAACACTTCGATTCGGAAAGCCATATTGTGTCTAAGTATATCGTTCACTTTCGTAATCCCAAAAAAAGATAGTGTTATCGAATAGAGGTGTTTGTAAATAAAGGGCTAGTTCTATTTCTGTGACAGACTGCACTAAAAGTAACTGCTGTCGATGGCCCCAAAAAACTATAATTAAATGAATATTTTATTGTTTAAACATGTTTGAATATCACGTCCTCCCTTTCACGTCTCCAGACTTTCCCTACGTAATATAATTTTATATTTTACCTTCTCAATTTTATTTCAACTCAATAGGTATTTATTCACCATTGACCACCACACTACACCCTGCGTTACACTAACCAATTCCTTTTTCCTTTCAGTACACGTAACAAATTTCCACCTGAAGCTCCTTACAAAAATGGCAGATGCTAAGGGGAAATTAAAAAAAAGCATATACAATTTCCTTTCCAAGTTTAATCCTCATGTGCACGACCCATTAGTCCTCGCGGCTAAGATGGAGAAGGCTTGTGGCTCCAAGTACCTGGACTTGTACAAAGAATTCTTATGTCTCCTCACGCCCGAGCAAGCAGATAAAATTGACGCCTTCAGGGATTATTTTAGAAGAAATTGTGTCATGGATTTGATTAAGAAAATTGATGTGAGTATTTTTTGGTTAATCCGGTGATCTTGTGGTAGTTTTTTTTCTGCTGATGCCTTATTTATTTACGTTATTATTCTAGGGGAAGTGATTTTTAAAACTGTTATTTTAACAATCGGGACCACCCGATTGTTGTCTTTCAACTGATTATAATATAATATTTTTTTTGGGTGTTATCAAATGAGTGCGACAGAAAACCATGAACAGTTATTAAAAAATCCATACTAATATTATAAATGCGAAAGTAACTCTGTCTGTCTGTCTGTTACTCAATCACGCCTATATACTGAACCAATTTGCATGAAATTTGGTATGGAGATATTTTGATACCCGAGAAAGAAAGGACATAGGCTACTTTTTAATAAAAAAAAAACTTTAATCAAGGGGTTGAAAGGGGGGTACGAAAATATTACTTTTGGTCGCGATACCCGACATCCGCGCGGTTGAAACCACGGGCATCAGCAGTAAGAAATAAAATTCCCGTGACATTTCAGGAGCAAGTGCCAGACTTAGAGAAACGTGGCACAATCCTCAGGGAGCTGAACAAGGTGTTCGCCATGAACTTGTCGACGGCGTGTGAGATGTGCACGGATATACTGCGCACGTTGGATGGGTACCCAGCTCTGGCGCAGTATGTGCACGACCTGTTCCCGCATAGGATGGAGATAAGGTACGTTTCTACTATGATTTCTAAGGGGTGCCAATGGATGCGGGCCTGTGGACGGTGAGTAATGGGTCAGCTCATCGTCCGTCCGTCTTATGATGACGACAGGCCGTGTCGACGGCGCACTCGTGTTCCATGTGCGGTGCGCCTCAAAAAGATGTCAGCAGCATTTCAGGGGCCCGCAAGGGCCGTAGCGCGTCGAAAGAGATACCGCGGCACACAAAGGGCTAAGAAGGAACGTGGGTGGTTTTTAGTTCGTAGAAATCTGATACTCCCTTCCGCTCTACCCGGAAGCGGGAGGAGTCGTTTGATGAATATAGACTCACAACAAAGGGGTATTAAGGTGAAGGCGACAAGGTAGCCCGGTACCTTGTCACATCAACATTAATGGGACAAGTTCCCTATCGGCATTCATTGTTGATCAACAGAGCCGTCTCGTGCCGGTCGGCAAACTGGGTTCGATTCCCGGGCCGTGCAGAATGTTTTTGGGTATTTCTAATACTAAAGACTTATAATAAAATGATTAATTAATTGATGTTTGTTCCAGCCCAAAAGAGGCAGAAGTACCGCCCCCAACCCCGGTGCCTTCACATGCAACAGAGGAACCTGCGCAAGACCCCTTAAGTAACAACACTACTACGATAGAGGAACCCACTGCCGACTATGAAGCCGACATGTCGATGAGGTGCGTCAATTTAACTGAGTTCAAGAGTTATTTGGCAATGCGGACATTGACAGCTGTTGACCACGGTTTTAATGTGCTGATTCACTTTCAAACATAGAAAAATATGTGTTTTTGGAAATAATAATATATTACATTAGTTTAGCTATACAATTTCAGACATTTCTATGAATAGCTCAATCA
The DNA here is from genome assembly GCA_949316265.1 of Diarsia mendica. NCBI lineage: Eukaryota > Metazoa > Arthropoda > Insecta > Lepidoptera > Noctuidae > Diarsia > Diarsia mendica. The sequence goes on along the minus strand of OX438902.1, from coordinate 17,208,962 downwards.
GACTTTCAGAACAAGCTTACTGGGTAACACTAAATTATTTTTTTTTTTTTTTTTGTTTCTCTTTCTACTGCAATCTGTCTCCTTCGTGGGACATTCAGCAGTATGTTGGTTGGTGCTATTGCTGGCGCGCTCAGTATGTGACCTGTGTCACAACCTCATTGTTTATACAGTATGTTTTACTGTGATTGGGCTACATTATCTTGCGGTATTTTTCGCTTTAATCGTCGCGCTTTGATGTGGTTCTCCATTAATGGCCGAGCTAGAGCATTTGGATGTTTTTTGATGCGTTCTTTATAGGATTTAGTGTGGCGGACAATTTCTTGCTTTACAGTGGGTATTCGTAGATCACGATGCAATAGTTCGTTGGGAACAAACCAGGGAGCGTTGGTTATCATACGCAGGGATTTATTTTGAAACCTTTGTAGGATTTCAATGTTTGAGTTAGATGCGGTGCCCCATAATAGGGGATCGGACAAAAAAAAACTAATTAGTCCGTCAGATAGATTTCCAAAAAATATTGGACACGTATTTTTTCTTTTTTCACGTAAACTTAAAATGAAGACGATACAGTGCTTCGAAAACTCGTGTGACGTCATATGATAGTACATTTTGACGACACAAGTGACGTTTCAAGCCCCACTCCAAGATCTTTGACGCGTTTTATCTTCGTCATTTTTTATTGATTTGATAAAACAAAAAACACGTATTCAATATTTTTCGATAATCTAACTTACGGACTAAACAGAATCATATTATTTTGACCCAGTCCGATCCCCTATTGGATCCCATACGTCCAGACGGGTTTCAGTATTGCCTTGTACAGGAGTATTTTGTTCTCAAGTGAAAGTTGAGATTTTCGCCCGATAAGCCAGTAGAGTTTTCGTGTTTGGATACCAAGTTGCTTCCTCTTAGTAAAAATATGTTTTTGCCAGGTAAGTCTTTTGTCTAAGTGCAATCCAAGATATCTCACATGATCTGCCTGTGGAACTTCAATGTTATTCAATTTGACTGGAGGACAAGATCCTCTTCTTAAAGTAAACGTTACATTGACTGATTTTGTTTCGTTCGCTTTTATACGCCATTTTTTGAGCCAGTGGGATATGCTATTTAACCCTTTTTGGAGAGTATGTGAGGCTTTTTCCGGGTCACTATGCGCAGCTAATATGGCAGTATCGTCAGCAAAAGTTCCAGTAGTTAAGGATTCAGATGTCGGCAAATCTGCAGTGAACAGTAAGTAGAGCACGGGGCCCAGTACGCTACCCTGTGGAACTCCTGCTTTTATTGGACGCAGTTCAGACAGTGCTTCCCCATTTTGTACTATGAAATGGCGCTGCTGTAGAAATGATTTTAGTATTCCGTACAGGTGGTCTGGCAAAGCAATTCTTAATTTAAAAAGCAATCCTTCATGCCACACGCGGTCAAACGCTTGGGATATGTCCAGGAATGCACTAGCACAGTAATATTTTGCCTCCAGTGATTCCATGATCTTTTTAGTTAGTCTGTGCACTTGGTCGATAGTGGCATGTTTACTGCGAAACCCAAACTGGTGTTCAGGAATTAGCTCTTTTTCTTTGAGTATAGGTAGGATTCGTTGCAGCAGTAAGGATTCGTATATTTTGGATGGAATAGGTAGCAGGCTTATGGGCCTATATGATTTTGCCTCTTCAGGTTGTTTATCTGGTTTCAGCAGCATTATAATTTGTGCGACTTTCCACTCCGGGGGAAAGAACTGCAGTCTGGTCATGGCGTTGAAAAGTGACGTAAGGAAAGTTATGCCAGATTCTGGTAGTTCTTGTAGTATACGATTTGTTATAAGGTCGTATCCTGGTGACTTTTTTGGATCCGACTTTCTTATAATTCGGGCAACTTCAGCCTTTGTAAATTTAAAGGGCATTTCCTCCATGTTTATAGGAGTATGTAACTGGGCAGTAATTTCTGCTGCATCTTCTGGAGAGCCTTCATATGGGTGAGGAATAAAGACGTTTGAAAGATGTTCTGAGAACGTTTCGGCTTTCTCTTGGTCAGTCCGTGCCCATGTACCGTCAGATTTTCTTAAGGGGGGAGATACACTAATAGGCCGTTTTAGTTTTCTGGTGGCCTTCCATAAAGAATAATCTGAGGAAGCAGTAGCATCCAGGCCACTGATATAACTGTGAAATCCGAATACTAAATTAATTGGCAGGACTGGTTTATAGACTTTCGAGCCAACTTTTCAGCAGCCGTTTCAGTTCAGCCGTTATTATTTTGCCACGGGCCCCTACATCAATACTTTACGGGAAAATAAATGAGCATTAATTGCGCCCTGCCAAAGTGTATAATTTGTGTAGAGATGAAACGGATAGTAGTTTGGCCGGATACCGGATACCGGATATTCGGCAAGCTACTAGGCCGGAGCGCCGGATATCTGGCTGCCGGATATTCGGCTCTTTATTGCGTTGACGCGATCAGTTTGATTTGAATATTGGCGCGGTGAACGAGATCGGAAATATTCAGGCGCATTCGGGTCGCTCGTAAGCGGAGATCGGGTCGACTCGGGGGCGTTCGAGTGTTATCGCGCGTGTCAGTTTGTGTTTGTTTCTCAGTTCGTTTCTTGTTTATTTCATTGTTTTTCATTGTCGTCGTGATTTTATGTTTGAATTCTGATAGATTAACAAGAAATGTCATCATCAAAAACACGATCGCCAATATGGCAATATTTTGATTTAAATTTTACTATCCGATATCCGGCCGGATAATGTATTACTATCCGGTATCCGGCCGGATAGTGAAAACAAGGCCGGATACCGGATAGTTACCGGATATCCGTTTCATCTCTAAATTTGTGTCTTAGTATATATATTTGTCTATCATTGCAGTGAGGAAGAAGAAGAAGAAGAAAACGGTGGAAGCAAGAGTCATTCTGACGCAGAGAATAATCAGGATATTTGCCGACCCATCAAAGAAGTATGTATTTATTTATTATGTAAAACAACTAGCGTTCAAAATGCCGAAAGTTAACAAATTGTGATTTTTTTTTGTTTTCTTTTTAACCCCCGACGCAAAAACGACGGGGTGTTATAAGTTTGACATGTCTGTGTATCTGTGTGTCTGTGTATCAGCGTGTCTGTGTATCTGTCTGTGGCATCGTAGCTCCCGAACGCATGATCCGATTTTGATTTAGTTTTTTTTTATTTGAAAGGTGAATTAGTCGAGAGTGTTCTTAGCTATGTTTGAAAAACATCGATCCAAGATGGCCGCCGCCACAAAATGGCGGAGTACATATTTGTTCACAACTCCTATCAGTATGGGTATCAAATGAAAGGGCTTGCTTAGTAGAATACTATACACTATAACAAACAAATCCAAGATGGCCGCCACCACAAAATGGCGATTTACATATTATTTTTTCACAACTCCATCAATTATATGGGTATCAAATGAAAGGGCTTGATTGGGAGAATACTATACAGATACTTTAACAAAATTCAAATCCAAGATGGCCGCCATCACAAAATGGCGGAATACTTATTTTTTACAATTCCGTCAATTTATGTATCAAATGAAAGGGCTTGATTAGTAGAAAACACTTTATCAAATTTCAATTCCAAGATGGCCGCCATCACAAAATGACGAATTACGTTTATTTTTACAACTCCCTCAATATGGGTAGCAAAAAAATTAAAGGGATTGATTTGTAGAATAATGGTCACTATATTGAAATTGAAAGGGAATGAGGAATATAAACTAATGAAATTAAAACAAAAAAGCTTGAAAATTGTTTTTTGACTTTTACTCCCTTTAAACTTGGTCAAACTTTGATATAAAGGGAGTAAAAGTGGAGAACCAATGTTTTATCTTTATTGAGTTGGGGGTTTTTTAAATTTTTAATTTAATTACTTGTTACAATGTAACTTTCGAAAGATTCAAGAACATTGGCCATGAAATTACATACATGAAATTTATACTGGCCTGAGAAATACAACGCCATTGGAAAGAAACGGAAATCTTTCCGGCTTATTTCAACGCTAAAAATAACTAGACAGTCTTGGGATCGAAATCGAGACCGAGACTTGGCAGTCCGACAGTCACAACACTAGACAATCACTGCGGTCAGGGCAAACTAGATCTCTATAACTTTTCATTTATTATGATCTATCTTGACTATCTTAACCCATTGATCATTGGTTATTTTGTATTTTACAAACCCCTCATAAATATTTATTAAATTACAGGAAATCACATCAGTGGATTATCCCATATCGAAAACTGAAAGTATGTCACTAGCCGTGACAGTAAGCAAAACTGAGGTACAAGACGACAGCGAGTGTTCCAACTCATCCATGCAGATCATGTTCGAAGATGAAATCGTCAAGACAGAGGGCCCTGACTGGAGGAGAGATGAAGATAAACTCCTTCTAGAAATTATAAAGGAGCAGCTTACACCAGAAGAACGACAGGAGAGGACCATCCTAGAAATTGTAGACGACAAACAAATTATGGACATGATCGCTGACAGTTTGACGGAAAAATCGAGAGAGGAAATCAGAACGCGTATTTTGTATTTGTTAAAAATATGTTGATGTATTACTGCGACGCGCGTGTGACTTGTTATTGTTGCAGTACCTACATTATTACAAAAGCTGACGACTTAGTTTACTTGTGTGTGTGTGTTGTGAACGCGGATTTGGTGAAATTGACATTACCTAAAATAATTTATTTTAATAATAAGTATTTCATTTATCTCACATTGTTTCATTTAGCTTCCTGTTAAAGTTCGTACCTAAATAAATCTCCCTTCATCGCTACAATCGTGAGCACATGCGTTAGGAAAAAAGAAAAATTTATAAGTCTAGTAGGGTATAAATTAGGACACAGTCTGATGCGGGCCGGTCCGAGTAGTATTATTCAAGACTAGCTACCCACGGCTTCGCCCGCGTGTATGTCGGTTTAACTACAAATATGACCATTTTTCATCCCCTATTTAACTCCCTTAGGGGTTAAATTTCGAAAAATCCTTCCTTATTCCTTGTCTACAATACAAAGGGAACCTGTGCAAAATTTCAGCTTTCTAGGTCCAAGGGTTTGGGCTGGGCGTTGATGAGTCAGTCAGGGCTTCTCTTTTTATTTATGTAGATAATAATGAGCGATAACGCTTCGAATCGTGGCCGCCGTGTAGTGGGTAGAAATAGTGGTCAATTTCACAATTCGCTTTGTATAAAAAGATCGTAGTTTTTTCTTACGGATTACTTGACGAAAGGTGATTTCTAAACTGATCAAGGGACGTCAAATTTTATGGTTGCGTTCCAGACTGTTCAAAGGTGAGAAGGGCATGTATTGTCCATTCTGTCTCTTTTACTCCCATGGTTATCGAATTCCTAATGAAAAGTTCATGCTCTAAGTATATTAGTTTTGTCTTGGACTATTTCTGAGCCTGCGGGTCAACTACGTATTTTCTGAGTGGGGGCTGTGGGGCTCGCGTTTATTTATTTTTTCGTAATTATTGTAATACATAAAAAACATTGAAAATGGCTCGTAACAGTAACGAGAATGATGAGGACAACATTGACCCTGCGTCTGTAACATCAAATGTGAAGAACACTCTGAAACAAGTAAGTATTACGCATAATTAGCTACCCTGTAATAAATATTGTCGTACTTATTAATTGATCGCGAAGACGATTGAAACAAGTACCTACTCAGCTCTTAGATGAATAATGAATGGTGTTACTAACAAGAACGTAATAAGCGATTCGTTCAATTCGTTGAGAATTCAGACTAATAGTTGTATCACTATAGTCAAAATAATGAACAACAACAAAAAATAATGTAAATAAACAAATCAGCCTTTGAATATTTGTAGGAAGTTATCAAAGAACTTCTGAATGGTTCATTCCAAGACAATAAGACTAAGCTGGGCAACGACGCGTTGTCGCTTGTGGTGGAGGTGGCCAAGTGCCTGGTGACGGAGACCTGCCTGCGCGCGTCTAGCCACGCGCTGCGGGAGAGCTGCGACCGCGTCGATATCGAACACATCGAGAAGTGCCTGCCACAGCTGGTAAGTAGTATATGGGGCTGCGAGACTTTTTGGTGCTTTGGGACTGTTCAAAAGAGATACCGTCATTGATAGTTGCACATTGTCTGGTCAGCTCTTAAAAATTAAAATAAATAATAGAGGGGCATGAAAAAACTCTTCATCAACACCATCAGCTGGTAATGTGCCCAAGATACCGTTGGTGCTGCCATTCGACATTTCCTATAACATTCTACAAAGGTAAAAAATATTTATGAGATTCTCTACGAAGATGTGATGGCTCAAGAGTATCCCCACAAGTTGCGTTCCATAATAAAGAACTGAAACAGAAATTGATTTATTTTTTTCTTTTTACAGATGCTGGACTTTCCCTAAGCCAATAACTCATTTGGACTTCCATTATTATATTTTATGAAGATCATGTACTCGGAAACTCATTGTTATAGTATAAGTTTGAATTTGAACCCTTGCTTGCTATGCCCAAAGCAGCTTTGCCCATTCCTACCTCCCTAAGTATTATATTAGCTTCATGCATTTCATATAAAAAGACTCTTATTTTTTTAATATTTCTTCTAAATTGTTCACTAGATGTATAAATTATAATGTATTTATGAACAAAGTTAACTAATGCTGTTGTTCATTATTTGGTTGTTGAATTGATGAAAGCAATAAAATGTATTTTAACCTATGAATGCGTTTAATTTCTATCTGCATACAATCATCTCGCCAAAAGTCGTTGTTGCCGTCTGTACAGTACGCCTCGGTTTTGCCATCAGATGATGGAAAAGAAATCATACCCAGGACCTCATGATCAGCAGTATATTCGTAATATTGTGGACAATGAGGCAAGGCCACACATGACGGCGACGACCCGTTAGCCCATAATAATCCCATTGCTGGGACAGATATACCCTTTTGTAAGAGGAAGAAGTAGCTGTTATCCAACCCAGCATAGTGCGGGATGAGAGGCAAGGCCTTTTCTTTTTTGGATGGCGGGTAATCATCAAGTGACTCCTCCCGCTCTGGGCAGAGCGATAGGGAGTGTCGGACTTCTACTGGCTAAGAACCACCCATGTTCCTACTTAGCCCTTTGCCCTCTTTCGAACAACTTTGGCTTGCACCAGAACGGACGCGAAAGGTCGCTGCCGCCAATCGCCGCTACGAGAACATGGCGGGGCTCCATCCAAGCGGGGCAGACCTCCACGGTGTATTAGGACGCCGCCAGCTGTAAATGTTGTAATAATATAGAGGTCATAATGAAACAAGTTATGTTTTAATCAGTTTTATTATACAAATTATTTCTGCGAGTCGGTCCATCAATAACATTCAGATAACTGTACATTTTTCAACATCACAACACTTCAAAGCATCTTTATTGTAAAAAAGACAGTCAGTCCAGACTTTCAAGTACCTCAATCGCACAGACCTTTACAATTAGTATTTTGGCGATACATAATAATTGATATTTAATTTTAACACAACAATCTATAATTTACACAGGTTGTATCACACAGTTTGACCAACAAGAAAAAATTAAGCATCACACATGTAATCCCCAAAGGGTTAGGCAGAGGTGTACCTTTAACTCGCCCAGATTTCGCCAGTTTTGTTTGAGTCCCATGTAATAGGGGGCGAGCCTATCCCTCATCCGGGGACAACTCCAGACTTCAGGCTAACCAACATAGATTCTGCCCAACTTCTTAGTACGGGAGGTAAAGCTAATCTGACGAAGTCTTTTTATACGGACTGAAAATCATATCAAATAATAGTTTAACCATAGCAAAGAGGAGTCTGCGAGTCAGCTGCTCTGGAAGTGGGGAATCCGATTATTGGTGTCACATTAATGCTACAAAAAAAAAACAGCTGCTTGGAACTTAGAATTTTTGATGGCACATTTGGCTAAACTCGAAACTATAGACATTAGGACAAAATGATGAAAGAAAAAGAAACCATTTTTCAAATTTTTTGGCTGAACCTGAAATCGAACCCGATTCTGAACCTGAAAAACCACCGTTTCATTTCACTAACTTTAATTTGGATGTTCGTATAAATCAACTAGATACTAAAATGAATTTCATTCGGTATAAAATAGCCCGTAAACATTGCGCTCGGCGCTCTGCCCTCCCGTAATATTAATCAATCTGCTTAATACCTGTAGTCCGGTCAATATAGACATTTGAAATAACAATAATTCCCACAGAGCCAAAAATTGGTGGAGAGCTGGGGTATACCATTATAGACAAAGTCTTAAAAATCCCCATCGATCCTATGAGTGCTACAAAAGTTATTCGGGGTCAAAGGTCAAAATTTGAGGACTTTTGAATTTTTCTCGGAAACGGTAAATTGTATCAAAAAAAACTTCAACCCAAAGTTGTAGATCATAAAATTTTGGGTTGAAGAAGACCCCGAATAACTTTTGTAGCACACATAGGATCGATGGGCATTTTTAAGACTTTGTTTGTAATGGTATACCCCAGCTCTCCACCAATATTTGGCTCTGTGGGAATTATTGTTATTTGACCACTACTTTTATGTCTAAATTGACCGGACTACTGTGTTTGGCCTGTAACATACACAAGTACCTCTAGTACTTGAATTTTAGGCAAAGGAGGCATATTCAAGTACAACCATACTTTACTGTAGTTTATTTCTACATCTACAGCTATTATACAGCCCAGTTATTATTGAACCAGAGACAATCCGTTTAGTAACAAAAATAATTTTATAGGCGGATATGAACACCATAATGCCCAGGTTTTATATTTATTTATTTATACATCGCTTTATATTATCGAATTGTTTACATGCTTCTCTAGGTTTCAAATCTGCTAAATATAGTTTTTATACATAATAATAACCAATTCCTCCTCAGTTTTTGAGATCAAAGAAAAATCAACTATAATAAAAATTTGATGTAGGATAATTTATTATGATTGTAGCCCATACATATTTAGGCGCTTTTTACACAAATGCATTCATATTATCACTTATCAATGGGTTTAGCCTCAAAAACTCAACCTCATTAGCAATATGAGTGGATTAGTTTTAAATTTGAAATGCTCAACGAAATTACGAAAATTGTTCGTCAAACAAAACTCAATTAAAGCGAGAACTAAAATTGAGTTTATAATTTTATTATTACTTTTTAACACAATATTTTTACACTTAGTCCCGCTTTGTTAAAAAATATTTTGTGCTGCACAAAATGGTCGTGAAACAATTTGCGGTACAAAGGTTCGATCACAATATTTAGTGAAAATCGGATCATAGGTAATATTTAAGTAAAAAATATAGTTTGTCAATTGACTTGTTAAATGGGGTTACAATTTGTGTATTTTACACAGAATATTAAAGACAAAAAGAGAATACTTAAATATGAAAAAAAATCACCGTGTAATAGCTATTTGATAATGATAAGGTATCTATAATCCACACTTTTAAATCTAACAACAATAATATTTAAACACGCTTGTATCACACGCTTGAAGTGCAACATGAAAACCAATTGGTGTTTTAACAGACAAAAATCCAGAAGCTAGTAATTGATAGCTTTTTAATTTGTTAAAGAGCTTCACACTGGTGACAAAAATTATTAAAGTCACCTTGAAGAAACGAACTGTCTTACTCGGAATTTAAGTTTATATTACAGTATAATACTGTCTTATAAGGGAGTTTAAAAGTTAGTATTTCAGTAATACTACGCTGATTCTCTTATAATACCTTAAAGCATTACATCCGAACACCTTGTATCACTCAGTACCGAGGAACATCACCCTTCCTATGTTTTTCTTTGCACCATTACACTTCACCAACTCTTGAGCTCTCAGAGTAAAGTATGTAGTATGCTAATAACTTTAAAAATTGACAGTTTTACGTACTTACGGCTAATACAAAAGTTTGTAGTAAACAACTGCCATCAAGCACGCGCATCTAATTCAAAGGTCTCACTTTCAGTATTGTTTAGGCTGAAGATACATTGGTAGCGATAATGTGTTAATGCATGGTCAGTAAGTATAGGCCAGGTGGGAGCTTACCTACTCATTTCGCAATAGAAATAAAATACATTCTTGTAAGCTACATACTTTTACACGTTATACCATCAAGGTACCAATGAGACCTCATCTTCAAAACAGCAATTTAAACAAACAAGATTTTCTTCAACTGCCTTGGCAGTAATTCTCGACATCACAAAGTGTGAAACTAGATCAATTAGCTTTTAAAATACAGATGTCGATATAGATATCACTATTTGTGATTACATACTCCCTGTGTTAGGTACATTAGAATTGCTATGCGTAGGATCCACCAAACAACGTTAAAAACATTATTGCAGTACAACTGCATTTACTCTTATTACGACTTACATAACCTATTCACTCGCCCTAGGAATTAAACAAGGATGTTCAGAGGGGGCAAGGAGACGAGCACCAGAGTCTCATCGAGAGACAAACACAGGCCACATCGGAGCTGGCCGAGAAAGCGCTTATTCGAGTACAGTACTTTGGATTGACCGGCGAGCTTAACTTAAATTGGCAGTTCGCTGAAAGTGACGCATATCCGGGCTAGGTCGCGTCTAGAACAAGTCCATATCATCGTTGCACATCACCTCGAGGTAGTCATCATCGTAGTCGTGCAGTTCTCGCGGGTCCTGCGCGTCTGTTGACTCGGTCCGGTCTGGTAGCGGAGAGCTGGGGCGCGCGGGGGAGGGGGGCGTGTCGTGCGCGTCCGTGTCGCTGGAGCAGTCGCGCGCGTCTGTCGCGGGGGAAGGTGGCGGGTTGCTGCCGTGCTCCGACTGCGCGGTCGCCTCGCCACGGGATAGCAGAGATGGTAGTTCTGAATCTGGAAGATGAATTTAATGTTTAGTGGTATGTTTGTATCTATCTCTTGGAGATACTACGGAGAGAATAAACTCTGTAAAAGGACTGAAGTAGTAGGTCACAGAGACAGAGATAAACTAAAGCGACAGTGATTCGGCTGTCTGTCGAGGCACCCGTCTCTCAAACGATGCTTCCCGGTGACCACCACCGCTAACAATTAAACAAACAAAAAAACCGCAGACAGCGAAACAATTTCTACCTAGCATTTATTGACTACCAAAAGGCTTTCGACACGGTAAACGCGAGAATTCAAAAAAGTCTGAAAGAACAAAGAGTCCATCAAGTATATAATTATTGAGGTCATCAAGAGCATAATTATACAAGAATATAATGGGGAGAATAAAGCTAGAACCCCTAGGTTCCAGGTTCCCCCATAAGAAGGAGCGTAAGACAAGGCGATTCACTGTCCCCGAAAATATTTATAAGCTATCCTGCCGGCTTAGCATGATCACCGAAGAAACGGGTTTTGTCGACGGAAGAATCGACAAAATGACAGATTGTAGCAAGGTTTCATGTCAAATTGTATGAAAAAATCTTTGTCTATTTTTGGTAGAATAGAGATAGAATCGCCATGCTACGGGGGCTGGAAGTCATGATCAACAAGCTAAATTGGAGTAAAATGGGAATCTATGTACAATAATTTTACATGGCGCATTTTTAAACCATTTAAGATTATCAGTTGACATAGTAATACTATCGGACACAAGCTATAAACTACAGAATATGATCGAGTCCCAGACCAGGACAATGACAAATAGTAGAAAAATACCAATTAAAAACAATGGAGATCCACTGAAATACACGGAACACACACCTGGGAGAAACAATCAGTTTTGACAGAATAAGCAATGAAATAGTCACGAGAGTGCAACAAACATTGAATTAATACTGGAGTCTCAAGGAAATTTTGAAGAGTAACTTGCCAGTGGTGGCGGCCCCGACTTACGAAGACAAGAACCAAAAAATTCGAAGACACGTGACATCTACCAACCCGCACTGGACCCGCGTGGTGGATTATAGCCCATCCGTCTCCTAGAGAAGATGCCTGAGTCGTGCTTGAGTCCCTGCAGTAGGAGGCATAATTTTGTGTGACGTCATCCTCATCAGCCTATAAAGCTCACACTAAATTAAAACATTTTGAAAAACCAATAACGGTAAAAAATGTGTCAATATTTTTTACGAAAATCTCCCAACTCAAAGTGAGTAGTTATCGACACCAACATTTTTATTGCAATCGGGGGGACAGCTTGGTGGATCATGTCTTTACAGGTCCCCCAACTGCAATAACTATTACAATCGCAGATTACAGTACTTTAAAATACATTTATCTACCCAAATATCATAAACCCTCTCTAATGCGTTCAAAAACCATAGGCAATGACCAGCATTACCAACCAGCAGAAATTAACAGAACTGTAATGAGCTCATAACCTACTGAAAACAGTAGGTTATGAGTTTTAAATTTGGAACAGGTGTCAAATTCAAGTGAGTGTGCTATTGCGCGCGGAACTAGTTGGCCGTGCCTTAGGTGGCGACAGGGGTGAGGGGGCGGGTTGCCTACAGCTCGCAATGCACAGGAGACTATAATTAGACAGTGATGACCAATCTCGAGATATCGTGAACAATAATTTGTTCAATTTATTGAAAAGAATACAAATAAAAAACAAAAAAAACATGCCTAAAGCGCGGCCAACTAGTTCCGCGCGCACGTATCTACATTAAAACAGATACCTATCGATACGAAACCCCAATTCAGTATGATTTTAATTATAAATCGCACGACATTTTGATCTCGAGTGACACAAGAATAGTGACTTTGTTCATTTGCCTATGATTTAAAAAAAATGACAGATATCCGAAACGCCGCCATTTCGAGCTGTCATTTGTTCGTTAGCTTTTTATTCCCTTTCATTGAGTAGACAAATTTTCTGTTAATTCTTTATTTCTGTCGAAAATGAGTGATAGTGACTCAGAAATTAACATGAACACTCCGCCAGATATCGTAAATGCAGCGACGAATGCAACTAATAACCTGTTTATTTTTTATAGCATTACGCTGGTAACAATGCTGGTCATTTCCCTATGGTTCCTGAGCCCATCATAGAGCCCTTATGATATTCGGGTAGATAAATTAGTGTATGCAACTATACATAATTAGGCATTACAACACTCGTGTGATGCTATTAAGAAACTCGCCTTCGGCTCGTTTCTTAAACCCACACTTGTGTTGTAATGCCCTTCATTATGCACAGTCGCATAAACTACTATTTTGACACATTTTTTGCACATTTTTTGAAAGGTAGATTGGTCGTGTTCGCTAGCGCACGTATAATCTATCGCTCTAAGTTCTAAATTGCCAAACCCTAGTTAAAAGTGAAATATCATACCTAAAGGTTATATCAGTTTAAAGCCGAACTCAAGATCTATAAAACAGTGCAAGTGAATCCGTATTCTGACTTCAATTGGTGAAGAAACAACAGTTTTTAAGTTAGTGCAAAACATAAACTTTGAACAGCTGACCGGTACGGGTGAGTCACGCAAAGCGCGAGCGCCGCATAACCACAACACGCTATATCTGTCGCAGTCACTCCACCGTAACTCGCGCTGCTGCTGCACCGCTCACACGTTTATCACGCGCTCACCACGCACTCAAACAAACGTTCTTCGTATTTTGACTTGTCAATATGAATTCGTTGTGTGAAGCTTGTAAGCAGGACATAACTACCACCGATAATCCAATCAAATGCTCTAACTGCGCAGCAAACTATCACAAAATATGTGTAAACGCATCATTAATCGAGATCAACAAGCAAGCAGATATAATCTGGCAATGTCCATCCTGCCGGGCTAAGATACCGCGCACTGACAACAGCAACACTCCCGCTCGCCCGACGAACACAAGTGCCGCACTAGACGTCTCAAACATAAATACGCAATCGCGCGGCCACAAGCGTGTGGCTATGGGACCACCCGCTAGGGACGTAACCGACAGCCCAGTGTCGTTCGCTGAGCTTCTCTCGGAAATTAGGCTCATGCGTTCGGACATGGACGAAGTTAAAGTTTCACTGAAAACATTGCTCGATGGTGTCATCAAATGTAATGCTCGACTTGACAGCTATGAGGCGAGAATAACAACGCTTGAGCAAAGTAACTCCGAGGTCATTATTTTAAACGAAACAATATGTAACCTAAAGGATCAACTAAACCATCAAGTGCAGTCAACCATGCGTAATGAGGTCGAAATTATGGGCATTGAGGAATCGTCCTCTGAAAACTTGCAACATATCGTCTTGTTAACCGCGTCTAAGCTCGGTGTCCAGGTGACTGCGGAGGATATCGACTGGACAGCTCGGGCAGGTCTTAAGAAAAAACCTGTGCCCGACTCAATTACGAAATTTCCTAGGCCAATTATCGTAAGACTATTAAGAAAGGCTAAGAGAGACGAGCTGATAAGGGCATCAAAAACTAGGCGTAATCTGTCTTCCAAGGACTTTGACATTCAGGGACCTGTTCGGAAGATCTTCGTCAACGAGCATCTAACAAAGGAGAATCGCATATTGTTTCGTGAGGCTCGAGCCCGCGCACATAGCACGGGTCACAAATACTGCTGGACTAACAACGGTCGCATACTTATTCGCAAGGCTGAGGGTCAACCAGCCATCACTATCAAAAGTAGTAAGGAACTCGATCACTTTCTCGGTACGCAAACGGGTTCTTGCATACAGGATACAACAATCGAGTAAAGTTATTTTAATTTTGTGTTTAATTTTGATAATTGAAATTAATTTTAATTTTGTAACTTTAACTTTGATTTTAATTCTAATTTTGACATTGATTTTAATTTTGATTGTAATTTTGATGTTGATTTTAACTTTGACTTTGATTCAGATTATGTTTTTGATTTTAACTCTGACTTTGATTTTGATTTTGTCTTTAATTTTAATTTTCTTTTTAATTTTGACTTTGTTCTTGATTTTAATTTTGATTTTGATATTGTTTTTAATTTTGATTTTGATATTGTTTTTAATTTTAATTTTGACATTGATTTTAATTTTGACTTTAATTTTGCTATTGATTTTGTTCTTGATTTTAATTCTATGTTTACCTTTGTCCTATTGTCACCTTGTTGTCCTAGTTTTATATGAAATCACATTTTATATTACACTCATGATTACACTCCAACTCAATAAACTTGGTCGGATATACGTTTTCCCATCTCACAAACAAACAAAACCACATCACACATACACCAAAACATCTCGAATTTACATCAAATTAGGAATCTGCTTCAAAACGAATCATTCTCTGCACTTCTCGCACCTCCCCTTACTAACTACTCCACGCATAATTGCAGCTTTAAATTTTTCCCTGTCAGTCCTTTCTCTAAATACTATCTTTGATAACGGATAAGACTGACCTTTTAGCTGAAATTGACGAAACACTGAGCATATCATGCTGCACCGTCGATAAATTAGAGTTGTGCGGGAACCTATTTGTCGAACATGACTTCAGGGTATTAAGTTCTAATATCAGAAGCTTGCAAAAAAACTTCCTCAGCCTTCAGGTATCGTTAAGCCGTCTTGAATTCCAACCTGATCTAATTGTTTTAACAGAATGTTGGTTAAATGAAAACTCCGTAATTTTTCAATTGCCCGGCTATAAAAGCTACCACACAACCAAAATGATTAACAAAAGTGGTGGGGTGACTGCCTATGTCAGGGATCTCTGGACTGCCTCGGTCTCTGAACCAGACTTTGACGATGCCAACTGTATGCAGATTAAACTACAGAATCAAGTAACAATCCTGGCTATATACCGTTCACCTTCCTTCGCTAACACCGAACGCTTTCTAAACTCGCTGGACGATTCCTTAGTCAAGCTAAAGAGCGAATCCTGTGTAATTGTGACAGGTGACATCAACATTGACCTACTGAATCGGTCACCGAACGCCGCTAATGCAGCATATCAGTGTCTGATGGCTGAACATGGGTTGTTACCAGCTATCACTCATCCAACTCGGGGGAAAGCATGTCTAGACCATGGTTACATTAGAATCAAAGGCACCACTGCTCTGGGTATCGTCTGCGAGGCCTCGGTGACGGATCATCATTTAGTGCTGCTCGGTGTCAACAATTCTAATCCCAACACCAAAAGCAAAAGCAGATACAAACTTAAAACTGATTACTCCATGGTGAACAAAGAATTGAGCCAGCTTGACTGGGCAGATGTTATTTCCCAAACAAACACTGACGAAGCAGTACTTATTTTTAACAAGACCTTGACTGACATAATTAACCCTTTATATCACCATGTGACAGTTCTGTAACAAACCATTCAAGTCCATACAAAATCTAAAATCTTATTTTTATTCCGTTTTACATCAATGTATCACAACAGTTACAAGCCGTTCTATGCAATTCTAGTACACATCGTGAAACACAGATGGCATTAGTAGTTTGAAATTTCGTTCAAACTTTAGTTGGTGACACTTCACGAGACTTGACGTTGCGTGAAGTTTTCAAAAATCGAAAATAATATAAAAAAACAAAATAACTGCGGCTTGTTTGGTGATTCTAATAGGTAAGTTCATGGTTTTCACTGTTTATTGTCGGTAACGCATAATTTTAGTTTTTGTGAGAATTCGTGTTGAATTTCTCTTTGTAACATTTCTGTCACAATGCAGAATAAGGGTCGTATTTTATAGTACATTGACCTAGTGTTGGTTTCTTCACAGAATGACTTCCCGAGGTATAGGAGAAGATGAAATTGAACAATTTCTTTTGGACTATGAGGCCAGTGAGGATGGGTTTGAAGACGATGACGACAGCGTGGCAGATCCCGAATATTTGCCGGATTTAGAACCCCAATTCGAGGATGAAACTGCAGAAGAAATTGATGGTATGAACATTGACAGTATTATTGAAGATCTGGAGCGCGGTGGCAGTAATTCGTCTCCATCACCCTCGCCAGTTGCTTCTACTCAGCCAGGACCATCAGCACGTCGTCAAACCAAAAACAAATTGAATGTACGCTGGAGGAATAAAAATATTGAACTAAACGAGCAACAGCTACGTTTTACAGGTGATGAAACCTTGTCGCCCGAGGTTTTAGACCTCGAAACACCAATCCAATTCTTCTTGAAACTATTTCCCAAAGAATTGATTGAAGTCATTGCTAGCCAAACAAATCTTTACATAGTCCAAAAAGATCCCAACATGAGTTTTCGTGTCACAGAGACCGATATTCAACAGTTCATTGGACTAGTGTATATCATGTCGTTGGTACATCTTCCAAGGGTTACGAAGCATTGGCACGGTTGTATAGGAACACCTTTAGTAAAGGAAACAATGGCAGTCAACAAGTTTGAGAAGATCCGGAGATTTATTCATTTCAATGATAACACAAAAAATGTTCCACGAGAACACCCTGATCATGACCGAATATTCAAGATTAGACCAGTCGTCAAAAAACTAAATGAGACCTGCCAAAGCATCCCTCTAGAAAAATATCTATGTGTAGACGAGCAGATTTGCTCCACAAAAGCAAGGCAGAATTTGAAAAGATATAACCCCAAAAAGCCAAATAAATGGGGATATAAAATATGTTCTTTGCGGTGTGAGTGGGTTCGCATACAAATTCGAACCTGAAACAGGAGCTGAAAATGTGGTTGCGTCTGGTGAGCCAGACTTGGGCGCTGCATCGAATGTGGTCGTCAGGCTTTCGCGTGAAATAAAACAAAGGCCCAGCTCAGTATGTGCCCCCAGCAGCTGTGCGGCAGGACCAGGTGGGACATTGGCCTATATGGGCCGAGAAGAGGATAAGGTGCAAATATCCTAACTGTGCTGGCGTATCACAGACGATTTGTGAGAAATGTGGAGTTGCTTTGTGCTACAACAAGCAAAACAACTGCTTCAAGGCATTCCATACGTCTTAGAGGAGTGTTATGACACAATGTGACATTTCTGTCACACTCCCTAAAATCGTTAATAAATAGCCCCCTGATTAAATTTTTTTTAAACTAAAAAATACGTGTTTCTTTGTTTATTTTTTGCTACCGTACCATTGAATATTTTTCTGTTTTTATGTTGTTGAGTTATGAAGGGTAAACACACCCATAAAATAACAATCAGTCGCTCAAAATTTAGCCTAAAGCCATGGATTACACCGGGTCTTCTTAGATGCATCCGCCACCGAGACTTCCTACACGCTCAAACTAACCGGCAACCGGAAAACGTCGTCCTTAAAATTGTCTATTCAAGGTACAGAAACTACTGCAACAACATCCTGCGACGACGCAAAGCTGATTATGACAGGAAAGAATTAGAAAAAAATAGCAATGAACCAAAAAGGCTCTGGCGGACTATAAAAGAAATTTGCCAAGTACCGAAAAAAACTAGCAGCAATCAAGAATTGCTAAACTATAAAGAAAGCAGCAACGTCTCTATTGATAAGTGCAACGAATTTTTTGTCCCAGTTGGTCAGACCCTTGCAACTGACATCTTAAACAGGCGGCAGCACACGGGAGATGAGCGATACCTTGGTGCTACAAGTAAAAACCCACCTAGAGATTCACTGTTCCTAGATCCCACTGACAACCAGGAAATTAGTGACATCATAGACAACCTCAAAGACGATAGTGCTCCAGGTCTCGATGCATTTCGGCCTCAACTTCTTAAACAAATAAAGAAACATGTACTGAAACCATTAACACACATTTGCAATCTAAGCATGGAAACTGGAAGTGTTCCCACTAGCTGGAAAACCGCTGTTATTACGCCCATACACAAATCAGGTACCAAAGATGCGCCAGATAATTACAGGCCAATTTCATTGCTCTGCGTGACATCAAAAATACTGGAAAAACTTGTAAACAAGCGCCTTGTAAGTTTTCTGGAGAAAAACTGTCTACTCTCTGACAGGCAGTTTGGCTTTCGACGAGGGAAATCTACTGGTCAAGCTGTGAGTCTCCTAACTGGCATTATTGCCTCAAACATTGACAGAGGTCACCGCTCCGCTGGTGTTTTCCTGGACCTTTCCAAGGCCTTTGACACAGTATCAATTCCTATTCTGCTAGAGAAGCTCGAATCCTTCGGTGTCAGAGGCCTCTCCCTGGATTGGTTCAGCAGTTACTTGTCTGGTCGATATCAGTGTGTCAAAATTGGGGACACTCTCAGCGGGAGCCTTCCGGTGGCTTTTGGCGTGCCTCAGGGAAGTATTTTGGGGCCCACCCTTTTCATCATGTACATGGACGACATTCTAAGGTTAAATATGGCACAGGCGGAGCTGATCTGCTATGCTGATGACACTGCTATAATTTTTCACGGTTCTACTTGGGAAGAGACAATGGATGCTGCTGAAAAGGGAATGAGTAAAATAATGGCATGGCTAGAACAAAATCTCTTAACTCTGAATGTAAATAAAACGCACCTATTAACTTTTCATGTCACTCAATCAAGTAGGCCAAATATTGACTCACTTAAAGTACACAATAACAAATGCAGTGTCTCAGCGGCAGCATCCGTGTCCGCCACAGACTGTAACTGCAACACCATCAACAGAGTAGAAACAACGAAATATCTTGGCGTCATAATTGATCAGAACCTGAACTTTAAAGCACACATTCGAACACTTGCCAAAAAGACTCGAAAATTCATTTATATCGCTAAACTATTAAGAGCTAGCGCTCCAAAAAACATCCGCATTCTGGTCTACACTTCACTGTGCCAGTCTGTCCTGCAATACTGTGTCGATGTCTGGGGTAGTGCTGGAAAAGCGTGCATGCTGGAGCTGGAGCGCGCGCAGAGGGCCGTGCTTAAAGTGCTTTTGGGAAGGCCGCGTCGTTTTTCTACGGACGAACTGTATAAGGAGGCTGGGGTCTTACGCGTACGTCAACTGTATGTCCTTGGGTCACTTTTAAACCTCATAAAACTCAACAAAAATCGCTCTAGTTGTAGTAAAAGAGGCAGGAAGATCGCGGAAAGAATACCACTCCCTAAAATCAAAACCCTCTTCGCAGCCCGTTTTTCGCCATACTTACCTATAAGAGTATTCAACGCTATTAGCAAAACATTCTGCATACCCAATAACTACTCTGAGGCGAAAAACAAACTCAAAGAATGGTTGCTAGACCGGACATATGAGGAAACAGAGAACTTACTTTGTAGGTCAAGTTAATACACATTACACACCACACACTCACATTCACTCACACACACGCACACCCCCTATACCCTTACACTTACTCACTTCAACTGTTTTTCCTGTGTGTACTGTATTGTAACTATGTTTTGATTTTTCAATGTTCATATAATTATCACTTTGCTTTCTTCCCTGTAAGCATTTTTGTTTTTGTTTTTTTTTTATTGTAAGTAATTTTCAATGTCAATAATCATTAGTTCAATACATGTATATATGTGTATATGTGTGTGTGTGTGTGTGTGTGATAGTTGTGGAATATTATTATTATTAATTATTATTATTATTGTAAATCTGCTAACTAATTTTAGAAATGATTCTTGCGCTAGCAGAACAAGTTAAATGTTCAACTTGTGTAGTGTCTGGGTCACCAAGATACAGGCTGTGCCTAGTTTGGGACCCACCGTTAATCCTGTGAGTTTTCTGTTGTGTTAGCTAAATAAATGAATTTGAATTTTTTTTTTTTTTTTAAACGTTGCCCCACACTAGGAATTTCTCCTATATCGTGGGTGCGTTTACAAACATTGAAACTCACATACACAAACACGCCCAGACCCGAAACAACTATCTGTAGGCCATACAAATACTTGTTCCGTGCGGGGATCGAACCCGCGACACGTAGCGCAGCAGTCCAATCGCTTAGCCACTGCGCCAACCGTGTCGTCAAAGTCAAATATTATAAGAAAGCCATTGACAGATGTTGACATACCTGTGAGGCTCTGTTTGAGCTGTTCCATGACGGTCTGGCGACTCTTGGCGCGCGCTCGCTTGACCTTACGCTGTGTCTCCTTCCGGTCGTCCGTGAAGATCTGGTGGATCATATCCAGTGATACGTCTCTGTCACGCTTCAGCAGAAAGAAGTATATGCCGCCAGGGGTGCGACGACGCGTTCCGTTCTAAAAATCGTTTTAAATTAAATTTTAGCTTAGCATGATAATACAAAATCATTTCCTTCAGCTTCCTAGCCTTTTCCCAACTATTTTGGAGTCAGCTTCCTGTCTAACTGGATGCATCTGAATACCTGTATTTTACATTGAGCGAATCCTTTATCTGACCTCCACAAGCCACTGACCCAAGTAGTACTAGGTAATGGTACAGTCAGCATCAGAAGTATATTAACATTACTCAAAGTTTCGAAGCTGTTTTTTTTTTAATAAAAACTTGTTAGATATTACTCGTTACTACATGTTATGTTAGTGTAAGGACTATTTTAACGCCCGTCGGGGCTGTGGTTCGTCCGACACAAGGGCGAAGAAGGAACATGGGTTTGGTTTTTAGTCAGTAGAAGTCTGACACTCCCCTTCGCTCTGCCCAAGAGCGGGGGGGGGGGTTATTCGATGATTTCGCACCCACAAAAAAAAAAGGACTATTTTAACGAATAATCTTCTGAAACATTAAAAATAATAGCTAGAGTCCTGTACATAAAATAATTAAAATTTCGAAAATTGTTCAGCTACTTCTGATGCTGACTGTACCCCTTGGTAATACTGGTTGTCAGACTTACGGGCCACTGACTACCTGTTAAGATGGAAAAGAACTACGACTGATTAAGATAAAAGGTCGACAAAGAAGTTACCTACTTGGTCGAATTACAGACCAAGTGAAGGGTCAAAAAAATTCTAACCTGACCAGGATAGTGAGTTAAAATTGTGTGCTATCCTAGTTATAGGCCAGCAAAGCGGCAATAAAATACGTCAGGGCATTGTTAAGTTATTATATAAATGTGGGGTCAGGACAGTGCCCTGGGGTACCCCTACAAGGCAAGCGGTAATAGTGGACCTTTACTTGAAATTGCCTATCACTAGAAATAGTAAACCCCTTAAAAAAACATTTTTTTCTTATTCTTCTAAAAATGTATAAGTACCTACTCAAAAGCAGGGGATTTACAATATTAGTGTAAAGATACTGAATAATATGGTCCTTGGGTTTCCACTTACCATGACAAGCATGCCTCCTACACTTTCCACTCTTTGTGTTTCTTTGTATATTTCTATAGCTTTATTAGTACCAACCACTTGCACAATACGACCTGAAAACAAACACATTTTATGAAATACATCACCTTCCTTTTGAAGTCCAAAACAGTTGGGTAAAAATTAGAAGACTCTATGTGTATACACTATACACAGACTAAGCTTTTTTGGTATTTAGTCAATTTTATTTCAGTCCAATGAGAGCAAAATTATGTATTGGTATATTGGACATGGTATATTAGGGATGTTTACTAACTAAAAAAATATTATTCTAATTAAGTAGTCCGTCTGTAAGATTATCGAAAAATATTGGATACGTATTTTTTGTTTCATCAAATCAATTTTTTTTTTCCTTTTATATCTGCGATCAGTGCTGGGCCTGGGCACTATAAGCAAATTAGGTGAGTGCGATATGTCGGTTAGAGAGAATAAAAATTGACGAAGATAAAACGCGTCAAAGATTTGAGTGGGAGGTTGTGACGTCACTGCTCCCTAAGAAATGTCATACTAATGTCTTAGAATATGGCGTCACACGAGTTTTCAAAGCACTGTATCGTCTTCATTGTTTGTTTACGTGAAAAAAGAAAAAATACGTGTCCAATATTTTTTGGAAATCTATCTGACGGACTAATTAGATTTTTTTTGTTAACATCCCTATTGCGCTGTTGGACTAGTAAATTGTGTGACAATAGACTTTAGGGCTAAATTCAAGTGCAGAGATCTATTAAGGTAAGTTACCGCAAACTGTATTATTTCTTTCACTTTCAAACTGCAAGTGTAAGACAGGGATGGAAAATTTATGTCTTACTGCTTACTGCGGAGAGCTTTAATGATTACTTAGGCCATCACTAAGTAAAGGTTTTGACAGTTTTTGTATGACACAACTGTACAGCATTAGCAACATTAAAGCTCTCTGAATGCGGCAGTTACTCAAAGATTGAGCCAATAAACATTTGTAGACCCTGGCGTAAGTGTAGGCAATGCAGTCCACTTATATCTTATAACAAAAGTATTCATGAATAGTAAGGTTTACTACACAACTCAGATGGCTCAGCTGCTCGCCTGATAGATAAATAATAAGTAACAAAGGAACTTGACTTACCCAGTAAATCCTTTTTATCTTCAGACAGACTGTTCGCAATATCATTAGCTACATTTTCTACAGAATTGTTAGCATTCACTACCAGATCTGGTAAAAGCCGTGGCTTCAACTTGTCATTATAATGTTCACTTCTTTTCCCCAACCTTAACTTTATGTCAGACCGATCCACATGCCTCCGTTTATTAGACAACCGTTCACTGTTTTCATAATCTTCATTAGAAGCAAATATTTTCTTCTTATCTACATAATCATCATCTAATCTATACTTAATAGTATAATCATAAGATTCAACGCCATATCTGGTTTTCTTTGTAACATCACAACTGACCATGTCCTCTGTTAGCAAGTCTTCCTGTAACAAGAGTAAAAAAGATATTTGTTTAGCCCTAACTCTGTAACAAGAAGAACTTCTTAGGGTTTGATGATTGGGAAAAGTTACTGTGTTTAATATTGAACAAATATTAAACTAGAATTGCTTGAGCATGCCATTAGTTTGCAATACATAAAAACACTATTTATCTATATAAATAAAAAACATTGAAGTGTCTAATACTTAAAACAAAAAATGTTTTGTACAATATTTGGCCTTCTGTCTGTTCCCCCAAATCTCCAAAATGGCTTTACCGATTTTGACAGAACTTTGTCAGCTGACGTCTTACTTTTATAATAGAAAAAGGACTTGGGTTCCTTCTATTTATCTATTTCTAGTTATCTTCGGGGACGCCAGCAGACACCAGACGGGCGATCAGTCCTTTCGTTGTGGATTATTTCGCCCAGTTCCCCATTTTGGTGGATCCCCTTCATGGGTTCCTTGCAGAAAACTCAAATAGGGAAGTATTATTAAGCAGATGAAGGTGATGGGCAACAGAATTAAATAAATTAGAAACCTGTAAGGATTTGCACCAGATGTTGTACTTGTCCTTCTTGCCAGGCTGCGGAGCGGCCCGGCGCGGCCGCAGCTTGGTGCGCTTTGCGCGGCGCTGCGGCTCCTCGTCCGACTCCGAGCCTGACGACTCCTGCGCTGGACCTTCATCGCTTAGCTCGTCTTGTATCTGCATGTTAACTAACGAAGGAGGGTTAAACGCCTCCGGCCGCGCCAGAGGAATATATGTACCCTCTTCCACATCCGAATCTTCTAACTGCAACGCAATAAAATTTTTGGATAACGAGTACGCCCAAGACGTCACAAGTTACTTTATTTACTTATATCAAATTGCTTGCTAGGTGTTTTATATTAGATTTAAAGACACCAGACACTAGTAAAGTAAGACATTTTTTGTTAATAATGGCAAGGCATCATTGAAAAACTGCTCTGTAATTAGAAAGAAAACGTTCCAAGTAAAAGTACATTCTAACCTCCCCGTCTTCCCTTTCTATGGGACCTTCGACATCCAACTCGCCTTCAGTCGTTGACATCATACTCAAGACGTAAGATTAAAGTTATAAAATAAAAAAATCATGAAAGGATTCTAACGAAATAAAGCAATTCCACTTTTTGTCAATCTCCACTAGCTGCTGTCGCTTGTCATTTTTAATAATAGACAACCAAACCAAGATAGAGTTTCGGTTCGGTACAGGCTACAATTTTTTGACAATTTTTCATAACTCAATGAGGCTACAGCACTAGCAGCTGTCAACAATATATTTATTTACGAAGATCGTATAAAACACGGTAGATTTTTCAACCTTCTTAAACAAACATTGACTTACATATTTAAATAAAGTCAGCTTCCCCTTTCGCTAACCCTTTCGATCAGTTACAAATAGAGCTCATAAAATTATAATTTATATAATGTATATATTTACATAATTTATCCAAAGCTATCTTTTGTTCCAATTTTAGCGGTTCTTTCGAAAGACATCAACTAGCTAGGGAGGTTTTTTGAGCTGTTTTCTAAACGTGACGTTTAGAATTAAGAGCGTATGGTACCTCAAACGCGAGTTTTATAATGCGTAAAAGTATATGATTCACTGCAGTAATCAACATCAGAAAAATATATGATATTCTTCAGGATATATGCTAGTGCCATAGTGTTGTGAAAACATAATATAACTAACTTTGCTTGATAGAAAAAAATCGCGAAGATACCTCGGTAGGTAGGTAGCATACGCTCTTAAGAGCGTATGCTACCTCAGATTAGCAACCCTATTTGTGGTGGTTCAAACTTCGCTTGAAACACTATTAAAATAAAGTTCTAATCAGCTTGCACTACAAAGCGGTTGTTACGTCTTTCGCTGCGGCCGAATAGTGCGAAATTAGTGGTATTTTGCGATTTACAAAAAAACTATTGATTGGACTAAAAAAGTAAAACACTATGACTTTAGTATGTTGCTTGTAGAATTATTTGGCAAAAAAATCAGAACGATGACATGTATTTTAGTATGGTTTTTACTCGTTAAAAGAAATTTTTAGAGGTATCTTCGCGATTTTTTTCTATCGAGCAAAGTTAGTTGTATTATGTTTTCACAACACTATGGCACTAGCATATATCCTGAAGAATATCATATATTTTTCTGATGTTGATTACTGCAGTGAATCATATACTTTTACGCATTATAAAACTCGCGTTTGAGGTACCATACGCTCTTAAGCAGATAGAAAAATAATGTGAAACCGGAATTATATATCTATGTGTGAAACCGTGGCGCTGGCGACATCTTGAATTCTGTACCGAAAACGAACGTGCCAGCCACAGAGTACTAATTCTATTCTTTGCCACCAGCGTCAGCTTTGAGTGATCTTATTTTTTTTATTTATTGTTGATAGGATTTTGATCATCTGGTTTTTAATAATATTTCAATTAAAATAAATTTTCTCATACTCACTGGAATGAATACCCATAAATGTTTTGCTGTTAGATAAGTAAAATTAAGAAGTGGTTAGAAGAAGTGCCTAAAATTACTGGAGATATTGACCAAAAAACTAATCAAAATGTACGTTCTCAAGTTCTCAAAATATTACTTGCTATTATTATTATTTTTAAATAAAGTCCTCAGGCGTTGTGGGCCGGGCACGCCACGATAGTAGCGGTAAGTCTCCTCTTTGAGGAGAGGCTTGAGAGGCGCCACAAAGCCCTCACCTTCCGTCTGACGCAGGTCCTCACCGGACACGGTGGTTTCGGGAGGTACTTGCAACGAATCAGGCGGGAGAAAACACCCGCATGTCACCATTGTGAAGATCGGCCGGAGGACACGGTGGAGAACACCATGGAGGTCTGCCCCGCTTGGGCGGAACCCCACCGTGTTCTCGTAGCGGCGATCGGCGGCGGCGACCTCTCGCGTCCGGCCCAGGTGCAAGTTAAGGAGGCGACGGCGTCCCATTCCGCCGCCGCCCAAGAGGGCGAGAGGGAATGGGACGCTGTCGCCTCCTGCGAACCAGTGATGGTAGCGAAGGAGGTGGTGGAACGTCAGAGGGAGACGTTCCGGCGTTGGGGGCCACGAGATGACTTTCGGCCATAGACGTGAACATGTAGATGGTGAGTAATGACTATGAGCTAGCTCGCCGTCCATCCGTCTTATGACGACGACAGGCCGTGTCGACGGCGCGTTCGTGTTACACGTGCGCCTCTAAAGCCGCAATTATACTTAGCCGCACGCGGCGCGGGGTACGTATAATTGCGGCTTTAGAGATATGTCAGCAACATGGAAGGGGCCCAAAAAGGCAAGTGCCAACGCCAGTCAGGGCTGCGGGTTGTTCGAAAGAGATCGAGATACCGCGGCCTCGGCACAAGGGCTAAGAAGGAACATGGGTAGTTTTTAGAAGAAGGTTTCTGTAGAAGTCCGACACTCCCTTCCACTCTGCCCAGAGCGGGAGGAATTATTTGAAGATGATTTCCCACCGCCCAAAAAAAAAAACAAAAAAAAGTGGTTGTGGGCCCGGGGCAGCGCCTGCAGGGATTGTTCGAAAAAGATATTTCGGCCCCGGACACAAAGGGCTAAGATGAAACATTGGTGGTTTTTAGTCAGTTAGATGTCTAACATTCCCTTCCACTTCCACTCCGTCCAAAGCGGGAAGAGTTATTTGATAATTTCCTACCCCCAAAAAAAAAAAAGTGGTTGGTGTCTCACGGCTAAGTTCCAGATTGCTACTTCTTCTTCTATACTATCAGCACGAACTATATGAAAATAAATCACGCTACAAAAGAAGAAAGCATCATTTCTTTATAGCAACATCAACAGTGTGTAGGACATACGCATGTCCGTGCAACTGTTAAACCATGCATTGTTTCTTAGTTCGAAGACTTCGAAGTATAACTAAGGCCCAACGCACACCGGCGGAGGCGCGGCGAAGATACTGAGAATAAACCTTAACTCCGCGCGGCGAAGCGCGGTTCTTGTCTGCTCTCGTGGCAGCTTGGCGGCTAACCGCGCGCGTCTCGCTTTGCATGCCGTTTTCAACCGCATGTCATAGGAGTTAAGGTTTATTTTAAATTGATTTATTCTCAGTATCTTCGCCGCGCCTCCGCCAGTGTGCGTTGGGCATAAAGGAACATGAATATTAAAAGTCTTTCTTTGCATGAGTCAGATTAACAATTTTGATGATTCATGATAGGTACGTACTTATTTATTACAGGGAGCATGTCAGTAGACTAAAATTAAAGACCTTAAGTGGATCGTCAACGTCGATTGACATGAGGAATGCTTTTCTACCCACTACCGTACGGGAAGCGGACGATTTTGATCCTGGTGCCCATAGGAATCCTGAACACGCAATTAAGTACGTATTGTACGATTGTATTGATACGCAAATCTGGGTCTTAACGACGAACGATCACAAACTAATATGGTGTCTGTATTGAGTAGAAGTCGATTGTCCTATGACGGTCGTCGTTGATCGAGGCCGGCCAAAAATTTGTATAAGTTTAGAAAAGTCTACAAATATTTGTCTGCTCAGCCCAGCTCGCCAACAGTATAGATTGTTAATGGTAGTACATAACATCAGGCCTGTAATCCGAAGGGTTAGGCTGAGGTGTACACATATTCACCATGGAGGTCTGCCGCGTACACCCACATTTTGCCAATTATGTTTAAGTCCCATCTAATAGAGCCGGGCACAAGTCCAGACTCAATAGCTGCTACTGAGAAATTACTGATGAAAAAACTCAATAATATTTTGCCCGACCCGAAAATCGAATCCAGGGCTTCATGCACAGCAGTCGCGCCTGCTTGCTACTACACCAAAGAGGTGGACAGTGTGCGTAGTGTTAATATTAATGAGCGTACGTACGATAGCGATGTGTTGAAATGTGCAGGGTCTGGATGGCGTACTTCAACGTTTTAAAGTCAATGTTCGGCGCCGGTATCCTGGCGATGCCCCTTGCTATGAGTCAAATGGGCTACATCCTAGGACCAATCATGACGTTGACCACGGGACTTCTTATTATTTACACACACAACTTGCTGGTATAATACCAATTCATATAATTACCTACTTCTATTTAATGACGTGAGCTAATGCGGTCGAACTTGTGTGTTTTTGCTTTTAATTTCAGTTAAAGTGCCTGAATAATATCGCTCGACAGTTGAAAATACCCTATGTATCTTACCGATATGGGTTCCGTTTAGCTCTATACCGTGGGCCTCCTGCATTGCATTTTATAGCAGAACACGGTCCGTGAGTATTCTGTTTAAGAGTAATAATTAATGTCGAATCGAATCGGAAATGAGGACATCCGCATGAGAACCAAGGTTACCGACGTAGCCCGAAGAATCGCCAGACTTAAGGTTGATGTTCCAGGGTAGCCCGCGAAATTCAAATTCTTAAGTTTTTTGCAATTTGTAGGCCAGTCTTATGTTGTATCTTGATGAACATTTGATTCGCGGCGGCTGTAAGACGTATGTAGTTACAGAATTATAATCATCAAAATCATTAATACAACCCTCCGAGCTCATAAAGGTTCCGGAATGGCTTTGACCTTGTAAAAAGTAATTTTTAAAACCGTTAGGTTTTGATGATTATAATTCTGTAACTATCATATACGTCTTACAGCCGCGAATCAAATGTTCATCAACATACCACCTATCACTGGCCTGCAAATTGCAAAAAACTTAAGAAAATTTGAATTTCGCGGGCTGGTTGGAGGATTCACCTTAAGTGGCAATGGGCACATTAATCGCAGAACGGATGGCCGATGCACGATGGGGCCGAAAAGTTCTGGAATGGCGACCGCGAACCGGAAGACGTTGCGTTGGAAGGCCTCCCACTAGGTGGACCGATGACCTGTTCAAGGTTGCGGGAACCAGCTGGATGAGAGACGCACGGGACCGGTCAATGTGGCGACACCTGGGGGAGGCCTATGTCCGTATGATGATGATGAAATGTTGTGTATTGGGATAAACTGTAAAATGTTTGGTTACCAAAATACCAAGTAATTGACAACAATCTTTGCAGATGCATCATAGCCGTCTTTATGTGTTTCAATCAGCTCGGATTATGCTCGGTGTTCATTATTTTTACAACAGACTGTTTTAGAGATGTCAGTAAAACCTTATTTTCTTTTTACATATTTCTTACTTTTTATTATCAGGTACCTAGTCAACATATTCTATAGCTACAGTTGAACTTATATGCAGCACTACCTGCAGGTTACAGGTAAAGGGCGCAAGTAAACATTTTTTAGATCAGCATAGCTCTTCACAACTCTCGATTGACTGTCATATCCAATCGAAAGATCGTGCTACCGAAAATCGCTATTCACAAAACCGAAACCGAGTTATCGATTCGATTGTGATTCGAGATGAAGATAATAATAATAATATAATAATATTCCACAACTATCACACAACGCCATCTAGTCCCAAGCTAAGCAGAGCTTGTGTTATGGGTACTAGACAACTGATAAACATACTTATATATTTCTAAATCTATATCTATAAAAGCGAAAGGTCACTCACTCATTCATCACGAAATCTCGAAAACCGCTGGACGTATATAGATGATTTTTGGCAGGGAGGTAGTTTATAGTTAGTAGACGTCCGCTAAGAACGGATTTTGCGACAGGGCCGGATTAGGGTGGTCTAAGGGCCCTCGCAAGTTTGTATGAAAGTCCTTCATTTTTCGTGCTACAATCTTGATTTTTGGCAGAGACGTAGTTTATAGTTAGTAGACGTCCGCTAAGAACGGATTTTGCGACAGGGCCGGATTAGGGTGGTCTAAGGGCTCTCGCAAGGTTGTATGAAAGTCCTTCATTTTTCGTGCTACAATATTGATTTTTGGCAGAGACGTAGTTTTTAGTCAGTAGGCGTCTGCTATGAATAAATTTTGCGACAGGGCCGGATTAGGGTGGTCTAAGAGCCCTCGCAAGTTTGTATGAAAGTCCTTCATTTTTCGTGCTACAATATTGATTTTTGGCAGAGAAGTAGTCTATAGTCAGTAGGCGTCTGCTATGAATTAATTTTGCGACAGGGCCGGATTAGGGTGGTCTAAGGGCCCTCGCAAGTTTGTATGAAAGTCCTTTATTTTTTTGTGCTACATTCTTGATTTTCGTCAGGGACGTAGTTTATAGTTAGTAAACGTCAGCTAAGAAAAGATTTTTGTGACAGGGCCGGACTAGGGAGGTCAAAGGGCTCACGCCAGTTTGTATGAAAATCCTTCATTTTTTGTGCTACTATGGTTAGTAGTAGACGTTAGCTAAGAACAGATTTAGCGACATGGCCGGAATAAGGAGGTCTGAGGGTACCTGGACTGGAGGACTACCTGGACTTAGGGCTCCCGTAAGTTCATATGAAATCCTCGGCTTTTTGTAAATTGGCAGAGAGATAGAACATAGTTGAGACATTTCCGGTAAGAGCAGATTTTACGACAGGGCGGGTTTAAGGGAATATAATCACTTCGACTGGCATTTGGCACTCAATTTGACATAGTACATCCAGAGGCAGCCCAGATTCCAGACCAGTGAGTCAAAATTTCTACGCGAACGAAGTCGCGGGCAACTGCTAGTACATACATATTATAGATAAATTACACCCAGACACAGAACAAATGATCGTGCTCATCACACAAACATTTGTCCTGGGTGGGAATCGAACCCCGACCTCCGGCATAGCAGTTAGGGTCACTAACCACTAGACCAACAGGCCAGTCAAAAGATATCAATGCTGTTCCTGTCGGAAGTGCAATCGAACCAAAAAAAAGTGCTATTTACTTTATATAAGCTTTACTATTGTTTTAACCGCTGCATAGTGCATAAATATTTACACAATTCTTCGTTGATATAGCGCATATTATAACTCTCATATTAATACTAGTCTATGATTTAAATTATTTGGATACTTGGAGTAGGCTGTGTTTGGCCATCCAGGGACCATCGGCGAGGCTTTTAACAACTGAAACCGGAGACATTGTCTGTTTAACAAATAGTACTCCCTCCGTTGATCATATAACGCGTGGCCATAATCTATGACGCCATCTTGTACTAAGTATACCATAAACAACAGTCATAATTATAACTGAAATACTCAATAGAGAAAATTACAAGTTTTATGTACTAGGTACCCGTTCACCGGTTCAAAATCCAGATAGTCGAAAAAGAGCCATATTAGATTCGGTATCGATTCGATTGTTTGTGAATAATTATGCTGATTGGGTCAATCGTCGGTCTTGACTTGCTGTTGGGGTTGGGGTTTTAACTCTGCGCTGCAGTGCAAGTACGAACTTTGCATCGATAAGACATCGAGATCGTTATCGTTGTCAGTTTTATCGAGCTTGTTATCGAATTTGGAAGGACGTAACACGCGTCGTCAAGATTTCGTTCGACACCTGTCAAAATGTCGTTTCGTACTTGCATTTTCGATAAAATCGTTTAAATTTTAGAGTTATCTACCGATCGTTAAAATATTATTTACGTACTTGCGACATCGATTCGATTCGATAAAAGCTCATTTTATCGAGAATAACTGTCAGATTTATCGAATCGAAGCGAATCGAGTGCTACGTACAAGACTTGCACTGCTGGTCTGAGAACTTAAATACACAGAGTACTTATGCGGATTATGTCGCGAGTACGGCCAGTATTCGCCAGTATTCATCTTCTTGTCACTGGCACGACACTACCTACGGTACTTTATTTTTGCTTTTTTTGCAAAAACTTCGCTACTTCCACGGTGACACGTCGCGTCGGTGGTGGGGCAGCGGTCCCTTTGACTGCATGACATGGAAGGAAGTAACTCGTAGATGTACTCCATGACGCGCGCTCGCTTCGCTCGCATATTAAATAACACTAATACCTATCTTCTGTCCCCGAAGTGTCGGGCCTCCGCCGGCCTCCTTCGTCGGCCTACGGCCCGGTGCCCATGCCGCCCATAAAGGATACTGTCGCGAGACGGTCGTATTATAATTTTGGTTATTCATCCGGCTTCTTATCGGACGACTAATTAATTTTATTCATCCGCTAATCGGACGACCAGACACTTCGAATAATGATTTAGTTCAAAGATCGTTTCGAATATTCAGTTCATTAATCATTCGTTTCCGTCAGCAGTTCGTCGTAGCTATTTCTGTCTGCCGGGTTTATAACTAACCGATCCTCGGGGTGCCCCTGACGTCGACCGTCTAGGGTTAGGATTTCTGTCAGCATCTGTGTTTGTTTGGGGGGGAAATTGAATATTCGATAAAACACAAAATAGACGAACTGAACATTACATCAAATGAGCATTATACCTTTTGATCAATAGCGCAAATGTTGTTATCGCAAATAAATATTCGATCAAATGAAAATTATGTTAACCGATATTATACAAAATGATTATTTTCTTATAATATATATCAAAAGTTGTTCGGCGAAACAAGGGTGAACCAAAACGCAAAACCGGCATCCAACCCGCGTCAGACTCGATTCGGCACACGAACAAGCGGTACCTACAAAAATTTTTTCTTTTTGTAGGTGGTGGACTGGCAGAGTAATGAGCCCGCCCTTTTGAGCCTGTATGTTCCTTATTTGATACTGGAATGGTTTATGCATGATTTGTCGATAATTAGTTACATTTCAATGACCGGTGAATATTTTATTTTATTAGTCTCTAGATTTGAGAGCACTGGTAGTCTTTAAATCTATATCTATATCTATATATATTATATACATATAATAAAACAGTAAAAAAACTGTGTCTGTACATTGAATATATTAAAAAAATAATAATTGAGGGGGGTTTAGAAACAGTAATAGAGCACGAATCGAAAAAAAAAAGTCTGTCTGTTTGTCTGTGTGTCTGTTTGTTTGTACACGCTAATCTTCGGAACTACTCGACGGATTTGAATGGTTCTTTTTTTGTTGTTTATATATTAAGTCTGGCGAACATATAGGCTATAATTTATCTTGGAAACTTGAATACCTGATGCAGAACCGCAACAGACCAGCTTAACTATAAGAGATACAAAAATAGTACCATAGCAAAAATTGTTCCACGTGATGAGCATTTTCTGCAAAAGAGAATAAATTCGAAGATCTGGAACACCTGATGTGGAACTCCAAGAGCCCAGCTACACTATTAACATATATAGGAATGACGTCTTAGCAAGAATTGTTCAGCCTGATGAGCACTCTCTGTTGTCGTATAAAGTTTGAAGATCTGGAACAGCTGATGTGGAAGTCCAAGAGCCCAGCTACACTATAACATATATAGGAATGACGTCTTAGCAAGAGTTGTTCAGCCTGATAAGCACTCTCTGTTGTCGTATAAAATTTGAAGATCTGGAACAGCTGATGTGGAAATCAAAGCTATCACTAATTTCACTGTCACCACGTGAACGAAGTCGCGGGCATCAGCTAGTTTTTAAATAAATTCTAATATGACGACACGGTTAGCGCAGTGGCTGAGCGATGCGATTGGACTGCTGCGCTGCGTGTCGCGGGTTTGTTATCGCATGATACAGGAGAAATTCCTAGTGTGCCGCAACGTTTTAAAAAAAAAAACATATTATAATTAGTAATATGAATTATGTTTTTTGAGGTGGTTGTGCGAGACGCTGGACTAGTTTTTTATGCTAAATTTAAAAAAAAACGCCAAATTATTCAAAGCCGTTTAATGTTTGCAGGCAATTTTTTAAATTTGTGCGGCATAACTTTTGTTGTTGTGCACTTATTCCTAGATGACAATGGGGAAGTAATGTCTTATGAAACAAATATACTGGCTGTTGAATTCAGTTTTGGTATACTGATGTTTAACCTGAGTAACGTCGGTGTGGTAAGATTTAATTAATTAAGATTCTGCATAAATAATTAGTATGTTCTTCCTAATAAGTAACTGACACATGCTTTTTCGCTCTGTGCCCGTCACCCTTCGGCCGGATTTTGGATTTATCCTCACCAATAGGGTGTATGGCACCTAGCCCTAGGGTATTACCTACTACACCACTGGCTAAGGCGATTCCCTCACGCCACCGCGCGCTCGTCCACGCGGTCGGGCGTTGATGTGGATCTCATGGTCACATTGGCGTGCGTGTATGACGTCGCCGCACGCCGCCTATTTCTCTTCGTGGAAAATAGGCATGGTGTTCACTTTTTATCAACATTACTCACTCACTTTTATTTACTTATAACTAATTTCAGAAAGGTATTTTCTATATTTCAGATCCTGTCCATCGATAAATCTTTAAAAGACCCGAGCATATTGCGGTCAAGATTTGGTATTCTAAATGTGGGTATTATGTGCCCAACAATTTTAGCGATTGTGTTTGGACTGCTAGGATACCATTCTTTTGGGACAATGGAAGAAAATATACTACGATCTTTGCCGTACGATTCAGAGTAAGTATGAAGTTCTAGTATAATATAGTATCTACAGACACGAGAAATAATTGGTAAGGTCAATGTGGGCAAATCCGTCTACGGGGCAATTCCATACACATTCGTTTACTATTCATTCCAGAATAGTTACGCTGTTACTGGTTCGGTCGATAAAACAGGGTCAGTTTTTAGTTCTAACTATGATTCGTAGATGGAGCAAGGTTGTCTACAATTGTCAAAAAATGCATTTGAAGTTTAGTTGTGCTACGAACTCGAAACTCAAGTGTGGCGTGCCGCCGTTTCTTATAAGATAAATATTAAATTTGACAAGTTACGACTTTCTGAGTATGCATAACATGTAGTTTAATAAGTGTTTCAACGGATTTTTCTATTTGTTTTGAGTATAAACCAGTAGATACAGAAAGAATTGTTAAAAAAAATACGTAACCTCAGAATGTTCAAGTGGGAAAATCCGTCTAATTTCGAAGGGGCTAAATCGTCATATACAGGAATTACCCCATTGCAGATGTCGTCAACCTTTTCATCCTTCCTATTTTTAGTTTATACTTTGAAAGTCCACTGGTAACTAACAATTGGGTGTTTGCACTATTATTGTTTTTGTAATTATTTTTACAAAAACAGTTTCACAACATAAAGGAATTTACCAATTATTGAATTAATAATACTCATAAATCAAGGCGTTTTACAGTTTTCGTCACAAAAGTATTCTGAAACACTAAAGTCATGTGCTTTATGAACGAGACACTACTCCTCCGGGGCAGCGACTGTGTCGTTATTAGGAAGAAGAAACTGACTCCTGAAAAACAGATATTTAATATCTAGCTCTGGAGCAAATATTGTAAAATGTTTTGCAAATAAAGAATTTATTATTATTACTATTATACCTAACCGAATTCATTAAAAATAACCCTGTTTATTTAAGTTAATACCATAAATACCATTGTCATAATAAGATAGGATTGTTTCAATGTACCTGAAAAATTAAACTGATAAATAAAAATATTTAGTTTTCAAACTTTTTAGAAAGGTTTAAAGTCCCTGGTTATAAAAATAGGCCGGAATAGCCCCCAAAAAAGATTTTAGGGAGTAAAACGTAAAATAAACCTTATTTTTATGATGTTAAAAAACATTTTTCTTCATCATCTGCATTTACTTGTTTACAAATTGCATAGTTTGATAAAACGGCGTAACTCGAGGCAAATTTGCTACTAGACGGATTTGCCCCCAATCGTCGGGAAAATCCGTCTAACGACTTACTTTTAAAAAAACCTTGTTAGTTACATGTGGATGGCTGTTTTGTTGTTTAAAATGGATGGTATACAAGAGAATAAAATTTTGTATCGCTTACAACCATCAAATTTATAATAAAGTAGTAAGTGTACCAGATTTAGTTAACCAAATTCGACTTTCAAAAAAGTATGACGGATTTGCCCACATTGACCTTATCTTCATTTTTTTTTTAATTCAACAGGGTAAAATTATTTTATTTAAGTACTTACTTACAATAATTACAAAATACAATTTACAGAACTAAAATTATAATAAAATATACTACAATTATCAAAAAGGGAAGAATAACAGTGGCCCCAGTATTTCAACCCCAAACGGCTCAAACACCATAATATTTATTTTTTTGACAATTCTACAATTTTTTGAAAGATTGTGTGATAAAAAGTGTGATTTTTTGAACATTAACCAAGTTTTATGATTTTTCTTTGATAGCACATCGATGGCTGC
Source organism: Diarsia mendica (assembly GCA_949316265.1). NCBI lineage: Eukaryota > Metazoa > Arthropoda > Insecta > Lepidoptera > Noctuidae > Diarsia > Diarsia mendica. The sequence continues at coordinate 17,172,324 of OX438902.1, read as the reverse complement.
AATCGGCTTTTATATGATAGCTGTGGGTTTTTCTTACCCGCTTCAATGTTTCCCAGCCATAAAGACTCTCGTTGAAGTCATTAAATACCACGACGTGAATCAAGAACCTTCTGAAGAGGCACTTAAATTAATTGAAATTGTTGGCAGGCCTACTTTCGTCACCTTATCATGTTAGTACCTATTTCGAAAATTCTTTAAATCGTTTCTACATGTAGCCAGTTTAGGGTCATCGAGATCCAGGTAGGGCAGTGGCGGTTGAAGGTCGGATGGGAGTAAAAATGTTACTTGGTCACAAAACTCTGGTGTCAAATTATAGACCGATCTCATTGCTACCTAGTTTTTCAAAAATTCTAGAGAAACTAATAAATAAGAGGCTAAAACACTATCTAGAAACTCATAATCTTATCTCGGGTAATCAGTTCGGGTTCCGGGAAAAAATTTCAACCGCTGACGCTCTTCACAAACTAACTACGTATGTAGTCGAAAACATGGATAGGGGACAGAAGTCTCTAGGCATATTCCTAGACTGACTCATCACCCACCCGACTATGCATCCTGTGCAGACACGGGTATTCCCAATATGCATCCTGTGCAGAAAGGGAAACAACATGGTGATTCATCACCCACCCGACTATGCATCCTGTGCAGACACGGGTATTCCCAATATGCATCCTGTGCAGAAAGGGAAACAACATGGTGATTCATCACCCACCCGACTATGCATCCTGTGCAGACACGGGTATTCCCAATATGCATCCTGTGCAGAAAGGGAAACAACATGGTGATTCATCACCCACCCGACTATGCATCCTGTGCAGACACGGGTATTCCCAATATGCATCCTGTGCAAAAAGGGAAACAACATGGTGATTCATCACCCACCCGACTATGCATCCTGTGCAGACACAATTTTAGATATGTCCAGTTTCTCAATAAATGTACCGAAGTAAATTAAAACACTTCGGTACATTTATTGAGAAACTGGACATATCTAAAATTATATTTATAGTTAAGAATTGTACCTTGCACATCTATCTACAATAAGCAGCAAAAACATTTTAAAAATACAAAGCATTGTATTTAATAAACATACTTTTGTTTAAAAAAGTAATGATTTGACTTATCAATCGGGAATGCGTCCTTAAACGCCTGTTTAACAATATTTTGCTGTTCAAAAATGTTTGTTTAGTTAACCATTGGTTACAAATGGATGGTGAACATAAAAAAAACGCGGATTGTTTAAACAACTGTTAAATATTAACGGAGCGGTTATGTAATCAATGGTTATGATGTAGTTGGTGAACTCGGGCCTTACAAACTTACGGCTTTTGATTATAGCGTACATCTTGGCTAGATTCATTATCTTTAAGGAGCCGTTGAGCTCCATTCCTGGTTAATTCTCGGGTAGCCTCTCTGTAGACGCTGGAGTTCGACATCGCGACATCGCGAATTAGTGACCTTTCTTACCGCAGTTGAAAGATGCTCTGACTAGGGATGAGCGTTGAATCAACGAAAAAAACGTTGCCCCACACTAGAAATTTCTCCTGTATCGTGGGTGCGTTTACAAACATTGAAACTCACATACACAAACACGCCCAAACCCGAAAGAACTATCTGTAGGCCATACAAATACTTGTTCCGTGCGGGGATCGAACCCGCGACACGTAGCGCAGCAGTCCAATCGCTTAGCCAATGCGCCAACCGTGTGTGTGCGTGTGTTGAATCAAGTGTTGGTCTTCTGTCAACGTATTAACTTTAACTGTTTAAGGCTGAGTTGCATCAAAAAAGTCGTTAAAGTTAAGGTTTTTGTCAAATTTGACAGTACTGTATGGGGTATAGAAAAATTATACATACAAATTTTTTTTTGCAAACATTCAAACAAAGTACCTGGTCTACCTATTATATTTATTGCTTTGTCTATAGCACGTATTATTTTTTGGTTGACCTACGATGAATATCCTTGTTACGCCTTAAGCAATGCAATCATATAGTCAGCCACCAAGCTACGTTTTTAGAGACTCGAAATCTTGGCAAGAAACATTCGTCGTTCCATGTGAAAAAACGATCGGCTCTGGTAATCACACTTTTCTTTTCATCGCTTTCGTCATTAGAACTGGTTTCTGCGAGTATTTCTTGGAGCAGGGACATGATGTCTAAAGGTTATATTCAACGCGTTTGACAATAAAATTGACAGACAATTTAACACAAACTATAACACTAACCAGCGGAAATTGAGTGGTTGCAGTTACCGTTAAAGTTATGACGTCATTTAACTATTTGTCAAATCGCGCAACTCATTGTTGGCATAACCGATACAAAACTGAAGTTTTGATGTTTGTTTGACGTGCCATTTGACACAAACTTTAACTTTAACTACTTTTTTGGTGCAACTCAGCCTAAGAATCAACTAGTTGAACTCGTCAACGACGTTTATGACATTAACTCGTGCATCTCGTTTAATAATCGAGAACGCAAACGCAAGGAAATGAGCAAATTAACAAACTTACGGTCAAAATAACGCCATAGATTGCGAACGACGGTCATGCATGTCATGCAATTTGAACTCTAAGTAACGAGTTACAGAGTTGATTTTCGAAATGTTTATTTTGTAGAACCATCAAACAAACGTTTTCTAATACACACATTGAATCGAATTGTTTCTCAAATTGAACGTCACAGCGTTGACGTTGAATAAAAACTGTTCACGGTAAAACGGTTTACGTTGCAAGTTGACATTAATTAAGTTCGTGAAAAATGTCGAATATCATCGGAAATGTTTCGAGTTCCAATCACGACGACACGAGTGACCCGTATTTAAAGGTCGCCTACTACAGTTAATAAAACTTAACAGTGTTAAAGCCGAAAATAAAAGTGCTTTGTGACTGACCCGTCTTTCGGACAGCACCTACCGCCTTGCACGAAACTTAAGTACTTCATACGTTACGTTACGTTACGTTCCAAGATTAAGAAATTGGACAAATATTTCACGCCGAGACGATGTGTCTTTGCTGATAGAGAGAAGTTTTATGATGCCAGCAAACTTACTTTTGCTAGGGCGTTGGAGGTAGCTCAACTTACAGGCTGCGTATGTACGATTAACAAGATTCAGTGCTGCAGCAGTAGTTGACGCAACCATCTAGGCCATGGAGATCAAAGAAAAACCTGTGTACCGGCTGAGCGGGCAATGTGGGCGTCGGCGCGCGCGCGCGGTGAGCCTAGCGAGGGCCTGCCTACCCGCAGCTCGAACAATAGTACGGAGAAGATTCGTCGGTGAATAGTGTGCGGCACCCAGCATTATGGTGACCTACTTCGAGTCCTATGACTGTCTGTAGTTGAAGAAACGGAACGGGATCTATCGCACGAACGCATGTTACGAGTACGACGGTAGTACTTCGAGTTCTCGTTAGACCGAGACAGTGTTTTGAACGCAAAACTGTCCCTAGACCGACATCGGTATTAACGCGAGACATTTCTGGAGAGTGTCCCGGACTATGTCCCGAAGATGGTTTATGCGATCGACGTCTATTCTCTACGCAACGCAATGGCCAACATAGTAATACGCAACGCAATGCCAACATAGTAATACGCAACGCAATGCCAACATAATAATAAGCAACGCAATGCCAACATCATAGTACGCAACGCCATGCTTGCAAAATAAATGATCTCTGAGTACGCGACTGAACATGCGAGCCGTTTCGGGAACGATGTTTTAATTCACTTCACCTTTTATTACCCGTCATAACGGTCACACGACAACAACGACACAAAGAAATCAAGAAAACAAAAATAAAAGTATGAGGGTAGATTTGTAAAAGTTTGGTTCTATAGATGCTGATCAAAACGGGCACAATTGGTCCAATTATACCACTTCTGATATAAACAATAAAACTAATTTAGAATTTTAAAACAAAACTAACATTTATTTATTACAAAGAATTTGCATAAAACCAATTATAGAATTTATTAAAAGACAATTACAACAAATCTAACATTTATTCATACAAAAGAATTTACACAGAACTAAACAAAGAACTAACAAAGAACCAACAAAGAACCAAACTTATTACAAAGCAACAATTTAAATCTCACAATAGAACAAAGACGGCTCACGTGTTCACAAACAAACGCAATGTACGCAATGGTCACGTCTTGACTCCACGAAGGCTGGCGGGTGAAAAGGGCTGTGCATTGGTTGCGTGCCTTTTTATACCCTTGCCGCAGCTAGAGAGGTGCGCAGTTCGAAGAGTTGCTAACAATACAAACTCACCATTGCAACAATCGAAGTACTTGTCATTGTAACCCAATCACTAGAACCAATTCCATTAGATATCTCGGTGTTATAGTAGACCAAAACTTAAACTGGAAAGAACATGTCATTAAGATAAATAATCGCGCAAGAAAGCTAATTATATTTTTAAAACAATTAGAAATGCATGTGACATTAAGCTATTACTAAAAATCTATTTAGCATTATGCCAATCCATACTGGTATACGGCCTGAATGTGTGGGGTGGAACCTCAAAAACAACCATGTTATCTGTCGAAAGAGCCCAACGCATAGTACTTAAAGTAATTTCTCGCAAAAAGTACACTTATCCGACACACCTACTTTACTCAGAACTAGGAGTCCTTACGGTGAGAAAATTATTCATTAAGCAACAGATCATGGCACAGCATAAAATAAAACCGCACTTTGCTAACAGGCGGCGATTAGATATAGTTTATAACATACCCAAATTTAGAACATCTTTTGCACATAAATTTCACAATTATCTCGGTCCTAGCCTTTACAACAAAATAAGCAAAGATCTAAAATTAAAGAATCTTGATAGCCATACATGCAAAAAAGCTATTGAAAGATATTTGAAAGCACTAGACTACGACAGCACTGAAAAACTACTTTAGAACGTTGTTGTAATCAAGGCACATACTCGTAAATAAATAAATAATAAAGCACTCTTAACTGTACACATACAGAAATACACACATACATAAAACATATACACATATACATACACCCAAACACAGTCAATTATTATAGTTTGTAACTTGATTAATATAATTACCTATACAGTACGTAATCAAAACTGCTGCTATGTGACTTACTGGAACCTTGTGGGAATCTGTTGTTCTAGGGTTGAGGAAGACTATCCCCTCGTGATACAGTTTATACTAGTACGAGTGGATAGGGCGAATCAGTCTAAAGACAGCCAAACCATAAACATATTATTTACATTGTACCATTTCACATTCAACGATCTATTTATTTTGTGTCTATTATTAAGTTACTCTGTATGGTTGTCTCAAATTTATGAATAAATATATTATTATTATATTATTATAGCATAGTTCATTCACAAACAATCGAAACAGAATCGAACATAATTATCGTATGTTTATCTTGCTCACTTTCGTATTGCCAAGAAAAGATAGACATACGACTTGTCGAAATCGAAACCGAATCGAAACGTTGTGAATAATAAGGGGCCTGATCCGGTCAATGGATATACGTCGACACCTTGGGGAGTCCTGTCTCCAGCAGTGGAAGTGATTTGGCTGAATGATGATGTACGTGGTACATGTAGGGTTGGTTTTAACCTTCACCGGCAGAACCTAGGAATAATCTAAGAAACTCGGAACAATTTAGCATTTCCTCTCGAATATACCTACTTAAATTATGTTTTTGTAATATTTCATAAGAAAATAAAATAAACAGTTTCAAGTACTGTTTACATAAAATTTAATTTCTTTTGTACATTTCAGTTTTAATTGCCTACATGGTGCCATTCCAAGGACCACTCGTAGCATTTGTGGGAAATCTATGTGCCTCTATGTTGCAACTTGTTTTCCCAGCTTTAATGGATATCAGCCTGAGGTATCCTTTTAACTATGGCAAGCACAATATACATCTGATCATAGACCTCCTCCTCTTGTTCTTGGGACTAACCGCTTTTAGCTATGGTGTCTATAAATCTGTGTATCTTATTAATTTACGGATTATGTCAAGAAGTTCTCCAAACAACAACGGATTTTTTTGAAATGTTTATTTAAAATGTATGAGTATTGTGATCTGGTTTCGAAATAAAACATAATTTCCTTATGTCATATGTTTTATTGAAACTGTAGTGAAGGTTCTTAATTACCTACTCATCATCCGCATAGCCTTTTCTCAACTATGTTGGGGTCGGCATCCTGTCTAACCGAACGCAGCTGAATTCCAGTAGTTTACATGGAGCGACTGCCTATCTGACCACCACAACCCAGTTAATACTGGGTAGGTAATACGATACCCTTTGGTAAGACTGGTTCAGGTTCTTAGTTACCATTAATATTATTGCTAAATGTATCTACAGTCACGAGCAATCATTCAAACGCGGATATTTCTAAAAATTACGATTGCAACTCTAAGGCCTATAGGTTTCGATTATGTATTAGGGACGAGTATTAAAATAAAATCAATATTTGTAGTAGGCAAAAATTGCCTCTAGATAAAAAGAGAAGTGTTTAAAGGATGTATGTGACAGCTCTCCGCAGATAGATGGGGATAATTGATTGCCTGGATACAGTGATTTACAAGCACTCGATTAGCCGTCATATTCAATCGATCTATAAGTGCTATCGAAAAAGTCACCTAATCACTATTCACAAAACCGAAGCCAAATAATCGATTCTATTGTGATTTGAGATGAAGATAGTGTTACGAGCTGGGTATGGGATAAATAAAAACACTACCAAATAAACACACGAATTAACTTTATTACTCACTGAACACTTATAAACAATCACTTCCACAGTACTGAACACTTTGTAGCACTAGATTTCACTTCGATCCTTTCGTTGTCCCGCTTAAAAGTAGACTGACTCACTTCGTCCTCAATCGGTCCTTTTATACCCAAGCAAACAAAAGATATTCGAGATAATTCTCTATTATTCAAGAAAGGATCTACAAAAAAAACATTAACAAAAAAATAAACTTAAAGATAAAGGAACCGACAAGGAAGAAGTTACTTTACGCCCTCGGCATACGGTCGAAATTACAATGTCAATTGCCGTTGACGCTGCGCGTCGGCTGACCTTGAATACAATGTAACTATACCTAAAAAAATGAACTCGTACCTACTCGTCTTTTCTAGGTACCACACAGTTATTAGCGAAGTTTGTCGAAGATTCTAGATGACCGTCGTAACACTGCCCCCTCCTTAGACATGCTCGTCCCGAGCATCATTGGTCCTGTAATATCGCGCCAATCGGTCTACATGCACAACCTTAGGTGCACCTCGCGGATCCTTCTGTATTCGGTAGGTGACATCGTTGATCCTGGTCACAACTCTGTATGGTCCATCCCATTTTGCTTGCAATTTCGGAGACTTCCCCTTGCTCCGCACTGGTTATGCAACCACACCAGCGAACTTTCGTCGAAACCACGACTGTTTGCCTTCCGGTCATAACGAGTCTTCATCTTCTCAGACATCTGTTGACCGGATTGCCTGATATGCTCATACACATCATTTAACTTGTTACGCAGGGCATTCGCGTAATCCGTTACACTGCGTGGGACATCAGGGGGAGTTCCAGTGATTAAGTCTGCAGGCAACCGTAATTCCCTTCCAAAGTTCGCGAAAGCTGGAGTTACAGTCGTACTTTCGTGAACTGCACTCCGATAGTAGGACAGAAGAAATGGCTGTATGTGCTTGTCCCAATCCCTTTGCCTGCTTTCCACAACTTTAGCCAGATATCTCTCCAACGTCTGGTTGAATCGTTCCACCATTCCATCAGACTGTGGGTGGTAAGAGGTGGTCCTGGTTTTGTGTGTACCCATCAATCGACAAATCTCCTGAAAAACTTGCGATTCAAAATTCCTTCCTTGGTCGCTGTGAATTTCTAAGGGTACTCCAAAACGACAGAAGACTTCCTGAACCAATTTATCTGCGACTGTTGTAGCTTCTTGGTTAGGAATGGCGAAGACTTCTGGCCACTTTGTGAAGTAGTCCATGACAACCAGGAAGTACTTATTTCCGCTATCACTTTCTGGAAATGGCCCCGCAACGTCCAGTGCTATCCGCTCCCAGGGGGCTCCCACGTTGTACACTTTAAATGCACCTCTGCTTCGTGTGTGAGGTCCTTTCACAGCCACACAGCTGGTACATTTGCGACACCAGTCCTCCACATCATCTCGACAGTGGATCCAGTAAAAGCGCTCTCTGATCTTCAGTAGAGTCCTTTTCACCCCCATATGTCCTCCTGAGCATCCATCATGGTACAGCCGTAAAACATCCGGTACCTTAGCTTTAGGGACAACCATTTGTAGATGACAGCTGTCCCCTCGAGCGTTTTCCCATTTACGGCACAAGACTCCATCCTGGATCTCCAAACTGTTCCATTGTGCCCAATAACTCTTCGTGATAGAACTCATTGCAGCCACATCACTCCACTTGGGCTTCGGAGCACCAGCTTTGATCCAGTCGAAGATTGGCTTGATGTCCGAGTCATTTTGTTGAGCCTGTTGTAGAGTCTCCTTCCATTCATCGCTGAGATCCGTTCTAAGCATCCTCACGGGCACTACTTCCTTAGTCTCTTGCCTGGCACAGTGTTTGCAGTCTTCAGGACAAGGTCTTCTTGACAAGGCGTCTGCGTTACCGTGAGTTCTCCCACTGCGATGTTCGGTTACAAAGTCAAACTCTTGCAGTAGTTCAATCCATCTCGCCACTTGCCCCTCTGGATTCTTGAACTGTAATAGCCACTTCAATGCAGCATGATCGGTTCGTAGCTGGAATTTCCGTCCCAACAAATATTTACTGAAGTGCTGCAATGTCTTCACTACGGCGAGCAGCTCTCGTCTCGTTACGCAGTAATTCCTTTCCGGTTTGGATAAAGACTTGCTAAAGTAAGCAATAACAATCTCCTGATCTCCTTTCCGTTGAGATAACACGCCCCCAATTCCAGTATTACTTGTCTGTGTCGACTATAAAGTCATTTTCAGTGTCAGGATATCCCAAAATAGGAGTATTGCACAGACGTCCCTTTAACTCTTGAAATGCGGCGTCGCAGTTCTCGTCCCAACATAATTGTTGCTTTTCCTCAGTGAGTTTGTGTAGAGGTTTCGCAATGTCGGCAAAATTCTTCACAAACCGGCGATAGTAGGAGCACAAACCCAAAAATGCCCAAAAATGATGTCCCAAAAATGACCTGCGTCTTGTCTTTCGGAACTGGCCAATCCTTGACGGCGACTACTTTCTCTGGGTCTGTTTGAACACCTTCCCCCGAAACTATGTGTCCTAAAAAGTTCACTTGTTTCCTGAAAAACGAGCACTTATTCGGACTCAATTTCAGGTTTGCCATTTGGATCTTCGACAGCACTCGGTTGAGGTTTCTAAGGTGATCTTCAAACGTACGGCCCACAATGATTATGTCATCAAGATAGACAAGACATGCATCCCCAATCAACCCGGCAAGTACTTGCTCCATCAGCCTTTCAAACGTTGCAGGAGCATTACATAAACCGAAAGGCATAACTTTAAACTGCCACAACCCTTTTCCTGTTGAGAATGCAGTCTTCTCCTTATCCTTGGGGTCTATTTCTACCTGCCAGTAACCACTTTTCAGGTCTAGCGTGGTAAACCACTTCATTCCCGCCAGCGTATCCAGTGTGTCATCGATCCTAGGCAGTGGATAGCTGTCCTTTTTCGTGACGTCGTTCAGTCGTCGATAATCCACACAGAAGCGCATACTGCCGTCCTTTTTCTTCACCAGGACCACAGGAGAACACTATGGACTGGATGAAGGCTCTATAACACCGTCCTTCACCATTCCCTCAATCATGGTTTCCACTTCTTTTTCCCGTGCAACTGGCAGTCTTCTTGGTCGCTGACGGATAGGTAACTCGTTGCCTGTATTAATCCTGTGCTGAACCAGTCCGGTTCTCCCTATGTCAGCATCACCCGTAGAGAAAATACTGGCGTACTGAAGTAACATCTTCTTAGCCTTGTCCATTTCCCCTTCACTTAAATGACAGTTTTCAAGAAGCGTTGACACGTCGAATTTGGCACTACTAATTTTGCTTCCGGTAGGTAGATCTTGCAATTGACGCATCCAAGCTACTTCCTCACAAGTGCCGATCAAGGTACCCTTCTTAATCACTTGCTCCTTGTCACTTGGATTCAGGATGCGTACAGCTGAGATGTTGTTGGCCTTTACCAGAGTTCGTGCCATCTTCCAGGAAAACTCATTGTTCACAATGTTCACCCTTTCTATCAGAACACTTCGATCTTTGTGACCAGAATTCGGTGGTAACTTGACTGGCACGATCGTTTCTGATCTGCGAGGAAGAACAATTTCCTTCAAACAGTACACTTTCCCTGATGGTGCTCCTTCCATGAAAACTTCCTCGGAACCACATTTCAATACACCTTGATCAATGTCGATCTCACAACGATATTTCCGCATGAAGTCCAAGCCCAAGATGCAATCGTCGACTATGTCGGCCACGATGACATTGTGTCGGTAAATTCTATCACCCAATTTTAACTCCACCCACCTCCTTCTTGCCTCGGACGGTTATGTGCTGACCGGTAGCTGTTAATAATTGAAGACGGTCGCGGTTATTGAAGTAGCCCCCAAGAAACCGATTCGCCAGGTGAGAATTGACGACCGTGTGAGAAGCTCCAGTATCCAACGTCAGTTTGCATGGAGTTCCGTTGACTTCGCCGTTGATAGTCAGGCTGTTCCTGTCATGTGCTTGTGAGATAGAGATCCTCGGGGCTCTTTCAAAACCAGCCAGCACCCGCCCCCCAGTCCTGGCATTTACTGGTTTCCCTGTTGTGGTTGGGCAGCCACTTCAGCCACCTTTCCCTGCTGAGGTTGGTCTTCTCTTGGTGAGCTGCGCTTAGGACAGCTTGATCGAAGATGACCCCTTTCTCCACAAGTGTAGCACCTAGGGCTGTATCCTTGCGGGCGGTCGCGTACAGGTGACGCTACAACCTCCCTGACCCGGTGCGTACGGTGGTCCTGCCTTACTGCCTCTACTTCTAAGGCATGGGCCAAGGCATCTTTCAGCGTCTCATGATGCCCAAGTCTCACAGCAGCTCTAACCTCCAAGTCGCGTATTCCATCGATGAACACCTGTACCAGATTGCCATCAATAAGTGCAGGGGCAGACTGGTAAGCTTTACGAACCAACTTTTCAACTTCCAGAGCCCACTGCTGTAAGTTCTCGGCACTTTGTTGAACGCGATCCCTTAACTTGGCACGAAAAACATGCTCCAGGTGCGCGTCGCCGTATCTGGACTCTAATGCCTCCAGCAGCTGTTCATAGGTCACATCCTTCCCGAGTGCCTCAAGAATGGTAAGGGCCTGGTCTCGGAGACCCAAAGTGAGCGCGGTCATGGCTTGCCCTTTGGTCCACCCATTCGCCTTCATTACGGCCTCAAATTGGATTTTATAGGCCGACCACGAAGATGTTCCGTCGAATGGCGGCACTTTAAACCCGCGTACTGAAGGTGCAGCAATCACGGAAGCCACAGCCCCGTCTCCAACCTTAATTTCGCTCAAGGCCTTCTTCACGTCGGCGATCTGAATTTCGGCCTTTGCGATACGGTTGTCGTGCTGCTGTACCTGCTCCTTCATCACGCTCAGCTCTTTCCCAACTGATGCGTGAAGATCCTTTCAGGAGCATCTGTTCCTCTTGACGGCAAGCCTGTTCCTCCTTGTCCCGTTGCAACTGCTCCTGCAACTGGCGGGCCTGCTCTTCTTGGCGCGCCGGACCTGCTCCTCTTGAAGGCGAGCTTGCTCCTCCTTGTCTCGTTGCAACTGCTCTTGCAACTGGCGAGCCTGTTCCTCTTGACGGCGCGCCTGCTCCTCCTTATCCCGTTGCAACTGCTCCTGCAACTGGCGAGCCTGCTCTTCTTGACGTCGAGCCTGCTCCTCCTGACGACGTGCCTGGTCTTGCAGCAGTGCCATTAAGGCAGACAAGTCAGGCGCCGCTTGAGTAGCTCCAGATGGGCCAGCGACTGGCTCTGACGTAGGCTGGACACTGCCCGGTGTCTGTGTCGGGGAGTCCCCAAATCGCCTTTGGTCCATACCTTGCTGCCGCTGACTCCTCGTACGGATATTATCCGTGTCGTCCTTCGGTAGAATCGGCATTATTTATCCCACTTCTGACATCAAATTGTTACGAGCTGGGTATGGGATAAATAAAAACACTACCAAATAAACACACGAATTAACTTTATTACTCGCTGAACACTTATAAACAATCACTTCCACAGTACTGAACACTTTGTAGCACTAGATTTCACTTCGATCCTTTCGTTGTCCCGCTTAACGCCCTCGGCATACGGTCGAAATTACAATGTCAATTGCCGCTGACGCTGCGCGTCGGCTGACCTTGAATACAATGTAACTATACCTAAAAAAATGAACTCGTACCTACTCGTCTTTTCTAGGTACCACACAGTTATTAGCGAATTTTGTCGAAGATTCTAGATGACCGTCGTAACAATAGCAATCTTGCCGCAGACAGCTGTTTGCCATCGGAAGAGTAATCGAACTAAAAATAAAGTGCTGTTAACTAATTTAGGCTTTATCTGTACATATTGTGTGTGAGCCTTACTATTTTTTGACCGCTGCATAAAAATCTACACAATTTTTCAAATAAGTTTAATCAAAGACTAGTACCTAAGTAGTCTTTGTTTAAAATTATTTGTTAAGATGGAAATTTGTGAATTAGCGTTTTACCTGTTCATCGGTTCAAAACCCTGATAGTCAAGAAAGAATAATATTAGATTTTGTTTTGATTCGATTGTTTGTGAATAGCTATGCTGTAGCATGGCACTTCCGATTCCACAAGACGGGATCGGACAGGGTCAAAATAATATGATTCTGTTTAGTCCGTAAGTTAGATTATCGAAAAATATTGAATACGTGTTTTTTGTTTTATCAAATCAATAAAAAATGACGAAGCTAAATCGTGTCAAAGATCTTGGAGTGGGGCTTGAAACGTCACTTGTGTCGTCAAAATGTACTATCATATGACGTCACATGAGTTTTCGAAGCACTGTATCGTCTTCATTTTAAGTTTACGTGAAATAAGAAAAAATACGTGTCCAATAATTTTTGAAAATCTATCTGACGGACTAATTAGTTTTTTTTTGTCCGATCCCCTAATAAAAAGAGTAGATAGGATCATTGAGTTATAATGTACTGGCGTACATTATAACTCAATGGATAGGATCTGCACGTAAATAATCAATAACATTATCCCCCCCCCCCCCCTTCCTCACTTCTACACTTTTGTCTTGTATTGATTAAATCTAATCTAATTTATATTTTCCAATCAAATCTAAACGCCAATGAATAAAACGAATCCTTTCTTATTATTTTTTATTCCCCTATCCTTTTACTGTTTCACTTGTCTTCTTTCTTTTAAAAATAAAATAAAAAGCTATACCTACAAATTCAAGCCTGCCCTTTTTGACAAAACAAGGATGAATTGAAATATTGATATTATCTATACTTCTATACTTCTTCTATACTATACTAATATTATAAAGAGGTAAAGTTTGTGTGTTTGTATATTTGTTAAATTGTAAGGGGTAATCTCGGGACATACTGAACCGATTTTTAAAATTCACCAATAGAAAGCCACAATATTGCTGAGTGTCATAGGCTACTTTTTATCCCTGTATTCCCACGGGAACGGGGTCTACGCGGGTGAAACCGCGGGACGTCCGCTAGTTATTATATATTTATGTTCCCACGAAGGGCTAGATCATATACGTAGTACATAGTAGGTACATACCTATTACCATATACCTACTAGTTTTATGAACCAAAATAGGTCTGATTTTGCAAATGTTCTTCTCGCGCTTCCATGACTACTTCAAATATTTTCCTTTCGACTCTTATTTGCATATATTCTGGTAAACTGCAGGTCATATCACACATGCTGGCGAAAAAACTCTCCAGGGCTGGTCTTGTTGTCACAGTAACATCTACTGCTTGCCTCTCTTCATACGTTTGATTCCTGCCACTTTCGCTATCTTCTCTGTTAAATTCATGAACAAATATATTTTCCATCTTATGAGGCTGCTTAGGCGTCGTGCTCGTACTGCCACTTGCATCATCTTGTAAATCGATGTCAGTATCATCTTTTAATAAATCCAAGTCTGCAGTAGAATTTAAACTTTCATTTGGCCGTTTTAAGTACGGCAATATGAACTCCATGTGGTCTTGGTGTTTCCATTTTTTTGTTCCACTAACTTTTCGTTGTCTAGATATCGATTGTCGATGCATATCTCTAAGTTTCTTCCAAAAGTATTTCGCTTCTTTCACTAAAATGTAAATTTTTGTTACAGTATATTTGTCAATAGTGCATATTAGATAAGTTCCTTGGCTAGCTGTTTGTAGTAGGTACCTATTCTACACAAAAGGTGGATGTTCCAGGGTAGCCCGCGAAATTCAAATTTTCTTACGTTTTTAGCTCACCCATATGAACGCTCTCCAGAAGATGCGGATGAAATTACTGCCCATTTACATACTCCTACAAACACGGAAGAAATGCCCATTAAATTTACAAAGACAGAAGTTGCTCGAATCATAAAAAAATCAGATCCAAAGAAGTCACCAGGATACGACCTTATAACGAATCGGATACTACAAGAACTACCTGATTCTGGCATAACTTTCCTTACGTCACTGTTCAACGCCATGACCAGACTGCAGTTTTTTCCCCCGGAGTGGAAAGTCGCACAAATTATAATGCTGCTGAAACCAGATAAGCAACCTGAAGAAGCAAAATCATATATTCATATAGGCCCATAAGCCTGCTACCTATTCCATCCAAAATTTACGAATCTCTACTGCTGCAACGAATCTTACCTATACTCAAGGAAAAAGAATTAATCCCTGAACACCAGTTTGGGTTCCGCAGTAAACATGCCACTATCGACCAAGTGCACAGACTTACTAAAAAGATAATGGAATCACTGGAGGCAAAATATTACTGTGCTAGTGCTTTCCTGGACATATCCCAGGCGTTTGACCGTGTCTGGCATGAAGGATTGTTCTTTAAATTAATGCTTTACCAGGCCACCTGTATGGAATACTGAAATCATTTCTACAGCAGCGCCACTTCATAGTACAAAATGGGGAAGCACTGTCTGAACTGCGTCCAATAAAAGCAGGAGTTCCACAGGGTAGCGTACTGGGCCCCATACTATACTTACTGTTCACTGCAGACTTGCCGACATCTGAATCCTTAACCACTGGTACTTTTGCTGACGATACTGCCTTACTAGCTGCACATAGCGACCCAGATGTAGCCGCAGAGACTCTCCAAAAAGGACTAGATGACATATCCCACTGGCTCAAAAAGTGGCGGATAAAAGCAAATGAGACTAAATCAGTCAATGTAACCTTTACTTTAAGAAGAGGATCTTGACCTCCAGTCACATTAAACAACATTGAAGTTCCACAGGCAGATCATGTGAGATATCTTGGATTGCACTTAGACAAAAGACTTAGGTACCTGGCAAAAACACATTTTTACTAAGAGGAAGCAACTTGGTATCCAAACACGAAAACTTTACTGGCTCATTGGGCGAAAATCTCAACTATCACTTGAGAACAAAATACTCCTACAAGGCAATACTGAAGCCCGTCTGGACGTATGGGATCCAATTATGGGGCACTGCATCCAACTCAAATATTGAAATTTTACAAAGATTACAAAACAAAGCATTGCGTATGATAACTAACGCTCCCTGGTTTGTACCCAACGAACTGTTGCATCGTGATCTACGAATACCCACAGTAAGGCAGGAAATTGTACGCCATACCAAGTCCTATAAAGAACGCATCAAGAAACATCCAAACGCTCTAGCTCGGCCACTAATGGAAAACCACAACAAAGCGCGGCGATTAAAGCGTAAAATACCTCAAGATAATGTAGCCAAATCACAGTAAAAACATACTGTATAAACAATGAGGTTGTGACACTGGTCACATACTGAGCGCGCCAGCAATAGCACCAACCAACATACTGCTGAATGTCCCACGAAGGAGACAGATTTTACCCAGTAATGCCTAGCGTGTCCATATGGACACGTAATTAGTATGTTTTTAAAGTTATTATTGTGTCAAGATTTCACTGCATAATAAAAAAATCTTTTCTTTATTGCATTGTTTGTACCCTGTGGTTTCAATGTTTGTCGTTTATTTCTCCCTAATTGAGGTTGTTTTGAAAATATAATCAATTGAAATAGTTTATTGTTCAAAATTAGTAAAAAAATGGATAACCGAAGTGGATAAGTGAATTTTCATCAGAATAATTTTGTATTTTTAGCGTTTAGTTCTGTTTTGTTATGCTTATACCCACTAAAAACAAAACTTGTAAAAAAAGCCAAGCCGCGCAACTCAGTTCTTCTACCGTAAAAAGTAGTGAGATCCATGTAATACCAAGTCAGTTAATTTATTCAGTCCCTACTCCCTACTTACAAATATGTGATGTTTTAAATAAATAGATTGACTTGGCCACTGCATCACATTGGCCAATGCGATGGCGATTAACCATTAGAATGGCCTGTTTAACATTGACAAATGCGATGCGATGGCCAAGTCAATCTATTTATTTAAAACATCACATATTTGTAAGTAGGGAGTAGGGACTGAATAAATTAACTGACTTGGTATTACATGGATCTCACTACTTTTTACGGTAGAAGAACTGAGTTGCGCGGCTTGGCTTTTTTTACAAGTTTTGTTTTTAGTGGGATCTCATTTCTTTTTGTAGCGTCCTTCATTCTATCTATTTCGTTCAATGAATCAACAATACATAGGTTTATTCGAGCTTGCAGCAGTCTTATTCATCGATTTGATGAACTGCTAAAGTACCTAAGTACTCGACAAGCTGAATTAAACGAGTCCAAACTCGACAGGGTCAAGTCGTTATATAACGGAATTCCTATGGCCACCTTCCAGCTCCATCATCAGACCCTGAACATCATCCAAAGACAGAGTACTCATCAAGACAAATCAAACGAGCCCAAACTCGATGGGGTTATGACATTTTATAATGGAGTTCCTATGGCCAACTTCCAGCTCCATCATCAGATCAGTTCCATGTCATCATAATATTGAATCGATAGGTGATATACATATACGTGCAAAATTTCAGATCAATCGGTAACCAGGAAGTGTGTTAAATTTAACTCGTAAAATTCATTCACTGAAAATGTAACTTTAACTTTGTAATCCTATATAATTATATGGGATTACAAAGTTATTTATGCAGTTAGTTTATCTTGAAAACTAGACTGAAATTTCAAAATATTTTAATTTTTCCTTGATTTATACACTAAACGCTAATTGTATTCTGAATTTGAAGCTTCTATGTCAGCTAGAAGTGCCTTAGACTTTTGATGATCGGTCAGTCAGTCAGTCAGTGAGTGAGTGACAAAACTAAGACATTTTGAATAGTTATAATTCCTAAACTACTGGTTCAAATTGAATGAAATTTGAAATATACCGTGTTTATACAATGACTAATTAGTTACTAAAAATTCAGGCTTCTAGTTTTATCCAGAACGAAGTTATAAGAGGTCGAAAATGGCCTGAACTGCTTCGAGAAAAGGATGGTACGGCCGTGCCGCTTTATTGCTCGACTTGGCGGGGGCACTGCCGTGCCCCCAGATAAATGATTTATCATATAGTTATGATAAAGTATAGGTTAGCTTTGGTATAGGTTATATTTTTTTACGTTGAATGTGATGTGTCCATATGGACACGCTAAGCACCTGCCATAGCTTTTTGTCATTATACTTGTTCTCATTCAGATAGTTTATTTTCGATCAGTTCAAGGGAAGTTGTTCGCTAAATGAAGTGCTAGACATACTTATTATGTGAAGGTGAAGAAAGTGAAAAGGACCGAACTACTTCGGAATCATTTTATAATAGCCCCACTAGAACCAGCAAAGCAGAACGGATGACGATTCTGGTGGACAGGCAAGTTTGAATAACTGAAGTAGGTTTTATGAATCAATGAGCAATGCATGGCAATTGAAAAAAAGGTGAGGGTCGGGCGGAGGACACGGTGGAGCACACCGTGGAGGTCTGCCCTGCTTGGGCGGATCCCCGTCGTGTCCTCGTAGCGTCAATCGGCGGCGGCGACCTTTCGCGTCCGGCCCTGGTGCAAGCCATGGTCCGGGGCGAGAGGGAATAGGACGCTGTCGCCTCCTTCTGCGAAGCAGTGATGCTAGCGAAGGAGGTGGTGGAATGGGAGAGGGAGAGAACCTCGTCCCAGCCGCCGCGGGAGATGCTGCGGGCGTCGGGGGCCACGTGATGGCTTCCGGCCAGCGTAGGCGCGGGCCTGTGGACGGTGAGTGATGGGCTAGCTCGCCGTCCCTCCGTCTCATGACGACGACAGGCTGTGTCGACAGTGCGTTTGTGTACCACGCGCGCCTCAATGAGATTTCAGCAACATGGAAGGGGCCCGCAAGGGCCCACACACGTCGGGGCTGCGGGTTGTTCGATAGAGAAACCGCGGCCTCGACACAGGGCTGAGAAGGAACATGGGAGGTTTTTAGTCAGTAGAAGTCTGACACTCCCCCTACCGCTCTGTTCAGAGCGGGAGGAGTCAAATGATGATTCAAAAAAAAAAAAAGCAGGGGAAAAAGTTTGCTACTACAAATGCTTAGCGTGTCCATGTGGACACGTGTTTTTTTTCTAACTTAAAATATAGATATGAACCTAAAACTTGTCATAATGTTTTATTACCCTTTATTCTACCTATTGATGTAAAAAAAAATGGAAAAAGGCGGAAAAAAGAAATTCGGGCATTACTGGGTAAGTAAAAACGTAAGAAAATTTGAATTTCGCGGGCTACCCTGGAACATCAACCTTATAATGTCGTGTCGTTTAAGGTGAATCCTCCAACCAGCCCGCGAAATTCAATTTTTTTTAAGTTTTTTGCAATTTGCAGGCCAGTGATAGGTTTAAATATGACTTTTTACAAGGTCAAAGCCATTCCGGAACCTTTATGAGCTCGGAGGGTTGTATTAATGATTTTGATGATTATAATTCTGTAACTACATACGTCTTACAGCCGCGTTTCAAATGTTCATCAACATACAACCTATTACTGGCCTGCAAATTGCAAAAAACTTAAGAAAATTTGAATTTCGCGGGCTACCCTGGAACATCAACCTTATTCGTTGAATTAATTAAACTTTGGATTCATGGCAATCCACTTCCGAATGAACGCCGCCATTCAAGTTCATTTACTATAAAATCTACCCAATTAATAGAAATAAAAAAAAAGTAAAAACTTCCTCATATTTTCATCGTAACGATAACAGTGCTGCAGAGTTATTTTGGCGCGTGGCCATAGTCGGAACTAGCACCACCATCTTTTATCTTCAGTACAAATTCACAATTTGATAACCTACAGCGTTCTCTACCTCGTGACAATGTCATTCAACATCATTCAAGCTCCAAAAAAACGTGCAACGCTCTGTTCTCTTCTGTCTGTCCATTTAAAAAAATATACATTTTAAGCTCTCACACGTTGACAACGACAACGGGACAACCCTACCTTACGAGACGAGAACGGGGAAAAACAACTTCATTCACTTCAACTTCATTGTCCATTCATTTCATTCATCAATGACATCAATCAATCTCATTTCGGCTTCGTTCGGTTCAATTTTTTTTTATTAGAGTTTTTTTAACTTACCAGTTTTAATCCCGTGCTCTGATACTGCGCTATCTTTTATTACTTTTTTCCAAGCTTCATCCTTCCGTTCATTCATTTTATAATCTTCCATGTCTGTTTTCCATAAACACGGTTGGTTTTTCACACATTCGATAAATATACGCTCCATGTTGTAAACAATCGCTCCAAATAAAATACAAGATGGCCGATGGCTGTGTCGAGAAAAATATTCGGACGTATCGATAATCGCACTTAATTACATGGAAATAAGCATGACTTTAGCCAAATATACCAATACTTTTTTTATGAAATTTGAAATGCGTAAAATTGTGTGATTCACAAAGATCACTCAACCACTCAACACTCTAAATAAAGGTACCACAGAGTAGGTACTTATAAAAACCGGCCAAGAGCGTGTCAAGCCACGCTCATGGCCGGTTTTCCGCTGTTGGCCCTACACGGGTTCCGTAGTTTCCACATGAGTATAAAGGTGTTTTTTTTTTTTCAAAATTATTTCCTAGAAAGTCCACTTTCAGTTCAACTTTTCATATTTTCTAAACTTGTGGTTCAAAAGTTATATGTATCTTGTATGTATGTATGTATGTGTGTATCTTCATCTGTTCCCTCATAGCTTCTAATCTACTTATCGGAACTCGACATATGAGGTATCGTTAGAACCATCTTAATTTTAATTCCGCTGAACATAGGCTACGTGACGTGTCACAAAAAGCTATTTGGCGCCCTCTAGCGGACAAAAAGTTTAGTAAGGCTTTAAAAATAAAAATGGTGATAAATACGCCGTGTTTGGTATCATTTGAAAGGGCCTCACTTGTGCATTCCAAAATATTGCTCAAATTTAAAATCACGCCCTCTAGCGGACAAAAAGTCAAGAGTAAAAAAAATATTTAACACCAAAATAGTTTAAATAAAAAAAAAGTAAAAAACTAAAACCCGACTACGACAAAAAAAACGACGCTGAAAAAGTATGAAACAAGATTTTCAGGATAGAACAAAAAGAAAAGCCGTAGTCACACGTTACAGGTACTGAACACTTTAATACCGCTATCATGGAGGTACTTCCTCCATTAAATTTCTAAATAATCGTGTTTCTTTTGTGAAGAATAAAGGGCCAAAATGATTTATACAAGTCTTTCACCCATTGATGTACTACCTAATATATTATTATAAGTCAATCATAGATATATAAAATTATATATCTATGAAGTCAATGATCACCACTCAAAATTAAACAGAAAACTCTATTGAAGGCTGAAGGGATATCCCATATCCAGACTTTCATGTCGTTGGTTAAAATCTTTTTTTACTGGTAATCTCGTCCATTCCCTAATCATAAATCTTACAGTCACAAACGCATGATTATTGTAGTCAAACTGACAATTTGGTCGTAGTCGAGTCAAAACAAGTCAAACGCTATACGTGGGAATTAATAGTTTTAATAAATGTTTTTCGGAGTGTAACTGTAACAGTTTCATGAATTATTTGGTTGAAAAAATTAAGAAGTAATGTGGCTCCTTGTCCAACGGTTACCTGCCAAAGTTCTACTCTTGTGTCTATTTACTTTTGAAACTATCGTTTGTCAGACAAACTTTATTAAGTAAGCATTTTCTTTTCAAATATTGTTTCTTCTTATTTAATAATACTTACCTACTCTTCATTTTGTACTTATTATTCAATTTTGGTCCTACTATTTGTATCAACATTACAGAAGCAAGTAATTTGTTTCAGAACCTCGTTGCCACTATGGAATTGGGAATGTGTAAACGAGAAATGTTTGCCATTGAGAACAACAGACGTAACAAAGTTGCAGTCCCTGGAAACATGCAATATGCTGTGCTCGTCAATGCAGATTTGGCCACAACCTACGGGGACGGTTAGTCTGTCTACCACCGCAGTACCTCTGCGCGCCGATATGGTTCAGTTGCAAATGGTCCAGGCTCCATCCAGGATAGTTCATGAACTTCTTCAAGATGCATTTTTATTGTTTCGCAACGACTTGCGGATACTAGAACATGAAGCACGAGGGTTTGAAGAGTGGCGAACTGTCTCTGTGCGCATAGTTGTCAACGCCAGCGGAGATCCACGCATGCGGGTAGATACTGATGAAAGTTACAGCCTGTCCTTACGACCAGTAGAGGGCACCGTCGATTCACTAATGGCAGATATTGCTGCACCGTCATTCTGTGGTGCTAGGCATGCTATGGAAACACTTTTACAACTAGTATGGCTGGACCCCTATATGGGAACACTTTTGATATTAGAAGCAGCACGGATAGACGACGCGCCGAGGTTTCGATATAGGGGGTTACTGGTAGATACAGCGCACAATTATTTTCCTATTGCAGAGCTGATGATGAATATAGACGCCATGGCAGCTTCTAAATTGAATACATTTCATTGGCACATTAGTGACTCGCAAGCATTTCCGCTGCATACGGAAAGTGTTCCGGAATTAGCTAACTATGGTGCACACACTCCCGGGGACGTGTATACTCCTGAGGACGTGCGCACAATAGTGCGGCGCGCAAGGCTGCGGGGGATCCGAGTGCTGCTGGAGATAGACGCGCCCGCGCACGTCGGTCACGCCTGGAGCTGGGGACCTGCCGCTGGCCTCGGTGAACTAGCATTCTGCCTTAACGTCGACCATTGGACTGAATATTGCAGTGAGCCTCCATGTGGACAGTTAAACCCAGTTAATACACATGTGTACGACTTGTTTGAACGCCTTTTTATTGAAATCCAGCGTCTAACCGGGGTCGATGACGTAGTTCATCTCGGCGGCAGTGAAATTTCCCTGCAATGTTGGGAAGAAAAATTTAATAAAACAAAAAATGACACCAGTGGCCTCTGGCTGCATTTTACGCGCACTTTACTAACACGTCTCGGAAAGCGCACAGGAGAATTACCTGAACTGATAATTTTTTGGATGTCTCACCTGCGTGAACGGTTTAAAGCTGATTTAAGAGAATACATCAATCACATAGCTATTCAGGTTCGTAACGTTGCATGGGCTCAACCATATATCAGCGGTATCCGAACAATTATGTCTCATGAGGATGCCTGGGACTTGAATACAGGATTTGGAGCGTGGTATGAAGGAACCGGTGGCGCGGCGTACAATTCCTGGCAACGTGTATACGAACATCGTCCTTGGGTCAAACATGCTAATGGAGTCGTAGAAGGTGGAGAGGCAACGATTTGGTCGCAATTACTAAGTGAAGGCGGGTTGATAGCGCGCGCATGGCCGCGGGCAGCGGCGTTGGCGGAGCGCCTGTGGACAGACCGCCCAGAGGGCGCCACGCGGCCGGTGCACGCGCGGCTTGACGTCCACCGCTCCCGGCTCGTCGCACGCGGTATTCAGTCTTCCCCGATATGGTCCATGTGGTGCACACACAATACACTTACCTGCAGTTAGAACCTAATTATTTAATCACCCCAGTACCTAACCGAATTGTTTTTTTTTTGGTTGCAGGTTTTGGAAGATTTTGGGTACCTAATAGATTTTTTTACTCTGTGGGCAATTCCTTATGTGGGCGTACTTACATATTTATAAAAATTCAGAACGAGACTGTACAATTTTGTACATTGTATATCATACCAAATAAACAGTGAAATATAAATCTAAGTAATTTCCAAATATAATGAAAGTACCTGAGAAGTCATATTATTATTATCGCATCATTCTTCAGTTTTTTTTTTTGTGGAATGTGGCAAACCATCAAATGACTCGTCCCGCTCTGGGCCGAGTAGAGGGGAGTGTTAGACTTGACTGCCTAACAACCACCCATTAACCTTCTTAGGCTTTTGTATCCAGGGCCGCGGTATCTCTTTCGAACAACCCACAGCCCCGGCAAGCGTCGACCCTTGCGGTCCCCTGCAATTTTGATGACATCTTTTTGAGGCGCGCGTGGAGCATGAACACACCATCAACACGAACTGTCGTCGTCATAAGACGGACAGACCGTGAGCTAGCCCATTACTCACCGTCCAAAGGCCCGCGCTAACGGTGGCCGGAAGCCATCACGTGGCCTCCGACACCTGGAATGGCGGTGGCTGGGACGAGAGGTTCTCTGGCTCTCACATTCCGCACCGCGATCGCTAGCATGACGGCTTCCTATTCTCTCTCACTTGGACCATGGCTTGAACCAGGGCCGGACGCGAGAGGTCACCGCTACCAATCGCCGCTATGAGAACACGGTGGGGCTCCGCCCAAGCGGAGCTGACCTCTATGGTGTGCTCCACCGTGTCCTCCGGCCGATCCTCGTGCAGTGGAAGCTTCCGGGCGTTTCCTCCAGCCTGATTCGGTGCAGGTACCTCCCGAAACAACCGTGTCCAGTGAGGACCTGCGCTAGGCTGAAGGTGAGGGCATCATCGTGGCGCATCTCCAGCCACTCCTCAAAGCTACGTTCGTTTACGCAGAGTGACAGAGGTGAGCGAAGCCGAGATTTTTTTGAACAAAGGACTGTGGATGTTTTCACCGAAGTAAAGTCTGTTAAGGCGCAGATAAACGACTTTTAATGATTTTATATTGAACATCACGTCTAAACTTCTAGTCTTATTTCTTTGAAAAAAATATATGTTATACTAGACAATTTTATTCATAATTTGGTATGTGAAATTATATTTTAATAACATATTGTAATTAATTTGTAAAGTATTGTCTAACGTGGACAAAAAATAGATAATCACGCAAAAACTATGGGGCGTATTTAAATGAAACTTTAATCATATAAAAGACAATTTAATGACCCATATTTTAGTATACGGCTTTTATTTGTATTGTGTTTGATAAATCAAGGTGGGTTGTTTTTTCGAATAATCTTGGTGCGCGTTGAATGAAGCGGGACTCTGGCCCTGGCGGGCGACGGGCGGCAGTGTATCGCTGACTACTGTCACGGTTAGACGCTAACGCTCGGAGAAAACACAACACAATTTTATTCGCTTGTATAAGTTTCGCGGTAAAAATGGCTGGTAAATCCAAATTATTGAAAAAAAAACGCCTTATACTGGACAAAAATAGATTACTGAGGTAAGTAAAGCATTTTAATCGAAATAAAATTATCATTATTCACCGAAAGTTTAAATTAGTGTACCTACCTAAATAAAATATTCAAATAAGTAAATGATTTCATTTTAGTAAACATACTATTATTTTATTTAAATATTTGTGCTATTTATGTTTTAGGAGAATACCAAATAACAAAGATTCTCGAGTCGTAAATGCAGAGACGAGGTGAGTATTATTTGTAGTGTAGTCAAATTAGGCCATTTTTTAATAAAGATTGGATTAAATTCTCCGGAGAGGTAAAAACGTTTGTGATAGATTTGTATGAGTTAAAGATCGAGTATAAAAAACAAATTGCTTTTACCACCCCTACGGAAGGGGGTGAAAACTATTAATTAGTCATAACTAACCAGAGAACACAGATGTACTCAGCGTAATTTTTTATACGCTTTATTACACCTCAGTCTACATTATTACATTTTATTTATTTTAATCAGACCAACGCAGAAACAGAAAAAAATAAAAAAAATAAAAAATGTGTTTTTTGGTCATTGCGGCTGTGGGGAAAATTGTGTAGTTTTGTAAACTGAGGAAACGGTTAGACATTTTGACCTAAATACATTATTGATTTTGCACCCTAGTGTGACATATGGAAATTAGTTTTTCACGCATGTCTGCCGCTGTACTTCGGGGGAAATTTTGATTGTTTTGAAAATCATCACAATCATATTAATTTGGTCTCCTTTAAATTTGCACCCTTTAAAAAATTGGCATTTTTATATGGAACATACATTTTTTTAGTTTTGTAGTAATTGCCACTGAATAAATACGCCATGGAAGTGACAAGCGCGCGACACGGAATAATAAACT
The DNA here is from genome assembly GCA_949316265.1 of Diarsia mendica. Lineage (NCBI taxonomy): Eukaryota > Metazoa > Arthropoda > Insecta > Lepidoptera > Noctuidae > Diarsia > Diarsia mendica. Next base: position 17,146,723 of record OX438902.1, on the reverse strand, counting down.
AACAAGAAGAGATAAGCGTCGTCACTCGTCATCACGTATGCGCGTTGTTTGATGTATTTTACGAGGAAGGAGTACTTTCTAATTGTGAATGCTCTGTTAGTAAGTAATAGTGTACGCACCTAAAGATTATATTTTTAATGCTAAAGCAGCTTGTGTTTAAACGAAAAATAAAATGGCATGTCCTTTATTTATTAACCGACTTCGAAAAGGAGGTTCTCAATTCGTCGCAATCTTTGTTTTTTTTTTTATGTATGTTCCCCGATTTCTCGATGCCGCCTAGACCGATTTGGAAAAATCTTTTTTTGCTTGAAAGGGTCACAGATGGTCCCATAGAAAAATGGCCTGGATCTGATCACGGGATCTTGGAGAAATTGAAGCAAATCAACCGCGAAAAAGTTTGGCAATTCTTCGGGGTATGGCGGTAACCTTGGTTTTCTTGTGCATCTTCATTTCGGATACGACCCCGCAAGGAGACTCCGAACATAGCCCTCTCCATTGCCCTTTAGGTGACTTTGAGTTTTCTGATGAGGCCCATTGTGAGCGACCACGTTTCTGTAATCTCTGGCAACACAAACTGGTCATAGACTTTCGTCTTGAGACACTGTCGTAAGTTGGGCGAGAAGATACCGCGCAACATCCCGAACGCTGCCCAGCCGAGTCGCATTCGACGATTGACCTCTTTCTCGAAGTTAGACCTACCCAACTGAACCGTTCCTGGTTGACATAATCGTCCACAGCTTCGAGTGTAGAGTCTCCGATCTTGATAGGAGTGGGTGTTACATGAACATTCAACATAACCTTGATTTATTTTAAGATCCACTCTTTCAGGAGCTCCACTGAGGTCATCGAGCGTTGAGATTCTCCATGGTCTCAGCCATGACCACTATATCGTTGGCAAACCGAAGGTGAGTGAACCACTCGCCATTGATGTTGATGCCCATTCCTCTCCAATCCAGAACCATGAAGGCATCCTCCAGTGCAGCGGTGAACAGTTTCGAAGATACTTGACGTCTCCCTCTCACCGCGCTGCAGAAGGATAGGTTTTGAGGTCTAGTCCTAAAGTCTGACTGACATGGTGGCGTTTTTGTACAAACACTTCAACACCTCGATGTACCAGTAGTCGATTTGGCATCGTTGGAGTGACTGTAGTACCGCCCAGGTCTCGATCGAATTGAAGGCTTTCTCGTAGACCACAAACGCTTAATAGAGAGGCATCAGGTTATACTCTTCGGTCTACGGTACTAAAGCCTTGTCGGAATCCGGCTGTTTCGGGAGGCTGGAAATCGTCAAATCTGCAAGCGAGACGATTCGTCATGACTTGAAAATAACTTGTACACATGGCTTAGAAGTGAGATGGGCCTATAGTTCTTCAGCCGCGTACTGTCATCCTTTTTGAAGAGCACCCCTGCACCATGCTTGTGGCGTTTGCCCCTTGAGTATGACGCATTGCTTGTTGGTAGACATGATGTAGTCATATCTCATTTTTAGTCGCACCATCAGGGCTCTACCAGGTCCACTTCCTGTGCTCACGTTTTTTGAAGAAGGAGTTCATCAGAGGCCTTCCTTCTCCATAAAACTGGAAAGTTGGTGACCCCCGTGGTTGATCCGATGTCCAACCACAAATTGCCCCACTTGCAGATCATCCTCGCTTCGTTTGCCTAGCTTCTACAACGCTACGACAACGGTGAAATAAGTTCTGAAACCAGGCATGGCTTTAGAAATATACTCATTCATAGTTTCTACTTTATCGTTGAGGTGTAGACCTGTATGACCTTCAGCGAATATCGTGCAGATATTCTGAGTATAAGGTACGCAACCCTGTTCGACACATTCTCGATTTTCACCATGTGGTTCACGAGGGACTTGCTGACGATACTGCACCCAAAACCACCCTGGGACGGTCGGTCATCCTCTCGGAAGTAGAGCAGGTTGCCGGATTTCAGAATTATCGTGTCCTCCCCTTCGGATTTCAGAAAATCCTACAACAATCCCATCCTAGCACGAAACTCACTTTGGTTCAGTTTCAGTCTCTTGTGCTTCCCATTATTGACTATGCTGATGTTTGTTATTCTGATTTATCCCAAGAACTTCTAAATAAATTGGATCGACTTCTCAATAATTGTATTCGTTTTGTTTTTGGCCTTCGTAAATACGATCATATTTCTTCCTTCCGTTCTCAGCTTAAATGGCTGCCTATCCGACTCAGGAGGTCCCTCAGATCTCTCTGCATGTTCTTCTCAATTATGAACGATCCACGTGCTCCTGATTATTTAATAGTAGTTCTTAATAGCATCACACGAGTGTTGTAATGCCTAATTATGTATAGTTGCATACACTACTTTATCTTATACCCAAATATCATAAGGGCCCTAATCGGCCCTATGATGGGTTCAGGAACCATAGGGAAATGACCAGCATTGTTACCAGTGTAATGCAATAAAAAATACCGAACAAATGACAGCTCGAAATGGCGGCGTTTCGAATATCTGTCATTTTTTTCAAATCATAGGCAAACGAACAAAGTCACTATTCTTGTGTCACTCGAGATCAAAATGTCGTGCGATTTATAATTAAAATCATACTGAATTGGGGTTTCGTATCGATAGGTATCTGTTTTAATGTAGATACTAGAATAGCACACTCACTTGAATATGACACCTGTTCCTTTAAACTCATAACCTACTGTTTTCAGTAGGTTATGAGTTCATTACAGTTCTGTTTATTTCTGCTGGTTGGTAATGCTGGTCTTTGCCCATGGTTTTTGAACGCATTAGAGAGGTTTTATGATATTTGGGTAGATAAAAACTTATTTCAAAGTGTTGGGCAGTTGTCATAGTCGTAGCCTTCGAGCTTCCAAAAATCTCATTCTCCAAATTCCGTCACATCGCACCTGGGGCCCTACTATGACGTCTTAAAACAGTCCTAACTTATTATTAATCCAGTGTGGAGGAGAGATGGCGCTAGACACCCTGTATAGTTCTGTCACATTTCCACACTGGAATAACATTAAGTTAGGACTGTTTTAAGACGTCATAATAACAGGTAGGTGGGTGGGTGGTAGGTAGGTGGGTGGGTGGTAGGTAGGTGGGTGGTAGGTAGGTGGGTGGTAGGTAGGTGGGTGGTAGGTAGGTGGGTGGTAGGTAGGTGGGTGGGTGGTAGGTAGGTGGATGGTAGGTAGGTGGATGGTAGGTAGGTGGGTGGTAGGTAGGTAGGTGGGTGGTAGGTACGTGGGTGGTATGTAGGTAGGTAGGTGGGTGGGTGGTAGGTAGGTGGGTGGGTATGGGTACCCACCCGGTATAAATAGTAACAAAGAACTTCAACTATGTTAGTAGGGTTAAAAATACATATTAAAAAATGTTAGTAGTACAATAATTCGTACGTACTGTGAATTTTTCACTGCAACTTTCGTAAAATACGAAAAAAGTGAAAATTTCAATGCAACATTCGAAAGATTCCCGTATTATTTCGTAAGATTCGTACTGTGAATTTTTCACTGCAACTTTCGTAAAATACGGAAAAAAACGAGCATTTGTATTTTACCGGGTAAAAAACAAATTGAAACTTTCGAAATTTTCAACGCTAATCTAAACGCAACGCGAACGCATAGCACTCCACGCACCACGCTTACTATAGGTACTCCCCCCGCCCGCGTCTGCTTCGACATCATTTTATATACAAACATCGTACGCTAGCTCTGTATAAACTTCCGGCTATATATTTCTTATTTTTATGGGGTGCGAATGTAGTATACTTAGAATACATTACATATTAAAAAATTCATGACTACACTAATTTGCCCCGAAGTACAATTTACAAATATTGTAAAACCTGGTTTCCTAGGGGTGCAAAAGGGTGCTAAAATAACTGGGTGTTCATGATGCTTTAAAAAGCATATTACGAGTTTGCACCAACAGGCTGAATTTCCCTTGAGCCGCAAATCAAAAATAATAATTAATTAGTTATTCATACACCTCACACTGTTTTGGTGAAAAGTAATTATACACCAAAGGGGTATCTACATATATCTAAACTTACCACAATTAGTTATTAATAAAATCTCAAAATAATGGGACTTTTATGTTAACACCTAATATTAAACGATGTTCCGTACATAACAAGAATGGTGCAAACTTAGAGGAAACTTATATTCATGTCTTCTAATGATTCCACAAAAAATTACAACTACACGAATTCCGTCCAACCTTTTTGCTAATTCGACTACACTATTGTAAGTTTGTAATGTACTGTAAACTGTAACCATACGACCACAGATTATCTATTACATACGACATCGTTATGGACAGGGTTTGCGTTTAAAAAAATACTTGAATGCTCTTTTTGTCATAGTTGTTGGTTGTTCTTGGTACGTAGTATGACCTCGACTGCGAAAATGTAATTTTTGCGTCTGTTTTGCGTAAATTAAAAAAAAAAGTTAGAAAAATTGTAGAAATCGTCACGTGACGGAAAAGCGTTATGCGCCATCTTGGATATTTGAAAATGGGCTAGTAAATTCTAAATGGCGACTGTGACAATTTTGCAATTTTAGCGTCTGTTTTGCGGACTTAAGTTCGTCGTGTACTACTATGTTCCTACATTTGCCCATGCCTTTACTTTCATGCCAGTGCCTATATTTACCTAAAAAATACATTCATTTTGTAGCTCTGGCTGTATAGAACAGGAGAAAAAGGCAACTCTGGATATTGAAAATGAGGACACTATTGCTGAAAAGTATGCATACCTACCTAATTTATTGACAGCGTTTTACCCTGAAATAAAACGCTTATTAAATACCTACCTTATTTGAAGCTTAAATATAATGAGATAGGCCTATCTGTTTTCCGCTCGTCTTACCTCTCTGTCTACCCTAGTAGCTCCCTCTCGCTCGCACACTTCCGTTCACTCATTCACTCCTTCACCGGCGTGGCCGCTCGGCTCGCTCTCGTCATTGTGTCGAATTATACCAGGCAGAGGATAAAAGTTAAGCTTCAAATAAGGTAGGTATTTAATAAGCGTTTTATTTCAGGGTAAAACGCTGTCATTAAACACCTGACCGTTATTTGAAGCTTAAATATAATGAGACCTGTTTGTTATCGCCTGGTGGAGGAGGACGCCAATGTGAAGGTATGCACGTCCACACGCTGAAGGCGCAAAAGGTAACAATGAATGTTACAGTAAGTGTGCGAGACTAAGAAAATTTATTCAATCACCATAAAAATATTATGAACTTAGAAATTGTCATATTTATGAACAAAATAAATAAAATGTAGTAAACTTCTTCATAGATTCGATTCAATTGGGCGAAAACAATTTGAGATCCCAGAGCTAACAGGGGCCTGAACGACCTCACGCCTATAGAAGCGACGGAATGTGTCACCCGACCTCCAGTTACCTTGTGACAAAATTTCGTCAACCGAGACGTTATCAGCCCAACTTCTGGAAGCGACCACTGAGCGGACGCTACCGGGAGCTGCAATAATACCAGCCTCTGATAGGAGAGATTTTACCCAGCCCGCAATTACAGTACGCGATGCTGCCTTATGATCACCTCTCAAATTCACAAATAAAGAATCATTATTTATGGAATTACGTTTTTGATTAAACAATTTGATACACTGCTTCACCCAAAAAAACCGGATCGAGGGTTAATTCTTAGTAATTTCCAGCCCGATTGCCCGAAATCAGAACGGTCAGTTTTAGAGCCAAATCTGGGCCATAGAATGATGTGATCAGTATTGTCAATGTAATGCTCTTGATTGACTGCCAGAAGGGTCAGGTCATGGATACGTCTACCAGAAACCAAAAGCAGCAACATAGCTGTGTGTCTTGCGGTAGCAAAACAGTTATTCTCGCTAAATTCATATGAAGACAAAAAGGAAATGAGAACATTGATATCCCAAATAGTTATCATACGGGGCACAGGCTTTCTTAATGCAATAGATTTCATAACATGCTTAACCAGTACATGAGCACTTAAGACTCCCGATATTTCGGTATTACAGAGCGTAGACACCACAGATTTGTGTAAAAGTATAGTATTGTATGATAGGTTTTCATTCAAATATAAATCGGCAAAAAAAAATTGCTAGAATTGAACCGGTTGGGCGGTATGGATCCGTTTTCTATGTTTTACACCATCCTAGCCATCTATGCCATGCGGCTTTGTATGTATTACGTGTAAAGGGACGCCAGGACGATGAAAGTAGGTCCAGTTTTTTAATATGGGCTTTACCTCAATCTTGCCCTAAGGGCAGAGATGAGGTCGACGATGGAACGAGCTTACCCAGAAGAAGCCTATTTACTCGCGACTTAAATAGATTGGGGTTATTATGAATTCGGGAAAACCGACGCAGGCAGGGTGTTCCACTCCTTGGCTGTACGAATAATGAAAGTCTTAGCAAAACGCTGTTGCACGCACGCAGTTGGGAACGGTTCCAATCATTTAGGCTATGAGACCACCCCCACACACTTCTAGTGTCATTTCCTGTACTTTGGGAGGCGGAAAGCCCGTCGAGATGTCTACTAGATGGCGGTTCAGATGCCTGATTGTGAAAGGAGCAGCTAGCGCTCGGGATTTGAGATCGGCTCTCCAAAAGACCAGTTCCCACCGAGGCACCACTAACAGAAAGAGGCCCTTGGCCCGGTTGAGATGAGTGAGTACCTTGGGGATCAAATATGGAGGAGGAAATATCCACGCTAGGTGGTAATTCCAAGTCTGGGAAAAAGCGTCGTGGAATAGGGCTTTGTCGTCTTTCTGGTTCAGAGACGCATAATTGGCCCCACATGCGCATTTTTCGACGCAAACAAATCTATTACCGGAACCCCGAATCTGTTGAAAATCAGGTCTGTACAAGCCGGCAAAAGGTGCCATTCGGGCGAAGATCGGTAGCGAGACAGATTCATGATCTGCGTGAGAGTTGAATCTGCCGGGAATGTGATGAGCGGCTAGGTGAATTTGGTAACCGATCTAGAACCTTGAAAATATCGATTGTCAAGCCCAAGAGAGCTATTGATTTCGTGCCGCCTTCCTTGCGAATGAAAGCAACGGCTGTTCTGTTGTCGGACTGCCATAGAACCGTGGAACGACACAGATACTGACCCTGGTCCTGTAATATCTTCAGTAAGGCTAGAAGTTCCTTCTGGTTGCAGTGTATCGATTGTTCTTGTTCGTTCCAGCGCCCCGAGAACGAACGGTCGTCTAGTTGTGCTCCCCAAGCTAGGTCCGAGGCATCGGTCGCTAGGAAATGCGTTGGAGGCACGAAGTGGATCGGAGAAGGACAAGTGTGGTTCTGCAACCACCAAGTTAACTCTTTCAGGGCATGTACCGGAATTATGAACCGTTTGGCAACTGGCATTTTGACGACTGTATTCAAAAAAGAGAGGCGTGCTCGAAAGTGAAGCCTGCCCCTTGGTACAACAAAACTTGCAAAGTTTAATAGACCTACTAGGCTCTGCAAATCCTTCAAATCGAGAGCTCTCTCTTCTAGGGCTGTCGATATCTTGGACTTTAGATCCAGGCACTTTTTCTCTGGAAGAGACTTTTCGTTTACCAGAGTGTTCCACTGAACACCCAGGTAGACTAGAAATTGACAAGGTGTGAGTGTGGACTTGTCGAAATTCATCAACCAACCGAGATACTCCAACCTCTCTACCGTGATTTGGACATGGGTCTGTAAAATCTGTGGGTTTTGATGTACAACCAGAAAGTCGTCTAAGTAGACGATTATTCGAATTCCTTGATCCCCTTGAGTGACTGAGCTACCCAATTGGATAGGGAGGCAAATATCTTGGGAGCCGTGCTCAGACCGAACGGGAGGCACGTCATTTCCATTAATTTTCCTCTGTAGATTAGACGCAGGAACCGTCTGTGAGATGGACCTACGGAAAGGTGAAAATAGGCCTGTGACAGGTCTATTTTGCACAACCAATCTTTTGGTTGAAGGAAGTCTGGGACTCGATAAACATTTATTAATCTGAACCTGTCGGTGATTACGTAATTGTTCAAGGCTGCTAGGTTGAAGATGGGTCGGTGGGACTCGTCGTCCTTTGGCACAAGAAACATTGTGGACACAAAACTTGGCGAAGCCTTGACAACATCTAATACACCCTGGTGTTGCATTTGGGTGATTATGGACGTCATTGCATTCGAATGAACCGTGCTGAACTGACTTTCGTTCAACGGTGGTACTACAAGTGGCGGTTGATGTAAAAAGGGTATGCGATACCCTTCTATTATCTTTATCAGATAACTTGGGGCACCCAGTTCCTTCCACCGGGGATGCGGCTCGCTTGCGGCTATTCTTGCCGTCCTGCTGCCTGTAGCCTTGCCGACCTCCTCTGCCTCGAAAGGAACCTCTTGAACCGCTCGAGAATGACGGGCGATTATAGTCGATAATAGAGCCATGCATGACCCTGCGAGGGTCGGGCATTACAGTAACCCTGCGAGGGTTGATTGTAAGCATGGGAAATATGCGTAGGCGCACAACATCCATGAGCAGTACCCTGCGAGGGTACGTTACGTAAAGCCTGCCCCTGCGTGGGGTGGCGTGCGGGCTTGCTTTGACCCGTTTGCGAAACGGAAGCAGAACTGCCCGGCTTTTGTAAAGGCAAGAAGGCTTTTCGAACACCACCTGCCTTCTCTAGTGCTGTGGCTAGTGACTCCGCATTAAACACGTGCTGGCACGACGGAGGGATCTTACGTAACGCGGCCTTGACAAGGAGATCGCGCATGTGGTTTGTAATTCCATCCCTTCTCATCTGAATAACCTCCGCACGGTGACCGCAGGTTAATTGCAAAAGATCGGAAGAAACTTTGAAGAAATCGCCCTTCAAAGAAGCTCGTTAACTTTTTCGTTAATACGAGGGTATGTAAGACAAATCGGAACCACGCGCCCACTGTAAAAAACTTCTGATAGAAGTTTGTAAAGCTTCGCGCTGTTTAAGTATGCAGAACGATAAGGCAGCGAAGGTCTTGTCGGCGTGAGCAAGATGGCGTAACGAATCATACGTCCTAATTTCTTCATTCGTCTCCAAGTCGATAAAACCGGGGGTAGAATTATAAAGCTAAAATCTAAATGTTGCAAATCCTTTAACGTTTCAAGAAACTCCCGAGGAGTCTTTGGAATACTAGGTTCTTTCAATTTCGTCTCTATTTCAAAGGTAAAATCTGACTGAGCCTCAGGTAAATTTCGCCACTTACGTTTCCGTCAACTAAATTTTCATTAAAGTGTACCGCGGCACAGGGCACAGAATTATTGTTGCAAAAAATTAATTTATTTCGAAGGTCATCTACCTGACGTATTAATTTACGGATTTCCGGAATCGTATCGTCGATGCCGTTTGCCCCCCCCCCCCCTTTTTATTGCGGTGACGCGGTGTGGATCTTCGAGGACTCGAGTCCGAAGACGACGAACTCGAGCTGCTAGAGGATTCGGATGAGTTACTATTCGACGAATGAGACCTAGTTCGCGACTGACGACAAATACGCGATCGTTTTTTATTGTCACTATTAGCGGGAGCACTAGCACTAGCACATGGGGCTTTCGAGCCCGTATTTGAAACACTTTCGTCACTTTCCATGTTAACACGAGCTGTAAATCTAGGAAAGAAAACCACACAAAACCTAATTAAAGTAAAATACGTAGGTGGGTAGACTGAGTACCAAAAGAAAAAACGTACCGAACGGTAACACCGTTTGATTTTTAAATGATTTAGAAAGGTAAGAAAAGCTTTTTAAACACTTACGTGGAACAGGATTATATATGTATATAAATTTGCAAAGATATGCAAAATTAATTTACTGAGTCCTGAGCACGACCGTGCGCAGCGGAAAACAGGACGCCAATGACGAGAGCGAGCCGAGCGGCCGCGCCGGTGAAGGAGTGAATGAGTGAACGGAAGTGTGCGAGCGAGAGGGAGCTACTAGGGTAGACAGAGAGGTAAGACGAGCGGAAAACAGATAGGCCTATCTCATTATATTTAAGCTTCAAATAACGGTCAGGTGTTTAATATTCCGATTCTAGTGTTATCGAAAGATTTTTTATTTTTGTGTTGTTGTTGACTTGTTTTGTTTTCAGCAGGTCTTCAGCAGGTCTTCTGTTACTATTTTAAGTAGATATATTTATTATTAGTAGTTCCACAGTATAGTAGTAGCACAGAATACATAATACTACTACGTACAGAAGGGACACTCCCTTCCTCGCGCTCATATTAAATACCGCACCTCACCTGACCTCACCCCGCACTTCGAGGTAGTCGTCGCCGACTCTTGAGCAATGGCTCGCGCTCGTATTGTTAGAACCGCAGCGCTGCACTATTGACACGAATTCCGAATTTGTATTTAAATAAACTGCTTGTAAGAATAACCGTTTATTTAGGAATAAGTCATTTAAACGAAAATATTTTCGTGTAAGCAATATTTAGTTAGGTAAGTACAGTCGTCAGCACGTCAAGCGAAACCCTATACATAACTATAACTACGACGCGGCATGGCATGTTAGAAAGAAAGTATCCTTAGCGTGATTGGTGGATTTTTCAACGTTTCTGAAATTGCCCAATGGTTGCGCATACTAACAATTAGGAGCCAATAATCATGTCTCACTATTAATAGGCCACACCTCCTTGCCCCTGCGCAACCGTCCCTACTCCCGAGTATTTTTAGTCTTTAATAGATTTTCAACTTTATGTTCTAGAGTTTAAAGTTGAAAATCTATTAAAAACAAACTGTAGTTTCGTCGACGAGCTCGTCAATGACAACTTTTTTTTACTTTTTAAGCGGAACAATGCCGTTATAATGATTGTTGCGTAACTTTAGCCGTTTACGCAGCGCACGCAACTAAAGCTCTCAAAAGGAATAAATTCCCTCGCTTTTAGAACACCAGAAGGAGCTTCTTTATTTCTGGTCATAGCGTGATGTTAAGGTGGATCCACACTTGAAACCTAACATGTTATAAAACATTGTTACCTAACAATATTCAATAGAAAAATTAGCAATGTTATGTAATGTAGACGTGTTATATACTTACTTAACACAAGTTTTGTAAAATGTTACTTAAATCTGGACACACCTTTTAACCTGTAGCCAAGTAAAGATTTTTTCAATTGGAACCGGTTCCTGTGATTAGCGCATTCAACCACAAAAAAAACCCTTCAGCTTTATAATAATACTAGCGACCCGCCCCGGCTTCGCACGGGTGCATATTATATACATATAAACCTTCCTCTTGAATCGCTCTATCTATTAAAAAATCGCATCAAAATCCATTGCGTAGTTTTAAAGATTTAAGCATACTTACATAGGGATATAGGGACAGAGAAAGAGATTTTATTTTATACTACCTATGTAGTGATAAGTATAGATTATTATTATAACTAAAGTAAAAATAAACTCATATTTTTCTTTATTTTACTCCATATTTCGTCAGAGGTTTATTCATTTATATATTTCTCTCTTCGATAGTTGAATAGGGTAGTCGACAAAAAAAAACTAATTAGTCCGTCAGATAGATTTCCAAAAAATATTGAACACGTATTTTTTCTTTTTTCACGTAAACAAAAAATGAAGACGATACAGTGCTTCGAAAAGTCGTGAAACGTCACAGCTTGGTCCAATTTTACCTAACTATGACGTCAAACGCCCCCTCTCCATGGTCTTTGACAAGCTTTATTTTCGTCAATTTTTATTAATTTGATAAAACAAAAAACACGTATCCAATATTTTTCAATAATCTGACTGACGGACTAAACAGAATCATATTTTTTTTAGTCGGTCGACTACCCTTCGCTAATGGGATCATTCATGCTCCTTATCTGTAAGTCTACGGAACAATTTCAAATGCAAGTATTTTTATTTATTAAAGGCGATTGTGCTCCTTATTTATAGCACGGCACGGGTCAATTTCCTATGCAACTATGTTTTCTTCCAACTGGGCTTGGAATAGAAGTAGGAACTTAGAAAGTTTAATCGTCTGTAAGTAGATATTTATTTGTAAACGCGATTGTGGTCCTTATTTATACAAAGTCACGGGTCAATTTCCTGTAAAAGAATTTTTGCTGCGACGCATGCAGTGGCGACGCGGCGCTACACCAACAGTCGGTCTAACCCGCCGCTATAATTATGTAAAATTAAATGTTTCACATCAAAAATACGTACCTATTCAATATTTTTCGATAATTTAACTGACGGACCAAATAGAATCGTATTTATTTTGCTCAGGAATCATCCCTTTTCTAATATTACTACTAATGTTTCACATCTGCCTGGCCACCTGTGACGGCCAACCTATTTTTATTACCATGCCATTCTTTCAATTCATTTCAAGTATTCAACCTGCTAAACTAGTTTTTGTGGATAGTTATTCAACACAAAGACGCGAATACGCATACATCCTCACGGACGCACCGCAGCACCAAACATTACAAGCAAGAACACACAAAAAGATATCTATCTCTTTCGCTCGATTCTCGCTGTTGCTGCTCATAACGCGTTCAAGGTCAATGTGGGGTAGCTTGATGCGCTGGCGACTGTACCTTATTTAGTAATTTAATAAATAAATATATTTTACATAATAACTATCATAATATTATTTTTATTTCATTATCAACCCGAATATACAAATAAATAATTAAACACCCGCTGCTCGTACAAGGTCACTTCATAATAATGTGCGTGCGTTCGGGCAGCGCCGCCCGAAGTCGTCGTTCGGTTTTCGCGACGCAGACCGTTGCACTTTCCGCGCCATTTTTTAGGCTACGACAACCCTACTAGAGTTTACGCACACATTTGCACGTGCACGTCGTGCACAAACGTTATTTGTTTATGTAGTAGTATTATGTAATTATTTTGCGGGCGTTGTATGGAGTGTCCGAGGTGTGGTAGTAGTATGGACACATTTATTACTTACATAAATACATTTATGTATGAACCAACTTATTCAATGCAAACTATAAAAATAATATGATTACAATCTTAATGAATTACCAGAATAGTAATATAATATTACATAATAACACAACATAAAAAAGAAAATTGATCGTGATAAAAATCAGGTAGGATAGTCCTCTCCATCTGAAATGTATGGTTACCCTACGAAATTACGTGCCATGCAGTTCCGGGGTCGCGGGGCGCGACGCAAACTCCTCCCACTCGCTCAAGGGCGCGGGCACTCGGGCAGTTAATGGCGCCGTATGGATATCACTAGGTTTAATTTTTATTTGCTTGCGCAAATTCTACCATGATCTAATCATGGAACAAAATAAAAGCAAAATGCATTTAGTAGTTTTAGGATACTCGTAATGGAAATGATAACGATCGTATTAGTTTTTTTTTTTTTTTTTGTATTTTAATGTATCGTTTACTAAAGTTTGACAAAATCACAATAACTTAGTTTTATTTTTACATACATCACATACCACAGAGTACAGTCACCGCTACACCTGTCGAGACAAAACAATACCAAGCTACCGCTGATATCCCAAATGAGGCAAACAAGATCCCTCATACAGATTTTAGCTAATAGAGTATCGATAACAATTTCATATCGATTTATAAAGGTATGGTACATCTAAAATAAGTAGGAAACGGAAACAGTTTCAGAAAATCAAGTTTCCGTTTCCAAGAAGCTTCCACTTAACGTGCGTTCTGAAACTCGAAACGTGCCGATTCCTGACTTCAAATCATGAAATTATTACCACAAAATATGAATTATTTGTTGCGAGAAATCATTCCAAATAATGCACTAAGTAATTAGGTATAAATTCATTAATATTCAATGCACTGTCTATTTATGGCTACAACTGTTAACAAATTTAAATTATTAGATCAAAGTGTATGTAGTATTCGAACGGTTTCCGTTCGGATACATTGTATTTAAGCAGGAGAGTTGGTTGAATTTCTTTTATTTGCTCAAATAAAATAATAACTATCTTTATATTTACAATTTTCTAATAGATGTTTGATATGGGATTTGAACATGAGTTCTGATGGAATGTGAGTGTGACCGATACTTATACTTCTGCCTTACCCTCGGAGATGGTAGGGGTGATGGTAGGTATCCTGGTTATTATGTTTCCTAACCTCTTGGAGATATCATCCTCTTCTTTTCTTACAAATAGGTATATTACGTTATCCACATAATATTCTTTAAATAAATTTATTATAGCAGTAGCAGTGGTTTATGTGGGTAGCACACAAAGTAGCTCTGCGAATGAAAATAAGGGATCTCCACCAGGATGAATACAATTGAAATATCTATTTAAGCATTTACATACGTTTACATTTGACTCAGTAGAGCCTACTACTTATTTATAAATAAGCAGCATGCATGCAATGTGTTTTGGTATAAGAACTCACGGATAAGAGAATATCCAAACAATATTTGGCACAGCACATGAAACTAGGAAACGGAACTTGCGTCACACTTGAAATTGGGTTTACTGGTGTGTACTTAGCTTTACAATTTTCATATTTATTTGTCATAGCCCATCTGTTCTGTATGAACATATTTTTGATATTTTTGTAAATATATCAAGAGCTTCATCTATATTTAATAAGAATATCATGGTAATCAACTAAAATAAGTTATAAATATCATGAATTTCAATAAATAATACGTGAACATTATATTAAGGCCTATACACATGTCAGAAAAAAGTAAATTTAGTCTATGGTCAACGTGGCGGCCGTGTAGTTGAAAGCGTCAAGTTATGGCGTTTCGTGAAAAACACGTAAATAATTTAAATTGTAATTAAATGTCAGAGTAACTTTTATAAATTAGAATTAACATGAGTAGATATTACGATTACGGTAACGCGATATCATGGTGAGTAAACTTTGATTTTTAATGGTGACAACCATATTGTTTGAGATTTTGTGTACGTTTTTCTTTTGGAACATAATAATGTCGTTAGTTATTTATGTAGTCAAATAACTCGAAACTTATTTGAACCAAGGTGTAGTTAGTACTTTTGGCTTTAACTTACTGTTCTGATAATAACCAGATTTTTTAAAATATAAACTGAGTTTCCAACCTACGTTTTTAACGTGGTTTTTGTTGTAAATATGTAGTTGAACTTGCTTGATCAAGTGTTATTTTCATCTATTTGGAAGGATTGTCATTGACCTTACAATTATGACGAAATAAAGCAAATGTTTTCCCCATTAAATAATGAAGGTAATAAATGCGTAGTCAATTATCGATTTTTAAAGGTAGATAGACTTACTAATGTACCTAGATACTAAAGCTCCCGTCCTCCCGAAACCCTTCCGGGGCTCGATTTCCACAAGTTCTTCAGTTTATTTATGACTGTTTTTGCAACCTGATAAATTCAGGCAAATAGTTTGTTTTTGGTTTGTTGTTTTTCATCTACAAACAAATAAAAAGTTGAAATGCCCTTCATTAAAGCTATAGTATTGAATCAATGTATCTGCCATCCATTCATTTATTTTGCAAAAAAGTATATTTATAATCCTAGCTTAACAAAATGATAAATGAAATACATTAAATTTATAGATGTAAATATTTTATTAGTTAGTCTTAAAAGCTCTGATTTATTTAATTTTTATTGAGGCAGCATGATGCATTAAGTCTTTTAGAAGTATAATGGAGTGGTCCTGTTTTCTATATTATTTAATAATATTTGTTTTCAATATTCTGGAAAATTTCATAAATGGGACACCACTTATTTCTCTTACCAAAGCAGTCATGATTGTCTTCTCTACACCTGTGTATTTCTCATTTTGACAAATTGTTGATGTACTTTTACTTTTCTCTCCTTAGCGATGCTCGTTCACAGCTGCAGTGGAATAATTTCTCAAAATTATTTAAAACTAAAGGATCACCAACTATTTATTGTTTCAAAACAATTTCTTAGTTTAAGTACTTTTATGGTTTATCTAGTTGTAAAATTAAAGCTGTAAGACATGTTTTAACCATTGATGACCAAAATGGATAATTATTCAATTGCAGATGTTTAGTTCTTGCCCCTTCCCTGTCAGTTTCCAGTCTGTTAAGTAAGAGAAATAAGGTAAAGTCTGCGTGGTGCCATTTCATTCGCGACATGAAGAAATTTTCCAGAAATCTCTTCAATTTTATATAGATAATTGATGTTAGTTTGTCCATTTTTGGACTCGTGAATTTCAGTTGACATGAGATGGTTGTTCGTCAACAATGGTTAAAACACGATCTTCAGCGAGGGTAGGAAGCGGGGCCCCCAGTGCGCCCACCGAAAATGGAACTTCTTCCGAACTTAGATCGCGGCTCAAAACCACTGAGAACGGTCACCGCTCGCAAAGGCCCTACAATCAAATTAGGCAAGTTTCAGTTCTTGTCGCGTTTGCCTCAGGCATAGCTGCTAGCATGATAACCCACTTCTATCCAACAGTCACCATTGTCGTTTCTGTTTGCTACCGCTGTCACTACTTGGGGAGGAGTGGAAGCAGTTGAAGCATGAGTCTCAGGGCTTTGGTGATGGTTATTATTGTGAACGAGATATTGTTAGCAATTAAACTTAATGTTAGTGATCACTGTGCAATCCATTGTGGCATGATGTTAGATCCTTGAATAAATGTCCAGATGTAATTGTTTGATGAGTGTGTGGTTGAGAAGGATGGGAAGTGTAAGTATTGATGGTTTTGTAGGAACAATCAGTCGCTGTCGTCTGGCGGCGTGGGCCCGGGCGGCGGCTCGCAGGGCAAAGATCCCCTGGCGCCCGCGCTGCCCGGCTCGCGCGCGCTCTACCAGCACCCCGCCGTCAGCGGATACAACACACAACAGGAGTCACGAGGACAAAATATGCCTGTAACGGTAATTTTATATCTTAACGACGTAAAGGTTTCAAGCATATGAAAATATACCTATATTAGTACACTAGGTATTTACCAAATACCTGTACCTACCAATACTGAACAAAATTGATAATAATCAAAAATAAAATAAACAATCTAGCCTATCCGTTTGACCAAAGCACCTGGCTAACCTTTGCATTCAATAGCTGGTATAAAATGTTAACATTTTGTAACAAAGGAAATATTAAGCAACAACTTAATGTTGTTTTGTCATAATATTATCTCACACGTATCGAAATTGGATTCGGAGATGTCTTTGAAACGACCAAGCACAGGAGAGAAACACAAGAGATACAACATGAATTTCAACCATTGCAATCTTTAGATTTTCACACGTCTCCTCTCCACTTTGAAAGAAACAGAGTCTTGGTTGATCTTGGTTTAATTGAAGCCAGCAGTAAACACCAGTATAAGCAATGGAGATACTTTCAGGCACGGCAGAACCCGATCTACCCCAGCAGCATGTACCACGGCTACGGCGGCGGTGGTGGCGGCGCCCTCGCACCCATGCCTTCGCTCTCGCCGACAGCGCCCCTAGCTCCCTTCCCGGTACATCCCGATGTTAAGTTTAGGAAGTGAGTACTCTTATTACCTTTATTGTATTTTCTACTAGCCTGCATCGCTGTTAGATTTTATTGTACAGGAACGCTAACCCAGGTCCAGACCAGAACCTTATTATTGAACTTATAGTCCGGTCAAATTAGACCAAAAAATAGGGGTAAGATTACATTAATTCCCACCCGGCTGAAATTTGGTAGGATTGTTCAAAACACCATTATAAATGATATGTAAAAAGTTCCCATCAATCTGACACTTGTAAAAAAAGTTATTCGAGGTCAAAAGTCACAAAAATGAGATTTTCGAGATTTTCAGCAAAACGGTAAGTTTTATCATAAAATTTCTTACACTCACGCACACACACTTAACACTTATATTTCTACGATCCACCGTTTTTGAGATATCATCATCATGATCATTTCAGCCGAAAGACGTCCACTGCTGGACATAGGCCTCCCTTAAGTGTCGCCACATTGACCGGTCCCGTGCGTCTCGCATCCAGCGGATCCCCGCAACCTTCACCAGGTAATCGGTCCACCTAGTGGGAGGCCTTCCAATTCCAACGCAACGTCTTCCGGTTCGCGGTCGCCACTCCAGAACTTTCCGGCCCTATCGGCCATCCGTTTTTCGAGCAATGTGCCCTGCCCACTGCCACTTAAGCTTGGCAATTCTTCGGGCTATGTCGGTAACCTTGGTTCTCATGCGGATGTCCTCATTTCTGATTCGATCGCGCAAGGAAACTCCGAGCATAGCCCTCTCCATTGCCCTTTGGTGCTTTGTGATAAAACTTACCGTTTTGCTGAAAATCTCAAAAACCCGTTTCTGTGACCTTTGACCTCAAATAACGTTTTTTATTTGAGGTCAAAGGGTGGGAATTAATGTAACCTCGGATGTCTAAATTGACCGGACTATTAGCAGAATAATACCTATATTATTACACTAGCTGACCCGCGCAACTTCGTCTGCGTCACATAAATATAGCTAGAACCTTTCTCGATATATCGACTATCCGACATAAATTAAGCTAAATCGTAAAAAACAAAAAATCTTATCTTTACTCTTTATTAAAATAGTTTATATGGTTTAGATTAGCTTAGATTATATTAAAGTGTGAATTACTATAGATATCTCTTACTGTTAAAAATATACTATAACACTCTGTACTTGTAAACCTAATGATGCAGTAAATATATATTTTGAATTTGAATCCCCCGGGCCCTACCTACATTGCGATTGCGACGCGCGAATTATTTTACCGCGCGGATATTTTTACATTGCGATATCTTCTAAGATATTTGTTTAAACTATATAGAGTAAAAGGCACAAATATTCTATGTTAAATTTCCGTTCTAACAAACACATTTATTTAGATATAGATTAATACCATATTGGTTAAATAAGCTTCGCAAATAATAATTCTTTTTATCCTAACATTTTAATAGTGAAAAATGGTTGCAGTGAGTCAATCTTAAAAGATAGACATATGCTGTCGCGGACTTTTTTTTAGAACTTTTAAAGAGGAATAATTACTTCATACATGATTTTCTCCTAACTTAAACCGTTTTCGCAGCGCACGCAACGGAAGCTCTCAGAAAATAATTTTCCTTTCCCGTTTTTGCAACATTTCTCAATTATGCTCCGCTCCTATTGGTAGTAGCGTGATGTTATATAGCCTATAACCTTCCTCGATAAATGGACTATCTAACACAAAAAGAATTTTTCAAATCCAACCAGTAGTTCCAGAGTTTATCGCGTTCAAACAAACAAACAAACAAACAAACAAACAAACAAACAAACTCTTCAGCTTTATAATATTAGTATAGATAATCTACTTAGGACATTTTGGGAATTGGACATTTTGACACCATTGGACATCATGACTGTGCATGTTTCTAGCTGGTATTCAACATTTTCTGAAGATGGATCTTAGAATAACGGCACCGTCTTTGTCTGCCACTGCATTACTCATTAACACCCTAGGAGCCAGGGGTGTTGGTGGGTGTCACATATCTATCACGTTTTCGTTTCTAGGACATAGTGCATGTTTACGTACAGGCGTAGGCGGGGCGTCGCGCGGCGCGTGCGGCGTTTTTAATTCAAACACATGGCGATGTATGAAAACATTACCGAATTCAAACATCGATTTTACGAGAAGCGATATTTCGCTCGTTAGTTTATAAAATGCAGCGTTCGTTGCGGTGGATACGCCTCTCAGTAAATAGATAGAAAAGCACGCGACGAGCTTTCTGCACGCGCCGCGCGACGCCCCGCGTCTCCGTAAACAAGCCAATAGTATCATGACCTCACGATGTTTTCTTTCACTATTGTGAGAGTAATGGGGATGAATTAATTTACACATACTAAGTGCATATGTATGTTCCTCCTAGATTCCAAGAGCAGTAAATACAGGTTTGACCGACCATTGCGTCATATAGCTCTGCTTTAAAGTTGTTCTCTCCTCTCCCTCAGACTCCCGTTCTACGACGTGCTAGCTGAACTAATGAAGCCATCCACAATGATGCCGATGCAGGCGGGCCGTATGCAGGAAGGCACATACGTGTTCCACCTCACACCACAGCAAGCCACCGAGATTGCATCGGGAAAGGATCTCATCGGAACCAGCAACAAACTTGATTATGTCATACAGGTAAAAAATGCGAGCATACGCTCTGCAGTTTTGCGTGGGACATGGGCGTCGCCAGCATGGGGCAGCTGCCTGTCCAAGGTAGTTTTTTAAATTTTTAGAACTCGCTTCAGTCGCACCTGCAGGCACTTTTTCTTGAAGTCAGTCAAGTAACTTCGTTATTTAAGGTCACAACAATTCTACCTTGCCAAGGTAGTGTGTTAATCTAGCTCTGCTCACTCTTGCAGCGTATGTCCTCTTAGATTTTGACTTGGTCTGTAAGTCGATCAAGTTGCAAGAGTCTGCATGAAGGGTCAACACAATTACAACCTGTCCAAGGCAGAGTGTTCAAAATATCGAGCTTGCTGCGCTCGCTCTTGTAGTCTTTTCAGTAAAACTTTCTATCTACAATATTCAAATACTTATTGTTTGTGGGGCACCCTGTATTGATTTAACCAATCCGTTTGGCTGATTTATTGAGGTGGCTATTGCATTTTAGATTTTTAGAAGAACTTTAGCTGCTTCCATATCAAGTAAATAAATTTAACCATTAAAATCAGTTTGTTTTTGTCATACTCCTGCAAGATAACATATAAGAATAAAATGTAAAAATCTTTCTCCTCAGGCACAACTCCGGTTTTGTCTCCTAGAAACGTCATGTGAACAAGAGGATCACTTCCCGCCTAGCGTTAATGTCAAAGTTAACAACAAAATGTGTCCACTGCCAGTGAGTATGTTTAGTTAATCAGCATCACCTTCCTGCTCTTATTCCTTAAACTTGGGTCGGCCTAACTTGGCACGGTAGTCACGTAATCATTATTACTTTTCCTCTCAAATCACTCCTCTCACAATCACCCATCCTTTTTTCAAAATAAAAATAATCAAAAAATGAACTTGACCTAATAACCCAATGTGGTTATTAAGTCAAGTTCATTTTTTGATTATTTTTAGAATATAATCAACGAATTCACATTATAATGCAGGCGAATTCAGCCATACGGTTACAGATGAAATGAGGTCAAGAGTGGAACTATTCAAATATGTTTTTTAAAACTACCAGGACACGATAAATTTCTCGATTTCTAGCAGAATCCACAGTCAATTCCTGTCTCTCGCCTGTCCTATCCCAACAGTGAGAACATAGACTGAATATGCTTTCTATTTCTAGAACCCAATACCGACAAACAAGCCAACACCAGAGCCGAAGCGGCCACCGCGGCCGGTGAACATATCGTCCCTCGTGAAGCTGTCCCCGACGGTCGCGAACACGATACAGGTGACGTGGGCGGCTGACTTCGCGCGCGCCTACGTGCTCAGTGTGTTCATGGTGCGCAAGCTTACGTCTGCCGAGCTGCTGCAGCGGCTCAAGAATAAGGGCACCAAGAATCCTGACTATACGCGGTCACTAAGTAAGTTATGCGTGCGTTATTAGTAGTAAAATGCCCAATCCTCCGAATATACGTACTTAGGTTTCGATTTTAGAAGAGGCCTGAAATGCCAAAATATAGTGTAGCGTGTAAAGCGACAAAATGAAGTGTAAAAGTAGAGAGGACAAGAACAGGGCCAGAAGCTGAAAGCAGCTTTCAAGCTTTTCACCAGTTCTATTTTATTTTGGCACTTTCAACAAATTAGGCGTCAAACAGACTAGCAGGACTTTGCTGTCCACAAAGACAACTTCAGATGTCGACAGAGGCAACTTGGTCGGCGTTTTCTGTCCACATGTCGAAGGCATAGCCAGTTGCCTGTGTCAACAGCTGAAGTTGACTCCATCAACAACAAACTGCTGCTCTGCTCGTGCCTTAGTTAGTTGTAGTTTTAATACATGTAGACCATTATCATCATTATTTGGTTAGTGTTCAGCAATTCCACTTCGACAAATAGCTGAGTGTAAGTCTCAAATTGTATCTGCCATTATAATTTTCCAACAGTAAAAGAAAAGCTATCAGAGGACTACGACAGTGAGATCGCGACGACATCCCTCCGCGTCTCCCTGATGTGTCCTCTAGGCAAGATGCGCATGTCGTGTCCATGCCGACCTGCCAACTGTCCTCACCTGCAGTGCTTCGACGCCTCGCTGTTCCTGCAGATGAACGAGAGGAAGCCCACCTGGCTGTGTCCCGTGTGCGACCGCCCCGCGCCTTATGACTCCCTGGTCGTTGATGGGTAAGAGATTTGAAATTTTTTACAATTGTTTTTGACAAATTAATGTGGTGAACGAAAAATCGTGTTGTTGACAAGAAGCCCATAAAATGTCAATCAGTTTGATATCAAATGGTATTTATGTCAGTGCAGTTAAATGGAACTGTTTAACTGCAATGTAATCTGCCTTTTCTATTTATCTTCGGGGACGCCGGCAGACATCAGGCGGGCGATCAGTCTTTTCGTTGTGGATTATTTCGCCCAGTTCCCCAATGTAGTCTGCCTAACTTTCTTTCAAGATGTGCATCAAGACATGGGTTTTCAGACGCTCTCATGCTGGATGAAGCAACCATCTTCGCAAGCAGCTGCTAAAAAACTGGGTCCAGTTAGACTAGTTAGAGAGATATAATGTATATTGGACTGCTCATCAAACTCATTCATAGCATGATTATGGGAAACTGATTGAGCAAGCTCACGAGTTTTGCTCCTTTGTCTTATTATTACTGTTGATGTCCAGGTACTTCCAAGAGGTGCTGACGTCGAGCCGGCTGTCGAGCGAGTGCAACGAGATCCAGTTGCACGCGGACGGCAACTGGTCCGCGCACTCACCGCCTGCTCGCGCGCCGCAACAAGCACAACCTGTCGCCGAGCCTGTCACACTCATATCAGATGATCTCGGTCAGTTTATTCTGTAATTTTACAGTCGTTAGACGTTGATGGTGCACTGTTCGACAGTTGTTGAGGCTCCAAGTATCTGCCGAAAGACCGAGACCAGTGATAGTAGCATACAGCGGAGCGCAAACACCAACATGTCGATGCACAATCACACTCAGTGTCTTAGAAAAATTGTAATAGAGTCTAATGAGGATGACTCATAACGAATTATTAGACATCATCATGGGATCTCCGGGTCAACCTATGAGGCTGGCTTCTGCTTTGCAGGATAAATCCTTTGGATGCCCAGAGTTTAAGACCACCACCCAGCCAGAGTGTTAAGTGGTCTTTATAGATATCCATGAAAAAACAATGTCCTATTCTTTTTCTTATTAAGCTATCAGCAGCCGATAACCAAAACTATAGTAATATAACATAATGAAGACCAATTTGGTTGTGGTACAGAAGTGATCCCAGTGGAGAGCGGTGTGGGCGGCGTGAAGCGCTCCGCAGTAGGCGAGGCTCGCGCGCCTCGCTCGGCCGACGTGATGGTGGACCTCACGTCTGACTCGGACGACGACGCGCCGCTCAAGCGCAAGGTGCCTCAGCCTAAACCCACGCCGCCCGCTTCCGAGTCCAGCGTCAAGAGCGATGATAACTACTCCTCTTCTAGCGGTGAGATCAACTGTTTTTGTTATTTGACGACGATTTCTAGGGTCTGTTGAATGCTGAACTTGACTATCCCATGAATGCCTTGTTTCTAAGTATTTAAGGTCTTAAGCCAAGGCAAAACAGATTATAATATAAACTAAGCTACTGCTGCTGCAGCAGGTTTTAGCATTTTAATTTCTTATATTGAATGACACTAACTTGCAGCCTACTTTATGTTACTGATACTATTGGCCCATCAATTTTCCGGAAGCAACAGACGCCTTGCATCTACACTGGTCAGCAAATAAACCGAGCCACCCGCTACCTAGGAACTCTGAATCGATTTTCTCAAAAAGTATAAAACTTACAACTATCAAAGTTATACCTACAAAAAGTGCGTTTCATGGTGATTAAAATGACTAAAAATTAATTCGAAAGTACCGTCAACTCACATTGTAATCAAGCAACAAACACAATGCTAACGATTTGCTCTGTTTTCACCAGAGTTTGAAATTAGCGTTCTTTTTCTCTACAATGAGGGTAGTCGGATATTTCTTATCATTTCTTTAGTTTTTGTCCATCGTTTGCTCAGACGCGTGTGTTTTTGCTACTTTTTTCGATTAATAATGGATACAACACCTCAGGAAGCAGCTCAAGCTGTAGCATTACTTCAAGCAGGCATTACGCAACGTGAAGTCGCTCGAAGGCTTCGAATCAGCAGATCTTCGGTGCAACGAGTTTACAGACGATACCTAGAGACTGGAGCATTCGATCGCCGTCCAGGTACGGGCAGACCTAGGGCTACATCAGCAGCAGATGATCGTTATATCCTCCTTACTGTTCTGCGAAATCGCCACCTCAACGCAGTTCAAGTCCAACAAAGTCTGCGTGAAGAACGCCAAGTGGTCATAAGTTCAGATACCGTCAGAAGGAGACTTGCTGAACGGAACCTGACCCCAAAAAGAGCTGCAACAGGCCCAGCATTAACGGTAGCACACCGTCGAGCACGACTTGAATTTGCTCGAGAGCATAGGGATTGGACATTAGAGCAGTGGAGTAATGTACTCTTCACTGATGAGACCAGGGTGAGTCTACATGGAAGTGATCGACGTCAGAGAGTATATCGTCGCCCTGGAGAACGTTATTCTCAGTGTTGCATCGAGGAAACTGTTGCTTATGGAGGAGGATCTGTAATGGTCTGGGGCGGCATCTCGTTAACAGCACATACAGCGTTAGTTTTCATCGAACCGACGGGCCGTACACGTGGACTGACTTCTCATCGCTACATTACTGAAATCCTCGCAGACCATGTGGTACCTTACGCAGGATATGCAATTGATGCATGATAATGCACGGCCTCATGTTGCTCATGTGGTGACCCAGTATCTACGCGACGTCAGCATTCGTACGATGGACTGGCCAGCTCGAAGCCCGGACTTGAATCCGATAGAACACTTATGGGATGAGCTGAAACGTCGGGTTCGAGCCCGGGTACCTGCTCCAACAAGGCTTCCAGAGCTGCGAATCGCAATTGAAGAGGAGTGGAATACAATTCCTCAAGATTTTATCGTCAGGCTCGTAAGGTCGATGAATACAAGGATGCTGGCAGTTATCCGAGCAAGGGGAGGGAATACGGAATATTGATCAAAAACTTTTATTTTTATTTTATCTTTGTTTTTGGCTTTAATTTTTTTTTCACTCCTCTTGCTCAAAAAGAACGTCATAATAGCATACCAGAGCGGGCCTAAAATTGCATATTTTGCCCTAGGGCTAAAAGTAAATCTCGTACGACAACTTGTTCAGCCAGCTGGTGCGTGATTTAGTTTCAAGCTCAGATCAAATAACAGGCAGATAGAGCGCGTAGAACACGAGAGTGAAGATACCACAGCAAATACAAATTCAAATGCGAATACAATCTCGCGTCAGTACTAAGATACGTGTCGTACTGCATAAACGTCACAAATGACTTATTATTTTATGTCAAATCATGCTGTCTTGTGTATTTAAACATTGTAAAAGTTATTTCCAAAAACAAAGAAAAGAAGATGGAATACTTTCCATGGGTTACTATTGTTTATTTTATTGTTTTGTTATTTATTTTCCCTATATTATTTTCAACTCAAAAATATTGGCAGTTATTGGTCTGTGTTGCCAGTTTACATCGAAATAAGTCTCCTTGAATTAGGGGAATTTGCATTGTGAGTAAAACCTACACATAAATAATTATGTTACAGGATACATTTCCAGAAAACGTTATAAAATTACGTTCTTGTCTGATATTAATTAATAAAATCAATTTAGTGTTAGTAATTACAAAATAAAACTAAAATCATTTAATTCAAGTATCACTGACTCATAATAGAAATAATAATACATTTATACAGTTACATTACATACACAACATTCAATTCTACTCAATAATAATTTTATTTAGCACGGCGGGAACAAGCTAACTTAAACCTTATTATGCATTTAACTTTTATTCCACCTTTATTTATTTAATAATTATTTTTCTGTTCAATTAATACTACTTCTTAAGCACCTTTATGCAAAAGTGCATTAATTCAAACTTCAAACATTAGTACAATCATTGAAAAAAGTGTGGGAGTTTTTATCAATACCTAGCAACTTTACACACGCACAGATGCACATGTCCCTACAATGCTGTCACGCACACATAAATATTAGGTAACTTCACATTGTTTTTTGCGCATGTTCTATCTGTCTGCTATTTGATCTGAGGTTTCAAGTAAAAAAAATATTTTATTTTTAAAAATGGAACTAAACGCGCTGAATGCCGAACTCTTTGTGTGCGTTGCATTGCAGCTACAGAAGAAATAAAAAAAGGCATTGGCGCGAAATTTTTGGAATTGTATTATTAAATTGAATTTAATTTTTAATAAAACAAACTCATATTGAACATGGCTATTTTATTTTCTCGCAATCGTAGTGAAAATTACAGTGTAACACACGGCGCTAAAATCCCATTATAACTCGGTTCCTATTTACTACCTCGCTAAAGCTCGGTAGTAAAACTACCTCGTATATAATGGGTCATTTTAGGCCCTTGTATTACAATGTACTATTTTCACTTTATCATTACTAACGATTGTCACGACTGGAAAACGACTCTTCTTTGTAAAATCCTTAATAAACACTGAAATATTGATTAAACCCAATGAGTTTCCTTTCATTTTAATCACCATGAAACGCACTTTCTGTAGGTACAACTTTGATAATTGTAGGTTTTTTAGTTTTTGAGAAAATCGAATTAGAGTGCCTAGGTAGCGGGTGGCTCGGTTTATTTGCTGTCCAGTGTAGGTGTACAAAAACGAATACAATTAAAAAAGTAGCATTCTATCTGACGATTCTTATTGGATTGGAATACGGATGATTCCGAATTGTAATTGTTTTAATAAACTTTACAACTGCTTTGCATTTACGTACACAATTCTCTGAAGCAAACCTTTATCGAAGAAAAAACTGAAGATGATAACCATTACCTTTGGGTCCACTTAGAAAAATTTTCTCTTGATATTGGAGTTGTTTACAAACCGGAGCGGACGAATGTAACAAATTTTCTAGACACCTATTCATGCTACTTACAAAAGATGAAAAGAGCTATTATATTTGGGGATTTTAACCTAAATCTTCTTAAACCTGATAGAAACGTGAAAGATTATAAATATTTATTACAAGAAGATGGCTACACAATATTAAATAGGATTGCTAAAAGACACTGCACACGAGAAACTTCAACTACGAACACTATCCTAGATCATGTTAGTACAAACCTGCTAATCTCCGACTACAACCTTCATTTGGCAGTTATTGATTCGTCATTTTCAGACCACAAACAAATTTACTTTGAAATCAAAAGATTATATCCAGAACTACTGCAGAAAATTAAATACAAAAAAACTGATTATGTAAATCTACACAAAACTATAAATGAAAACAAGTTTGAAAATGAAAATGATGACTATTTGGCACTTGAGGAGTACTTAAAATCTGAGATCAACAAAAATAAAACTGAAAAGGTAAAGATTTTAAACCCACCTAAAACTGATTGGATAAACAGAGATATACTTAAAACCATCAACACTAGAAATGAACTGGGAAAGAAATTAAAAGAAAACCCTACAGACGCAGAAATAAAAAGCAAATTTATAGCTGCACGAAATAATGCGACAGCTGTTATTCAGAAGGCAAAGAGTTCTTATTATATAAAATCTTTCAAAAATTGTATTGGAAAGCCTTTTAAGATGTGGAAGTTGATTAATAATATAACATGCAATAAAATAAAAAATAACTCAGCCCCTACAAAACTTGAAGGTCCAATTACCGATACAAAACTTATATGTGAGAGTTTCAATCATTACTTTTCAACAATCGGTACAGTGCTAGCAAGTGAAATCCCAAAATGTAATCAAAATATCGCAACTAACTCGCTTTTGATACTGAGCACAAACACGCAGCCTGGTGTAGAACTTACAAATTTGTCACCAACCACTACTAAAGAAGTTTCAAAAATTATTGATGAATTGAAAACTAACACAAGCACAGGCATCGACGGCATCAGTACTAAAATAATTAAATGTATTAAAGATTTACTTTTGGAAGACTTAACAAAATGCATTAATAAAAGCCTTGAAGAAGGAATATTTCCTGACACATTAAAAATCGCCAAAGTTACACCAATACATAAAACCGGAAATAACGCGGATGTGAGTAATTATCGTCCAATATCGGTCTTACCAATTATTTCTAAAATTTACGAAAAAATCGTTCATAACAGGTTACAAGCTTACTTAAATTCAATAAATTTTATTTCTAAAAATCAATATGGCTTCCGACAAAAATCCAATACCCTATCCGCGACTATAGACCTTATAACTAACTTAAAAACTAACATTGATAAAAAACAAATAGCTCTTGCGATCTTCATCGATTTGAAAAAAGCATTTGACACTGTTAGTCACAAACTTCTTCTTAAAAAACTGGAAAGTATCGGTATTACTGGCACTGCATTAAAAGTATTAAATTCTTATCTTACTAATAGGTACCAAGTGGTCGGTATTGGTGAACATCGAAGTGAACCCAAACCCATTACCTGTGGAGTGCCACAAGGCTCTATTCTAGGGCCCCTGCTATTCCTTATCTACATTAACAATATTAATGAAATCGGACTTAAAGGAGCTATTTCACTGTATGCCGACGATACTAGTCTTTTTTACTTTGGCAGTAGTATAGAAGAAATTATTAAAGTGGCACAAAATGATCTAGATAAACTAGCTATCTGGTTCCAATGCAATCTACTTACTATAAATGCTAGTAAAACCAAATACATGATATTTTGTGCTAAAAATAAAAAACTTCAAACACATGATGAATTGAATATAAATGGTCAAAAACTACTCAAAACAAGTACTGAGAAATATTTAGGTCTAACTCTTGATGATAAACTTACAATGAAACCTCACATTGAGAAAGTAAGAAAAAAGATATCATCACTAACTGGTGCACTTAGAGGAATTGTCCGATGTCTCCCACTACGGGTAAGATATATTATTTATAACTCGATGGTTAAACCACATCTCGATTATTTAATCGAAGTATGGGGTAGTACTGCCAAAACTCACCTCAAAAAGCTACAAACATCTCAAAATAAAATCATTAAAGTCTTATTCAATTATCATTATCTAACATCTTCTCAAACGGTTTATAAAGAAACAAAACTTATGAACATTGATCAAATTTATAAATATAACACCTGCATACTAGTACGTAAAATACTTTTCAACACACTTGCTCATAAAGTGGCTAAAATTTCACCGCAATTAGGCACATAATGACACCTATAATCAAACTGTGAATTTTTCATTACTATTATTCACTAGTGAGTTATAGGTTTTTTTTTAAATTTAATTGGTTGAGTTGCTATGTTCTTAAAAAAGTTTCGATACAAAAAAGATCGTGTTCAATAGTAAAAATTAATTAATGTACCTAGTGCTTGCTCATTTCATGAAACTTTGTATTTAAATAGATAATTTAAACTTATAGTACGTTTTTAATAAATAAAACTTTCACTCAAATATATAATTTTTGTTTTCTCTGTGATAAATAAAAATTTGAATTCCCCATTTTGTACGTGGCTCCAAACACTATCCACGACAAGCAAGCAAAAAAAAACCTCTTTTAGTCTATGGCTGATCGCTTATAAAAAAAAAAACATAATATTTTCCCGCTACTGCGAAAAAAATACCTACACAACTCGTTTTCACTGTTATTATAGTTATTTTATTAGTTAAAATGTCTAGTTTTGAAGAAAATGATTCATGTTGTACACGTACGATGTAAGATTTGAAGCCCTTAGCGTTATGGAAAATTTGCTAACCGAAAACTCCAAGGAGAAATATCTATTAGCGTACCAAAATTTCAAGCAGTGGCAAACACCAAGAAATCACAGTCATTTTCTGAAAATGTGTTCTAGAATTATCTTCTAAATACAAACCTAGCTCTTTGTGGTGTATATAGTATATACTCAATGTTAAAAAGTACAGTCCGAACGAAGAATGGAGTGGACTTAAAAACATACTCCAATTTGTCAGCTTATCTAATTTGTGCAAAAATCACAAAAAGAATTAAACTTGATTCTGAGGCGCGTCCTACTGGTGAAACACCAAGTACCTCAAATGTTTGGATTTCACCTACCTACACGAATAATGAACCATCTCAATCTGAAATAACAATACAACATGAAAGTATTTCAGTAAATAATCTATCTGAAGAGACCGCTACGCCATCAAAAACAATTAATTATAATTTTACTAACTGCACATTTACTAATTTTATTGTTACTCTAAATAAACTTTTTATCTACTAAATAAAATGTTTTTTCTTGTAATAATAGTACATTGTAATACAAGGGCCTAAAATGACCCATTATATACGAGGTAGTTTTACTACCGAGCTTTAGCGAGGTAGTAAATAGGAACCGAGTTATAATGGGATTTTAGCGCCGTGTGTTACACTGTACTTTTCACTACGATTGCGAGAAAATAAAATAACCATGTTCAATATGAGTTTATTTTATTAAAAATTAAATTAAATAAACACAAATCCAAAAATTTTGCGCCAATGCCTTTTTTTTATTTCTTCTGAAGCTGCAATGCAACGCACACATTCTACCAAAGAGTTCGGCATTCAGCGCGTTTAGTTCCATTTTAAAAAATAAAACATTTTTTTTTTCTTGAAACTAAATCACGCACCAGCTGGCTGAACAAGTTGTCGTACGAGATTTACTTTTAGCCCTAGGGCGATATATGCAATTTTAGGCCCGCTCTGGTATGCTATTATGACGTTCTTTTTGAGCAAGAGGAGTGAAAAAGCTATTGCATAGCTTCTATCGCGGGCCTTGAGCGTGGAGAGCGAATCCAGAAATTCCGTAATGAAAATATTTCAACCAGGTTGCTATGGTTACGGAAAATAACAAGGTTGTCAACTGAGGTGTTCAATTAAATAATTGATAAAAAATGCTATGCAATAGCTTTACCGCGGCAGTCTCCGAGTGCCACACGTTTTTTTTATTCGCAAGTGTGTTGAAAAACGTCGTATGATACACGTGTGTATTGATGATTACCGTCCTCGGCTTTCTTAAGACCCTCACCTGACGGCTCGGGTCTCAATGCCGCCTCTGCGGTAATCACCAACGTTACACACTTATACCATAATGTACTATAATAGAGACATACATACACAAATAACATTTACAAAAAGAATGCAAATTCAAAAGCGCATGACGAGGCAGGCTAACCATATAATTTTAAGAGCACCGAGGACAAATTACGGTAGAAAGACTGTCGTATATGAGGGGGCTGAACTTTATAACTCAATACCTAAAAATATCAAGGAGTCGAAATCCCTTCCAACTTTTAAAAGGCTATTAAAGCACCACCTAGCTAATAGATAAATTGTTGTTTTTGCCGTTCTTAGTGATTAATTTTAGTTGTTATTTTATTACTTAATTTAGTTTGCTACAACAAAGTGCAACCGCCGCTTTTATTGTATCTAAATTATTATGTTTTTCCTCATAGAAGTGAATAATTGTATTCTTTTTGAGCGAAATAAATTTCTTAAACCGTAAACCGTATTCTGTGCGTTGACTATTATCCCAGCAGCTAGAACGTTATTTAAAGTTTTTATTAAATATCATTTATGTATCCTGTACACTGTCGTAGCGGAAGTCTGTACAAACTCCCACTGTTCGCCGCGGTAACAAACGCGAGCGCGCGCGCGACATGCTCGGTTCGCGCGCGCGCTGCGTCCACGCTTATGAAATGCTCCTTTCATGTTACCTTGCTTGTTACATCACGAAAGTCTGTATCCGACAGTCCGACTTTACATTGTAGGTCAAGGCCGTACATGTCAATTTGTTCGCAGCAAACTCTTGGTTATTTACTAACGACAATATTTGTTGTCTCCAGCGGCCGAGGCAGTATCATCAAGCGGCTACCGCTCCCCGGGCGTGCCGGGCGCGGCGTGCGGAGTGATATCCCTGGACAGTCCGTCACCTCCCGCGCCTGCCTCCCCGCCACCCCCCGAGGCAGAGCGTCCACACCTGTCCATCACACCAGTCGCGGCGCCTGCCTCCACACCGCACCATATAGGTACACACATGCTGTAAAACCGTTGTCGCACGATCATATGGCACATGGGTTTAGAGAATGTCGAGTGTGCATGCGTGACTAAACCTTATAGCACAGTTATAAGCACAGCACCTGATCGACATCATCTCACCTCATTTTTACTAGCTGATTCAGATCCCAAGCGATATCATTACGGTGCTTATAAGTATATGTTGCAAAGTATGGAGTTTCATTGAAATCATCGCAAACTACCGGTCGCGTGCTGTGTTTATAACTGTTTCATTTAAGGTGCAACCTTACCAACGAAAATCGTAAGCTAAAAATAATTATGTCATCAACTTTTCATATGTCTCAAATCTGTCCAATATGCTGAATCTACCGCGGTCTGGTTGCACCTTTACAGAGAAGACGGGCTTCTAAGCCGAACTTTGCCTAAACTCCATGTGCCATACAATCGATTGCGTACTATACTTAGATACTCAGACCGGCTGCAGGACTTGCTGAAAAACCAAAAATCAGGTATAACCCGTAGGTAACCTTTCCATGATGACCACATAGCTGTCCTCCACTCCAAATACAGGTAAACATTCTCTCAAACCATTCAACTATAAAAAAATATGAATACACAATGCCGCTGCTGCCCGCAACCTTTCAGATCTGCTGACCAAGATGCCGCACTTAACGGTCTCGCTGATAGCGCCACCTACACCCTCGCCGCAGGACTTAGGTAAACTAATGTGATCCCTCTATCTAACCTGGTGTTGTTGCTTGGCTAATACTGACTCTGTAACTGACCTTGCTATGTTCTGCCCCTTGCCGCCTGTCGCCTGCCCGCTGCAGCTCCACACGACGCCGCAGCAGATGGACCACACCTCTCTATCACACCTGTTACCACCACTACTGCGTCGGCGCATCAAATTGGTAAATATCATCATCATAATAATCCATCAACATTTTACATACAAGAACTAACATATATACTTGTATAGTGTACATAATAAAGAATATTTTATTGTATTCTAGTGAACACCACAGTAACAAAATGTGCTCTCATAGTCCACAGTAGTTGACACAAGAAATTGCTATTTTTTTTGGGCGGGTGGAAAATCATCAAATAATCCCTTCCGCTCTTGGGTAGAGCGACAGGGAGTGTCAGACTTCTACTGACTTAAAACCACCCAAGTTCCTTCTTAGCCCTTAATGTCGAGGCCGCGGTTTCTCT
Source organism: Diarsia mendica (assembly GCA_949316265.1). Taxonomy (NCBI): domain Eukaryota; kingdom Metazoa; phylum Arthropoda; class Insecta; order Lepidoptera; family Noctuidae; genus Diarsia; species Diarsia mendica. The sequence continues at coordinate 17,113,388 of OX438902.1, read as the reverse complement.
TATAAAGAACAACCCGCAGCCCCGACGGGGCTACATTTCAATTTCCTTATTGCATCAACCCTGGAGATCTTATGACAACTTAGCATATGCAATATTAGTCTATAATGTTACCACTGCTAGGACTCAGGCCTACGAGAGCTCTCTATTTGTGTGTGTGTGTGGGAAATGAGTTGTAATCCACCACTCTGGCCCAGTGCGGCAGTGCGAGTTGGTAGAAGTCACGTCTTTGAATTTTTTGAATCTAAGATATAATTGTAAGTTTCCTCACAATGTTTTCCTTCACTGTTTTTGAGAGTAGTGATGATGAAATAAATTACACAAAGTAATGGGCATGCTTGGGTTCGAACTTAAGACTTACTGTTCAACTTAGCAAGAGTACAAAAATGATATCGTTTGCTTTTCCTTTTAGATACAGGTCATTTTGGGCTCAGTTATTAACCATAAAGTTCGGTACAGGCCCCTTGAGGGGCTCGACACGTAAACCTACGCTGGCTCGGTATCGGCCCCTTTAGGGGCCAGCAGTGAAGTCATACGACACCCTAATTATTTATGTAAATATTTATTATTCTGTTTGTCAAATACTATGTGTATGTATTAATTAAGGGAGTTGAATAAAAAGCTTATATGTGAACGCCACTAAATATTCTGTATTTATTGCGCAAGTTTCTTAATTAACCCTTATAAAATAAAAGTACTTAAATACGGTCATCGCCATTTTGACGGCAGTACTGGCCGAGGCTAAAAAGCATAAAATATGTGGTTTTCGGACATTCAAGCTCCACTATTTGAGATCGAATAACTCGTCGTTTAATTTTCTGACGAATTCATCCATAAATCATGTTAAATAAGCAGTGGTAGTGATTAATTTTAACATCTATCATCAAAGTTTTGCGCCAATCGTGTTTGTTTACATTTTTATTTTTCAAATTATATCACATAGACGCGTATAGATTCAATAACAAATATGACAAATATCATTCGAAATATTATACACAACAGGACAATGCCCAGATCTTAGCATAATTTAATAATACAGGACCAATAATCACGAAATAATCATCATCATAGCTCTATTTGTATTCAAAATTGACGTCCATGTTCTTTTTCTTTTTTTTTAATAATTAGGTATGATGTGTGAAAGCGATTATTCTAATCGATTCTTTTTTGTAAATTTCGATTTATTCGAGTAATAAAATTAAGGAATTTAAGAAATCGATTGACAGAAATTAAAATAAAATTGTTTTTATCGTAAAATAGAATAAACATTTATTAGAATATTTTTTTAAGCTTTTATAATAATAATCTGAATAGTTTTATTAAGTACATAGAAAACATTCCAACAGACACAACAATTAAACAGAACAGTTTATCTATGGCTAAATTGGCGCCGATTATTTTTCCATAACAAAATTTAAATTCGGAATGCACTCGCTTTTCAAATTTCTAATCCCTTAAATTTTAAAATTATTAGAATATTTATCGTTTTTTTTTTTTAATTATTGGTTGGGTAGAGAATGCCATGGATCTTGATATGTATATGACGGCAGCCATGTTGTTTAGCTGCGAGAGACGGCGACTAGATGGCGCTAGTGGAACGTGCACCGGACGCATCATAGAGAAATCATTTTGCTTAAAACATTTTAATTCAAATCCGGTAAAATGTTTTTAGGTTGGTACCCCCGGCGATCGCCTATATAAGCGACTGAGCTGTAGAGTCGGCACGCATTTCCAACGGATACGTCCTGGTGCACGGACCACTGTCTCTCGACAATCAGTACAGTCCTACTTGACCGCCCTTATTGCCGATATAAGTTTTATTTTATTTTATATTATTTCTGTGTTTAAAATAAGTTATAAGTGTTAGTGATAACTACTGATAAGTCATAGTGATTGTGTGATATAAGTGATTGTGAAATAAATTTGTGTATTGCCATATCTGAGTTTTACTTCTGATGTCTGGGCCAAACCCGACATCAGAAGTGGGATGTAACTCTAACGCCTACATAGTGTAAGTGACAGTGCTAGACCGGAAAAGTGTAAAGACAATGCGCGTGCGTCTGAAAGTGACATAGAAACGGAAATGTGGTGTTTTATGTTCGAGCAGCTAAACAAAAACTTTATGGCTATTGTGCAAGCAATGAAGACACCTTTTGCGAGTACGGATATTCGCCTACCGCATTTTGACTCTGAAAAACGGAATATTGTCCCGCGTGCTTGGTTGGCAACAGCCGACATGTGTGTTATCGATCCGAATAGTCAAGGTGCATCGTTGATGATTACTTTGAACCGCGCATTCATGGGAGAAATGGGACGAACGGGAGTCACACATCTACTGTAGGTGCGTCGTAAGGCGGCACCTCCGTCGCTGGTCGTCCTCCGCTGGGCCTCCTCCGGGTAACCGTTGGTCTCACCTGGTGGGGATGGACCGCCGCGGTGCTGTGAAGACAGCAGCGCCGTGCAACCGGCGCTGTGGCGCGCCTACAGGGGACGCAGCGAATTTCACGAGACTCGTGGGAGAAGTTTCGTCATGGCTGTCGCCCATATCTTGTCCTGGGATGAAATGGTGCGATTTTAAGGAGCTGTTTATATTCTGGAGCGCCCCGTAGGGTGATGACGATCGTGAAGACCCTGATGCGAAGAGGAACCGCCATAATGAGCCATACACTGGACCCAAATGTTACGCAGCCAACTGCCCTGGGAAGAATATCAAGGAGGCAAGCAACAGCGCGGCGCGGTGGCGCGGCAGGCGGACCGAGCAGCTGCGGGGTAGTGCCTGCAGCAGTGGCACATAGCGAGCGACGCGTTGAAGTTTGCTATGTGAGCAATCCCAGCAGTGTGCCGATGAACCTGGTGAGTCGTACCCATTTTATTATGTTTCTGGTGCCGAATGCTCTCTGATCAAAAATGTTTCGTCACAGTTCAGTGGCAAGCGTGTAAATAACATTGTAAATTGACCCGGGATAGGTCATGGTAGTCTGTACTTCACAATTATTTTCTGGGGTTATGATTAGCGATTTACGATTAGAGATTTTATTTCATGTTGTACGGGATAGTTGTTTTAAAAAAAAAATGATATTTTAATTGGCTTTGAGATTTTACAACAAGAATTTATCGTTAGTATGACGTGTGATAGTGTTGTTTTTGTGTCGTGAAAAGGTTGTTAGGTTATGTGATGTTTCAAATAAGCTCAAGAATGCTTCTAACTTTCAAATTGATTTCAATATAGTTGATACAGATGTTCCGTTAGAATTTTGTTTCCAATTAATTAATCTATTCACAGAATATTCATCTTCGTTTTCTAGTGGTTTTTAGATCCCATATTACAACAGGACAGTTGCAAAATAGGCTTGTAGATCCTAGTGGAACAGTTAATCGTTGCCACTACAGGGTTAGTGCTGTTCAAAGCGAAGTTGATACTGTATTATTAGGCCAAGTTGTTCACCTTTTTCTAGTCTAGTGTTGCTTGTGAAAAAGAAGGGTGGTTCAGATCGGATGTGTCTACTACAGGAAACTGAATGACTATACAGTGTCTGATAGATTCCCATTGCCTTTGATAAAGGATCTTGTATCTAGGTTAGATGGTACAACATGGTTCACGACTTGATTTATGCTATCAGGCTATCATCATAATTTTCAGTGTGATGTGTTCGGGTTAGAGTTAAAAGAACGAAAGAAGTTCCGGAAAGTCTTGACTTTCCGGAACATTCGACTGAGTTTTGCGTTAAAGGTACTTGTACCTTTGACGTAGAACTTAGTCGAATGTGTTGATAATGTTTCAATTAAATCTAGTAATGGTGAGGTCGCTAAGTGTGTATGGTCACTGGGATGACTACTGTGTAGCCACAGGGATGGTTACGAAGCCTGGTCACTCGAATGACAATTGTCGTGATGGTTACAGGGATAACTATCGGAAGCCACAAAGACGGCTGTAAGAGCAACCACCATTCCTTGAATTAGATTTTTGACTTTTGAGAAATTGAGAGATTTTGAGTTTTATTGGTTCTAGTTAAAAGGTACTTGCACTTTGTTGAGCTAACTATTCTAAGTCGTAATGTTTGTAACTAAAAAAAAATACTACGTAAACAAATTAAGTGATTTTGAGGTGTACGTCTCGTAATAGTGAGACAATCTAGCAAGACTGATAACTTTGTTACAAGAGAAGTTTGAGAGTTCCTCTTGGTTAAGTCAGAGTATGAGCACTGCAATATTTTAATGAGTTTCCTATTATTTGAATGAGTATGGGTGTTGTTCGACATGTCAGCTTTGAGAAAAAGAGTTTGTTATGATTTTCATTAGAACCTGTAATGATTTCGTTCAGAATACCTTTTATTCCCCACCCACTTGGGCCAGGATTGGCCGAACGACTGGTATTGGGCAGACTTTTGTAAGGTCAACTGTACAAATTTTGACTTCTGTTGAGACCGATGGAATTGTTTTAGAAATTCTATTTCACGTTTTACCCGACAATTATTTGCGATTAGTTTCGGTTCATAATGTCATCAAGGAGTACGTGTTTGTCATTATAGATGCGTTTACCAAATTTGTGCTGCTTCGTCACTCTCTAAGCATAGACACCAATAGTAGTATTCGTGCTATTGAGTTTTGTATAGCGTTGTTTGGTGCATCGAAACGCATAATAGCAGATCGAGGTCGTTGTTTCGCTATCAAAGATTTTTCTAGTTTCTGCACTTCTAACAACATAGAGTTGCACTTGATAGCTACTGGAGGCAGTCGCGCAAACGGTCAGGTCGAAAGGGTAATTAGTACCCTAGTTTTGTTTAACTGGGCATATGCATCTAGCCTCTTGATTGGGCCATTCATGAGTACCGTCAAAAGTATGTTGACAGCTGTAGAGACTAGTCGTGACCGCTCTTGGCAGGACGCATTAGGAGAGGTTCAGCTAGCTATGAACTCTACGATTAATAGGGTGACTAAATCTAGCCCTCTCGAGTTGATGATTGGAAGGGTAGCGAGATCACTTAGTTTAGTGACCGCTGATGATGATTAATTTGACTGTTGTTCATTTAGATGAGATAAGAGAGCACGCGACACAGAACATTGAAAATAATGCTAGTTATGATAAAAAAAAATGATTTGACCAAAATAAGGCTCAGGTTTCTGAGTAAGCTGTTAATGATTGTTTTAATTGAAAATGAGGAAAGGAATGAGACAAAATTAGATCCTAAATTCAAAGGTCCATTTAAGAGTGTCATGCGAACCTTAAAGAATATCCTTACTGTTATAGAATGTAATTCTAATAATGCCTGGAGGGATGAACTAGGAGAGATTCAACTTGATCTTAATAGTACACGTTCCAGGACCACAGGTTTTACGCCTATGGAACTGATGTTTGGCATTCAAGGTTCTTCACTTAATCTGGCTAAAATAACTCCTAATTCTTCTGAACCCACTGTAATTAATGTTGAAACGGCTCGTTCATCTGCATCAGAAAATATTCAAAGAGTAGCTAACGCTGATACTATAAGGTTTAATAAAGGGAAAGCCCGCATTAAACCTTTTTCAGTTGGTGAATTTGTTTTCGTAAAATGCGAAGCAAGACATCAAACTAAATTAGATAAGAAATTTAAGGGACCTTATAAAATAGTCACTGTATTAGATAATGACCGTTATGAACTTAAACATATTAACGGTTCTAACAGAATTTATAAATTTGCTCATGAAAATTTAAGAGAAGTACCTAAAGGTCAAGAAGGTTATTTAGAAATTTACGAAAATTATAGTGATGAAAATGATGATGATAATGATGAACGGACTGTGACGGCAGGTGATGAGTTGAGTATGTCTGTTGTTCCTGTAAATAATATGACCTCAGATTCAGAGGAAACACTTACTATAAGTTCTCGTACATTGACTGTAGATGATTCAGAGGAAACACTTTCTGTAAGCTCTCGCACTTTGAGCGCAAACAACTCTGAAGATACTTTATCTGTTAGCTCTCGAACATTAAGTGTAGATAATTCCGAAGCTTTAATAGAATCTTTGGAATGATTAATTAGTATGATCTCTTCTACTGTTGTGGGAGATGATTCTCGATGCGCTGCAGGAATCTCACCTGCTTTTGTGGGTGACGATTTAGACCAGCATGTAATAGATAATGTGTCGCGCTGCAGGAATCTCACCTGCTTTAGTGGGTGACGATTTAGACCAGCATTTTTGAACTGTAGGGGTTTTCTATTGTAAAGAAATACCTAGACCAGTGATATTTGCTATGTAACAATGATGACGATGTGAATTAATAGAAGTCTTTTGTTTTAGATAAGTGAATACACTCGAGGACGAGTGATTTATCAGAATGGCCGTGACGGCAGCCATGTTGTTTAGCTGCGAGAGACGGCGACTAGATGGCGCTAGTGGAACGTGCACCGGACGCATCATAGAGAAATCATTTTGCTTAAAACATTTTAATTCAAATCCGGTAAAATGTTTTTAGGTTGGTACCCCCGGCGATCGCCTATATAAGCGACTGAGCTGTAGAGTCGGCACGCATTTCCAACGGATACGTCCTGGTGCACGGACCACTGTCTCTCGACAATCAGTACAGTCCTACTTGACCGCCCTTATTGCCGATATAAGTTTTATTTTATTTTATATTATTTCTGTGTTTAAAATAAGTTATAAGTGTTAGTGATAACTACTGATAAGTCATAGTGATTGTGTGATATAAGTGATTGTGAAATAAATTTGTGTATTGCCATATCTGAGTTTTACTTCTGATGTCTGGGCCAAACCCGACATATAGTTAGTAAAAGTTTGTTTGGTTTTGATACTTATGTCATTATTATTTAGCCTGGATTGGTTGGTGTGTATTCACTATTTACAAATACTTTTTTTTATCAGCCTGATCTGTCCCACTATTTTTACCTTCTCCGCCAATACATTTAATCGTCAATTTTCATTTCATTTTTGATTCTTAGATGAGCTTGGTTTAGTGGCAACCCCAAAATCTATAGGAAGTTTATACTTTTTAGAAAACTCTACAAATGTTTTATCAGGGCATTAGTCCTACACTTGTCCTATTCTTCTGTCTCATATTTGTTAATGGCTTCACTTAAAATCCACGGCCCGCGGCCTATGATGGGTAACCTGAACTGTGCAGTTGTAAAAAAAGAGATTTTAGAGCGGCCAGTGAACCTTTTTATTAAACGGTTTTATTTAGCTCACCCCGTTTGTTTTATTCTTGGATCAAATTTAGTAATTCAAATTTCACCCTCTTCCTGTCAACCGATTAATCTGAAATTTTGTATACACTTTGGATTTTGGTGACAATACAATTATGTTTATTCATTATCATTATAAATTCAAGATGGCCGCCGCTACAAAATGGCGGATAATTTATGTTTTATTAATCCCATCAATATGGGTATCAAATGAAAGGGCTCAACAAGCAGAATACAATATACTATATAAAATTAAAATCCAAGATGGCGGCTAAAAACTAGAAAATAAAAATAGGTAAAAAAACTTTTTAAGTTAAACGGTTTTATGTTAAACATACATTGCAATGTTTAAGATAAATGTACTAAAAACCAAAAAATAATAAAATAGATACAGTCGTGGGAAAAAACCGTGGGGCACGTCAATTCGGAACTGTCGTGCTGCGGAAATTACAATTGACGTGCCCCACGGTTTTTTCCCACGACTGTATCTATTTTATTATTTTTTGGTTTTTAGTACATTTATCTTAAACATTGCAATGTATGTTTAACATAAAACCGTTTAACTTAAAAAGTTTTTTTACCTATTTTTTTGAAAGATTATACTAATGTTTCTATAGGATACGGCATAAGACTTGCCGATTGCGAAATTAAGGACAGTAAAATTTACTGTCAGTCGTCGTTACCGAGGCAGGTCCAAGAAACGGCGTGACGATTTGGACTCGTTCTTGACAGATTGGTCAGAATTAAGTAACTGAGAGAGTTGGAAAGGAATGCAGTAGGCCTTTACCCAGAAGTGGGAAAGATTGGACTAAATAAAAAAGTACGTTCCAACATAACAAGACGCCAGTAGTATCTGAAAGGTATTAAGGTACCCCATTGCCATCAACCGAGCACAAATCTGGACTCCGTGGCTGCTACTGAGAAATTCTTAATAGAAAAACTCAACAACACTTTGCTCAAACCCGGAGTTGTTCCAACTTAAGGCGCGTCCCCCAGCAAAACGTAGCTCTAGCCGTTTTTTATGCAGTTTTCTGGAGCTTATAACTCTTAAAAAAAAAGATATATCAACCAACAAAAAATACATTAAATTTCTACATACTCTTACCTTCAAAATGGTACGTTTTCTTTTTTTCTTTTTTAAGTAAAATATTTAATTAATCCCCTCACAACGAAACCACAGAAATGAGAAATAATTATTGAAAACATGCTACTTCTCCAAAACTAACAATTGTTTTTATTTTGTTTTTACACTAATGGATAAGCAATTTCATAATGAACATTATGGTACGATTTTTTTTTTGAAAAACCCAAAATTTGATTTTATAAAGATTTTTATGCAAAATTCTGAGCGTATTCGCAACCGTATCTATTGACATTCAGTATGCCGCCAGGCCTCGAAGGGGGAACCCGTGTCGCTCGTCACCGCGCCGCGTCGGCTCATGCGCTCGCTCGCTTACGTCACATTATCAACAGATCTAAGAAGTAATTTCAAGTAATAGATATGGCATTCAATGAAATATTTTTTTATGAAATATTTATTGGTGCGTCCAAATACTTTTGGTCATTATGAATTCAGTTATTATACTCACGTCGATAAATAGGTAGGTACTTTCAACTTTTACTGTGATACAAAATAATATTGGCACGATTACGAAAATGAGCTCAAAATTAAAATCCAAGATGGCGGCTAGGAAAATTTTAGGTTATTCCGTCATGGGTGTCGTTTTCATGGTTTTTGGGGTCGCTGATTACGAAAATGAGGTCAAAATGAAAATCCAAGATGGCGCCGACGAAAAATTTTGGTTTTTCCGTCATGGGTGTCGTTTTCATGGTTTTTATGGTCGCTGATTACGAAAATGAGGTCAAAATGAAAATCCAAGATGGCGCCGACGAAGATTTTTGGTTTTTCCGTCATGGGTGTCGTTTTCATGGTTTTTGGGGTCGCTGATTACGAAAATGAGGTCAAAATGAAAATCCAAGATGGCGGTAAAGATTTTTTAGGTTTTTCCGTCATGGGTGTCGCTGTCGTTTTCATGGTTTTTGGGATCGCTGATTACGAAAATGAGATCAAAATGAAAATCCAAGATGGCGCCGACGAAAATTTTTGGATTGTCCGTCATGGGTGTCGTTTTCATGGTTTTTGGGGTCGCTGATTACGAAAATGAGGTCAAAATGAAAATCCAAGATAGCGGCGACGAAAATTTTTGATTTTTCCGTCATGGTTGTCGTTTTCATGGTTTTTGGGGTCGCTGATTACGAAAATGAGGTCAAAATGAAAATCCAAGATGGCGCCGACGAAAATTTTTGGTTTTTCCGTCATGGGTGTCGTTTTCATGGTTTTTGGGGTCGCTGATTACGAAAATGAGATCAAAATGAAAATCCAAGATGGCGCCGACGAAAATTTTTGAATTGTCCGTCGTGGGTGTCGTTTTCATGGTTTTTGGGGTCGCTGATTACGAAAATGAGGTCAAAATGAAAATCCAAGATGGCGCCGACGAAAATTTTTGGTTTTTCCGTCATGGGTGTCGTTTTCATGGTTTTTGGGGACGCTGATTACGAAAATGAGGTGAAAATGAAAATCCAAGATGGCGGCTAGGAAAATTTTAGGTTTTTCCGTCATGGGTGTCGTTTTCATGGTTTTTGGGGTCGCTGATTACGAAAAGAGGTCAAAATGAAAACCCTAGGTGGCGGTCAGGAAAATGTTTGGTTTTTCTTTCACGGGTGTCGTTTTCATGGTTTTTGAGGTCAAAATGAAAATCCAAGATGGCGGCCAGGTAAATTTTTGATTTTTCCGTTATGGCTGTCGTTTTATATACATATATAAGGTCCCATTTAAATAGGTGGACAAATTTTTACACAGCGTTCAGTACGTCTAACCAAACATATCCAAGTAAAAAAAACACTGATTAAAGTGAGTTTTTTGTACGTAAAATATTGGGTAACTAACACTTTTAGTGCATTTTCGCTACCTGTTTTATTTTCTTGTAGGTATCTGATGCGTTTCTCTAATTTTCTTTTTTTACCATTGTCCTCATTTTGGTGGTCTGAATGATTCCTAAAATTTTGTCCACCTATTTTAATGGGACCTTATATATAGTCGAAAAACCAAAATTTTCGTCGGCGCCATCTTGGATTTTGATTTTGAGCTTATTTTCGTAATCAGCGACCCCAAAAACTATGAAAACGACAACCATGACTGAAAAACCAAAAATTTTCGTCGGCGCCATCTTTGATTTTTATTTTGACCTCATTTTTGTAATCAGCGACCCCAAAAACCATGGAAACGACACCCATGATGGAAAAACCAAAAATTTTCGTCGGCGCCATCTTGGATTTTCATTTTGACCTCATTTTCGTAATCACCGACCCCAAAAACCATGAAAACGACACCCATGACGGAATATCCAAAAACCGTCGGCGCCATCTTGGATTTTCCTTTTGACCTCATTTTCGTAATCAGTGACCCCAAAAACCATGAAAACGACACCCATGACGGAAAAACCAAAAATTTTCCTGGCCACCATCTTGGATTTTCATTTTGACCTCATTTTCGTATTCAGCGACCCCTAAAACCATGAAAACGACACCCATGACGGAAAAACCAAAAATTTTCATGGCCGCCATCTTGGATTTTCATTTTGACCTCATTTTCGTAATCAGCGACCCCTAAAACCATGAAAACGACACCCATGACGGAAAAACCAAAGATCTTCGTCAGCGCCATCTTGGATTTTCATTTTGACCTCATTTTCGTAATCAGCGACCCCGAAAACCATGAAAACGACACCCATGACGAAAAAACCAAAAATTTTCGTCGGCGCCATCTTGGATTTTAATTTTGAGCTCATTTTCGTAATCGTAATATTTGTATCACTGTAAAAGTTGAAAGTACCTACCTATTCATCGACGTGAGTATAGTAACTGAATTCATAATAACATTTCATAAAAAAATATTTCTTTGAATGCCTTATCTATTACTTCTTAGATCTGTGAATTTTACTTGTATTCGTATGAAGTTCGCCAGGTGGCGCAAGTAATAGTTTACGAAGTATTGTAGAGGTGGGGTGCGGCAAAGAGGGAGCAAATGCTCAAGGTTATTTGCTCAGGGTTTTTACCTTAATACAAACACCCAACCTTCATAATTCCTCATATAGTTTTGGTGGATCAAACAATGTTTTTACTATGCTTATAAAGAACCTGGGCATCCTAATAACCAACCTTCTGATATTACAAAACCAAATTCACAATAAATTATGAAGAAAATATAAATAATTATGTACTTATTAAATGTGAATTGCGAACGCATTCCTAATTTAAATTAAAAGATTTTAAAATAAAATAACTATTTGATTTATACCAAGGAGTTGTAATTTCGTCTCAACTCTTTTTTCAAACTTGATTTCATTGCGATTATCGATTAAGCTGAATGCAACTTTTTAATCGTAATGATAAAACTGGGGTTTACGGTAAGCACTAACAAGTGTGATGTTCTATTTGTCTATGGTTATATTGCAACATAGTTTTTATGAATATTTTTCACGACTTGTTCGTGTTTTTTTACGAAATTATGTATGAATAATGGCAAAAGTAAGAACGCAGGTAGAATGTTACTGTCTTTATTTTGTCCTTTAGAGTGTTATTAGCAAATGTGAAACTTGTTTACGTACATTATTTCCAGCGCATCTGGGATACCTATTTTTTGGAAATGTGTAGTATTATGTATTTTATACATATTTGTCAATAGACTGACGCCGTTTTACCGGCCTCAATACGATACTGGAGACATGAGTCACAAACTTATCATATTAAACAGCTGCCGTGACATGTTTTTCATTCTAAAATCCAATGCTGAAAGTTCACAAAAAATCTTGGATTTCATGACAATTCGCACCACCTCGCGTCGATTCAGCTGATATGTCATGTGTCAAAATCTTGTCGTGCATAGTGGTTAATTCAGTAGGAATCGATTTCGACATACTTTTAACTCACCAAGCCTTACCCGGCCTTTTCGAGACATGACGTTTCTTTTTCAATGCGAAGATGATGGGATGAGTTTGACTCTTCTCTTAGGGAAAGGATATCCTTTGCTGTGCGATGGGATAAAGCAGGCTAAAGCTGCTAAGCTGACAGTCCAATACTATTTCGTTGCAGGATCCAAGACAGTTGAATTGTTTCTGTGGAACTTTGTCGAGCTTCATTGTGTCGGCGCTATTCTGGTGGTGGCCACTGTTGAGTCTGGCTTTCAGGAGTTACAGTGGTTTGGGAATAGTGGGGCGGGCTTGTCCCATAAGACCAGACACCATACATTCTTTTGTTCGTATTTGAGCATAATATAAACCTAACCACGTTGTGTGCTGATGCAGGTTCGAGCACGGGCGCCGACCGCGACGACGGCGAGGCCACGCCTGCGCACTGGGCGCCCTACGCTGAGTCGGACAGGGATGATAACTTTAGGAAGTAAGTATTTTAACAGGTTACAACACGAATAGATTCTGATAGCCGAGTATACTTCATGGTACACCGAAATTGTTACACTGGCCATGAAGTCATGTACAGTTCTAGTGTCCTGTAGATCGTTCGTACGTTCTGGAAAATAACTAGAGATGAAACGGATAGTAGTTTGGCCGGATACCGGATATTCGGCAAGCTACTAGGCCGGAGCGCCGGATATCCGGCTGCCAGATATTCGGCCCTTTATTGCGTTGACGCGATCAGTTTGATTTGAATATTGGCGCGGTGAACGAGATCGGAAATATTCAGGCGCATTCGGGTCGCACGTAAGCGGAGATCGGGTCGACTCGGGGGCGTTCGAGTGTTATCGCGCGTGTCAGTTTGTGTTTGTTTCTCAGTTCGTTTGTTGTTTATTTCATTGTTTATCACTTGTCGTTGTGATTTTATGTTTGAATTCTGATAGATTAACAAGAAATGTCATCATCAAAAACACGACATTTTAATTTTACTATCCGGTATCCGGCCGGATAAAGAAAGAAAGAAAACATATTTATTTACTGATAGGTACTGTATTACTATCCGGTATCCGGCCGGATAGTGAAAACAAGGCCGGATACCGGATAGTTACCGGATATCCGTTTCATCTCTAAAAATAACCTATCATTGATGAATGATATTTAACGAACTCTTATTAACCGACTTACTCATTAATCTAGGTATGTGGTAATGTAATGCTTCTATCCAGATACTGACTGAGGGAGAAGAGTGGTCGCACTTCATATACCAGCGACCATTCTTCAGAAGAAGACCCGGAGGCGTCGTACCCGGAGGTGCCACTGCTGCCGCCGCCGTAGGGCGCCGCAGGACGTAGCACCGGGGACGCGGAAACTCGCTCGGCAGCGCCTCCAGCGGCCTTCTCGCTCCCCTGCCAAAGCAGATCTTCCAGTACCACAAGCAGGCTATACACAAACTGTACATAAAGTCTGACACTGGATCATTACCGCGGGAGTCACATTCCACTTGACTTTCTGCTCAAAGCCCACAACGTGAACCCTCCGTGTTCCACGTTTACATTGAACTTGACCACATTTACTATGTGACTGACGTGCATTTTGTTCACCAAATATTTGTAAATCTGTGAAAGAAATCCGTGAGTATTTCAGAATAAGCTAGCGAGATCAAATATTTTAGTCTGTAAGGGCCTTTTTTTTGTCTAGATTCACTGTAGTGTAAACCTGTGTCATGAAAATATCATAATTGTTTAAATTTCCCAAGAGCATTGTGTATTATAGAATCATTTTTACAAACTATAGTTTTAAAGTATTTGTATGACAATATGATCCGTGTGTCGCAATGAGTCGTACAAGTATGAATTTGAGATTTTAATGTGTGAATGAGATCAGTTGTAGAATAGTTATACAATTTAAATAGAAGGCCTTAGGATTCAGACTTTTGAATGCGCAAGTTTTCCATAATTTTGTATTTTTTAGGTAGTGTAAAGTCGTGTAACGACGTATCCATTTTTCTTAATTAAAATAACGAATTATCCGTTACTTTGGCACACTTATTATTTAAAATACCAGTTTCAGTTACTTAATGTTTATTGAAGTAATTCACACAAAATATAATTATAATATTTTTTTGGGGCTTGACATAAGGATTGTCAAGCAAGATACAGTATGTAAAACCATTTCGTAGATAAAGACAGAATGCATGTTTCACTGAAAAATAATAGGGATGTTAACTAAAAAAAACTAATTAGTCCGTCAAATAGATTTCTAAAAAATATTGGACACGTATTTTTTCTTTTTTCACGTAAACAAACAATGAAGACGATACAGTGCTTTGAAAACTCGTGTGACGTCATATTCTAAGACATCAGTATGACATTTCTTAGCGAGCAGACGTTACAACCTGTCGACATCGACACAATTGCCATTCATAAAAAATAAAAAAAAAACATACACACGAACATAGTAACCTCCTTTTTTGAAGTCGGTTAAAAAATAGAATAGAATAGAACCTTCCACTCAAATCTTTGACGCGTTTTATCTCCGTCAATTTTTATTGATTTGATAAAACAAAAAATACGTATCCAATATTTTTCGATAATCTAACAGATGAACTAATTAGAATCATATTTTTTTTAGTTAGTAAACATCCCTATTATGCTTTTAAACTAACATAGATGTATGTTGTTAAGGACGCATTTACGATTGATAAGTCAAATCATTACTTTTTTAAACAAAAGTATGTTTATTAAATACAATGCTTTGTATTTTTAAAATGTTTTATTAGTTTTGTAGTGTTTAGTATTTTCAATAAATGTACCGAAGTAAAAATTTTTCACTTCGGTACATTTATTGAGAAACTGGACATATCTAAAATTATATTTATAGTTAAGAATTGTACCTTGCACATCTACCTACAATAAGTAGCAAAAACATTTTTAAAATACAAAGCATTGTATTTAATAAACATACTTTTGTTTAAAAAAGTAATGATTTGACTTATCAATCGTAAATGCGTCCTTAAATCGAAATCATCTCATGAAGACAAGTGTACCTGCGATATCTGTGTTGTGGACGGTGTGACTGTTAGGCTGATTGTTGTGAATCCGATAGTGAGCCCATGTCAGACTATAGCTTCCATCTGTACATAGCATCAATGATGAGAATGAGTTGGTGTCACCTAGATTAACGTGAGATTAGTGTCAACTATGTTTTAATTTTATTCTATTTGCACTTGCTTAAACCAGTTCATATGAATTGATTCCCGAAACTGGATTTAAATATTTACCAAATGATCTAAATTCCACAACTCAGCTGCTCACAGCCAAGATGTAAATAGAACTTATGATAAACCAAAATTTTAATTAAATAATTTTAGTGTTGTATTGTTGACTAAGTCGTCTAAGTGTGAAATCACTAGGAAACTATTCTGAAATGTATTCATTGATGCAACTCGTTGATAATAGACATGAATATTTTTGCTAAATAATTCAACAAGTATACTAGAACTTCTTGTAAGACTCGAACTTTATCAATAACTCAAAACCCACAGCAATCTTCTCTGAATATTATTTCCTGCTTTATGTTATTTGTCTGAGAAACAGTTCTGTTTTTTATACAAACTGTTATTGGACTCAAGAACGTGTTAGTATTTAGATTCAATTATATTAATCTCGATCTAATTATTTATGTGTTCAAACTTATGATTTTTTTAGTCTCTAAACCACGTCGCTGAGACAACACTACTACCGAATAATATTAATTTTTGTAACGTGTCGCTCGGAGAATGTTCTAATTTATTTATAACTAAAATGTAGTGTAATACTGTGTACTTGTATTATAATATTGAGGTGGTTGTCGACATTGTTGTCTTCAATGCGATACAAATTTGTTAGGATTAGATATTGTCATTCAATAATAAATGTAAATATTGTCCTACTACTGCATTTTAATATTATTTACACCTGCTCTTCCATTTGTATGTAATACCTACAATTATGTGGCTGCGACGACCCATCTGTGACGGAATAGTTATTCTCTCAGCCTGAATAAACCTTGAAATCAAAGCTCTAATCATAAAATTAACTCTTCAATGCAGGAAGTTGTAAAACAATAGAAAAAGTAGTACGAAGCTATTCGAGCAGAGTATTACTGCGGCGGCAGTTAACTGAGTGAGGACTGAGGCACAGTTACAGAACTAAACGGCAACGACCTCCGTCGCAATGTTTAATTGTCGGATAATTATTGTAATGAATGGGCGGCTGTGCTGATGCCGCCTCAAACGCTACAACAATCATTATCTATTCACTCGGCGGATCAATCCAAGATAGCAGTAGTCTGTGGCGACGCCGAATGTACTCTGTTCTGTATGTATGTACGCGCCCTTCTCACATTTTTATGCCGCCCGCCTCATAAACCGCGCGCTCCCTCTCGCACTCGCACGCGGCCGCGCTGTGCGTCCCGCTCGCTCGCACACCTCGCTCACAGGGGGGACACGTAGCTTTTCTCGCTCAAACCCAGTTCCGCGGTCGTCCGCCGACTCTTAGCGGCGCTGACGTGCGTTACGCTCTTACGACAATTTTGTGTTTCTACTGTGAAATCACCAGTGTTATTTGTTTATATTTTATAACATAGCCCATGGATTGAACCACATCGCTCACTGGATCTGCCGATAGCAGTGTAGTGTACTGTACGTGTTTGTGTGAGAGCCGAAGCGAATATTATTGTGAAACGGGTCGGCCGTGTTCGTTGTGCTGAATGGTGATTAAAAGTAATTTACTTTGCTTTTACGGTGTTGAGGGTCGGTGCGTATCGATCGTATATTGAAAGACAAAACGGTGGATTGTTATTGTGGCGTGGAGTAGCCCGGTGCAGCGATAGGTGAGTGATGCTAAGTGTTTTCGTTCCGTTGTGGCAATGGTTCTGACTGACCATGTAAGTAACGTAGACGGCCGGCGCGAGGATGCGGCGACACCGCCAGCAGCGAGCCACAGACTAGCTATACCAGTGCACTAACGACCGGATTATACATGAGTAAATAACCCCTGGCAGCTGGCTAGCTAACTTTCTTAATAACAAGAACTGTGAGTAATACTTTATAAAACACTGTCAACTTGTTTCACGTAGATAAGTATTATTTGAAGCGTTAATAAGATTCCCCTTTGATAAAGAGCACGTGCTTGAAAAGCTTTGTGTGAGAGCGTTTTAGGTTGATTGACATCAAAGATTTTACTTCGAGTTAAGTTAGGAGATATTTACATTACTCGTTATTGTAAATCGTAGACCTATAGATGCCTATTTATAGTTATAGAAGTAATACAACCGTTTAACTATTAGATTAGGTCTGTAATACAGGTATTTATAGCAGTAAAGCTCAGTGACAGTACTGAAACTTATTACAGAGTACACACGGCTACACATCAAGCTATACAAAACCAGTTAATCTTGGCCTCACTTTACTAGATCTTTTCGCACAATGAACGATCAGATTATACTGGTTTTGTATAGCTTGATGTGTAGCCGTGTGTACAAGTCGATGTTAAATATTATTGTTGTGTCACCATGCGGAAAAAAAGAGCGTTTGTAGAAAATCTATGGGTTAAATTTCCACTTTTTTTAAACCTCGATGCTAAAAACGAGGGATGTTATTCTAGATAAGTACCAACTCCACAGAAATCACTGTTTAATGAGGTACAGTCAACCGCAAACCCATGTTACAAATTGACATGTCATTGACAGCGAGCGGCATTACGTCGTAGCCCTATGAGCTATATTCGGAGTTCCAGTGTTGCCACTTGCAGGAGAGTACCACTTAAATTATTCTATCTAATCTGCATAAATACTAGTTAGTTTCAATCAATCTTCAAGAGCTCAGTCTAATTCAGTTCACATAAAAAATATTGAAAGATTCATGACATAGGGAGGCCTTTGCCCTGCAGTGGGATGACACAGGCTAACAGTAACAGTAACATGACATAGGTAAACACGGCTACACATCAAGCTATACGTTTCCAGTATAAGCTGGTCTCGCATTGTATAGGATTTCCGTACAGTGTGAGATCAGCGTAAACTGGAAATCTATAGCTTGATCTCTATCCATGTGTACATAGGCGAGCTTTACCATTTATGCTAAACTT
This sequence comes from Diarsia mendica, assembly GCA_949316265.1. Classification (NCBI taxonomy): domain Eukaryota; kingdom Metazoa; phylum Arthropoda; class Insecta; order Lepidoptera; family Noctuidae; genus Diarsia; species Diarsia mendica. Next base: position 17,095,112 of record OX438902.1, on the reverse strand, counting down.
ACTCTAATTTATAATTATGTATTCCCGTTTCCACTAGATTTTCAACTTTCAGCGTTGAGTTGAGGCCAACCAATACAGCTGTCGCGACGTAACGCGAATGTAAATAGAATAATTGTAAATATGTAACAGAAATGATATGGCAATACCAACGATTGAACCATTAGTCGAATTAGTATCAGCACAACGAGATGTCGAACTCTATGATGTAAGATTGAATGTTTGTCTATGGTAAGTTCACTCCTGAACGAAACGGTTTAGAATCGTCCATTTTTTTGGCGTCCCTTCCCTTGGCGGCGGTAAACTGACATCGTGAACAAGTTGTAACAAAGCTAAGTATAAAGGCTAAGTAGAAACCCTAATATAAAGGAAGTATGTAGATTTATGTAGAAGTAAATCTAAGTAGCCATGGTTGCTAGTTAAAGTAATATTGCATAGCGTTAGAGTTGTTAGCTGGTGCTTGTAGATATGACGCTGTAATTATAGAGTCTGCGCTGAGCCGTCACGTGGCCACGGGGTGAGCACGTGGCGGCAACGCGAGACTAGCTTGTGCCTAGAGCCTGCATGTGCATACTCAGTTCCCTAGACATAATCTAAGGAGAGTTCCATAGAGGGGTGCGTTACAGGTGACGGCAGTCGCAGTGTAACGCGCCTACAATACATCAGTAGGGAGAAGATTTATCCCGCCATACTGATCAATGAGAGGGCTAACGTAATTGCCGTAAAGAGAGAGTTACGAAAGGTAGAAGAATGCGAGGGTCGATTGATAGAAGGTCTGACCTCAGCAACTGCCTAGAGTAAGAGAGGCAGCAGAGTGTGATGGTCGACTTATAAGGTCTGGACCTGGGCAACTGCCTAGAGTTGGGAATGTATGATCTGATCATACAATATGATGGTGCATGAGTATGTCATTAATGCTTTGTTATATTTACAGCCTGGAAGAGGTAGCATAGTCATGGACTGCATCCGCAGCCCTGACGTTACTCCCTCCCCGCCCGTGGTACAGAAGTAGTTAGTATCAACGGGCATTACCACCTACAGATGGTGAACTGCAGCGGCTAGCGGCTAGCGGCTGGGCAGTAAGGCGAGGCAGAGCAGGTGCATGAGCTGTGGAAGGAGGTGGAATACGGACGAGGAAAAGCGAGGTACGATACTCAAAGTATATTACCATGATGATCATAAATAATAATATTCGTACGCCTGCTTATGTAAGCGAGCCCAAGGCACAACTATATCACATACCCCATATGACTTACATATTAGAGCAGAGCCGATACGACATGGTGGAACTACTGGGAGTACTCATAGGAAATAGACTCATTAAATTTGTGATGAAACAACTCAAGATGAAACTACTTAGTCAAACATTGTGGACAGACAGTAAAATCGTAATAGAATGGCATAAATCAAACAAACTCTTAACTCCATTTGTATCCAGACGCATCGAAGAAATAAAGAAAAATAAAGAATTAATCATAAGGTATGTTCCAACTGAATTAAACCCCGCTGACGTAGCAACCAGACCTCCCACACTGGATAAGGACAGAGAGATATGGCTGAAAGGTCCAGATTTCCTCCTGAAAGAATCGAAGTGGTGGCCCGCGGACCGCGGTGAAGAGACACTTTCTTTTCCAACCTGTGGGGAGGGTCCGACAAGCGGAGAGAGTGCAGAACTCTTCAAGAGGCGTGAAACGAAATCCATCCCTAAGCTGAAAGAAATAGATAACAAGGACATACCAAGTGACAAGATCGAACAGATCAAGAGATTACAAAAAGAACGTTTTCCATTAGAGGTCCAGGAAATAGAAACAGACTTAAGCCGCAATCTAAGACTGTTCAAAGACATCGATGGGATATTAAGATGCGAAGGACGCATGAAGAACGCTGACTGGTCATTCGATAAACGATACCCAATACTTATACCTAGAGAGTGCGACTTTACCAACGATATTATAAAGAGAACACACGAAGAGAATTACCACGTCGGCGCTAACCATACGTTAAGCCTGATAAGACAAAACTATTGGATTCCACAAGGAAAAGCCCAAGTACTAAAAATCATAAAGAAGTGCCCGAGGTGCGTCAAACACGGAGGAGGACCATTTAAGTTACCACCAACCCCAGCCTTACCAGCAGAGAGAGTAAACTATAGTGCACCCTTCACTTTCACGGGAATAGATTACATGGGCCCACTCTTAGTGAGCGAAAAGGGTCCCAACAAGAGATGGATTTGCCTCTTCACATGCCTGGCAGTGAGAGCAATTCATTTAGAAGTGGTCAAAGACCTTTCTGCTGAAGAAGGACTACTTGCTTTGCGAAGGTTCATAGCAACAAGAGGAATACCGACTCTTGTTACCTCCGATAACGCCCTCTACTTTAAACTGATATCTGAAATAGTATCAAAGGAATATTGCGTAAAAGAAAAGATTCGTTGGAAATTTATTCCACAACTGGCACCTTGGTTCGGAGGATTCTATGAAAGACTTGTAGGCATAGTCAAGAATTGTATGAAAAGAACACTACAGAAACATCTACTAAATGATTCACAGCTAGCGACAACAATCAAAGAAATAGAAGCAGTGATAAACACACGCCCACTTACCAGCGTAGATTCAGAATTAGAGCAGATCCTAAAACCAGCGGACTTCCTCACCTTGGGAAAATGTATAACGATGGAACCATCAAATTCAAATGAAGAAATAATAGGAACGGTAACTAAAACCGAACTAGTGAAAGGATGGAGGAAGGCCATAATAATGACAGAAGAATTTAAAGAAATGTTTACAAACCGATACCTACCTAGCCTAAGGGAAAGATATCGGCACTCTCGTAAAGAAACGAGAAGTACAGTTAAAGCGGAACCTAAAATTGATCAAATTGTACAGATTAAAGGAGAAACAAAGAATCGCGAAGGATGGAAAGTAGGAAAGATATCATCCCTACTTAGAGGAGCAGATGGTCTGTGTAGAGTAGCTAAAATCAAAATAGGAAACAAGGAATTTACTCGATCCATAGCTCACATCTATCCCCTCGAGATGGATGATAATGACATAGCTGAATACGAGGCTAATAACATATGTGACAGTGCAAATAAAGCGCCAGAAATAGTATGGGAAGAAAACCCACTATTGGAAAGATGTCCGGAAGAGACTCCAATAGAAACCCCAACCGAAATCATAAATCATGACAGTATTCACGAAAGAGAAGAAGGGTCAGAGGATACTCAAACGAACGATAGGTCAGAGAAACAATCCGACAGCAACACTCCAGTTGAGATACCTAACTCTAAAGAGGAAACAAAACTGAGAAGAAGCGCGGCCACTAGAGCTTTAGAAAAAATAAAGGAGTGGACGCGCAATCTCCTAACAATACTTTAGCCAGGCCTTCGGGCCGGGAGTGTCGCGACGTAACGCGAATGTAAATAGAATAATTGTAAATATGTAACAGAAATGATATGGCAATACCAACGATTGAACCATTAGTCGAATTAGTATCAGCACAACGAGATGTCGAACTCTATGATGTAAGATTGAATGTTTGTCTATGGTAAGTTCACTCCTGAACGAAACGGTTTAGAATCGTCCATTTTTTTGGCGTCCCTTCCCTTGGCGGCGGTAAACTGACATCGTGAACAAGTTGTAACAAAGCTAAGTATAAAGGCTAAGTAGAAACCCTAATATAAAGGAAGTATGTAGATTTATGTAGAAGTAAATCTAAGTAGCCATGGTTGCTAGTTAAAGTAATATTGCATAGCGTTAGAGTTGTTAGCTGGTGCTTGTAGATATGACGCTGTAATTATAGAGTCTGCGCTGAGCCGTCACGTGGCCACGGGGTGAGCACGTGGCGGCAACGCGAGACTAGCTTGTGCCTAGAGCCTGCATGTGCATACTCAGTTCCCTAGACATAATCTAAGGAGAGTTCCATAGAGGGGTGCGTTACAGGTGACGGCAGTCGCAGTGTAACGCGCCTACAATACATCAGTAGGGAGAAGATTTATCCCGCCATACTGATCAATGAGAGGGCTAACGTAATTGCCGTAAAGAGAGAGTTACGAAAGGTAGAAGAATGCGAGGGTCGATTGATAGAAGGTCTGACCTCAGCAACTGCCTAGAGTAAGAGAGGCAGCAGAGTGTGATGGTCGACTTATAAGGTCTGGACCTGGGCAACTGCCTAGAGTTGGGAATGTATGATCTGATCATACAATATGATGGTGCATGAGTATGTCATTAATGCTTTGTTATATTTACAGCCTGGAAGAGGTAGCATAGTCATGGACTGCATCCGCAGCCCTGACGTTACTCCCTCCCCGCCCGTGGTACAGAAGTAGTTAGTATCAACGGGCATTACCACCTACAGATGGTGAACTGCAGCGGCTAGCGGCTAGCGGCTGGGCAGTAAGGCGAGGCAGAGCAGGTGCATGAGCTGTGGAAGGAGGTGGAATACGGACGAGGAAAAGCGAGGTACGATACTCAAAGTATATTACCATGATGATCATAAATAATAATATTCGTACGCCTGCTTATGTAAGCGAGCCCAAGGCACAACTATATCACATACCCCATATGACTTACATATTAGAGCAGAGCCGATACGACAACAGCCCTCCGATATTGAGTTGTTACTTACTATTCCTGTGCACCGTTATCATTATCAAGTGTGCATGGAAATAGTAAGTACTAACATCAAATTTTTTATACAATTTAAACCTATTTGTCTAATCCCTGTTTGTGGTCTAATACAATACTGCAAGTCAACATAGTTTTATAGGCTTTCGTTATCAATGGCGTCGAAGCATGCGAAGTAACCAACTGCAACTGATCCAGTGTCATGTAGGTAGGCTCGCTGATGTGATAGGACTTACCTGTTTGACCTAGCCCTATGCGATTATCCGACACGTGTATTGCGACAACAACAAGGATATAAAAAGAATTGAAAGAAATAGACTTAAGCAACCACGCACGAGTCACCGCAACGCAACTGACACAAGTGACAAATAGTCGCATCGACTAAAATCGTGAAAGGGACGTAATTCGTGAGTGAGTAATGCCCTTCCCTAATGGGATAATGGCAGGCCACCGCTCACTGCGTTCGAAATATTTAAAAAGCGACCGAATCGCGCCGTGTCAACAACCAACCGTCTGTTTGCCTTCCATTTAGACGCACTGGTCGGCTGGGCCACGATAAGACCGGCTTCGACAATCACAAATGGCTTAGACTTGTAAGGCGCGACAAGGGACATGCGGGACCATTCATAATATGCTTTTAGTTATGTCATGTTCAAGCTGTTTACTTCGCATACACACAGCTACATCACGTAGGCACAGCGAACTTACAAATGTTATGAGCAACTCTATTCCAAGAATGATTCCAAGTCACAAATTCACAACAAAACAAATACAATTTCCGAAGCGATATAAAAGCAACAAGGCACCACACAAAATCTCTAAAACATTAAACCGATTCACAAAGGGCATTGAAGTGCGTCGAGGGCCCTAAACTACGTTGTCGAGCTCAATAGCACTTACGAATGATAAGTAAACACCCACCAACCTACCTTCTTGAAAGATGTAACAAAACAGATTTATGTAAACAAAGACATTTACGTGTTTTCACCCCACTCAATGGGGTTAGGAATTACGAGGGTGTGCCGCCGCGCCGGTGACGACCAAGTGACGACAGACTGACCAACTTGACCAAGTACCGGACATGCGGCACGCTATGCTTTAAGTAGGTACGCGGCTCGCATATTTAATGACAGTTTTCTCATTTCCTTTTACATTAAACTGGCTTCACTGCAGCACTTTGGCATCAATAACTCGATATCCGATCTTTATCTCCGACTTTAAAAGAATAATTACACATAAACTCGAAGAACTAATAAAATCCAACTCTACAATTAGTTAAGTATTTAAATGTAATTTTCGTTTAGAAGCCGATTAAAGCCGGCTCTACATTTCAGTATCGCTTACGATCAAACAAAACTAATGACAAATTGCTGCTCAAAAGCGTGTTTTACGAAGTCGCGCGCGTGCTTGCTAATGCTAATAGAAAACCGGATTTATTATGACCATATTACCACTATCTGTGTTTGCCGACTCTAGTAAGGGCAATGCATAGCGTTGAGTAACGAGGTATGCTCTCGACTCTCAACACGCCCTAACAATTTCTCTTTGCAACTCTAACAAGAATATCAAAAAGTTTCGCCACAAAAGTTACTGTTCGTAAGCTACACTCTGTACTAATTTAAATGTTGGGTTTGTAGATAATAATGATAATACAGATATAGAAGAACAAAAAATGGAAGCCAAAGTGATGCGAAAAATATCATAAAATCGATATTTCACACACCAAATGTAGAGTTAGTGGAATAGGTGTAACTGTACAGTCTCATTTCCACGGTTGTAACAAATGATTTGGAACAATAAGCTATTCAAGACGAGAGTTGAGCAAATGTTTTAAGCATTTTCGCTTGTTAGTGGTGTTCGTGGCATGCTCTTCGCGTCCAATTTGTAAGTTTTTTGGACGCTCGCAGCGCCACGGGAGCCGCTGCGGGCGGTCCGCGAAACACTGCTCGCTTTGTGCACGAACTACGTTGTTCCCTTTCATGGCATTGGTTATTGTACACCGTACTTATTGCCCTGCTCTTTGTGGCACGAATGTTGTTCAGGAATAGAATTGCGATAGCCCGCAAGCTATTCCAACATGCCTTTGTTATTGTTGGCTTGTTTAACACTCCTATCTACCAAAATTATAGCTAACTGCACAATCTTTATTTCTTAAGCTCTACTATTAAAACGAAGATTAAAACCAATATTATTATCAGCATTTATCAATTGTATGTAACGGTCTTTGACGAGATTGGATAATGATATCGGCTGCGGACTGTGTAGGTATTAATTTAATAAATTGTTAACTAAACCGTTATCTATTCTGTAGTCAATCGTGGCGGAGCGCGGGCTGCTGCCTGCTCGATCAGAGCAGCACTCTATTAAAATCACACTTGATTAGATCTCAGCGCGGTTCAATTGAACACTCCAGTCGTGGTATGCACGCCTGGTACTACACGCTGCCGCTGCACAACACAAACCCCGGCCGCCGAACGAGAACGCTCCGACGACGAACGGCGACGACTTTATTTCTTTTTTGTACTTTCATCAGTCTCTCCTCCGATTCGTTTTCGTATTTTTTCCTTTGTCCCTTTTGTTGGATTTTTCATATCCTTCTGTTTTCCGGGTGGATTAATTTTAATTTGAATTCAAAGACTTCTTCCAATATTTGCCCTTTTTATTTCGTTGGAATATTTTATGTTGGGAAGTTGAAGGCATCAACTCATCAAGTAGGTATGTTCTAAAGTGGTCGGGTATTATTTTTTCGTGGAGTTACGTACACGATCTTACACGATAGATAGAATATTTATCGCTGGGGTCGCGGGATCACGGCGCGCCGCCGCCCACTGGCAATTTGCCGTGGGCCCGCGGCGCGCCGGCCGGCCGCTCAGCCGTATAACCACACCGAGCTGTAAGCCTGTAAGACATGTTCTCAAACTAAACGCTATGCTAATGTAATGGGGCTCCATTTGATCACAGCCCACGGCTAATTTCAAATTTTCAATGAGACGTCTGTGGCAGCAACTTTATTAGGTGATTAGTTTTATTATTAAGGCGATATAATCACAGGAAGGCTTAACGTTAAAATTGATCATTTTGTTGTTGGAGCATATTAATCGCTGCTCTTACTTGGCGTGCTGTTCAAGATACGAGATGTTAATCAACTAATGATAAAGGTTTCCTTATTTTATTTGTATCGTGACACCTCAGACACCTTTTAGTAATTGAACGATAATGTCCGTGACTCATGATTTAGTGATGTGAGTCCTAATGCCACACACGGTGGCTTTGATTTCGGGTGAACCTACCTGCGGAAACTATAATGGATCTTCCCGGAAACACCGCTCCTACTAGTCATACATGCCATTGACAAAGTCATTGTGTGTGACGTCGTTTTGTATGAGGAGCGTTTCTATCGCAGCTATTTCAACAAGCAATGTTGAACTTCCGATTTGCTCATTGCGTTTAGTTAGGGCAAATTGGTTTCAAAAGGTTTAAAACGTTAACGTTAAGAAACAGATACCTAATAATCGTGAAGCACTCAGCGTTTATTATAATGACGATAGCGCGCCATTTCGTATGACCACGTATGACAGCCGATCAGCCGACAATGTTGTTATACCTAATTATATGTAGGTACATTTATGCAACGTCTCAACTGGCATGTTTAACACTCAATTCACGTCTGTTTCTCAACCAGGTTATGTCTTTTCGCTCGGTAAAACCGGTATAATGTAAGTCGGAGTGAGGCTCGCAGCTCGCATGTGTGGAGTAGGTAGCCGGATCGTAAATCACTGAACGCGGCGGTAATGCGTAGATAAGAGCTCTCTCATTTGTTTTCCCATTTCCCCAGAGAAATTTCTTAGCGACATTACCGCGCGGCGTATGACGTAACGAACAATTACCCCGGCTTCACGCGGATTCTTAGGGCCGGTTTCACCACTTGCTGATAAGTCCCTGATAGCCTATCCGGAACTTATCTGCCAGATAAACTACAACTTTTGATAGCATTATCTGTCAGATAACTGTCAGATAACTATCTGACACTTTATCCGTAACCGGTGAAACTGGCCCTTAGTATTCTTACATTTTCATAAAGTTCCGCGCTATATTCTTATAAACAAAACACATCAAGTATTCAGAGATTTGTCATCTCCGTCGACGGTTAACTTTCGCGGAAACAACGTCGGTCGGCGACGCGATGCGGTGCTGTGATTTATTAATGTCCGTTTGTGCGTTTCTAAAACCCATTGAGTAATGTCAGGCTTTGTAGCCCACATAATGTAAAACTATACGCCAAGCTGTCCACATGTGATTAGTTATTTTATTGGTCATCAATTACATTGTCATAATAATACCGATACACTTGGTCTCACATATCACGATACAGGACTGCGGCTGTGGTACATGCCATCTCGCTTGATTAAGCCCAATTATAGTCTTCACGCGATTATACCGTCGCGATTTACGGATAACCCCGCCATTTTGAGAGGGACGCCTCTTTCATTAGCATGCCATGAATTGCCATGCCATTTCCATGTTCGAAAGCTTAATGACCACGGCCGTGGATGAATTTAATCGTCGACTCGCATTATGAGTACCGGCTTCGGTAAATTACAAATGTACAATTACGGCAAAAATATTGCGCTTTTTTTAACTCAGAAGTTGTTTAAAACCTGTGGAATAATAATAAATGATCTGTAAACTTATTTCAGTAGATAACTAAATGTCTAATTTAATACCAGGCTGGGTCGCTGAGCGTTGACTACATTGTAGTTAAAGTTACTCAAGCAAGTGCAGGAATACAAACAAGCAAGGGTTTGTCCAGAGATTGCCGCGATAATATCATAACACGCGTGCTTATCGTGAATACAAATTGATTGTCATTTCAGTTCGATTTAACTCTCGACGGACCGTTTTACAACTGTGGTTTTACGCTTGGAAAATAAACTCATCGTTGCGAATTTTGAGTTGAAAACTTTTACTTCTTTTCATAAAATATAAATGTTGAACTACCTAAAACGAAACTTTTGATGTTGTCTTGCTACAATACAAAAATACCCAATTAATTTCGGTCATTGTGTTAAAAGCCATAATTCTAAAAAATAAGGAAATCCTTTTGAACTTAGTAGGTATCATAAATTAAATAAGGTAACGGTTATCTTTTACGTTAAATAATAAATTAATAGAAATTGACCTAAAAAATCGATGCCATAAAATAAATCCAATTAACACTCAACATTCTGTAGGTTCAACTTCTAGTGGCGATCAACCACTCAAAAAGATCCATGCACTTTGAAAAAACAACCTACCGTTATTAAATATTCCATCAATTCTTCTAAATGATCGGTAGGTATTAAACCTTTAATACCTAGCGATAAGTTTCCGATCGAATTGTAATAAAATCGAATCAAAATCAATCAAGCACAGCGATCGGCGGTACCAAGGCAGCATAGGCGCGCAGAGCGAGACGACACGAAGGTCGACGTTGAAACCAGTTTAGCTGGACGCGGCCGCAAGGTGCCGCGGGCCAGGTTAAGTGCACTGTATTAGCATCATCGCCCGCCCTTTCATATCTGCTTATCTCCTGGTCTAGGCGATCTAAATGGGCCTATTGAATTGTATCGTGAGCGTAGCACCCGTGGTTTATTTTTATTGGATCACCGTATTTATTACGGCTCATTAAATTCGCAAAAGAGAAACAAAAGCGAATTTATTTTTATTTGATGCCGAATAGATTCTGCGTTAACGTTTTCTTTTATTGAAAAATAATCTAATCTTCGGTGAACAATCTTGGTGTTTTTATTGTCTAGGTAAGCGTACACAAATCGTGCCCTTAAAGCGAAAACCAACTAAAGTCACATAAGGGCAAACATGAGTTACAAGTACCGTTAGAATCTCCTTTACAAGATCTACATACTGGTAAAACCCGTTTTCCGATATGACACTCCGCTCTGGATTTAGCTTTTAGCTAAAGTAACTTAACAGGAGATTTTTGAAATAAAGAACAGGCAAAACCCAATAAGTGTCAGTTAAAGCAAGGTTTCTGCACTGTAAACCATGTTTTTAGCCAGGAAAAACATTGAATCGCCGTTTAAGTGGTTTTTACATGATTCAAGTAATCAAGTTAGATGAACAATAACAATTTAATAACTGAGTCAAGAGACTAAAGATGTCTACTATCCATAGTTTTAGCAATTATCCATTAGGTAAACATACAGGTTCAGGTTCCGTGTGGTGTCGGACGTAAAGAATAGCACCATCCCATATCTTCCCGTGGGTGTCGTAAGAGGCGACTAAGGGACTTACCAGAGAATGGGCAGCAGCGTTCTCTGTGTTTCTGTAACAACCATACTGCGATCGCCAACCCGCCTGCCAAGCGTGGCGATTATGGCAAACCCCCCCCCCCAAAAAATGAGCGTTAAACAAAACAGGCCCCTAGTACCCGGCAGCCCGTCTACCCTCGGCTACGGTAGCGGTCGAGGCAACGGCGTGGCAAGGGGTGCTAAGAATCTCCGGACGGGATCCGGCTACCAAACATACCGACGACTGGACCTGGTAACATATAACACGCGCACACTCCGGGCCGACGAGAAGCTGGCGGAACTCGAGGAAGAATTAAGCAGGCTGCGATGGAGCATTGTCGGATTATCTGAAGTCCGAAGAGAGGGGGAGGACACGATAATCCTGAAATCCGGCAACCTGCTCTACTTCCGAGAGGGAGACCGGCAGTCACAGGGTGGTGTTGGGTTTATCGTCCACAAGTCTCTCGTGAACAACGTGGTGAAGATCGAGAGTGTGTCGAACAGGGTGGCGTACCTTATACTCAGAATATCTGCAAGATATTCGCTGAAGGTCATACAGGTCTACGCCCCGACCTCGGCATACCCCGACGATGAGGTAGAAACCATGTATGAGGATATTTCTAAAGCCATGCATGGTTTCAGAACTTACTTCACCGTTGTCATGGGGGACTTCAACGCGAAACTGGGCAAACGAAGCGAGGATGAGCAGCAAGTGGGGCAATTTGGGATTGGACTTCGGAACCACCGGGGTCACCAACTGGCCAGTTTTATGGAGAAGGAGGGCCTCTTTATGATGAACTCCTTCTTCAAAAAACGTGAGCACAGGAAGTGGACCTGGCAGAGCCCCGATTGTGCGACTAAAAATGAGATTGACTTCATCATGTCTACCAACAAGCAAATGTTCAATGATGTCTCTGTGATCAATTCGGTGAAAACCGGAAGCGATCACCGCATGGTAAGAGGCACATTGAACATCAATATAAAGCTAGAAAGGTCACGACTGATGAAGTCTACGCTCCGTCCAGCACAGATCCAAATCCAAAACCCCGAGAGCTTTCAACTTGAACTCCAGAATCGCTTCGCATGCCTAGGAAGCTCAGTGGACGATTACAACGACGGGTTCGTGGAAACTGTCCATACGACTGGATCTAAATTTTTTAAGATACGTCGTACAAATAAGACCAAAAAACTCTCAGATCACACTCTCAGGCTCATGAAGGAGCGGCGTGAGATGATCCTGCAGTCTTCAGACGAAGCTCGGCAATACCGGCAGCTCAATAGACAGATCTCCAAATCCTTGAAGAGCGACCTCCGCCGCTTTAATACCGAGCGTATTAAAGACGCGATTGAACGCAACAAGGGCTCCAAGGTATTTGCAAGAGATCTGTCTATTGGGCAGAGCCAGCTCACGAAACTGAAGACCGACGATGGCAGGATCGTGTCCGCCAAACCGGAGCTTCTGAGAGAGATCGAGAGTTTTTATGGGCAGCTGTACACGTCAACTAGTCAACCCGTCGAAAATCTAGCGAAAGACCCCAGAGCTAGACTGACCCGACACTATACCGAAGACATCCCGGACGTCAGCCTGTACGAGATTAGGATGGCTCTGAAACAGCTTAAAAACAACAAGGCGCCGGGTGATGACGGAATTACGGCCGAACTTCTGAAGGCGGGTGGCAAACCGGTCCTTAAGGCCCTACAGAAGCTGTTTGATTCCGTCATACTCGATGGGAAAACGCCACAGGCTTGGTGCAGGGGTGTGGTGGTGCTCTTCTTCAAAAAGGGTGACAATGCCCGGTTGAAGAACTATAGGCCCATCTCACTTCTAAGCCATGTCTACAAGTTGTTTTCAAGAGTCATCACGAATCGTCTCGCACGCAGGTTTGACGATTTCCAGCCTCCCGAACAAGCCGGATTCCGAAAAGGCTTCAGTACCGTAGACCACATACATACGCTGCGGCAGGTTATACAGAAGACCGAAGAGTATAACCTGCCTCTCTGTTTAGCGTTTGTGGACTACGAGAAAGCCTTCGATTCGATCGAGACTTGGGCTGTGCTGCAGTCTCTCCAACGGTGCCAAATCGACTACCGGTACATCGAGGTGTTGAAGTGTTTGTACAAAAACGCCACCATGTCAGTCCGACTTCAGGACCAGACCTCGGAACCTATCCTTCTGCAGCGCGGTGTGAGACAGGGAGACGTCATATCTCCGAAACTGTTTACCGCTGCATTGGAGGATATCTTCAAGGTTCTGGGTTGGAGAGGACTTGGCATCAACGTCAACGGCGAGTACATCACTCACCTTCGGTTTGCCGACGATATAGTGGTCATGGCTGAGACCATGGAAGACCTCAGTGCAATGCTCGATGACCTCAGTAGAGCTTCCGAAAGAGTGGGTCTTAAAATGAACATGGACAAAACCAAGGTTATGTTGAATGTTCGTGTAACACCCACTCCTATCAAGATCGGAGACTCTACGCTCGAAGTTGTGGACGATTATGTCTACCTGGGACAAACGGTCCAGTTGGGTAGATCTAACTTCGAGAAAGAGGTCAATCGTCGAATCCGACTCGGCTGGGCAGCGTTCGGGAAGCTGCGCGGTATCTTCTCGTCCAACTTACCCCAGTGTCTCAAGACGAAAGTCTATGACCAGTGTGTGTTGCCAGTGATTACATACGGGACCGAAACGTGGTCGCTCACAATGGGCCTCATCAGAAAGCTCAAAGTCACCCAAAGGGCAATGGAGAGGGCTATGCTCGGAGTTTCCTTGCGTGATCGAATCAGAAATGAGGACATCCGCATGAGAACCAAGGTTACCGACGTAGCCCGAAGAATCGCCAGACTTAAGTGGCAATGGGCAGGGCACATTGCTCGCAGAACGGATGGCCGATGGGGCCGAAAAGTTCTGGAATGGCGACCGCGAACCGGAAGACGTTGCGTTGGAAGGCCTCCCACTAGGTGGACCGATGACCTGGTCAAGGTTGCAGGAACCCGCTGGATGAGAGACGCACGGGACCGGTCAATGTGGCGACGCCTGGGGGAGGCCTATGTTCAGCAGTGGACGTCTTTTGGCTGAAATGATGATGATGAATGATGAAACATACAAATTTCGTTTAATTAAATTCATTAAAAAACTCCTGTCCAAACTCTATTCTTCAAAAGACAAGAAAACATTGCGGCTACAGAAAAAAACCACTAATCTGCAGCACTTATCAAGCCAATGTTTAATTATTCATATTTGTTTTGAGAATTAAGTTCTTTTTTCTCCACCACCCGAATAATGAATACAATAAGAAATGAAAAATACACGTACTCTCCTCATTATCAGTTGTTTTAGGTAAGTAATAGAAATTTTACGATTCGAACCTACACACATCAACACGGTCTAGGGATATTTTTAAAAAAGCGAATTACTATCAATGTGTTAATTATTTATATGACATGTATATATTTAAAATATACGTTATTTAATATTCTACCATTTTTTAATAATGGTTAAGGTACTGATTAAAATTTCAGGATTTTATGGAAAAAAAAATGAAGCATAGACGGAAACCGTATATGAATTAACTTGTAATTTGTGAGTAAAAACTGAAAAAAATTGAAAAATCATTTAATTTGTGTTTATAAACTTGAAGTTAGTAGTCTGAGAAAGCGCCCATGATGTTCATAACACCTCGGCAACGATTCGGCATGCTCAGAACAAGGTTGTCAATGTCTTGCTGCGGAATATTGTCCCATGTCCTTCTGAGGTGCGCAAAAAGTTGTTCTTCTATAGCCAAATTTTCAGGAACTTCCTTCAGAGCTCTTCTTTGCAGCATATCCCACGCATGCTCAATGGGATTTAGATCTGGCGATTGAGCAGGCCAGTCTAAGGCCCTAACATTATGTGTATGTAACCAAGCTGCTACCGTTCTCGCCGTGTGTGCCCGGGCATTCTCGTGCATGCGCAGGAAATCTTGCCCCATTTGTGTTCTGTGGGGCAAGATTACGGGCCCCAGCACCTGTTGGACGTATCGTTCTTCCGTCATATTGCCCCGCACCCAAACGAGATCAGTCCGTCCTCCAAGACGAATTCCTGCCCAAACCATAATTGTTCCTCCTTGGTATGGGTGAACTTCCTGAGGGTTCTGGAGACGGCTCCATCGTCCAGGAACTCGCCAAACACGCGTCCTACGTGAATCTGGATGGAAGCCGAACCTGGACTCATCCGTGAACAGCACATTGGACCATTGCTCACGGCCCCAGTCCACGTGGTTCCGAACCCATTCTAATCGTCGTCCACGATTGCCTCTCCATAAAGGTGGGACCCGGAGTGGTCTACGAGAGCGTAGATTGCTTTAATGCAGTCGCCTTCTTAAAGTTTGGTCACTCACAAGCACTTGGTGTTCCACTCGCAGCCTTTGGACCAATTGAGTCGCCGTTGCATTTGGTTGAGCTCGCGCAGTAATTTGCAAAAATCGGTCTTGTCTGGGGGTAGTGATGCGACTTGGCCCCCGGTGCCTCTCCGCTACTTTACCTGTGGCACGATAGCGTGTCCACAATCTTGAAATTACATTTTGATGGGTCCCTATGGCCTCAGCAACATTACGCTGAACAGATCCAGCTTCCAGCATTCCCACAGCTCGTAACATCTCCGCCCTCGTCAAATGTCGGCGTTGCATGACTACAATACCTCAATTTTAACTTTATCTTTCGTTTAAAAATGAAAAAAAACTGTAACTAAACGTAATTCGTATTGTTTTTTAAATTTCGCACAAATGAAAATTCCCTCTCCTATACATCAAGACATTTTTATGCCACCGAAACAAAAGAATTTTCAAAAATTTGAATTTGGAATTAGTCTGAGATAAATTACAAACAAATCGGTGTATTAAAGATTCCAATGCGGCCAGTACTTTTCGAGTTATTTAATTGAGTATGAAATATCCCTAGACCGTGTTGATGTGTGTATAAACACGATTTTCTCGAAACTATGTTTTATGCAGTTAGTTGGGTTTTGAACTTGAAGTAAGGGGACGAAATACTTAGTTACAGTTTGTATTAGGTATTTTACTGATTGACCACATAAACGGCAAATGCATGTTTTTATTAATAAAACCACCTTTCCATTTAATATTCTTTAAGTACTATTATACTTACTTACTACTTAATTAATGTAAGTGTGAAATTATATATAATGAAGATAAAACTACAATAACAATGGCTGGCCATTTTTATTTAGAGTAAGTACGTGTTTCATAACGTTTAACAAGATAATGTCTGTCCACAACAAAATACTTGTACTGGTAGGTACATAGTTCCACCAACTCCACAATACAACAACGCTACAATATCTACTTTGTACGACCGCGGTTAACTTCCCTTGTGTATTTGGCTTTGTACTTTTTGAACGATCTGTAAACCAATTAGCAGCATTGTAGCCTATCGGTCAAAATTGGGACAGATGTGGCGGTGGGTGCCATCACGCTGTGGTGCCATGATGTCAGACAGCAACCGTATATTACTGACCTATTAAACAGAGCGATTCTTTTAGCGAAAAAAAAGTCAATAAATAACTACCTACTTGTGGAAGTCGGAAGCAAAAAAGTAAATGAAATAAACAAGGACACCGACTTCCGAAAGTAAATTTATTTTAGACCATTTTTCCCATAAAAACAGAGCTAAAAATTCCTAAAAAAAATATTTCCCGTTAAACGTTATGGAATCGAATTTCCCCGTAATCCTAATCAAAAGAATCACGCAATACTTAAAGTAACATAATAATTATGTGATCGTAACACAATGAAGGGAAAAAAATATAAACACTTGACACCGTATCCTTTTGATTTAAAGAAAACTTTGTAGTGCATAGTATATTTTCTGATAGTAGTTATCGTAAATAGTCCGCCTGAAAGCGACATGGTTCGCGTTACGTAAGCAATTCTAGACGCTTATTCTTTACACTTCGCAGAAAATAACGCTTTATTTCACAGAGTACTTACCTATTGCTTTATTATGTTTACCTAGTAAGGGTATACATGCTCACTACTTACTACTTATTTATTTGTACTTATATAACAAAGGCGCGATACGATCGCATCTCATATAACTAGCATATTGACGTGTAACCATTGATATAAAAACTAAAGATACGGTCGTCCGAACATTTTGCTCGATGCGTTCCCCATACAGAGAAACACTAACGTCATCTATAAGAACTAATCAGGCTGCTCGTAAACGTAACCTTGTATGAGCGGCGTGGCGTGGTATTATCGAGATATAAAGAAATTAAATAAAGCTTTCATTAAAATGTTAATAAAAATAAATGTTACATTTTCATTTTCTTTTAAACTTCGGTTTAGTCAAGACCTATTTGGAACCAAATTCGAGGCGTAATTTTATCATGCGGTCCGCCCAGTCCTTACGCAGTAATATATAAGTCAATGCGTGTAACATAAACATCCAGTTAAGTTACCCACTAGTACTGATTAAGAGCTGCTCCGACATTAAAATTGAATACTTTACGCACCCATTACCATTTTTACGACAAAGCCACGGCCACGGTTATAAAGCACGTACCACGTACTGAAAGCAGAGATAAGACATTAAAAAATACTCGCGTAGTATAATTTAATAAAAGTTCTTAACATAAAATCTGATCCATTAAAATGCGGAGAGTACCTGAAAATAATATAGGTGATCTCCTTTGTTTAATTTACCGGTACAACCGACGAAATCTGGAGGCGCGAGGGTAGCTACGGTTTCCATAACAACACGCGCCTGGTGGTTGTGTCCCCCTCCCCCTCCGCCCGCCTGCCCCATGTCCCCTTCCCGCGTGGTATCGATCCCGGCGCCCCGCACCGCCCCGCTCCACTCCAAATCAAATTACAGGAGCACGAGCAGGCGAGCGCTGAGCGGAGCGGAGCGGAGCGGAGCGGTGCAGCGAACTGAGCGGAGCGGTCCGCGCGCCGCACGCTCGCCTCCGCTGAATCAACTTTGTATTGCCGTAATAGTATTTTAATTCTATTGGCGCGCTTTTGACTGCGGCCCCCTGTAATAGCTTGTTTGCAAATTGGTACCTACACGTTATGACGGCGCTTGCGGGCGGGCGATTTAGCACGATTTGATCATTTTGATCGAACGATATAGGTATTTGAAAAGAACACCCTTTATGGCCTTTTAATTAATTAACTTTAGCACTTTGGTATTATATAGAAGCTTGTCTCACAAATATAAGTAAGCAGTCGCGAAACGGAATAATCTAATCAACACTGTAATTTGGGCAGACACAATCTCTGCAAATCATCTCCATGCTGCAAATCGTGTTTCTATCTATTAACGTGATGATCGTGCCTGACAAAAGGTGTCAATTGCCAATAATTGCCTAATCTTTATTCTTGGAAGTGTTCACATAAAATGAAAATAATATAATGGGGTAACGATTGCATTAAGTAATAATAAGTGTATAAGGAAGTTCAGGAAAAAAAGGATCAACAACCTTCGGAACATAAACAAAATTGTATTTGAAAAGAACACCCTTTATGGCCTTTTAATTAATTAACTTTAGCACTTTGGTATAGAAGCTTGTCTCACAAATATAAGTAAGCAGTCGCGAAACGGAATAATCTAATCAACACTGTAATTTGGGCAGACACAATCTCTGCAAATCATCTCCATGCTGCAAATCGTGTTTCTATCTATTAACGTGATGATCGTGCCTGACAAAAGGTGTCAATTGCCAATAATTGCCTAATCTTTATTCTTGGAAGTGTTCACATAAAATGAAAATAATATAATGGGGTAACGATTGCATTAAGTAATAATAAGTGTATAAGGAAGTTCAGGAAAAAAAGGATCAACAACCTTCGGAACATAAACAAAATTGTATTTGAAAAGAACACCCTTTATGGCCTTTTAATTAATTAACTTTAGCACTTTGGTATAGAAGCTTGTCTCACAAATTTAAGTAAGCAGTCGCGAAACGGAATAATCTAATCAACACTGTAATTTGGGCAGACACAATCTCTGCAAATCATCTCCATGCTGCAAATCGTGTTTCTATCTATTATCGTGATGATCGTGCCTGACAAAAGGTGTCAATTGCCAATAATTGCCTAATCTTTATTCTTGGAAGTGTTCACATTAAATGAAAATAATATAATGGGGTAACGATTGCATTAAGTAATAATAAGTGTATAAGGAAGTTCAGGAAAAAAAGGATCAACAATCTTCGGAACATAAACAAAATTCTATTTGAATCGAATGGCTGCAATACGGTCGACGTCGATTGGTTCCGCTTTACACAACAATCGGACATTGATTCCACAAGTTCTCACTCGTATTGCTAGCAAATTAGAGTTGTTATTCACTTAGCCGTCCGTAATGAATAACTCGCTATTTAAATAGTACAGTGATTGATTCGCGACGAAGAATGTGTGACAGAACTAAAACAAACGTTGAGAGATTTTATAGCGATCGGCAATAAAATCGATTATCGTATCGGATTGCCGGCGGCCGAGGGGACCGCATCACTCGGGGACGTTTTAATGAGGGAATGCCGTGATGCCGACTCGAGTAAACCGAACGGGACATTTGTCTCTCCCCGAATAATGGAAAAGCGCTGAAAGGATATTTATCAAAACCGACGCGGACGGAGCTCTCCGGTTTATTTTATTTGCGATATTTCGTCAATCGTTAAAATTGTCAGGGAACGTGGAGGATTGCGAGAGCTGGCTGCTGCACGCACTTTTATTATTACACGTGAATAGGAGCGGAACGTTCACTATTTTATGATAAAATACGACATCATACATCGGCTCATTTAGAATAGTGAATAGATATTACGATGGGCAGTTTGTGTGACACAGTAAATTTGTCGTTAAATGATGCCGGCGTGTTGCGTGATTGTGATGAGCATGTTCTTGGATCGGCGCCAGTTCTGTTACAGACACTTCCACCAACATTCTAAAGAAACGTTTTTACGCGGCACGAGGTGATTCACTTCTACTTCATTTATTACCTTGTACCGTTGTCAAACAAACCACCATTTATTTACTTGTTGTTAAATAAAATAGAGATTCGTTCGCCTACCACAAAACTTCGAATAACGTTTTAAATTGTTCATGCAGTACACTAAATCAGAATTGTAAATGACGTTGGATTTCCGCCAATGTTACTTTGTTTCCAACTACCCAAGTATTCATAACTGCCTTAATCGAAATATGGTTTCGGTATCTTAGCTAGACTTGCGTTGCGAGTTGGCGAGCCACATCATACTGAAAGTTGTTAAATTAACAATGGTATGAGTGCCTAATTATTATGTAAATCGAATTAGTGTGGCTTGGCAAGTGAAATTTAGGGTTCTCTATTGTGTCACCTAACTTTTTTATCCATAATTTAAAATGCCATAACTTTTTTTGTCCTAATCATCATTTGTCCGAATGATAACTTATCCGAACTAAATATCACATAATATCACATGCTATAAAATTGAAATCCCTAAATATAATATGTCCTAAATCCATTTGTCATAAATATTACAATCAATAATATACGTAAGACATAAAATCGTTTTCCATAAAAGTTTTAAGTCCTAAATTAAAATAACATAATGTTTATTTATCATAATAATATTATTAGAACAAAGTATAACAAAGCTTTTGGTCACGTCACTCATACATGCAACGCATGTTGTACTCCATGACGCGCGCTCGCTTCGCTCGCATATTACATAACACTATTGTCTTCTGTCCCCGAAGTGCCGGGCCTCCGCCGGCCTCCTTCGTCGGCCTACGGCCCGGTGCCCATGCCGCCCATAAAGGATACTGTCGCGAGACGGTGATTCATCCACTTAGCGGACGACTAGCAACAGCCTATAATTTTGGTTATTCATCCGGCTAATCGGACGACTAATTAATTTTATTCATCCGCTAATCGGACGACTAGACACTTCGAATTTTTTTTAGGACTATAAAATTTATTATAAACGAACATTCGGAATAATACACATTAGGTTAAAGCAATAGTTAGGACATATTAATTTAGGTCATGTAAAATTAGGAGATTCAATTATTATAGTAATCGATATTATGACAGAATACTTTTAGAACTAAAGATAATTATGTTAAACAAAATTTCGGCAATTTGAACATTATGGTTAATGAAGTTTATGGCAAACGTGTTATGGATAATGATTTTCGGACAAACAATTTTAGGAGAAGTAAGGGAGTACCGAAATTTAGATTAGAAAGTTCTAAAAGTTAATAATTGGGTCATAAATCGTAATTGTGATGGAGCAGTACGGTCGTGAGAGCACGTGTTGGCGGGAATTCGTGATCAGTGAAACGATATCGAGTGACCTGTGAGGGTCGCGGGGTGGCAGCCGGCAGCCGGCCCGAGGAGCGGAGCAGCCGTGTACACGATACCGAGTACACGTTCGTATTAACATAGCTAGAGGGCGCTAATAAACACCTACGACGCTACGCACGTACAAAGCCACTTCGTGCGGACACAAATTGCTTTTGTTCGGCGGGAACGTGCTGTGATGGAACCCGCTAGAATTATAGCCCTCTTATTGTGGTTCGCTGCTGATGGACTTACAATGAACAACTTCTCTCCGTTAATTACTTGTAACTTTTACCTTTTCTAGTGGCGTTAAGTGTTACGGAGGTGACGCGCTGAAGTTTTCTTTGAAAGTGATAGGTACTGAAAGAAGACGAGAGATACAGAATTATTTAGATAGCTGGCCAGAACGAGTCTTGAATTAATGAGTTAATACTTACTTAACTTCTTTGCAGCTGATGTTTGTAGTTCAAGTTAATATTTAATTACTTATTTACTAGTTTTTAGTAGACATCAAACTTTATGAATGGCTAGGGGTCTAGGGTAGGGATGGATCCATGGATATAAAAACTAATAAGTATATTACGCAGTAATATATAAGTCAATGGATGGATCATATTTTGTACATAGGGTGAACCTAAGACTAAAGAAAACATTTATAAAAAAATGAAAACATTTATTTTCGGAATTCATTTACATAGCTGGTGTTGCCGTGTCGAGCATTTATGTCTCATTCATACTAGCACATTACATTACGTAAGAACCTACACATGTACGAGTATTAGCTAGCAGCTCCTTGGCTCGACACAGAATAAAGATTACCAACTCTAAATCGTCTGTAATCCCAGAAGGGTCAAGTAAAGGTATCATCAACGTATTACCCACTGTTCGCCATTCCCGGGTATTAGCGACCCATCCCTTGCGAAGAGGTGCGAACCTATTGCTACCCGGATCCAATCCCCCTGCCATAGCGGAGGATTGTAACAAAAAATCAATAGTGTTGCCAGACTTGGTAATCCGATGGTTCATTTCGGACCCCTAGTCTATAGGACAGCTGTGTTTGCTTTGAATAGACCCCAATAAGGAAAGCGCTCAATACTACAACGAATGCAACACATGATAATAATGAGACATAATATTATATTTAATAACGATAGGTAATCTTTCAAGTGTGTCTATCCTTTTTATGAGCTGTATCTTTTAAACATGCAATCTCAGATAAGTTTATCCTTTTTATGCGTATCTAATCGTATTGAAATAGAAAAAGAAACAAGGTTACCGTGTATCAAACATGCGAGCTCGTTTCTTATTTTATTTTATCTGTGTCGAGATAGACAATATTTATGTGTGTTATCTTTGTGCCGCTGTCGCATCTATTAGTTGGGTACTAGGCGGGCATAAAACTGAAGAGAACGATTTGGCTTAATAATGTCGTTTGTGGCTCTGCAGGGCTATTGTCTATCTTTTCAAAAGTCAGTGAATAACAAGCACCAGTTGTCCACAGAACTTTGGTGTTAACTGCTAATGTCATAAAATTGGTATTGCGTATCTCATTGTGTGGATAACACGTGACAGTGATTATAGGGTGACTAACATCCCAGCAATGGACACCTCTATTTTTTATCGACTATTATACGGCCAAGTTAAGCAGGTACTGCTTGAACGTTACAATACTTGATTGAGGATATATTTTAGATTTAGCCTCTTTATGGCACCTGACATGTCAAATGGTTATTGTCAAAGTAATATTTGAATGTCATTTTTGTTGTCAGCCAGTAAGAAATTGCTGTTGTACGTAGTACTAATTACTTTCATGTTTTGCATGGAAGAAGTAAAGACAAAAGGAAAATAAAATAAAATATTTTGCTCGAGATTACTAATTTATTATTATTAATTAGCCTATTGTGTCCCACTGCTGGGCAAAGGCCTCCCCCATTTCTTTCCAGCTCTCCCGGTGTTGTGCCTTCTCTGGCCAATCAGTCACGAACGAGTCCAGATCGTCACGCCAACGTTTCTTGGGTCTGCCTCGGTGACGACGACCGTTTTCAGGCACCCAGTGTGTGACGATTCTGGTCCATCTGTCCTGATCTCTCCTGGAAATGTGACCCGCCCAGTCCCACTTTAACCTCGCAGACTTATCGCCAACATCGGCGATGCCTGTCTTGGAGCGTATTATGGTGTTACGAATTCGATCGGTGATTTTGATGTTTAAAATGCTACGCTCCATCGCTCTTTGGCAAACCTTGAGTTTGGACTTCTGAGCTTCCGTCAAAGACCAAGTCTGTGCGCCATAGGTTAGGATAGGCAGGATACACATGTCGACGAGCTTGCGTTTCAGTGAGATAGGAAGGTCACCCTTCATAAACGACTTCATGGACCAGTAGCTCCTCCAAGCATTTTCAACGCGACGGTCGATCTCTTTGTCTTGTCTGTTGCTGAAGGAAACTAACTGGCCCAGGTATATATATTCGTCGACATAGTGTATTTCCTGCCCATCGACCTCGACCCTATGTTTAGCGACATTGGTCATAACTTTAGTCTTTGACTGATTCATCGTCAGTCCAACCTCAAGGCTTGCAGTGCTCAGGTCTTGGAGCATTTTTTGTAGTCGATTTGCATCGGAAGCAAAAAGAACAATATCGTCTGCAAAACGAAGGTTTGATAGCATTTTATCACCGATCGGAATGCCTTGCGTTGTCCATGTGTCAGCAAGGGTTTTAAATACTTCCTCGAGGGTGCTGGTGAATAGTTTAGGAGAGAGCGGATCACCCTGTTTTACTCCTTTAGAAATTTTAAATTTTGGGCCTATTGAATCTAATTTAACGTTAGCCGTGCTATTATTGTAAATATTCTTTAACAGTTCTATATAAGTTTCCTCTATACCTTGGCTTCGTAGAGCTGAGAATATGGCATTGTGTTTTATGCTGTCGAAAGCTTTTGTGTAGTCTACGAAAGCCAGGTACAGAGGTTTTTGATATTCTGAATATTTTTCCAGTAGTTGATTCAGAGTGTGAAGGTGGTCTGTGGTAGAAAAACTTGGACGGAATCCGGCCTGTTCCGGTGGCTGGTGCGAGTCCAATTTGGCATCTATGCGATTATGTATGACCTTGATGAACGCCTTGTAAATATGAGAGACTAAACTAATGGGCCTGTAGTTATTGATGTTGCACTTATCGCCTTTTTTATGAAGAAGTACGATATTTGAGTGGCACATTTGGGATGGGAGTTTACCTGTCTGTAAAATTGAGTTGAATAAATTGGTTAGATGGGGTAGCAGTGTGGCAGATCCTAATTTTAGGGCTTCGGTGGTAACGCCATCTTCGCCAGGGGTCTTGTCATAGTGCATTGTCTTCAGCACTCTGTCCACTTCGTATCCCGTTATGGGAGGGATTTCTTCTGCGCAACTGTATCTATTTTCTGATTCCAATTGAGCTGAATCATCTGAATAAAGAGAGCTGTAAAATTCTGTGCAAATATCTATAATTTTTTGTCTGTTATGATGTTTGATTCCTTGTGTGTCCTTTAAGCTATTGATCCATGGTTTGTTTTGAGAGATTCCCTGTTTTGCTACTCTTAGCGAACGGTTTTCTAGTGCTACTCTGACTAAATGGGTATTTACATTTCTGAGATCGGTTTTAATAGCTTTTTTCACCTGCTTATCTATTAATCTATGCTGTTCTGATCCTATACTAAACTTGTTTCTCTGCTCAATTAGGCAACGTGTATTTGTTGAAAGCTTTGTGTTCTTCTTCCCATTTGTTTTAATGCCACTACTGCTTTTCTTTATTCCTCCAATTATCCTGTCATATTGTTCTTCACTAATTAATCCTGTCATATTGTTCACTAATTAAGTTTTAAAAATTAATGTCTATTGCTTATGTAAGACGATTTTGATGAAATAAACCCTAATTATTACTCAGAACATTGCAGGGCACGACACAAAAGGCCACAATGTTCACATATTCACAAAACAATACGTGAAATGAATCTATACAAAGGTAGGAAAATATTATATTCCCCGAAGGGTTAGACAGAGGTGTACCCATTATTACACTTCACCAACTACCTAAAGAATATTACAGATTGTCTCAAAAAACCATCATTGTAAAAACAAAATACAAATTCAAGAAAGGACAGATTTCTATATTGTACATAGTATTCACACAATATGAGCTATGCAATTATATCAAGGAATATATAATATTAAGGAGATTGAGTTTAGATAATGCAAATATAGTTATAAAATCTTTAGTAGCTCCAACAATACGGGACTTATAGAAACTAGTACCAGTATCAACCGTCATAAATCATCATAAAACACTACCCTTGAGAAGCGTCTTTCACGAAAGTCACTTTAAACTCTGTGTATAAACAATGTAATGTCAAATAAGCTTAGACAATCGCAATTTTAAAAATATCGATACAGAAACTTCTGTCAAAATGAGTTAAAGTGACTATCAACGACAATGGTCTCCGATGACGTCATACGCGTTGTACTACTGGTCATAGCCGATACCAAATTAACCTTTTGACAGTTAATGAAAGCACACAGAGCGAAAGTGATAATCAAAACAACTGTCAACAGAGATAGCCAATAGCCCTGCTGAGCTCTGTTGACGCGCGTGGGTGAACTTGCAGCGAACATATTGCTGTCAAACGATCGCTTTCTTTCTCAATATTTAGACTGGAAATGTATTGGAAACTTGAGTCTTTTTAAAATAACAAGACGTATCATTTGTAGACGAGCCAAAGGAAATAAAATGCTAATGCATTGTAATGTTCCCAATAGTGCTGCAGACAGTTTATGATCACAAAGATGTTCTGGCTGTAGGTAGTCTTTTATTTACAACCGGCTTCATAAAAAAGGGGAGGCTCTCAATTCGACTATTATGTTTTGAAGTTGTTGAACAGCTGAACAGCCGTTATAGTTTCTCATGTAGATACCTACCTACTACTTAGTGCGAAATTAGAAATTTTCCCACGCATCGGACAACCCTCTACGAACGTAACCATGGTATGAAATACGTGTTAAAAACACTAAAGAGCCACTCACATAAATAAAGTGAGATTAAGTTGAGGCGAATCCGTGATTATTCAAGTTCGGTTGCCGAGCGGGGACCACCGACCGTCTCGGATAAAGGCCCTCTAACTCGCTCTCGTATTTCATTTCACTCAAAATGGATTCAGCCTCAGAGGCAAAAAATATTTATATTATATCAAAAGAAAGATCAAAAGTGTTCGCGAATATGAGAGCGAACGACCGCGAACAACTTGAAGGAGTGAGTAGGTAGGGGGAACAGGGACCGGTGAGGGATTTTTATCGAGTCCCCCGCATTGATGTTATGAGTTGACTTATACGATATAGCGCCGCGTCGGAAATATTGTAATCTAACATGAATACAGAATTCAGATATAGGTAATACGTTTTACGACAACTCCGGACGAAATAGCGTGGGAGCTTCCACGTCACCGCAGTCATATTTGTTGTATTGTAAATTGTTTATTTTTTAAACAAATTAACATGAGCGGACGTTTTGACATTATTACGACTGTTATAACTAAGCTGACATGACTAAGGCAAACATCCAGCATTAAAAGTGTTGGCAGTAACTAGATAAAAAAATCTACATGTACATAATTTTCAAATAATATTCTGATAAAGTAGGTAACTCAATCTAATAAAACTTGTAAGAAGTATTCTTTGTAGTTTATTTATATCCAAACTCTTAAATAAAAACACGTAATAGATCCACGATATTACGAGAACGTAAGCGTTATTTTCATAAAATAATTGAGCCGGATCTTTTCGAGGCGGGCGTAAATGATTATGAACGTGAGTAACAGTCGTGTAGGTTGGTACGTATACGTATACGCAGTCATTTCAAATAATCAAAAGAGGGGAATGTTTATGTGTATACGAAACATCGTTATTTTTTACGCGGTAATAAATGAAATAACGAGCGACTTACATGCAATGTGCACGCACGTACTCACGAACACTTTAGCGCTACGGGTAGCATTAGCATAGTGCAGGTAGCATTTTGTACTTTATAATATGGTGTATCCTTGTGGTTTTAAAGTGGCATCAATCCAATGGGTGTGCATATAAATACCAAAATTACAACTCCGTCACCGAGAGTATGAAGTAATCATTGAGCCAAAAACATAACTGTACACATTCCAGTGAGCAACGTTAAATCGAAATATAATATCGCTGTTGTACAACAAAGAGAATAAACATTGTGAAAGCGATTATATTGATTAAGTTCTACACGAGGAGCTCAAAGGCCATACGTTAAAGCCAGCAAAGCTTTTACTTAGTTTTAGTATTTGTTTTGCGCCGAGACTGGGGAAAACATTGTATATACCACTCGAGGCTTCGTCTTCAAATTCTAGGCCGAATACCTATGTGTTTGTTATTTACCTTGTCTTGTACTCACATTCAGTGATGGGTATCCGAGATTTTATAAATGGGTTGAAGAGTTTCACTAGAAACGTTTTATTTTCAGGTGATACTACTTATACTTCTAATTAGAATGATATTAATAGTTTAGATAATTTAATATAATGGTTATGATGCATTATACTTCTACTACTTCTTCTTCCTTTTACTTAATACCACCAATTTTAAATACTAGCCAAGTATGTAAAGCAAAGAAGATAATCTTATCGTCTTCTATCTATCTATATAAATAAAAAGAGAAGTCCTGACTGACTGATTGACTGACTGACTCATCAACGCCCAGCCCAAACCCTTAGACCTAGAAAGCTGAAATTTTGCACAGAGGTTTCCTTTATAATGTAGACAAGGAATAAGGAAGGATTTTTCGAAATTCAACCCCTAAGGGTTTTAAATAGGGGATGAGTTTGTGTGGAAAATCGACATTTTCACGCGGGCGAAGCCGCTGGCAAAAGCTAGTTTAACATAATTATGTAGCTATTGTAAAATGGCTTTAATTGGTTGCCATAATTGGCAAAATGCGCAATGCTACAAATATAAAAAAAGACACAAACACGATCCTAATCAGAGTGGTTGCTTTTGTTCATTGAATCGATTATCCCACGCGCTCGGATTATTTCTTGTAGCCACTTATCTCCGTTCCGATCTTATCGAATATGAATATCGATTCATCGATGCTAATGGCTTATATAAAACGTTCAAACAGATTAAAAAACAAGTAAGTAGATAAATATTAGCTAAGTGATATTATAAACATGTCAGAATGAAGCACTGCCGTTATTATAAATAAAGAAGACAAAGACATTAATTTCAAAGAAGTTTCAACATTTTACATTACACAAAGAACAAAAGAATGGAGAAGAAATAGCGAGTGATTCCCGCAGCTCGGCGCGGGCGGTGCAATGTTTGTACAAGTTATTAACTAAGGCCCGTAGTCTGTAGTGTTATCTCCCGTGTAAATTTATGCAACAATCTCATCGCCACGGCCGCGAGTTCGGGGTTCGGGGTGCCAGCGATAACATGAAATTGATACCGCGCCATCAATCACTTTGGAGTGAGTGGGCTGGCCGAGTGTACGGGTGTCGCGTTGCAGTTGTGGTTATCGGCTACAAATTGCTGTCGGTCCACTGATTAACAATGTACGACTCGTACGTAAACACGAATGAATAAAATCAAAATACTTTTCAACAATCACACAACCGAATGAATAAAGCCGATGGAATGCTCGCGAAGAAGCAAACATAATACCCGGTATAACAATAACACGTAAAGTATTATAAATCGTGTAATAAAATCGAATCGCACAATCCGAGCTCAGGCCGTAACCAATCAGAGCGAAGGTACTCGAATAGAAGTTGAAAATAACGATCGCGTTAGTACTGTGTGGACAGGTTTACAAGTGAAGTAAAGGATGTGACAATCCCGCGTTTAAAAGTAAGCCCATATCGATTATAGTTTCCGGTATCTCTTACGTTCCATTGTGTGTATTGTTGTCGGCCGGGGCTGTGAAAGCTCGGCTTCATCCGTCGACTATAAGGTTGGTTCTCGGAAAGCCAGCTGGCGTGTCGTTCCCAACGCTCCCTGTCTCGCCGGGTAAGATTACAATGTCAATAGACGTTTCGGCTATTGAATCGCTCGCTTGGTTGGGAACTTGCGTCTTTTTAAACAACATTCTTTAGATAACGATTACTTAGTTAACAATTCTGTAGACAATAGCAAATATAGCAATGCCACAAAATTTTGTGCATCATGCTTTTGCTAGAACTTATATTTCTTAGAAATGTATTCAAACGGAGTTCAATCCCACTGATGGTATGTATGACTAATTGACTACTAAATGACAACTGGTTTCTTTAAACTTCTATTGTCTGACTGGGCAAGGTCTCCCTCATAACCTTCCACACTTCTCCAATGACAAGTTTATCTCTCACAATAACTTTTCAAAGACTTCGCAGACATTTATGGCTAATAAAAAAACCGTTTAATCCGATCTTAAATACATAAAAATAAAAGATTAATTTGCGAATCTATAAAACGTCTTTACAAGTCCTTATCCATCTTATTTTATACCGGTTCAAAGTTCCGTAGTTAAGAATCTCAAAGTATTCGAGTTTGTGAGATCGACTTTTGAATAATGCTTCAGTTTTTCTTATTCAGTAAGTCTTCCTATAACTCAAACAACAAAGAGCCGGCTGGAGAGATCCTAACAAAAGAATATGAGAAATATCTGCGCCTCTACAATCCGAACCGCATCACTACTTCGGTTATATTGGAAAATATTTCTTGCTTCTCGAATACCCAGTTAAAATCTGTATTTTATCAAAGGCATGAATGTAAATGTTGATATGTGAGCTATATCCAAATAATCCTGTTTCTGCTCTCATGGGATTTTATGGAAAGTTTTATCTTATCTACTAGTTTGCCGTGTGTTTAGTTAGAAGATAGACGAAGCCCATTCATAATTCAAGTCCCAGATGCTCTGATTAAATTTCTTCCGCTCCAAAGGTCTCTTTGTTGTCAGTAACTTCTATTGCGACACAAAAGCACTCGTCTACGGCAGGATAATTTATTTTAAAGAGCCCTCTGTCTTACAGAGACTTTTTCGACTTATTAAGCTGAATTGTACTTTAAAGATTGTTTTTGTCGTAAAATATGCTTCGCTGTATTTTTTCTTTTTATATTATGTCTGAACTTACTGTAGTCTTTTGTTATATTAAACGGGAGATGCTTCAAACATTTCAGAATGAATTTGTGTAAGTTGTAAAATTAATTTGAATGTTTAGAAACCTATAATTACATTCTCTTAATGTTCTCTTCTTTTGTATAGCTCTACTGTGCCCTCAGGCATTGACTAGCGTTTAATTCGTTACAACCACAAATGAATTTCGAGGAAAGCCGTAACGACAGCGCGGCCATCTAAATTTTGATTATTTAGGGGCAATTCGATGAAATAAATTATTCGTTCCAACGAGCGCTGTAACTCGCCATAACACGCTTTGTAATTATCCGTTTATTTAAAGAATGTATTACACAAATAAACTTTACGATTCCAACGTTTAAACATAACTTTTTATTATCTCACATGTTTTGTTGAACGCACACACACACAGGTAAAAATGTTTTATCACCACCTACCGCGCGCCCGTGAACGAGCACGCGGTCTCATTACATGGTGTTCAATAATTTGTCCAAGGCCGTCAGTGGTCGACGTGATCCATCATTATAATACAGTAGGTATGTATAAATCAGAGCGGCATAATAGCGCCGGTATTTTGTTATCCCTTCATGCATAAATGTTTTTGTAATATTTTGGAAGCGGTGTTCCAACGTTGCCCCTTCGCCCCTCGCCTCCCGTGCCACGTTACATTGCACGGTTTCATATTTCTCTTTCTAACTTTAGTTTTGTGAATACGCTGCTGCGAGTGACGCCCGGTTCATCACATTCTTTATAAGGAAACTTTACGAGCGGAGCGCGTTCCTCGCACTTCAATTTCAATGCGGCTTATTCGATAGCTTGGTACGTGACTGTGAATGATATCACCACAAGTCTCAAAGTGATTAAAATAAGAAAATGTTGTCATCTATAAGGGCGTAAATACATGTTAGTATTTGCGTGTGATTTTACACTTTACTCTTCCACTTAGTGAAGTGTGAAATGATTGTTGCCGCACGCTGAGCATCACGATTTGAATTCCGCAGTGGAGCGCGCGGTCGGCCGCTCGGTGAGTCGGCTCAGGGCTCAGTCGGTGCTGGCCAAGTCAGTATTCGTGTAGCGTGCGGTTGCGACGCCCGTCTGCTTGTCGTACCGTGATACGTCGCTTGTACACCACTGCCGTGTATCAAGTGGCTACAAAATTCATGTTTTGGTGTTTGTGTGGTGAGCTGATAGCTTCCTTTGTCTCTCCGTAGGTGTGTCGAGCACGGCTGCACGGAGCACCGCCACTCGCCTGTCAGGATCGCTACCGGGATGCCAGCGTGTCTAGTGATAGTGTGAGATCGTGCATCGTGCCGGTACTAGCGTAGTGTAGTGTAACTATAGTGCATCACAGTGCTGAATGGATTGTGTCTCTTTTGGATTGCCATCGAGAGTCATCGATAGACCAACTTGGGAACGGTGAGAGATTCCATTATGTCATCTTTATTTGTTCAGATAACAGACGCGATAACGCGCTTAATGTAGGTATTTGTGTTTAATTACTTTATTTGTTGAAGAGTTCATGTATAATTATGTTTTCTTTGCATTATGTATCAAGTATTATCAACTCTTGCATAGTTATGTAGATATTTAATGTAGATTAGAACTAATTATTCATTTATAGGTAACCTTTGAAAACCTTTTTTCCGAGCAGTGGTGGCCCAGTGGTGGCGGCCCCGATTTACGAAATTTACGAACAGTTGGTCGTGGGTTCGAACCCAGGCAGGCGCATTACTTTGTGTAATTTATTTCATCACCACTGCTCTCAAAACGGTGAAGGAAAACATCGTGAGGAAACCGGCATGTCTTAGAACCAAAAATTCGAAGATATGCGACATCTACCAATCCGCACTGGGCCCGCGTGGTGGATTATAGCCCATCCCTCTCCTAGAGAGGAGGCCTGAGTCCCTGCAGTGGGAACAATAAAATTATAGGCTGATTATGATGAACCTTTGAAATGACTGGTAAAAAAACTGGCAAATAACTTGCTACATATTAGGTATCACCTACTGTAGATACTTATAAAACAAGCAGGTAAGTATTGGTCTTGACTTACCTATCAACATTGATCATTTAGTACCTGTAGCGAGGTATAATTAATGTTTCCTATAACGCTAATAGCCATTAAATACCTACATAAATGGTTAGAAGATATTTATCAATACATCCCGGACCCGGTTGTTATCTTCAATACACAGTGATATTTACTTACGAGTTATATCAGTGTTGTCGATAAGTCCTAGGTGTAACCTATTTCCGCGGCCATAAAACTTGGGACCGTTCAAGTGCCCGATAAACAGTTACACTACACAGTAGGGGCGCACCTTATTTACACACCCTGACTACCCTGAGTGAGTTTTGAGCAAGTTAACGTCTGTCACCATACAATTTAGACCCGTACAGGATGCGTACACAGTGCAAAGCTACCCTTTACATGCCTTTACCCTAATTTAATGAGATTAGGTACTAAACTAAGTTAGTTGATCACTACAGCAGTCTACAATGTACGGAATGTCAATGTACCATCAACATCT
This sequence comes from Diarsia mendica, assembly GCA_949316265.1. NCBI lineage: Eukaryota > Metazoa > Arthropoda > Insecta > Lepidoptera > Noctuidae > Diarsia > Diarsia mendica. The sequence continues at coordinate 17,062,191 of OX438902.1, read as the reverse complement.
GAATAGGTTAATAAGTACTAGGCCAGCAGTAAAACCGAGGAGGTTTAAAAAACAAAGTTAATCGTTTTTAGGGTTCCGTAGTCAACTAGGAACCCTTATAGTTTCGCCATGTCTGTCTGTCTGTCTGTCTGTCTGTCTGTCCGTCTGTCCGTCCTCGCTTAATCTCTGTGACCGTTAGCACTAGAAAGCTGAAATTTGGTACCAATATGTGTATCAATCACGCCGACAAAGTGCTAAAATAAAAATTGGAAAAAATTGTTTTATTAGGGTAGCCCCCCTATATGTAAAGTGGGAAGTGATTTTTTTTTTAATTTTAACCCTAACGTGTGATATATTGTTGGAAAGGTATTTAAAAATGAATAGGGGTTTACTAAAATCATTTTTTGATAATGTCAATAATTTCGGAAATAATCGCTCCAAAAGTAAAAAACAAAGCGTCCCCCCCCTCTAACTTTTGAACCATAAGTTTAGAAAATACGAAAAAAATCTGAAAAGTAGAACTTTATAAGGACTTTCTAGGAAAATTATTTTGAACTTGGATGGAAACAACAGATGGAAACTGCAGTTAACCAATATAATTTGGTCCCTGAATCGTATGAGCGCCTATACAATCCAGAGGTCAAGTTTCATTGGCCCGTATTTCAAACAAAAAAAGAATTATTACTACGGAACCCTACACTGAGCGTGGCCCGACACGCTCTTGGCCGGTTTTGTTAATTTTCTTACTTGCCAGTGCACAGCGGAAGAAAGAATTAGTAAGAAATGCTCATTGGAATAGGTACCTACTCTGCCTTCGTTATTGGATTATCCAGCATTAAAAAGTTAAACCGATTGTCAGTATCTGAGTAAGAACATTGAATTATACGAAATCCGCCCTTATCTCAATGTATTATAGGTGTTGAAATCAAATTGTTAACATGGATTGCGATTGAATGTAGACCGTATGTTAAAAATGTGTGTTTGAATGTATTTATTTATGTCATTAAAATACGCAAATACCGAAAAAACCAAGCCAATCTCAAATGTCTCACAAAAACTGTCACATTTTTTTCAACGTCACCAAGTCAATTCACACAACGGCAACGGCCGAATGACGCCAACAAATGTACATTTTTGATGTACATTTTTTACTACATGTAACACGAACTTTTAATAACTTTTCTTTGTTTTTCATATTAATGGAGCAATGAATCAAAGTGACCTAAGACCTATCTAGACAGTAAATACTTAAACGTTCGAGACTAAATAAATTATACATACATTTGCATAATGAGATCACAGATTTTACAAAATAATCATTTAAATAAAGGAGACTGTACAAATCGTGTACGATTCTTTCAAAATTTCTGTTTAGGTATCGATCGGGTTAAGCTATCGACCCGACATTAAAATTAAGACATCTACGTAAAAAATACATGACAATACAAATATTTGACGTTGTCTCCAGTAGGTGTTTTAAACCCGGGAGCTAATAAAACTTGCACATAAAAAGCTTACTTATAAAAACTTTTCGTCGCCGGAACGTCAACAGCGGACCCTTTTGTTTATTTTGAGACATCAAGGAGGGTCGGAACCCATTATGGTGTGTATGCCGACGTGAAAGGGCAGTATGGCTTATTGAAAAGGAAAAGTACCAGGCCCGCAGACACCTAAATTGGCCATAATGAGACCTGGCGGACTGACAACTTTTTTAATCTGTGGCTTATAGCAATTTGTTCTGATTACGATTTATTTCATTGCCTTGCGAAAACTTTGATGTCTATAGAACTTGTTTGAAGACATATTAATTAATTTGTTGTTGATATTCATCGATTTATTGATAGTATTAATTGGATTAGCATTTTTATGACACCTCTACTTTTACAGGCAGCTCAAATCGTGTAAGTTTAAATGAATTGATATTGAAATAAGTTTTTTACTTTTATTTCTTTTCAGTAGCAATTTATGGTCAGTTTTTCTAGTATGTAGGACTCGACTAATCCGACACACATCACTGATTAAAAAAGCGCCAAGTCCATCTATGCCATTTTATAACGTAAAAGTATTCATTTAACGCTACCAACTTATTTAAATAATTATAGTTTACCAAACACAAATTTTAGGAATATAAATTATTAAAAAAATTATTCAGTTTCATATTGTACGGAATACTTTTTATTACTTAGTATAATGTTCGCTGAACACGCATTTAGCCAATTTTTTACAAAACTATGTAAGTATTTATGTAGCCGAACGTGCGTTCGACATAGCGATGTAAAATTATGTTCTATTCTTGAAGTGAAATATGTGTACACTTACGTACACGTAAACATGTGTAAAAGCAGAGAAAAAACATTTACACACGTGTTTTACAACGAGTAAAATTGTTTACTGTAACAAGTTAACAGTAATGTTAAATAAAAATGGCGTAGTCAGGTAGGTACCTACACCTACTTTTGAATTAAGTGAGTAAGCACTTTTGATGCTGCCTTCACATTAGTTCTCAGTAGTTGTGCTACCTACTTGAAACTTGCTTGCAAAAAGAATCGAATAAGCATAAAAAATAATAAAAATAAATTAGCATTAAAGTAAGCGTGACAAGTATTACTAATAGACTTATTGTCGGTTACCGCAAGCGAATTCATCAAAATTCGTTTTGCAAACGGAAATATTTCGTGCCAGCAATGGTGGAGCCACGTAATACAATCGTGTATTCATTGTAAATGCAATGGTGGCTGGGAATGCCTCTCAAATTACACTAGGTAAGTACTTCGTATTCACGAACTCAGTTTCCATAGAATCAACTCATACAATTTGAGCATTTATCTTTCACAGAAATATATGATGTTGTTTGTAAGATATGGTATACGCTGCCATAAATATAACTCATCAGCTTTTCTAACTTCAACCAAAGCTTAAACACGTGAAGAAGAAAACAGTTTCTCAAGGGAAATTGTAGTACAAAACGTTTTTTTTATTTGCTTGTAAACTTGAGATAACCCCCGTACAACTACGTGCCCTTAGTAAAGTAATTCGCTATCGCTACGTCTTTTATTATAGATAGAGACTTGATTGAGAACAATTCGAGTTCAGCCACTCGACTGATCTAATCGACTCGACCAAAAAAATGCTACACTGAACCAAGAACACTCCAACGATTTATGTTCTTTTGGCGTGCGTGGCTCCGAATCTCTGCCACGAATTAAAATATTTTGGAATAATCAAGCGAAAATTCAAGCTCGAGAGATATCAAATTTTATAAGAGTTTTAATCAATTATTGGTTAATGGATTCGATAATAAATCGAATGGGCTCGGTAGTGGTATTAACAGATTTTATCGTTCATAAATAACTTCTAAATCACAATGACACAATAGGACTGCGGTGTCTCCGCGGCTTCTAGATACAGTTACGCTTAGTATTATGTGGGAAGGAGTCGATGAAGCAATGATTTATAAGCCTATTCACTTGTCATAAAGTAATTACACGTTCTATTTCTATTTTTTCCATTGTAGTAACAGTAATCTCTACTTTTATTGCCTTCGTAAAACGTCGCAAGGTTACCGTTAGTTTTTGTTTCCACTGTCGTATTCCATTCAACATTATTATTTCAATATTTTCCTGTACACACGGCTACACATCAAGCTATACAAAACCAGTATAATCTGATCGTTCATTGTGCGAAAAGATCTAGTAAAGTGAGGCCAAGATTAACTGGTTTTGTATAGCTTGATGTGTAGCCGTGTGTACTACACTATTATCGTTAGTATTTCAAATAGCGGTTGACAGTTATATTTTCAGTTAAAAAATGAACGGTATAAATAATAAGCTTACGGCCTGCCTAATACCTGACATGAAGGCGATATTTTAAAAGTTGTTAAACCCATTTATTTATATTTCAGATCTTTGAATGCGTGACTTATTATTAGCATCAGCTTAAAAGGTGACGGATCCAATCCATCTGAATCAATTTACGTTCACCTTTAAAATAAAATAGTCAAGAAAAGCCTGCGGGCGTTATCGCATTGAACTTTCTCCTTTACTCTCTCGTGAAAAGTGTGTGAAATGAAAGGGACAGGTATAATTTATTATGCCTTTTAGATTCGACTGGTTTCTGTATAAAAAACGTTATATGAATAGAGTTTTCAATATGTGCTGATAATCCTGAGAGGCTTATGTTTGGATTTGTGCTCATCATTCATTTTGTAATCTGAGTCGTGTCACTCTGTTCTGTTGTATGTAAGTATCAAGTAAATAATGTATGCGATAACGTGATAAGAACAAAATAGGTACTATTTTTATTTTGTAAGTACTCGTAACTTCGAGTACATACCTACCTACGTTATTATACATTTCCTTCTGATAGTTTATTCTTCCTCTTTAGTTACACATGTGTTTTATGTATTTCGAATATTCCCACACAAAGCTGCAAGCACAATACCAGTGTAGAAGATAACATAAAGATCTGTTAATTGGCCCAACATGAATGCCGAATCAATTAACCAAGCAATAAAAGTCTCCATGCAAAAATGCCTGCGTAATTATAAAACACTAATAAAATACAAAGAAAAATAGTAATAAATAAATATTACTTAATTAAGGAATAGGCGTTTTTATGTCTCCTAAAGTTTCTGTGAGCCGTGTGCGTGGAGAATCACTTTGATTGTTATGTGGTGGATAAACATTCGTCGCAGGCGCTTATAAATATAGTTCGATGCAATCTGCAGATTTTTAGGCAAGTCATCATCTGCCTAACCTTTTCCAACAGCTGTGTTGGGGTCGGCTTCCAGTCTAACCGGATGCAGCTGAATACCAGTATTTTACATGGAGCGACTACCTAAGTACCTATCTTATGCAAGCGATGTGCCGATATAATATGAAAAGCAAGATCAATCTTGTACCAAAATGTTGGAAGTAATGGTCGACATGGAACATTGGGTAATAAAATAGCACAGTAATAGTTTAAATTCCATTGACTTGCGTGCTTGAATATAGTAAAGTTTATCGAAGTATCCATGAAGGTAGGTTAGGATCTTGTGCGCGTGGCCTGAACTAACACCGCGTGTCGCTATCTAGTTTTTTTACTAATTAATTTCGTAACATTGTCACTAGCTCTCCCTTGTCAATATAATCCAATAGATCCAGAGTATTTCGCTAAGTTAGTTATCTTCTATCAATGGCAAGAAAGAATTTCCAACGTAGGTTACTTTTTCTTGTCACATATATAATATTTTCTGAAGAAACGACCATTAAAAATAAGTATCATGTCCCCCAGACATCAACATCCACCTGTAACAAGTTGTGAGATGATTTTAGGTGACAGCACTAATAATTTATCACCTAGCCACATTTTTCTCACAAATACTTACCTAACGTCATTAAAATTGGCAAACAAAAGATCTTGAGACATCCAAAATCTATACCAATAATCAATTTACTTTGCTGAACAACGGCCTTGCCCAAATGGTCAAATATTTGACTATAAAAGATCCATAACTCAATATGTGTTTAAAATAACGCTGTGCAAAAAAACAAGTTTCAATTACAAAAGCTAACAGGAAAACATAATTAGCTCGAATATCAACGGTTATGTTAATGATCGCCGGCTGTTGGAGACATAATTTTTTTTCCTTGAAACCAGTAATCAGACTTGTGGTTGTAGAAAGTGTGTTTATTTATGTAACTGGCAACATTGTACGTAATCTAATAGCCAATTGTTATGTTTTATGTTTCCCATTTAGTTTTTGGCATACTTCGAGATTCATTTTGTAAACACGTTTTTTTGTTTGATGACAGATAAGATATTTCTCTAATTGGCAGTATTCGAAAGTTATTTCCTTTTCCGGCTTTATTGTTATTTTCCATCTTCCTCTCCAATATTGGTCCATCTTAATGACGTAGCTTTTAATTATGTAGATCTTTTGAACCGTGATGTCATGCCCGACGCGCGACGCCGTTATGAGATAATCGGTTTCAAACGAAATAGTTAATTATAAATTCATTAATGATAGTCAGCTAGACAAATAGGGAAGTGATTTTTTTATTTACAGAACTAAAATAATGATAAAATATATACAAGTAGCAAAAAGAGAAGAATTACAGGGCGTCAAAAAATTCGTCCACATTGCTGTCAACAGGAAAAGTGCCCAGAAGGCTGGCAGCATTACCACGTTGGATGGCAATGCTGATTCTTTGGCCAAAGAATAGGCCAGCCCTCTGGTCACGTGAAGAGTCGACCAACCGCTTGGCAATTTCTTTAAAAATTTGGTGAGCACTCGGACCCCAAGGCCCCAGTGTTTCAACCCCAAACGGCTCAAACACATAACTGCCAATTAAGTTGTTGTATTTGCGCCGCTTGAGGTTTTCAGCACCTGCAGCAGCCGCCCCAGCACAGCTCACCGTGCTAGGAAGATGGGATGGCGCAAGGGTGTCGACGCAAGTTGCGTCCCACACCAAAGGCCTACCCAACTTCCACGGCATTATGGTCATACCATCTGGTCTCTTCCCATCGACGCGTGCCAACCCATTGGGTTCCAAAACAGCAGGCACACCGGCGGTGGCCAGAGCACGTCGGATGAGATCATTAATGCTGGCGTGCCGCGCAATTCGACCTGCGCTCTTACTGCAGGAAAGGCCATGGTGTCCGAGGCTGTCGACTACTTCACCACATTGACAGCGATGTGGAGCCCCACACGGAGCACCCAAACGCAAACATGTAGCGAGCCGGAAGGTTGTGTCACCTAGCATAGTGCCTATATTAGGTGACGGTAGTGCCTGAAGCCAGAGGCCCGACTCCCACTCACCCACAGCCAGCAGGCGGGCACGCTCAGCAGTATTGGTAGACGTATTAATTAGGTTATTCCGTACCAACCTGCAGAGCGGCTCATCCCACTGTCTCTGGGAAAATGGGTTCTCGGGCCGATCCGTGTTCGGGCAAGCCATTCTCCAGGCGCTCTCTGCATCGGACAAGCACGGCACTTCCTAGACAAATTGAATAATTATCATTCTTGTCTTTATTGATTAAATAAGAGCAGTTTATTCTAAGACCGTTTGACGTCTTTTAAACGTGAATGTTATTTTGTTCGTTTAGATGTTTTGCATCAAAAATTATAATTCACGGAATTTAATTTGTATACATTATAATGAGAACAAAATTAATGAAAGCATCTATTTTTTTAGCTCTTAGTTATTTTTCATCCAAACATACTGCAAACGCGAGCGATGTTGTAGGAAGGCATGACACTAAAGTAGGTATCCACTATAATAATATCAACCTCTGAAAATGTTTAACACGATGATGCACGGGGGACCATTACCACCACTCATTATTGCTTCGTATAAACCACTGCAATTTAGACGCGCAACAATTTTGCTTGTATACGAATAGTTACGCCATTAAGCTTGGTCGTGAGATTATCTCCAAGCGATAGGGCTGCTAAACCTTCTTGGAAACTTGGAACTAAGTCTACAAATTAAATTGTTGAACGCTCTTTATAGAGAAATCTTTCAAGTAATTTAATTTTAGTAACTCGAGCCTATATTTCTTGGAGAAGGCTTTTCTATTCTTATAACACTTAAGTCAATGCTTTGTTGAAATGTATAGTGATGAAAATGGGTGCTAGATTAATACGACTGCTTATTCAGGAAAAAAAATACGTGTTAACTCACAGTTCATGTAACTTTCTGCAGGATTTTTTATGTATTTTTAATCGGACTGAGCTGCTAAGCGTTTGATATTAAAAAGAACATCCACATTTTCAAGAACGTAGCTAGACATCTGTCTTGTTGATTGAAAGAAACCATGAGTCGTGCCAAAATGCTATCTTGGCTATCGACTAGTGTTTTTCTCACGTGTGATTTGTGTGCCGGGGTAACCCTACTTGAGCGACATTAACGTTACACATCGTGATTCATGTCGGATTAACTCGAGTTCTGTTATTTCACGTCATGTGGCAACACTGGGGAAGCTTCTGGTATCAATTTTAAAATAAGAACTACTCCATTTTGTCGCATAGATTTATGATTATTAATTCGGTGAATGAACATCGCGCTCGATGCCAAGAAATCATGTTCTCATTTTGTACTAATCCTTCGTGAGATTATAAAATTGGCGTTTTGTAACAATATTGGCAATAACCAAGTTTATGTTCCACTAATAATAAAATAGCAATTTATTTATAAGTTTCACTCAAGTGCTTGGTGTAATATGGATATAATATTTTCCATTATATTTCAAGACTTTACGATACTTTAATGCGACGTTTATATTCCCTTCGTTTTTATTTTATGTGCGCAGGAATGTCGCCCTTGTCTTCTGTAAATGGCTGTATTATCACGACAGCCGATTTCACGTTTATTATTTCGTAAATTGTGTAGCAATTATGTATTGTGCAGTTAGTAGCGAGCATAGATAATAAAGTAATAACTCATAGAGCAACATTAGCGCCATTGATATTATTCCAGTGGCGAATTTACATCTTTAATCTATAAGCTAAAAGGTAATTATGATCAAGCGGTGTGTTATTATTATTCATGAATGTAGATTAAATTCAAACTACAAATTACTTATTTGCATGTTAGATTAATGTTACCAGTAACTAGGTCTGTAGTCACCTATTACTTCAATTAATAACCGGGTGGTAAGAATAACTCTTGTCAAAACGTTTTAGGGTCAAATTCCTCCTTGTCACGATGAGTTTCCATTTTGTGATTGGTTTTCAGTAAAAGTTATGATTAAATAAAGTTGTGCGAAATAGGGCTTGTAAATAGAAACAGTGGAAAAGTTTACCAAGCCAACATTTATGTTGTGAACTTGACGTTTTGACAGTAACATACATATTATTGCCTGTCTGACGATCCTCCTTAGGATACAATAAGGCTTTCATTGTTGGAAACAAGGGATCTATTTTATTCATTCACTAGCTTTTGCCAGCGGCTTCGCCCGCGTGAAAATGACGATTTTCCATACAAACTTTCATCCCCTATTTAACTCCCTTAGGGGTTGAATTTCGAAAAATCCTTCCTTATTCCTTGTGTACATTATAAAGGGAACCTCTGTGCAAAATTTCAGCTTTCTAGGTCCAAGGGTTTGGGCTGGGCGTTGATGAGTCAGTCAGTCAGTCAGTCAGGACTTCTCTCTTTATTTATTAGATTTCCCTCAAATGAAACCTTAGGATACTACGTGAATATTTTCCCCGACTACTGTAACAGGTAATACGGATAGAGTAGAATTTAGACTGCTAACATTTTTGATTTCAACACAAATAAACTAATGTCGAGTATATTGCAGCGTATTTCCGCCCAACAAGCAATTTTTCTCCGGGTAAAGTGCACCTCTGGTCCGGGTTCGATGCTCGGGCAGCGCGCCAAGTAGCGCGGCGGGTCGGTAAATCACCCGCGCGTACCAGGCTCGCAGCGCGTCGAGGAGCTCCCAATCAGCCGCCCTATTGACAAACATACGGCTGGAGTATAATGGAATCCGTCGCGATTTATCTACCACTGAGCTATCCATCTCTTTCCTTTGAAAACATTCTCTTAATTTAAGTTGACGTCTATAAATTATACTAAAATAGTTTTATTTATGAGTTCTAATCAGTTACAAAGTGATTATTGTTTGAAATTCTTTTCATTCAACTCTTTTCGTTTTAGTTGTTTATCGTTTTAGTTGACTTCTGTTTAGTCTTGCTGTTTTTGATGTCTATTGATCTGCCCACCTTGACACGCTGAGCAAAAAGACAGAAACATGCTTTTAACACGAATGATAAGCTTAATGGTGGGACAATAATATGAAGAAGATTTTTAAAGCTTTCTATAACGCAACACTTGTCTTGTGTTTTGGTTGTTGGTTTATTTATTCATTAGCATTAACTGCCTCTCTCAACAAAAAAGCCGAACGAATGCATTGCTCGATGACTGTGAAGCGACAGCTGCGTTCTCCGAATATCCACTTGACTGTTATTAATCCAAGTAAACACGGTGTTCAATTTAGGATCCATTGCCCGCTATCCACTTCGAACGGACTCTCCTGCACGCTTCTACTACACTATGAACTCCTGGTACTTCAGTGGAATAACCATATCTTTTTATTAATTTCTTTAATTAATATTTGAACTCATAATAACTGCCGGTCGGGTCAATCTTTAGGTTAAGCCGTGTTTGCCTAGGTTGGCCCGTGGATGGGTGACCACCCATTACATACCAAGATTCTCCTCCTTGCCTCAGAGTGCACATCAACCCGCTGGTCCTGGCTGTCATTTATAGATCTTTGATAGACGTTGCAAGTAGCCAAACGTTACAGGTAGGCGTGAGTCTGACAACCAGTTTTACCAAAGGGTACTGTATTACCCAGTACTAACTGGGTTGTGGAGGCGAGATAGATCCGTGTAAAATACCGGTATTTAGCTGCACCCGGTAAGACTGGAAGCCGACCCCAGCATAGTTGGAAAAAAGATGGATTTTACAACTGTAAATTAAAGTGTAAACAATACAATCTAGAAAAAGATAAGAAGGTACTTTATTTTTATTGTAATACCTACCTTTTTACTTGATAAATAAAAGTACATTCTTAACACTTACTATCTTACTTGACTTCTTTTCATACTCAGTCAGCGGAAAGGTCAGAACTTTTTGTTAAAAACGTAAATAAAACTAAAGTTAATTAATATAGTTTACCGACTCATCCCAAGAACTGGTAATTTAATTGGTTTTAATAATTAACTTCTGCAGAAACCGTGACTGTTTGGTAGTTTAAAGGTGACGGCGATTATTGAACTGGAACAGAAATTACATTCAATATCACATTTGTCTGTCTGTTACAGTGTTTCCACGTAATGATTAATTAATTACCTACACCATAACTTAACACCACTCCTGTAATCCCCGAACAGTACGGCAGAGCTGTTCTGTTATCTATGGCTGTACTGTACCTAATGTTAGTACACACATTTAGCCAGTTATGTTTGTCCCATGGGCGAGCTTATTGCCAGTATTGCCACCAACTGGGCATAAATCCAGACCTCGTGGCCGCTACCGAGAAATTTCTGATGGAAAAGCCCGTTAACTGCCCGATCCGAGAATCGAACCTAGGAACTCATGCTCCGCAGTCGCATTTGCGATCACTAGGCCAACGAGGCATTCATTACATAGTGGTAAAGTCATAGTGATTAGTATTTGCCATATTAATCTCAAACCTTTAATATAAAGTTTCATGAAACCATATCCAAAATTCCAAACGAAATAATACCCTTCTGTTTCGACAAAAATAATCCATTTCATTGTAAGAATATAATAACAGATATCAGCGTTTTGTTATGCATAATTAGAAGATATGAATAGCATTCGGTTTTGATTAATTACCTTACTCAATATCGAAAGGTGTGTTTTGAATTTTTCTATTAGTCAATAAAGAATAGCTCTCTGACAGGTTTCGTATCAGACTAGATCTATTAAAATCATGTTATAATTTATTAAAAAGCTGTATCCAAATTGAAACTAGTTTATGGTTTATTTTGAGCTTATAATAACTTTGAAATAACTTTCAAAGCCCAGTTTAGCGCGTCCTTTTCAATTAAGTAACTATCTGTTGCCCGCGACCTTTGTCATTCGATTGTCGGTCTGTCTGTCTGCTTGAAACGGTCTCTGAAACGGCTGCACCGATTTTGACGGGATGCTAATGCTATACTATAAGGAGTAACATGGGCTAGGGAAAAGGTTTCGTGTGACTAGTATTCCATGCAAAAAGTTTAAAACCTTGAAATTGTTAACAAAACCCGATTTAAATCGTAAACCATGCGTAAACCCGTATTAAATTTTCATCATAATTTCACGCCGACATACGCACAGCAACTTTATAATCAAAATAAACAATAAGTATCAAATTTAAAACAGATTAATAAAAACGAGATTATTGTTTGTAATCATAATACCCACAAGCAACGGGATCGCCTAAGCGGATTATTTGTATTCAATTTGCCTCTCAAATTCTTTATTGAACCCCATCGCACAATATCGTTGCCGGTTGAAAGGTATGCGGGGTTCACATTTCCCCACGATTCGAGCTCCTTTCAACGCTCAGGACGAGGGGAAACTTGTCGAGAGTGCCCCCGCGACTGGAATCTTAAAACTGCTATAATTGGAAGGAAATACGTTAAATATCTAATAGCGAGTGCTTGCTAGGGTTTGATGGTTTCTTGGTATCATGTTATTTTTGTCGTTATTGTAAAAGCGTGGCTAGATTATAAAAGACGCTTAGATCTTTTATTGAGTATTGAGTATCTTTAGGTTCTGCCGCGCTTTCTTAGGATGGTCTGTGGATAGCTGACCACCTATTACTTCATACCGAGTTTCCGCTGTGACTCGGAAAACATGATAAGCCCGGTCCAGGCACAGGTCCAGGCTGTCATTTATAGATCTCTGACAGTCGTACAGTACGATCAAATTATCTTGGCAGGTCTGAACATAGGCTCTGTGAACTTTTACGCATGTAAACTTGTGAAGAAAACAGTTATTGCCAGATAAACCAATACCTATACGAATATACGATCAGAAAATATCTAATATGTACAGAGAGAAATAAAATAAATAAGTATCAAAACACTTTTAGACATTAGTTGTAACAAAATAACCTGCACGAAGTTCGGACCTGCCAAGATAATTTGATTGCACTGTAAGGGCGCGTACACATATAGGTCCGTTTTTACTGGATCCGTTTTAACGGATCAGAATTGGACCGGAGCGACATGATTACTGAATCCGGAATACTGTTTTGTGTGTGAACTCGCTCATGCAACTCCATACGCCATCAAATAACGGACCTGTAAAACGGATCGCTATGTGTACGAGCCCTTAAAGGTAGTCAGTGGTCCGTAAGTCTGACAGCCAGTCTTACCAAGAGGTTTATCTATTATCCAGTACTAACTGGACTATGGAGGTCAGGTAGGCAGTCGCTCTATGTAATATACTTACTGGTATTCCGCGGTATCCATTTAGAGAAGCCGACCCCAACATAGTTACGAAAAGGCTAGGCACATGATATATGCGTGAAAATTCTGGATTATTCCCAATAGTCCCCTCTAGCCCTGTCCTCCGGGGTGACAGCTGGGAATTGTCTTCCCAGTTGTCACTGGGGTGACAATTTGTGCCGATGCCGACTGTTCCCTTTGAAAACTGACTAGAGGGGACAAATGGGAAGTCTGTTTCTCAGTTGTCACCGGGTGTTCAAATATCGGTTTTATTTTAATTAACCTATCAAATTCCTTACTTACGTATTATCTTAAACGAAGTCAAATTCCCTCATGGGGCCTGACTGCATACCACTTAGCGCATGTATTCCAGTTCATAGCCAACTAGTAACATTTAATGCGTATGATAACACTAGATCTTTATCCATTAAAGCGATCATACAAAGATACAGAAGTCCTTTTTTTAATTCCAAGAAAGACAAATAAGTATTAAAAGTTCACGTCTAGAACAGCTAATTAAGTGCCAGTGTAATTAGTTCGGGTATTAAGTAAATTGCAAGCGTTACTGGCTACACAATTTACTTCGCCGTAATACCTCGTGGCCGATGCCTTACCCTTTAAAAACTTGTTTTAAATGAGATAGTAACGATTAATTAAACTGCTTATTTGCACATTCAATGTGTTTTTAATGTTTAAAAGGGGATGAGAAATATTGGTACTAGGAACCGTGAGATGATGATAAGGCTTTTTTCTGTTAAATGCCTCAGGTATTTCACATAGTTTATGTGTTAATGAAAACATATTACTGAGTAACATCTGCGAATTTACACACTTAGCTGGTTGTTACAAAGATAGGCGGAATAATGATGTCGCCTATGTATTCAGGGTCGTCAGTAGACTGATGGGATGACTTCAGAATATCATAGTGAGATTACCGGTATAAGAAATTGTTTCAGGAACGTTATGGGAGTCTAATAAAAATGGGTTTTATTTCCTCTTTTGCAATATAATATATCATTACCGTGGCAAAACACACAAAGCGAACGGCAAGCGACGACGAGTTCGGTGATCTCCGTAGCTAAGCAGGAATCTGCAGGAAGTTAAGGCGGGGTTGCAGTAATTTTAAGATTTTTGAACCTATAAAAATCGAACTAAATAAGAGTTTTTAATAAATAAAAATATTACATAAAAATTGAACATACTCTCTAATAAATCGTAAAGATAGAAACGCGATTTAGAATGATCGGCTCGATACTTTTTTTTTATCAAACATGACTCTAAATCACAATTTCAAACGTGTACACACGGCTACACATCAAGCTATACAAAACCAGTTAATCTTGGCCTCACTTTACTAGATCTTTTTGCACAATGAACGATCAGATTATACTGGTTTTGTATAGCTTGATGTGTAGCCGTGTGTACTGCTAAGACATTTCATCATGAATTTATATAAAAGTTATATCAATAGATAGAACTTTTTATTTTGAAGTAAATGTTGAAAACATATTGTATAATTTCTTTATAGTTTTTCTCCAAGAAGCAAAAACAGTCAAAATTTATTCATTATATCGCTCGCGCGGCAGGGAGGGGGGCGAGGTCGTGCGTACATAAAAACAAAGTACTGATGATTTTACACGTCGTTCATCAATTATTGTTGATTTTTTCATTTTACCCTTAATATTTCATTTTAATTGAAATACTACGTACAGGGGGCCAATTCTCGATTTTAGAGATGGTGTCGAATTCGAGAAAAATTTCTAATGACGTCATTTTTTCGAGAAATTTTAAAAGTTGCTATTCTGGGGATGTCGAATTCGACATTTGTCGAAGGCTAACGTTCGAGTTCATCTCGAGTGCTTCTGAGCAGTAGAGATGTAATGTCGATTATATAGATACGTCATTTCTGAGTGAATTTGTTGAGTTTTGGATTGTACACTGTTTTCTTTTCTTTAGTTTTTAAATAAAATACGGCTTGGCATCTCATACTGGAAATTCGATTTATACTCTTTGATTTGTGCATTGTGTTTTCTTGAAACGACGACCTTCGCGCAGATAACAGACTCTGTAATATTTGTGTACCTACGATTGGACTTGAAACCACTGAATGATGGACGAGTTTATTAGCATTTTTATCTCGGAGTTGTTGGAAAGTGGCGAGCAACTGGCCAATACACGGCGACAACAGCTATCCCGCCGTCGATATTTACGACTTGAGCGGAACAGAAGTCATTAAAAACTTCAGACTAAATAAAGATTTAATAAGGGTTCTAATACTTAGATCTATTGGCTCCTGTAATAAACTGGATACCACTAAAATAGACCCGAAAACGAAGGTAAATAATTGTTTGCTTCATAATTCTATTAGTAACTGACAGACAGTCAGCTGTCAAACTGATTATTTTTACACTAAACGTTTCGTTTTACTTTGGCTTTGCACGGGACTTATTCAAATTTAATATATAAATTATGTCCTAATTTTAAGTGTTTCTCATAATTATGTTTAAGTACTTGTTTGTTTGTGAAACTAATAAATACTTTTTCTTCCTTTCTTTCTTTCTTTTATACTTAAATAATTAGGTTTAGTCAGCGTTTTAAAACAAAATCATTCATTCACTCATAGCTACCTAAAACGGAACGCGCGATTCTTCGTAATGGACGCTAGTATTATATTATCTGTGGTAATGGTAACATTAGCTTCACTCGAATCGATATTTTCGTGACATTTATTTCTATTTTGACTGAGAATACGGAATTCTGCTCAATTCGAAATTTTTTGGTAGAGATAGAGATATTTTTGATAGACATAGAGATAGACTTACGAACTCGAACTCGAGATAAATCTCTAAAACCGAGAATTGGCCCCCTGTACAGAGAATATAATTTCACATTAGAATAAAAGCTGTTCCTAACACCCTA
The DNA here is from genome assembly GCA_949316265.1 of Diarsia mendica. Taxonomy (NCBI): domain Eukaryota; kingdom Metazoa; phylum Arthropoda; class Insecta; order Lepidoptera; family Noctuidae; genus Diarsia; species Diarsia mendica. Next base: position 17,046,335 of record OX438902.1, on the reverse strand, counting down.
ATAACTTGTATTGTTGTGTGGAATTTGTTCGGCAAACCCACGGTAAATCACAAGATCTTAAATCAGAGTTCGGCCCATTACTCCCTGCGGACGTCGGCGTCGTAACTCGTAAGAGGTGAATGAGGGTCCGTAACTAATATTCTTGCTAACCTCTTCAACTAATCTAAAGTTGGTAGAAGCCACTGGGTAAGTCCACATCCGCAATAAATTATACTTGGTTTGTTGAATAATATTGCGACTGGAATAGACTCCTCAATTGTCGTTTAATGGCCCCGTGACTTGTGAATCATTCATTGGGCGTTTGCCGTTTGGACAAAGAAGTTCATCATCTGCCTAGCCTTCTTGCAAACTATGTTGGAGTCAGCTTCCAGTCCAACCGGATGCAGATAGGTCCCAGTATTTTACATGAAGCGACTGCCTATCTGACCTCCATAACCCAGTTAGTGCCGGGTAATACCTATTGGTAAGACTAAATGTCAGAACTTCGGATTCTTCTGACTATTCGTAACGACTGTCAAGATCTACAAATGACTGCCGGGGCTGGGACCAACGCCTTTACGTCCTTTCCGAGGCACAGAGAAAACTCGGTGTGTAACAATAGTCACCTATCCATGGACCAACCTCAACCTGATGAAACTGGACTCTTTTTCAAAATGAATCCCGACAAAACTTTGTTTAAATGGGAGAATTTATGTGTCCAATATGAGTGGAATGTGGCAAAACATAAACACCGTAGAATTAGAAGAGGAATTTAAGAGGCACGTCAGGAGTTCAAGACAGTAAAGTGAGTTCTTTAATAGGTTTACTATCCCAAAATTCCAAGATCTTTCAATGCCTCATCATTAAATGAACAGACAAGTTGTGTTTTGAAAGAAAATGCCAGGATGTTTTCTAAGCATGTTTTTCATGTACAGCGAGGTAGTTCTCGAGTAAATGCTGAAGCGGTTGTACCAGGCTCGCATAAGCACGCGCGTCATAAAAAAGTTACGAGGAGTTATCAAAAGGGCGCAGTAAAGCCGGCATCGTCGCCAACGCTATAAACTGTCCGGTCTATGTAGGGTTGCCATATACAAAGTTTTCCACACTACTTAGAAGTTTCGAGAAGTGCTTGGGGACCGTTGAGAAAAAATGTTTAAAGGGATATCTTCTTGTGTTCTTGTCTGTTACTTACTACTTATTCGAAGTTCTCATGCGACTTAAGGTTATTATATTCAAATAGAAAAGTGAATAGGATATCAGTTATTAAAGTTCTGTCGGGATTCATCTAACTTGAAAAACAGTCCAGTTTCATCAGGCCGAGGTTGGTCCATGGATAGGTGACTATTGTTACACCTCGACCCCTGTCTATACGTGATGTCCTAGTTCAGAGGTCGTCCACATTGATAATAGCTATTGAAATAGACAAACTTATTTATTTACAAACTGTTCCGCTCCATCCAGGCAAAAAGCAGGGCTAGCTTTATGCCTGAATGGAGTTTAAGCTACTTAACCTCACCATACGTGACTAAAATATAGGTATATATTTAGCTAAGTAAGACATTTAGTTACCGTGAGTTACCGTCATCGCCTAGTTATCTATACATATAATAAAATCGTAGGAAAGTCAAAACTGTACATTGAATATTTTAAAAAAAGAATACTTGGGGTGTGATCTACAATCGATACCGAAGCCAAAAATATAGTTTTTAGAATTTCTGTCTGTTTGTCTGTTTGTCTGTTTGTCTGTATGTATGTCCGGGATAAACTCAAAAAGTACTGCATGGATTTGCTTCAAATTTGGCACGAATATTACTAAGAAGTCGGGTCAACCTATAGGCTACATATTATCACGCTACCAGCTACGGGGAACGAGCAGTGAACCTTTATTTCTTTAACGCATTCTGTAACAACGTGTAATCTAACGACGTATATTTAAATATTGTTATTATGTTAACCATGCTATAAGCTAGCTTCATACTATAAAAATCACGCAATATAAGTAACTTAGGCCGATAAACACAATAATTTTTATAATTGTAGTATCAAGACAATTTAAAGCAGCGCCATCTATGGGATTTCAAAAACATCAAGTCGACTTACATGACATGTGTAAGTCCTTTTTGGTTATAAATAATTCAAATTTGATTGATGTTGGCGAGGTTAATAGTTATTTATAAAAGTCATAGATGGAGTTGCGCATTTTCTTCTTAAACATAGTATCGTTAATTCTTTATGTGCTGTGGTTAATTCGTTTCAGAGATGAGCAAGACAATTTAAAAAAAATGTTTATATAAGTTTTAAGCTGCTTTATCTATGTCTTATAAAATTCATCGAGATTGTCTGTGAGGAACGCGTGCTGAATACCTGTCTCAGTTCACTTCTAGACGTGGTCATTTCTATCGGCGGCAATCCACTGGTCGAATATGGGTTACCAGCTTCCCAATCAGCACCGCATCAAGACCGTGGAAATCGGGAGTACCTATATAACACTGAGACAATTTACGATCCGGGCGAAATGACCACCATACGAAATTACCATGTCGCTTTGTTCTCTTCAGAGCATAATCAAATTTATGACACCGTCCTTGAAAGCGTTGGGCAAAACCAGGGCAAAATGTTTTTCTTGGATGCTCCTGGTGGAACAGGAAAAACATTTGTTACCACTGACATACTTGCAGAGGTCAGGAGGCAAGTCAAAATTACCATAGCTGTAGCGTCGTCGGGAATCGCTGCCACACTGCTTCCGCGTGGCAAGACAGCACATGCCATGTTTAAAATTCCCATCGATTTAAAAAGCGCCGAAACGCCTTTTTATGGTGTGTCACGTAACAGTGATAAGGGACACGTGCTCAAGGATTGCTCTCTGATCGTATGGGATGAGTGTACGATGGCCAACAGGAAGACAGTTGAGGCCGAGGACAGAACTTTGCAAGACATCCACAAGAACGAACATTTGATGGGTGGTGTCACAGTTCTGTTCAGTGGCGATTTCCGACACACGCTGCCCGTGGTGACGCGGGGATCGAAGACTGACGAAGTGAATGCTTCGTTGAAATGGTCTTCGTTGTGGTCACGAGTTCGTACACTGCGCTTGACCATTATATGAGAGCTCAGCACGGCGGCAATGCACGAGCTCAAGAATTCTCCGATGTCCTTCTAAGGCTTGGCGACGGCGAGGAGAGAGGTGGACAGGTGGCGCTTCCAGAGTCTCTCTGTATTTCGGGAGAGTTGTATCCAGCTTAGAAGAACTCATTCGCTGTGTGTACGGGGACATCAGTCGTATACCGCACCAGCAGAATTCTTGGGTGTGCGAGCGGACCATTTTAACGCCCAAAATGATCATAACGAATGCATTATCTCGGAAATTGAGGGGAATGAAGTGGTCTACACCTCTGTAAACACTGTCGTCTAGCAAGATGACGCCACACATTATCCCGTGGAATTCTTGAGTCAGCAAGTAGACTTCCAGCGCTTACCATCAAGCTGAAGGTCGGTGTCCCGATCATGCTTCTTCGGAATTTATCTCTTTCGAAGTTGTGTAACGGGACCCGCCTTAAAGTCATCTCGCTCCACAGACACACCATTGAGGCGAAAATTCTCACGGTTGTGTAGTCGGCGAGGCAGTATTTATTCCACTCATACCTCATAACTTCCCGATCCAGTTCAAGCGCGTACAATTCCCCGTGAGTGTTTGCTTCGCGATGACCGTGATCGTGGTGATCGTGAACTTCGTGATGATGATGATAAGTCGCAGGGGCAAACACTGAGGGCAGCGGGTGTCGACCTCAGGACGAGCTGCTTCTCACACGGGCAGCTGTACGTCGCTTGCTCCCGCGTCACCAGTCCTGACTCTCTTTACATTTTGGCTGCGGATAGCCAACCCACTATTGTTGTTTATGGAAAATTCCTGTAAGTATGTTATTTTTACCCTATTTTGTATTCCTTATTCATTGTTTTCTCCATCTGCTTCAGTCACAACTTATGACTTAATTCAGGAGAATCACCATAAAGTTATTTATTCAAAGCAGGCTGAAAATCAGCACTTTTTGAAGGTCAATTTTACAAAAGACCTTCTCACTCTGTTACTGCACTTTCTGTAGATATGAAATGTTAAGAAGAAACGGGTAAACGAGTGAACGGGTATTTTAAAAAAAAGTGTAATCGTAGGTATTTTTGGTGCTGTATAACGTTCACGCAGACGACGTCGCGGGCAGCAGCTAGTTCATAATAACATAAATTCTACATCGTTATGGTCTATGGCTCGTGGAGTTGTCATGGCGCACCATAAAATGTAGAGTTCGGGTGTCGGAAGGGTGTGTGATAAAATAAAACAGTCCCAGTTCTATAGATAACACGATAATGGATTTCTAAATGGCACGCTGGCACGAAACGTACATTTCGTTTCGCTTTTAAAATTCTAGTCATAAACTAGTGGGTTTAAGCAGTAGGGCTTTGCGTAAATTTGAAATGTTTTAGTCATAAGCGTGGTGCAAACGTTAATCCCGTGGCAGTTTGCATCTTCTATGAATCTAATAGGCTCAGTTGTAAATTGCGCAAAGTACGTACGGCTGTGGCACTAAGTACGCACCTAGTCCGGGTTTATGTTACGCTTTGTGAGAGTAACCGGGCTTATCTACGCTGTTTTATGACTATTTTACGATTATTGCCCCTTTGAATTGGTTATAACTTCGTACGATATGAAATTTCTATAAAGGAATAATTTTAAATGGACATGTTCATTTAAGTGGTTTTTACGGCGCTGTATTAATTTTTATAGCTCCAGGCCCGGTGAGCTCGCCATGCTGTTATTTAAATTTCATCTCGTATCGCAGCCTCCGACTGACGCTACTTACTGTAACTGACGTCGATAGAATTTCATTAGTGTTCGATTTGATGCGTTCATCAATCGTATATCTGTCGCGAATCATAGGTTGGTTGTTTTTGATTTAAAACTTTCATTAAAACGTTCCTTATCATATCAGTAGTTTCAGTTAGGTATTATAGGATACTGTGTATCGTTTTATTGGATTTGGTCGAAAACGGTTGTTTTACGAATTTGTGTTTTTTATTCGACACTGTTGATGATTGTTCTGTGTGTTGCATTTGTTGTGGAAGAGTGGATGAGATGTTGTAATTGTTGCAGGGCTACAATGGTGTGTGCGTGTGCGGGGCAGCGGGGGGCGGGCGCGGGCAGCCGGCGCGCATGGCGGCGCCAATGAGGGAGGGCGCGCCGGCCGGCGGAGCTCGCCCCGCGCCCCACGCGCACCCCGCCAACTTCGAGTACGATGACAACGAGTGGGACATCGGCATCGGCGACCTTATCATAGACCTCGATGCCGACATAGAGAAGACAGACGAGGCGGGCGGCATGGCGGCGCGCGCCGAACCCGACGCACAGCGCACCGCGCTCAAGATGAAGATCAAGCGCACTAAGCCTGGCACCAAGAGCTCCGAAGCCAAGCACGAGATCGTCAAGTCGAACGAGATGAACGGCGAACCTAAGGCGTCCGTGCCCGCGCAAGCCGCGCCGCCCGCCGCCGCCAAGCGGGGCTCCGGGGGGCACCGCAGAGACAAGGCGCGCGACAAGCACCACCATCCGCATCCCCCGCACCCTCCGCACGACGTGAACGGCGTGGCCCGCGTGCCACCGCCGCCCAACGCGCCTGGTCCGCCTGCGCCCGCGCCGCCGCACCCCGCGCCTCCCGGGCCCGCGCCGCACGCGCCTCACGCCCCCCACGCGACGCACGCGCCTCACGCGCCCCATGCGCCGCACGTGCCCCACGCCGCGCCGGCTAGCAAGCCGGAGCCGCGACCCGCGCCCGCGCCCCGACTCGTAGAAAATAAGCCCCCCGCGCCGACGCCCCCTGCGCCGACGGCCCCCACGCCTGCGCCACCGCCCGCGCCGGCGCCGTCGCCGCACCCGCCGCACGCGCACCATACCTCGCATGCGACGCATGCTCCCTCCACACCTACAAAACCTGAACCTGACGACTCACGGCAAGAAACGCACAGTTCGCAGCCGCCAGCCAAGAAACAAAAAACAGAAAATAATAAGGTACTTATGCAACCATTAAGTAGATTGATTGCCTGAGCCATGACGTGAGCAGCTAGGACCTGTGAGACGAGACAATGAACTGGAATCAGCTGCTCACGTGTGCACTCCTCAGAATACTCCAAAGAAGACCTTATTCGCAGTCTTTGCAATGTTGTGTCCTTCGCGGTTTGTCCTCCAGAATATACCAACTTTTTGTATAGCCTCACGTACGTCTAGCTTAAACCAACAGGTAGGCTTGAGCCACAGCCACAGGCTTGAGCTCATTCACACGTGTATGCAATGTCTTCCGAAACTGCTGGGCTATTATTAATTGTCAGGGCATTTGTTTTGTACCGTACGCTTGGGAAGTTTGGACATCTGTTTCTTCACTCGTCGCGTCAAAATCATAATCTTCAAGAATTCGTCTGCTTCAACTGCCATCAAACCTTCCACAGACACTGTCAGTGCCCCCTTCAGTTTACTACCACGCTACCACCTTGGTTATCATCAAGTAGAGCTATTTCCAAATAATTTTGAGTACCTCCAAAATCTTAATCGCTTCCAGACACGGCGCGAGTCCAAATTCTACAAATCAAAAACTACAGCGAAGCTTAGGTAGGTACTGCAGTTTTTTATGTCGACCTTGTCTCTATAGACTTCTGTATCTTTTACCTAATGGGTTTAAGGGTTTTCGAGACGATAAGACCATCATAATAGCAATAGAGAAGTGAAGTCACTCTAATCTATCGATCACCCAATCGACGCTGATAACGATAATCGCGCGCTAATCGCCCGATTGCTCTTATCGCGTGTGTATCCGATTGTTTCGGAACAGTGTATTTAATTGTCCGGGCTTAGGGCTGTTTGCGAGCTTGATTGAGTGCAAACGGTCGTGGGGTGTAATCCGGGGCTGTCGCCTGCCGCATCGGTTCATTAAATCACCCCAGCGGGCCGCACAACCCCCCCACCCCACCCCGCACCGCATACAGCTCGCCTGCGATGTCACAATACCCGCTGCACTCCACAAATTAATGCGATTGTGGCCTCCGTTGCAAATAAGGCTGTGTATCTTCGATGCAGAATTGCTGAAGCCGAATTATACAGCACAAAGCTACCGACACTTGAATTCACAGTCAAGCTTTGTTCTATAATTTGATCTCCATTCAAGATTCATTACTTAAATACGAATTGTTAACTGTTAACATTTAATCTGATTAAAGATTCCCCCCGGCATTTACATTTTCTTCATCGAGATGAATAATTGAGAATACGTGACTAGAAAGTGATCGCATACAAATGCGGAGCTAGTCTCGGCTCGTACTCGTACACTGAGTATGTAATGTAGCTGCAAGTTGTCATGCGCGGTAACACGTAGAGAACGGATAAGTAATGGGGATTGGCTCGTTAACTGTTGGTAATCACCGGCCGCTTTCCCTGCCTCCTATAAAATAGTTAACTTAGTCCGTTATTAAAATACCTCCAGTGAAGAATCCTCGCATTGCACCTGCATGCAATGAACATCTTTCACAATGCTTAGCGAATGCACGACACGCGTCATTAATCATGTCGACGTGACTCCGAGCTATTGCCAAAGGTTTATGCAAACCGCGTCTCGTATGAACTCATCACGCTCAACCACATCAAATTATGGTTAGTTTGTTACATTAAAGTTTTATCAACAACAGCTGCTTCACTGACTGAGCAATACCGCGTCCGCAATATTTTATGGCCCGAGATTACAGCGCGGCATAAATGTATAGGGTGAATCTAAGATGAAGGGACTCGCTCCCTTTTGCTTTTCTTGTTATTATTCGCTCGAGGGTTGCGAACACATCGCAGTCTCCCAAATTCCATTCATTAATCACTGTCGGGGGCTCTAAAAATGTCTAAAGTGCCTATGGAATCAATTTAACGTTCCCCCCTAACTGGGAAAGTTTGTGAGCGTGATAATTAAAGACGAGATATCAATTTTGAAGTCTTTACTCTTAGTTTAACAATGTTCAAAGATTTAATCCACTTAGTCTTATTAAAATGTGATAGCGTAAGTAAAATATAAACGTAACGAAATATTAAAGAGGCGTCCATTTTCTTTTGAAGTCTTGCAAACAAGTATTTGAAATTCCAATTTGTTTTGAAATAGCTTCGAAATGTTTTTTGATAATACAATGGATGGTTTTCCAATGCTCTCAACAATCTTTTGTGCTGTAAAACGGTCTGTTAATGGCTGTGGACATTCTCAATTCGTTCCGCAGTTCTCACGATAATATGATTAATTCGGTGATGTGAAACTCGCTAGCCGGGTGCATTCAGTCAATCCACTTTATTTGCTTACAGTATCCGTCTGCCCGGAGCCCCGGACCATTGTCTGCTCTCGCGGCACTTAAACTGTCGTATAATACACTATTATTATGACCAAAGCTCCTAGTGAGGGGTGATACCCTAGTCAACGGTTTCAATTCGTTCGCTCAAACGCGCTCGCTTCAGTTGTCCCTTTTAATCGGACAAAACACATTTCATAGCCTTTCTCCCCATTGATTGTTAGCGTTTAATGATGTAAAAAGATAACAAAAGATAATATTCATTCGTAACAAAACACTTTTTTATTTAAATCGTGAATCGAGTTGATTGATTTTTTTGTTTATGTCTCACTATCATAAAAATTGATTTAGATGTACAACCTGATGGATTATGAGTAAATCAAAAAGGATTAGTTGATTTAGTATGGATTTTATTGTAAAGCACGTACGATAACAGAGAGTACATAGCAGTCCACAGAACAGTTGTCAAAATCAATTTACAGTGACATTAGTGACAGACGGAATGAGAAGATAACATATTGAGTTGCGTTTAGAAATCCAACACTAGGCCTTAAACTAACACACTATGTACATGCATCCATGTATCAACACATTCTATGTACCAATAAGCACTAGGCCTTAAACCGACACACTATGTACCTACGTATATACATGTATCAAAACATTATGGGTCCTAATAACAACATTAGTAACTATGACTTACATTATTACATACCAATCAATTACAATTAAACAATAGAGATACAAACTTCAAACGTTTTTCACGGGTTAATGATTTTGTCAAAACATCTGCTATCATTTCATCAGTGGGTACAAAACTTAACTGAATAATTTTTCTATTAACCAATTCTCTCACAAAATGGTGTCTAATGTCTATATGCTTAGATCTAGAGTGAAATACAGAACGGCAAAGTTTTTGAGAAGACTGATTGTCATTATACAAGTTAATATTACAACTGTTACCCGTACATTCGTGAACAAAAGTTTTTAAGAATAGAGCTTCCTTGCAGGAGTCAGAAATTGCCATATACTCAGCCTCGGTACTCGAGAGTGCGATAGTGCGCTGCTTACGACTTTCCCAAGAGATTGTGGAAGTACCAAGTTTAAACACATACCCAGTATATGATCTCCGATCCAATTGATCTCCGCCCCAATCCGCATCTGTGAAACCTGTTATTTCTAACTTACCTTTTACAAAAACAAGACTGTAACTCTGAGTGCCCTGTAAATAACGAAGGACTCTCTTTGCAGCCTTCCAGTGACTTTCGCCATAGCAGGTATTAAACTGACTTAAGTAACTTATACTGTGTGCTATATCAGGTCTGGTACATACAGCCAAATACATCAAATATCCAACAAGGCTTCTGTAGTTATGGTTACACTCGGAGTTTTCTTCTCTCTCTAATTTCAAACCAACTTCCATAGGAGTCCTTGCTGGTTTACAATCGGACATTTTAAAAACCTTCAACATCCGTTTGATGTAGCTTGCTTGATCCAATGCAATGTCACCATTCTCTTTTCTGGTAATTTTCATGCCTAGAATGTGACTGGCAGGACCTAGATCCTTCATTTCGAATTCACTCATTAGTTTCTTCTTAATAATATCTTTCTTATTTGATGATTTTGACGAAAACAGCATTATGTCATCGATATACAATGCTATAATCATCATTTCACCTTCATGATTATAAATATAAACACATGGTTCTGATGATAACCGTTTGAACAACAATTTATTGGTTAAAACATCATCAATTTTGTCGTACCAAGCTTTTGCCGCTTGTTTTAGACCATAAATTGCTTTGTTAAGTTTATAAACTTTGTTTTCCTTATTTTTAACAACAAAACCTGCTGGTTGTTCCATAAAAACTGTTTCTGTCAAATTACCATTAAGAAACGCGGTTTTTACATCCATATGCTCTATTTGCATGTCATATTGCGCAGCCAGGGCCAATAATATCCTTATGGTTGAATACCTAACTACAGGTGCAAATGTTTCATTAAAATCTATCCCATATTTTTGGGTATAGCCTTTTGCGACAAGGCGCGCTTTATATTTAAGCAATTCACCATTCAACCCTCTCTTTTTGGTAAAAACCCATTTACATTTTACTGCCTTATGCCCTTCTGGTAAATTGACTAAAGTCCAGCATTTATTAGTGATAAAAGATTGATACTCATCAGTAATGGCTTCTCTCCATTGTTCAGCCTCGTTACTGGCTAATGCTTCCTGCACAGTGCTCGGTATATCCTCTTCATTCACAATTCCAGTCAGCCCAGCAAACTCCGAGACTTCGCTGTCTGCATCCTCAAAGGAAATTGTGTTGGAGTCTTCAGAGGTCATGCTGGAGTTCCCTGGAATATATGTATGGTCGAGCGGATCATCTGTGCTTTCAATACCGTCCGTGTCATTTAGACTGAATGTTGTTAGTCTACGGGGGTTTATTGAAGTGCCATCAGATTGCAGGTCAAAAGATGAATCTGACCTTGGTGAGGTTAAGTCTACAATGTCTGGATTAGTTTCATTAGAAACTATCTTGCCATTCTCACTAGATGAGTTGCCTAGCAAAAGTGTAGTATTTTCACTTTCCTTATCATCATGTGACACTCTTTTATTCACAAAATCATTTTCCAAGAAAGTAACATGGCGTGCTTTGACACACTTCTTAGGATTATCAGGATCTATTAATCTGAAACCTTTTGAATCCTCGCAATATCCTACAAATACATGTTTCTTACTTCTTGTATCAAGTTTTCGACAATTTTCTATTAATGCATATGCTATGCAACCAAAAATACGCAAATGACTTACATCAACTTTCTTTGAAGTCCACACTTCCTCTGGAGTGGCTCCTCGTACAGCTTTTGTAGGGGACCGGTTTTTCAGGTAAACAGCCGTGTTAGCAGCTTCAGCCCAAAACCGTTTACTAAGAGCAGCATCCTATAACATGCAACGAGCTTTCTCCATTATAGTCCGGTGAGCTCGTTCCGCAACACCATTTTGCTGACTACAATGTGGAATTGTTGTTTGCTGTTGAATCCCACAGGTTTTCAAGTATTCCTGAAAAACATGATTAATGAATTCACCGCCATTGTCACTACGTAATATTTTTATCTTTTTGTCAGTCTGATTCTCCACTACAGCTTTGAATAATTTAAATTTCTCAAAAACTTCACTTTTATTTTTCATAAAATATATAAAAGTCTTCCGTGAGAAATCATCGACAAAAATAACAAAGTACTTCGCACCACTATAAGAAGGAGTCTGCATAGGACCACACACATCAGTGTGTACCAGCCCTAATAATTCATTAGACCTACTTTTACTCTTCTTAGGAAATGGCAACTTTGTCTGCTTTCCTAAAATACATGCAACACAGGAACTGAATGTAGTAGAATCAAAATTCATACCTGTTGTCATTCCATTCTTCATGAGATTCATGCTCCTTGAGTTCAGGTGACCTAGCCGTCTATGCCAGACATCTTGTGATACCTTCTCTGCTGACACCAATGCACTTCCTTCTTGCATTGATTCACTAACTATAGAACCATCACAAACCGATTTCATGGCAATTTCTGACCCTGCCCTATGACCTAAAGCTTGACCCACAGTATCTAACTGATAAATTCCATTATGACAAGTGCCTGTAGCTATGATTTCACTACCATCATATATATTACATCCTTCAGGCTTAAAAACAACATTATAACCCTTCCTATTTAGTTCACTTACTGATAGTAAATTCGCAGAAAGCTTAGGAATAAAATATACATTACTAATTGTCTTTATACCGTTTTTCAAATTTACTTGCACTTTACCGTGTCCACCAGTCATCACTTTGTCCCCATTAGCAATATTCACTTCCAATGGCTTTGAACACTGAAAATCAAACATCAGTTCTTTACTGTTACACATGTGGTTGGTCGCACCAGAGTCTATGTACCAAACATCACTTTGAAGATTCACTGACAACGCTGTTAACAAAGTCTTGTCCTTGGCAGATGACGGTTTTTTCGTTTCACTCTTCTGAATCTTTGGACAATCCTTTTTCATGTGTCCAATCTTCTTGCACCGAAAACATTTGAACACTTTCTTTGCCGCTAAAGCATTGACAGCCGAGTGTTCAGTCTTCTCATCACGGCGATGCTGTTCTTGTACTAACTTTGTTTTAACCACCTCGCTGGTCAGCTTCACGTTCGAGTTCTCTAACGCCATTATTAATGGGTCATAGTCGGTTGTCAAACCACTGAGCATGATGACTGCCAGAAATTCATCTTCAAGTTTGGAACCAATGTCATCTAACTGCTGCCCGAGCTCCGTAATACGTGTCAGGTAGCTCTGCATGTTCTCGGCTTCACTCAACTTCGTGCCGAACAGTGATCTCAGCAACCCAAGTCGCCGACACAATCCTTTGTCTTCGTAGGCACGCTGTAGGCTGGTCCATGCCTCATAAGGTGATTTCGCGTTGCGAACATGATGCAAGGCGGACGGCCCGACAGACAGACATATCTTCGCCAGAGCCTTACTTTTCTTCTTCTCGTCCTTACAGTTATCTTCTGATTCGATGCACTCGTACAAGTCCTCATGGATCAATATCATTTTAACCATAAATTTCCAATTATTGTAATTCTCGATCCCTTGCAATTTTTCCACAGGGATTCCAATATTGCCAATGGAAACGCCGGATGATGCAGCCATGTTGAGATTTTAGCCGGCCGCCGGCCGGTATCGTGCAGATTTACTTTCGAATTTATTTCAAGTAAATTACTCGTACTTTATCCGAAATTTATACGTTGCAGGGCGCATAATTCGTCCCTGGGCCCATAACCTGATGGATTATGAGTAAATCAAAAAGGATTAGTTGATTTAGTATGGATTTTATTGTAAAGCACGTACGATAACAGAGAGTACATAGCAGTCCACAGAACAGTTGTCAAAATCAATTTACAGTGACATTAGTGACAGACGGAATGAGAAGATAACATATTGAGTTGCGTTTAGAAATCCAACACAACCCTACGCCTACCTAATTGGAAATGAAATAAAGACATATAAAGATGAGAAACACAAGAAACAAAATTAATACAATTGACGCATATTTAATCTAACACGAAATATAAGAACAACTAATTCAAATCAATCAATATCTCAGTGTCACTTTCATTCGTTCTATCAGATAATAAATATCAATTTTCAAAAGCTATGATTACGCACAATAAAAAAGAGATCAGAGGGATTAATTTATAGCCGTAGCAGACATGATAAATTAATATATTTTCTATCAAAGTGACCAGGGGAGCATGATATTTAACATGTATGTCGTCACAAATGAGGTTAATAGCACCGCACCGCTCGATTATACCGATCGCTCTGAATAAATTTACATGTTGATTGCCGGCTGATCAGTGTTCTCACTAAACTAACTACTAACTGGCTGCCAAGCTCACCGCTTACATTAAATAAATATGTTGGAGCTTGTGCCGCAAGTCACGCCAATTGTTAAATCAATTTCTGTTTTGTGCCACTGATTGCACGGGTTTATGTACGTACTTGTACCGCTACAGCTATCAACCGGTACTGTCGTGTTATTAACCCAGACATTCATCGAGCTATAATGTCCGAATGCCATGTAATTAATCTGCCGTCTACCGGTATGTAAATATTCCAAAATACCATCGACTCACTGTAGTGCATAATGTTTCGAGTGGAATCTGTAAAATTGAACCATCGACGTGAGTGATAAATTCCAATGAATTTTGCGCTTCAACAACTTTATTGATAGGTACGTCGAACGTATATCGTGTTATACCTGCTCCGGGCGTATCATCATTCATTTACAAAAAAAAGGCTTATTGCTTCAGCCAAACTCCACGACTTCATACCATGAATTAAAATTTTAATAACCTATACACGGAGTAATTGATTGATGCGATAAAATAAATGGGCTATCGGGCCCCGCCATAACTCCCTCGCAGGACCGCGGAACGAATCGCAATAATTACTATAAACGCACCACCATCATTATTTTACTCGCTCACAGTGATCGTGTCGGCAGGATACGCAAAGGAACGCAAGCTATAAAGATTTACTTTATCTAACTCATACTAGACACCAGTGAACCGTTTTGATCTCATTTACGAGGCATACATAAGCCATCATTACAAAGTTGAAACGTGCTAGTTAATTAATTCACGACTTGAATGTGAACTAGAGAAGTAATTGTTTTTTTTATGTATCGGAACTTCATTATCATTAAGCTATTGATCAAGACAACAGCGGTGCGAGGAGGTGGTACTTGGTAGCCAGTGTTGCCAGCTGCCGGCGGCTACTGTGTAATTATTATTGGCGTAATTAGGATGTGAGACCGGGCAAGGCCCGCGGCGCGCGGCGCCGACATCGCTCCACTCTAACAAACGCCATTATTATTTCCGCTTCGCATTATACTCGGCTGCGGTTTGTTACGTCCTCGTTTATTATGTCATGAACAATTGAAACGATCATAAATTTTCGCTTCGGCAAAGCAAATTGATTCAACATTAATTGCAGTGATCTGTAAGTTATCACGATTCACGCTCGGCTCGCTTCCACTCCGTTCTCTGCACAGTTTATGTTTACAGTTACTTATTTAACGGTTTTGCAATTTGGCTGAGTAACTGAATATTATTCTACTTGAAATGTTTGCTGGCCAATTGACAGCTGCGATGTTGTGTTGCGTCGAACGTCCCCTATTATTAGTTCAATTAACGCAGAACTCAATCTGTCATCGCTGGAATAACTCATAAGGTTGCGTTCGCTGGTTATAAATTCCCCCATCTTAGTTGTCGTTGTCATAAACCCATTTAAGTTAGTTTATACGGTATTCTTGTTGTAGGAGCGCGTTGGGTCGCCGGTCGAGCGGATCCGGGATCGAGTCGATTGTTTTGTCGGGCGCGCAGTAATCCGCAGCTGGCGTTTACCTGCGCGTCTCTTTGTCCGCTAGAGTTTCACTGTGATTGCGACAGACACTAGCGACAGATTTGTCGCACCACACATCGTTAAAGGGGAATACCGAACGAGATAGAATGTCTTGAACTTATCTTTGGAAACAAGCGAATAGAGTAGCTTAATATGAGTAAGAAATAGAAGTGCATGTAACCAAGCTTTCAGCAGAGCTCTAAAATAATTTAACAGTTGACGCTGTACAGCAATCTGCGGCTATGCGTCAGAAATAACGATGAAAAAACCATTCGGTAGAACCCAATAAAACTACACGATTTCGGAGTTGTACCACAGATTCTGTGGTTGTACGAACAAATCGAATCGCTCGACTAGTTCGTCGACTAATAAAACCTTCACAAACAAAATTTAAGGGAGCTTGGGATCAAAAGCCGATTTTTTGTTACTTTTTTTATAAGCCGCTATTTTGCCCTCTTTTGTGCCCGTGTTGTTTACTAATGGTTTCTGTTGGGTTCGACTTAAGGGCCAGCTTCGCGGACGCGCCGCGCGAAGTTTAGGTTTTTAGCGCTACACTCACAACGATCGAGGCTCGCGCACCGCACACGCACACATGTACGTATGCACAGTGGGTCGCCACGTCAGACTTTGACTCGCCAACTAAATTGTAACTTTATTGTCACTGATTTTGATATGTGGTCAAATATGTGATTATTAGTGATTATTAGATTTATTAGCATAGCGAGATTAATAATGTACATATATTAAATTGTACTATAGAATTTTATTATTTTAGATGCACAATACAAAATGAAATTGTTATTCCCAATTACAAAAATAATATATTGTACTGAAAACCGTGATCACATAAATCTTGCAATTGCTTAAAAACAAAGTCAACGTCGACCAATCTGCGGCCAACAACCAGTTCATGTTCATCAGGCTGCAGCTCCGGTTCCATGATTAGTGCCGGATATTCTTGATTCTGCAATAAATATAACATATCAGATACCTAATGAAATAAAATGAAGACAGACAAGCACACACACACACACAATGTGCAGGGCTCCTCCACACGGCCGGACCTACAGGGCTACAACGATAAATGCCTACACTGTTATTCACAAATAAAATTTGATACGTTTAACCATCGTACCTATAAAAAAACCGGCCAAGAGCGTGTCGGGCCACGCTCAGTGTAGGGTTCCATAGTTTCCCGTCCGTCCGTCCGTAAAATATGTAAACGAAGTTAAAAAAAAATGCTTGCATATATACGATTATACTACAAACTTAGTCCAGAAATTATTTTGTGCAACTTTTTGTCTTTTTTGTACAAAAACTGTTGTTTCCATCCAAGTTCAAAATTATTTTCCTAGAAAGTCCTTATAAAGTTCTACTTTTCAGTTTTTTTTCATATTTTCTAAACGTATGGTTCAAAAGTTAGAGGGGGGGAGGGGGACACATTGTTTTTTACTTTTGGAGCGATTATTTCCGAAATTATTGACATTATCAAAAAATGATTTTAGTAAACCCCTATTCATTTTTAAATACCTTTCCAACGATATATCGCACGTTAAGGTTGCACAAGCAAGTCATTCTTCCATACAAACGTAGTATGGTGATTACTCCTCTGGTTGACGGTGTAGGTTTAAAATTAAAAATTGTATCAACTAGTCTTGTCATTATCTAGGTCTCTATGGAAGCAGAATTGGAAAAAAAATATTGGTTTGAAAGTTATGAGCGTCGAAACTTTCATATTTTAGCACTAATTTTAACCATCTTTGGACGTAAATAAGTAACGTATATAGTACGAAAATTAAAAAAGTAAAACCATACAGACATAGATTAGTTAAGGTCAATGTGGGCAAATCCGTATACGGGGCTATTCCGTAACATGCGTTTATTATTCATTCCAGAATAGTTACGCTGTTACTGGTTCGGTCGATAAAACAGGATCAGTTTTTAGTTCTAACTATGATTCATAGATGGAGCAAGGTTGTCTACAATTGTCAAAAAATGCATTTGAAGTTCAGTTGTGCTACGAACTCGAAACTCAAGTGTTGCGTGCCGCCGTTTCATAAAAGGTAAATATTCAATTTTACAAGTTACGACTTTCTGAGTATGCCTATCATGTAGTTTAATAAGTGTTTTAACGGATTTTTCTATTTGTTTTGAATATATATCAGTAGATACAGAAAGAATTGTTAAAAAAAATACGTAACCTCAAAATGTTCAAGTGGGAAAATCCGTCTAATTTCGAAGGGGCTAAATCGTCATATACCGGAATTACCCCATTGCAGATGTCGTCAACCTTTTTCATCCTTCCTATTTTTAGTTTTATACTTTGAAAGTTCACTGGTAACTAACAATTGGGTCTTTGAACTATTATTTTTTTTGTGTTTAGTTGAAAGATTAGGTATTTATTTCTTAGTAAACTGTTCTTAGTTTTTTTTTCAGTCTAATTAAGAATTTAAGTATGTTAAATTCAAAATCATTATAGTTACCTCGAACCAAAAACACGCCGACAGTTCCCGAACAAAATCCGATCGAGTGTGACGTCACTTTGGCAATTTTTACTCATCGTAGCAAACTTCTGTAGTATAGACTAGCTCAGACAGAAGTTAGTCTATACTACAGAGCCCTGCTCGGGTGAGTATATGATACTCATATACTCACCCGAGCCAGGGACTGGCAGACTCGTACTGACTACAATTCAAAGCGTTCTGACAGTTAAACTTTGTGTTCCCGGGTCGCGCTTACCTGTTTAGACAGTCCCGCGACTTCGGCAGGCGTTTTATTTTCTTATTTCAAATAGATGCTAGTTGCCCATTTTACCCGTGAATATGGCGCTTACAAGTATAACATAACGCCGAAATGTCTTAAACTCAGAATATGATAGTTATGTTCCTGCTTTAGTTATAACTAATACTAGGCCTATGGTCATGATTATTAATATTATTATTTTGTTTGTTTTCAGTTTCCCCATAATTACTAAAATAATAGTAATCATGGTGAGAAATTATAAAAGAAAAACAACAAAGAGTTCCTATAGCAAGGACAAGTTGCATGCAGCTGTACTGGCAGTCCGAAATGGTACATTAACTGGATATAAAGCAGCGCAACTCTACCAAATTCCACGGATGACCATCATGGACCATGTCCACAAAAAAAGTTCTTCAAGTACACTAGGGAGAAAAACCACTCTACCTTTGTTGATTGAACAAAATCTCGCTACCTGCCTCCGTACAATGGAAAAATATGGTTTTGGCCTTAGTAGAGCAGAAGTTTCCCAGATGGTTGGAGAATATGTAAAGGAGAACAATCTATCAACTTGTTTTAAAAATGGAATACCGGGAAAGGACTGGTTGGCCTCATTTCAAAATCGACATAACCTTTCGGTTAAAAAACCACAGGCTGTTGAATACGCTCGGAAAACAGCGGTTGATCCATTTGTGGTTTATGAGTACTTTGATTTACTGAAAACAACTATAATGGAATTAGGTTTAGCAGACAAGCCTAATGCAATCTGGAACTTAGACGAGACCAGTTTTTCAAAAGACCCTTCGAAAACCAAAATTGTAGGTCTCAAAGGTTATGCAGCAACGAGAGTTATAGCAACACCTGGGAGAGATAATACGACGGTGTTACTAGGTGCAAGTGCGATTGGAGAAAAAACACCTCCCCTAATTGTCTTCAAAGGAAAATATGTTTGGGACGAGTGGACTTCGCCTGATGCATTTCCAGGTACGACATATGCCGCCACAAAAAATGGCTGGATGCAGACAGAAGTATTTGAAGCCTTCTTTAAAAAATCTTTTTTGCCGACGATTGGCGATCAACGTCCAGTCTTACTTATTTATGACGGCCACTCAACCCATGTGGGTTTGAGTTTAATTGAAGAAGCACGAAAAGAAAATATAACTATATTAAAACTACCGGCTCATACAAGCCATATACTGCAACCTTTAGACATTTCGGTTATGAAGTCGTTTAAAGATAGATGGGACATTGATCTTGTCAAATGGCAGCGACTTAATTATGGGGTACCATTATCAAAAAAAGAGTTTTCAGGAATGATTGGATCAGTATGGGCTAAAATAGATCCGCAAATATTATGTAACGGATTCAAAAAAGGTGGCATTTGGCCTTTCAATCCTGCTGCAGTCGAGGAAACAAAATTCGATGCTCTGAAGTTGAGCCGTTGGAAGGAACACATAAGAACTAATAATCCTGCTTTGTCTGATAATGACCTTCCAGTCAATGATGTGATCCAGATGACAGAACCGCATACATTGCTTTTCATAGCTTTAAATGTTTTCAATCAGAACTTTATAGCGACAGATAACCCAGGTTATAATAAGACTGGAAAATTAATGTTGATGAATGATGATATTGATGACAGCAGCAATAACTTAGATTTAAGACAGCCTGTTGAAAAGAAGAATGTCACATTTGAGGAACTACTATTGCAAAAAGTAAAGCGTGGCGATAACTCTAAAAAAATAAAACGCAGCAGGATGGCACCAGGTGCTGAAGTCATAACTCATAACGACGTCATACAGTTGAAAAAAGAAAAACTACTTAAAAATATTAAGAAAGAAAATTTAGGAAAACGAAAGAGCCGATCCAATCCTGCACCTAAACGTACCGATGATGTCGTTATGCTAAGTAAAACCTTAAAAAGTAACACTGAGTTCCAACCATTTATCGCGGAGAAAGTTGAAGACCTTCCTCATTGTTTAAAAAATCAAATAGTCGACTCTCCTAAGATAAAAATTTTGTCAAACATTGTACTTAATAGTCCAACAGTGCCTAATGAGGAACAATTATTAACAGAACCTGGACCTTCGGGCATTCATAAAGTGAATACGCCTAGAAAAAGAAGAGTTATTAACAGATTTGCTACATCATTTGAAATTAATAATAAAAAGAAAACAACTACTATAACACCTAAAGGCAAAGGAATCGGAAAAAAGAGCAAAAATAGTATTGGTAAAGAAAATAAAAGACCAACCCCTCACGATGATAAAGAAGATACTTATGATGGTTTTAAATTTCTCGGATATCGAAAACAGAACAAACATGAAATGTCTTCCACAAGTTCAACTACTAGTGTATCTGGAACAATTAGTTCTCATAGTGATTCCGACATAATAAATGTTGTATCTGATTATGAAAGTAACGATGAATACCATAGCTTTTTAGGATACACAAAGTTATCAGACTATATTAATCTAGGACAGACAGAGGAGACAATTTTAATTCAAGACGAAGAGGCCAAAAATATAAATAAATCAAATATTATAAGTAATAATGATACGGAGCACGAATACGAACAGACTGAGGAGACCATATTACTCCAAAACGAAGAGACTGAAAACATAAGTCAAATAGAATTTATAAGTAATGAGAATAGTTTTAAGGAGCAGGAATATGAAAGCTATTCTGTGAATGACCATGTTCTGGTAAAATATTATGTTAAAACAAAGTGGACATATTATGTTGGCGTCATAGATGCGGTCTACGTCGACGAACAGACGAATGAACCGTACTTTTCAATAAAATTTTACAAAACAGTAAAGACACCGAAACTTACATTTAAGATGACAAGAATAATAGATCGAGATGAGGTTCCACAGAATTCAATAGTAAAAAGAATTAACCTGTTCAAAGATCCGGAAAAAAGAAATGATTTCTTTTTAAATGATGAAGATGATACAGTGTTCTTTTCCTAGACTAAAAAAAAATTGATTGTGATTATTTTGTTTTTGTTTATGCGATCAATGATTGATCATATTTTGAGGTATTTTATTTCTAATACTCATTGTATTTTGATAACTTAAAGATTTATGTTTGTTAAGTAAGGATATTTTGTTAATTTTTAACTGTTTTGTTTATGCTATCACTGCTGATAGATCAGATAATTCTATTTCATTTCTAATGTTGTATCTTGTAATTAATTTAAAGTCTTAAGTGTGTGACGTAGTACCTAAGGATAAAAATAAAGAATTCTTTAAGTGTGCTTTGTTGAGTATGTTTCATTTTTAACATTATGTCATTAATATAATATTATGTCATCATGAATAAAACTATTTTATTTTCGGAAACTGATTTTTATTTAAGCACTTAAGGCATCGGTTCGCGCCGCGACAGAGACTGCAGGTCTCCTGTCGCGGTCTCCGGCGCGTGGTCTCCTGTATCTGTCGCGGCACGAGCCGCCACCTTTAAGCAATCACCTTAATTCAATTTTACAACATGTGAACAACGTTGTTACAATTCTCTTATACCTAACTGAATTCATCAAAAATAACCCTGTTTATTTAAATTAATACCATAAATAACATTGTCGTAAAAAGATATAAGTAAAAATTTTTAGTTTTCAAACTTTTTAGAAAGGTTTAGAGTCCCTGGTTATAAAAATAGGCCGGATTAGCCCCCAAAAAAGATTTTAGGGAATAAAACGTAAAATAAACCTTATTTTTATGACGTTAAAAAACATTTTTCTTCATCATCTGCATTTACTTGTTTACAAATTGCATACCTTGATAAAACGGCGTAACTCGAGGCAAATTTGCTACTAGACGGACTTGCCCCAATCATCGGGAAAATCCGTCTGACGACCGACTTTTAAAAAAACCTTGTTAGTTCACATGTGGAGGGCTGTTTTGTTGTTTAAAATGGATGTGTATACAAGACAACTAAATTTTGTATCGCTTACAACCATCAAATTTATAATAAAGTAGTAAGTGTACCAGTTATAATTAACCGAATTCGACTTTCAAAAAAGTATGACGGATTTGCCCACATTGACCTTATTAAAGAATTCAAATAATTCTATTTTGAACAGATACATTCAATGGATTTTTCATGGTATCCATACTACCAAAGGTCTGCATAGAAACAATCGCGCGCCCGTTTTAGTTGTGTCTCTTTCGCTCTATGCATTTCGCTCGTGACGTCGGATGAAATAGCATGCATTTTAGCCCCGCCCACCAACTAGTTCGTACCGTTGGCTTGTTTACCCTTAAGGTTGAAATTAAAAAAAAAACACTTCCCACTTTACATAAAGGGGGGCTACCCTAATAAAACATTTTTTTCCAATTTTTATTTAACCGCTTTGTCGGCGTGATTGATACACATATTGGTACCAAATTTCAGCTTTCTAGTGTTAACGGTCACAGAGATTAAGCGAGGACGGACAGACGGACGGACAGACAGACATGGCGAAACTTTAAGGGTTCCTAGTTGACTACGGAACTCTAAAAAGGGGGAAGTACGGTATCTTCATACATACAAACGCACCGCGCGCGGCTTATATCTGTGCGCCATAGTAGGTATCTTTTTTGTTGGATAATTACGAGAGCAACTTGAAAATGAGATTTTTTGTTTGTTGAGATATCTTAACGACTTTTTGTCAAATGAAAATTCTATGTATAAAACCATTCTATCCGTTTGAATCATATAAATCGGTCCACGCGTTTATCAGATAATTAAGAATTAGTATAATGAAAATGTAAACAACCAGAATTTTTGATGTTTTTGTTCTACGAACGAAATGTAATGTCAAATCAGATGCACAAAAAAAAAACA
Source organism: Diarsia mendica (assembly GCA_949316265.1). Taxonomy (NCBI): domain Eukaryota; kingdom Metazoa; phylum Arthropoda; class Insecta; order Lepidoptera; family Noctuidae; genus Diarsia; species Diarsia mendica. The sequence goes on along the minus strand of OX438902.1, from coordinate 17,023,480 downwards.
CAAATACACAATAAGAAACACATACCTACCAGTACATTGTCTACTATCTAATTTACGAGTAATATAATGCAAATTCACAATAATATAAAAAGTATACTTACTCAATTTCAAAACTATTATGGTATCACAAAAGTTTGTCGCGAGACCACTGTGCACTGATTTTGTGTACGTACACGGTTCGACTGCGATCTGCCGATGCGGCGCAAACCGACGTGCTCTCACGTTGGAGGCGCGTGGCAGACTGAGCCACGAGTGGGTCCGTCGACGCTTGCTAAGAAAGCGCTCCGCTTCATAGTAATTTGTATGAAGATTTTGAGCGAAAAACATGGGCAAGTTTGTGATTTTTTTACACAAAATGAGAGTATGTTTATTAAAAAATGAAGCTTTCAGTGACTACTTTATACTTTTAACTTTATTATTTAATAAAATTCATTTAAAAATTCTCAATAATTACGACTCAGTTGTTACAATACGGGAGTGCGATTTACTCGTTTTTAGTGATTTTCTGATTTTTTTTTACACTTATCCATAAGCATTATCTTAAATTAAAAAGTTTCAATAACAAGTTACATTCATTGGCTAGCTGTGTGATTTATTTCAAGGTTGTGGAGCATCGTTTTCTATCTATTTCTATGACATTCCCAACCTTCGATTTCCGGAGCCGGCCCTTAAGATAATAACTCGGGTTTTTTCTCGCCATGTGTCGTGGTGAGCGAGTTTTTGCCGCCGGAAATGCGAGAATGCTGTTGGGTCGGATTAAAATATATATTTGTTGATTTTTCGGCTTAATCTGTAAACGGACGAGTGCCGCATGCAAGCGCGTCGTGTTTTGTTTTATTTTCGTTGAGCGCGCCCCGATTACGGGAATTTCGATTCACTTTCGTTTCGATGTCAACGTTTGTTTTTTAAACCGATTCTGCTTTATTAATCCGCACCGAGCGCCCCTTTTTCTCCCTTAAATTTTTCATTTAGCCGCCGCAATATCCGTAATCGTTATCGCTGGTTAATCAATCACCGCTCTCGTTTAATTCCCCAATATCCTGCGGTATCCAACTAACAATTACATGTGAGGGTCGGGTATCACCGGGTATACCGGCCACGGCGGACAACGCGGTGCCAATAACATAAATTGTCACGGGTGGTCGGAAGTGGCCGCTCTCCCTCCCGGCGCCGGGCCGCGTTACTCGCGCCTCCTCGCGTCTCGGAGTCGAGAGCTCGAGATTGCTGTCGACTCGACAATCGATATTCAATCTCTTTTGACGTTTTATACGCTCCCTACTTTCTTACTTTGTGTCGACGTTTAGCGCAGATGATTGGGATCGAAGCGAGCATTTCCCTTTTCTTTAATCGATGTCTGGTATTTCATTTCGCATTGTGCCTTCTTAAACGTGTCTCGTTAATTTTTGTTTGAAGATTCGAGAGTCTTTATTGCTTATTGATGTTTTCATTCTATTATATTGTTCAAAGAGAAAATTGCTTCAGACTTTATTTATAGTAAGTACTTAATAATATTATATTGAACAGACGTTGTCACGACATTTGTTTTATCGAGATTTTATTACTCGATAAAAGCAATTTATCATCACAAACGTTTTTATTAAGCAGTAGCTCGTCTAAGTATTAACATTTAAATCAATTAGTAATCCTTGAACTTTGCTTTAATCGGGCATTATTAAATTAATGAGCTGAACCATCCTTCACACATAATGATCACGACGATGAACGTGCCAATAAATTACTTTTAACACTAATTAAGTAAATTCAACATTGTACGTAGTGTGTGAGTGAGTGAGCTAAAAGCTTTTAGTACCGTTTACGATTTCACAGAGCTCGTAATTACGACATAGTTGAACTAATTAGTGAATTCCGAGCGCGGAGCAGCCATCGGTCGGAGGTAATTACAAATCCAACCCGCGTCGCTTATCCTACCAAGTTATAATTGAAAGCTCGGTGGCCCAGAAGCCGAGCCGCTCCCCGCGCCGCCTATCCGCCTAGCCCCGAGCTCCGTGCCTCCATGTATCGCGTTATTAGGTGCGCATACGTAATTTGTTTGTTAAAGACGGCACGCAGTTATACCCGCTGTGAATAATTTAAATTCATCCCCTCGATGGGACGCGGGGAGGCGGCTCCCGTATCGATTCAGTGCTTTGTTCCGCTGTGTGTTTGGATGTGCACTCCATACTTTCGGCGGTGCTCTGCTCCCCTAGTATTAGTGAGCACGGATTCTCGGCTCGTTCGCTCGGTTTGCCGCAAAGCCGGCCGATCAGTTGACACGGAGGCTAGGGTTACCGAAACTAATCTGTCCTCAGATGCGCACTTTTGTAGCCACCGAGCAAACTTTAAATATACACTGCTCTACCGGACCTTTACATCACGTAAATGCTATAAAAATTAAAACTTTTTATGCTCCATGTCGTAAATTATTCATGAGTACCTCTTCTCTTACTTGTGATGTTAATTTCGTTCTAATTTTAATAATTGTATTCAAAACATGTAACATTATCAAATGAAAAAGGTTTGAGCCTTTTGTTGTAGTAACGGTATAAATAGACAACCCTAGAATAAAGGGATTTATTTGATGCCTACGTATATCGTGCCAGTTGTGGTCTAGCTAGGAGCGTGGGTAAATATTTGAGTGTATCAATTTACATTGTAGAAAACATTTCAATTGAAATATTGTTGATTTATACTTCGGCCGTCGTGTTTACATAATTATCGTAAACAAAACGACACGTTGACAGCTACGGTACTAAGGGAAAATATATTATTAGAGTACACATTCCACTTAATCTCTGTGGCTAATTTGGAATGTTTGTATCCATAATATTTAGATGTGATATCGCCCACGCGACAGCCGACGTCTATTTCTACTCCGCTGAGTGTACACAAAGACGTGCGACTTTAGTTTCTATAGCTATAGCAATAAGTATGATTCGGTTGTTTGGTGACTGTATACTACAGTATTTTGTTGACAAGAAAACTGTACGCCAACATTGAAATATACGATCCATTTAGATTTTTCAGTGGTCGTTAGTAGGTACCGCGAGCACATCGATACGAGTGATTGCGTATCTATCTAAAACCGTACGTCGCTTGACGTCCGTCCCACTTGCCGGAGCCGACGCTAACAATAAATGACATTGATGTTACATTTAGAGGCTAATTGAGATAACACGATAATCTATCTAGTGACTCGTACGTAGCTCGGACATTAGTATAGAAATCGGAAAATCTAGCACAATAATATCGGTATCTAGGACACTCGTAGTCGCCTTATTAAGACATCGCATCGGCAGAACATGCTAGCGGTACTTGAGAATCTGTTTAAAACTAAGTACAATACTTGCACGCCTTAAGTACTACATAACTACACAACCTTATGTACTCGTATGTACGTTGCAAAGTTAATAATAAGCTGCTCAAAGCTTAATTTTTTTTCACATAATATCGTACTCATGTGAAAACAATATCTGCTGCCAACATCATTCTTTTCAATTATCGTTTCGAATGACACGGAGTTGTTGTAGATTTTTTGTTGAAATAAATACATCGCTGTACCAATAGCGTGTACAACAGTGTAACACTGCCGCTCATATTACGTCCGTGGATGAAAATAAACCGACATTTTATTTTTATCGAGCGCAATGTGACGGCCTATCTTTATTCTGATAATTATACATGAAATATAACAGCGCTGCGATGGAGCAAATTAAGGTAATTACGTATTTTATTTACTGAGCGAGCTGTCTCTCGTTTTTAGAATACAATTATGTAATTATTTTGTTAATAATATTATAAATAGTCGACTAAGATAAATTGAGTGTAAATCTTTTTGTAAGTATTTGTTGTTCAATCTCGGTAAATTATGTCTGTTGAAAGTTGCAAGTTTTTTTTCTTCTATTGAGTGACTAACAAAGGGGCTTTTGTGGAGAGCTTGCACACTTTTTAAGTACCTACCTATGGCAAATCGGATAGGGTGAAAACTATTTTGGGATTCTAGAGGGTAATATAACAATTGAAGTAATTGAACTGACTATGTCTTTTTTATTTATTTTACAATGTAAATTGAAGCGAGACTGTGTAAAGGGTAAATGTCATTATCTCTCTTTCATTATTCAAACGTTTCAGGAGCCTTGTCTCTCTTTAATGTTGGATGATTGAAAGACTGAGGGCCGGTTTCACCACTTGCTGATAAGTCCCTGATAGCCTATCCGGAACTTATCTGCCAGATAAACTACAACTTTTGATAGCATTATCTGTCAGATAACTGTCAGATAACTATCTGACACTTTATCCGCAACCGGTGAAACTGGCCCTGAATCACTGAAGCAATCTCGCGAAATAATAGTCTGGTTTAAAGAATGATGTATTTTCTTCTTGAGTATGCTATAGATGAATAGTCTGCTTATTTACTCGTATAATAAATGTAGTTTTTGTCCAATTATGTTTGTTGAAAAAACTTTCTTTCTTTAAAGTAAGAGAGAATCTAATTAGATTTTCTTATCAGATAATTGTATCTAAGATAATAATGTAGGTTTTATAACAAACAACAAAATAATATCATCCTGTTTCCTTTACAACAGCAGCAACTGCAAAAGAGTCCTACAGCTTACAGCGCGGCGAGACGTTAGCCAAATGGCGTGCAATACGCGGCTGAGAATAATTTCCTCAGCCATCACGGCTCGCGGCGAAGCGACAACTGAATAAAGTTTGTACCGCGTTAATTGCCACCAGGGGCTCAGCCGAATGGCACGTCTTTAATGAGACGGCTTCTTTAATGAAAATACCAAGTGAACAGGGTTGTCATTTCACTATTTACGGGAATCTGACTTTGTAGAATGTGCAAATTGAAATAGCTCTAATTCAGACATCGTTAAGTTGCATAACTGAGCTTTAAGCCGTCCTTTGAGGATTATTTCCGCTCTTTATGACTTTAGGAAGCATAGCAATTATATTTCTCTTAAAACCACAACGTCCACAACACAACACAACACGAATTCAGATAAACAAAAGCCTGTTAAAACGGCGCGCGAAGGTAGGTACAGCTCGCATTTATAACGCTGTAAAAGGATATTGCATGCTGCTTTTTTTGCTAATGGATGCGTAAAAAAAGCTATTGTATTAAAATAACCTAGTGCAAAAAAGGTTTGGCTTTGAGACTGGAATACTAAAGCTAAAATTCCAATGATATCGATTTGGGTAGCAGGACTACAGTAATATTGTTTCAACTCTTACAAAGTCATGATGATATCCGAGCTGTTACTTGTTATGACAATATTTATACAGTTCACGGTCCATTTATATCTTGACAAGAAATATTCCAGCTATAAAGAAAACAACACAAAGAAGTCGTTCATATTTTTTACGAAGTACAAAAACATCATTAAAATGCCATGTTTTGTTTTTTATCTTGCCACTGACACAAAGTAGGTTTTCGATACAAAGTAATTTGTTTAATAAATTAATGTAAGTACATAAGTACGAGTAGGTACGGATTACGGAACTGTGATGGCTTATCTCTCATTCCCTTTGAAATAGCAAGCATAATCTAAATGTAATAAAGTAATAAGTTATCGTGTAGTTTTGTTTTATCAAGAAAGTTACTAAGAAATAAAGATTAAGTAGCATTGATGAGATAAGTAATTCGAGCAGAGAAAAGCTAAACCTCATTTAAACAATTACCTAAAGCCATCGGATTTTCGGCTTGTACACAAAATACGCGGTAATTAAAACGGCAGCCCTATCCCAGCTAATATGCGTAATTCCGCAACAGCAGACGGTTCTCATAGTCATGGCTCGACCGGCGAACATAAACACATAGGAGTTAACTTTTTATAACACGCCCGTAATAATTATACAGATTGCCATATAGATAATTGAAATCGCGTGAATAATCGGCTAAGATGCGGCAACACTGGCCGACACGTCAGACTCAGATCGCGTGCAACCGATCAACTATACAAAAAATAAATAAGTTATCGAAACATGACATGTGCTTCTCGGAACCGATCGGTTAGGAAGTTTTCCATAAAAATGTCAACTCGATATAAATGCGAAAGGAAATAAACGTTTCGGATATTGGGAAAGTATGTGTGAGTGCAATACGAAATGTTGTTAATCCAGATTCTGAATTCAGACAAGCATAACCGTTTATTCGATTAAAACTTGTAATTTTGTAATTGTACAAACCAAAATCACCGTACAGTACAGTCAACTCGCAATTAAAATGAAACAAAAAAATAAACAATATAACCGAATAAAAAATCGAATCGAAAACGGATTAATAAATGTTTATTGGAGTTTTATCGAGTGTAACAAAAAGCTGTCCGATAAAAAAGAAACATCAAATAACTAGTTAGATAGTGTAGACCCAAGCAATATTAGGTTTATTTTCTTTTATTTCCAACTTTTTACCACAAATAAGACTTGTGTGTAAATGATAAAAAAGACTTGTAACAGCTAATTAGCTATAATACCTTTATTCAGAATGTTTATCGCCGTAGGTACTAAGCAAATCATAGCTTCGTTTTTAACACAAATCGAATCGAGATTTGAAACCGGTTTATTCAATTTAAAGTTAGGTAGGTGCTAACACGTCTAGTCGGACGTTATCTCCTCTCATCTTAATTATTATGTTACAATTTTATTATTTGAAACAATTCTCATTATTTATACTATTATTTATACAGCAGGGATTATAATAAAACTTTAAAATATTCAGTATTCACACATTTGCATATAAATTGTAGTTTAAAGCTTTTATAGCTCGATGCTATGCGAATTATTATGAATCATAAACGTACTTAATCAACGACTGTTTAAAATGTTACTGGAAGTGGTGTGGGACTTAAATTCGCAGATATCTTCTCCATCGTGGTGTTAAATGATTAAATTGTACTAAGGCGCGATAAAATCACTATAGTAGAATTTGTTAACGAAATTCCAATCAGTGGCGGCGTCTATTACATTTTGTTAAAACTGATTGTGATGTTGTTCTTCGAAAACAGATTGTATCTTTGCACGCGTAATTACTTAAGTAAATGTATTCGATAATCTTATCTTATCTCACGTATACTATCCATCTATAAATATAATGTAACGACTGGCACAACTCCATAATTTAATGTAAACCTCAGATCGTCCCGGACGGCAGTATTTATGGCCGATTTATGAATAAATCATATTATTTTATGTGTTTCGAATGTTCGTCCCCCTTATCGCGTACTCTTATCATAACCTGATATCTAACTTATGGTGTGCATGGAGTATAAATCGGTGTACCTACGACGTAATTTTATTTACAGTTACGCTCAGCAATAATTACGTACAGTTTACTGGACAGCGTGCATTTATTTATTTCCTGTGAGTTCCTCGTGCGCGTACCACTCGGTTTCGTATAAAAACCTGTTTACTCCGTTAATTTATAAATTGAACACTTAATTATATCTAGTTGGTCATTTACGCCCGCAGCCGGGCAGATAAAAACTAATAGCAGGTAGTTGTATTGATAATTATACATAATTTAGCTTAAATTACTATATATAAAGCGGTCACTGGAATCTGCTGTATCCCACGATATCATTGATCGAATATCAGATTACGTAACGTAATGATAACCTGTCTAATGTCAGCTTTAATAATCATAATGCGTTTACTGATTGATGAACTTAAGCAATATTAATGAATTGAGACATCAACAGGTTACGAAATGTAATTAGATGCTAGCAAATGTTTGAGTAAAGATTTTTGCAATCAGTATTTATTTGTGTTGGGGGAGCGTTAATAAAATAGTCATTAGTCAGCAAGCGAGCCGTCCCGGGGCATTTAAACAATGTAGGCGTCGGCGTGGAGTCCGCGATTGGCCATTATTCCATAAATCAGCGTTGACGCGCCGCGGTAATTGGCTCGGTGACCGCGGCCCGCCGCCGCGCCGGCCGACTAGATTGCCTCTCCGTTTGATGGACCCCTGGTACTGCACTATTTCGACACTAATGGCCATGCTCTTCTGTTGCCCTAGTCTAAACGATTGATTGATTTTGGTTTGTCACATTTAACCAGGGACTGAATTACCCAAAAATTACGGTACCTTTAAATTTCGGTATGACGTCATACCGTTAAATAAGGGTTACCGAAATATTGCGATACCGTTATTTTTTCCGGTAGTGAAATGTTGAGTCTGGAAATGCATACCGGTATATTTCGGTAGAAGTACCATAACCGTTATAAATGTTTCGGTAGCGGTACCTAAACCTTAATAAATAGGGGTTTGCTTTGACGCACCGCCTCGCCACTCTGTCTGTCGTTCACTTGCCGATTGTTGCACATTATTATAATATAAACTACATACGCAAGTTCTAACGTCTTCCACCGCACACACGCGCGTGGGTGGGTTATCAATACCCGTTAAGAGGCAGTCATGTCAGTACTAGTCAGTAGGTACCTACATAATATTGTCAGTAGTTTCCAAATATTAGTATTTCATACCCTGTTAGCTGTTGTTTCTAAAGCGAAATTTGTGTCACGTTTGGCTCGTAAACCGCGTTGGTGACTAATGTACGGAACCCAAAAGTAAAACGAACGTAACACGCCTAATAAAAGTGCCGATAAATCTTCCGTTTTCAAAGTGACAGCTGCTAACTTCTCTCTTCTACGTATACTAATAATACTATACTTACACAGTTCACACCAAGTATAAAGACTTCACTGTAATACACGCGTAGTATTAGGTACCCAGTTTACGACAACAGCCATTACAATAAATCGAGATAAACACAACGTATTTTGTGATTACATTTGTTCAGCTAAAAAATAAGTACGACAGTTGAATATAAAACGCAAATAAGACTCCTAAAACAGATATATTTGAGTTTTTATTCACTTGGAATGGCTCCAACGCCCGTCAAATCTATTTAGATGACGTCACCAAGTTTTCAGCGAAATAAAACGGGCTGATTTCATCTGTAAATGATAAAATGTGTACAGTGGAGTTGAAAAGAATGGTTTCAGTGCGCTCGTAGGTTTGATAGTAATTTTCCGAAAGACGTTTAATAGTGGCACGGGCGCGGGCGTGTCGTGCCGGGTGACAAAAGCACTGCTCTAACGGCGGCGCGCGGCGGTCCATTTGTCGGCGAGCGTTCCCCTTTATTTCTGCTGCTCAGAGCACCGCTGTGCCCGATCGCAATATCCTGGATGCCATGCAAATGGCGGTCGAACTACCGCGTGCTGCTCGTTTTTATGCGCTCCTGGTACTAACTGCTTCTGTTTCCATTGGGGTTTAACTTTTTAATGCGCTGGATGTCGTTTAATTTACAATAATAGGCATCAAATGAGTTTAGTAGTTTGATGCATGCATACCTATCTATAGGATTAGCATTGTTATGTGTATGTTTATTTTTGTCCCTTTTTTAAACATGTTTAAACGAATGAAGAATTATTGGTTTTAAAATATACCTACACATAATAAGTAATCTAACGATAACAAAGGCACCTTGCGACAATCATGGACGGTGCACTTTGGCAGACATGTTTAAAAACATTTCACGCTACCAGTGCGCAGTGCCACATTCACAAACTGTATTATTTTATCTGTTGCAGGTAAGACAGAACTGGCCGGGCAGGTGAGAGTTTTATTCTCTTTGCGGTTCGCGGCCGACGACATGTGTGAACTTTATTATGGCCGCCTTTATTGTTCTCGGACCTGTGCCTCGTACCGAGGACAAACGATGCGCGAGCCGACCACATTCCGACACCCGCCACACTCGCCACCCTCTCACTGAAACGTCACGAAAATCACCAGCTCATAGACAAACAGTAAACTAGACGCGCCTGTTTGATGAGCTAGAACCACTCGCAAACAGTTATAAAAACAACACAAAAATGTAGTTTTCATGAGCATGCGACAACTCGACAAGCGACATACTTATTTACACAAGTACTTATGTTATCGCAAAGCAAATTTACACGCTTGAGCAACGGTTCCGCGGCAGTAAATTTATTATAAATTACGAGCTGTGGTGTAAAAAAGTTATACCGTCTCATTGTTTGTGGAGTCGACGATGCGTGTCCGCGCCATTGTCGCGGCGGGCTCGCTAAACGACTTACATCAGCGACCATTCAGCCGAACAGGCGCGCATTAGGCCTGCATTAAAGCTGACTTAGCGATTTAGCACTCATAACAATAACGGTCGACTGAGGCGAATTACTATTTATTGCTGCTATTTTGAACGACATTAAATTACAGCCGGCACTGGGCGACGTGAGATACATCCTTATCTCGCACGTTATTGCCGCTTTGACCTATTCGACGCGGCTAATAGCCGGCACCAATTGTTTGTAAGTGTGCTGACTGCGAGGAGGTGGAGAATGGAGATACCGCGCCCGGACGGTGTGTCTGCCTAATGATGGCAGATACGATCTGTGATTTCATCGTCCCAATATGAACACGCGGTGATAAACCGAAAGTAAACCGTTGATAGCTGATTGATTCATTTTAGTGTAGATAAAGTCACGTTGTGAGGCGACAGGGTTTATTGCCCAAGATTTTATTGTCTCGTCGAGGACGTTTACTCGCCTAATGGCTTTTGCAATATTTATTGGGCTAATTTAGAATAAAGTATTTTTGTGGTAGATGTATCGCTTTATTCGAGTGATAAAAGTTTAATTTATTGTCTCTTTTTGTGTTCGTCTAAGAAGATAAATATTCAATTTGCTGCGATAATATTTCTGAGAAACGAGTCTGCAGTGAAGTGATTATACGAGGTACTAAAATAAATACGAGGAGGTAATTTGGTTAGAGAGAAGTCGGCCATTTGCATTGCTGCTCGTCCAGGAAATTGCTGATGGAGTCGCGTGGCTGCCTCACTGCCTGGCTACTGGTATTAAGTACTGGCTGATTATCAGTAACCGTGACGGTAACTGCCCACTTCCATCCTACGGGACATTCATTAACGTCGCACTTATACTAATTTATTGCGCAAACCACTGCAAGTTAAAACAAAAAGTAATGAACGAGACTATGAGCACATAATGCGAGCTGTCAACAAAATACAACTGTAATAACGGTAAACGCGATAAAACAAGATAATGTCTTGAATGAAAACATAGTTACAAAAAGCAATTAGTGAAATCCGAACAGATAACATCCATCTGATCTATTAGTTTGGAGTTATCTTGTAAAATTATCTAAGTGGCGAAGCCTTCAATAGTGTGTGGAATTATTTCGTGGATTCATGTTTTTTATGATAGCGTTCGCGGCGGTTCCGAACTTCCGACTTTCGGATGAACGGAAAAATAAATCTTTATCTACTACATTCCGTTTCGCTTAGGTTTACTACACCGGAACATTATGAATGAACACCTGATATTACTGGCACTGACTGAACAGATCCACTCAAATCTGTATAGTTCTTCCTTCAAAAGATCATCTCAGACACTAATCTACATGGTGCTCATAATATGACTTGACCAATGTCTGGACTTTAAAAGAGACCTCTGATTATGTTTCAGCTGTTTCTTCGCAGAGTGACAGGTACGAAACACCGGCCCAATCTGGTTTTAACAATCTGGTTTTAAATCATATCATGATGTGACGTGTAAAAGTGTTTGTAGTATGTACCAATTCACAGAAATAAATATGATTTATGTTATATTTGGAGAGCTGTAACAGTAAATAAAATATAGCGAGACTGAAAAGAAAATTACCATGTATTTGCAGTGTATACGTCATTCGATATTTTGTCCAACTGAACCAATCGAGCTATACAAAACCAAAGTAAGCTGACCTCTAATTGTATCGGAAGCTTATATAAAGCGAGGTCAGGTTACACTGGATTTGTAAAGCTTTATGTATCGCCGTGTGTGTACGCACAGTCACGAATACTCACGAACAAACATTAATAATATTATGATTTTTAAATTATGTACTCTACACTACACTGTACCTATTTTCTAATTTTCTTGAACATAGTATTTACTATTAGGAAGCCATACTTTTATGAAATAGGTCCTATCTCAATTAAAAACATAAATTGGTTTGTATGTAAATGGATTGCCGTTATTAAAAATATAAATTTTGGTATCAATTGATAGCTGTTATTAAGACAATAAAATAAATATCACGTGAAAATCGCTTTTGAATATTCCTAAGTAGGTATACCTATTTACATATAAGCTGGTGACGACTACATACATAATGTATGTATGTACATCGATAACGTTTGTTACGTCTACGTTTTTGTTACTAATCACAATTATCTGTTTAATTAACGTTAAATATTTGCATAACAAGGTTCTGACTTGTGATTACCACAACGTGTTAACTAGGTCATGTATGTATGTACCGTGTGTTTGCACAAGGTCAATTTGTTAGATTTATTTCTTACCATACAATATACATTTGTAGGTAATACGTATTATTACATCACGATTATATGTGATTTTGATTTTACTACAATCTGTCAAACTTTAATAGATTTTCAACTTTATCGCTAAAACATTAGGTTCAATATTGATTGGGAAAATTATACAGTTTTGGCACAGTTGGGGTGGTTTTGGTCAGTTTGGGTTTTGGTTTTTACTTAATAGTACTAGTTTTGGGTAGCTAGAACTAGAAGTGCTAGCGCCTGTACTACCGCGCTAAATGCCGGTTGACCACATTATTACAGTCCTTGTGGCTTTAGTAATAAGGTTGAAAAGTGATCGACCGTCAGTGAATGCGTTATTTATTACGTGACCCACCCAATCATGTAAAAATAAATCTAATAAGAAACTGAACGCACTATCTGCAAGTCCAAGGACTGACTGAGGACATTCGGTCAAGGCCAGTCCTATTTTTCATGAAACAGTATCCTCAGTTAATTCACACAAAGTTTTTTTACTGCCAGCTCCCAGGACAGAATGTGCATAGTAAATGTTTTATGATCCATCCGGCACACCAGCACTAAAACAACAATGTACAACAGCTCAAGCATTTATAATAGTGCTTTTAAATTTTTAATACTGTAATTTGTGAGCTGCGAACCGCTCGTGCCGCTGCCGTCCTAGTACTACTTGTAGCACGGAGGTCCGGAGGTAACGCAGTGGAGTGATGTAATTCACTAAACTTGCAATGAACATGTAATAAATACTTCTTCATTATTCTGGCCTCCTGGTAGTTTGTGACATTAATACTAGTATTCAACTGCATCCGGTTAGACTGGAAACCGATCCCAACATAGTTGGGTTAGGCAGAATGATTACTTAAAACGTGGTCGTGATATTAATAATTAATATTATCGAAAAAACTTTCCTGCTTGACTAATTGACTATACAACATCACAAAAGTCAACAGATCCAGTTGATCAATTCAAAAATGCATTAGGCCTAAGTAGTGGAAACGCGGGTCCTTTAGTGGGATCAATTGATTAAAGAGCCCACCTACCCAGGTGTTTGTTTTCAGTGACTTTTTCCACGGTTCCACAGTTCCGCGGTAAAACGGCTATTAGCGTGAGTGCACATGAGTAGCACGTTTTAATTATTTAATGAAGGCGGCGCGGCGCGTCGAGCTGCCACATGGCCGCGGCTAGCCAGCCCCGCGGCCCCGCCAAATGTGCCTCTAATTACACAGCCCTACTTTTAACTAATAACTCACTAGTGGGCACAAATCGCTCGCTTTATTTTCAGTTACAACACTAGCCAACGGTTAATCCAACTCAGATACAACATAATTTATTATTAAAACGTAAATTATTCCACGCAATTACTTTGTCTGTTTTACTAAGTGGATTAAAACTGATTCTTTTGTTTTCACCAGTATTCTCATCTGAATACTCTGGGGCAGGCCGACTTTGAAGTTTTATCTCTGTATAAATTGTATTAGTTGAATTTTCTTAAGTTTGACAACGTAACCGTTTCTACAAATTGAAGTTTCTTCGAAGATTCTTTGCGAAATTAATAAAGTTTTAATTGAATCTGTTCGAAAGCAATTTTCGGTAGATGTCAACTCTGATATGTTTTGGCTTTTTTAAGAGAGCATTATTATTTAAATCATAACAATTCGAAGATAACAATAGTTATCTTTTGCAGTTGGTCTGTCGTTCTCTGGTCACGTGTCCACAATTCCTTTGTCCGTGTGACAGAAATTCTCGGAGCTTTGCGATCCGTCACGATAGCTATCTCAGTTCAGACATTTCAGCCGAGGATTTCTTGCTAAGGCAGCAAAATTGTCGTCATTTCTCTGAAAAATCTTATTGTTGTATTCACCTTGAATAATTGAACACGATACCATTAGTTATTAACGCCTCTGTAGGTAATAAAGCAAGTTAGCAGCGCATTGAATCCCGTCACGAGTGACGTGAACGTCGGTAAATCAGAGTTAACGCTTTCTTTGCTCCGGCGGATTTATGGCGGAAGGCTCGACACCTCGCTCGTGTATCTTCCGTAGCTTCATGCTCCCCTGGTACTTCTGGTGCGCATCTGTGAACCACGCCGGCGGCGGTCGACACTTCCAATCGCTGTTTACGTTGCATTTTATTTGAATAAACTCACATTCGAGTCGGGAGATAAAATAAACAGCAGCGCTGATGTTTTTAATACTTCACCTCCACTTAGAAAAACATACATTTATACCTCTATCATTTTATCGCAGCAAATTCCTCCGCAAAATAAAAACGCTTTGAATATGACAGGAATAAATGAGATGTCTTGTACTTGAAATAGTGCGACGATAGTGAGAGCAATCGATCACAGGAACTCGCACGAATTGCAACATTTATATAGATCCGTCCCGAGCTTTCCCACTTTTATCCCGGCGGGAGATTTATATTCACGCGCGACACCTCTACGCCCTTTGAAGTTGTTAGATGGGGGGAATAAATTCTTACCGCGCTCCGTCGTTGTTTTTAATTAAAACGCCATAAAGTTAAATACTTTATTATGTTTAGAACAGAAATGATAATTACCAAGAAAATAATGCTTAGCTAACAAACACATCGTAATAAATCAGAAGGGTAAACACATAAAAGACGGTGTAAATGTTAAAAGCCATTACCGGAAGCCATTGTCCGAGTGGTGAGTCAGGGCTCGAGTGTGATCTCCACTTAATCCGGTGTACGCGGATAACAACGCTAACAATGTGATAAAGCGGCTCCGGACACGTCGCACTCGCTCGCAATAACTATAAACTATCAACCGCAAACGTCTGCCATCTTGTACCCGGACTCGATGAAATATCCACCTCTCCCTCACTCCTCCGGGAGGGCAGGAGCGCTGTCTCCCTCCGCCACCCTCAGGGCTTGTGCACACGAGCATCATAAACGCAGCGTCATCTTGCCACTTGGAAATTCACATCTCGTACACAGATTTTCATTGGAATAGTAAAAACAAATAAATGAAACGCATATATTTTTCTGTTTCATTCACAAACTTTTTGGTTTTTCCGCGTGCTGGCAGTAAATATCTCAGTTTATTTTTGCTACATGTTTTTCATCCGCTTTCCTGTTGCATTCCATCTTTATTTCCCTCTGCTAATACGGAGTTACTCGTATGTACTGGTACTGGTAGCTTCACGTTAGGCGAGCTGAATATCTGCTCAGTTTCCTATTCTCCTGGTATTGGAGTTTAAATTACACGAATTAATCCAGTCGGGTACTTCGCTGTCCCTCGGGATGAATGTGTTTACGGATCCGATTTCGCATGACATTTTTCTTACGAGACCGTTTCTAGGGATTAAATCTGAGTGTAATAGGATGACTGTTTTTAAAAAAAACTTGTAATCTTTTCTACTAAATTACTACTTAGAACAAGTATTCTGTCTGTCCAAATAGTATTTCCTAAACAATGAAAATGTTTTCTTTGTTAGGAGTTGGGACGTAGAATGTATGTTTCGTGTTTACTATTTCAGGAATTCGCGTCAATGTTTCAGCAATTCGAGCATACAATGGATTTAAATATGTTTCTGTTATTTTTGACCGCTGGGACTGCGTACTAAACACGGTTTATTACCAAATTCAAATAACAAAATGTATTGTTTGTCATTGTGCGTATTGTGAATCGAGTATCACAAAGAAATGTTTTAGTGATTCAATGGTTGAATTAGTATGGCGATCACAGAGCACTTTCTCAATGGCGCGATGTCGCATGAATTATTGATGTAGGGTGGAGCAGCGAGGCAGACGCGGCCAAACGCGACATCTCTGCACACCATTTTATTGTTATAAATTATTCTTTTTCTTTCCGACCACTTTTATTACAACATCACACAATTCGCTGACTTTATTGCCCCTCATCACAATGAATATCTATACATTGTTATTTCTTTGTGCTGATTTACACGTAAGTAATTGTAATGTATAAGAATTTTTATTCCTAGCTATAAAACATTTAATTGAAATGTTGCCAAGGGAGGTTATAAACCGTGTATTAAAATTGGACATCAAAGTTGTTTCCATTGAACAATAAAACTCACAAAACATTCAATAAACGTTTCATTAATGTCCATTATTAAAATAACAGTTATATTTGGAGGGAATGCCATTTGGTTGGACGTTCGCCTCGCATCGTTTATGAGGTCATTATAAGTGGAGGAAGTGAAATGACATGCATATTATTTAAATGAAGATTGTAAAGCGCTCAACGAGGCCTTCCGCCGAGGGGATGTTTGAGCGTTCGTCCGTCAGTGCTCGTCAACAGGTTCTCAAACTGTTAATCAATTACACACACCGTTGGTTCGCGTCGCGCGCTTTTTCCTCGGCGTAATGGATACCGCAGTGGGCAACACACGTACCCGGTAATAAGTACGTAGCCATGTATGTACACAGCGAGGCGGTTGGATTCACGCACGAATGCCTCGCCGAGTGCGAGGGTAAGCTGAGCGGCTGACTACAGCGACACGCGGTTGTGCTCGTGTGCGGTTGCCTGTTTTTTATTCGTGCATGTGTGGCAGCTTTATACTGGTCGTGGGGCGAGGACGGCTGGATGGCTGGCTGGCTGGATGGTTGGATGGTACCGCGTCGCGTGTGCACCGCTGCTATTTTTCGAGAGCCCCGCTTGCGTGTACGGTGTCGTTTTTGCGCTCTCTTTGTTTTATTGTTTTCCTTTGCGACTACAAAAATGAGCGGTGCCGTCGTTATTGTTCACTCGGCTCTTGTCTCGTACTGCCGTTTCGAACGATTTCTTGAGCCGGTTCGGTTGCATTATAATGGCATTATTAAACGCTGTAATAGACTACAGTTTTTGCCTTGTTAACGCTCTATTCATTTCTGCTTTTTGTCCGGTTCGATAGACAACTAGACATAAAAGTTAATTGTTTCGTGGAGTAGGCTGGTAAAAAATTGTCACGGTAACTGATTTAAAAGGGCTATTTAAACAATAGAAGTTTTAAGATACGGCTATCGGGAAAGCTCGGGGCCTCTCATTTACATAAGGACGGAGAGTTAACGTCCGCGGCCCAAATAAAGACGGAACGTTATTTGCATATGCAAATATCTTGTCGTTTTCATGCAAATACTTACTTGGTGTATTACAGACGGCTTAATGGTACTTACACAGCTTCTAAGATCCCCTGGGCGCTTCGAATATAGCGTACACTTGCTCTATTTGTACCAGATACAATGAAACGAGACAGATATTTTAACTTCCAAGCTGTTTTAAGATGTCTTTCATATTGTGTGTGTCCTCAAAATGGTTAAACACGACACCTTCCCGCAATTTGCTAATGAGAAACGTAATAGGCAATAGCATATGTGTGTTCAACGCTGTTATTCTTATGTGTTTGTATTGTACCACAATCAAAAAGCTTTTGTGGCTGCAAACAGGTTTTCCGTGTGAGGCATCACAAATGTCAATCATCCTATTGAGTCGAGAGATATTTTTTGCGTCGGAACTCATCTTGCTCGAGCCACGATAATAACACTTCTCGAGTACCTAATTGTGGTGTCATTGCCTTATAAGCAACTTGTAGAATTAACATAACACTTACCGTTGCTTATAATGACATTTATTTATCTTTTAAACTGCTATTATCCTGAAATGAACAGTTGGAAATACAACAGTTACGTTGTGTTTTCACGTGTTCAATTTATTTAAAGCTCGTGTTTACAGTATCTGGCTTGCAGTGTATTTTATAAACATCTGCTTACATTGTTAAATTGATGAATGATGCTCAGATCTCGTCGTTATGTAAACAAGTTGGGATACTTGTTTCACTCGTGTATGTAATATGTAGGTATTGTTCGTAACTGTCTTGTAAATATCGCCTCTAATAGGTTTATTATTTATTCACGATGTTGCGACAAATCGCTGCGTTTGTTGGAATTATTATCAACGTCGCTTTAATGATAGGGCGTGGGACAGCTCGATTGACTTTCAATTACATTGTAATGTGGTTTTCGGATTCCGAACTGCAATTTAGCTTTACCGACGCATTATTTATTTGAATTTTGTTATCGCTTGAGCTTTTATTAAAAGAAAGTAAGTAATTTATAATTTGATTTCCTTATTAACTTAAACATAGGTATGAACATACAACATACTCACATCACATGTTAACATTAAACCTAGTAAAGTTTGCTTCTTAGAAAACTGCACATTCCACAGACAAAAGACAACACATTAAGTAAAACCTGTATTTACAAATACAGCTAAAACAAACTTTGCATTGCATTAGGTAACACGGAAGAAACGACACATGTCATGTTAAAGGCGAAGTGCATTCAAATCGTTTAGTTGTCTCGAATTATTCTAAGTCGATGTAGACAATAAAACGTCTGCGTCGGTCTCGGAGCCGCAGCCTCCGATAACATCTCTCGCTATACAAATAGCGCTATTAACCTTAACACCGCTAAACGCGGCATGTTGAGAAACGCTGGCCCTTCCATCCCACTCACACGTACTGTAAACTCACTCCATCTCTTTCTTTCGTGTGTATTAGGAGCATCGCGTGGTTTTAAAATAAAGGGCGAGATGAATTAAACTGATAAGTGGAGTGTTCGAGCCCGTACGTGACATAATGTGTGGTAATTGATAAAATAAACATAAGCCACTAGTGGCTAGTGGCACTAGTTTTGCGAGATACGATCACGTGAAGGTTTTGTTTGTAAGTCAATGTGGAACACTGACAAGCTTCGGTTTGTTTGTTGAGTACTTAGGTACTCAACTCGATTGAAAGAAATATTATCATAGTTTGTACTAATATTTGTTGTACTTATGTGAAACTTGTTTGTTATGGTTCTTATAAACGTTTTAGTAAGATAGGAACTTCTTTATTTAGTTAGTAGTCTCTTATGTTTTAATTTAGGAAAGTTGCGAAAGTAGTCGTTGTTTGCTCCCAATATTTTGATAATGTGTTGATGTTTTGATTTAGATTCTCTAAAATATACCGTACGCTATAATTATGACATTATGGAACAAATCTCACCTCGATATAGAAACCATTTGTTTTTATTGGCGTAAATCAGTAGACCGGATGCTTTCGAAATAATTTTGCAATTTGGGAATCCCGTAGTATAATTTTATTTCGATAAGTCAACATTGCACGCAATTTCTAATCTAAAAATAAACTGTGTAAGTACGTATTGTTACTGAATGGATATTGCTAATTTTTCTAATTTAATAAAGAAAAACATCCATCGTTCAATACAGTAATATATTGACAAGAAAAAGTAACAAAAGAAAACAATAATAGACACAAGGCGTAAAAAACTAAATTATAAAACATAAACAATATAAAGAAGGCTCCTATCGGCCACATGCTCCCCTTTTTTAAAGAAGGACGACTTTCCTTAATGGCCGCCTCAAAAGGCCCGCCTGTGTCCGAACATCCACCACCCGTACCACCCCATCACGGCCCGGGTGCAGAGCAGCGATCACGCCGCGTGGCCAGGATCCCCTCGGCAAGTTCCCGTCGCCGATGAGAACCGGGTCCCCGACATTGACGGCGACATCTACACCCGGCACGCGACGGGGCGCCAAAGTGGGTAGATATTCGGTGACCCAACGACGCCAAAAGTGGTCACACAGGCGGAGTGCCCTTCTCCAGTTGCTCCGGCCAATCAGTGCGGCATCCGTCAGGTCTGTAGTTGGGAATGGACGGCCCGATGAGTCTCCCAGCAAAAAATGGTTGGGGGTAAGCGCCTCCGGGTAGTTGTTATCGGGAGAGATGTGCGTCAGTGGGCGTGAGTTTACCACCGCCTCGGCTTCGACCAGCAAAGTTGCCAGAACCTCTTCTCTTGGAGCCCGTTCTCTTAATGTTACCTTCAGGGCTGACTTCACTGACCGAATCAGTTTTTCCCAGGCCCCTCCCATGAAGGGGGCCGATGGGGGAATAAAACGCCATTTTATTTTTTTATCTGCTGCAAACTGTGGAACGGCGGCATCATAAAGGGATTTTAGCTGTCGGTTTGCTCCCACAAACGATGTCCCGTTGTCGGAGAATATTTCACTGGGCGTACCACGTCGAGCGATGAAGCGTCGAAAGCACATAATTGCAGAGTCTGCGGATAAGCTGGCTACGATCTCGAGGTGGATAGCTCTGGTCACCATGCACGTAAATAGGGCGACCCATCGCTTCTCCCGCCTGCGTCCAATAGAAACTGTAACGGGGCCGAAATAGTCCACACCTGTAAAGGTGAAGGCACGTCGATGATGGGCGAGTCTCGCCTCTGGCAGATCTCCCATGGGTGGTTGCATGGTTGTGCCTTTCAACAGCTTGCAAAACTGACATCTATGGACCACTGACCGCACGGCGTTCCTCAATCCGAGGATCCAGTACGACTGCCGCAATTCATTGATTACAGTTTCTGTATTGGCGTGAGCAAACTTGACGTGGTAATGGCTGATCAGAAGACGTACAGCTGGCTCCTTGCCATCCAGAATAATGGGCTGCCTATCAGAAACTGCAGAAGTTCTTCCTGCGAGATGTAAAAGTCCGTCTCTGAGTTCCGGGGACAAAATGGCTAAACGACTTTTCTTGGGAACGGGCTGCCCACGTTTTAGACAAAGAATTTCCTCTCCGAAGGCGCTAATCTGGCTCCTCCCCAAAATGTGCCATTCCGCGCGGATGATGTCCTCTGAGACTAATGGCACTGGAGCAACGGAAGAAGTATTAGGCCGCGAATCAGGCTCACAAATTCCCCGAACCCAAAAATTTTGAAAATTATGACCCCGATTTTTAAAAATAGAGGCAATGAATTGATGAGTCCTGGCTGTTGCCCTTACCAGCTTAATCCAAGAACTAAAATGAGTGATGTCAGCTACAACTGGTAAGGGTAACTGATGTGAATTGATAAAATTAATGCATTCTGTGACACGTGATGGA
Source organism: Diarsia mendica (assembly GCA_949316265.1). NCBI lineage: Eukaryota > Metazoa > Arthropoda > Insecta > Lepidoptera > Noctuidae > Diarsia > Diarsia mendica. Next base: position 17,002,191 of record OX438902.1, on the reverse strand, counting down.
TGATTTAACGATTTGGAATTACGAAGAGATGGCTTGAGCTCCTCCTCTGCGAAAGTTACTGGTGTTGCGACTTTGGGCTCTGATGGCCACTCAGAAGTGGAAGCTAGTAGGAAATTTGGGCCAGATAACCAGCGTGGTTCAATACTGGCTTTCCCCCGCGTCGCATCGTCAGCCACGTTAAGTTCGGTTGGAACCCAATGCCATATTATTCATCTAAACTAGTGCATTCTAAAATCTCTCCCACGCGATGAGCTACAAAGGGTTTATAGTTTCTCGCATCGCTGCGTAGCCACCCCAACACGGTCATGGAATCACTCCAAAAAACCCGTCGATTAGGTTTAAAACGGTGGGCCTCGCAAATCTTAGCGGCAAGTCGAGTGGCTATCAAGGCGCCTTGGAGCTCCAGGCGTGGGATCGAAACTGGCTTCAAAGGAGACACACGTGCTTTGCTAGCTATTAGTGCAAGTTTCACAACACCGTTGGGAAGCACAAATCTCCAGTAAGCAACAGCGGCGTGTGCCAGCTCGCTAGCATCACAAAACATGTGCAGCTCCAGTTCTGAGAAACCGCATAAATTGTAGCACCTTGGAACTCTCAATTCCGAAATCGATTTAAGGCATTCGAACCATTCGAGCCAAGTTTCCTGATCAGCCTGTGATAGCCTCTCGTCCCAGTCAAGATTCTTTCGCCACAAATTTTGAAACATAGTCCTACCTCTCACTACAATGGGGGCTAAGATACCTAGTGGATCGTATATCCGCATGACCTGGGCTAAGACTATGCGTTTTGTGAAATGGCCTGAAATATCCTTGAGGCCCGGGTTAAAACCTATGAAGTCTTGAGCAGGTTTCCAGATCAAACCCAGAGTCCGTGTTGAGGTGGCTGAGAGTGGTAAACTACCTAACTCTACACTAGAACGATCGGCTAGTGAAACGTCAGACAACAGCTCGTTCGGCAATCGATTGAGTGCACCAGGCATATTCGATACCCAACCGCGCATCTCGAATCCTCCATGCTTATGAATCTCAACAATATCGGCTGCCAAACGAGCCGCGTCCTCCGTGGGGACATCTACACTTCCGATAAAGTCATCCATGTATGTATCGGACGTAATAGCTTCCACAGCTTGTGGGAATTCGCTTATAAATTCCGATGCGTTTCGGTTGACGATATAAATAGCCGTAGATGGACTGCAACACGCCCCAAAAATCATAGAAGACATACGATAGGTCTTTATTGGTCCCGCAGGATCATCGCGCCAAAGAAATCGCTGAGCATCTCGGTCACACTCTTGTATTTTCACCTGCGGGAACATCTCCTTGATATCGGCTGTTAAGGCAATTTTTCCCTCCCTAAAACGCATCAAAATTCCTAATAGCGGTTGTAAAAAATCAGGACCCGACAGAAGCATATAATTTAGTGATACATCCTGAACTTTAGCAGCCGCATCGTGAACAACACGAAGTTTTGTAGGTTTGTTGGGATTTACCACACCAAAATGCGGCAAGTACCAACAAACCGATGAGGGCGACTGTCCTCTACACTCCTCAGCATAACCCTTAGCTAGCATGTCCTGAATATTAACCTTGTAACGTTTGGCGTATGTAAGATCCTTTGACATTTTCAGTTCAAGGCTTTTATACCTAGAAAGTGCCAATGGATAGCTCTCAGGAACAGCAAGGTCATCTGCCTTCCACAATAAGCCGACCTGGAAGTGCCCATTTGGTAAGCGTTGTGCGGTATTCCCTAGAATACTGAGAGCGCGCTGATCGCCTGCACTGCGAGGCTCATGTTTCGTGATACCAATCGCGTCTAACCTATATTGTTCCTTGATGAGGACTTCCAGGTCATGCTGCGGACGCTCACGTAAGGATACGTGACAGGAAGTCTCCACTAAAGTTGTCCGGCTGCTTGTAAATCCGAACAACACCCACCCTAGCGATGTTCTGATGGCGACAGGCTGGGTCTTCGTGCCTTTCCTGACCTCAGATGCTGTTATCAGGTGCCAGTTGTCGATACCTATCAAAAGTGTAGGCTTTGCTTCGGAGTAACACAAATCCTCAACTATACCAGACAGGTAGGGGTAGCGACGTAAACAGTCGCGGGTGGCCGATTGGCGTTGCAACCCTAAGTTTTTAATTGCCCTTGCCCGCTGTATTAAGAAACTCTGTGAGGCTGATCGGCCTTTTATCTGAAAGTCTACAAACTGCACGCTGCTATCCCTAGATAACCCTCCCACACAATCCAAATGTAGGTTGCCCTCGGGACCCTCGGCACCAATTTTGGAGGCAATGTCGGCATCAATGAAGGTAGCCGTCGACCCGTCGTCCAGAAGGGCGAATGTGTCTACGCTCCCAGCCGGCCCGAAAACTGTGACGGGTGCTACTTTTAATAGTGGAGGAAGTGTAAGATCAATTTGAGTGTTGTTGACAGCTACGAGAACCTGTTCAATTTGTTCAGCATCAGTTTTAGGCGTAGGTTCAGGTTTGACTTCCTCCTTCACATGAGCAAAAGCTACAAATTTATCATTATGCAAAATAGTGTGATGCCTACGATTACAATCATTTATTGTGCAACTAGCCTTATTTTTGTTACAAAACCTAAAATTGTGTGGAACTTTTTGAAGACAACGATAACAGACTTTGTTGTCTTTGACGAAACTCCATCTGTCATCGACTGTCAAAGATGTGAATGTCGGGCAATTTGACAACTGATGTTCACCTTTGCAAAATAAACAAATATTTTCCTGATGGGATGTTTTTGCAGGCTTTGATTTAGAATACTTAGGTGAAACCCCCGCTCCCGACTCTGAAACGGCATGCGCTCGCTGTTTCTGTGGAAGGGTTGGTGAAGACGATGTTACCTCGAATACGGCACCGTATTTCATCACCAAATCGACCTCACGGTTTAGGAAAAGCGACAACAATTCCACTCGAGCTCGGCCTAGATCCTCGTGATTAGCAGCGAAATCTAACCACCGCGCGCGTAACAATGGAGACAGTTTACTAAGCAGCAGTCCAAATAGTTCAGGAGAACGTAAATAATCACTGTGCTGCAATAACTTAGCAACTTCGACACAATTGCTCACACGAGTGGTGAAAACCTGCAGGTCTCTTACCTCCGTCCCAAGCTTGGGCAGAGCCTTGATTGCACTCACCTCCTGTAGTACAATTTGCTCAGCCCTTCCATAGCGACGATCCAGGGCTTCAATAACATCGTTGGCGTGAGGTGCCAACACTAACAACATGCTGACAGTTTCACGCGCCGTACCTTTTAGGGCTTGGTTTAGGCGTGCAAGGTTTTCCGCATCTGTGAAAGCACCTACCGTATCCTGAAAGGCCCGCTTGAACATAAGCCAATCAAGCGGAGATTTTCCATCAAAACATGGAAGATTTATAAAGTTTTTATTGTTTCTGGGGCCGTTACTCTTCGCAAGTGCCTTTAGGGCCCCCACTAACTGCGTAACGTCTTCTCGATAAATATCAGTGGCAGCAGCCCTGTCACCCCCGCTAAAACTGTGCTGAGGTAATAGTGCAGGACTCTGTGCTGCGACACCTTGAGAAACGACAACATCGTTACGTAGTGGAAGTTCCTGAGAACACAAGATAACGGTAGCATTATTAGCCCCTACCTCACATCTACTGTTGGATTGAAAACCTTTCACGGATGGCTCTCTCTCTTGATGCGAAGGTATTTTAGTAGGCAGGGCCGTACTATCTAACCATTGTTTAACACTGGCGCGGCTCCACCCACTGCGAGAACCGTGGCTACTACAATCTGCTTCAATAGCAGCGAGCTCAGCCCGATATTCCGCTTCAGCAGCTATGCGGTCTAATTCTGTCTGCCTAGCCTGTACTTGTGCGCGTAGCTCTGCCTCCATTTGGGAGATTTCTAACTGAGCCACGCGACGAATGTGTTCCGCTTCCGCAGCTGATTTTCTGGCAGTGACCATCACGGAAGTGCGACTGGTGCGGCTAGTGTGTGTGCCGACAGAATGAGCGCTCGAGCTAGGCTTTAACTCAAAAGAATGTACCTGTGAATTCCCTGTGGTAGTATTTGTAGGAGGTTCTGGAACGGCCTCACTACTCGACTGGGTAGGTATATCCGAGTCATTTTGTGGCAGTTTTGTCTGTGACCTCGTCACAACCATTTTGATTTTTTTGTGGACTAGTCTTACTAGACACTAGTTCGATCGGTAGAAGGACCACTTATGTTACTGAATGGATATTGCTAATTTTTCTAATTTAATAAAGAAAAACATCCATCGTTCAATACAGTAATATATTGACAAGAAAAAGTAACAAAAGAAAACAATAATAGACACAAGGCGTAAAAAACTAAATTATAAAACATAAACAATATAAAGAAGGCTCCTATCGGCCACACGTATATTATTATCATAATTATACGAATGTAGCAGATTGATTTTAATTGACGAAATAGATCCTAGATTCTTTATTATTTAAATATAACATTAAACCACTTTTTCACATCATCTAAATTCTACCTCTATCTTCCAGGATGCCAGCGACCGAAGCAGTAATCTGAAGTCTCCTGCTGAGCATACTGTATAACCAACGGAAGTTTAATTACCGACTGTTTTGTAGCATTGGCTATCGTTTACAGATCTCCCAGAACTCCCTGAATTACCAGCAAGCCATAAATAGTAGAGTTACTTTGAATGAACCAATAAATAAATAGTAAATTCCCAATACTTACCTAAAATTCGCACGCTGATAAACGTGTTGTGTTTGAATCGTTGATCGAACTAATTTTATGACACAACGTAATAATTATTCCTTCCAATGAAATCGTTTTTGCATCAATTGTGATCCAAATACAATTCGGAATATTCAAAACAACACAAAGCACGAGCAATACCAGCATATTAAATAAACAGGCTTAATTTATAAGCCAACCTAAACTGTCAGCAGTGTCAGCATTTCAATGCAAGCTCTGATTTAAAATACTTATGAACAAACACCCCAAATTGGGGAAGCTAATGCAATACAAATTATGCATGGGGTTGCGCTGCGGGCAACGCGGCAATGTGAGCATATGTCAGTAATTCCAGCGCGCGCCATCGACGTTCAACGCCCGTGACATCAAAGGGTTCTCTCGATTTAATCACAATTTGATTAGATTGGAATTGGTGCTTAATGAGCTTTGTGTGCGTTCGCAGCGAACCTAAGTAACTTGACTGATGTTCGAGATTCGATTACTCACTAATACTAATTCCTCTATCGTGTTCAAGTGCGCTCTTCTTAATGTAGATAATAAAACTCACAGAAGCTATCCAAAGATTATAATCTTAATATTTAAATAATAAAATAGTGTTATTTCAAAAATATTTTCCAATTTCATCCGAGCATTTTGCTTCGAATCTCGTTCGCTCGTAAAAGCTGCACAAGAAAAAATTAGAGATGTCATGGCCGCTTTCTTTGCGCAGCTACGGTCATAATTTCATTTTCTTCGTCGGGGTAACATGAGGCAACGGAGCTCATTTCATAAACCCATAATGCGGTCGCTGCATCCCGTTCGCAACCGTCGCGAGTGAGCAGGAGAGGCAGAGCTATAAAAGTGTTCCCGTCGAAGTTTGAGCTCTACGACGCTCTGTGTAGACACAGTTTTCGGTTAGATAAGTCGACGGGTGATGTCTTCCGCCCTCGACAAACAGCACACTACATAAGTAGAAGTTTTCTGCTTCATTTATTAGCAGGCGAATGTCGACGTGGAGCCAATAAACCGGCGTGCTCGCTGCCACCCTCTCCAGACGATTTATGAGTGAAAGTCGTACTAATTCCACTAACAGCGCTCCCCCAATTTGAATGTTAATTTTTAACAATTTAAGACTGTTTAGTGACTTTGTTATGAGTTGAGGCGCGTCTGGTGAATTCGTAATACCCGTCTGTAGCTCATTCATTTCAGATTTGCGCTCGAATAGCGGCTGTAAAGGTGACGTTGTAATGCCATTTTACGATTATACGAGTATATACTGTAAGCACCCGTGTACTGTGAATTAATGAGCGTCTAACAAATCCCGTCTTGTCGCAGACTTGTTCAACGTATTTTGCGAAAACATAATTATAAAACAAGAATTCGCAGAATGAAACCCAAACCAATATTCCTTTTGTGAATACAAATATCTTATTTATCAATTACTGAACATGAATTACGTTTTATTGTAGTACTTTATTCTTTCCAGGTAAGTTTGCGGGTTCGAAACAATTTCGAGGTTCGTCCAATCATGGGTAATTTTCCGCCAACATACAGGTAAGTGTAAAAGAAATGGTAGAGCGAGAAATATTTGAATAATATGTGTTCATATAAATATTCATAAAGGCATTAAGAGTAGTAGAGCTTTGCATAATTAAATGTTTTCAGTAACCTTTGAAAGTGAAGGCATCGAGTGATTATGCAAAATGATGGATTATGCCTGGCTGCCATCAAGCGTCATTATGCGAGTGTGAGAAGAATATGTCACAGACACGTTATTATTCTCATGATTATACATTTATACTCAACCTATAGGATTGAAGTTTTACGTGAGAATGTTAGTAAGTAGCCTTACCTGCTTAGACATTTTATTCGGCTCGTGTTTTTTTCCAAGGTAAGGCGTTCAAGGATTGTCACGCGATTTTCCTTAGTAGGTGGGTCATTATCAGGAGACTCATTATTTGGTTGACTTCGGTGGCAATATTTTTTTTTTTTAATTTGTGGCATATTATCATGAAATATCAAATCTAGAGTTAATTTAAAACATATTAGTAGTAGAGGGAATCTTCTAGACCGAAGGATATGAAGGGATTTAATTTTTTAAAAATTGGTGTCCACCGAAATCAATATTCTTATCACCGAAATCAAATACATATATCAAATAATTTATTTTTCGAATACTGTTGTTTTATAAATGTTATATTAACTGCCTAAGTTTCACTATGAAAATATGGTCTGTAAGAAATTGCAGGTAAATATTACAATAAAACATTTTATTTTATCAAGACATGTCCCATTTATTAAGTTATAGGAATTTTTTACAAAAATCAACTTTAAAAAGAAGCTATATATTTTACAATAAATGTAATTAAAAGTAGTAGGTAGTCTAAAACTAACAATATAGGAACTTGAAAAAAAAAATGATTTCCAGCTTAATCACAGACAATTTACTTATTAATACAAAAATCACTTTTCAGTCACAAATCAGTCTTTCTAACAACAACAGCAATTATAGAAGGCTCTTAATTAACTTATAATATATGTATTTTTATTAAAAAATATTATGTTGCCCGTTGGTTTTAACACAATTAAAATATAAGCTAATAGATTGAGATCTAGTTAATCACAGACAATTTACTTAATACAAAATTCCCACAAAAAATCACTTTTCAGTCTCAAATCAGTCTTTCCAACAACATCAACAATTATAGAAGGCACTTACTTAACAATTAATAATATTTGTATTTTTATTAAAAATATAATACTACTTTTCCCGATAATTTTAACATAATTAAATATGTTTTTAGTTAAATTAAGCACCTAGCATTAAATTAACAATGTAATAAAAACTTAACAAAAACTTTAACGGTATTACAGTTTCCAATCCTTAATTAAAAAATGTTATATTCCTCGTCGCTGCTTTCTTCGCAATTTACAATTTTGGAGAATACTTCATTCATTACTTTCGGAGCAATATTTTCACAATCTGTCGACACACGCGTCCAGAAGCTGTCACTTTCATTCAATCCAATGTCTGAAGTTAAGGTATGGGTCAGGGGCTGCTTGGTTTCATAAAAATCATCAGGAAGATCAACAGCTTCCTGATGATTTCTATAGCTACTGCCAGGTTGAATCAGAATATTTGATAAAATTCGGGGTTTATTTGATTTAGCTGCACAGACTCCAATCCTTTTTTTGGCTTGACTTGACTTTTTAATCAGATCGATCTTGTTACTCTTGTTTTTATTGTTTCTATCAGTCAGTAGTCTGTCAGTTTGCTCGCCTATGATATATAACCCTACATGATATCCATGTTCACACGACACTGAATTATTTTTACAGTAACCTTCGGCGCAACTCATTTTTCTCATCGATAGTTGGTTGGGCTCATTGGCGTTCCATACTGCCTGATGAACTTTCATAGTCCCTGCAAATTGTTTGAGATCGGATGGAATCAACAATTCTTTTTCATAAATACCGGAGTCGTTAATAGTTTTCGTTATAATACCTTGAACAGATTTCAGATGAGTCATCAATGATGATAAACTTGTGATATCATTGCCTTGAGCAACTATTCGATCAGCCGTTCTTTTGAGTGTTGCACCGACACCATCTGGGGCTCCTTTTCCATGGCCGCTTTCTGTATAATTCCATGTAATACTAGTCAAACTGGGAAGGTACCAGTGGAGTTTGCTGATTATATAAAACATTTTACGGTTTCGGTACTGGCCCGACGGACTATCAGAAATGAAATGTAGTATACGAATATTCAGGTTTTCATCTTCTATGAATTTTAAAATCGGAAGTAAATGCTCCCAAATGGCTGGTGCGTCATGGCGTAAAGACTCTGATAATGTACATATCGACTGAACTTTCAGAAGTCCATCTTTACGATAATAAATGACCACGGTGTGTAGGGTTATTTGTTGGCGGTTACCCCCGAAATGAATGGCTTGAATTTCACTAGCGTATTTTGTACTGTAATTTTCACTAAAGTCGCAGTGAATTATACACTCTTCATCAGTGAGATCGCTTTTCATTTTTTTAATGAATCTGTTCTGTGCGATCATAACTCCACAGTGAGTCATATATGGAGGCAACATTTTTTCAAATTTTAAAATAATGTCTTTAGGGAAAGCATTCACTTTATCTTTCGATGTGTGAATGGTGTTTTTTGTCACTCCATTCTTGGAATAAGTTCTTTTACTTTTTTGCCAAATCCAGTAAAATAATACTTCAGCGTTATTGAATTCTTTATAAATTAAGCTTTTATCTTTGCAGTCATAGCATGTCCTTGTTAAACATGACACATTCGAAGAGTCACAACACAGTGATGACAAAATATCTTTGGTAGATTTTTCTTGAATCAAGTTGTTTTTTTTTAACGCAGTCACCATTAGGTCCATATTTTCATGTTCAATACAAAGACAGGTTTCTCGTTTATTTACATTAGGTTTGAGTATCCAAAAAGGTCGTTTTTTGCAAAAACTGGAGTAACTAATTTTATTTCGGGGATTTGTTTGCTTAAACTTAGTATATAAGTCTTTTAAGGTATCATTTATGTAGCGTCTTTGTTTTTTATCTTTTTTCTTGGTAATGAATTCCTTCTTTCCAGAACACATACGACTGTTTTCATCTTCTTCAAGAAAATTTTTAATCTCCTCTTCCACATTAGTCTTAATTATTTTTATAGCGTCTGATTCACTTTGTTGTTCAGTAATAGTTTCAATTATTGTAGGTTTATTTTTTTTTAATACAGCACTTTGGTATTTTAATCTATATATCTGTTTTCGTTGTCGTTCGTTGACAGTCTTCAATTCATCAATCTTTTTTTTCTGTAACTGATACATTTTGTTCATGCGGTATTTAAGTCTACGTATAATAACTTTGGTATTTAGTTTCTTGTTAGCCTTTGGAGTTGGAGGAAACTCCTTTTCAATCACACGAACTGATGATCTGGTACATGGCCTTGAATTTGTACTTACGTCACTAGACGGACTCAATGGTGCAGCCAAGTCTCGATAAGCCATAACACGCTGAGGTAAAGGAAATGAAATTTTAATGACTGATGAACTTGATGGTAGCAAATCAACATAGGAACTTGCTTCAGTTGGAAGTGGTCCTGATCGTTTTGGTTGTGATCGTGAAGTCACCAAAGGATCGTCAGTTTTGTCGTTTACTTCTGGTACTATTATTAAATCCTCTTCAAGACACCTCATCTCTTTGCGTCTTTTTTTCAAATTGTGTTTGTTGGAAGACATTCTACTTCTCTCCCTAAAAATTCTTTGTTGGCGAGGATCTAATTCACTTACAGGCTTTATCTTTCCTTCATTCTTCCTTTTATAATAGCGTTGTCTATCTTTCTCCTTGTGCACTGCAAAAAGCACTGGATCACTCTTGATGCGAGCTTTCCGACGACGTTCAGCCAATCTCTTTTTAACCAACCGATCTTCTTTTGAATCTGCCATAATCACAGTTCTGAAACAAGATGAGAGATGATGAGAAAGCTAAATAAACGATCTTAAAATGTAAATAAATCAGTGGCGTGCGCTCTATTAAGGCTCTTAGGCTTAGCCTACCTTACCAACTGAGCATTTCTTATAACTAATTAACCATGTAATAAAATAACACCATGTACAAAATAATAATAAAAAAGTTCAAACTCCTGTTAAAATACTTAGAGCAATTTTTCGCGTACGAATCTTTTAGTTACAGGCTTGCTTAGGCTAGCATTCGACTAGCCTAAAACCCATTCATAATTTTACGCACACAGCGTCACATCGGAGAATGATCGGTGCATATTTTCGTGTATATGAACCGCACACATGCATGCCAGCTCCTGCGAGTGGAGGCGGCCTGTGATTGGCTGCAACAACACAAGGCTACGATTGGATGCGTCATGCGGCCATCTTTAGCCCGCGAACTCTGGCGCGAAGTTCAAATTTGTTTTTTTTTTTTACGTTTTTTGCAATTTGCAGGCCAGTGCTAGCTTGAATACTGACTACATACGTCTTACAGCCGCGAATCATATTTTAATAATCAACATACAACCTAGCACACGGGCCTGCAAATTGCAAAAATGTAAGGAAATTAAGAAATTTGAATTTCGCGCTTAGCGGTCTTCGCTCTTCCGTCCACAGATAGAGTGCAGCACTGCCAACACATTTCATTGATCGTTTTCGTATAATCCTGCAAAATTTTGTTGACCGCTGTTGTGAACAAACTCGATATGAAAATTATGCAATTTTATTTGGTAGTATTTTTCTATCGGCAAATTAGAAATTATATTTTACGCGAGGAAGCCATTATTATTTATTGTTTCATTGTTGTTTTATAGCGCGATTTGTTTTGAAACCGAAAACGTACAGATATTGTCAGTATTAGATAACATTATTAACAGTAGTGTAGGTAAATATTAGCTTTGTTGTGTATTATTTGTTTATTCCCACAAATAATAACAAAGTGAAGTTTGTGCTGTTAATGTGTGTTTGCTAGATGATAAAGGTAATAAGTTTTCTCAATTATGATATTATCGTATAAGTAATGTAATGATAAGGTGCAAATTGTATCTAAAGGTAGATGTGTGAAAGCCACTTCGGATATTATCTTGCAAGTGACGTGTTTTGTACTTTTGTAACTACCTATCACCCACTCACTTGGATGAGATATTTAAGGTGGCCGAATCTTTCTTCTGTTTGCATCGTTAGAAAATCATGAGTTGCACCCTTGAATAATGTGGTGAGTTTTTGAATTGTATTTAGGTACCTATAACTTTTACAGGCTTATTTATTTTTATAAATGTGACAATTTTTTTTTGCTGTCAATATTTCGTGGCCTACCCACCGTGGGAGACCACTGCACGCCACTGAAATAAATAGCTATTGATTGATTTCGGTGGTTTTAAAATTGATTTCGGTGCACCTATTTCCACCGAAAACACCGAAATCGATGCCACTGAAATCAAGATAATTGACAAAATCCTAGATATTTTCAAAAGTAACCCGAAGTTTTAATATTAATCTCTTTTGTTGAAATCGAATACATAAAAGACATGCTTTTATTATAATTAAAAATTATTAATTCAAATAGTTGTGGATAAAACGGATTCACCGAAATCAATTTTAAAGGTATACCAAGCCACCGAAAACGATTACGTACCTCAATAAAACAGTGACACGGAGACGCACAGGCGTGTTATCCTTACCACCGATGCGGCACGACTGACAGTTTGTATACTCGAACAAAGTATTCTCGCAGTCACTAGAATACGGGTTATATGAACCGATCAGTGCGCGCCACTGATATCAACTCTAAACGTCGGACGTGAAGACAACCAGTTGTAACTTGTCTGCTAAGGCCTATTATGGCGTAGAAATATTATAAATTGAGTTAATATCTATCTAGGTGTTTATGAATACATGAAAAATAGCGACATGTATTACAGAAAAAAAGATAAAAAATAATTTCCGCCGCAATACGGGGCCGGACGCGGCACCGAGGTCAATATTTTGGAGGTTTTTATTTTTTTAAACTAAATTATATTTAATTTATATAAAAAACAACACAGGCCCCTCCTAATATTTTGATCTTACCTATTATAGAAAAAAATATCAAGTTCTTAGTTATCCATTTTGTACTGGATTTCGACCCGGACACGCATATTTAAGCCTTCTGAGAATGACCGAGGTACATTTCTTTGAACTTATCATAATTTGGCTTAGAAAATACAAAAAGCTTAGGACCCAAAAAAAGGAATAAGAGTAAAGACGTTTTTTCCAAGTATGTAATTCTTTTGCCGCTGTAATGGAATACAGTGACTCTATATTTCAGACAAAAATAAATTAATAAAATATTGACAAAAATAATAATAAGTTTTGTGCGTAATAAAATTGTGATACAGTAGGAAATAAAGAGTTATAAAACACCAGGCTGTCAGGAGTCACAAAGACGTTTATAGAGCCACTGTACCCTCTGTAAACTTCCACATAAACCTGTATGGCGATCAAAAACAAATAAAACCCGGAATAGAATAGCTCACACGTTTAAAAGCCGCCATTGCTCGACATCTATAGCTCATTGACTCCCAGGGGCACACGCCCGAGATATTGCTCGGTAATTGTCTCCATTGCCCCGACTCCTCCTCTAGTTCCGTTCATTAAATAATTAATTTGGATTGAGGTGAACCATGTCAATACCACTACCAACAGGTATATTGTAACCTTAGCAAATACCCAAATCCGACGCGAGACTGCTATATTATTTACCCGAGGGTAAATTCCCTCCTTTGATCTCCCTCCCCGACATTTTCTTATACCCTCCGCTTTAATTATTTTGCCTTTGAGCCTCCCTCTGCGCTCGTGGAGTGAATTTTAAGAGGCTGTCACAAAATGGACTCTTAATTACGAGTCGACCAAGTTTTATTTGTAATAATTAATAAGTTTCCTTTAATGTTACGTTACGAATGTTATTACGTTAAATAAATGATAAGATCAGTGTCTCTACGGATCTCTCTGTTTCTCTCTGACCATTCATAAATTGTTTACATTTTAGTAGTTAATTAGAAACCTATCCAATTACAGCGCTGACTTTTGACTCGATGTTGATTGTTGACCTAAGTAGAACTCTTAGCTTCACAACTTTGAGCTCTAAAGTATGTCAAATTACCGACCATATTGAAAATCAATTCTGTTTTCGCAAAGAAACGGAACCTTTTCATTTTCTCCAGCGTATACGATTTAAAATGATTACAAGGTAAAAGTTCAAAGCGAAAGAGCCATTGTGTTCGTGTCATTACAACAGAAAACTCGACAAGTTTTTATTATAGGTACTTTCTGCGTCACCCTGTATGTATTATCATTCAAAGCATTTTTTTCGTTTCAAAAGACTTAGCAGTTTTGCTGACATTTCAACACCCTAGCCTATTTGTTTGGATATTTATTTTATTCCCCAAAACATTTGGAAATAACTTGATTCTCTCTCATATGAGCAAGAAAATGAGATTGGAACCCTATTTCGTTACATTTGTTGTCCTTGTTTGACCTCATTCAATAATAATGCTGTTTTAGAGTAAGGACAGTAAGGACACGCGTTTGATGTCTCTTCTATCTGTCGCACAAGGTTCGCTTCATTCGATATTCGAGACCAGAGACCCATAAACAGAAGTTAGTACACTATCAACACAATTTAGAAGACGTGACGAAGAATTGTTACTTTATTCTAGAGTCGAACACACCAATAAATAAAGCGTAACGGATATTCATTATGAAGTTCGAGTAGGGTACAATTTCTCTTCTCAATACATAATTACATACGTAGTTTGTATCGTTCAAGTCAAGATATAGGAGATGACAGAGAATAATTTTATTGAGGAAGTTACCCCAGGTCGGTCGTTAAACGCCGACTGTGGCGATCAAGTTAATCCATTACGATTTTATATTGTCGTAAATGTTTCATGTCTGCCGTCAACTGTTAAAAGTTTATTTGCCATAATTACAAAATTAAAAATTCCCAATTGACTTGGGAAGTTTTAAAGTTAAATACGAAGAATGGTTTGAGGTATTAAACGAAATAGTGCTGAGATTTGATCGAATGTTCAATTAACTTTGATTGGATAAAAAAGATAAACGAAAAATCATATTTGAGTAGCCGAGTTCAATATTAAATGTTTATTAATCCGTAGAGAGATCGTAATAAAAATATCTAGCTTTTATCGAAGTTATTTTTTGATCGAATCCCTCGTGTAATCGTGTTTACATGCTATCAACAAAGACGCACATTAACTTTCACCCGAGAGATAAAATGGGGCTCTTATTGATAATATTAAATGCGTATAAAATGTAATGGATTGTTTATCAGACTGTGTTCACATTTATATTATTACTTGCTCTTTGTCTTGTTGATCGGACTGAACTCACTAATTTGAATAGGATTAATACGGCAATTATCCGGTAAACAAATCTAATTATTACGTTCTGTCCACATGTACTTATTAGAACATGGCTGGCATACGTTAATTCCAAACATAAGCTACGTTAATAACAGAACGTAACGTACGTAGGTATGTTAACAGAAAATCTAATTAATTAAATAGCGTGAGTAGTATATTAACGCGAACGGTGAAAGTAATAAGTGAATATCAGGCGAACTACCAGGAGAACATTATCGTGTCGAAAGTGTGGCGTGTGGGAAGTTTGCGTGCGAATTAGCCGGTAACAACACGGTATCCGTAACTCGGGCCGAGGCCGTGGTCGACACTACAACTTTTACCAGCCGCAGCTTCTATCTCATCCCCTTTACACTAAACTTGATTGTTCTTCTTTGTAGTAAGCACCATGGTTAGTTGTTTTGTAAGAGCACTGGAATTTCTAGCTGAAAGTACTTAGCACTTTCTTGGTTTTATTTATCGTATTACGGGAAAACTTTTACATAACAATGTAGGTCCTGTACAAACAAACGTATAGTGTAGTGTAGTGCTACATTCCCTCTATACACGTTTTGCTTATAAGTTATAGTTACTTTGTTATATAATAACATAAAAGGTAGGGTCGTTTCGCCGGTTTCGCGACCACCTTCAGTAGGCGACCATTTGACGTACTAAGTTTCTTTAAAACATGATAATAGTATTTGTAGAGGTAACACAAATAAATAAAAAACCTAACGTGCTTTATAAATAATTATGAAATAAGAATTTACACAGTTTGAAACAAATGGGCTAACCCAGAACCGAAAAAATATTGATAAAGGCGCGTTTTGATTCAGTGGTGAGAAAACGTACCGCAAGTTAGAAAAAAAATAGCACGGCGCGCGGCGCTCAAAGGTAATTTTCATTACTTATTTCATGTTTTACACACAAGTTAGATGTTAAATTGTACAACCGATAAGTTTTCGTTATTATTTAGTTGTATTTTGCTATTTTTTAAGTTATTATTAAGATAAAATCAAGTGGTCCTTAACCGAAATGCTTATTTATCAAGAACGTTAAATAGCGACCATGTGGTCGCAAACCGACGAGAATCGCATTATTTATTTTCTATCAATATGACCCTATTGCTTTGTACAGGACTGTTACAATTTTGAATGTAACATTTTAGAAGCTTTTCTTTGTAGTTATTTAGTAAGCGACCACCACTTTCTTTGAAATTACTATAAAAACGGGATGCTAAACAGGTGGTCGTAAACCAAAATAATCGAAATAAAGACGTTGGTTTCCGACCACCATAATTTAGTATGAGAGAAATAACGTCGGAATATATATTTTTTTAAATTTTTGATAAAAACAAAATTAAATTATTTTATATTACTTTTTTTAGATGGAGTTCCCATATAATTCAGAGTCAACGAAAAAAAAGAAAAATACAGTCCGGTACACTGAAGAAGCCCTGAAAAAAGCTCTTGATGATATCCGAAAAGAAGGGAAGGGACCATATAAATGAATAATATAATAATTAATACATTTTTAAAGCGATTATAATTGTTTTAATGGCATTTTTTCATATTAAAATAGTGGTCGCAAACCAACACACTGGTGGTCGCTAACTGACTAAAGTGGTCGGTAACCGACGTTTTCGCTATATTTTCACTTTTTCAGCATTTTATAAATATTTTTGTATGAATGTACTTTATTTTATGTTTTTGTATCCAAACTAGACTATATTTGGGACAAATTCACATTAACATAAACTATTTTGCGTGTAGACAACATTTTTTTTTCTTCATTATAAGTGGGCAACTCAGCTAACTGGTCGCTAACCGGCGAAACGACCCTACTTACAACAACTAGATAAATCACATTTTTCACTGAGTTCCAGTAGAAGCAATTTGTTTTTGTACAGTAAGCAGCGGAACAAAGGAAAGCTCGGAAAACCTTGTTAACTTTTTAAAGCATTCGTTGGCTGCTCATGCATTATTCAACACGCATCCGTATGATGTTGTGTGTTTGTCACGGCCGCGTACATGTGTCCGCCACTACCAGGATAACATCGGCGGTAGCGGGCCGCTTGCTACCCTCCTCACAATTGACATTTCGCAAAGAGCCAACCCTTTTGTTGCTCGGATGAAATGTGAATTTCAATGAAAACGAGGTTAAAATTGCTCGGCCCCGACATAGCCGTGAGCCGTAAAAAAGAGATTTCATTACGGTCCATTGTTGCGTTATGATTTTCACGTTCCATTTTATTTTTAAGAATTGCTAAAGCACAAACACTTTTTCATGCAGTTTAACGTTTGTATTACAGTGTAGCGCGTCTCGAAAAGCTTTTAGAACGCTTTGTCGGGAGGGCAATTAACTCGGGAGGGTTGGTATTGTGTTTTTCGCTTGCTTTTACTCAATTAAAAATAATTTGAAATAATAGCAACGGCACAAAGACAAGAACGAGACGCGGCTGGAATAATTTAAGCTCCAGCCTCACCCCACGGAGTTAGCATCTTGTTTCATTAACGTGCCGAGTGTCTCGAGTTATATTTATATGAGTTGCGAATCATGAATATTTAGTTATTTACACTGCGGCCGCGGCTTTAAAAAGAGCAAATTTTGACAGAGGTTCTCTCGCCGTTAATAAAATACAAGGATTACTCAGTGGAGTGGCTGCGTAACGTTATTTAATTTAATAGTTTTATTTGCGGCGGGTGAGATACACGCACACAAAGCCGGCGGACGTTAAGCTTCTTTTATCTCTCCCCGAGGCGGGATGAAAATCTAGCATCGATATTGTGCTCGTAAAGGGCGTTTGGACGGGGATAAATAACACGTCGTCGGCGTCGGGCCGTGTGCCGACTGTGCCGAGAGCAGCCGAGTACGGGTTACTTGCGAACTGCACTCGTTGCTGCGCTCCTGGTACTTACACTTTTTGTGAAACCATCGTGTTTAGTAGGAACTTGTTGTTTCCTATTCAAATAATACTTAAATATTTACTGTTATTCATATAATTGAGAGTATATTTCAGATGGTTGATCCATCCCGATTTTTATTTAAGAGAATAAGGGCCGGTTTCACCGGTTACGGATAAAGTGTCAGATAGTTATCTGACAGATAATGCTATCAAAAGTTGTAGTTTATCTGGCAGATAAGTTCCTGATAGGCTATCAGGGACTTATCCGTAACCGGTGAAACCGGCCCTAATAATAGGGACATCACAGTTGCCTCAGTTGTCATCTATATCGCTCGGAGCTCTCTACGTACCCCAAGGGAAGAGGAGGGTGAAACACAAACATTTGCGTCCCCAACCCACCCCACACCATTATACTAACTACAAAACTAGAGTGACGGTGTGTGTATTACGTTGTGCAATTATACTAACTCAAAATATTTATTTATTCGGTGGTTTTTACAGCTTTTTGTGTACTAAGGGGAAAAAACAACGCAAATCAAAAGATATTGCTTAGACATTAAATCAAAATGGAAATGTTGTGATTTTAAACTAAATGTAAATTGTATGTAAAATTAAACACTTTTAGCACCGTAAAGTTTATAAATAAAATACCTAAGAGTCATAAAACATCCATCGCAAATAGAATGAACCACTTAACTGTATTTGCGTGTTTTTCAACAAATTACGTCGGCTAGTGTGAAAGAGCGAATAAAGAAGAAATACGGCCTGGAGATATAAATCAGATTACTCTCTCGCGCAGCCCACTGTGCTTAAATTAAATGGCTTTGAACGAAAATTACGATGTTTTCCAAACGCTTTTATTTTGTTGTTCATTCATCTGTGTAAATAACATGCAGATGCCAGACAAATTTTTGCGTTCACTGAAATTGCGCGATTCATTCATAGAGGTATGAAAAACTACAATGATAATTCGTGTAAGTAAATTCAATGATTTATTATTTTCTCTTTCAATAACACGCTGAAGTATTTCTTCAAATGCGAACCAAAAGTAATAAATTGAAATTGTGTAAACATAGATTGTTAACCATCAATTCTTGTTTTATCGTCTTCTTATTTTCGAGACCATCATAGAAATAAAACTGTTGTATACAAATGTGTGCGCTGTGGTGTGCACTGAGCCCGGGCCTTCGATAGGATAATATTGAAGTATTGAACTATGCATTCAATATCTGTTTGTATTGTATGTTCTTCAACACATATAATTGGATCCAAGCTACAATTATTTTCATACACACAACTAAGCCATTCGCAGTTATAATAATTATTATTTCATAAACCATTAACCTCCAAATATAAACGGCGACCAAATCACGATCCCTTCTTTTTTATTGCTTTATTTCTCGTGATATTTTATTTGATTGCTTTTTGAGAACCGGTCGTATTATTCACTGAGCGCTGATTTAATATTGAATCAAATCTTTGATGTATGTCTATGTTTAAATGTTAATTCCCACCGTGTTAAATGATTATACTTTGAGGCTATAACATATTGACATTAGTGTTTTATGAACTCATTAGCCGCTTCCGTTACATGTAGATTATTCAAGACTTTTGAACAAATATGTTAACACCATGTTTTATTCAACATCGTAAGTTATTTATTCGGTCACGGATTTTAAAGTGCGATTATCGTAGGAATGAATCGTTTTGTTTTAACATCATATTTACCAAAGAGCGAACGCGTTCAAGTTGAGTGAATTTCATTTCCATACATACCAGGCGGCATGTATGCTCGGAGGTTGGAAATATAAAAGTCCCTTTGGCAACGATAAAGGCGTTCCAGATTCAATGCAATTTCGTCGTGTGTCAGTGTCGCTATTCCGTGTCACATCGTGCGCTTCCGCCAGCCAGCCAACCAAGGCGAGGCTGGGCTTTACGCGTTTCGCTTCTCATTTACAAAGGCCTCCTTGGAGCAAAGTTGCATTCTTTTAGTCTGTGGCAGTTCCCGACAAGAATCGCTGCACAACCCTACTTAGGTTTTTACTGAGTCTTTCTTTTGTAATGAATAAACTCTTTGTTTTGAGAGAAGAGAAGCGAGCTCGGCTCGATTAGCATTTCGTTTTCATTGCACTCAAAATTTATCGCATAAAAGTTAATTTATGCAAATCTTTTCGTCATTTTAACATTTTGTGAAGTCATGGGACCGAATAAAAGTGATGTTGAATTATCATCTCGTATTTTAGATGTCATAAAGCCGGAGCTGTTATTTATACGGGTGTCAATATATGCGAGTTAGGGTACTGGACCGGTTCTGTAAATGCTCTATTTACGGCCGAAACGGCTGCCTTCCTATTTCATAAAATCTATGGCTCCTTTTATATTCCTTTTTAGGCAGGAAGTTTTCCCCCTTGGATAAAGGAGAGCGTTTCAAAGCGCCGCCCGGTATATTAAAAAATATTTCCCTTGCATTTTCTTTGCTCAAAGTTTATTTATTTACGAGCTGGCTATAGGTGCGCTTTTGTTCTGTAATTTTTCATTTTCAAGGGCCACTTATTATGATGTGGGTGGAAAGAAATGCTTTATAATACTTGTTTATTATCTTTCTTTGAGTTGTTGTCATAATAATACTTTGACCTAAGACTAAAATAAACGCTGTTGAGATAACTGAGCTCAAATGTCAGAAGATTAAAGTTTTTATCAATTATTGATTAGTTTAATTGCTGAAAACAAAATACGATAATTATTGCAGCTGCAATACGATATGGTGACAGTACTCGGCAGTGTGTAATATTTAATCTATTAACCGAAAAACCCTCATTAACCTTACGAAAAATTAATTAAACCCTCGTGACGTCAACCATCAGTCATGTTTAATTTTCCGTGACGTTCTATCGCTAGTAAACGTTTCGTAAGTTACGTTCTGTAAGCTTTTGAATATTTAAACTGAATTGAATAAAAACGAAATGGTAGCGAAAAAGGTTAACTCAAATTGCTAGCATATACAGTTTCGGATAGCTTGTACCCGAAACTGTAAAAATGCTTTAGCGATAAAGTTGAAATTCTATTAAAATTATTTGACAGATTGTAGTAGTTTGGCTTGCTGGCATCTCTACATACAGTAATGTAGCCTTTCTAGAAATGAGATTACATTACTTTAGAAACATGCATGATCTTCATTTCCGAATGTTTTACGTGTGAATGCACGTTTCTTGCTAAGTAAAATTTGTGCGACACTAAAATCTCATTGTCTAATTAAGTATAACTAAGTTGTTTACTCGCTACAACCCCTAATTCAAAAGCTAATTAGGCAGCCCCTTAATAAGGCCCACCGAACCCGCTAAAGAAGTTGTAAAAACTAAAATACGGAGATTAAACTACATTAGATAAAACCCATCTTTAAACCTGAATTGTAATTGAAATTTGAATTTCGTTTTCATTTATTCCTGTTTTAATTACAGTGTCGGGTTGACGGGGAGATTTTATTTTTAATTAATCTCGTTCGAACTTCCCAATGAAGGCGCGCCTCTGTGAAATGGCATTCGATTGTTTTTCTATCTATACCAATTCGTTTTTTAAAAAACCTTTCTTTTTAAATGTACCAGTTCGCTTTTTAAAATCCTCATTTGTTGTTCTATTGATGTAAGTCTTGGGAGCCAGTGTTGTTTAAATTCCCGTGTTTAGCAAAAAGTATGATTGATTTTTTGAGTTAAAAAAGATTTAAATTGCAGCCTTTTAGGAGTTATTAAGGGGTAAAAAGGTCAAATCTATCACCGTATTTTTATTGAACCATAAACTGGAAGATACAATAGTAGAATACACACGCCATTGTATTTCTTGCCATTGCAGTCGCTTGCGCGCGCGCTTGGCGTACGGCTGTTTCGTAGATCCACCTAAGTCAAATACGTAATTGTGCATAAATATCTAAAAACGGTGTTTGCTAATATCGCATAATAATGGTGAAGTGTAAGAAATGTAATAAGGTTGTGTCGATCGCGAAAGATGAGACTATTAAATGCAAAGGCTCATGTGAAACAGTCTTCCATAAAAAGTGCGTCACGAGAGCTACCTTCAAAAATGAAAAATGTGAGGATTGTGTTTCCCTGCCCGAGTCGGTTCCTAGTTCGCCTTGTGTCGAAGAACCAGATGTTGCCGTGACCCTGGCTGCCATGAACAGGAAAATGGATGTGGTGTACAAAATGGAGAAAAAACTAAGTGAGCTAACCGATCTGGTTGATTTCGTATCAGAAAAGTATGATCATCTGATGGAGTACCAGAAATCAGCCGAAACAAAAATTAAATCCCTAGAGAACATGAACGCGCACCTGGAAAAGTGCAATAAATCTCTGGAAGAACGTGTGAACGAGCTGGAGGAAAAACACCTGGAGAAAACGGTGGAATTGGCTGGATTGGTGAAGAAAGAGAATGAAGATATCGCCAAATTGATAGCCCAGGTTGCCAGCAAGATCCAGATGGATGTTAGTCAGATTGAGTACGCAGAGAGGGTAGGCCGCGAAAAACCAGACGCCGACAAACCACTTCCAGTAGTGGTAACGCTGAGGACAAAAGAAGCTCGTGATAAGTGGATTGGAAGTCGCAAAAAACGTCTGACAAATGGTGAAATGTATGGCACCAATAATGACAACCGTATCTACATTAATGAGAATCTCACCAGATATAAAAGAAACCTTCTGTGGGTTACTAAAAACCAGCTTAAAAAAACCTACAAGTACATCTGGGTACAGGATGGAAAAATACTCATAAGGAAGAGTGACGAGCAGAAGAAAATAATGGCTATTAGGAATGAACGTGACATTGCACGATTTACAGAAGGCAATGTCACAGATACGGTGAGTAGCTAGATGTTGTTGTTGGTACGTACATGCCTCACGCACACATAGTGCGAAGTTATTACTGCGAACTCAAACATCTGCTAATAACAGTTGATCGTTTCGATGCAATTGTCACATTGGAATGTCAATTCACAAGACTAAAAGCAGCGAACAGCTGGGTTGAGAGTATATCCAGCAACAGCAAATATTTACATATAGCACACTTAAATATTCGATCAATGAGAAAAAACTTTAATGAACTCCAAATATTTTTAAACAATTGCTCTGAAGAGATAGGAGTGCTAGTGCTGACAGAAATTAACATTAAGGAAAATGAGTTGTCATTATACCACATACAGGGGTACAATCAATTTGCAAACACGAGGGAGACTACCAGAGGAGGAGGTGTGCTTATCTATGCTAAGGAATGCCTAATTTTCAATGCGCACAAAACCCTGACGAGTTCACTGGAAGGACTTTACGGTAAATTGACGTTTGACCAGTCAACTCTCAATATAATCGCAGTCTATAGACCACCAAAGACGAATAGATTGTTATTCGTTGACGAAATCGAGCAGATAATCAAGAAGATCCCAGCCAGCGAGGAAATTATCATGTTAGGTGACGTAAACATAAATCTATTAGGAGAGTGTGAAAGTCAACTGGTGTCCAAATATAAGGACTGCCTGTGTGAACTAGGCTTACAGTGCGTAATACCAGCCACGGAGGTGACGCGAGAGGCTATCGTCGCGGGTGTAAGAGAAGTGTCGTGTATCGATCATGTCTGGTTGCGAGCAAGGCAGATTCAAGACTGCCAGTCGTTTGTTATTGAGTGCTTCATGTCGGATCATCACGTGGTTGGAGTCTCAGTACCGTTACTGATGACTCAACCGCGCACTGGCAGTGAGAACTCGGACACTCGGTATGTGATTAGTAATAAGTTAGTGGCTAAGCGGATCTCTGATTACGACTGGTCTCAACTATTGTTTATTGATTGCCCGTTAACTCTGTATTCTAAGTTACAAAATGTTTTCAATGATATTTATAAAAGTTGTAAGACTGTATTGCCAAAGGTTAAAAAACGGGTCACACAACCGTGGATAGGCAGAGATTTAAATCAAATGCTATTGCGTAGGGATAGGTTATTTAGGGATTGGAGGGAAACACCAAACAATAACACGAAAAGACTAGAATATACACGATTAAGAAATAAGGTGAACAAATTAGTATTTAAAGCCAAAAATAGGTTTCGGCAGGAACAAATTAAGAAGTGTAACGGAGACCCAAAAAAAATCTGGGACAAAATCAATAACTGGACAGGCAGGAAAAAAGCGAATATAGATGATATTGTTAAAAGATACTTTGGTAATAAAGATACAATGTATAATATATGTAGTCAATTTGCAGATACATTTACTAATGAAGTTATTGCTATTAAACATAATTGTAGTACTAAATTATTAGACAGAAGTAAATATAGTAGGGCAAGTGATGTAACGTTTCGCTTTAAGCCTGCAACCTGTGACACAGTATGTAAAGTCATTGATCAGCTGAGCAGTGATAAGGCGCCAGGCATCGACGGCATTCGAGTTATAGACTTAAAATTAATTAAAAATAAAATCTCACCGGTCTTGTCGCACTTTGTCAACCTGTGTTTGTCGAAGGGGGAATATCCTGACCAGCTCAAAAAAGCGTTAATTAGGCCCATTTACAAGCAGGGATCACATTCAGTTTACGCTAACTATAGGCCGATTGCTATCTTATCGGTTATTAATAAAAAAGTGGAAAGGATAGTAGTTGGCCAGGTTAGCGAATTCTTAGAGAAAAATATTATATTAGCGGATGCACAGCACGGTTTTAGGCAGGGTCGTAGCACTGTAACAGCACTATCACAGTTTTCCGAGGATATGAACAGTAGTCTCGACCAGGGCCATCAGGTCCTGGCGCTGTTCGTCGACTATAAAAAAGCCTTCGATACCTTGGATCATGAGGTGCTGTTGCAGGCCATGGATGAATGCGGAATCAGGGGTCCCACAAACAGGTGGTTCCGGAGTTACCTAAGTGGAAGAACCCTACAGACCTGCATTGCTGGTGTTGCTGGTAAAGAAGCGGCAGTACAGCTTGGTGTTCCAACCGGGTCAGTCTATGGTCCGGTTGGCTATGTCATGCATGTCAATAGCGTCAGTAATGTGATTAAGAAATGTCGGGTGTATATGTATGCGGATGACATGTGCCTTATGTACTCCGCTAAGAACATACAAGAAATCAGGGCTGTGTTACAGGCCGATTTTGATAATATTACCCGGTGGGCGCACGATAATGGTATCATACTTAACCTAAATAAAACGAAAGTGATGCATCTGCACTCACCGCACAACTTGGTTGCAAAGAATGTTGATAGTATGGATATTGGTATCGTGGGTCACACGTATGAGTGCATGCACGTTGGAAATGTAAATTGTGTCTGTGAACAACTGGAGTATGTAAGCAAGTATAAGTACCTAGGTCTGTGGGTGGACCGCAATATGAATTGGAAAACACAGGTTGACACAGTGTGTACAAAGCTTAGGGCAGTGTTGAGTAAGTTCTATATCCTGAAGGCACCCTTAAGTAGGAAAACGCTGCGAATTATTTATTTTGCCCTCGCCGAGTCATTGTTATCCTATGGTTTGAACACGTATGGTCGTACTTTTAAAACCTATCTAAACAGTATTAAATCGCTGCAAATTCGTTTTATGAAATATCTTGTTAACCCACAAACAAAACTTACTTGTAAAGAAAATTATGAGCAGCTTTTTATTGTATGTAAGGTGCTTCCTGTCCATGAGAAGGTCAAATACTTGCTGGTTCTAGAACAGTTCTATAACGACCAATTCAAGGTACATGTGCAAAATAGGTACAATACGAGAAGCGTTAGAGAACGTAAACTTGTACGACCGCCAACTAATAATTACTATGGCAAAAGAACCAACAAATATTTGACCCCCACACTTTTTAATGATCTCGATTGGCTTAGAAAGAGTAATGATAGAATAAGTAAACAAACGCTAAAATATAAATTGAGAACTATTTTCCTTGATGAAGTTGTCGCAAGATGTGAAAATACCCACTAACTTGTTTTGGTATTGTAACTGGTGAACAAGATACATAGGTAATGTTATCATACTATCTATACTTCTATACTAATATTATAAAGAGGTAAAGTTTGTGTATTTGTTAAATTGTAAGGGGTAATCTCGGGATCTACTGAACCGATTTAAAAAATTCTTTCACCAATGGAAAGCCACATTATTGCTGAGTGTCTTAGGTTACTTTTTATCCCTGTATTCCCACGGGAACGGGATCTACGCGGGTGAAACCGCGGGACGTCCGCTAGTGATATTATATAGATGTAAACTCTTATGTAACCTAATTCACCTAATTAGTAAGTAGATAAGTCAGGAGTTTGTAATTCGATTATTTACATATTGTTATCTGATTTTTGTGTAATTTGTGTAATTCTAAATAATTGTGGCGGCGCGACCTGCCGCCTCCATCCTCCGCGCTTACCGGCAAAGACTACAATATATGTAAGGAGTCTACCGGTTCGTGAGTGCCGGCTGCGGCGGTTCGCGCCGTGACAACATTTAATATTGCGTGTTTTGTATTTACTTTTATGAGTTTTTTTTTTACTTACCTTCATTCAACGAATTGTTGTGTGATATTTCATATTTGTGAACCAAAAAAAAATAGTAAGACGAGCGCTAATCCCGCCGACAAACTGCTGCGCAGTTTGGTGGGTATATAAAATGTTAAAAATGTTTGGTCCTCAATAAATGATTTATTTATTTATTTATTTATTTATTATTCTGTTTTCGTCCCACGTGGGAACATTTTGTGTAAATAAAACTCAGGGTTATTCAAGTGGCAAAGGCACTGAATACTTACCACAATTTATAAAAAAAAACTGGCTTTTGCTCGCGGATCCCTCGTGTTATGTACGCATAGCGACCAATCAAGTTATACAATACCAGCTCTACTGATCTCTCATTGTACGGGAAGTTCATACAACGCAAGGTCAGTTTAACTGGAAATGGATAGCCTAATGTGTGTTTGAAAATTTACTCACGAGAACGTTTTAAATGTAATCTATGACATTAGGGGATAAATCGGGATAATGTAACTTCCCGAATAATTTCGAAAAGAATAATTGGAACCGGATCAGCAGTTACTAAGTTTAACAAACTTACAAACAAATTGGACCTCACCTCTTATTATAATAATAATTAATACTTAATAATCAACGTACTTGATAAGCCCTGAGAGGCTTTCGATGTGTGGCTTAAACATAATTGTGATATATTAAGTTTTTTAGACAATAAAAAAAAAAAAAAAAAAACTTACAACAGTAGGTAACTTAAATGAGTTTTTCATATTCACACGAATTTCATATTTGGCCAAAACATCGCATTTAACTATGCTTTTAACTGTACTTACATATTTTAATTTAACTAGCTGATGGTATCTAGAACTAGATTTAGTAGTTAACTTTTATCTGATACGACTAACATCCGAGGCGTGAAGTTTATTTTTAGTTTTTAGGGTTCCGTACCTCAAAAGGAAAAAACGGAACCCTTATAGGATCACTTTGTTGTCCGTCTGTCTGTCTGTCAAGACCTTTTTTCTCAGGAACGCGTGGAGGTATCAAGCTGAAATTCATATCAAATACTCAAGTCTATGGTCTCTTGGAGCTGTGAAAAAATCAAACTTCTAAGTCAACGCGATCAAAAGATACTCCCGTTTATGCCGCAAATTTTCGACACTCGCAAGGGAATCAAAACCTACAGGGTACTTCCCGTGAACTCAGAATCTTGAAATTTGGTACGAAGCAACGTCTTATAGCATAGATAAAGGAATAATTACGAAAACCATAAATTTTTAGTTACATCAAGATACTCCCGTTTATGCCGCAAATTTTCGACACTCGCAAGGGAATCAAAACCTACAGGGTACTTCCCGTGAACTCAGAATCTTGAAATTTGGTACGAAGCAACGTCTTATAGCATAGATAAAGGAATAATTACGAAAACCATAAATTTTTAGTTACATCACATAATATATTTTTTTTACGGAACCCTCGGTGCGCGAGTCCGACTCGCACTTGGCCGGTTTTTTTTATTAAAATGAATATCTGATGAGTGAAGGCAATGGAGGCGTTCAAGAGTGACCACGCATAACGACGCTGTATCTGTATGAGCGGGTCTTTTATAAACCTTAATGTCTGACAACTAGTCTAACCCAAGGATACCCGTTGGGTATAATTACCGTAATTGCCCAATACTAAATGGGTTGTGGCGGTCAGATAGGCAACTCATAGGCAGTCGCTTCATGTGAAATTCAGCTGCATCTGGTAAGTAAGACTGAAGGCGGAACCCAAAGTTGGGAAAAGGCTAGGCAGATGATGATTATGGTGTCGAGTCTTATCGTCCACGCTAAAATATGGAAAATGACGTCATTTTATTACGTAGTAAAAGCAATTTACGCCGATAATAGAGGTACGATCACTCACACTTTTTAAAAGATCTTCAAGATTCTTCGAAGAAAGCGGTGGTCTTCATTCAGACGGATTCTACCAAGAAAACCCCGGTTCAACTTTCCGGAATTCTAACAGAAATTTACTTATATTTTATTATAAGGATAACGTAGGCTTTAGGTATTGGTTTTAATTACAAGATCTTTAAAAAAAAAAAACATATTATCTTTGTTTTTGTGTTTACCACAAAAACAAAGATAATATGTTTTTTTTTTTAAATTAAAATGGATTATAATTAAAATGGATAATGTTTTGTGCTACTAAAAACTAAGTCTTCTTTTCATTTTAGAACTTTAAGCTGCTTAATTTAGCCGTCAGAAAAGCGAAAATGATTACATTTTTTTGTTTAATTTATTACATTTATAATTTACGTGGGTATTTATGTAATTAACCTAACCTAACCTTTCAGGGTTACAGGCGTGATGTTATGTTATTTACAATTTATTTTTCTTATCGTAGAGTACCTTACCTACCTCGTATTTTAGTGTAGTGCAAGTAACTCTTCCTTTGTTCACAAGCAAAATAGTTTACTTACACAGCTCCACGAAGGTATTTTCTTTGTGAAAACGGAGCTCTTTAAAACGAATTTCTTTTACAACCCTTTAGAACTCTCAATTAGTCTCTGTTTCGCCATATTCATTCACTCTCAAAATTATTTATCTCGACGTTTTATTAACAGAACGTCCTTTTAAAAAACGTAGTGCTAGTGACGTGCACTTTTGACAGTTGCAAAAATAATGAATAAATTAAAAAAAGTTCGCAGAATACCGAGGGTTGAACGAATATAGAAACAGTTGCGCATCAAATCGAATTGTACAAAGTTAATTACGCGGTGTCAGCCCTGAGTAGGGTACCCACGACCCTCCGCTACGCGCGGACACTCCGTCCGGCCCCGTGCCTGATTGTGTTGCTTAATTATTATTTATAACTCGTTACCGCTTCTGATTCTGATACGCTACTGTGTATGCGTATTTTTATAACACGGAATCGCATAAATAATATTGTAATATGCTAATAAACTCCAATTGTTCTCAGTCCTTATAGCCTAGTCATATTTTGGTTATGAAACTGTACGTACCTACAACATAAACATGTAACAATTTGCTTATGAATCCGATATGAGCAGAAGCACATATATTACCACCACCGAGGTTATTCAAGTAATTTGTCTCATAAATATTTTGCTCTTTGATTTGCATAATTTATTGAAAACACGAATCTTCAAAGGAGAACACGAGAAAAACGGCATGATAATTATTTCCAGTGCTCGCCAACGGACCGCTTTCTTTACCTTTGAAAGTTCATTTAAATGATAATTTCCTCAACTAAGAGGGTTAAGGCGCTGCAGATTTCCTAGCAGTTCTCGGTACAATTAGCCTTATCCGTAATTTCCTTAGCTTCTTTCTTGGCAGAGTTCTTATAAGTCGTAACATTGATGTGTTCTAGCCCATTAGCTGACACGAACACTCTTTGTCGCCACTTATTCCGCATAGCACAAAATTAATGTTCCGTCTCGGGTAGGTGGTGTATAAACAAGATGGTGGGTGGCTCCGCCCCGGTATTTATTGCTTCTGGCACGCCGCGAGCGGCCGATCCACCAAGCTGCCATAAACGCGAGCACTAAAACGTGCCATTTCCCTAAATTATTTTAATGACGTATGTTCCCTCAGTTTAGTGGATTGTAATTCGGTTACACTGTTGGGAATCGCTTCCCGTGCTCCAGTGGACGTATCCGTTGCCAAATATTCACCAGTTCGTGAGATTTAGCCGTGATTTGTCGCGGTCGACCGCACGGAAACTAAATTGTTACAAGTTTTGGAAACGATACTATTATGAGTCAGTATGCGGGCAAGAGGGGACATTGTTTCAAGTCATTAGGCAGGCATGTAGGATGGTATTACTCGTCGGAACGCTTTCCTTTTTCGGAGCTTGTCGGCGGTGTGACTACAAATTAGTTCCTACGAAGCCGTAATAGAAGATCTTCAAATGACTCCCTTCGGTGTCTTAATCGTACCGGGGCATGCCGACGCGCTCATTACACTCCACGCTCGGCACGCTCTTTTGTTCCTGTCGGTTGTGAATTGATTTACTCGCGTTTGTGCGTTGTGGCTGCACTGGCATGCAGCGCCGACACCGCACCAAGCCATGCCGCATGCCGTCTCTACACCTCCGACTGTTGTTTGCGCTCGATATGCTCGTTGGCGGGAGCTTTACCTCGCTTTATTGAAATGTAAATTCCCAGTCCCGGATGAGTCCCGGTAATAAAGTTTTTTTCTAAGTTTCTGCTCGCAAGGCGAGTTCGTTTGTCAAGATAAAACGGCAGCTGGTCGGGCCCGACCCCTCTTGTTTGCAGTCAACTAGCGGGAGAGCATTGAGCCGGCGTTCATAACTTCGGCTGGGCGACCCCTCCGCGTCGCGTACAATGCCTCCCTCTTGAGTCTCGACTGGCTCAACTTGTAACGTTCACACCGTTATCCATAAAGCATTTAATGGCGATACGGTGTGTCGAAATATTAATATGTTTGTGGCATTATCGTTCTAAACTAGTGTAGTGTCTGTTGTCTCCGGGCGTGCGTAGCGGTCGCGCACTGCGGTCGAGTCACGAGTGAACTCCAAGTCGAGTACCGCCGCAGCGTCGGTGGGCGTAAGACTATCGCACATTTGTCATTCGACTAACAATAAAGCGTTTAATTTTATTTATAGGCGTCGCGTGGGCATGATTTAATCGATTATTTGCTGTTATCGCAGTTGAGATATTCAGACGGTATGACTTCATCGTTAAAGATCGGATTATAGTAGCTGGTATTAGTTGCGGCACTTGGTAATTGACAAGTTATTACAACAGACTTATTAGTTTTACTAATTCGATTAGTTGAATAAACGGCAGGTGCTTGAATACAAAACCAAGAAACGGAGAGTTTCTAATATTACAATAATCGTATCGTTAATCGTTATTGGAGCGTATTGATTGATTCAATATGGATTCTATCCACTTCGTCATTGTTAGAAACTGAAACGTGAAAAGATTATTGCTAGACTATAATATCTGCCGATTCACATAAAATTTTGTTATTTTTCCAAAAGTACTCTTCGGAACGACATCTCTCGGATTCAACGCTGGAGTGCTTTAGTTTGCAATTTGTGATGCCATTAACCGTGTGCGTGAGCGAGAGGGGCGATGGTGTCGCACCGTTCTCATATCGGGCGCTGAATGTAAATGGCTTCATTTGATTATGTTCTACGCCGTAAACGCTCTTTGAATTTATGCAATCCCGGCGACTTGGTACCGCGGACGGAGCGCGGTCGACTCGACAAACGTTACGATTTTCCGGAGAGATCAGTGAGAAAAATTATAATATTCAGGAGACTCGCAATTCGATGGTTTGTTATTTTCATTTCACTTTTTGTACTTTACCTATAGGATGGCCAAGGTGTTAGAATACTTATACCTATCTAATGTTAGAATACTTATACCTATCTAATTTTGGAATATCCTCAAAAAACTAGAATTTTGGGCACATTAGTCAAAAGCTTTCAAAATTAAATGTATTTTGTCAAATTAAACGAAATACCTACGTGTTTAAATGTAAAATTAATTCACACTCAAAGACAAAGTGCAACTGCAATGCAAACTACTCAGTTAATTTGTACATACTGCCATTACCCGCGCAAACAAGCCGTTAACATTTTAATTACATATAGTATTTACCTCAATAGTAACATTTGTGTTGTAATTTCAACATAATTCGTGCGAACAGTATCAAATTAATATAACGGTAACAATAAGTTTTAATTAATAACACTTGGGCTGCGGAGCGAAGCGGTAACGAAGCGTTGCGGAGCTGAGCTGTGCTACTCGATATCAAATTGATTAATTAATACGAGGGCCATTTTCAAATTCTTTGCAGGGAAATGCTTATTCAATTTCTAGAAATTTAAATATTACAAACTCTTTATATATTATTTTTTACTAAATGTGTACCCGTATTAACTATCGAATTTTGAAATCCTGTCAATGGTCGTGATTTTTTACTAATAATTGTAGGCTTTTTTTCAGATTTACAGTTTCAAGGTGTAAATAAATACCATTCTGTTACCAATGCCAAATATTTTTTATTTTAATACAGACAAAATTTATCACAAATATTTTGGTATCATTATTAATTACAGTCTTTTCTCTCTTAGGAACATGCAGAATCAAACTATTAAATATTAGTAATATGTATTAAAATAAATTCATAAACAACTATGTTACTTTAAATATCATATCAAACCTTAAATTCAATCTAAATTCTAAAAACTCTATAATTTAACATCAATTATCACTATATTGCACAAACATTTAACTTATAAATTGGTTTATAGCCAATTTAGAATATTTTACTTATCAGTTTAACAAAAAAAAAAAAATTTGTGCCTTATATTTTGGGGACAGAAAAGTAACATAGTTGTAACACAGTAACAAAGTTGTTTGTTGTACTATTATACTCGTATATCTAGCTTAATAACTATTGACTACATGTTATTTCTTTTAATTGCAATAATGAGATCTCGTATATATAGCCTATAGACTTAAAAAAATATATGTAGGAATGAAAAACTTCTTAAAAATAATCATGACATTTTCAACAATATTAATCAACAGCGCACTACTGCTTCTCAAATATTTCTAATGGAGTATCAAACTGATAGTATAAAAAATCTGATTCGCATTCGATAGAATGAATCCCACCAAAAACATTCTGTAAAAAACTAGCCAAGTCTCGATGGAGCTGCTTGTTTATCTCTAAAAGTAATGAAATCTAGACAAAGTCGTGCCAAGCCTAAGGTTCCTTACTGCGGTTTCTTTATTATTATAGTTAATGTTGTGTGACCTAATTTTTTTTATATATATAACCCTTATAACGTCGCTGCTTTTCTGCAGGCGTTAGAGCCATCTTCAAACGACGTCAGTCATACAAAATGTCCTGAAACAATTAATTTATTATCATTTAGTATACATTTTTTTTTAAGGTTAAATTATTAAAAAGCGTGTGACACAAATTAATTTACAAATTCGGACCAAAACCAATAAAATACCACTTTGTTACTCAGTTTACAACTCTGTTACCACGTGCTAAGTAACAGAGTTGTTCGTAACAGAGTGGTAAATTTAACATTCCCTAAACAATCAATCACACAATACAGTACTTAGGAAAAATAACACTTCTGATTTAGAATATAAACTCCATGTACTATATAAATATTGTTAAATCATATATGAAATCATAATTACTTACGCAAAAATATCAGTAACAGTGTGGTAGATGAATAAAAACACGTGACTCCTTCCACGCAACGCGGCCGACTGACTGACGCTGCGTCCCTCCCCAGACCCCGTGAACTACCTAGAAAGATCCCTGACACCGCGCCGAAGCTACTGCTAGGAAAACAGTAGCTTCATCTGTATTTTTTAATCTAAATTACTATGGTAACAGAGCGTTGCTTTGATTTTCAATAAAACCGAGGACAAACTTAAAAAAATTAAGAAAATTACACTTTATCAATCTGCTTGCCTTTTAACGCATTTAATGTGATTCAACAATGTCTCTATTTTGTTATTCTATTTATTTTAATTTAACAGTTTCCCAGTAAAACAATTTATCAATGAATATTTGTATTGTAAACACGTCTGGGACACGATCATTTTATATAGAAAACAACTCTGTTACCAAGAATGACCGCTATGTTACCCTAAAAAAGAGGAAAAAATAATGAAATTTGATAGTGATTATTATCTAAGATGCTATAAGTTACAATTTATTTTAAGTTTATTCACTTTTTATTGGAAAATTTTTCGTTATTTGTTATTAAAAAATATTCTTTCTTGAGGGACACAGTTACCTGCGATGAATTTGAAATTGGCCCACGACACAGTTAACATGTGATTATCTTATAGAGATCTGATAGACTTGTTTAACCTTTACAATGATATAATATTGTGTCTAGTAACCTTTGAAGTCGAGTTTGCGTTTTGCATGCATAGGGTGCGACTGTGCGAGATAAGTCTAGTAAGTGTATCCATGTTCGACTTGGTATTTTATTTAGACTGACCGATACGTATCCCGTTGCAGCAATTGTATTATATTATAAGTTTTAATTTATATTATAAATACCTACTTATTTGCTTAACCTAGCATTTTTTTTTAAATTATGATTTGTCATGCATGACGCAGGACCATAAAATAAAAATGTCTCTTGATCTCCTCCAAATTATTGTTACCCTAATCTTGAAAGCTTTTTCTTCAAATATCAAGATAGGCCGTTTCTTGCACAACTAAAACGTGCATTTCTCTATCAATTAAAAAACCTACAAACATTGCGTCAGAGCTTTCAACAAAAGCAAATTAAAACTACTGCTAACAGGTTCTGATTTATTGTAGAAACACGGAATAGGATACAACTCTTACAACAAAACTGTCAGATTCAATAGCCCGTTATTAAGGCTACGTTCACTCGTTCAATTTATATTCGCCGTTCACCATTCACTCATCGGTTGCCATTCATTCATGTTTGGCGAACGGAAATCGGGAGTCGGGATGTTGAACCTCGTGTGAAAGTTTTAAATAAGGACCGACCGAAGGTTCGGTTTCGGTTTCGGTTTCGGCTAGTTTCGGCCAAAAAACCTAGTTTCGGCCATAGTTTCGGTTTCGGCCAATAATTGGCCGAACCTTTCGGCCCCGCCGAAACAAGGTATACGTAAATTGTCGCGCATCATTCAGCTAACTTCGAGTGCCAGTTGAGTTCGCTAGCCGGCGCGATCGTGATGATTTGAGGTTGTGTGATTTTACTCGCGCAAAAATTAGGTATTTGTTTTTACTTATGATTAATGATGATGTATTTTTATGGCATTAATTAGGGTCTTGTGCTACAGTGTTTCAGTGTTCATTAGATATTTTACTTGGTTCTGTTGAGTTATTCCCTAGAACTTATAAAATATGAATTTATGTAGAAATTAATTTAACACTTAAAAGATATGTGAAGATACCTGTGATGTTTGATTCAAACATATTATAAACATATTTGTTTGTAATTGTTGATGGATTAAATTTTGTACCCGTATTCGAACCGCCCCGTAGTTCCGATACACAACTATCTCCGGTGATTTAGGCGCTTTGCACATGGAGCAACTTAAGCAACTTTAAAAGTTTCCTGTAACTATTTGATAGTTGCTACAACGTTTACGGTTGCAGCAATTTTATGGCAATCTGTGAGCAACTTTCATAACCGAGTTGCTCAATCTTATACGCAGCGAACAGCGTTCAGTGTGACAATGAATATCGACGAAGCAGCAATTGCTCTAATTTTATTACGTCGTCGCCGTCTACGTTAACTTTAAAAATCGGTATGTTTAACAGTTGCTAGTTGCGCCAATTAGCAACTAACTCAGTCATCGATTGCTGCAAATGAAAACTATTGACGATTGCCGGAACTCGAAACTCGAGTTGCTATGTGTGCGCAATCCAATTGAAATATATGTAAACAGCTAGTTGCCAGTTGCTGCAATAGTTGCTCCATGTGCAAAGCGCCTAAAACCTTAACTAATTAATGTAATTTAAAAAGTTCGTAATGAAAATTATTTCTTAAAACACCATCTTTGAAAATGATATGATGTACTTTTTTTGTTAAATAATTAGAAAAAAAGTTATATCGACCAATAGATTTTTTTTACTAAAAAGTTTCATATATTTTCTATTAGTGTATTCACACTAGTCGGCCTTCAGTACTAATAATTAGTCAGATCGCATTTTTTCCCTTTATTATGCGAGGTGCTTAGTTTTGTTTTTTTTTTTGTAAATTACTGACAGATATAGTAATGTTAAAAATGTAGTGGTTATTTTTTTTAAAAGTTTGACAAATATTTTGATTGTATTTTTTTTTAATTCACATTATTAATTTTACAAATAAAAAGAGCTATTTTTGTTACCTATATAATTACCTACTTAAATTGTTGCATTTTTTTACACGCGTTAACCGTGTATATATGCGTAAAAATACAATAGATTTTACATTCCATAAATATTTAATAAGTTTCGGTTTCGGTTACGGTTTCGGCCGAAACTGGGACCAAGGCCGAAGGTTCGGTTACGGTTTCGGTTTCGGCTGAAAATCGTGTTTCGGTCGGACACTAGTTTTAAATGTACTTTCAGAATTCTAGGGTTGACTGAACTCATTGACTATAGTTTTTCAACGTAGCTAATTATTTTTAACGAAGTTTCTCGATAACTCGAAATAAAGGAAGGAAGAATAGATTATGAGCATGCAGTGTATTTCAAAGTCCTGTTTTTTTTTTTTTATGGTCGTCCTCGTCGATCAATTCCTATAGTCGGCACGGCAGTGATTGTTGTTTTTTTAATCTCCGCAAAGTGAATATTTAAATTGTGTTTATAAATAGACTATCATAAATAAACATTTTGATTAAAAAAAAAAAGAGTTTTAGTGTCAACAAATTACATTTGTACATAGTCTAATTTTAAGCTATTGCATAGCTTCTATCGCGGGCCTTGAGCGTGGAGAGCGAATCCAGAACTTCCGTAACGAAAATTTTCAACCAGGTTGCTATGGTTACGGACTACGGAAAATAACAAGGTTGTCAACTGAGGTTGTCAAATTAAATAATTGATAAAAAATGCTATGCAATAGCTTTACCGCGGCAGTCTCCGAGTGCCACATTCTCTTTTTGTTTTTTTTACTTGTAGTCTTGAGCACAACTGGGAAAATGTGTATTGTGTATCCTATCTACTTTAGACATCTGCATTCTGCTTTACCTTCTGGGATTACAGGCCTGATGGTTTCCCGTCGGGGCTGTGGATATCGAAAGGTTACCGCGGCTCCGACACAAGGGCGAAGAAGAAGGAACATGGGTTGGTTTTTAGTCAGTAGAAGTCTGACACTCCCCTTCGCTCTGCCCAAGAGCGGGGGGGGGGGTTATTCGATGATTTTCCACCCACCAAAAAAAAAAAAAAAAAAAAAAAGGCCTGATGGTTTATTTTGGTGATACACACATCAACACGGTCTAGGGATATTTCATACTCAATTAAATAACTCGAAAAGTACTGGCCGCATTGGAATCTTTAATACACCGATTTGTTTGTAATTTATCTCAGACTAATTCCAAATTCAAATTTTTGAAAATTCTTTTGTTTCGGTGGCATAAAAATGTCTTGATGTATAGGAGAGGGAATTTTCATTTGAGCGAAATTTAAAAAACAACACGAATTACGTATAATTACAGTTTTTTTTCATTTTTAAACGAAAGATAAAGTTAAAATTGAGGTATTGTAGCCATGCAACGCCGACATTTGACGAGGGCGGAGATGTTACGAGCTGTGGGAATGCTGGAAGCTGGATCTGTTCAGCGTAATGTTGCTGAGGCCATAGGGACCCATCAAAATGTAATTTCAAGATTGTGGACACGCTATCGTGCCACAGGTGAAGTAGCGGAGAGGCACCGGGGGCCAAGTCGCATCACTACCCCCAGACAAGACCGATTTTTGCAAATTACTGCGCGAGCTCAACCAAATGCAACGGCGACTCAATTGGTCCAAAGGCTGCGAGTGGAACACCAAGTGCTTGTGAGTGACCAAACTGTAAGAAGGCGACTGCATGAAAGCAATCTACGCTCTCGTAGACCACTCCGGGTCCCACCTTTACGGAGAGGCAATCGTGGACGACGATTAGAATGGGTTAGGAACCACGTGGACTGGGGCCGTAAGCAATGGTCCAATGTGCTGTTCACGGATGAATCCAGGTTCGGCTTCCATCCAGATTCACGAAGGTCGCGTGTTTGGCGAGTTCCTGGACGATGGAGCCGTCTCCAGAACCCTCAGGAAGTTCACCCATACCAAGGAGGAACAATTATGGTTTGGGCAGGAATTCGTCTTGGAGGACGGACGGATCACGTTTGGGTGCGGGGCAATATGACGGCAGAACGATACGTCCAACAGGTGCTGGGGCCCGTAATCTTGCCCCACAGAACACAAATGGGGCAAGATTTCCTGCTCATGCACGACAATGCCCGGGCACACACGGCGAGAACGGTAGCAGCTTGGTTACATACACATAATGTTAGGGCCTTAGACTGGCCTGCTCAATCGCCAGATCTAAATCCCATTGAGCATGCGTGGGATATGCTGCAAAGAAGAGCTCTGAAGGAAGTTCCTGAAAATTTGGCTACAGAAGATCAACTTTTTGCGCACCTCAGAAGGACATGGGACAATATTCCGCAGCAAGACATTGACAACCTTGTTCTGAGCATGCCGAATCGTTGCCGATGTGTTATGAACATCATGGGCGCTTTCTCAGACTACTAACTTCAAGTTTATAAACACAAATTAAATGATTTTTCTATTTTTTTCAGTTTTTACTCACAAATTAAAAGTTAATTCATAAACGGTTTCCGTCTATGCTTCATTTTTTTTCCATAAAATCCTGAAATTTTAATCAGTACCTTAACCATTATTAAAAAATGGTAGAATATTAAATAACGTATATTTTAAATATATACATGTCATATAAATAATTAACACATTGATAGTAATACGCTTTTTTAAAAATATCCCTAGACCGTGTTGATGTGTGTATTATGTTATTGTATTATATTAATTGATTATAAATTCATCTAATAAAATTACGTACGGCAACACAATATTGTCCAGTGTTGCAAATGAAAGTAATTCACACCGGCTTTCATATTTCGGCATCGCATTCAATTTGATAAACCATTTTAATGGAAGTGCTGTTTTGTAGTCGAAATAAGCCGATTTTCAGTCCAGTCGTATTGGCAATAGGTACTAATTTTGGACCATGATATACTGATATACAGTAACTTGCTTAACTTGAAGAGTCACGAGCTAAAATGTATTCACGCAGGAGCATCTTTTAAATATGATTTTCTTTTTTCGTTATCAACATGATACTTTGGAAGCCTGTTACGAAATAGGTCTGCAGTGTGTCACATTTATGGTAAGCACCGGATCAGCTCAGGATGAATAAAATGACGATAGGTTACTGGAACACCTTGTGGTGACCCACCTCAAGTTAAAGGGAAAAATATACAAGTCCGTGATTAGTTAGACCTGTCGTACTGTATGGATCGGAATGCTGGGCTGGGCTGGGAAGAAGATGTGTGAAAAAGATTGCATGTAGCTGAGATGAGAATGTTGAGATGGATTTGTGATGTGACAAGAATGGATAAGGTAAGGAACGAGTATATTAGAGGAAGTTTAAAAGTTACGCGAGTTACTTATAAGTGGAAAGGGAATCGAATGTCGTGGTATGGCAATAATGAACTTGTGCAGTGGCGTGCGCTCTATTAAGGCTCTTAGGCTTAGCCTACCTTACCAACTGAGCATTTCTTATAACTAATTAACCATATTGTAATAAAATAACACCATGTACAAAATAATAATAAAAAAGTTCAAACTCCTGTTAAAATACTTAGAGCAATTTTTCGCGTACGAATCTTATATTTACAGGCTTGCTTAGGCTAGCATTCGATTAGCCTAAAACCCATTCATAATTTTACGCACACAGCGTCACATCAGTGAATGATCGGTGCATATTTTCGTGTATATGAACCGCACACATGCATGCCAGCTCCTGCGAGTGGAGGTGGCCTGTGATTGGCTGCAACAACACAAGGCTACGATTGGATGCGTCATGCGTGCCATCTTCAGCCCGCGAACTCCGGCGCGAAGTTCAAATTTGTTTTTTTTTTAACGTTTTTTGCAATTTGCAGGCCAGTGCTAGCTTGAATACTGACTACATGCGTCTTACAGCCGCGAATCATATTTTATTAATCAACATACAACCTAGCACTGGCCTGCAAATTGCAAAAATGTAAGGAAATTAAGAAATTTGAATTTCGCGCGTTTGCGGTCTTCGCTCTTCCGTCCACAGATAGAGTGCAGCACTGACAACACATTTCATTGATTGATTTCGTACCTATAATCCTGCAAAATTTTGTTGACCGCTGTTGTGAACAAACTCGATATGAAATTGATGCAATTTTATTTGGTAGTATTTTTCTATCGGCAAATTTGAAATTATATTTTACGTCTATGGATGCCATTATTTTTTCATTGTTGTGACAAGCTGAGCGCGATTTGTTTTGAAACCAAAAACGTACAGATAGTGTCAGTTATTAGATACCATTAATAACAGTAGTGTAAATATTAGTTTTGTTGTGTATTATTTGTTTATTCCCATAACAAATAATAACAATGGTAGGTAATTTACTTGTGAAGTTTGTGCTAATAATGTGTGTTTGCTAGATGTTAAAGGCACTTAAAGGTAATAAGTTTTCTCAATTATCGTATAAGTAATGATAACGTGCAAGTTGTAGGTATCTAATATCTAAAGGTAGATGTGTGAAGGCCGCTTCGGATATTATCTTGCAAGTGACGTGTTTTGTACTTTTGTAACTACCTATCACCCACTCACTTGGATGAGTTTTTTTGAGGTG
The DNA here is from genome assembly GCA_949316265.1 of Diarsia mendica. Classification (NCBI taxonomy): domain Eukaryota; kingdom Metazoa; phylum Arthropoda; class Insecta; order Lepidoptera; family Noctuidae; genus Diarsia; species Diarsia mendica. The sequence continues at coordinate 16,961,742 of OX438902.1, read as the reverse complement.
GCCGAATCTTTCTTCTGTTTGCATCGATAAAAAAAATCATGAGTTGAACCTTGAATAATGTGGTGAGTTTTTGAATTGTATTTAGGTATAACTTTTACAGGCTTATTTTCAAATGTTCTAAATGTGACAATTTTTTTTTGCTGTCAATATTTCGTGGCCTACCCACCGTGGCGGACCACTGCACGCCACTGAACTTGTGATGAGGAGGGACGAATCGCATGTGACTGAAAAGGTGATGGGTATAATGTTGATGCATGGAGAGAGAGAAATCCTCCTCGGAAGGCCAAAATAAAAAATGGATGGATTGTGTGAGAAATGTTATGAAAGAGAAAGGTGTAAATGCCACCGTGACGTCTAACAGGAATGAATGGAAAAATAGAAAAGGTGTTGTGCCGACCCAGAGTAGAATGGGTTATGGGTAGGCAAATGATGATGATACATATTAGTGCTCGTGGCTATTAACAGATATGCGTGTGGTAATGCATACATACAACCACTTGGTAGATGTTGACGTATGTCAGAGTTGTGTTTGTAGTGTTGTACATGTAGGTACCCATCCATGGCAATACGAGATTTGGGCTAATATTAGACGTCTGTAACAACGAAGCAAATTTTTTTTAATGAAAATCTAGGAACAAAACATATAATATCAGACAATGGAATAAGCATTTGACGAGCCTATCGTCCCTGGCGATATGTGGGTGTACTACATTTAACATTTAGGCACATCTCTACCTAACCCTTCAGCAAATACACGCGTGGAGTTACGAATAAGCGTATTACTAATTAGCGCTTTGTACTACAATTCACATAACATAATAATCAATTCCGATGAACATTGTTAATATCCAAAGGCTGCCAATTTCTCTTATTATCCTGTTTAATTAAATGCGGTCGCCCGACAATTCGATAGGTATTTAACTCTATTTCGCTATATTTTACACTGCAACGCGAAATATTCGCACAGCCAATAAATTAACGTTTTTAAACATGTTAACATGTTTGCGGTAACATTATTATTTATTATTTCGAGTGGTACATACGTTCGTAATTAATGTTTCATAATTACATTTCATATGTTGTGTACTCTGTCAGTATGAATTGTTTTCAATGTATTGTTTCCATTATGGACGAACGGTTATAAATTGCTGGTTTAGATTATTGAAGTTGATAGATTATTGTCAATAAACGTGGCTATGTTTCTTTTGTTAGCACAATGTAGCTGTTAAGTTCTAAACACATAAAACGTGACATTTAACCTTTTGTTTTATTTAACGTATTGTGACATGAATGACATTTTCAAAAAGAATGTTTAAATGAAATAAAATACTAAAAGATACATTTTTGTCTGCAGGAAACCGCAGAAGTTTGCGTTGGCACGTCTGTGGGCACCATTACCGAGCCGGACTGCCTCGGACCCTGCGAGCCTGGTACTTCGGTTACCCTGGAGGGCATCGTGTGGCACGAGACGGAAGGTGGTGAGTTGTTACTAGCGCACGAACGCAAAGCACCGTAGCGCGCCCATCCCATCCACACACTGCACGCTTCTGCACGCCTAGTATAAGTTCATGCTTTGCGATACATCATTCATTCATTACCGTCATTATTTTTCATGGAGTCGCTATTTTTACATACAAGGATGAATAATAAATTTATGAATAAAGTTATTGTAGAAAAAAACTAACCCTGCTTTATAGGATTTAATTATTCACTTAGGACACTTATTAAGTTAGGCATCTTCTAACGAAAAATGAAGCTTTTCAAATAATTCAAGTCATAGAAATAGAAAAAAAATCATACAATTTGAAGTTTAATTAGGTTATCTTATGGAGGAATAAGTAAAACGCCATTTAAATCATCTTACATGTATTAATGTAGCAATGGATGACGAAACAAACATGGGTTGTTGTACGGGGGAAGCCATAATGAATTCGGAGAAATAGGGTTTGGCAATAAATAACGTCGGGTATTTAGGCCAGCAATAAATATTTATGTGTTTTCTGTTATTAAATAAATGTTATGATGTATAACGAACGATTATTCCGTGTCAAATTCGATTTTGATTAACCGCACGCTATTTATACTTTACTTGCAGAATATTTAAAGAATTCCTGAATGTCATTCACCAGCAATATTCCGAGAAAAAAGTTTATGATAGAGCTTGTGAAGAATTAACTCTAGAAATATAAAATCAAACTCTTAAAAAATAAATTGTGCGTCATTAAAGTCAATATCGAAATAATAAAAGCCCTCATAAAGCATATAATTAAGAAGTCCACTTACAGAAGCAATATTAATTTATTTACGACACCTGGCTCGACGATTATGATTACCGAGTACGTCTACAGTTTTTTTTGTCGCTCGTCATTCGTATTTCACGACGGCCGTAATCATCTCGTCCTTTCTCAGAGTTTTATATTTATTTATACCTCACAATCTCGAACTGGCCATTAATATTAAAATATTCATGGCGCACATAAAACAGTGGAGTCAATGAGACTCCCTACATAATTACTGGGCGCTTATTAGCCGGAGATAGCATCGCGGAATATTTAATAACCCTCCGAACCGATACGAGAGCCTTTACACCTTTTATGTTCGCTGGTAATAAAATGGGCCGCAATTCTTTAGGGTAAGTAAATAAATTCCAAAATGGCCGATAACCTCATCTACATAAATTATTATTATGTTTGCGATGAAATCAATTCTAACTGCGAGCCCTTATTTATTACTGGTTTTATTTTCGGTATTCAGACATTTAATTTCAATTCAGATCAATTCGATTGTTCTCGCCGAATAGGATCCAATATTGGAATTGCGGGAATTTCATGAACGCTTGTATCATTCGTTTGCGTGATTTATTTTACTTCGAACATCATTACGGGATCAATTTAATGCTTATCCATAAGATGCGGTCGTCCATCATTAAGATGAAAATAAAACAGACAATGTAATACGAGAGCACACGTCCCGAACGCCATTAGAGGGCCAGGGCAGCCAGGGCACGCAACACAATGCCGCTCCCCCGTAGCCGCTCGTAATTATTATAAAACACGATAATAAATCACCATCTGCTCGCTTCTGTTGCCACTTTCCAAATTTATCCGGGCGCTGGTCGCGCGCGGGTAGAGGGCCGCGGGTGGAGGCAATTCACGCCCTTCCTCTTCAGGCTTATTTATTTTCGGCTAATGGCGCCGAGAAGCTTACGGAAATTAAATACTGTTTACTGTGCGACTCCGACCGCGTTATAATTTTATTACGGGCTCACGTGTAAAATAATCGAGTTGTGAAGTTTCCTCATTTACTTACACGGGCGCGGGCTGGTGTAGCGCTCGTCGGAATAAATTGTCCATAAGTCTAAAAGTCCGGGGCATATAGAGCGGCATCTGGTGCCCGGCTACCGCTTCAAAAAATGTCCTCAGAGACAGGTTTACGAGGCTGGCTAGCACACTACCACAGTACACAGTGTACGTGCTAACAATTAAGAGGAGCCTACCCAGTACACGCCGCGTTGCATTCCATTCCACTAATTAGTGGACGTATTTTAATATTTATGCTTCGTTTTCGAGTTTCGGTTTATGTCTCTTTTATGAAGCTTATTATGGAGCATTTTGTATCTGACACATAATAATCCACAACGTTTTTTGTGTGAGGAACATGTTATACGGGTTTTACGATTCCAAATGCGGTTGTAGGACTACCTACCATATTGAGAGAGAAAAGTTTACTTTAGCAGGTCGGCACCATTGAATGGATGTAAATGAAATCGTCGGAACTTTGTTTGTCTCGGTGTGGGAAACAATGGGCGAGTCTGATTAGTGCCGAGCTCGCCTGGTCGGACCAACGCGACGCAGCCGGCCTGCCATTTGGCCCTGCTCGACGCCCACTCTACTATTTTGTGTTATTAACTCAATCGATTTAGTCAACAAAAGAATGCTGGAGGTTCGAATAACAAAACAATCAAGTTTTTTGTTTTTACATGCCAACGCACGCGATATTAAATATTGCGTGTTTAAATCACAAGGTACGGAGTTTAATCTCCAAGTTTAAGATTAACTTTGTGGAGTGCGACTCATACAAATATTGACGTGGGTAGAGATTTGTGAGCGACGAAGTTGGAGGGGAGTCGGGAACAAAGAGGGTAGCGTCGGGCGGGGGTAGAGTGGGGGGCGAGAGGGCACGACAACTATTAGGCCGTTGATTACCGCGGCCGAGGTGTAATTAGCACCACCTAAATGAACCTATTCCGCTCGCTGCTTTCCTGGTAAAATGATCAAGCGATAGCCGGATAATCTGAAGTTTATAATGCAAAATGAATTCATTTATGTTTATGAATGGGATTAAGTAAAATTCACTTAGTGAAATCTGATTTTGTAAAGACTTACAAAGTTACAATGTAGGTACTATCTATTTTATTTTTGCAAATAGTAATTTGCTCGCAGAAAGTTATTTTTCTTGTTTTGTATTCTAAAAAACTCAAAATAAAATGTGTTTATCAACGTAAAAAGTATCTGTTTAATTTAAAATAAGTTAATGAATAAAAAAGAAAGCAGATTTTTCAGTTTCGGAACACGTTTTATATTGCGGATTAGGGATATTGATTTATTGTGTGGCTATGACTGACGTACTTAACCTAATAGATAAACTAGACAATTTTGTGACAAAAAAATCGTCATCGCGTGTTCAAAAACGTTACTTTCGCATATTATGTAGGTATGACACAAATATTGATGTACACACGGCTACACATCAAGCTATACAAAACCAGTTAATCTTGGCCTCACTTTACTAGATCTTTTCGCACAATTAACGATCAGATTATACTGGTTTTGTATAGCTTGATGTGTAGCCGTGTGTACAAGCTATTTGGGCGCCCCCTAATCGTTAACAAACTGTAACAAGTATAGGTAGGCACAGGCGGCACGCGGTTGAGCCATTAGTGACGTTCCAACAAATCGAAGCGATTACACGCAGGCAAACAGTGGACCGACGATCTCTAATTTAACTTTTCCGTGACCGGTCGGCCGTATTAACAATTTACAAGGGGATTTCACCCCTAAATAATAAAAGTGCGGAGCGCGCCCAACGATTTCCTTTAGGAAGTTGCGCACCATCTGCTCCGAGCTACTTTTTAAATATTTCTGACAACCTGGTATTTCGTTTTATTAGGCGGCTTCGTACGATGGTTTCCGTATTTGTTTTTTCTTTATGGCCGCGAGTTTTTATATTCACACAACACATTGCGGTTTTTTCTACACAAGAATTTATTGTACACGTAGCGTGTGAACGTTGTAAATGATTTACGTGTTCACAATAGAAAGCAAACACGAGATTTTGAACGTATATAACCGTAGACAAAGTGGTAGTAGCATAGCGGTTGTTCAATAATAAACTAGGTAATGATCGCCTCTATTGTCTCATTAGTCAGCGAGCACGTCTCCTTGTCGAGTCCTTGTTACAATAACTCCACCATTTCATGCTAATGGCTTATAGAGAAATGCTTTATGTGTTCATTGTTTTGTGGAACAATAAATAATAACTGCGAGCTATGGATGGAGAACTTGAGCCCACATTATACGGGTCACTTGTCAATCTTGTTACACATTTACATTTTGTTTTTCCACGAAACAACTTTATTTTTTTAAGCTCGCTATCAATTTGTTTGGGATAATGTTTTTCAAAGTTAATGGAGCGTTTCTTCTAATAAAACTCGAATTGTAAAAACGTGAATCTGTATATTTGCCATTGTTTCTTATTTTTGACATTTCTAAGAACCTACTTTACATAATATAGTGAACGACTATACACAATCTTTCTTTTTGATCTAAGTACTTAATTTCTACTTTATAGAAAATTTTACCGAGGCTATAAACTATTTTAGTCTTTACAATACACAGCGATGACCAACGCATCGTGGCTATAATGGTTACGACCAAATGTGCGACCAATTTCGTTATTGCGTAATTTCTAAACAAAAATGGCCGCAATAGCCGTAGTACCTACGAGTACGTCCGCATTTAACCTGAAACAGTTCACCAGAGTGTGATACTCTACGAGTCTACAGTTCTACACTACACTACGGCCATAAATCAGATTTCACAGTCATTCACCAATGTATTGTACGGTTCACAAATTTAAATATTTCCCACAAACGCAATAGCGCTTGTGTAAACCCAAACCACCCAAATGTATTGAAAGCGAACTACGGATGTAATTAATAGTGTGATGTGATACGTATGTAATTGTTACTATCATTTAGTTTGTTTGTGTATGTTTATCTTGTGTCTTTGTCTGTCTGTCTGTCAGTAGAGTAGTGTAAACCTCTCCAGTGTACTGTGTACTCAGTACTGTGTACAACATAAATTCGTTCAGCGCGCGGCCGAGCTATAAAAATGTATTAATATGCTGCAAACAATGTTACCCTGGTAGTAGTGAGATCATAACTTATGAGACGCGCTTCGCGGATACTCCGTTGTTTGAAATTGTTGTTGGCACCCGAGAAATATGGCGAACCCGCTGTATGGAACCTATTTGGCGTAATAAAACTAAATACATTATGTGAATTTGTGAACACATGTTTGCATGCATGCAACTAATCTCAGTTTAATAGTAGATACAATAAATAACAGAGTCGTTTTAAAAAGAGATATGTAAGTGCTCGGGTTAGGTATTTACAATTCAACGAGACCGCTACATAAAATCGAGTCAACGAAAAAGCTCGCCAGGGATTAAAAAGGGATCGTCCGGGGCTCTCACTTTTATCTCAATTTGTTACTCTTGTTTACGAAAAACATTTTGAGGACAAAGAGAAGATTAAATCGCTCTGAATTACAATAAGGTCCTAAACCGCGGTAGGTGACATTATACATTCACAATGAGCCTTTGGTTCTACAATAAAATTGTGATGGCGGATCCTTTGGAGGCGAAAAAGTGTCGCGAATAGAGGGGTGAAATTGATTAATTAAATTTGCATAAGTTGGCACGCTAGCGCGATAAGAGCGCGAGGTGAGGCGCGGGCTGCGGGGGGGCAGGTTCGGGTGCGGCGGAGTCACGTCCGGGCTCTGAGCCGCGCGCCGCTCGCGTCTCCTGCATCCCCAATATGCAAATGAATGCTCCCGCGTGACAAATTGGATCCGAGGCTGCCGTCGCCGCCGATAACTTCACTGCACCAATTTCGTTAAAGCCGTATCTTCTTACACAGTTTAAAACTAATCCCATTACACGATCGACAGGACACATATATATACAAGAAGCCATATATTTATCGTTCCGTGATATTGTTACAGGTGTACTAGTAGTGAATGTGACATGGCGAGGGAAGACTTACGTAGGAACGTTACTGGACTGCACGCGACACGACTGGGCGCCACCGCGGTTAGTATTTATGCGACTGTGCGCTCAAACTCTAATGTACACGAACGGGGAATACTAATGCCGCCGGGAATAACGCGTAGCGAGCTCACAAGAAGTGGCTCAATCTGTTACAAACACTGTGTAATGGACGTGCTCAGTCACGTATGTCTAAAATGAGTCGCAAAAACGTGAGCAGAAGTTCCTGAATAGAGAAACACCGGGAATATCTTTTCGCAAATAATGACGCCATTGATATTCATGGGTTTCCACGAGTTTGCCGATTCGGTCGTCGTAAGGTTAAATGTCATATAAAGTTTCGTATTATATTTCCTTAGGTTTTGCGACTCACCAACGGAAGAGTTGGATGCGCGGACACCCAAGGGTCGGGGAGCGAAGCGCGGTCGAGGGGCTGCGCCCACTGACATGACAAATTTCACCGAGACACGGTCCTCGGTACATAGTAAGCTACGGAATGGCGGTGCCAAGGGACGGAGAGCACTGCCTTCTCCAACACCCTTCACGCCTCCCAGACCTGACTCGAAAAGAAAACGAACTTCGGACGCGGAGGAGCGACCTCCGACGCCGAAGGCTAAACGTCCGCCTCCCACAACGTCTTCCCCTCCCCCCGATCCCGTCCTCCTGGAGTGTCCAGAGCCAAATTGTTCTAAGAAGTACAAACACGCGAACGGTCTCAAGTACCACCGGTCACATGCACACGGTTCGCCTGATGACGAAGACAAAGACGGGTCTAGTTCTGAGCAAGAGGAGCCGCCGACGGAGCCTGCGTCACCAGCTCGGCCGCCTTCCGCGCCTGCGACGCCGGCCACGCCTGTCAAATCGCCGACGCCGGTCAAGTCACCTGACGCAAAGGTGGACAAGTCACCGGAGAAGTCTCCAGAGAAGCCCGAAGTGGACGTGGAGTCTCCTCGGGAAACGCCTCGGTTCGCTGAGGAGTTCATCACGGCAGCGTCCGACCCGCCCCCGGTGGTGGACCGGCCACAGACGCCGCCAGCACCGCCTGCCACGCCGCCTGACGCACTGCCCACGCTACAACCTACACAGTTTAAGGTAATCATTAAAGTCCTTGTATAAGTATAACTACAAGCATTGCTGCAAAAGCTCAGCAATCTACCAAAACGTAGGCAAACCGCAACCATGTGGTCACGACGAGAATGGAAAATCAAATAAGCTACCAGTGCCTTTCAAGCACAAATTGTTAATCTTCCAAATGCATGGTTACGCAGGTAAAGCCTCGGTCAGCACTAATGGCGGAGGAGCGAAAGTCAACGGAGTCCCCCGCTGAAGAGTCGCCGGGCAAGAGACGCGCGCGCCGGTCGCCTACACCGGGTGTCCGGTCGCCGGCTTACTCCGACATATCGGACGACGCTGCGCCGCCCGACGCACCGCCGGATGACCCCGCGCATCGGCCGTTCCCTGTTTATCACCAGGTATGATTTCGACCCATAAAAAAAGAGTTAATATAATAATATTCCACAACTATCACACAACGCCATCTAGTCCCAAGCAAAGCAGAGCTTGTGCTATGGGTACTAGACAACTGATAAACATACTTATATATTTCTAAATACATACATATTATAGATAAATTACACCCAGACACAGAACAAATGATCGTGCTCATCACACAAACATTTGTCCTGGGTGGGAATCGAACCCACGACCTCCGGCATAGCAGTTAGGGTCACTAACCACTAGAGTTGAGGAACTGATTTAAGGAAATGAAGGAAACAGACTTCTCACCATCTGATACTAGAAAAGCTAAATCTATCATAGGGGGAATTTCACCAATGTATTTAAACAGTGTTCAAGAAGAGCTGAAGTGATTGCTGCTGAACGCCTCTTAGACGTGTTGATTGCGTTCAATGACGTTGGTTAAATCGGCACATAACATTCCCCGTCCCTAAACCTTACTCTGACGAAGTAATGCAAGAAAAGTTTGGTTAATATCGTTATTGTTGTTTTCATTTCAGTTCTACGGCCAGCCGTCGTACATGCCCCCCTCGCACCCCCCTTCCGTGCCTCCTCAGTCGTCAGACAAAGGCAAGGAGGATCTCTCCAAAGGAGACCCCAAGGGTGACATGAAAGTAAGTACTCCACACTCTTACAGAGTTTATGTATTTTGATTTAAAGTGAATGGTTTTGTTTTGTACCATGTGAGGAAACAACTGTAAACTCTCTTGCTCATCATCAGACCTTTAAATGATTTCGATAGAGCCTAGGCCCGATGATGAAAAATATTAGTAAACCAAGCCAATAAATCCTAACTAATTTTGGTCAAAATTCGAAAAATTTTATGTAGATGATCTTGTACTACCTTTGCTATAATTCTTCAGCATTATTTGTCAGCAACTCATCTTAATAACGCTCATTACCAACCTTCACTAAACCCATCTTTTTTCCCAGGACGGCAAACCCGACAACGGACCTCAAAAAGTGTTACCCCAACACTTTTACCCCTACAACTACGTTCCGAACTTCCCTTACAACGTGGAACCTGGGGGTCCTCCCCCCGGTCAACCCCTAGAAGACAAAAGCAAGGACAGTGACCGTTCGAAGACCACCCCTAGTCCGTTAGACAAGAACAAGCAACAAAGACCACCTGATGGGAAAGAGAATCCAGCACGGCCAAATGATAATCATCAGATACTGAAGGAGAGTATTGAAATGAAAGCGCAGATGGGACCGTATGCCTTCCAGAGACCACCGCATGCGAGAGAAGAGGAGTTGAGAAGGTTTGTTGATGGTTTATAATTAATGTTATGGCTCAAATTCTGAAAACCAGTCGGTAAGACTGGTTTTATTAATGGGTATCTTATTACCCAGTACTAAATGGGTTGTGGAGGCCAGATAGGCAGTCATTTAATGTAAAACACTGGTATTCAATTGCCAGCTGGTATAACCCAACATTATTGGGAAAAGGCGAGGCAAATGATGATGCCACATAATTGAGACCTCAAAAATGTATTGTATTCTTGTTTCAAAAGTTGTAAGAATTACTGTACTATGTTCACAAAAAGTATATCCTCAAAATGTACCACCACTTTTCTTCCAGATATTACATGAGTCTAGACCAGAGAAGAAAAGAAGGGGGCGGCGACTCCAAACCCCCGGGGGCGCCGGGGGCCAGCGCCGCCCCGGGGGGGCCAGGGGCTCGGCCTCCGCCTCAACCCGCGCACAAGCAGCCCTCTAAAGACAAGGAAGATAAGCCCAAGGAAGAGGTCAAGGTAACTGATTTAACTATGAATGGTGAATACGGGGTTGCCTGGAATAATATTCTTAAAAATAGGATAGGTGCTAGCAACCTTCATCATTTTGTATGGCAACCTTGTATCACCCTGTGACATAACACCAGCAGGCCAGCCTCTCCCCAACCTCGTTGGCTCCGGCTGCCTGCTAACCTAACCTAATTTTAGACGGAGCCTCAGCCGCCCGACCAGCACTACCCACTCTATGGCAGAAACCGATACCCCAAGGTTAGATACCACTGATACCAGATACCACACTTTTAGGCTTTGCGTGACGACGAAGAAACTCGATGTAAAGGTCCCGTTTATCTTGACAGCGGCGTTCGACGTGGCATTAAGAATTTTAGATGCACCTTGCATGCGCCGCTGTCGGTTAAATGGTTACCGATCCAAGAGTTGACCCCGCGACTGATATTTAACTTCGTAGTTTGATCGATTTGCACGGTAACCTCGACCTGTAATGCGTTTGGTTAACGACAGAGGTAATCCGAATACTGCGGTTATATTTGGAACAGCACGGATCATAATACCGTGGTTTTGCGAGAGCTTTACCTACGAGTAAAGAGATCTGAGTAAACATCGCTTGTAGTTTAGTCCGCGGCAAGTTCTTAGCGGACATTTCTGCCGAGGATTTTTTCGTTCGTGGATAGAAGTTCTTCGAACCCAGGCCTTAAACGTACCTACAATCACGTATTGAACCATATCTTCTTTTCCAGGTGAAACAAGAAGGCCAGAAGCCAACGACGGAGACCCAGGGTCCTCCGCCCCCGCCTACATCGCAGTACTACCTACCTCCCTATATGCAGCCACCGCACTACGGCGCCCTGCCCTTCGACCCAGTGTACCGCGCACCGCTCAGCCCCATGCTGGTTGGCGGGTTCGGCGGCGGCTGGACCGTGCCGAGGTACCACGCGCCTGAGGACCTGTCGCGGCCGGGCGGTGCGGGCAAGCTGGACCTCATGCCTGGTGTGGGCGGTCCGGGAGGTGGACACGGCCCAAACTTCGCCTATGGCGGCGCTCCGCACAAGATTCATGAGCTGCAGGTTGGTTTTCATGGTTTTTAAATAGTTACGTTAAGTATCAGGTTATTTTTGAAAAAAAATTAGAAACAAACAAAATCAGGCCGCAGGCATTTATCTGTACTTATTTTGACGGTTATTTTTTGTTACTTTTGACATGTTCAGGAGCTAAGAGCTCCAGGGTTACGGAATTTATTCGGAGTAGTTACCGCGGCCCTGGAAGTCCTGGAACGCAAAGGGCTGTAGAACGAACACGGATAGGTTTTAGTCAGTAAGGGTCTGACACTCCCTTCTGCAGTGTGCCCAGAGCGGGAGGACTCTTGATCATTTTCCATCCTAAAAAAGAGGAGTTAAGAGCCGACTGGCATGCCGCGGTACATCCCGTTGGCATGAAAAATATGCTAGGCGGCATTCAGGCCGGTGGGTTAGGATGCCAGGCTTCGGTATCGGGCTCGGTGTTTTTGGTGTAGACCACCTTAAAAGTGCTGCTTCTCAGCTTTATTTTGTCATGTGTTCTCAAGTAACAAAGGTATTACAAACTATCTTCTTTCCATTTCCAGGAGCACGCGAAGTCCCCGGCCAACAAGCCGCGCGCAGACGCCCCCAAGGAGCCGGCGCCCCCGCCCCGCTCCCCGCGCTCCCCGCCCCCGCAGCGCCACGTGCACACCCACCACCACACGCACGTGGGGCTCGGCTACCCGCTGTACCCGCCGCCTTATCCTGGTCAGTACACCACACATAGCACTACTACACATGGGGGAGTAAGCGAATGAGAGAGGGAAAGTGACTCGTCCGCGAGCATTCAAGTAGCATGCATGTACAGCGACTGAGGAGAAAACCTTGGGTGGTCTAAGGTTTTGTGTACGACGCAACTTACGACACGATACGAACTCTTCTGAACGAGGCGATGTTGAGAAAAAAAACAAGGAGTTTCGCGAAACAACAAACGCGATTAATATTGTTTTGGTATTTGGTCTCCATTTGCTTACTACTCCAGGGTGCATGCTTATGTATGATAACTCTATCAATCCTTTTAATTCCTAACACTTCATCTTTGTTGAGTTTGTTGTGTGTTTGAAGTAATTGCTTTAGCCGAATTTCGATAACGTCAACTCTACACCCCTCGGCCTAGCGACCGCCTTCGGTGGCTAATAATGTGATGTGTTGGTTGCAGGGGCGCGATAGCACTCAGCGGACGAGCGGGAGAGTCCCGCCCGGCCGTAGCTATCGTAGAGAGACGATAGGCGAGGCGGCCTCTAGTGCTCAGAGACAGTAATGGAAGATTATGTTTTGCAGCGGCGGCCGTGCTCGCCAGCACGCAGGCCGTAGTCAACTCGTTCCCGACGCCGCCCAAATGAGAGAGACGCCATGACGTGTAGTGAGCCGACCGTGACCCGCGGAGCGTCCGCGCCCGCGACCGAAACCCGCGCGCGGAGCGTCCGCGCCCGCGCGCCCTCTAGACGCGCGCGATCCGCGCCCGAACGCGCCGCGCGGACTGACTGTGACCTCGTGAAGATCGAACTCCGATCGAAAACTTTATCTCTATGCCAGTAGCCATAATTTAAACACTGTGATCTCGCGTAACCCACAAAATGTGTATGTGATGTGCGCTTTGAATGTTATAGAATGTGTCCGGACCGATAGTTACCTTTTATAGTTGCGAGTGTTGTGTTGTGAAGACTCCTCGATGGATGTTGTGAACGTTTGTGCGAGCGCGCGTGGACCTGCGCGCCCGACACTGTCTACCTTGTTTTATATGTTACTAGTGGAAGCACAAACTAGTTTTGTACATAATAGTGTTATGTGTAAAGTACCCTACGATTGTTAGTGTTCCATAAGGGTTATGTAATATAAACATCGAATTTTCCGATTCTCCCTCTGGGCATTGTACTGATGTTTGAAGCCCCGTTGTCTAAAATTTATATCATTGCGAATACAGCCTAGTAAGATCTTTATTTATGATGATATCTGCATTCCACAAAACGAAAGCGAGCGTATCTAGTTTTAAAGTATATAATTAGTTAAGTTTTAAGTAATATAGTGTAAGTTTAAAGGCGTCAATGTGATCATTACAATATGAGTCGTAGCGTGCACAAATCGTACTCTGTCTCGATATAGTGAACAATGACTTATTATTATATAACGTAGAGAGCATCCTATAGATTCGTCGAGTGTTTGAGCATCGCTGTGCGTGTATGTATGTCAGGCTTGTAATCATAACTATAAAATCTCATAGTCCGATATGTCTCAATACAAGGGATTAGGGTTCTGTACTGCACTTAGATAAGAATGGCATTGTCCAATGTCCTGTGTACGACGACGACTATCATTTCCATGCATTTAAAATACCATTGACTTCCTATTAAATCGTCTCAACGGGAATATAATCTATTGTTTCGTCAAGTAGTCTTCCAATTGGTTAACGTGGGGAAATCTTATTGTGTTGATGAATCTATTTTGTATTTAATATTAACGGATGAGATGTTTGTTATTTAATTTGCGACTGCACACCAAGTGTGTGCGGTGCGACGACTCCCCCTGGCGGAGACCACATGTCGGTTGCATTTCAACTTAGTAGAGAAAACATTTATAAACACATTTTAGAGAATTACATAAAATATTTGTAGTGATATGGTATTATTTTCATGACATTTTAGTCAATGTACACAAGTACCTGTTACATACTAAATTAACAAAAAAAAAACAATATTTTGTAGAAAATGCGGGGCCTAATACCTAAGTTTATATGGTGTAAGTGAATCAAGTCTGTGACAAGGAATTTCAGATACCCAGTGACTTTCAACCTCTTGTTATTAAATACTGTTGATTTAAAGCAATTGTCTACTTAACTAATTATAATTGAAGCTGCATACATTGATACAGGACTATTAGTCAGTTGATTGTGATTTATATCGTTTAAATTGATATGGTTGATAGATGGTTAAAATATAATTATTGATGAGTGGGTACTACCCGGTGTAATATCCTACCTTGGCGCTGGCAAATTTATATGAAAACAAATGATGTAACTACGCCCAATACCGTAAAAACGATTCTGAATGATAAAAACAAACATCAAAATCATCAATCAACCATCTAATGACTGTTATTTATGCAAGAAAAACTTTGTTACCACAGTCAATCATGAATAATAAATATGAATATTGTTATTTTCCGTCAAATTCTATGTAGTCACGTAAATGTAACTTCGAAAAGAACTTCTTATTTTAACTTGATGAGAGAATGTGAAAGCTATACAAAAATCGGTAAACGAGCATTAGGTGTTCTGAATTGTACCTGCTTACAAGCAATCGTTATCAAGATCGTGATAACCAGCTGTGATTAACGCTATTTTTGATTGAGTATCAGAGCAGTCAATCAGGGCGTCATGCTGATTAGATTCGTGTGTGGAGGTTCTTGGCCTCTGGCACTCACTGTCACCGCTCGAAAAAACAAGGCTTGGTAGCAGTATGCGGAATCTCGCGATGCGATGCAGTATGGCCAATAAATAGGATTGATTTAGAAAAATTGTTTAATAAATGGAGCGGGCATGCGATGCACCGCAAGGTACGTCAGATGCTTAGCATTGTATTAGTTGATTTGTGATGACAGAAGCGTCGTATCGCGCCGCGTATTGCGCTCAGCTCGCGCGTGTAGCTCGCAAGTACCAGGCGAGCAGGCACACGCAAGAGCTCACGTGATCTCATAGCCAAGCTCTCGGTGCATTGTCGACGCATAGACTGATCGATCTTTTGTTTCTAACCCCGTTCAACCACGGACATATTACGCTTCCAATCATTTTGTACCATTCGCGTCACTTGGTATAAAACTTGATCATTGTATTAATAATGTATCAATATATAAATGAACATTTTGTGTATTTTTTTTATGTAACTAAAGCCAAGTTTGATTTTACTTAGAAAAGAATTCGAGACGTTAAAAAAAGGAATAATAAAGATAAATTATTTCTTAAAAAATTTGTTTTATTTCCTGCATAAAATGTTAGTAAAAGCTTATTGTCGTGATTAAATACATTATGCTTACATGTTACTGTGTGACTAGGAACAGAGTGCAACAATATACAATGCGTACATTTTACTTATTTCTACAGATAAGGCAATATTTAAAAAGCAACTTATTTTCAAATTAAAACGGTGCGAGATACGTGGAAAGTGCAAAATGGTAACTTAAAATATATGCACAAGTTATAAATAAGTTAAAGCTACTTATAATGTCGAATAAATTATTCAAAATACTGTTTACTAATGTAAATATAAAATTATGCGAAATGCGTTACAATAATTTATGTGGACCCATAAAAACGTCAAGTGCTAACTCGCTGAGTTATAGCAAACTACATTATTACAATTATTGTTTTGTTGGTTTCTAAGGTGGAGCTAGCAGTTATGCGCAATCATTGGTATTTATTACTATAGTCATGTAAAATATATATTTACTAGTTTTGGTTACATTAAATATTAAAGCTTAGATATTTTTTGAATGTTTAATTTCTCCATATCTAAATAATAAAAATCCTATAGTAAGGTCACTAAGTATTTTTGGGAAATTTAGCCCATTACACAACTGGGCACTATACCAGGTAAAATAAATTAGGTAAAGAGTTCTGCACAACAATTGGTAGCTCCACCCTGTTCTTGTAAATTCTTTGGCCTCCGGTTTGTACACAAACTTGAAAAATACTAAACTGTGGTAAAAAATTTAAAAATCAAATACTAAAACAATACATTAAAGCTTAATATACATTACAGTACACTTAAAAATACAAAATTTCATCATTTTAGTTACGATCGAAAATAAATACAGTTAAAAAATTCATTTAATTAAAAAAGCAAAAATTTTTCACAACCAATGTAAAAATATAGTAGGTATTCCTACTTCAGTCTAGATCGTCAGGTCTCAGTTGTCGTTCTCCTTCGCTGAGGAAGATGAGCATAGCTTTGTACAGGAGGTAAAGCCCCAGCATGCGTCTTTCCTTCATCGGCCATGAAGCCACCACGCCATAGTAGTTCCCGACTTTAAGATTCTTCAAAGACGCTAACCCTAAAGCATCTATCATTGATGCTTCGTAAGTATAAGCCTCGGCTGGTATAACGTTTTGAAATATATGAAGACACACCACACCTACTTTGTCAGACCAGATGTCGAGGATGTGTTGAACTTTCTTGTCTTTGGATGTCCTGAAATCTTTCTTCCATAATGTCAGGGCTTGGTATAAGTGTGAGTATGGGCGGGAGCGTTTTCCTGAAAAGACGTGTTAAAGATTTAGACATTTAAAAAAAATTGTGAATAGGCCTACTTTTGACTTTAAACTTGTCCTAGGACAGAGATGAGGTCAACGATGGAACGAGTTAACTCAAAAGAGGCCTATTAACTCGCAACTAAAGCAGATTGGGGTACGCAGATAGATCTGTATTGGGGTCATAACAAATTATGAACTTGGGAACACTGACACAGGCAGGGAATTCCACTCCTTGGCTGTGCGTATTATAATAACAATTGTGAATAATAGAGAAGTAAGATTCTCCTATTCTCATAATTATTTCGTCAATCACGAAAGTGATTTTGGTAAAAAGTCATTAATATTAACAAATACGGGCGTAGACCTTTCAAATTAACGCCAGTCCTGCGATGTTCCCTTCGTGGCAACTAAAATCAATAAATTGTATTTTATAACTGTTGCCTTATAATAGCCTTAGTGAAATAAACAGTTTGGCTTGAATTTGTGACAAATCAGCTAACCAAAATAGGTAAAGTTTGTAATAGGTAATTGAAACTAAATATTTACAAAAAAAGATAGCAATTAAGGCTCCTTCCACGAAATCATCTCATTTTGATCAACTTTGATCGGTTGGTGTGGGAAATCTATGAAGAATTTGAAGCTTCCTTTTGGCTATTATAAGAGACGAGTTCTTTTTCTGGTGGACAGTGGACAAGAATTTTCAAAATAATGTTTATATTAATGGCAATCACCCGTATTCAAAAGCCCTTTTCCGCAAAAATACCGATCGAGTTACGTTTGGCTTAGCCGAACATAACACTACAAACGATTCTAAACATTAAAAAAAATATAAATAACATCACCATATGGTCTACTGGAGTACCAAGGAGTCACATTTTCGACTTCAGTACAAAAAATAGCAGAAAAAAAATGTTAAAACATCGCATTTTTTACAAAATGTCTCGAAAAATAAGATTTTTTTTCTATACCTTAGAATCACTTTAGAGAAAATTCAAAAACTACGTATTAATTTTAAGGTAACCTTCTAATAGAATCGTATTTTTATTTTATCAATAATCTATAATTTCATTTCGTAAATTGAATCCAAAGTTAACTATATTATCGACCGCGCAAACTTTATCTCGCCAGTACGAATCGGCCACTGCCAAAGGGCGGACGTATCGCTTTGTGTCACAAACGCTCCCGTGTTTTTCGTAAACATATTTTCGAGATTGTAAGCCGATTACCACAATTTGATACACTTATTAATTTTGATCAAACATGTTTTTTTTGCTAATTTGTAAAGATTTCTAAAATTTTTTTCATCTTCAGATCGAAGTCGAATTTCACGATCGATTGTTGTTGTCGATTGTACTTCGATATATATTTTTAACCGACCTCCAAAAAAGAGGAGGTTCTCTATTCGTGTTTGTATGTCTGCGAATATCTCCGTCAATTGTGGACTGATTTTCAAAATTCTTTTTGTCTTGGAAAGGGTATACTCCCGAGGTGGTCCCATTGTCACCAAGTCAGTTTCTGATGATGGGAACTCTGAGAAATTGAGGGCAACCCTCGAATATCATAGGCGCACTTAACGTTTTCCATACATTTTCAGAAGCTGTTCAAGTATTTGCGTCTGATAATCATAATTTCATGTGGCTGCGCTGATGACGGAAGGTGCAACTCCTCAACGGTCAGGACTTGAAAGAAAATTCCTTCAAAATTATACGAACTTATGGATCGATAGTTGTATTCTTTCAGGCTATTAGGTTGAACTGATGATAGACGGTAAATCTCATTAACCGACTTAAAAAAAAGGAGGTTCTCAATTCGTCGGCTAGGAAAATTTTAGGTTTTTCCGTCATGGGTGTCGTTTTCATGGTTTTTGGGGTTGCTGATTACGAAAATGAAGCCAAAATGAAAATCCAAGATGGCGGCCAGTACAATTTTTGGTTTTTCCATCGTGGGTGTCGTTTTCATTGTTTTTGAGGTCGCTGATTACAAAAATGAGACGAAAATGAAAATCCAAGACGGTGCCGACGAAAATTTTTGGTTTTTCCGGCATGGGTGTCGTTTTCTTGGTTTTTGGGGTCGCTGATTACGAAAATGAGGTCAAAATGAAAATCCAAGATGGCAGCCAGGAATTTTTTTGGTTTTTCCGTCATGGGTGTCGTTTTCATGGTTTTTGGGGTCGCTGATTACGAAAATGAAGCCTAAATGAAAATCAAGATGGCGCCGACGAAAATCTTTGGTTTTTCCGTCATGAGTGTCGTTTTCATGGTTTTCGGGTTCGCTGATTACAAAAACGAAGCCAAAATGAAAATCCAAGATGGCGGCCAGGAATTTTTTTGGTTTTTCCGTCATGGGTGTCGTTTTCATTGTTTTTGAGGTCGCTGATTACGAAAATGAGACCAAAATTAAAATCCAAGACGGCGCCGACGAAAATTTTTGGTTTTTCCGTCATGGGTGTCGTTTTCATGGTTTTTGGGGTCGCTGATTACGAAAATGAGGTCAAAATGAAAATCCAAGATGGCAGCCAGGAAATTTTTTGGTTTTTCCGTCATGGGTGTCGTTTTGATGGTTTTGGGGTCGCTGATTACGAAAATGAGGTCAAAATGAAAATCCAAGATGGCAGCCAGGAAATTTTTTGGTTTTTCCGTCATGGGTGTCGTTTTCATTGTTTTTGAGGTCGCTGATTACGAAAATGAGACCAAAATGAAAATCCAAGACGGCGCCGACGAAATTTTTTGGTTTTTCCGTCATGGGTGTCGTTTTCATGGTTTTTGGGGTCGCTGATTACGAAAATGAGACCAAAATGAAAATCCAAGACGGCGCCGACGAAAATTTTTGGGTTTTCCGTCATGGGTGTCGTTTTCATGGTTTTTGGGGTCGCTGATTACGAAAATGAGGTTAAAATGAAAATCCAAGATGGCGGCCAGGATTTTTTTTGGTTTTTCCGTCATGGGTGTCGTTTTGATGGTTTTTGAGGTCGCTGATTACGAAAATGAGACCAAAATTAAAATCCAAGACGGCGCCGACGAAAATTTTTGGTTTTTCCGTCATGGGTGTCGTTTTCATGGTTTTTGGGGTCGCTGATTACGAAAATGAGGTCAAAATGAAAATCCAAGATGGCAGCCAGGAAATTTTTTGGTTTTTCCGTCATGGGTGTCGTTTTGATGGTTTTGGGGTCGCTGATTACGAAAATGAGGTTAAAATGAAAATCCAAGATGGCGGCCAGGATTTTTTTTGGTTTTTCCGTCATGGGTGTCGTTTTCATGGTTTTCGGGTTCGCTGATTACGAAAATTGAAAACTGAGTACACTACACATACACACCCCTGATTACGCATTGCATATTCGCCAATTACGTGCTTTAGCGTATTTTCAATGAGAACAAGTTATCAACGCTTTTGACGAACTGCTCGAATCTCAGTTTTATATTGTGCATTCTGGCCTCCTCCGACAAGTCATTGATTATTTTGAAGATAACTGGATCGGAAGATTGGAAAGACGGGGCAGGTGAGCTCCTAGATTTCCTATTGATCTGTTGAATACTTTTGATGCAGTTCGCAATCACACATAAATACACACCCACCATTTGTACAATCATCCTTTTGCTACGACTTCCATCGTAATTCCAAATTCCATTGTAAAAACTAATTTTGTTTTTGAACTCAATGATCAGCATTATTAGTCTACCGGCACTGTACACTTTCTCGGAATCATTTGTTTCGTTTTGTTAGCTCAATAAAATAATATTATCGAGGCAATAGTCGCACTCTCACTGAAATGTCATTGTGGTATTGCAATTTAAAAATGCATAGGTCGATGCTGCATCGGCCGGCCCGAAATGCGTCATGCCAATAATGAATTAACTGTGTTTCGTTTTCGGATAAGTATTTATTTATTTAGCAGGTATCTTCGTGTTCTTCCTACTAATATAACTATGTTATTCTCTGTGAGAAAATATTTATTTTATATTATTTATTACACACTTAGAAATGCCCATTTAATAGAATAAAATTATTTATTTACTACCTACTACCTTCATCCGTGTGTCACTGCGGGGGCCTACTGAAAACCAGCGCTGAGTGTTTTACACCCAGCATATGCCGAGTTGGCTACCCTTTCGTTATGGGCATGCTCAGCGCAGTTGAGCTGTTTAATTAATTGTTAAGCTGTTTGTTGTTATTTGTTTATATATGTGCTGCTCTTTTGTGTTGCTGCTGTCCAATAACGAATAAATACATATTCTATTCTATTCTATTCAGTTCTTCAGGAAATTCCCCGAACGAACAACTCCGTTGAAGGCTTTCACAGGGGATTCTCGTCACTTCTAACGGCTCGTCACACATTGTTACGGACGCCAAACTTATAGAATCTTAATCAATAATAAACTAGATTAAGTAGATTAGCTATATATTGAATGCCTAGAATAAGTATATAATAAGTATATAAGAGACTTCAATAATTAAAGCTTAACGAGTGTAATGTAACTTAACTTAGGAATAAACAGTAAAAGTTAGCTAATAGTAATGTAAACAGAACCCTAAAATCAGTCTAACTTCAATTCTTTAAGTTCTATAAATGTATAACATAAGTTTTACTTAAAGAACCTATGTATTTTAAAGTCTGTCGAGAATAGGTACGAAAGTTATGAAAAATTCCACTCGTACTATGACAAAGTCCCACATTAAAAATTTAATAATATTTGTGATTGGGCAATTTAAAAGGCTGTATTCTAATCCAATAACAATGCCTTAATTTTATCCAATAGGAATCTTGCCCAACGGTCACTTTAATCCTGGCGTTTCTATTGGATATTTGCCCGGGAAACGCCATGCACCTTGACGCTAGCTGCGTCAAGGTGTAATAGGATATAAGACGCAAGGTTTTGTACTGCGATTACAGTCGACACTCGACAGTGATCTCTCCTACTAGTAACATCTCTAAGTGTAAATAAGTACTAAGTAAGTTAAATAAATCCTTTATTTTTCTATTCTATATAAAACAGTGTTTTTATTCTTGTGTGAGGCCACAGTTTGGTCTCGTGGTGTCTCCTTGTCCACGTAAATACAAATCATACAGTCCACTACGAACATTCTACGATCATTCCAGTCTTTAGGCTGACTCTAGTGAAATAGATCTCAGAGTCCCTAACACCCATCTATATGGAAGTTTTTGGATGAACTTCGTCGGCAGCAAAGCCTGACAGAGCTGAAACTGGAGCAAATTTTGTCTCGTGGATCACACACAACTAGTCGGCCAAGATATAGGCAAACATCAGCAAGATTGAAAGATTTAGTTGAATCATTTGAGGAGAGACCACTCTCAGATTACTTACCGGCCATTGCTCATAATTTTGAATTCCAACAAATATGATTAAAAAAATACATTAAAAAAAATACGAAACAAACAAAATGATTAAACGTAAAAAACTAAAATGCATAAAAATTTAAAAGAAATAATCATATCTATCTGGGGTCAAAGTCTACATACTGCATACTGCCAATGACCTTTTTTTTACAAAATTAGCCAGCATTCCTTCAGGCGTGATCGAGATTCTTGACCTCGAAAGCACAAAACCTAACAAAAAATCAAATGTTTTTTTTTTCCTTCATCACGTATAATACTTAAAATCTGATTTGATAATTGAGTATAAAAATCAATGAAAAAAAAACTAAAAAAAAAACACAAAAGCTAACAAAAAATCAAATATTTTTTCCCTTCATCCTTAAAATCTGATTTGAAAATTGTGTATAAAAATCAATGAAAAAAAAAAAAAACGCTGGGTATCAGTCCACCTCCAAGTGGTGCCCGGTGGAAACGTGATAACGGCTAACGGACTATTTGAATGGCCTATAATTCCATTGTTTTCCTGTTCATGTTATTTTACATTTTGTCTAGTATAACTTATTAATATTTATTTCGATTTCATGTTTAACAAACCCATTTTATGTATTACTAAATTTTTGAGCTCATTTTCGTAATCAGCGACCCCGAAAACCATGAAAACGACACCCATGACGGAAACACTAAAAATTTCGTCAGCGCCATCTTGGATTTTCATTTTGACCTCATTTTCATAATCAGCGACCCCAAAAACCATGAAAACGACACCCAGGACGGAAAAACCAAAAAAAATCCTGACCGCCATCTTGGATTTTCATTTTGACCTCATTTTCGTAATCAGCAACCCCAAAAACCATGAAAACGACACCCATGAGTCCCATGACGGAGAAACCTAAAATTTTCCTAGCCGACGAATTGAGAACCTCCTTTTTTTTAAGTCGGGTAATGAGATTTACCGTCTATCATCAGTTCAACCTAATAGCCTGAAAGAATACAACTATCGATCCATAAGTACGTATAATTTTGAAGGAATTTTCTTTCAAGTCCTGACCGTTGAGGAGTTGCACCTTCCGTCATCAGCGCAGCCACATGAAATTATGATTATCAGACGCAAATACTTGAACAGCTTCTGTAAATGTATGGAAAACGTTATGTGCGCCTTTGATATTCGAGGGTTGCCCTCAATTTCTCAGAGTTCCCATCATCAGAAACTGACTTGGTGACAATGGGACCACCTTGGGAGTATACATTTCAAACAAAAAAAATAATTTTGAAAATCTGTCTACACTTGTCGGAGATATGCGCGGACACACATAAAAAAAACATACGAATAGAGAACCTACTTCCTTTTTAGAAGTCGGTTAAAAAGAGACGGAAACATTATTTATTTTTGACGTGTTAAAGTGCTTTCACAACCAATTTACAACAAATATTAAAATCTGTGATTAAAATAGATATCATAATTTTTGATTTAAATTCATATAACACCAAATTGAACCATTTTTATGTTGATTGATATACTGTACGGGTACCTAATTACCTATACACAACACACATTCCAGACTTTTTTTCAAAGCCGTAACTTACTTACTATAAAATTATGTCACCTAAAATAATAATCGTCTAAATGATCAAAGGGAAATGCCCATTTGATAAAGAAGTTTTGGCCAAGTAATGCCCAAGATAGAAACAAATGAAAGCCATTAGGGTTGACATCGTAGATAAAGAAATAACCGCTATTTTTCACCTAGAACTTGGTGGAACATTTCAAACTGTAAATAGAAATTAAAGCTAAAAAAAATAAACACACTTATTGTTTTCGAGTTTTTATTCATTTTCATTTAAAAAAATTATAAGTACATCGTCTAGGAACTGGGCTGGGGGATTTATATTTGATTGATACCTTGCCCAGCCCAAGAACCACACAATCGTCATCACGTGGGCACAACACCCTACTGTCCCCCGCCCAGACATGCAATTACAACAATATTTTAAATATAATAATAAAATAATTAAAATCAATTAATAATCTTGCCCGTAAACTTGTAGGCACTGTAAGCCTCTCCGGTTGATTGCATTCTGGATAAAAGCAATGTTGCTGGCTGATTGCAGCCCTAATATAGTTTGGAAGGTATATTGTTGCTTCAGGTTCAGCTATGTATTAGGTTCAGCTATGGCACTGCTTTCTCTTGTTACATCCAATTCTTCAGCTCTAGAGGTAGCTGGTTCAACACTAATCCCTTCATTTTGTGGAGATTGAGATGAAGTAGATGCTGGTGTGAACTGTGGTATTGCTCATCTTGCTCGAGTCCAACAAGTATGGCATACCAGATCAGTTGAGGTCAACTAAAATGTAAAAAAAAACATAATAAATATACAATTCTATTTAGTTCTAGATTATTTATATTAAATACTTAATATGAATTTAATATAAATTCAACTTCTAAGACAGCAGTCTTTATGCCTTTATTTCTGAATTAATTAATTAATCATAACAATCACAGATAAAACATAACATGTCACTGACCTGCCTTGGGATTATCCATTCTGCAAATATATTTCTTATTTGTATTTCTCTTGTGCCTGCATTGTTCAGATTAAGTTGATGGAAGCGCTGTCGTAAAACTGATTGACCACAGTTAACGCATACTTGTCTATGACCAACACGTCGGTCTTGTGAATCAGAATGCTGCTGTGCATCCCTTGCCAACATCCAGCAAGGCGGACACACCAGACTATTATCTGAAACCTATTTCCACACTGGTCATAATTGAATTCATATTAACTTACTGGAACATTCAATCTAACTATAAAAATATTTTATGTCCCAGATTATGGTAATAAGTTGTAGTTTAATACACCAATGTATTGAATATTGTATGTTCTCTACCAAAAGAACACTATGTTTAAAAAGCCTATCCGCTGAATGACACCAGTGCGGTACTGGGTATTGGTAATGTGATCATGATTTGCATGATTTTTTTAAATGGTATCACAGAGAGGCAAGACAGTATGTGACAATGAGTCAAGACAATACAAACTACATCTATTTCAACACTCAATCCAAAAATTAAATTCTGACAGGATAATGTGCTAGTTTCACATACATATTAGATTACAAGTTGTTGAGTATACCCCTTGAAAGCTGTATGTATGTTCTTAAAGTAAATAAATAGGTAACTTACTGAATTATAGATCGCACTCCTACATCGGTTAGAGTCAATCTCTGAAGTCTTCGTGTATCTACTCCACAGTTGACACAGAGATGGCTCCGTGGTAAGCTAGTAAGCTCATGTAAATCAGGTTCCATGTTCGTATCGGGTCCTTCGTGAGAAACAGGAACGGTATCCAATGGTAAGCCGGTATTGTCGTGGGAAGTGGGTACTGAATCCAATGTAAAGCCAAGGTCGTTATCGGGAGCGGGTACGGGGTCCATCGTAAGCAGTCGTCGAAAAATCAGAAACGCAGTAAGAAAAAACACAAATCGCAAGCGCACAGCACAAACCGAGTAGTGTGAAATGCCAACAATGTTATTGTGTCAAACTGTCAACAAATAAGAAAAATAGGGATGGGACGTGGGATCTATTTATCGAAAAATCGATATTTTCGGTTTATTAAAAACCGAAACTACGGAATCGTAGAAAGGGGTCGTATAAATCGTATCTAGAGGTACATAAATGAAACAAAATGTTGTTTAATGATTACGATACATAAAAAAAGATAAATGCATCGATTGTTAAACAAATAATTTTAAATTGTCAAAAAATATAAACAAAAAAAAACGATAATCAAGAACCGGTATTTATCAATCGATCTTTTTCAATAAGGGTTTCAATCCCTATTTTTGACGGGACTGCCATGCATGACCGATACAGCGGAAATATACTGCAATAAACAACTGAGAGATTTGATTATTTCACCTTTTATTGTCCGCCTTTTTGTAACAGATAATTATTCGCAATAATTAAGTTGTAAAATTAGTATTTTTATTGTATTTATCACATAGATGGTGTTTATAATCTACCTTCAGATTTTTGATTTTCTCCGCCTCGGGGCGACAGAGGCGAAGGGGCGGAGGTAGAGGTCGAGCGCTGGGCTCGGCGTGAATAGTAGTTCGTATTGAGTCGCGCTGGGCGTCGAACGAATATTATAGTAGCCATCGGAGAACGGGTGAAAGCGCACGCGCATTGATTAAATCGACTTGTGGAGTCATTTCGCGGCACCCAATTATACTAGTTAAGCAGTACGGTTAGCGACGCTGTGAATGTCGAACGGGTTATTGATAATATCATTGGTTTGCCTTGTCACGGGAGTGCTATTGGGAAGGCACCGAGGCTTTTGTGGTTAGACTAATACGGAGTGAGTGTGGTGGCTCGCGTTAACGGTGTGGCTTGCAGCGACGTGGAAGAATCGTCCGGAACTACCAGCAAACCATCGCAAGGTCATATACACTCATTATACACATACACAGTTACACAACTTGCGAGGGGTCAAGGAAGTGAGACCGGCTCGAAGAAATGAGGTAAGGGTAGCTTTAAGTTCAGAAATTGTAATATTGTTCGGAGGCGCGTATCGCGTCTATTTGATCCCGTTAGGACGGCAGCTGTTCGGAGACCTGTCTTCCATGGGCCCGAGATAAGGTTCGGCTGAGTCCTGGCGAGATCAAAATCTGGTAGCAGAGCAGTGGTTATACCCACTTTGTAAAAATTAGTAGGTACTTGGTACCAATTTACTTTGTAAAAATTGTGTTCATGTACAAATTCAACTTGTAGGTAGTAGTACATTGACCTACATACCAGTGTACGCCTCAAGTTGAGTTTGGCGTTATTAATAATAAGTACATGGAATGTGAATATTCGTTGATAAAATAATTTGTTATTTACGTTCGGTTACGCACAAACATAACCTCATCACAAATCGTGTTATGATTGTCAACATTTGAGACATAGAGGAATAACCTCTAGAGCACGTAGAGGAATAAGTTCAAGAGTTGGCATAGCGTCGTAGATTTATTCACTCAACGAATGTATTATTATTGTTAATTCCGGATACAATAATTGTTATTTTTTTTGGTTATTGTTATTTATTATTGCATAATCGCGTATTGAAGTTGGTACTATGGCTCCGTCAGTAACGAAAACTATCGCAGCCAGAATCGAAGCTGAATTGAGATGGTTTTCATCGGTTGTTACGTTGGTAGGTCGCACCGATCGTGAAGATGCGTTATTGTCACGCGCTCGGCAAGTTGACGAACGATATGACGCCGTGTTAAAGTGTCACGCTGAGTATTTAGCATGTCTCGAATCGACGGATCTGTCGTCGGTGGACAAGGATGCTCAGGTGGTACGGGGCAATGTGGACCAGTGTGGGGAAATGTCCATGAGCATAATCCAGGCGGCGGCCGACATTGAGCGATCGCGCATGGGTGACGTCAGGGAATCATGTCGGCCAGCAGGCGTAGGAATTCAGGCGCCGTTGCCACCAGTACATGTACCCGAGTTTAGCGGCGAGTATGCCGATTGGCCGCGATTCCGCGATATTTTTAATAGTGTCGTGCATTCGCGTACGGATCTCTCGCCCGCCTACAAGATGGCTCAATTAATGGGTAGGCTTAACGGTGAGCCGCACGACATCTTGACCCACCTGGAGATTACGGACGCCAGTTATGAGACGGCATGGGGCCTATTAATCGACCGATATGATAATCGGCGATTAATAGTTGATGGCCTCATCGATAAGATTTTTGAAATCCCGAAGGTGTCTAACGTGTACGAAATAAGGGCGAAAATCCTTAATCCGGTCACGGTTGCGGTGAACACGTTAGATCGACTTAAGTTGTCGTTAGGGGACAATAAATATATCATCGTCAATAGGGTTTTACGGAAGTTGCCGATCGACGTGGTGGCGCGCTTTGAGCAGTCACATGGTGGCGAATCGACGGACCACCTCCCAAGTTACGATGACTTGAGGGTGTTTTTAGAAGGCGAGTGCCGGCGGGCGGATTGCCAAGGGGCATCCACGTCGCACCCTCCTCCGTCAACCCGACGTACGAGCGGGCCCAAGCCGGTTGAGCCCCGTCGGGGGGGGAAGAAATACCACGCCCTCCAATCGGAAGTGTGCGCCTTCTGTCGGAAGGAAGGGCACGGTCTCGCCGCATGCGCGGACTTTAAGGCGCAGCGGGTGCATAGACGAAGAGGGGTGGTCAAGCAGCGCTATTTGTGCTTCCGCTGCTTGGGGACTCACTTTGTACGTGAGTGCCACAGGACCACTAACTGTGGAACCTGCGGAGGAGCCCATCACGAGTTGCTATGCCTGGCGGAGAGTAGGGAGGTGCACGGAGCCTCGCCGGGAGGTCACCCCCCCTCTCCTAAGCCAGATTCGGGTGGTCGGTCACCCCCCCCTAGGGGGGGTGGGTCGGCCAGGAATCAGCGGTCGCCGCCCCCTCGGGGGGGTGGGCCAAGGGCTGATCCAGAGCACAACCCGATACCGTCGTCTTCCCCGCGGGGGGGGGATAGGCACCGAGACTCGGGCAGGGGCCCGGAGGTAGTACAGACGGGTTACGCGGCGTACTCGAATGCGTTGGGGGGCATGTTGCCACCCCCGAGTAGTCGCTTCTCCCCGCCTCTCGCAGAACGCCCTCGGCTGACGGCGCGCCCGCCACCGTTCGGAAGGATGCCAGTAGGCTACTTCCGACCGGCACGGATGTCACCGATGGGTCGGGAGGGTTACTACCCGGGTTGGGACCCGTATACTGGGACAGTATTTACTCCCCCTCCGGCAGGGGAGGAGGGAGGTGCCTCCTATTAGCAACTAGCAGCCTGTTCGTCAGTGGTGCCCACCCCGACAGTAACGGTATTATTACCGACGGCTAGGATTACTGTCAGGGGTACTGACGGACAGCCGGTGCACGTGCGAGCACTGTTAGATTCAGGGGCACAAGGTTGTATTGTGTCCAGCTGTTTAGTGAAAAAGCTGGGCCTTACATTAGAGCCATCACGGGATGGCGCCGTAGGTATAGGTGGCAATCGGGTGCCTCACCTCAGGGGTCAGACGACATTCCTGTTCGAGATGGGTGACACGGCATCGGTCACGCGGGTGAATGCCACGGCGATCGTTTTGGACGAAGTGGTTGGGGTCCTCCCTCAGACTCGGTTACCGTCTGCGGTAAAAGGGTTGACCAATGGATTGGAGTTAGCCGATCCCCACTTCGCGATCCCCGGACGGGTGGACGTCTTGCTTGGGTCTGACGTCCTCGGGAAGCTGCTCCGAAGCGGCAAACGGGAGCTGCAACCAAACGGGGTTGTGGCCATGCGTACCGCAGGTGGTTACGCGTTATTGGGCCCAGTACGGGAACCACAGCACTCAACGGATTATAGCTCCATATATTATGGCAGCGTGTTATCCGACGTCCTGCAACGGTTCTGGGCAACGGAAGAGCCACCCACCGCTCTTAGAAATAACCCACGTGATGAGGAGTGCGAAACATTCTATCGATTTAACACGGTGCGCCTCCCATCGGGTAGATTTATGACAAGGTTGCCATTTCTGTCAATTCGACCTCCGCTGGGGAGCTCATGGAGTCTGGCAGAAAAGCGGTTAGTGGCAATGGAAAGGCGCATGAAGCGGGACTCCAACTTCCGACAGAAGTATGTGGAGTTCATGCGCGAATACCTGACGTTGGGTCACATGTCGGTGTCCAGGGTTGACTATCGTCATGAGGAGCATTATGTGTTGCCTCATCATGCTGTTTTGAAGACACCTGACTCAAAGATTAGGGTCGTGTTCGACGGGAGCGCGGAGACGTCTAGCGGGGTGTCCCTGAATCAATGTCTCCATGCTGGTCCTAAGCTGACCAGAGACATTGCAGACATTCTCACGGACTTCAGGAGACACCAGGTTGTCTTCGTTACGGACGTACGGATGATGTTTCGTCAAACTGAGATTCATCCAGACGACCGTCGGTTCCAGCTGATATTGTGGCGAGAGAGCCCAGAAGAACCGATGGTCACGTACGAGCTCAACACAAACACGTACGGATTAAAGCCCAGCCCATATGTAGCCATGCGTACGCTACGAGAACTGGCTGATCAAGAACGGCTCCGCTTTCCCCGCGCGGCTGCTGTCATTGATAGGGACGTCTATGTAGACGACATTTGTACGGGCTCAGACAGTATTGAGCAGGCGCTCATCTTAAGGGATGAATTGGTGGCGCTCATGGCCTCCGGTGGCTATGAACTCAGGAAATGGCTGTCGAACTGCCCAGAGGTACTGGCAGGACTGCCAACTGAGTATCAACAAGACCCGCATTTGTTTGAGGATTCGGAGAATCTTCATGCGTTGGCCATTTTAGGGGTCCAGTATCGACCGAGTCAGGATGCCTTCACATACAGTTGTGAGGCCGAGTTGCTGTCGAAGACCTGGACCAAGCGATCGGTCCTTTCGACTATCGCACGAACGTTCGATCCAACCGGTTGGATCGCGCCGGTCACGTTCATGGGAAAGTGCTTCATTCAGAAGCTTTGGTTGGCTCAACTAGGTTGGGATGATCTCTCTACGGAGGCCTTTCTGGCGGCGTTAGATCGATTTGTTTCTAGACGGGGAGTACCGTCACTGATTCGGTCGGACTGTGGTACCAACTTCAAGGGCGCCGACCGGTGCTTAAACTTCAAGGGCGCCGACCGGTGCTTAAAGGAAATTGTATTGTTTTTAAGTCAGAATGAGCGAGAGATTGGCACGGGCCTCGCCAGTCGGGGCATTTCGTGGTATTTTAGTCCACCTGGATGCCCCCACTGGGGTGGAATTTTCGAGGCAGTAGTCAAGTCTTCCAAGACTCACTTGTATCGGGTCATCGGCTCAACGATTCTCACCTTTGAGGAGTTGTCAACGGTGTTTTGCAGAATTGAGGCGGTCTTAAACTCGCGACCTTTGTGCCCGTTGAGCGCTGACCCGAATGACCTTGAGGCCATGACCCCAGGTCATTTTTTGATTGGCCAACCACTTAACGCCTTGCCGGAATATCCGTATACTGATGTCAAGTTGTACCGGTTGTCACGGTATCAGATGTTACGGCAAATGAGCCAAAATTTTTGGAAGCGATGGTCGCTGGAGTATTTGCATATTCTACGGCAACGCGTTAAGTGGACGGACAGGACGACCCCACCCTGCGTTGGAGACCTCGTCCTGGTTAAGGATGCTAACCTATCACCGTTGTGTTGGCGACGGGGGCGCATTGTTAACCTGATTACGGGCAAGGATGGGTTTCCAAGGATCGCAGACGTCCAGGTGAGGGACTCGATCCTTAGACGGGCAGTTTCAACTTTATCTCGACTCCCGGGAGTTTGAGCGGACCGACAACGGGTCGGTCCGGGGGGGGTGATTGTTTATAATCTACCTTCAGATTTTTGATTTTCTCCGCCTCGGGGCGACAGAGGCGAAGGGGCGGAGGTAGAGGTCGAGCGCTGGGCTCGGCGTGAATAGTAGTTCGTATTGAGTCGCGCTGGGCGTCGAACGAATATTATAGTAGCCATCGGAGAACGGGTGAAAGCGCACGCGCATTGATTAAATCGACTTGTGGAGTCATTTCGCGGCACCCAATTATACTAGTTAAGCAGTACGGTTAGCGACGCTGTGAATGTCGAACGGGTTATTGATAATATCATTGGTTTGCCTTGTCACGGGAGTGCTATTGGGAAGGCACCGAGGCTTTTGTGGTTAGACTAATACGGAGTGAGTGTGGTGGCTCGCGTTAACGGTGTGGCTTGCAGCGACGTGGAAGAATCGTCCGGAACTACCAGCAAACCATCGCAAGGTCATATACACTCATTATACACATACACAGTTACACAACTTGCGAGGGGTCAAGGAAGTGAGACCGGCTCGAAGAAATGAGGTAAGGGTAGCTTTAAGTTCAGAAATTGTAATATTGTTCGGAGGCGCGTATCGCGTCTATTTGATCCCGTTAGGACGGCAGCTGTTCGGAGACCTGTCTTCCATGGGCCCGAGATAAGGTTCGGCTGAGTCCTGGCGAGATCAGATGGGCAAACAATGGCCAAGAATGGGCCATTCCCTTTTTCAACCGTAGTTCAACGCTCGAAACGCCCGTGTGTGCGTTCGTCGGTGTTATCGCTGCACACAAACATAGCATCGCACCGAAATTGCCTAAAGTTCCGCAAGTCTTGTCTGTACAAGGCCTCTTAATATCAAAACCAACTAATAACTAAATAAACAAGAGGGCGTTTAGGCGTCTAAGTACCTACTCCATCTGCCCAGAAGCCAGGCATCATTGCCACGTTGAATGTCAATGCTGCCAGTCTTATATGCACGTTTAATATAATTACCTTTTCCGACATAAAATATTGAGTTCAGGAATGTAACCCAGGACGTGTGTTTATCCTGTTTCCCTGACTTCACAGGTAAATTGTTAGTTAATCTGGGGTCCAATAATAAATATGTGAAGGAAGTCTTGGCGGTCCCTTCGCGCCATTTCTTTGTATTGTCGTTAAAGTTAGTTCGGGCGCTGTTTTCCAGTTCCATATACATTGTGAGATCGTTTATCCAGTCTTTGTTGCGCAGAGATTTTTCTATTTCTATACTGTATGCTGGAAATTAAACATTGTTTTTTATTAGTAGTTCCTAAGGAATTCTATCCCTAGGATTAGTAGTTCCCTAGGATGTCGGCAAAAACTAACAGCTTCCCTTAGCGGGTGTTGTCGATGTCCTACATTAAGTTTAACAGGTACTTCCAAGAACTAAAATTGCATTTTAAGATTAGGCTTATTAGTAGTAATACTTAAAATTATTTTGAAACAAGCATTGTACACACGGTGACACATCAACTATACATTTCCAGTACAACAAGGCCTCCGGCCTCGCATTATATGAGCGTTCTGTACAATATGAGATCAGTTTAATTTGGCTTTGATAGGTCGTCGTGCGTACGGCTAGCTGTCCCAAAATACTAAAGCTCGTGACATCATAATACTGATAGGTGGTCTTAAAAATACCTAGTTGATTCGGAAAGCCTGCCGTTTGACCTTACTGACATTGAGATACTATCTGTTTCCACGTAGGTCATAATATAATCACTCAGAAGCTCTGACGATGTAAATATACTTACTGATAACCGCATCTTTTTAATTGAAATCTCTACATAGTTGTGGCAAAGTGGGGTGAGTAGAGATGTCGAGAGAAAAATTAGAAAGGGACTTTTTACATTGACAAGTGGTGCCTGCTGCCATGCAGAATTTCCAAAGAATAAATTAATGGATGCTGTGAGGATGGTATTCAAGAAAAAGGACTGAACGATGGCTTGACGGTTTACAGGGAAGATTGGAAGAAGAAAACGTGTTGTGGCGGCACCAAGTATTTAGGTGACAAGAAAATTATGATTTAATACCATTGAGTTGATGCCAACGAGGACTGAATATCATGTAGTTTTGGATAATAAGTTTATACTTTTACTAGGGCTGTTGAGTTATCAGCGACAGTAATTTTGAGTTTAGTGTACAAGTGCAATAAACTTGCACCAATAAACAAAGTTAAAATCAAAATCAATACGACAATAACGCAAATACTGAAGAACTTATAACCATTGTGCAGGAATAATTTGACTCCTTCTTTACTTGGTAATTTCAGTTTTATAACCATTATGAAAACTAAATTAAGAACAAAAAATAAACTAAGACAATATTCATAAAAAAATCATTGTCATGACTACTGTCAGTGTCACACATATTAAAAGAAAATTAATTGTTATTTTCGATAAGTTTCAATATCTATTAACTATCATCATATTAAACCTCTGTGTTACTACTGGTTGTTTTCTGTGACGAATAGGCCAAATCTGCCATCTCATAATGAGTGTTAATCGTCTACAGTTAGTAACGATTTTCAAGACTGTACTCCAGTTGGAATAACCCTACTGAAAAGAAACAACTAAATAGCAATATCTACTAAGATTATTATTATATTATGCCAAGAGCTTTCCATCCTAAAAATCGAAGTAGGTAGGTACAGTATCCGGCCGCAAATATGGCACATTGGCTTTCAAGTACGTCAGCAGATAAGGTGTTAAAAAAAGCCGAACTTTTTTTAAACCTCTATGAGTCATATTTACCGCCGTTTTCTGTAATTTTATTTTTAAATTAGCCTATATTGTCCTACTGCGGGGCAAGGCCTCCCCCATTCCTTTCCAACTTTGCGTGTTCTGACGACTCTGGTCCAAAAAATATAAACAATAAAAAAAAACTCACTTTTCTTCTGCTGTTTGCTCGCAACAGCAAGTCCCTGAAGATTATTACTCAGTTCATCCACGTCATTCCTAGGTTCATCCTTCGATGCCCTAGGTCTTCCCGGACCTTTCTTCAGCGCCTGCAATTTCTTCAAGTACAGGTTTCTTGTGGTGTCCTGTATGGGTCCTGGGGTGAACCCTAGCCGTAGGAGTTCTGCCCTGAGGGTGTTGTCATCGTACTGAACTGACGCTGGGAGGGAAGACGCCACGGAGACTATCGTCTGGTCAGGAGTGAACAGCTCTGTGTCTTCATCCACTGAAAGCCTGAAGGATTGTCGGTACATTGTTATTAGTATTTGCCAAACAAGATTCTATTAACATTCCAATATAAATTACACAGAATATTTATTTTAGTGTTTTTAAATAAGTATTTGGTTGATAAGACTGTTACTAAATAGTCCTAATACTAGTACAGGTAGGCACAAGTACATCTGTATTACGGATGAAGTTTTCCTTGTTGCCTGTTATCTAGGTACTAAATACAGTATGACGAAAGTAAAACTATTCAAACTAGGTATAATGATAAGGATTATCCATACTTGATAGTGATTAGTGGTCACTAGTCATAGTCATTTCAGAAGGTAATGAAGTAATGATAACATAAAAACTGGCAGCTGGACCTGCAGTCTCTACACTAATAACGATGCTACGAATGTCGCTAAGTCGTAAAATCGTAAAGTTTCTTTAACAGATTTTCAGCTTTATTTCAACAGCACAAGGTTGAAAATCTATTAAAGAAATTTGACATCGATACGACTTTGCGACAGATTTTTAACGATATTTAGTGTAGAGACTGCCGGCCCTGATAAGAAAAGCTAGATAATTGCCGTGTCCACTGGTTTATCGCAATGGTCTTTGCTGGTCTTCCTCTTCGTTATTAGAGAATTTAAATAGAAAAAGTACTTACACAACAGGAGAGACAAGCATCCTCTTCTCAATCAACACAACATGTTCCTGTTTGTCCTCATACTTATATTCCTCATGTACATTTGCTATCACGATACTCCCAGAGTAGTTACTGCTCACACCACTACTCGCTGATGATCTCCTGGTATTTCCAGCCTCTTCACCTTTACTTGTACATAAGTATTCATTCGTCTTATTCTGAGCCATTGCTAAAACTCGATCCAGTTCTTGTGAATACTCACTTGAGATCAAACTACTTTTATTTGTATTACATTTAGAATGTTTATTACGTTTCTTCAAACTACTCTTTGTATGGTAATTTGTATGGGTTATGTTACTTGGTGAGCCCGGTAATGAAAAGTTCTCATACACACTGATGCGTTGGTTCATTGCATTAGTTTTTGAAGGTTCACTAGACCGTCTGGTCTCGTCTGAGGTAAACTGTAACGGCTGTATACCACTTATTTGTACATCTGATACTTTGCTTGAGATACAGGATTTAAAGGTAGTGTTTATATCACTAGATATCCTATCTTTAGTGAGATCGAGAGTTATGTTATCTGTAAAATCTAAACAGGTACTCTTCCATGGGGCTGATTCGTTGTCTAAAAGATATGTGTCGCCTATTATTGTGGGGTACAGTTTGTTTATTGTCAGAGTATTCCTTTCGCACCATTCGTTGATAACTTCTGATTTCCGGATTGTGGGAGCGTTTTCTTGGGGGTTTTCGTCAACAATAGGTCCATATTCAGCAACTATTTGGTCTGTTGTCAATAGTACTCGCTCTGGAAAATAATTAATTAGATATTAATGTGAAATGCTTTACACAATTTAAATGATTTAAAAAAACAACTGAAGTTAACAACTTTATCAGATTATTAATTTAAAAATGTCTATTGAGGTATAAACTGTTTTAGTTAGAAAAACTATCAATAAATACCTAATATTGGTCATTTTCACTAACACAAGGCAACACCTAAATGAATGATTGAATAAAGACGCACTTTTGTGTGAAGAGTTAAAATTCAATATTTCAAACCGCATCATGATCAGTGCATTTGTTTGCAAGCTACAGTGGCACAGAGGGAGTCCAAAGAACACATGTTAAACTTCTAATAAACAGCTTACCTAAGTCCAATGTGTAGGCACATTTGTTAGCTGGACCATCGTCAGTCACATCTACAACATTGTGTAGGTAGTCAAACACCTCCCACTGCTCTTCTCTGGTAGCGTAGTCAAACGCAGAGTGTCCATCTAAGTCCCGCTGTGAGGGGTCACCTCCGCAGCCTATCAGGAGCTTCAGGTTCTCCACACGGCCCCATATGGCAGCTATGTGGACTGGTGTTACTCCATCGTCATTGCTGTAATCATGAAATAAAATTGATAACATCACATCTGTATTTCTCCAAAGACCAGTTATTTTTATTGTTAATATTTTTTTGTCCAATGTAATAGGAGGCAAGCCTATTGAGCAACATTAATAATGCAATCTCTGGTTTCTATTCGGAAATGTTGAATGGAAATACCCAGAAATATAAGGTATATAATGGTTTGGTACTTACAGAAGTTGCCAAAAAAGTAGTGTACACACATACATACGTATTTATCCTCAACAGCTAGCGATAACAAAATCTCTTTTGTACCTCTTTCCTATATTTAACTGGACTAACACAAAAAGAACTATTGTAGTTGAAAGAGCCTGGTTAGTTTGTTCTATTGCAATCACTAATCATCATCATCAGCCTATAATGTTCCCACTGCAGCGACTCAGGCCTCTTCTTCAGGAGAGGTCATTAATACTTTGTTGTAAAAACTCTTACCACAAATTGGGATCTCCCCCCTTCTTTAGGAGTAACTCTGTGCACTTCTTGGATTTCTCCTCCGGTTCTATCCCCACGGCAAGGTGGAGGACTCCGATACCCTTGCATGGTATGATTTGATTGATCTCTATTGGGTTTTCTTGCAGGAAATTTTCTAAAGACCTGGAAATGTTACCAAAATGATTAAATAAAGCAAAATATTGATTACTGTAAGATATGTTTTTATAGTATATCAGGCTGCGCAACTGCACATTTAAAGTGCATTGTAAGTAGTAATAGTGAAAGGGCTGGAGAACTTGACTGAAGAAGGGAGAGTTAGATTGTTAGACTGAAAAATGAGAAATTACTGGAATTAAACAGAGTCATTATTTTAAGTTGGGTAACAGGAGTAACAGGAGGATTGGTTAGATATTGCATAAATAAATATTTAGTATGGTTGAAAAACTTTTAGATAACGTCATCATACACATTGTAAGTAATAAATATTTGATAAAATCTTGTCAACTTGTACTGTTATCCACATAATTTTCCCATTGTCTAACTTAAAAAAATCTTAGTTACACAGTGAAAATGCACAGTATTTATTACTTGAGATTTCAATTATTTTGTAAATGGTATTTGGGCAAAGGTAACTCCAGCTCCTTATTAAACTAATTAGATTCAGCTTCATTTAGTAATTATTGTTATCAGAATATACATCTTGCAACAGAAATTAATATTGAATTTTATAAAACTAAATAAGACACACACAACTACAGCGTTACCAAGATTTTCAATATGATTTCACGCTGGTTAATATTATGAAATATCCAATGGAAAATAATTAATGTTGCAACCTGAATTATATTTTGTGGTGCAATTTATAACTCTGTGGGGGGTAGCACAAAATTACTGTTAAGCTGAGAATCTTGCGAATTCTTAAATTAAACAATGAGTAAAAAGTAAACTGTTATTCTTTGTAGCTGGCAGATGTTTGATAACACAAAGGCATAATAATAATCACTCCAAAATTCAGGTTTTGCGGCAGGTGTTCGCAATTTAATTGCAGTGAGAATACTTGGTCAAAAAGTTTAAAAGAAAAGTTTTACATACCTTTCAGTTCCATTCTGAATTATATCGTAAAGCTTAAAAAGCTCTTTGTACGCCGTACCCATGATTTTTGAAAGTGAACTGTGTATAAATTAGTCATCGACTTCCGAAATTGTATTCATTTCCTTTCTTGCTTCCTGCCTCGCCTACGTAACTTTTTACAATAAATTGGCATTGAAACTAGTTATCAAAAACACAGCGATAACGATTATCCCCATATTATCGTAACACCGAGGTTAAAACACGCACTTAGCTTCAGTATTTTGTTTTCTAAAATTATTTAAATTAACGTCAAGCTAACTCGGGAAATATTTTGTTTACGTTTGGATGACGTTCCTTTTCACGTGCAAAGTTATGCAAGATTTCACGTTCCGTTTTAAAAGAAACTTGTTAAAACGTACTATGAAACCTAACAAATAATAATTATTACATTATTTTCGTATTTATTAAAAATATTCTATTGTTGTCATCAACTGCTGTTTTAAACAATTTAAACCTTGAGATTCAAATTAGACAGTAGAACCGGAAACCGGCATTTTAAGGTTGATGTTCCAGGGTAGCCCGCGAAATTCAAATTTTCTTAAGTTTTTTGCAATTTACAGGCCAGTGATAGGTTGTATGTTGATGAACATTTGAAACGCGGCTGTAAGACGTATGTAGTTACAGAATTATAATCATCAAAATCATTAATGCAACCCTCCGAGCTCATAAAGGTTCCGGAATGGCTTTGACCTTGTAAAAAGTCATTTTTAAACCTCTAAGAGCTCGGAGGGTTGTATTAATGGTTTTGATGATTATAATTCTGTAACTATATACGTCTTACAGCCGCGAATCAAATGTTCATCAACATACCACCTATCACTGGCCTGCAAATTGCAAAAAACTTAAGAAAATTTGAATTTCGCAGGCTGGTTGGAGGATTCACCTTAACTCTGACTCATACATGTCTCTGGGCTTGTAGAGCATGCACACAATGGGCAATATTGGCCATATTTGGCTATTATCTCTGTCATAGTATTTTTTAAATACTCTTTGCTATTGCCCTATTGCACGTTAAGTGTGCCTAAAATGGTGCTGGTGGTGGTGGTGTTGGTTAAGGTGAATGCGACAAGGTACCTAGCCCGCGAAATTCGAATTTTCTTAAATTTTTTACAATTTGCCGGACATCGTCAGGTTGGCAAAATAGGCTTAGATTAGGATTTGTAGGTAGGTATAATAAAATAGGATTCGCGACCGTATCAAATGTGACTTTACAGAATAATAATAATTAGAATCACCAATACAACCCTGTCAGTTTATAAATAGGTTCATTGAATGCCTTTTTCATCAAATAGTCACTCAAGGAACCTTTATTAATTCAAATTTCGCGTGTTAAGCACCTTGTCGCATCAACCTTAAAATGGTCACTGACACTGTGTTCTGGATTGATGTCTTGATTGTCAATTTGTGGCCATTTTCCGAATTGCATTGTATTCTATTATCCTATTATGATTCCGCTCAACATGGCCATTTTAGGGGGCATACAATTAATTAAGGTGGTACCCTGAGCAAATAACCTTGAGCATTTGCTCCCTCTTTGCCGCACCCCACCTCTACAATACTTCGTAAACTATTACTTGCGCCACCTGGCGAACTTCATACGAATACAAGTAAAATTCACAGATCTAAGAAGTAATAGATATGGCATTCAAAGAAATATTTTTTTATGAAATGTTATTATGAATTCAGTTACTATACTCACGTCGATAAATAGGTAGGTACTTTCAACTTTTACAGTGATACAAATATTACGATTACGAAAATGAGCTCAAAATTAAAATCCAAGATGGCGCCGACGAAAATTTTTGTTTTTTTCGTCATGGGTGTCGTTTTCATGGTTTTCAGGGTCGCTGATTACGAAAATGAGGTCAAAATGAAAATCCAAGATGGTGGCCAGGAAAATTTTTGATTTTTCCGTCATGGGTGTCGTTTTCATGGTTTTTGGGGTCGGTGATTACGAAAATGAGGTCAAAATGAAAATCCAAGATGGCACCGACGAAAATTTTTGGTTTTTCCGTCATGGGTGTCGTTTCCATGGTTTTTGGGGTCGCTGATTACGAAAATGAGGTCAAAATAAAAATCAAAGATGGCGCCGACGGAAATTTTTGGTTTTTCCGTCATGGGTGTCGTTTTCATAGTTTTTGGGGTCGCTGATTACGAAAATAAGCTCAAAATCCAAGATGGCGCCGACGAAAATTTTGGTTTTTCGACTATATAATATATATATATATATATATATATTATATAGTCGAAAAACCAAAATTTTCGTTTTGTATATATATAAAACGACAGCCATAACGGAAAAATCAAAAATTTACCTGGCCGCCATCTTGGATTTTAATTTTGACCTCTAAAACCATGAAAACGACACCCGTGAAAGAAAAACCAAACATTTTCCTGACCGCCACCTAGGATTTTCATTTTGACCATATTTTCGTAATCAGCGACCCCAAAAACCATGAAAACGACACCCATGACGGAAAAATCTAAAATTTTCCTAGCCGCCATCTTGGATTTTCATTTTGACCTCATTTTCGTAATCAGCGACCATAAAAACCATGAAAACGACACCCATGACGGAAAAACCAAAAATCTTCGTCAGCGCCATCTTGGATTTTCATTTTGACCTCATTTTCGTAATCAGCGACCCTAAAAACCATGAAAACGACACCCATGACGGAAAAACCAAAAATCTTCGTCGGCGCCATCTTGGATTTTCATTTTGACCTCATTTTCGTAATCAGCGACCCTAAAAACCATGAAAACGACACCCATGACGGAAAAACCAAAAATTTTCGTCGGCGCCATCTTGGATTTTCATTTTGACCTCATTTTCGTAATCGTGCCAATATTATTTTGTATCACAGTAAAAGTTGAAAGTACCTAACTATTTATCGACGTGAGTATATTATCTGAATTCATAATGACCAAAAGTATTTGGACGCACCAATAAATATTTCATAAAAAAATATTTCATTGAATGCCATATCTATTACTTGAAATTACTTCTTAGATCTGTTGATAATGTGACGTAAGCGAGCGAGCGCATGAGCCGACGCGGCGCGATGACGAGCGACACGGGTTCCCCCTTCGAGGCCTGGCGGCATACTGAATGTCAATAGATACGGTTGCGAATACGCTCAGAATTTTGCATAAAAATCTTTATAAAATCAAATTTTGGGTTTTTGAAAAAAAAATCATACCATAATGTTCATTATGAAATTGCTTATCCATTAGTGTAAAAACAAAATAAAAACAATTGTTAGTTTTGGAGAAGTAGCATGTTTTCAATAATTATTTCTCATTTCTGTGGTTTCGTTGTGAGGGGATTAATTAAATATTTTACTTAAAAAAGAAAAAATCAAAACGTACCATTTTGAAGGTAAGAGTATGTAGAAATTTAATGTATTTTTTGTTGGTTGATATATCTTTTTTTTTAAGAGTTATAAGCTCCAGAAAACTGCATAAAAAACGGCTAGAGCTACGTTTTGCTGGGGGACGCGCCTTAAGGAATAGGACAAAGTTTTATTTTATCCCGATCTTTTTCCAACATCGAATTAAACTGGCCAGGTTAACGTTTTGTCAAGCATTACCAGCCACCTTTTCTGATACATGGGCCCTCGCTTTTATTTTTTTTATTTTTGTGACATAAGTACCTACTTATTAATATAATTTTCAGCCCAAGTTGTCTAACTGGAAGTATGCCAGTGCTATGATTTGGTACTGGAAAATAATTTATTAAAAAGCATTGTAACGCGGGGTTTTGC
Organism: Diarsia mendica; assembly: GCA_949316265.1. Classification (NCBI taxonomy): domain Eukaryota; kingdom Metazoa; phylum Arthropoda; class Insecta; order Lepidoptera; family Noctuidae; genus Diarsia; species Diarsia mendica. The sequence goes on along the minus strand of OX438902.1, from coordinate 16,919,605 downwards.
ATGGTAAGCGAATGTACCATGTTGTTGTTACGTGGCCTCACTACGATACCGCGCGCGCCCCCTCCTTCGCCGCCCACGCACCTCCCCCCGCAGAGCACAGGGAAGGCTGCGAGGGCGACGTAGTGGAGTATCCCAACCGCCAACGGGAGCAGACGCACAAAGCGATCCTCCGCGACCCAAGTCGCGACGTATAATATTGTTTTTTTAACGTATAGTAAGTTGTGTATTGTAATACCACTAAATATAAAAATGTGTGAATAAATTACTCCAACAAGAACGTTAAACTGGCGCCCAAACTAGTGGCTCGAACCGTTAAAATCTGTGAACCGGTGCCTACGTGACCAAGTGAATACCTACCGACCTTGTTAGGTATAAGCACGGACATTCTGCCTTACCGTTGTCATCACGAGTGTGAAGATGCCGACAACGAGGAGAGGAGAAGCGCTCCGTCAACAACAAGGAGAGGATGAGGGTAACGTCACGCTCACCGAAGAGGAGGAGAGTGTCACCGAGCACGGCCACGCGGACGAAGCCGCGAGTGCTGGCTCGAGAACGACACAGCTACCAGCTCCCCAGATCCCCACAGACTTCCTATCCACGCTGATTGAGACGATCACGCGTGCGCAAGTGGAAGCTAACAGAAGCCTCATTAACTCGCTGATGTCAGCCAATGGCGAATTCAGGGCCTCCACCCCTGTTGGAATGGCGCAAACCACGAACGCCAGCAACGAGAGTTCCGGTGCTGCAGCCGCACGTGCTGACGCCAATTTCACCAGATGCACGGCGAGATTCGACGGGACCTCCCAGGACGCTGAGGTCCTAGAAGCATTCCTGGATGCCGTCGAGGTCTACAAGGAGTGCGCCGCCGTGAGCGACGAGCACGCCCTCCGAGGATTGCCGATGCTGCTGGAAGGCGAAGCCGCCGTGTGGTGGCGCGGCGTCAAGGCGTCGGCGGTCACGTGGACGGACGCGATTTCCCGCCTTCGCGCGACCTACGGCGTCGCGCAGCCCGCGTATCAAGTCCTACGACAGATCTCCTCCACCGAGCAACGCGAAGAAGAACGCGCGGATGTGTTTTTGTGCAAAGTGCGGGCACTAATTGCCAAATTACCATATAAGCTCGAAGATGTAGTGCAGGTGGACTTTTGTTACGGATTACTGCAGCGACGCGTAATTAAACGAGTGCCGCGTGATTGTGTCCGTAACTTAGATGATCTAGTATGTAAGGTAAGGATCGCGGAGGATACCTATAAGGCGCTCAAAGTAACAAAGTCGGTTACGAATAGTAATAGTAATGCGACTCAGTTAACTAAAACATTGGCAGTACCTAGCACCGACCGTAATCTAACGCAACCGACTTCGGAGTCGAGTTCCAGTAACTTAGATGAGACGGTGCCGCGTAACAATAACAAAAGTAGACCCCGCTGTAGTCATTGTAAGAAATTTGGGCACGTCAGCGATGAGTGTCGCTATCGCGATAAGGCGGCCACTAACAAAAATAATAGTGACGCTACACATAGGGAGTTACATTGTTATGGGTGCGGTAAACAAGGTGTCGTGAGGTCGAAATGTGATGTTTGTGCGAAAACATTGTCGAAAACCGAAGACAAAACATCTTTCAATACTGTTGATGTAGATTTTTGTAGCCGGGATGATAGTTTTGGCAATGATACTGATTCGTGCGTTCAAATAACAAATATGATTGCGCGCGAACAGTACCCAATGGTAAATATTAGTGTAATGGGCCGTAACGGCGTGGCTATTGTAGATACCGGCTCTACACATAGTATTGCGAGCCCTTTATTGCACCAATTGTTAGTAGAATCAGGAAGTAGGTTTAGTAAAACTAAACGTTACGTACGCCTCGCAGACGGTACACAAGGGTGTAGAGACCTGTTATCGACCGAGGTAGATATCGTAATTAAAGGTCGCAGGGTAATGTGTAAGTTTTTAGTATTACCTGGCGACGACACTAGGACGCTGTTAGGTGTAGATTTCTTAGCGCGGGCCGGCATGGTAATAGACGTCGCCCAACGCACATGGTCGTTCTCAGATAGTCCGAGAAAGAGCCATGATTTTGTTTACACCTACACACTTGAACCTACTGACGCGAGCCTGCTGTGCGCCGCATCAACTGAGCTGTCGCTGCGCTCCGATAAAAAGGTGAGTTCAGACCAAGAACGCAATAGGTTCTGTCCACCGCACGAGATGTCACAGAACGAGAAAGAGGCCTTGCAGAATGTGCTTGATGAGCTGCTGCAAGATGACGTCATCAAAGAGTGTGAGACACCTTTGGCCTCCAATGTCGTGCTGGTGAGTAAGAAGGACCAGAACGAGTGTGACCTATGTTTGACGGTCATTGATGTATCAAAGAGGAACAGTGGCGATATCCGCAGCAACCAATTATTGGACCCAGAGGTAAGGAAAATAATTGAAGATATGGAGTCTGACGAACCCTCTAGGGGGAGACCATGGTCCGACCGCGGGTACACCATTTCCAAAGGCATTTTATACAGGTACAGCCCAGAGTCAGACGACAAAGAGGACGGCTGCCTACTCTTGCCTGAGCACGAGCGAAGGAAGGTCATGGCTGACTTCCACGACGCGCCGACAGCCGGCCATTTCGGCGTAGAACGCACGTTGAGCCGCGTTCGCGCAAGGTATTATTGGCCAGGTATGCGCAGGTTCATTGCGAATTATGTAAAGGAATGTGTGCCTTGCCAAAGGTATGGTATGGAGAACGTACAGACCGGTAGGAACGTAGGCAAGTGTCATGTTTCGCACCTCACGCCCTTTGCCGCTCAATTAGAACCACCCATTCGTGAGAAACGCCGTCGTGGTAGACTGCGCAGTTATCTGAACTAGCCCAACTGCGAGGGCGCTTAGTTAGGCTAGAGGGGGAGGATGTAACGCGGGGTTTTGCATGGTAAGCGAATGTACCATGTTGTTGTTACGTGGCCTCACTACGATACCGCGCGCGCCCCCTCCTTCGCCGCCCACGCACCTCCCCCCGCAGAGCACAGGGAAGGCTGCGAGGGCGACGTAGTGGAGTATCCCAACCGCCAACGGGAGCAGACGCACAAAGCGATCCTCCGCGACCACAGAAGAGATAAAAGAGGTTAGAAAGGCCATGTGGGCGGGGCACGCGCGCCGCCTATATGATCAGACGATCATATGTCGACAAAATTTGATTTACTGACCAACAATCGCGCTCATATTGTGACAGCGAACGGAGCTCCGCGAAAAAAAAAGAATTATGCCGTGTTGCGCGATTATTACGTGTCGGAAAAGAAGCCAGGTGTGCAGTGTGGCTCGAGAAGGGATTTCTCTTCATCGGTAAGTCTAAAAACCTTAAAATACAAGTGATATTTGTAATTATTACAATAGTATTATGTAGTTCGCAGACAAAAATGATACAATCGCAACAGAAACGAAAATAAGTACATTGCTTGCAATACGTGGGTACCATCTTGTACTACGTGGGCGATTGCGCAATGCATTTCGTTCACTGCGAACGTCGCGTGCGACGAGCCAAAGCTTAAATTCTGCCTACTCTTTGCGTTTCGATAGTGTTGTACCAAGTTGTAAATAATGTCGATATTTAGTATGTGTGAATGCATTCAAATGATTATTATGTTATGATTAAAATAACTTTTGTTTATCCCATACTATCAATACCTTATTATTGTTTATTGATTGTTTTTCATCTAAAATTTGTTTTGAGGTTAGCCATTTATAAATCGAAACATACATTTTAAATTTTATTTTTAGGGTTCCAACAGATCCAGATAATGTTACAGACCTGACTAAAGCTATTAAAGAAAAATATTAGTGTGAGATTGCATTTTATTCTGAAAAATTCGAATTTGAAAGATAGCAAGCGCATGCTATTGCTACTTAATAAATACGTTTTATTTCAAGACAATAACAAAATCTGAATTGAAATTGAATTTCAAGTACTAAATGTTCAATATTTGAGAAAAATCTTTTATGTTTACTTTTTATCTTTAATTTTTATGTGTGAGAGACCAATAAATATTTTTGCTTTCTTATATTCTTTCTTTCTGTCCCGTCCCGAAATTAAAGCAAAAACTGCAAAACTTAAAGTAGCAAAACTCAAGTAATTTTATCGATATACATTATCGACCTTTTGGTCACCGTAACATGTATGAGAAATATACGCAAGTGTGAGTGTACGTCAAACGCAATGTTTGCGCTAGTGTGACAACCAGTAGCAAGCTCGCGATTTAAGTGAGTGCGGTTTATTTGTGTGCATAATTCGCGTACATATTAGCGTCTTGCATGTAGTGGATATAGAGAGTGGGAGACAAGCGGCGACACGCGTTCTAATACAAATCAGGAACTATTTCCTTTCTAACCTCTTTTATCTCTTCTGTGTCCGCGACCCAAGTCGCGACGTATAATATTGTTTTTTTAACGTATAGTAAGTTGTGTATTGTAATACCACTAAATATAAAAATGTGTGAATAAATTACTCCAACAAGAACGTTAAAGCATTGAATTGAAATTATTGATCGCTTTATTCTCGTAGGAGTGTTCAACATAAATCATTTCTCTGGAGTAAACTTGTAAAACTTCACACCTGAAAAAGAAAACATAGGTACAGGTATTTGAATGAACTTTTTTGGATTCGCACGTGGGTAAATTAGGTACCTACTTTAGTACCTAAGTAGTTATATTTTACTGTTTACACTACACACACTGACCTGTCCCGGTGATGTTTAGGGTTAATGTTTCGTTCCGTTTCAAAGACCAACTCCCAACCTCCGCATTGAAGAGGTCCTGAAACATTGGGGTATTTTATAACTTGGGAAACTCTTTAAAGTATAAAAACATGGGGAAGGTAAGTCAAAGGCAAGCCTATTGCAGTTGGCTTGTCCATAACTAGATTTCAATCTGACCAATAAGGTCAAACTATTTCGGAAAATAAATGACTACCGACTTTTACCCAATGACGATGACGACAACGCCAGCAGCTCTATTAGTTTCACAGTTACCTTCCGATTGGACGCTCATGGGCCCAATATCTATCTATATATATAAAAGAAAGTCGTGTTAGTTACACCATTTATAACTCAAGAACGGCTGGACGGATTTAGCTGAAAATTGGTAGGGAGGTAGCTAAGAACCAGGAGAAGGACATAGGATACTTTTTTTTTTTTTTAGGTAGGGTAGTAGGTAGGTAGGGTAGTAGGTAGGGTAGTAGGTAGGGTAGTAGGTAGGGTAGTAGGTAGGGTAGTAGGTAGGGTAGTAGGTAGGGTAGTAGGTAGGGTAGTAGGTAGGGTAGTAGGTAGGGTAGTAGGTAGGGTAGTAGGTAGGGTAGTAGGTAGGGTAGTAGGTAGGGTAGTAGGTAGGGTAGTAGGTAGGGTAGTAGGTAGGGTAGTAGGTAGGGTAGTAGGTAGGGTAGTAGGTAGGGTAGTAGGTAGGGTAGTAGGTAGGGTAGTAGGTAGGGTAGTAGGTAGGGTAGTAGGTAGGATAGTAGGTAGGGTAGTAGGTAGGGTAGTAGGTAGGGTAGTAGGTAGGGTAGTAGGTAGGGTAGTAGGTAGGGTAGTAGGTAGGGTAGTAGGTAGGGTGGTAGATAGGTAGGTAGGAAAAACGCATTGCAACGCATGCGCGGGTTCAGCTAGTTCTTACAATAAACGGTAATGGTTCCAGTTCAAGAATACCTGAATGCTGTAGTCGATTTGAGGCAGCTTCATTAGGCCGTGTGTGTAGGTAATCGTTACAGAGTCCTCGTTCTTGTTGACAAAGGCCAGAGCGCGTGCACTGCCTGACAGCTCCCGGTGCCAAATCTCCTGGTTACGTGGCCACTGATAACAGTAATTAAACTTAATATTAATTGGGCTAAAGGGTTTTGAATATTTTTGTGTAGAGCCTTGTTAATAGATTCTAATTTTAAGCTTATAACCGGAGTTCAGAAGGCAGGTCAAAATATTTCAACCGATTTAAACTTTGGTGTAATTTTTTTTAGCTTCATCATCATCATCATTTCAGCCGAAAAACGTCCACTGCTGTACATAGGCCTCCCCTAAGTGTCGCCACATTGACCGGTTCCGTGCGTCTCGCATCCAGCGGATCCCCGCAACCTTCACCAGGTCATCGGTCCACCTAGTGGGAGGCCTTCCAACGCAACGTCTTCCGGTTCGCGGTCGCCACTCCAGAACCTTCCGGCCCCATCGGCCATCCGTCCTGCGAGCAATGTGCCTTGCCCACTGCCACTTAAGCTTGGCAATTCTTCGGGCTATGTCGGCAACCTTGGTTCTCATGCGGATATCCTCATTTCTGATTCGATCACGCAGGGAAACTCCGAGCATAGCCCTCTCCATTGCTCTTTGGGTGACCTTAAGCCTTCTGATGAGGCCCATTGTGAGCGACCACGTTTCGGTCCCGTATGTAATCACTGGTAACACACTAGTAGATGTGGAGTAGATACTTCTCAGCTTCCCAAACGCTGCCCAGCCGAGTCGGATTCGACGAATCGACGATTGACCTCTTTTTCAGGTTTCATGAAAAATCTATTGAATGAATCTGTTCAAAATCAAATTATTTAAATTTTTTAATAAATAATCTATGTCCGTATGGTTTCACTTTTTTCTTTTTATACTATATACGTTACTTATTTACGCCCAAAGATGAGTTAAAATTAGTGCTAAAATATGAAAGTTTTGACGTTCATATCTTCCAAATCAATATTTTTTTTCTAATTCTGCTTCCATACAGACCTAGATAATGATAAGACCAGTTGATACAATTTTTAATTTTGAACCTACACCGTCAAACAGAGGAGTAATCACCTTCATAAGTTTGTATGGAAGAATGACTGGCTTGTTCAACCTTAAGCCTTGCTTGCCCATCTTATCCTGGCTTACTGCAATGACGTCCCTGTTCAGTAGAATCTGCTTGAACTCCGGTTTTATCTCCGCTAGGTCCACCCTCATCATGAGAGGAGCTGCCAGGACCGCCCACACAGCCATCTGCACTTGTGCCTGGTCTACTGTCAGCCCGGAGTTACCTACTACTAGCTGAAATGAAGATTTATTGGAAGATCTCACTGAATGGAAAGATGTGCTAGTTTATTTAAATAGCTGTTATTTATACAGTTTTGGTTTCCCAGAGCCGGATATTGGAACACATTGAAAGCAGGCAACTCAAAAATAAAGGAAACAAAAGAGTCCGCGTAACACTCGACAGTTTTGTTGATAAGTCAGTTTTGCTGATTGGGCAGTTGTATGAATTCACCAGGTAGGTACGTGAACTGGCACGTTTCTATTATTTGCTAGTTTCTTCCTCCACATCTACCTCAACATTAAATGATATTTTGAAACGAAATTTGGTCGGCATTTCGTATCTGCATACTATAAGATCCTTTCTTCAATCGACTCTGAGTTTGATTTGATGTTCCTATATCAAATCAAACTCGGAGTTCGCTTTCGAGAACGTTACCATGTCGGGGTCGTTCCAATGTCCTGGACCAGCGAACGGAGCGAGTCGGTCCTGGTTGTCGCCGACCCAGTCCATCGTCGACAGGACTGTATCCCAGGAGTTTCTGATGTCCACCCAGTTGCGCCAGATGTTGCAGTTCTCTGCCACCGCACTGTAGTTAGCCTGATCGAAGTTAATTAATTTAATATTTTATTTATTTTTATTATTTGGCTCAAGTAAGGGATTACTACCCTTTGTGCCGGCCGAGACATGGACGCTCACAAAGGAGACTGTCCACAGAATACGAGTGGCACAAAGGGCCATGGAGCGAACCATGCTCGGAATAAGTAAATAACCATAATAGATCGAGTGCGTAGCACCGAAATCCGCCGTCAGACGAATGTTTACGATGTTGGGGACCGGGCGGTGCCGCTCAAGTGGACCTGTGCAGGACATCTGGCTAGACGCGGAGACGCGGAGATGATGGCGGAAGAAAGGGGAGGCCTATACCCAGCAGTGGGTGATTCCGAGCTGATGATGTTGAAAGGAATACTAAAGAAACGATTGATGGACTGTGGTAAGGATAATCATTATGGTTTTAAAGGAATCTCCCTTAATAGATTTTTTTAATGATTTAATGTCTAACAGAAAAGTGTGGAAGAAAAAGAAATGCTGTGCCTCAAATAAATTGGTTTAAATAAGGACAGGAAAATTGAAACTTTTTCTTTTTGACTTGCCTCTTGTTGGCCTACACATAGTGATCAGAAGAGTAACTGGGTAGCATGGCGGGATCCCTGCTCAGGTCGGGCAAGGTGAACTGTTATTGGGTTTTGAGTATTTTTTTGAGTTATTTTTTTTTGAGTATTTTCCTTAAATGGTAGGTATCTAGTCTACCTACTTGGAGATTATTAACTTCTTGGAACATGGGCCAGCTGCATGCATACAGAATGGGCCGGCCAGTCCGGTTCAGTAGCTGTCCAAATGCAGGATAACCTGGAACAATAATTTAGAATCAGAGATGTTATCAAATTCAAAACGAAAAGAAAATTTGATTTTGTTCCGTACCTATGTAACAGGCTTTTTAAATCAGGAAACAATATGTTACGAATTTCTTCAAAATAATTCTAATGGAGCCTATTATAGTGTCTTAGGATTCGGCTTTACAAAACTTTCTAGAAGGGCGATAAGATATTGTAAAGCAAAGCAATCAGTACCTACACCCATGTCGTTATAATCGGCATTACAGCCATCCAGCTTGAGATAGTCAGTCCCCCAGCCTGCCAGGGTATCTGCGTCGAAGAGCTGGTGCCCCTTGATACCAGGATATCCTTCGCAGGTCGCAGTGCCGTAGTCCTCATACATTCCGAACTGTAAACCTCTGCTGTGAACCTGTGAAAAAGATTGTTTTTCTCTCCGTGAGCCAAGTTAAATGGCGTATGATTGGGGTTGAGATATGACCGAGTCGAAAGATCTGGGGGGTAATTTGGCCGCTTTAGCAGAATCATAATATAAGTAGGATAATGATAAGAACTACGTTACAATTCGTAAAATGATCACAAAGGGACAATTCAATAAAACTTTTTATTAGGATATAATCATGTAAAAGAAGAAGGACGGAGGATTTGAGGAATGATACTTATGAAAGAAAAAGGAAAAGATGATAGAGTGACACCTGACAGGGCAGAACGGAAGAAAAAACCGGCCTAGTGCGAGTCGGACTCCGCACGAAGGGTTCCGTAACATTATCTATAAAAATCGCGTTTGTTGTATGGGATCTGGGGATCCCCCATAAATATTTATTTTATTTTGTTTTTTTTTTTTTTTAAGATTTGTTGTTACCTATAGTTTAGAAAATGAATAATTTGTGAAAATTTCAATTGTCTAGCGTTTCTAAAAAAAAAAGTATAGTGACGGTTGACAGGGGAGAATTCCGAGGAATGGAAGAAAAAACATGTTGAGTGAACCCCCATGTATTATGGGATCAAGAGATGAAAAGAGAAAGAGAGGAAGACCACAAGGGCGGTGGACGACGATATCAAACAGTTCGCGGGAATAACATGGGGTAGATAGAGTGGCCATAGAAAGACCAGAATGGAGAAGATTGGAGACGGCCTTTGCCACCTGGCAAACGGACACGCAAAAGTGGAATAAAAGACTAATAATTTACAAGAAATCCATCATGTCCGAAAGACCGCTATAAAAAAAAAGAAAATGCGGAACATCTATTTTAAAACTTATGTGGTCAGAAAGCGCTTTCATTCCACTAGGGAACCGCGTCCTATCTGCCACCAGACGACCCTCAGGATCTCGTGAGTGTTCCAGCCAGCAGTCGTCAATCGTGATGTACTGGTATCCGGCTGCTAAGTACCCCTCACTCACCATCAGATCTGCTGTCCTTTTTATTAGGTTCTCACTGCAAAATAGCATATTTTTTAAAAGTAATTTAATAATGGTTGGCACAGTCAAAACAGGGGAAACGCGGTGGCCGAAGGAAATAGTCGTGACTGGGAAACGTTCTTATGTGGACCAGCATCACGAATGCTGCTGAGCGTACGTAGGTATCCACGGAGACGAGCAGAGCGGAGAGGAGATGTACCAAATTTGACCAATCACAGGAAGGGCGAAAGACCAGATTTAATTTTCAACTAATGTGATTGGTCGATTTCCGCACATCTTCTCTCGTCTCCGCTCCTCTTCGCTTTGGTGGAAAAGGGGCCTTATTGCGTAGAATTGCGCGTGTTTTGTATTTTATCTTCCGTTAGTCTGCTTAAAGGTCATAATTGCCTGAAAATAAACGAACGTTGTTGTTGTAAAACTATTGTCCTAAGAATACACTGCATATTTCTTCGTGTAATACACTGTAGAGTAGAGCACAAACTTACCTGATACATTCTTTAGGCTTCGCATCACAATTGATGGTACAGCCAAATCGCAGCCATGAAAGCCACCCCATGGGAGGAGTGAGAGCCAGCCCATTGTGCAGGGCTTGCGTCGAGGAGAGCAGACCACTCGCAATGATACATAGCACTGGTGACAACATTCCTGGACAAAACAGAAGTGTTGAAAGAATCAGTAGACGCGGCGGGCATATCAAACTACACATTTCCAGTAAAATACGGACTATAGCTCTGTATAGATCCTCCTCAATCACAAAATTAGTGATGGATGAGATTCCCCGTACAATGTGAGAACCGCATTAACCGGTTTTGTATAGCTTGATTGTCTTAGGTACATAAGTTATATACAATACCTAGGTTTTATTTGTTAACAAAATAATAAATATAAAAGTAATCACTTAGCACTCACTTCTGCGCTTGCGCACTTGTTATGTATTACAAATATAAACTTCCTCCTATTTAATTTATGTACTGTGCGTCGCCACACTGACGAAAACATAATAGATAAAGAAATTCAATGAAGAGTTGATTGCCTTTAGGTATCGTTTACTGAAGCGTATTCAATACTCAAAACTCAAACTTTATTTGCATTCCACAATGTGTACTTAGGTGGTAAATTCTATCAAACCTAGAAAAAAAGAAAAAGAAAATAAGCCTTTATTACTGTTTAACAAATTAACAATGCTACCAATACTTTTTTCAAACCGATCGACTATGATGTCATACTGTGGTATACTCAGAGATATTAATTTGAACCTTCACTAACTGTCAAAACATTTTCTTAGTGATGGATTAAGTAATCATTTAACGTCTCTAAGTGCGGCAGTTAGTTAGTTTGAAAAAAAGTGTGTGTTTTATTCAACAGCTTGTATCGATAAAGGCCGACTCTAGTTTTCCATTTCTGCCTGTCTTTCGCTGTTCTCGTTCAGACCAGCTATGCAGCTTTTGTTTCAAGATACCACTTTGTTATACAATTGTATTTAAACAAAACGATTAACTTATGTTTTTCCTGACAACCTCCTGTTTGTCGCGGATATTTTTAACTGCACCTTGTATATAAATGTCCAAAGTAAATGTTGGTCTTCAACGTCAATATTGAAGGAGGTAATGTCCAACGCCATCTCGTTCCCACTCTGGGCATAGCGTCTCCTCTCCGCTCTGCTTTTTTCTCGAAGGGGATTAAATTGATAATGATCATTCAATCATAATTATGTAATTATCACTACATATAATATTATAAAACAAAGTCCTTCGTCGCGGCTGTATGTCTGTCTGTTCGCGATAAACTCAAAAATTACTGCATCGATTTTCATGCTGTTTTACCAATGGATTGAGTGATTCTCGAGGAAGGTTTTAATATAAAGTTTGACCGACATCCACGCGAGCGAAGCCGCGGGCATCAGCTGGTTATAAATGTAGCAGTTCGTGATAACCTCGTATAGCATTCCAGTGCACATAGCGCTATACATAGGTAGGTACCTATATAGTAGATAGTCATCACATAACAAAGTGCTATTTCAACTGTACTGTCTCTTTGGTATATTAGTCACAAGCGTGGTCCTGAGTTCGATTCCTGTGAAGGACAAAGTAGTATTGTGTTTTGCCAACAGACATTTCTCAGCCCTGGTAATAGGCTTGTCCCCTATTGAGAGTAGTTAACAGGACACTGAAGAAGACACGCTGCGCCAACCCCAAATGATAATAATTGGGATACTTATGGGCAAGAGAATGACCATGATGACTAACAGGACACACTTCCACCTAACCCTTTGGGGGTAATGGTTATTATGTTGTTTTTAAACAAAAGTAAGGCAGTCTTAAGTCTAATATAGGGTCGATCGGGCAAAAAAAAAACTAATTAGTCCGTCAGATAGATTTCCAAAAAATAATGACCAAATATTTTTTCTTTTTTCACGTAAACAAAAAATTAAGACGATATTATAGTGCTTCGAAAACTCGTGTGACGTCATAATATGATATAGTTCATTTTGTACTTTCTAGTGACGTTTCAAGCCCCACTCCATGATCTTTGACGCGCTTTATCTTCGTCAATTTTAATTGATTTGATAAAACAAAAAACACGTATCCAATATTTTTCGATAATCTAACTGACTGACTAAACAGAATCATATTTTTTTGAGTCAGTCCGATCTCCGATCCCCTATTATGATGTGGTAGACAGCCTGCCACGAAACGGTTTTCGTAGTTTCAAGTGATCGCACGGGCGATCGCTGAAAATGTACTTCTGGGTTCGATTCCCGGAGCTACGGAGAAAGGTTCTGAAAGGAAAGAAAGAAAAACTATCTATTTTGCACATTAACAATACGCGCACATAATAATAAATATAAAATAACAATAAAAAACCAAAATGCTTCGAATATTGGAGATAAATCGAACAACTTTTTTAACACCAACATTTTATGTAAATTCTTATATCGTGATAAAATAAATCAATCAATTTCAACATTCTAGGTCTATCATGCGAGCTTGACTCAAATATTTTGAATTCCAATGATTTTGTTGGAAAAAAAAAAACCGTATAAAACACCATGCACATATTTTGTTACCCGGGTAACCCTGATTTCTCTGTTAAAAGAAGGTAAGTCATTTGTTTTCTTTTTCTTGACACTTTTTTTTTCTTTTTTGGAAGTTCGGAAATCGTCAAAAGACTCCTCGCGCTCTGGGCAGAGTGGAAGGGAGTGCCAGTCAGACATCTACTGCCTATAAACCACCCGTGTTCCTTCTTAGCCCTTTGTGTCCGGGGCCACAGTATCTCTTCGGCGTCGGCCCTTGCGGGTCTTCTTCACCCTTTAAACTAAATCTTGTGTAAAACGCACAATAAGTTCCTAGGCAAGCATAATATAAGTTGGGGGAATGCACTGATGATAAAATGCTTCTATAACGGACTGAAAACTGACCCATGTAATGCTGGAGAAAGACTAGGCACATGAGTTACTCCATTTGATCCTCAAGTCTTCAATTAATTCACGATTCTCTACAACAAGAATTATTTAACACTCTCACCGCCATACGGTCCGCCAGCGGGACGTATCTTTTCGAGTAAGGTACCCCACCTACATATTGCACTGAGCGAGATCAGCAGGCCGTACGGGCCGCCGGCGCACCGTATCCTGCGCGCCAAAATCGAACAAAATTTACGTTATTACTTAAAATCATAACCGAGTCTGTCACGCCACATATAATAATCAATCAGTAGCCCGCCGGCCGCCCGCACGGCTTGCAACAGTCGCATTTTCGCGCGCTTTTTGAGGAATTTCGTTGCTTTCTTGTGCATTTCGTTACTTGTGCGAAGTTTCCATCATTATGTCGGACTCAGAGGATGACTCAGACTATTTATTATTAATAATAATAATTATTATTATGTCCTTTATTTATTTACTAACATAATATTTATGTCGGCGTCGCATTGTAAACAGCACGTGCACTGGTCTACGCGGCTACGAGGCTACGCGGCTACGTGGTGGCGCGCTGCGGCGTTCTCCCACCTCCGCGTTATTGGGCGGGGCTAGTGTGTGCTACGCCGTAGCGCGCTACGTCGTCTCCCCGCCTCTAAAACTAGCGTATAAATAGGTCCGCACAGCGGCCGAGAGTCATTCTGACTTCAGGCGTGGCCCGGTGCACAGGTTGTATTGCTCTTTATTACTGTTTCTCTGCTTCTTTGTACATTGTTGCTCTTTTGTTTGAACTAAGGTGTTACTGTATTACTGGGTGTCTATGCTACTATTATAAGGTGTGCTAATTAAATACTGCTAATTAAGAATTAAAGAAACTGATTAAGTCTGTAGTAAAATTGATTAATTAAATAAGTTATAATAAATTCTAATTTTATTACTGTTAAAGTTTATCTTTTATTTTTATAACATGTCTGATCCTGTGCCGTCATCAGAAGTGGGATCAGACCCACTCCCACCTTTATCTGAGACTTCCGGCAATTTAATGCAGGAACAAATGTCATTTTTCTCGGCTAGTATGGAATCAATTTTTAAAAAAATAGCAGATAGTATGACACCTCGCCACATAACACCCAGTATGCAGTCGATGCTGGTTCCTTTCGACCCTGATACACCTGAATCCGACATTATCAACTGGTGTGCGCTAAGTGAGATTGTAATTGAGAGCAAAACGTTAGAAGGTGTAGACCTTATTTTGGCACTCACTCACTCCCTAAAGGGTCGCGCCGCCATGTGTCTCACTAAAATTAAACCTGACAATATTTCATGGGTTGCTATTAAGGAAATGTTGATTTCAAAATTTTCCAAACCCATGACAATGCAGGATCATTTTGATTTAATTATCAAATTCCAAATTGATAATAAAGAAACCCCAGCTGAGGCAGGTGTGCGATTGTGGCAACTTATCGAAAAGGTTCCTGATGCAATTTTACCGGATAATGTGGTGACCGGTTTTGCAATTTCTATCCTGTCACAGTGCGATGACAAAATTCGTCGTGAACTCAATTCTGTCGTTATCAATGACAAGAATCAACTCTTCCGCACGCTGCGCAGCTTCTCATTAAAGAGAAGAAATGAAGAGGCGGGCACTTCCGAATCGGACTCGAAAAAGCCCCGTCAAACTGTGCCATTTCGGGGGAGTTGCCATTTTTGCGGAAAGATTGGTCATCGAGGGCAGGAATGTCGTACAAAACAGCACATTGCTTCAAAAGGTACACCTGTTTCAGCAAAAACTACACAGCCCAACCCTGGTGTGACCTGCTTCGTTTGTGGCGAGACTGGCCACGTGGTCACCAATTGTCCTAAACGCTGGAAGAAGAAAGAAGAACCCACACCGAGCAGCACCAGCAAACAAGTGAACCTGTGTTCCAGAGCAGCACGCGGTGTCTTAGGAATAAGTGGTATGGAATTTCCTTTTATTTTTGATTCTGGGTCTGAGTGTAGCCTTATCAAACAAAGTAACTGTGATCTTATTTCTGGTGAAAAGTTTCATGAACAAGTACTTTTAAAGGGGGTCGGTTCTAATAACGTTAATTGCTCACTGCAAATTAAATGTCCAACCATGGTACAAAACTGTCTTCTCAACGTTATATATCATGTATTGCCTGATGAGTGTCTTAATGAAAATATATTATTAGGTCGCGATATTTTAGAACAAGGAATATCCGTTGTGATTAGTAACGATGCCTTAACTTTTTCTAAAAATAAAGTTACAAATTTTAGCTCTAAATCAGACATGCCCCTTGACATGATTGACACAGATCTTATAGGTAAAGAAAAGGAACTATTGATTGAAATATTAACTAAGTATTCCTCATATTTTATACAAAATCTTCCCACCACGCGTATTAAAACCGGTGAGCTTAAAATCGATCTCGTAGATCCCAATAAAACTGTACATAGGCGACCTTACCGGTTATCACCCATTGAGTTACAAACCGTTAATGACAAGGTTCAAGAATTACTAGACGCTAACATAATTCAAGAAAGTTCTTCGCCTTTCGCGAGTCCTATATTATTAATAAAAAAGAAGGACGGTAGCGATCGTATGTGTGTTGATTACCGGGAACTTAATAGCAATACTAGACCGGATAGCTATCCTTTGCCACTAATTAGTGATCAAATCGATAAGTTGCATGGTGCCTGTTTCTTCTCTAGTTTAGATATGGCCTCTGGTTTTCACCAAATTTGCGTCCATAAGGAGTCTATAGAGAAAACTGCCTTTGTGACACCTTCAGGTCAGTTTGAGTACTTAACCATGCCGTTTGGTTTGCGAAACGCTCCACAGGTTTTTCAAAGGGCCATACATACTGCTCTCAAACCTTTAAAGGATGATAAAATTATGGTCTACATGGATGACGTACTTTCTGCATCAGAGACAGTTCAAGAGGGGTTGGTCCGTTTAGATAGATTGCTGGATATATTGTCTAAAGCAGGATTTTCTTTTAACTTTAAAAAATGTTCATTTATGAAGGCAAAAATTGAATATCTAGGTTTCGTAATATCGTCGGGAGAAATAAGGCCAAATCCCCATAAGATTGAAGCCCTAAAAAATATTCCTCCTCCAAGCACTGCTACTCAGGTCCGACAATTTATAGGCCTAGCCACATATTTTCGACAATTTATTCCAAATTTCTCAAAATTAATGAAACCATTGTATCCTTTAACCGCAGTTAAAAAGGGTAAAATTAATTGGACCTCTGAACATGATGAAGTACACAATAAAATAGTAAATTATCTCATATCTGAGCCAGTCTTAAAAATCTTCGACCCTACTTTACCGATTGAACTTCACACTGATGCAAGCAGTGAAGGATATGGGGCTGTACTTATACAAAAAAATAATGGTCTACCTCATGTTGTCGCTTATTTCAGTCACAAAACTTCAAGTGCAGAAAGTCGTTATCATTCCTATGAACTAGAAACATTAGCCGTAGTAAAGTCTGTGGAGCATTTTCGACATTACCTATATGGGCGTAAATTTACCGTTTTTACTGACTGTAACGCCTTAAAGGCTTCTCATTCCAAAAAGGACCTTACACCTAGAGTACATAGGTGGTGGGCAATTTTGCAGTCATATGACTTTGATATCATTTATAAGGAGGGAAAAAATATGGCACATGCAGACTTCCTGTCACGTAATCATGCTGACAGGCCTTGCACTAATAAATCAGCTAAAATTGTAAACTTGTCTGAACTGGAAAGGAGTTGGTTATCTGTAGAACAACAGCGAGATTCAGAAATATCAGACATTATTTCTAAATTCCGTTCGAATGACTTACCGTCAGAAATATCGCACACATACGATATAAGGCAGGACATACTTTACCGTAAAATCGAACGTCATAAAACCACACAATGGTTACCAATATTACCACACTCTTTAACCTGGTCAATGATTAACCACGTACACAGCGAAATAAAACATCTTGGTTTTGAAAAAACGCTCGATAAATTGTATGATCTTTATTGGTTCCAAAATATGTCCAAACTTGTTAAAAAATTTGTAGATTCGTGCGTCGTTTGTAAGGCTTCTAAAGGTCCGTCGGGTGCCCAACAAGTTCGTCTAAATCCAATCCCCAAATTGGCCATCCCATGGCATACAATTCATTTAGATTTAACTGGTAAACTCAGCGGAAAAAGCGAACGTAAGGAGTATTGTTCCGTAATGATTGATGGTTTTACGAAATTCGTCTTGTTAGAGCATACCTTAACCCTAAATGCATCCGATGCTATAAAATCACTTAAAAACGCAGTTAACTTGTTTGGCGCTCCTAAAAGAATAGTTGCAGATCGTGGTAGGTCATACGACAATGCTGAATTTAAGAATTTTTGTAAAGATAATCGTATTGATTTACATTTAATTGCCACTGGTTCCAGTAGGGCCAATGGCCAAGTCGAGCGTGTCATGAGGACCTTGAAAAGTATGCTCACTATAGCTGAAACAGATTCGGATAGCTTATGGCAAGATCATGTAGGCGATATACAATTAGCTCTCAATAGCACTCGGTGTAGAGTTACAGGTTTCACGCCCTTAGAATTAATGTTTGGTATTAAGGGTAGTTCATTAGGAATTTCAAGAGTATCTACTACTCATCCTGATGAAGATAGATTAAACCTCGAAACCATTCGATCAGACGCTTCCGCTAGTATAAAAAGGCTGGCCCAATATGATACAGGTCGATTTAACAAGGGTAAAGCTAAAGTAAAACCTTTCTCAGTAGGTGACTTTGTCTTTGTTAAATGCGAAGAAAGGCACCAAACGAAACTAGACCGTAAATACAAAGGCCCCTTTAAAGTAACCGCCGTTTTAGAAAACGACAGGTATGAATTAAAACACATTAATGGAAACAATAGAGTTTACAAATACTCCCACGAAAATTTGCGAGAAGTACCCCGTGGTCAGTCATTTTTTTCGGAAATCGCAGAAAATTATGATGAGGATGACGTGTCGGCGAATAATAACAACTCAGATGTTCTTGTCCATGAAACTAGGCAACAGATTAACAATGATGATATTCAGTCTGTTAATAGTGATACTATGTCTGCCAATAGTGATACTATGTCTGCCAATAGTGATACCATGTCTGCCAATAGTGATACCATGTCTGCCAATAGTGATACCATGTCTGCTAAAACTGACCCTATATCTGCCAGTTCTCATACTAATGCAAATTGTAGAAATCCTGGTTTACGTAATGTTTCAATAGACTCTATTGAGCCTGAATCAATTAATATTGTAACAGAAGCACTTGTACATCAACCGAAGTGTTGAGCTTTCATTTTGATAAGTAAGCTAAAGGAACGATTGGTTCGGACTAGCTGGGTCCGGTCCAGTTTAACTGAAGGGACACACCTGAAGGGCAAAACAATGCCGGACCAGGGGATTGATCTTGTAGGGTCAGAAGTTGACCGGACCAAGAAACAAGTCTTGTAGAGTCATGACTGACTGGGCCAAGCTTGTGTTTAAATATCTGAAGGGTCTTAGTAGACCGGACCAGAAATAGCAGGATGACCAAACGGTACTTAATTAGTTTTTTTTTTGTGTTTTAGATGTAACATTGTAAGCTGAGCGTACGAGGACGTCCGCACGTCAGCATGGCCGTGTCGGCGTCGCATTGTAAACAGCACGTGCACTGGTCTACGCGGCTACGAGGCTACGCGGCTACGTGGTGGCGCGCTGCGGCGTTCTCCCACCTCCGCGTTATTGGGCGGGGCTAGTGTGTGCTACGCCGTAGCGCGCTACGTCGTCTCCCCGCCTCTAAAACTAGCGTATAAATAGGTCCGCACAGCGGCCGAGAGTCATTCTGACTTCAGGCGTGGCCCGGTGCACAGGTTGTATTGCTCTTTATTACTGTTTCTCTGCTTCTTTGTACATTGTTGCTCTTTTGTTTGAACTAAGGTGTTACTGTATTACTGGGTGTCTATGCTACTATTATAAGGTGTGCTAATTAAATACTGCTAATTAAGAATTAAAGAAACTGATTAAGTCTGTAGTAAAATTGATTAATTAAATAAGTTATAATAAATTCTAATTTTATTACTGTTAAAGTTTATCTTTTATTTTTATAACATGTCTGATCCTGTGTCGTCATTTACATTTTTAAATATTTCATAAAATAATAAAAAAACATTTAAAAATATAAAAAATAGTCGTCCACCGGTGACGGGAGCAGGGTCCAAGCCACTGGTGGTTTGGGCTCCAGAGACAGGAACCTCCTCATAATACGAGCCGTATCGAGAATTATTTAATAATTAATATTAATATTATTTAATTGTTTTATTATTATTATTATTATACTTACTATTTATTTTATTAATAAAACTAAGTTTCTTTCATTTAAAATTACTTTTTCATTTCTGTAATTAACCCCCTAGAAATCCTGTAAATTTAAAGATACAGCAATATTTTTTTTTTTAAGTTGTAGGTAAAGAAATAAACTTTGCATCTGGCAGCTTCGTTTTTCTGTAGCAGCAGGCCACGCACTACAAATTGAATATGAAATTGCGAGGTCGTGGCGGACCGCATGGCTTGCTAGTAAAAACAAACAGTGAGCCCGCCGGCGGCCCGTACGGCCTGCCTCACTCGTTACAGATTTTTCAGCGCGGCCTGCACGGGTAGGCAAAGTTGCGGCCGCCGGCAGACCGCATGGCCTGCTGCACTGAAAAATTCTTTATATGGGTGGCGGTGAGAGTGTTAAACAATCTGTTTCTTCCAGATGTTTATACCATCATTGGTCTTCCTTGGGTTGATATGGCCCAGTCAGGCTGTGGACAATGGGGTTGCGCTGACCCCACCCATGGGCTGGCTGTCCTGACTGCGATATGAATGCAAGACCGACTGTATTGCCGAACCTACAGAGTGTATCAGGACTATCAGGTGAGTTTCTATTGAACCATCATAAACTGACCAGCCTTTCACTAATATTGTCTCATCTGGCTCGGATACATTTAGAATAGAATAATAGAATAGAATATGTATTTATTCGCTAATGGACAGCAGCAACACAAAAGAGCAGCACATACATAAACAAATAACAACAAACAGCTTAACAATTAATTATACAGCTCAACTGCGCTGAGCATGCCCATAACGAAAGCATTTCTGCTACCGACGTTATACACAGTATTTAGTTACTAACCACACAGTTTACTATACAAAGAAGTTGTTATACAAACAAGTAACTATACATACAAGAGATGAAGAGACTATACAAACAAGTTACCTACTTTACAAACAAGTTACTGTACAAACAAATTACTATAAAAAAATTGTAATTTCAATGTCTAGAATTAAGTTCTTCGGAGTTGGTGCAAGTGCACCTGGTATACCTATTATGTATATCTGGGTCTGGGGTGCGTACTGAACATAAATATTTCAGGTTTGTCCCTGGGATGTCAAGCAAGGTACTTCTGCTATGCCTTCGGTAAAGCAGAGGTTGATTTATATAAATTACATGGTGACTGTGATTACTTGCTTTACTGGGTGGGCTTTTGGCTGTCATAACACGACGCCTGTAATCCCTTACCTGTACTCACGGTAGCCCGCGAAATTCAAATTTTCTTACGTTTTTAGCGATTTGCAGGCCAGTGCTAGGTTGATCAAAATCATCATTACAACATTACAACCCTCCAAGTTCATGTAACTCTCAAGAATGACCTTTTGATACTCATTCTTGACAGTTACATGAACTTGGAGGGATGTAATTAGGGCATGTAATATCGGAAGATTTTCAATTCCGATACTGAGTTTCGATATTAGATCTCAATATCGGAATTCCGATATTAATATCGGAATTACGTTATTTAATTTGAAATTGCACATTTTATTTATAAATTGCACAAATTCGGTATGAGGTTGGATTGAGTGCAATAAAAAACATTTTTGAATAATATATTATATCATTTGGTTCAAACTTTGGTTGTTTTAAAATATTTATTTACTTATTAAATCAAATAGCGCTACTTCGGCGTAGAAAGGTCGTAAATGCCATTTTTAGACTGAAATTACTTTATTTTGAATGTTAAAGTTTTATAATAATAGGTACTATTTCGATTTCTATATATTTTTTATAAACGATTTCTTGTAAAAAAATAATGACTTATAGGACAACAGTGAGGCCACTCAATGCGTTAACGGCGCGGTACGGCGCCGGAGCGGTACCGCAACGTCATCCTACATACAAATCTGTATATCGTGTCACACAAAATTTAAAGATTACCGTATCACCATAGTGTTATAGAAAAGTTTCAATGCGATTTGCCTTGAATCTAATTAACATGAAAACCACCCGAGTATCTTCATAATAATGGGTATTAGCAATAATTTATTTAGGTTTAGTTTTGAAAAAAGAATAATACGAAACAAAAAACTTGGATTCTTTGATAAAAAGAAGGAATATCATTAAAGCATTATTAACAGCAGCGATGGCCCAGTTGGCTGAAATGATGGCCCAGTGGTGGGGCAGCCCCGACTTACGAACAGTTGTGGGTTTGATTCCAGGCAGGCGCATTACTTTGTGTAATTTATTTAATCACTACTGCTCTCAAAAAGGTTATGGAAAACAACGTAAGGAAACCGGCATGTCTTAGAACCAAAAAATTCGAAGACATGTGACATCTGCCAACCCCCACTAGGCCCGCGTGCGGTGGATTATAGTCCATCCCTCTCCTAAAGAGGAGGGTTGAGTCCCTGCAGTGGGAACATTATAGGCTGATCATCATCAGCCTTATCAGATTATTAGAAAGCCATCGTCTGTTACCAACTCATGACAGAGGTAAGCTACATTTTTGCCGACTGTAATAGTGTTTTATGTATTTATATTCTCTGTCCAAACTGCTTAAACATACTTTCATGATTCTTCAAACACATAATTGTAGATCGTAGTAAGTACCTACTGTACTACTAAATGCAGTGTTATTCTTTAATTTATATAACAAGTTCTCTCCCTATATTGATTAGCGAGGAATCACCAAATTCATGACAAAATTACGTAAATTATATTGAAAGCGACCATGACAATTAGAAACAACGACATTCTATGACTTAAACTCCCTAGATGTTTTGATGAAAATTGTGGCATTTACACCTTTGACTCTAGTGATTAAATTGTTTTTTGATATTTCAATGTCACGCGTGACTTATATTGCTCTCCTATCGCATCATTAGTGAACTGGCAACCGGGATACGGTAGTGCGCTGTCGCGCTCGGCGCTACAAATGGATCTAAAATACAGGTTCAGTTTAAAACTCAAAATATAGACAAATATGTCCGATATTGCAATTCCGATATTGAGTGATCCAATATCGGAATTGTAATATCGGAATTTTCGCTCCGAGATTCCGATATTACGAGATTCCGAGATTCCGATATTCATGCCCTAGATGTAATGATGATTTTGATGATTATAATTCTGTAACTGCATACGTCTTACAGCCGCGAATCATATGTTCACTAACATACAATAGCACTGGCCTGCAAATTGATAAAAACGTCAGAAAATTTGAATTTCGCGGGCTACCCTGGAACATCAGCCTTAATGGTAAAAAGCAGTGTATCGAGATGACACCAACAGAAGCCTCTCTGAGCGACGTACTCTACTACGCGACGGAGACGTTCGGCGCTCGACTTCTGGCGATTGACTGATCCTTTCACCACGATGACAAATATTTACCATCGCCACGTAAAGAAGAACCAACATTTTGCCAGATTAGTTGTCTCACAAGATAGGGGTAAACCATTGCCCGTCGGGGCCGCGGTCAAGTACTAGATTACGTGTGGCCTCGGCGCAAGGGCAAAGAAGGAACATGGGTTCGGTTTTTAGTCAGTAGAAGTCTGACACTCCCCTTCGCTCTGCCCAAAAGCGGGGGGGGTCATTCGATGATTTTCCACCCACCAAAAAAAAAAAAAAAAAGGGGTAAACCATTGCCATTAATCGGTCACTAATCATAATTCTGTGTGTGTAATAAGTGAAGTCATTTTCCCCAGTGCAGACTTAATAATGAGGACAGCAGAGATCATGTCAGACGATGGTTTCCTGGAAGCTGGCTACCAGTACGTTGTCATCGACGATTGCTGGCTGAACAAGACGAGAGACTCTGATGGCAAGCTAGCGCCAGACCAGACACGATTCCCTAATGGGATAAAGGGAGTCTCTGATCATGTATGTAATTTATACAGGACTAGACAGCCTGTGTTTATTATAATAATTTTAATCAAACGAAGAGAAAAAAAAACAGAATTTGAACCAGCTAAGTGCACACAAGCACAACAAATAATAAAACAAAAAACTTAAATCCTATCACAAAATTATAATACGTAGGTATATTTATTGTGTACTGTACTACTGTTTCACGGTTGGGCCAAAAAAAGCACGACAAGGATTATTAACTGCTTTGCATTAGATACATAATAATTGTTGTTCGCGAGTGTCCACAGGATGTAAACGGAACCTTCACGACACTGTAAACCAAGGATTATGTACATCAAACTAAGTAGCCTTACGCATCATCAAATTACTTCTCCCGCTCTGGGCTGAGCGGAAGGGTGGTTTTTAGTCAGACTTCTACTGACTAAAAACCACCCATGTTCCTTCTTAACCCTTTGTGTCCAGGGCCGCGGTATCTCTTTCGAACAACCCGCAGACCCAGCAGGCGTATGCCCTCGAAGTGTCTCACGAGAGTGTGCCTGTGCAGTCACCTTTAGATGTTATTATTTCAGGTCCATCACCACGGTTTGAAATTCGGTATAAGTATATGAGGACTATGGCAACTTCACATGCCAGGGTTATCCAGGTGTTCTGGGCCATGAGGCTACAGACGCGGCTACCTTTGCTGACTGGGAGGTGGATTATGTGAAGCTGGACGGTTGTTATTCTGATCACTCTTCATTTGATACAGGTACTAAGCTACAAGCTGCATGTTAACTATGGAATTCAGCTATAGGAAGCCACCACAACATAGCTGGGAATAGGCTGATGATGTGTGTTCTTTGGTCAAACGAAGATGAGATCTCTCAGCCAGTCTCTGAATTGTGCATGTCTCCTATTTCATAGTCTACGGTGGTTTCTACTGAATTGGTTAAAAAGCGTTTTAATTATTATATTCGTTCAGGTTATCCAATGTTCGGCCAACTTCTGAATAAAACTAGTCGACCAATGGTGTTGTGGCGTCTTCATTAATTAGTTATTACTATTATAGGTATTACTTTAGTGAACTTATTATGTAAGTATAGTATTATAAGACTGTAAAGTACCGCTAGCTTTAGGTTCTCACGCAAGCCCACAGATGTTTTATTGCAGCTAATTCCTTTCCTTGGCTATCCAAGCTTAACAATAGTTTATTGTAATTGTTTATTGTTTGTATTAGCTTTAAGAATTTAGAATAATGCCCGTTGGATCTTTATTGAGATGCCGACGGGTCTTTTGTATAATTATGTTTAACTGCGTTATTTTTATTGTATAACTTTGTTGTAAAAACCTTTGTCAATCTGTGTGTTAACACGCCGCACGTAAGGCAAAACAATCGATTTACGACGACAAAAGTATTTAAAACAAAATCATTGAAATACGCTTATTACATATGTTAGGTGTTCTCTACCCTTCAATGGTCAAAAATCAACAAAAGTTTTTTTTTTTGCTAGCGAAGCTTCTTTACAAAATCCACTTTTGTTCGACTCTTCGCTTATTGTTGGGCGTGCAGCCAGTATTCTACTAAACTCGGTGCGAATACGTTGTGTTGATGTGCAGTTGTTTTAAAGTGAGATCTTGTTTTTTAGTATGGATGCATTACCATGTAGTAAGTACTTAATTTTAAACCTATTATTGAGTTCTTTCAACACTATAGAGATGAGAATAATCTAAATATATCGAGAGACTTAAAATAATCTTGTTTTGCTATAGAAAAATAATTCGTGAGAGCTTTTCTAAAAAGTTCCAACGAGTACCAGTTTAAATTTGTTTGTTATCAATAACTCTGATTGTTGTTATTACGAGGAAACTAGTTTCAGCTGCACGTTTATGCACATCTCTGAGTATTTGTTGTTTTTGTTTCAGGTAGTCGAAATGATAACGGGGAAATGCGAACAAATTAAAAGACTTGAACTATATTTTGTGTTAAAAAGTGACAGTTTTTTCAAATTTTCTTTTTGTAAATGTATTGAACGATTACATAAGTATATATTGGACAAATTAAATATATTGATTTTGATTTTTTGATTTTAGGTAACAATCAGAATGAGGAAGACGATGACGGAGAAGATGATTTATAATGTTTTTTTTTTAAATAAAGCATAGTTTACAATTGATTTTGAGTTGTTTTATTTCAATGTATAAAGTTTATTTAATATATCGAAATATAATTTCAATATATAAAAAAATCAGTACTTATAGGTCCGTAGGTTGAGTTAGAAAACGTCAAACTGCTTAGGATAGGTAATAGTCACTCAAAAATATGTTTAAATAATTAAATGTAACAAACTTTCGTAATAAATACTTTTGTCGTCGTAAATCGATCGTTTTGCCGTACGTGCGCCGCCCCGACCGTACCCAAGTTTTCAATAGTTGCTCAAATGTAAAAGATAGTCAGTCACTTCTCATCTCCCGGTTCGGTCGGTCGGCATTCTTGTGATTTATATTAATAAACTTCTCCATCACTCAGTGAACCATCGTACTTATTTTGCTATTCCCATAACGCCGACACTAGTTAACCGACCTACGTGCGCAAAAGTGGTGACCCCGACGTGATCTCTATCGCTGAGAGAACAGGTTACCTAGTGCTTCGGTTAGTGCGCGGAATCGCGAAACCTGTGCGCGAACGAGTGTTAGTTTTTCGTTCAAGAAGTAAATATATTATAACAAAATGGCCGGTGGGGACCAACCACAGCCTGCTGCAAATACACGTCAAGTGGTGTTAAAGCCTTTTAATCCGGCCAAGCCAGAAATATGGTTTGGCGGATCAGAGTGTCTAATGGCATTGGCAGGAGTAACGTGCCCGCGCTTGAAGGCTGAATGTGTTGTACGAGCCCTAGACACGGAAGCAATGGAAGAGCTCACCGACATATTAACCGAGTTGCCAACTTTTCAAGGAGATGCATACCAACATGTCAAACAGACAATGCTGACAAGGTTTGGTGATTCAACAGCAAAAAAAACACGGATTTTGCTCGAGGACCAGGCGATCGGTGACCGCACGCCATCACAATTTCTGCGGCACCTAAAGACTCTTGCTGGGTCTACAGTAACGGACGACGTCCTTCGAGCAATCTGGATGAAAGGTTTGTCTCATGACATGCAGAACGCAGTGATAACAAAGACGGATGCCTCGCTGAATCACCTTGCGGATATGGCAGACCTCATCCACGAAAACCACCAGCTACGATCTAGCCGAAATATCTGTGCCACTGTAGCTGCTACGCAACAAGAGCCCGCAGTGCCACCTGAAGGACAAATAAGGCTAATACTAGCTCAGATGCAAGCACAGTTAGACGAGTTACGGGTGTCCCGACCACGCAGCCGCTCCAGATCGAGGTCAAGTCGCAGCCAGAGACCAGAAGGGTGGAAGTGTTGGTACCACCATAAATTCGGCCCTGCAGCAGAGAAGTGTGTGCAACCCTGCGCATATAAATCACCGACGGCGGGAAACGCGAGCGGGGGTCATTAGTGGCGGATGACGCAAACTCCCAGCCAACCACACGCCGCATTTTTATAAAGGACAAAAGCAGCAAGGTAAATTTTCTCGTAGATACCGGTGCAGACCTATGCGTTTATCCAAAATCACTTATCCATACGGTTCGCCAAATGTCTGCCTATGGGTTAGTGGCCGCTAATGGCACACAGATAGCTACATATGGAACGATCCCACTCACGCTTAACCTAGGTCTACGCAGAGATTTCCCGTGGATGTTCGTGGTGGCAGAGGTATCTAAACCAATAATTGGAATCGATTTTTTAGCGCATTATAATATAATGGTCGATGCGCGCAACCGACGACTAGTAGATGCAACCACCCAGTGTACCGTTAATGGACAGGTAGTTGGGTGCAAAACAGAGTCAGTCAAAACCGTTAACGGTAAAACGCCGTACCACCATCTGTTAGCACAGTATCTCGACATTACTCGACTTGATGGGACTATGCAGAAAACGGTCAAACACAACACTCAACATCACATAATTGTTACACCCGGTCAACCGGTTGCACAGAAGCCTAGGCGTCTAGCCCCAGACCGCCTGACAGCAGCGAAGAAAGAGTTCGAGTCGATGTTAAAATTAGGCATCGCTCGGCCGTCAAAAAGTTCATGGGCTTCGCCACTACATATGGTTCCAAAGTGTGAAGACGAGTGGAGGCCCTGCGGCGACTATCGTGGATTGAATGAAAGAACAGTGCCCGACCAATACCCAGTGCGACATATTGAAGACTTCGCCCAGTGCTTAAGTGAAAAAAAAGTGTTTTCAAAACTAGATTTAGTGCGTGCGTTTAACCAAATCCCTATCGCCGAAGAGGACATTCCAAAGACAGCAATAACTACGCCCTTCGGTTTATTCGAGTTTAAGTTTATGACTTTTGGCTTGCGTAATGCAGCACAAACTTTTCAACGATTTATGGACGAAGTGTTATGTGAACTTGATTTTGTGTACTGCTACATAGACGATATTTTAATCGCATCTAGTGACGAAACAGAACATTTAAAACACATAGAGACTGTATTTGATAGGTTAAGGAAATACGGAGTAGTTATAAACCCCGCAAAGTGTGTGTTCGGTAAGTCTGAAATCGAGTTTTTAGGTTACCAAGTGTCAGCAGCAGGTACGCGTCCACTCCCCGAAAGGGTTGAAGCAATACGTAATTACCCATTACCAAACACCGCAAAGCAGCTACGCCAATTCCTAGGTATGTTGAACTTTTACAGAAGGTGCATACCTAATGCAGCGCGTAGCCAAGCTAGTTTACATGAATTGCTGTGTGGCAACAAAAAAGGAAAAACAACTATTACTTGGAACGACCAAGCTAAGCGTGACTTTGAGACGTGCAAGGACGACTTAGCTGAAGCAACGTTGTTATTGCATCCAAAGCCCGATGCCGAACTTGCTATTTTCAGTGACGCATCTAACATGTCCATAGGCGCGGCTTTACAACAGAAAAACAACAATGAATGGCAACCAATTGCTTTCTTTTCTAAGAAACTTACGCCAGCTGAACAGAAATATTCAGCCTATGACCGCGAATTACTCGCAATCTACGCTGCGGTCAAACATTTCAGACATCACGTTGAGGCGCGAAGTTTTACAATTTTTACAGACCACAAACCAATAACTTACGCTTTTAAAAAGAAAAATCAGCAATGTTCCCCTAGGCAATTTCGATATCTAGACTTTATTGGACAATTCACTACAGCCATACGTCACGTCAAAGGAGAGGACAACATTACGGCCGACCTACTATCTCGCATAGAGTCAGTAAGTACTGAGATAGACTGGAAAGCTCTTGCATCCTCGCAACAAAATGACACGGAGCTTAAAAGCTTAATTGACAATAGAAACTCGTCCCTTAAATTACGTCTTGTTCATTTGCCAGAGTCAGACAAACCAATTTTTTGTGACTTCTCTACCCTAACAGTTAGGCCTTTTATTACGGAACCATTCAGAAAGTCCGTTTTTAACATGCTTCATAATACCTCCCATCCAGGTAGTAGAGCTACGACTAAGCTTATCACTAAACGATTTGTTTGGCCCTCAATAAATTCTGATTGTAAGTTATGGACCAGAGCATGTGTTGATTGTCAACGATCAAAAGTGTCTCGTCATGTCGTTACAACGCCGGGAACGTTTACACTTCCGTCATCTCGATTTGAGCATGTACATATTGACATTGTAGTAATGCCCTATTCTGAAGGATACCGTTATTGTCTTACTGCTGTAGACCGATTTACCAGATGGCCGGAAGCGATTCCCATTGTTAATCAAGAAGCCGACACAGTAGCGCGTGCATTTTATTCCAATTGGATTGCTCGTTTTGGCATACCACTTAGAATCACAACAGATAGAGGAAAACAGTTTGAGTCACACCTATTCAGAGATCTCAATGCCCTGATCGGTACGGCTCATTTTCGAACGACGGCTTATCACCCTGCAGCTAACGGCATGGTCGAGCGTTTCCACCGTCAATTAAAGAGTGCACTAAAGTGTCACAATGCAGCAACCAATAGTTGGACGCGAATTCTCCCGACCGTTTTGCTAGGAATTAGGTCGTCTTGGAAGGAGGACTTGAAAAGTACATCCGCAGAGTTAGTTTACGGACAGAGCTTACGCCTCCCCGGGGAATTTTTAGGTGACAATCCGACTAACGAAACTGTGCAGGCTGAATTTGCTAAAGAGCTACGTTCGCATTTCAATAAGCTCAAGCCTGTCGCTAGTACTCAACACGGACAGAAAAGCACTTTTATTTTCAAGGACCTTAATAACTCTACTCACGTGTTGGTGCGGAACGATACAGTCAAAGTTCCATTACAGCAACCATACGACGGCCCTTATAGAGTAATTTCTAGGAAGGATAAAACATTCGTGTTAGATATACGTGGCCGCGAGGTTACGGTATCAATCGATAGACTGAAACCAGCTTATTTCTTAAGGGATTCTAATTGTCATCCGGACAGCACTACTAATATTGTCATAGATCTCGCTCCCGAAATCACTTCACGTTCTCAAACCGCATCTGAATCAGTTCCCCAATCTTTGCCATCTGTACCTCAGGTTCCTGAACCGCAGGGGCAGCGAAGGTCTGGTAGACGCGTACGATTTCCTGATTACTACCAGGCCAGTTGTTCGTGATCTCGATCACTGGCAGGGGGGTACTGTGGCGTCTTCATTAATTAGTTATTACTATTATAGGTATTACTTTAGTGAACTTATTATGTAAGTATAGTATTATAAGACTGTAAAGTACCGCTAGCTTTAGGTTCTCACGCAAGCCCACAGATGTTTTATTGCAGCTAATTCCTTTCCTTGGCTATCCAAGCTTAACAATAGTTTATTGTAATTGTTTATTGTTTGTATTAGCTTTAAGAATTTAGAATAATGCCCGTTGGATCTTTATTGAGATGCCGACGGGTCTTTTGTATAATTATGTTTAACTGCGTTATTTTTATTGTATAACTTTGTTGTAAAAACCTTTGTCAATCTGTGTGTTAACACGCCGCCCCGACCGTACCCAAGTTTTCAATAGTTGCTCAAATGTAAAAGATAGTCAGTCACTTCTCATCTCCCGGTTCGGTCGGTCGGCATTCTTGCTCTTTGTGATTTATATTAATAAACTTCTCCATCACTCAGTGAACCATCGTACTTATTTTGCTATTCCCATAACGCCGACACTAGTTAACCGACCTACGTGCGCAAAAGTGTATTCTTGCAGCTGGCCAGCTTATCAATATCATGTAAGTTTTGACCTATAACTTGTTGATTAAATCATATGTTTTGATAAAAGAATCCAAAAGCAATTTTGATCATAATACTGCGTAACATACAAACGCCTGCGTACCAGAAGACGCTGCGTAGTCAGGAGCCTAGTGGTACCAATGACCTAATGAAGATTGCGAGAATCTACTGAATGCGTAGGTAAAGCATGAGTGTTCGTTGTGATACTTGGGGGAAAAGTAGGTTCAGCAGTAGACGATGGGAAGGGCCTATACAGCAGCCATTTTGGATTCAGCGCCATTTTTTTCTTTTAATATCTAACTAAGTAGGTATCAACTGTGTAGTCTTAATAGTTTCCGAATAAAGTGGCTGTGACATACGGACGGACAGACATGACGAATCTATAAGGGTTCCGTTTTTTTGCCAAATGGCTACGGAACCTTAAAAACATATTTTATTTATATTTTTAGCCCAATTACACTGCGATAGCGAAGGCCTGCAACATCTGGAGGAACTACGGCGATATAGAAATGACATGGTCGAGCGTGGCCGATATTATGAACTGGTTCGGAGACAATCAAGACGAGTTGGTTCAAGTCGCTGGTCCAGGGAACTTTAATGACCCTGACATGGTAAATATTAGTTAAGTACATTACTATAGTATAAAGACTATAAAGGGTGTAAAAGCACCCTAACGCAAACGAAAGGCACTTATTCCCCCCACCACTGCGATCACTTTTTTTGTTCTAGACCATACCTGAGAACCCCCTAGTTTCGGAGATATTGGGGGTCAAAGTTCCAAATTTTTAACAGCTGTTTTTGTAAATACTAGCTTTTCAGGTTATAACTTTACTTAAATTACCTCCATGACACATTTACTATTCCAAGCATCCACTAGCACAATGTTTTAAGAGTGCTACATTGAGTTTTACCCATAAAATATGATTTTTTGACCCCAAAAAAAAGTCATTTCTCAGCAAACATTTTTGCGTTGGGGTACTTAGTTTGATGTACAGAATGCTTGGTTGACGGCTACGTGATGGGTTACTTTACACCCTGTATAAGTGTATACCAATAATATGGCGCCTGGAATTTTTAAAATAGGTACCACACATTTGAGACGGTCGAGCTCTCCTTCATCTGCTTAGTCTTTTCTAAAATATATTAGGGGTCGGCTTCCAGTCTAATCGGATGCAGCTGAATACCAGTATTTATATAGAGCGACTGCCTATCTGTCCTCCACAACCCAGTTAGTACTTGGTAACACAATACCCCTCGGAAAGACTGGTCGTCAGACTTTCACTGACTGCAAGTAAGGCTAAAGATCGATCCGAGCGGCTGTTCTTATTTAACCATCAATAAGACGATGCGGGTAAAATTCGATGAGCCTTGGTCTTATCGAGTTATAAAATTCGAAAATCAGAGTAGTGAAAGAGAGGGTCCACCTTGTGCACTAAATTCTCTAATAACTACCCCGTCGATGGCTAGTCCTCGTTGAGATAGGCCGCCATGACCGAAACTCGATTAGGAGGACTACTAGCTATCAAATTTATGTTTCATTAAGTGTTTCACTCTTGTTTCCACTTCCATGCGGCTGTTCATTAACCGGTTACGCGGACGACGGCCTGCTGCTCATTCAGTCAAGTACTCGGGCTGGACTCGAAAATTTGGCTGACACTTGCCTAAAATTAATATCCCAGTGGGGTGATCGTAACCGTCTGACCTTTGCACCACATAAAACTTATCAACTTCTTTTAAAAGGTAATCTTAAATCATGGCCTAGTATTAAATTTAATAACGTTCCCGTGAAAAAGAAGGAGTCTGTATGCTACCTTGGGTTTGTCTTAGAGAGGAATTTTTCATTCATTGAACACATAAAAACAGTCGGTGAAAAAGCTAAAAAGAACTTTTATGCTTTAACGAGAATATCCAAATCTACATGGGGTTTATCATTTTTAACTCTAAAGACGATCTATGGGGCTACTTACTTGGGGTGTATGTGCTACGGGGCACCAGTTTGGGCCGATAGGGCCACCATTGGAGCGGTACGACGTAAATTACTTCAAAGCCAGCGGTTGGCTTTGATTTTCTTGTGTAAAGCGTATAGGACGGTTAGTACTGAAGCCTTACCGGTACTGGCAGGGGTACTTCCAGTCGATCTTGAAGTACAGCGCCGTGCTTCAATGTACTACTGCGCACGAGAGACCGCGGACACAGACTTTTTGACGCAACGTGACCGTGCTAAAATAGCTAGATTACTTAAACCACAGACTGACGTCTGGGAGGAACTTTTGTCTGAATGGCAATGTAGGTGGGATAATTCCATCAAGGGCCGACATCTTCACCAGTTCTTTCCATCCGTTCGTGAGCGGCTGGCCAGGACATGGCTGGAGGTGGATCACTGTGTCGCCCAATTTCTCACAGGTCATGGTAACTTTAAGAGTAAATTATTTTCCTTCAAGCTTGTTGAGTCGCCTTTTTGTCAATGTTCTACATCTGACTGCGAATTTGAACAAACTGCACATCACATTTTATGGGAGTGTAGTCTTTGGCAGAATGAACGTAATATTATGATAAATAGTGTACAGGTTACATCCGGAGTTATTTACTATACGGACCTTGTTGAAACTAGAACAAATTTCCGTGCGTTCAAGCAATTTTGTCATACCTATTATTGGAATCAAATATATATATAACAGCTCACAACTTAGGACCCAGTAATATTAATGACAATAATATCCGTGGTGCTAGGCAACTGGGCTTAACTCAGTTGTATACGTCCCTGTGTGCCTATTGGCCTTGTTCTGTTCTGTCTCCTGCTGATATGGAGGGAAGTGGAAACTATGTTTTTTCCTACTCCTCCGCTATTCTTTTCTGATTAATTTCGTTGCGGGATCCAAGACAGTTAAATCATTTCTCTGGGACTTCGTCGAGCTTCATTGTCTCGGCGCTTTTCTTGTGGTCGCCACTGTTGATTCTGGCTAACAGGAGTTACAGTGGTTTGGGAATAGTGTGGCGGGCTTGTCCCAATTTAAAAAAAAAAAAAAAAAAGTGTTTCACTCATATTTTCAGCTGGTCATAGGTACCTAACCCTGGGCTGACAGTAGACCAAGTTCGGGTGCAGATGGCAGTATGGTCAATCCTGGCAGCTCCTCTCATGATGAGCGTAGATATGAGTTTGATGGAGCAAGAGTTCAAGGACATCCTACTGAATAAGGACGTGATTGCCGTGAACCAGGACTCACTGGGCAAGCAAGGCCTGAGGGTTTTTGGCGCGGATAAAGATGTGGTAAGTAATAAGATCAGAGGTGGCCCAATGATGGCGGCCCCGACATACGAGCAGTAATGTCATGGGTTCGAACTCAGGCAGGTGTATTACTTTGTGTAATTTACACTGTGCTCAAAACGGTAAAGGACATCCCCAACATCACTATCGTGAGGCAAAAGACATGTTCTAGAACCAAAAAAAATCTATAACAACTACACTGGGCCCGCATTTCCTCTCACAGTGAGGAGGCCTGTGTAACAGCAGTGAACAGTATAGGCTGAATATATATTATGCTTAGAAATAAACTTACTTACAATTATATCGTTCTTGATGATCAACAGATATGGCACCGAAATATATCGAATGATGCGCGGGCGCTGGCTTTCGTGAATCTTCAAAACTCGACCTTGGAAACAGCATACACCCACGAACAAATGAAGCTACCGACACAAGACTATGTTGTTCAGGTATGATGTAGGAATAGGGCAGACCCAAATGAATGAATTATGGGAAAAAAAGTCGGAGTTTCCTTGCGGGATCGCATCGGAAATGAGGACATCTGCAAGAGATTCGAACCAAGGTTACCGACGTAGCTCGAAGAATTATCAAACTTAAGGCGGGGTTACCCCGATAAACGTCGTCAATAATAGCGTTTTACTCGTACATGGAACGGATTTAAATTTTGAAAAAAATGTATTACATAGTTGACTCTTCGATCATGATATGTCGGGCATGCGATACACGATTACTTACACTTCACTGCATCCAATTAAATCGCAAAGACATGTCCAAATGATGGCTAAATAATCGTTTAACTTGAGTTATATTAGGCTTTGAAAAATGAAACTTATATCATAATAAAGGTCGTAAAAAATGTGTATTATCTCGGGTCACATAATGTATAATTTCTTTATCATTTTTCTCCAAGAAGAAAAAACAGTCAAAATTTAGGCATTATATCGCTCGCGCGGCAGGGCGGGGGACGAGGTCGTGCGTACATAAAAACAAAGTAGGGAAACCTCGCCTTAAGTGCCAATGGGATAAAGCACATTGCTCGCAGAACAGATGGCCTATGAGGCCAAAAAGTTCTGAAGGGGCGGTCGCGAACCGAAAGACGTTGAGTTGGGAGGCCTTCCTAGGTAGATCGCATCAAGATGGGGACCAGCTTGATGCGAGACACACGAGAACGAACAATGTGGCGACACCTAGGGGAGGCCTATGTCCAGCAGTAAATGTCTTTCGGCTGAAATGATGATGATGATGAATGCTAGAAGAAAGTGAGTGAAAACTGACGTAAATGATGATGTAGCCAAGACATGCTGTGAATTGCTATGTCGATGCGAAGGATGTTTTTGCACTAAAATTAATTCTAATTTTCTTTGTAAAGTTCGACTAGCCAAATTGAAATTTTAAATGGTTTGGCTTTGATTGAATCTTGGTTAAGAAAACATGACATATAATCACGCCTAAAGGTTAGGCAGGATCTACCTATTAGCAGGATAGTAGGCCCACATTTCGCTAGTGGTGGTGGTTGTACAGCAAATAAGAGTATTCTTAGAAATTATTTTGGCACAGGAGGAGTTCTTAGAAAATGTTATGAAAGCCAATACAATTTAAATAGATATTGGACCATATGATTGGATAAGTTTGTAAGTTTGTATTTAAACTGTGAGTATATTGTTACTTTACAGGATCTTTTCCATGAAGATAAGGAACAAACTCTGGGAGGTGGAGAAGACTTCAAAGTGAAAGTAAATCCTACAGGTTTGTTAAATCTTAATTATTATAATCTTATTTATAAAGCAAAATAAATTAACTATACATTATTAATTAAAACATATGTTATAAACTATAAAAGTGTATCAAAAACTGCTCCTCAACGCTGTCAGCCGTGCCCAAGAGACTGGCGGCATTGCCACGTTGTATGGCAACACTTAGCCTTTGGCCATTATGGTTATAAGTAACCAGCTCTTGGGTCACGCACGGGAAACGTCAAGTAGGTTTTCGAAATTTTCTTAAATGATTGTGATTTGCATAGTTACAATCTCGAGAAGCTGAACAGGAAATATCCATAATTTTATTTGTTTTTCAGGTGTCAAATTCTACAAATTTGTCCCGAAGAAACAATCTGAGGAAGAACCTGCCAGTGAAAATGAAATAAAATAAACGATGTGACAAAGTATAGTTAACGATCTTTTATTTCTTCTGTTGGAATATTAGTACCTCATCATCATCATCCACAGCCTGACCTTCCCCCACTGCTGGGAATAGGCCTCTCTTTGTTTGTGCCAAACTCCACGGTCTTGTGCCAGCTTCATCTAAGTATCTATATAAATAAAAAGAGAAGTCCTGACTGACTGACTCATCAACGCCCAGCCCAAACCCTTGGACCTAGAAAACTGAAATTTTTCTTCTTGACCCTTTATAATGTAGACAAGGAATAAGGACGGATGTTTCGAAATTCAACCCCTAAGGGAGTTAAATAGGGGATGAAAGTTTGTATGGAAAATCGTCATTTTCACGCGGGCGAAGCCGTAGCGGTCTTACGACCACTGAACTGAAGGAGCATTCGAACATGTGCAGTAAAGAATGTCAGTGATCAATATGTCTATAAATCAAACTTTTCTTATCAAAATCTACCCTACATTGTATGCGGGCTACAAATTAACATGTTACAATGTGACACGTTTGAGTGGTCTAGATTTTTATCATTTAATTACCTTACACTAAGTGAGCATTTTACAAATTATATTTTTAAGTGTTTCAGGTACAATACATTAAAATATTCAATTAGGGACATGACGAAGAAGCAAGTACCTAGGTAATAGAATGTTACCTACTTGCTTCTTCGTCAATGTCCCTAATTGAATATTTTACATTCGTGTGCCAATGTCGAAAATGTTCGATTATGTTCGCAACAAAATCTCTGATGACAATGACAATCAAAGAGATACTTAAATAAAAAAAAAGCAATCTGGACCCGCCGATCTTTTTGGGGACTTTACCAGTTGAGTAGGAGTCAGCAGCGTTGAGGAGGAGAGTTTTGACGATTTTTTTTTTTTTTTTAATGAAATTCCCATTGAGCCGCTCGCTCTCTAGTATAATTCTATAAATCTCTTCGTTCAAATAGCAATTGTTTTTTTTTTCACTTTTGATATTCTACTCGAGAATCAGGCTGAGGCTATCCCGTGGGTTCTGCCCCACGATATCGATAATAATATATTAGTTTTTCGACAAACCGGTTCTAAAAGGACAACACACACAAGTAAAAGCTGAAGAATTCCCAAACTTATGAGAACAGCGGTCACTGGCAGACGGATTGCCAAAACATTAATTTGTCAGGGGTGCGTTTGAGATGGCCGGCGAAATTTTCGCCGGATAAAAATTAAACTAGTCCTGCCTACTTCTATTCTCCTGGTAGTTAAACAGGTGTTACATTTTCATATGCGCTCTATGTTTTGCCATTTGGCGTACACGTTAAGTAACGATATTGTTATCAGTGGGTCTTCAAAGACAATAAAATCTCAAGAGGACCCACTAGTAGGTCTCGGGAGACACATCAGTATTCGGAGACCCACCAGTGGGTCTGCTTGGTGGGTCCTTGAAGACGAAGCGGAGGGTTCGCTGAACGGAGTCATAGGTTTATGTCAATTTTATCTGTCAAATTCAATTGACAGTTCAGCTTGTCAAACAAGTAGTAAACAATCTAGATTGTAATCTCGATTTGGCTTGTGATCTCGAAATTAATAGTCAGTAAAAATGGGCCGGAACATGAGGAATCAATTTGCCGATATAATATTTGTACCTATAGTATTTTATAATATTATATTTCTACAACAATTTGTATTATTACTTCATCCATGATAATCCACAAATAAAATTGACGGAGAGTCGGAGACGTTTAGTACTCGTTTCAGAAATATTCGTAAATATGGCGCGATTCTAACAAATTAAACAACAAACATCTCAATGACAAAGTCAATCTGACAGCGGGATAAAATTTAGCGAGCTAAAAAGGTCGCTAAAAATTATCCTAGTTAGGCGAAAACTTATACCGGCGGACGGCCGTGAACGGGGCAGATTAAATTTTAGTCAGGTTAATTTTTCACCTCGCGGTGTGCTTGAACGGGGTGTTTAACGTTTAGTCAGGTTAAATTTTAGCCTGGTTATGCATCTTAGACGCACCCCTGATCATTTTATCCTGATTGGCTTTTCAAAAACCGGTAATTTTAAATACAAACTGTATTTTGACTACAAACATGTTTCCAATCAGACGGGTGTAGCAAGCCGGGTGGTGTACTGGCCCCAGGAGCCAATTTATCAATAATCCGATCTAATCACAAACCAGTCGGGGTTAACGGCCCGCCCCGCCACTGATTTGTAACCAGGCCACGAACGGTAGCTGGACCCGTTATTTTAATTATTTTCTACTAATACCTGGATCATAAATTGACAATAAACGTTGATGAATACTTGTTATTTTAGAATCACGAAGAGATTATTTTCTGTTGTTCACTCGTGTACAGACATAGAATCAATTAATATATTATATGCCTCTGTTCAGTTAGAACATTTCGAGTCCCTTGGGGCATTGTCCCGACTAGTCCCCTTTCACTAACTGGAGGTGTCCTGAGGAAAGATGATGTGCTGGTTTCCCAACCAGCACATCATCTTTCCTCAGGACAAGATTTGTTTGCGAGTTTAGGTCAAGAGAGTACTGTAAGCCCATTTAATTTATATAATTGTATGTTTTTTTTTGTAATTTTGTCATGATATACAAATGTGACAAAAAAATTCGAAGACATGTGACATCTGCCAATCCGCACTGGGCCCGCGTGGTGGTTTATAGCCCATCCCTCTCCTAGAAAGGGGGCCTGAGTCCCTGCAGTGGGAACATTACAGGCTGATGATGATGATGATACAAATATGTGGTAATCGGTTGTCATGTGAAGGAATGAGGAAAATGTTGTAAGGGAAGTTTTGACTAAGGACGTGGATTAATAAGAATAGAGAAAGACCAAAGAAACCATGTATGGATATGTGAAGGATGATATGGCAAGAAAGGAGGGGTCTTGTCTCATCAGATCCCTCCTTTGTTGCCGTAAGAAGTATGGAAGAAGACGAAATGCTGCAGACCCTAAATAAATTAGGGCAAGGGCAGGATGACTGATGATGATTGATGACTGATATGCATCACTTCTGTGAGGTTGCATTAGCTGATTACCAAAATCTGACAAAACAATTATTGAAGTGGAAATTATGTTTTTTCCTACTCCTCCGCTATTCTTTTCTGATTAATTTCGTTGCGGGATCCAAGACAGTTAAATCATTTCTCTGGGACTTCGTCGAGCTTCATTTGTCTCGGCGCTTTTCTAGTGGTCGCCACTGTTGATTCTGGCTAACAGGAGTTACAGTGGTTTGGGAATAGTGTGGCGGGGTTGTCCCAAACAAAAAAAAATACAATAATTGTGTAAGCTTATGCAGTAGTAAGTCAATAATTAGTAGTAAGTATATTCAGTATAATATAATGTTACCACTTCTGGGGCACATAGGTCTCTTCTTTATGAGAGGAAATGGGTTAGAATTAAACTTGCGGGGCCTAGTGCGGGTTGGCGGATGACATATTATGTCCTCGAATTTTTTGTTCTGGACATGCCAGTTTCCTCATCATGTTACTTTTACCGTTTTGGTGATAAATAAATTACATACCTAAGTAATGCTTCTACTGCCTGGGTTCGAACCCACGACTTACTGCTCGTAAACAAGTCAATGCTCAGTGGGAATTCCGTACAATTTTAAAAGAAAGAGTGAAGTTTCTGAAGATAAGATTACCAAATAATTTGTATGGATGTCAAGTATCGACAAACAGATATATTTTTACTAGGTTAAGTGTGCCGTGTCATGTCTTTCGATTTTGATACTTTGTGCAAATTGCTTATAGGGTTCCGTAACCGACAAGTAAACAA
Source organism: Diarsia mendica (assembly GCA_949316265.1). NCBI lineage: Eukaryota > Metazoa > Arthropoda > Insecta > Lepidoptera > Noctuidae > Diarsia > Diarsia mendica. The sequence continues at coordinate 16,879,654 of OX438902.1, read as the reverse complement.
CGGTACCTACCCTATATATTTAATTTAATATTCCACAACTATATATATACACTAACTATGTATAAGCCTTCGCTGTTTGTCCATCCATCTATCTGTGGGCTGTATCTTAAGATCCGTAATAGGAAGACGGTTGGAATTTTCACAGAATTTGTATTTCTGATGCCGGCTGCTTAAAATTTAAAAGGGGTCTCCCCTACGACAACGATACGGAACCCAGCATACGCGAGTTTGAGTCACACTTGACCGGTGTTTTAAGCTTTCATTTTGTTCACTGATGGATGAATATAATTTCAATATTTATATCTTCGATCTCGATTAACAAGTCAAGCTTCAAATTGGTATTGATTTCTACTCTAACTCGAGTACCTACTTACAGTATTTCAAAACGAGGCCGTTATTGTTTTGTCATAAAACAAGATATAAAATGATTGACAGGTGCTACCTAAAACAGTCCTACTTTATAGAATTTAGGACACACCTTGATAGATTTGCGAGAAATCGAGTTACCTTAATAAGGCATTCTTGTTTACACTTGAACTAAAATATTCTTCTGATGTGCTAAGAGTGTATGTCATAGGTCGTTTTTTTTTGGTGGGTGGAAAATCATCGAATAACCCCCCCCGCTCTTGGGCAGAGCGAAGGGGAGTGTCAGACTTCTACTGACTAAAAACCAAACCCATGTTCCTTCTTCGCCCTTGTGTCAGAGCCGCGTTAACCTTTCGACGAACCACAGCCCCGACGGGGTATGTCATAGGTCTCAAGTTCGAACCCCAGTCACGCACTTCTGATTGTTAGGATTCGGTGAAGTACCTCTACTCTACCTACATTGTGAGGAAACCAGCATGCGAGAGATATTACTCGACGGCATGTAAAACCAAGTTTCACCTAGTTAGCAGTTCATGGGGGGTATACATCTATATAAATAAAGAGAGAAGTCCTGACTGACTGACTGACTTATTGACTGACTCATCAACGCCCAGCCCAAACCCTTGGACCTAGAATGCTGAAATTTTGCACAGAGGTTCCCTTTATAATGTAGACAAAGAATAAGGAAGGATTTCTCTAAATTCAACCCCTAAGGGAGTTAAATAGGGGATGAAAGTTTGTATGGAAAATCGACATTTTCTCGCGGGCGAAGCCGCTGGCAAAAGCTAGTACTGACATAAAAACAGGTGACAAAGAAGAAAAAATTATAACGAGTACGCTTATAGCTTATACGTAAAGTGCGAAGTCACGAAAGCTCAATTGACGCAAAAAATATATCAGGTTTACAATTCGGTATGCACCAAGCATAATTAATTATAAACCTAATCAAGGGCTGATTGTATTATTAAATACATACCTGTGAGGTTCTGAGGAACCTAATTATAATTCTACTGTTCTACAGACAAACGAACAGGTTGCGCCTAGCTGTGTTGATTGCATTGACAACAAGCAACATGTTGTTGATCCTTATCATTCGGCGTTCAACCGTTCGCGTTGTTGGAAGCGGCATACTAGCATACTACTGCACACTGCATAGACGCTTTGACTGTGCTCGATTCAACAAGTGCCATAGACCCCCTATGAAGACAAAATATTTTTCTTAGCCAGTGAAAAATAAATTCAATAAAAAAAAGTTTACATTCAAAATTCGAACAACCTCATTTGTCGCGGTAAGTGCAATGTGCATTATTATTTTGTTTACTTTTTGTGTCTGCTGTTTTGTTTTGTTTTGCATTTTGTTAGAACTTTGCGTTGTATTTTTTATTTGACCCTTTTTACCCACGACGGAACGGAGACGGTATATGCGTTTGGGGTGAGAGGTTGTTTGTTTGTTTGTGTGTTTGTGCAAATACATGTTGCCATTTTTCTCCAAAACTACAAGTCCGATTTTGATGCAGTTTTCAGTTATGGGTTTGGGTTTGATTGGTGCATGTTCTTAGATAGGTGTTACGGTGACAACTCACCAAGGGGCGCTGCATCAAAGATTTTTTGTGCAAATCAAAGTTGCCATTTTTCTCCGAAACTACAAGTCCGATTTTGATTCAGTTTTCAGTTATGGGTTAAGATTTGATTGGTGCATGTTCTTAGATAAAAAAATAAAAGTAAAAAAGTTTAAAATAAAACACAAAATTAAAAATTTTGAAAAAACCCACGACTGTTAAAAATTAATTGAAAAAAGGATAAAATAACATAAAACACCCACCTTAAAAAAACCCAAGAATGTCCGTCGGGAGCTGAACATTGCAAAACTAGTTCATTTAATGTCAAATTTTTAATTTTGTGTTTTTTTAAGTTTTAAGCTTTTGTAAAAGGAGCATTTTGAAGGTTTTCATTAACCAACTATACGCAGTTGATAGTTTCCAAAGCATTGCTAAATTAGAATTGTACCCGACAAGTCGAACTTTTAATTCAACTAATTATTCGTTTACCCACCTTTTGTACATCAAAATAAAATATGTGTTATGTTTGATCTTACTTGTTATTTTAATTTAAGAAAGTACGAAGTTACTGACTTCGATAGACGTTTCAACAATTCGCATTTTCTTAAATAAAATAGAATACCCATAGCATCGTATACTAATTACTATAGGTATGAACAGCTGGTATTCCGCTAACAGAAGTATCTTGTATGTAGGTTACCTATGTTTGTTTACCAGAAAATTTCAGTTCCAGTTAAATTATACGTATTAGTATTATTATAATAACAACAGTAGGTAGGTATTCACATTTTTTTACGAATAGCACTAATATTAAAGAGATCATAGGGTCTCAGTTTTATCAGGGCATAAAAAATATTGTCATCGTTGGGTCGGGCCTAGGAAACAATAATACTGCATACCATTTTGTATAAATATTTATCTGCAGTTTAGGGAGTTTATCCTAATATTTAGTAATGTTTAGAATTGCGATATCATAGGTATATGATATCGCAATCGTCTCAAATACAAAAAAAAATAGGAACAATACACTAGGTACTTAATTTTATTATGCTATTGGGCGAAATAATCCACAAGGAAAGGACTGATCGCCCGCCGGGTGTCTGCCGGCGTCCCCGAAGATAAATAATTAAGCTATACCATGGATACACCTAGTCCAGCATCAGAACATGCATTGCGCACAGAATGCCACAGGATCTGTCCTTTTAGCATTGATCTTTGAACCAACATTAATTCCATAATTTCCATAACAAAAGCTTCAATTCTTCTAAAATTAGCTACAGCACAGGTATAGAATGGGTGCCATTGGCATGACTTGTTGTCAAGGTCAGGTATTAGTATTATGTCTCCAATATTTGGGTCAACTTTTAAACTATAAGTAGGTAAGTAATTGAAAATTGAAAGTGCTCAAATAAATGTGATGGCCTTCGTTACAACTCACCTCGTCACGTCGTTTTTGTTAACCGACTTCCCAAAAAGGAGGAGGTTCTCAATTCGATCGGTGTTTTTTTTTTAAAAAATAAAAAAAAACTTTTTTGCAAAAAAAAACAACCGACTTCAAAAACACCAAAAAGTAAAAAATAAACTTCAAAAGAAAAATCAGCTTCTGAAGTCGGTGGCAAAAAAAGCCAAATCAAACAATGTCACCGACTTCAGAAGCTGATTTTTCCAGTGATAGTGTAGTGCCCTCCAGTGATCTCCAGTTTGAACCCAATAACTCCGATTTTTCAGATTCATGTCAGTATTAATAATTATCACTTGTCTTGCTTAGGTTAAGAAAAACAGTGCGAGGAAATTAGTATGCCTTCCTTCTTCCAAATTAATACTTTATTTTGCCTTCAGCGAGATTAAAAATTATTCCTAACTCCTCAGGTCTAGCCTATGCGTATGTATATATGCGTACCCCCCCCCCCCCCCCCCAAGGACACCTACATACACTCGATTAGCTGTTGAAATTTTAAAGAGCCTATCAGAATAATAATAATATGTGGTATGAAAGCTAAGCTGTAGAAACCGTTTGTTTATCATATTATTACAATCTCGAAATCTTAATCAAGCAGGAAGTGACAGTATCCAAGGAGTACTGCAAATTGCAATATAAGGAAGGAGTTCAACTTTCCTGTTGCTGAAATCAAAAGTTGGCCTTCCTGTTGGTTACTTGAGCTGTGACTTGAGGATGTTTCCCTATTGATTTTATTGGTTCTGACTGTCGGCTGCCTATATAACCTCCCTGGTAAGACTGGTTGCCAGACTTTTGGTAACGACTATTAAAGATCTAAAAATGACAACTGGAATCAACGGCTTCATGTTGTTATCGTGCTAAACAATATACAAATATACAATGAAACATAAAAATAGTTTGAAAGGAAGTAATATTGCACGTCTAACAGAACCACCAACAGCTCAAAAAGCCAGAAACGTAGATAAAATGTTAATCTTGAGCATTTTTTTAATGTCACCACATTAATTTTATTTTTAATGGGACAAGATACCAACCTAAACAATTTGAAAACAGACCACCTACGTTGGAATGTGCCAACAATAAAAAATATCGTTGGGAATGCCATGCATGGATGTATAACGTTTAAAAATTATATGGGGCACGTTATCACCTACTTATACATAGTCGAAACTTCGAAAGACCAAAGACGCCTCGATGCGTCGATCTCCTTATAATTGGTTTTCAGGCTTGGCATCTGTACAAAAACAAGTCCACGTTCCGTAATATTTTTTTGAAATATCCTGTTTTTGCACATTATAAAAATACGAAATGATTGTCCAAGACCAAATGGATGATTTTATTTAAACAGTTCCAATACTGGTTATTTCGATAGAGGTGGTTGACACAGCTGTCCATATACGTCCTTATTTGAGGGGTCACTGACTTCAAAGATTCAATATAGAGTTTTATCAACCAGATGGGCAGATGCGTATGTAAAACTAAATGTAGAGTAGACCGTCTGGTATTGTTATTTTGCTATTGTGTAAGCTAGATAGATGATCGGTTAGATACTTATCTGTCTAATCATTAGACATATTGGCGTAGTCTATTTAATTGACTAAATTAATTTCGGAGTCAATAGGCAGCCGATCTGCCTACTGGGAAATTAGAATAGCTCACACAATCATAGCCACAATGGACTGCTTAGGTCTGAAATAAAGTTTTTTTTTTTGATAGCTTTATGTAACAACTACAGTAGGTAAATCTATATAAATAAAAAGAGAAGTCCTGACTGACTGACTGACTCATCAACGCCCAGCCCAAACCCTTGGACCTAGAAAGCTGAAATTTTGCACAGACGTTCCCTTTATTATGTAGACAAGGAATAAGGAAGGATTTTTCGAAATTCAACCCCTAAGGGAGTTAAATAGGGGATGAAAGTTTGTCATTTTCACGCGGGCGAAGCCGCTGGCAAATTTTAAATATTCATTGTGGTGTTCTCCTCCTTGGTCCCGTTACAAGTATTCTATGATTCAGCTTAGGCAGGATGTGATTTAAATCTTAATAGAATCTTAATCTAGATGTTGGTGACGTTAATTCTGCTGGTGGGGGTATCTTCGACCCTGGCGCTGGACAATGGACTGGCTCTGACTCCTCCCATGGGCTGGCTGACGTGGGAGCGCTTCAGATGCATCACAGACTGCAAGAAGTACCCCAATGAGTGTATCAGGTGAGGTACAATAAAATTATGTCATTCCTACTCTTCCGCTATTCTTTTCAGATTAATTTCTTTGCGGAATCCACTTTGTCGCGCGGTTGATTATGGCTTTCAGGAGTTAGGGTCAACTCACACCGAAAGAGCGGCGAAGGGCAGCGAAGCGGAGCGCAGTTTCAGTTTCATATGAATTTTAACTTTATTATCATTACCATAATACTTATTATCGCATGAGAAACTCGAACGAGTCGTGCTGATGCGGGAAGTCCCGAGAATATTCGAGCAGTCGCGAGCGGCCGCTGGCAATTTAAAATTTAAATCTTTACCTCCTTATCTCTTCGGCCTCTTCCTCTTCTTCTTCAATTATATGTGCAATAATAATTAAATCCAAAATACCCATTTTCAATGCTTAAACACAAGTGTTTCCTCGAGTTTTGTTGAAATTGAACTGCGCATAGGAGAGCGACCCATGAATTTATCGCGGGTGGGCTCGGGAAGGCGCGCGGATTCCCGCGACTGCTCGAGAAGTCGCTGGAATGCTCGAGAAGTCGCGGGACTCCGTGACTCCGCGCCCTTCGCCGCTCTTTCGGTGTGAGTTGACCCTTACAGTGGTTTGAGTATAGAGCGGCGGCGGGCTGGATTATAATTTATTATTATAATTGGATTATAAAAAAAAAAACATAACGTTCTGACACTTCTGACGATGACTGTATATTTAAAGTGGCCTTTTCAAACAATTACCGTTTTACCTCTAGTTTGCAAGATGATGCTAAATTGCTCATTTTAAATTCTCTAGAATTTATGTTAAACGTATTCGATCTACAGTTAGGAGATATGTTTATGTAAGATCTGTTGTGTCTGTGCCGTTAACCAACATTGATATTCCTTACATTGCTTGGAGAATGCTGGGAACCGCAAACACCGCTTGTGGAATTACATTTATTCGACAAGCGACTAGTAAAATTCTAGTCGAGGTTCAGAAGATGTGATTTAAAATTCTGTACTTATACTTTTATGGACACCTCCTCAAGACATATTACGACATATGACGTAAGAAGTATTAATGGGGAAGAAATACTTACTACTTACCATTACATCTCGCCTAAATCAGCGAACGGTAAGACGCAGGTGTAGGTAAAATACACTGTCCATATTTCAAGCTAGCTGATAGCTCTATGGTCCCGTTCAATAGGGGGGAGCTTAACAATGCTACCAATCAATATAGTTTTGACCAATTTACATCCTTTTAGTTTAAGTATTTTATTTATTCTTTGATTTACGTATTACGTTACGTCACAAAACGTCATATCGAGTTTTAGTGCAGAACGCAGACGTTCCAACTTCTGATTTTCTCCTCAAACACTTTCAGTGAAAACCTAATCAAGCGGACAGCAGATCTGATGGTGAACGAGGGGTACCTGGATGCTGGCTACGAGTACCTGGGCATCGACGACTGCTGGCTGGAGAAGAATAGAGGCCCAGACGGACGGATGGTGCCCGATAAGGAAAGGTTCCCTAGTGGGATGAAGGCTATAGCTGATTATGTAGGTATTTCATCACATTGTTTAGGTAACCGAAGGGTTGAGTAATGAGGTGTATCCTTGTATAGTACATATCAAGAGTTTTGACTTTAGCATTATGGGTTAGATCCCCTGTCATAGAAATTTCAGTTTGCGCGGGTGTATTAATTAAGACCCATCTGCGTTATTATAAGGCGCCATGTCATCAACCACTGACAAATCTAGTCTCTTGGTTAATGAATTCTGGATATCTTAAAACATTTTGCCTGACGGCTGACCTAAGGTTTTCAACTCAGGACCCCAGAAATGCCTTTGATCGGCAGTCAATTGCAACCTACAAACGCTCTACTACGGTCTCTATCTGTTGTATGTGCTAAAGCAACAACTATACGCAGGCTACCCCAACCGCAAAAAGACTAACCAAGACAATTATGGTCGCCTTAGGTAGGACGAACGTTAGGAAGGTACTTAATACATTACCTTAAATGTTCTAAAACTGCGATCTCGCTTCGACGTTCCAGATCCACAATAAAGGCTTGAAGTTCGGCATGTACGAGGACTACGGTAACCTGACGTGTGCCGGCTACCCTGGGGTACTGGGCAACGAGCGCTTGGACATCCAGACCTTCGTTGACTGGGAGATCGACTACCTCAAGCTTGATGGATGCTATATTGAGCCTAAGGAAATGGATGCTGGTAGGTTTAAATAATTTAGTTACATGTTTCATCTGCCAAACCTTTTCCCGACTTGGCTTCCAGTCTAACCGGAAGCAGGTGAACCAGGATTTTACATGGAGTTACTGACCTACAGAACTCAGTTAGTAGTGGGTAATATATATACCCCTTCGTAAGACTGGTTGTCAGACTTTCGTGTTTTATAGTAGCTTAATAGGGGACGAGCCTATTGCCATCAACCGCGGCGGGCACAAATCCAGACTCGATGGCTTGTACTGAGAAATTCCTGACGGAAAAAAACCCATTAACACTTTGCCCGACCGGGGAATTGAACCTAGGACCTCATGCTTAGCAGTCACGCTTGCAAGTCCCACTAGACCAAAAAGGCAGTCATTCACGATTCGCCATTGCTTTGTTCCAGGATATCCATCGTTCGGGAAACTATTGAATGACACAGGTCGGTCTATACTCTACTCGTGCAGCTGGCCGGCTTATCAGGAAGACGCCAAAATGCTTGTAAGTACTCCATTGGCCTTTTTCAGGTCTGAGGACAGGAGACGAGAGGCTTTTAAGAGGAGAGGCTCTCAATGGGGATCCTCTTCGACGAGAATAACACCGCTTCAACTCACCTGAGGACTGATTGTGCCCGCGACCTTGAGCGCGCGTTTAACTCATCGCCTAAACAAATAAGGTTGAAAATGGCGATGCGTTTGATGCTCGTGACTGCCAAAATGAACGATAGTTCGCAGATTTAATTTATTAAAAAAAAAATACGCTGTAATGTTAAAATATTTTTACATATGTCTTTAGTTGGTTAAATTTCCTTTCTGATAGTAAAAAAAAAAAATAACAGTTGTCACTCAAAATATTGAGCATTTCGAGACGAAAAAGTTTTTTCGTGTGATTTTTTTGTGATTTTGTGATTTTTTTTTTCGAGTTTCTTGATTACTTTTAGAAAATATTTTTGCATAAGTCTTTTACCTATACATTTGACTATACACTGTATTTTTTTTGGAATTGTAATAAGTAGCAATACGGCTAACTCTGCGACGAAAAACAGGTCGTTTTTACGGTGCCCCTTTAACTGCGCCTAAGAAATGGTCTGAAGAAGAACAATACTATTTTGGTGCTTTGAATTTGAGATAGGAAATACCTCACAAGTTCTAAAGCTACACAACTGTTTTAATATCCTCAATAATCCTCATTGCTATAATCTTTGCTATTTGCCTGCTGTGTCATAGTGTGCATGTTACTTTGAGCAGATTATTATTCTGAAGTTAACTTTCGACCTTCGATCTTTGCGTGACCCGATTTTCCTCGTCTTGCGTCCAGTGTCACAGAACACTTACGCCTGGTGTCGAGGTTAGGAAATCTTAGAAGTAGGTTCCTGGTATCCTTTCCTCATCGTAGACATATTTCTTCCATTTCCTAGTTTTTTTAGATTATTTGATTTATCCTCAAACAGAACATTCGAAGACAAACGACATCTACCAACCCGCACTAGGCCCGCGTGGTCAATTATAGCCCACTCCCTCTAATAGAGAGGAGGCCTGTGTCCCAGCAGTGGGAACATTATAGGTTGAATATGCTTACTTATAGTTATTTACAACTCTTTCTATCGTTACCCAACAAAAAAACTGTGTGTAACAAAAAATTTGCATCTAAAATATCACCAAAACTATTTGCAGCCTGACTACGGGTCGATAGCTGAACACTGCAATATGTGGCGCAACTGGGATGACATCGAGGACTCCTGGGCCTCGCTCACCAAGATCATGAACTGGTTCGGAGACAACCAGGACAGGCTGGCCTTGCACGCGGGCCCAGGACACTGGAACGATCCGGATATGGTAGGAATAGCTTAAACCTTTTCCCTTGAGGTTGACCGCTCGATATTCGCCTCAAAACAAAAAAGCAAGCATGAACGTAATCTAGCTGCCATGCAGTAGGTTTAGTGTCTAATTATCACCTTGGTGAACAATAGATACTAAAGTAGTGTCCTCAATTCACCTGGGAGATATTAGTTTCACCCAGGTGAATTGAGGGCACTCATTTAGTGTCCTGGCTGATATGCATCGGTTTTTTTTTTAGTTTATTGTTATAGTCTGTTGATATAAGCAACTGCTAACACTATACCGCGTGCTACCACGTCCCATATAAAATGCGTTCATGAGCTGTCAGCATGGTAAGAGTTATCTGGGTGACTGTGATGCCAGAGCGTTGCCAGACAGATTTTAAACACCGTGTCATTGGTGATATTCGCCTGAACTGTTCTGTTGGTTGTAATGGTCCATTGTCCATGATTTGATACTGTCTAGAGGTGTTCTTTATTTCCTTAATCTGTTCGAGGGCATTAATTAAATTAAATTAAATAAACTTTTATTTCAGACCAAGTTTCGCCAATCAGCGAGATCTGGGAGTTGCGATATATTTTACTGTTATGGCTACAGTCGTTTTCCCTTTGGCGTAGCAACCCAAAAACAATTATATTTGAAAGAAATACATATTATGTTTACAACTGTTTACAATTTCGATATCCGTATTTGTATTTGTAGAAACAATTATTTTATACAGTACCATTTAGTACCTGCAATTCAAAATATCCTCTGTAATTTTTCACCAACAGCTGCTGATTGGTAACTTCGGCATCACGGTAGACCAGGCGCGCGTACAGATGGCAGTCTGGTCGATCCTGGCGGCTCCTCTCCTCATGAGCGTGGACCTAGCCACCATCAGACCAGAGTTCAAGGAGATCCTTCTGAATAAGGACGTCATTGCGGTCAACCAGGATCCCTTGGGGAAGCAGGGGTTGAGGGTGTGGAAGAAGACTGATCGTGGTGCTGTAAGTAGAATTATTCATATTGTCTGTATCAATACTTATAAGTCATTTTCATTGTTGTGGGTCCCAGAATCCAGGCCATTACTGAAAAATTCCAGGTGGTTTCTAAAAGAAAATTTTGTCCTTTGGTTTGTCTATTTATTTACTGCATTTTTATTTATAACATATTTAAGTAAAGCTTCCACATGGGGTGGTGGAAACCACAGATCGCCATCAGCTACGATTCTTATATACTCCTTTTGCCTCGTCCACATTCATACATATTTAATGACATGACCTACATATTTATAACAATAGGTACTCTTATAAACATCTCTGAATCCTACAGCGATCTCGCCTGGAGATCTGGAACCGTGAGCTGCACGACGGTTCCCGTGCACTGGCCTTCGTGAGCCAACGTGACGACGGCATCCCCTACGCCGCCAACTTTACCTACGAGGAGATGCAACTGGCGCAGAGTGAATATGAAGTTCATGTGAGTATATAGGAAATGATTAGGCAAGTAACCGAAAAAATGTAAATGTAATGGCGCCTGATGAAATTCTTTGAGCAATAAATAGACTTTGGTTATTTTGCTGTAGTTGAGTACAGAGCGCTTTATTTTTAATAATAATATTATTTGCCAGAAGATTGATAAATTGATAATACTAATGCCAGTTTTCACCAACACTTGGAGACATCTACAGACAGTCAGACACAATGTCTAAATAAAAGCTAATATGCGCTCTTTTTTATTTTCGATAACTCACTCACTCAACGTACCTATTCAAAATTTCAAACAGTGCAATAATTAGGGTCTTCTCGAGTTCGTAAAAGCGAACATAAATGCCTTGTTACTGTAATATATTTCGAAACTTATGACTACTTACTCAATGTTTCAGGATCTCTACAAAGACGAAGAAGTGCGGAATTGGAACTCGGAGCATAATTTCGAAGTTAGGATTAATCCATCAGGTTAGTTTGACATTATTGAACGTATGGTTTGACTAGTTACTGGCAAAGCCACAATGAGGTAAGGGTGAAGACATGCACTAGATCTCAAATGCTATTTGCAAACGATATCACTAGAGGCCCATCAATAGCCTAATGGACCTTTGTCTGAAGTGAAAGAAGTTATGTCAAAAGTTCTTTATCCGTGGTCAGCAAATTCATCATAATCATTATCATCCACGGCCCGACTTGACCACACACTGCTGGGAATGGCAAGCGCGGATCCAGGGGGGGGGTCAGGGGGGTCATGACCCCCCCCCCTGGGCTGGGTCCAGGACCTAGGTGGACCACTAATTAAAATTGTTAAACGTAATGTTTTTATTGTATATTTTACACAACAGCTCAAAAAATAGAGTGTTTTAGGGTTCATGTATGTTTATTTCATGCGAGTTTTTATAATTCACCTAACTCTCTAACTGGATGCAGGTAAAAATCGGAATTTTACATGGAACGACTGCTTTCTTGGCCTGCACACAGTGCACACTGCACAGCGATATCCCTTAGTATGACTGGTTGTCAGACTTTCGGGCTCTGGCTGTTTCCGAGGCAATGAAAAAACTGAGTACCTACATACTAACATATTTTACGTTTTACAGTTAAGTAAATCTTTACGTATCGTAGTGTTAATCGAGTCGAGTCAATCACATCTTCCGAACCTGTCTTAGGCGCTTGGTTCAGGAAGTGGATGATTGATGTCTACCAAGATAAGAGTAAGCGGATCTCTTCTCGAATCAAGTAAAACAGTATTTTATACTCTTTCCTCCCAAAAAAAATTCGCGCTCGCTTCGCTCGCGCCTCCATCCTGCTCTTCCGCCATTCTGTCTTGCTTGAGACGCTCATCTACTTCAATTCTCATTTCTGATTCTAAGTGGTCCATCCACCGAAAATTGTTCAAAGCTTTATCCCCCTGGATAAGGGAATTCACTTCGAAGAATCAAAACGTGGCTAGGAGCTTCAATAGTTGAAGAACGTCTAATCAGACTGGCACTTCTTCACACTAAAAAACGTACCCATTGAAGTAGGTAGATGAAGTGGTAACGCGTTTCGGGAGAAGACGTAAAAGAAAAATTGATTTTGTTATTTAAATATAGGTATTTTTAAGTACATACGTACATAAATCAATAAAACACCTTTTTTTTACTTGTATCCATGATTATAAAAATTATATTATAACTTCTTTTGACTTGACCACGACTCTTTGTGACCCCCCCCTGGCACCAAAGCTGGATCCGCCTTGAATGCTGGGACTCATTTGCTTGTACCGGGCCAAGCTCCACGCTTTTGTCGTCTGCCCATCATGACGCCGGACGACCAACACTTCTCTTTTCATTCCTTGGACGCCACTTAACTTTACACCACCTGCTTTCATCACACCTTGCGTGTCAGCAAAGTAGTACATATTAATTTGCTCTAGATATTAATATTGTTCGTTATTTCAGGTGTAAAATTCTACAAGTTTATTCCAAAGAAGCAGAGTTCAACCGGCGAAGTGCCATACAAGAGTGAAATCAGTACTGTGTCAGATGCAGTTGTGAATGCTGTACTGAATAAGAGTTAGTTTGTAAGTTCAAGATATTTAGGATAAGGTAGGGATAAATAGGAACATAATGTTATAAGCTTAAGCATACTTAGTCTGTAATGTTCCCACTGCTACGGGCCAACAATACGGTAGACCCATAAGGCAAGCAGAACAGGTTTCGTTTTTGGGTTTTCTGAGCAGTCTGCGTCATAACTAAACTATTCTTCATGAAGTGTTGTAGTTTATAGGGGTAAGCCAAGCTTTTAGGCTTGTATGTAAAAGTATCACTACTAGCTGGGACACAGGCCTCCTCTCAATTAGAAGGAATGGACTCTAATAAATAATTTATAATCTACCACGCTGGCCCGGTGCGAGTTGGTAGATGTCATGTTATGTCTAAGACATGCTAGTTTTCTCAAGATGTTTTTCATTCGCCGTTTTAGAGCAGTGGTGATGAAATAAATTACAAACAGTAATGGCACGGCCGTTACAATTGCTCTCACATGTCATCATAAAGGGTAAAATTAAAATAAAGTTTTGAAATACTCGGTATCGTTATTTTTTATCCTTTTCTTTTCTCCTTTGTATCATCACCAACGTCTGCTTCCCTTTTCCCAAATATTTTGTGGTCGATCTGAATATCAATAACATGGTGGAGCGACTGCATACTTGATTTCCACAACCAAGTTAGTAGGTTAGACCATAGATAAGACACTATATAATACGAGAGGTTAGACTGGTTGACAGTCTGTCGGGCCACCGACTACCTGTTACGACTGTCAAATATCTACAAGAAGACAGTCGGGACCTTCGGTCGGGACCGTTGACTTATATATTACTGCGTAAGGACTGGGCGGACCGCATGATAAAATGACGCCTCGAATTTGGTTCCAAATAGGTCTTGACTAAACCGAAGTTTAAAAGAAAATGTTTTTTTTTTTTTGTTTTTTTTTTTTTTACATTTTAATGAAAGCTTTATTTAATTTCTTTACATCTCGATAATACCACGCCACTTCGCTCATACAAGGTTACGTTTACGAGCAGCCTGATTAGTTCTTATAGATGACGTTAGTGTTTCTCTGTATCATGTATGGGGAACGCATCGAGCAAAATGTTCGGACGACCGTATCTTTAGTTTTTATATCAATGGTCGGGACCATTACTTTATGCTCTCTTTCTTTAAAGCAATTAGTGCCAGTACCGACAATTCTGCCAATAGGTAGGTACTAAACTAGAAGTTTGATCATCCTCTTTTCGTACCGCACCGAGCATAAAATTAAATGATGTACCTACATACCTAGCAGAATATCCTAAAAACCTCTTTCCTTGTTTAGTTAATGTACTAATTGTTTGCTGACCACCTATAGACTTGTGAAGAACGTTGACATTTCGTTAATGTCGCTAAGTATTATCTTTTATAACTTATGTAAAGTTCTATAAATTGACACCTTAGTTGTTGTAGTTGTTAGTAACCATCCGCTAATAAAACGCCAAAAAAAAAATTGTCTCTCATTGTGTCTCCAGGTTGTTAGCAAACTCTCGACGGCCTGACAAGCTGGCGATCTGTGGTTTCTACCTAACCCCTTAGCAAAAACGCATGAGGTTATGTACCTTTATCTTACCTACATAACATCACGCCTGTAATCCTCGAAGGGTTAAGCAGCGGCGTACTTAATTAGTATAGCACCCACATTTCGCCAGTTATATTTAGGATCCGCATGTAGGTAATAGTGAGCGAGCCTATTGCATTAAAACATTGAAAAATTCCTGTAGGAAAAATTCAATATCAAGTGCTCGGCCGGAATCGAACCTTGGGCGAATAGTGCGATCGAATCATGCTCAGCAGTCGCGATTGCGACCGCTCACCCTATGTAGGTAGGCATTATCTAGGGAATGCAATCTTGAGGCGAGATCGCTAAGTCGAGATCTCTAGTTATCAGAAATTCGATCTCGAATGGATTTCGAAAAGTACCTACCTACCTACTGATTTATTTAGATAACTGTGACATAAATGAAATCAGGGCTTGTTAACGTTACCAAATTCACGATAAAAGTATCGGTAAGTAACGATATTTTCATAATGTTAATTTATTAACGTTATCACTGGTATCGGTAATTTGGTATCGGATCAGTTTATTAATGTTCCCTGGTAACGGTAAAAGTATCGATACTTTTACCGTTACAGTCACTTACCTTCCATTTCGGTTAACCCACGTAGGTAATTTTATATACTAAATGAACAGATAAACCGTTTGCGTTCGGTTTTGGGTGGCGACTAAACTCACAGCAAGTGGAAACAGAAAAAAAAGCTATTATGACGACATAAATGCGTCGTAAGAAAGAGATGAAAGAAAAATACCGTTACTTATAGGGTTAATTTGGTATCGGTATCAAGTATCGTTACCTGATAACACTATCATTTAACGGTAAATCATTGATAACGTTAAGTCAAATTACCGGTAAAAGTCCACCCAACTATCGATACCAGACTTAACGTTACCTATGAAATTAACGTTACCTTCGAATGAAGGAGGTAACGATACCTAATTTTTAACGGTATTCATAGCCCTGAATGAAATTGCTAAGTAGTTGTGATGATTATGATGCGAGTAAGATTCAACATGAATTATTGAAAAAAAAACTTTAGACTGGCTGTTTCAGAATTTCGAACGAAGCGCACGCACAAAGTATTAGAGTTTCTCACAATTATCAATGTTTGGTTCAATTGATATCTAG
Source organism: Diarsia mendica (assembly GCA_949316265.1). Taxonomy (NCBI): domain Eukaryota; kingdom Metazoa; phylum Arthropoda; class Insecta; order Lepidoptera; family Noctuidae; genus Diarsia; species Diarsia mendica. Next base: position 16,863,797 of record OX438902.1, on the reverse strand, counting down.
GTTGAAGCTGCCGGTCAATAGTAAGGAAATAACGTAAATTACGGAAGGTTTTCATTAACTTTCGATGACGCTAAGGTAATTAGGTAAAGTGCTGCGTACTTTCGTCTTGCATACCTAAGTTGTTTTGAAGGCCGTGTCTACATGGCATGACCCACATCGAGTGGGTCAGCTACATCTCATTAGACTACTACCTTCAAAAGTAGATTTATTATTATCACTAAGTTAGACTAATCGATGTTTTTGTTGCGTTCTGAGTGAATAGTGTGTGTCATAAAATGTGCGAAACTGTAGATGAGAGACGAAATTGTATAGACGACCAAAGACATTTAAATATCTTTGAAATGAGCTTATAAGAAGTTAAAATTCATTTTGTTCACCTCCTACGACTTACCTCTTTCTACGCATTATTAATTAAAACAGGATTTCATAATTTGTAAACCACACTTTGGATTTTATTTTAACAGAGTTTCTTGTAAGTACAACATTACTAACTATGATAAAAATATAAAATTGATAAGAAAAAGAATGGACGGTCCTCCAAATTAAGGACGTCTGGCCTGAGTATTCAGGTCAATGATCGAACAATATTTTGATAGGCTATAGACTGCTAATTATTTTAAGTAGGCGAGACCTACACATCTACATAGCTATCGCTATCGCCATTATTCCGAAAACCAGTTTTCTTCGGTATGTCGCTCATTCAAGCTCTATGTTACCGTTATTCTCAGTGAAAGTTTGTATTTTCGTTAATTTAGAGGTTCACCATTTATATGGTTTGTTTATATTTTTCATTTAATTTACATTTTTTACTGGACGAATACTGGACAAATTCCCGAACGGTGCTATTTTATGACATAACTATTTGACGTAACCACATGATTTCCCTTACTGTCAAAACTGTGTCAAATTAGAAATCAGAAATCCGGAAGAAAATGGAATCAAGCGGCATAAATTTATAAGATAAAATAACAAAAGATTTACGCAAAATTATTGTAAACACAAAACGTACAAGTTGATCGTGACATTGCTATAAACGAGTACTAATCGGTGGCGCGCTCGGCGCAACGTAAATACTGTTATCGGACGTTCGCGTAAGAGCGAAAGAAAGCTGGTTATTGGTATTAGGTCAATGGTGTATTCGTGCCGGTAACGTGAGGCTGGGTGCTGACGTCGGCACCGTGTGAGACGCGGCAGTCGCGAGCCCGAGGCATCAGTTTGCGCCGGTTACATCGCTCGGGTAACACGTACCGACCAACTAACGGACCACGAACACTAATCTTGAGCGTGAAATTTACTAACAAAGATGGGCGGAAAAGTAGAAAACGTCGGCATCCTCGCCATGGAGTTGTACTTCCCTTCACAATACGTAGACCAAACGGAACTGGAAAAATTCGACGAAGTGTCCACCGGCAAGTACACGGTCGGCCTCGGCCAGCTCAAAATGGGCTTCTGCTCGGACAGGGAAGATATCAACTCAATTTGCATGACAGCTTTACACAGACTGATAGAGAAAAATAACATCAATCTTCATGATATTGGACGGCTGGAGGTTGGTACTGAGACTATCATAGACAAAAGTAAAAGTGTGAAAACTTACCTTATGACCTTATTTGCTGAGGAAGGAGCCACGGACATTGAAGGTATAGACACTACAAATGCTTGTTATGGTGGTACTGCAGCCCTGTTTAATGCTGTGAACTGGGTGGAGTCATCCTCCTGGGATGGCAGGAAGGCAATAGTGGTGGCAGGAGATATTGCAGTGTATGGTAAAGGCCCAGCAAGGCCTACAGGAGGTGCTGGAGCAGTGGCCATGCTCATAGGGCCAGGTGCACCTCTGGTGCTGGACTGCGGTGTTCGTGCCTCATACATGACACATGCTTATGACTTTTACAAGCCAGACTTGTCATCAGAATTCCCACTAGTGGACGGGAAGCTCTCTATAAAATGCTACCTCAGTGCTTTAGATAATTGTTACAACTTATATTGTAAGAAGATGAGGAAGATTGATCCTGACTTCAGGGGCTTATTGAGTTTAGACGGTATGTTGTTCCACTGTCCTTACAGTAAACTAGTACAGAAATCACTGGCCAGAGTATGCTTCAATGATTTTCTTAATGCATCACCAGAACAACGGGAAAAACAATTCCCAGGCTTATCAAAATTCAGTTCCTATAAATTGGAAGAAACATACTTTGACAGAGATGTGGAGAAAGCATTCATGACATACAGCCAAGCTCTGTTTGATGAGAAAACCAAACCATCATTGTACATAGCTAAGAATGTAGGTAACATGTACACTCCGTCACTGTACGGAGGTCTTGCATCCTACCTCATTAGTAAATCTCCTGAACAGCTGATCGGGAAAAAGTTTGGATTATTTTCATATGGATCAGGTCTTGCATCTACAATGTATTCTATAAATATTTGCAATGACATGAGTGTTGGTTCAAAATTGGGTACATTATTAAATGCCTTGAATAAAACTGTGTCTCTATTGGATGAGAGGCAGTGTGTGGAGCCCAGCAAGTTCTCTGATATCATGGACAATAGAACTAAGAACTACCACACAGCACCTTATCAGCCATCAGGCTCAATAGACATTTTGTTCCCCGGTACATACTACCTCATTGATATTGATGAACTAAGAAGACGTTTTTACGAAAGGAAAGTTTGAAGTTATTATTTATTTATTAGTTTAATTTTGTGTGATTTGGTGCAGGAGCTATTCGGTGTTGTTGGTTTAAAATTTATTATTTTGTAGTATGATTAGGAATTGAGACTGTTATCTATCTAGTTTGCTATTATGTTTGAGAAACATTCTGCTCCTAACTGTTAATTAGCACTGTTTATATTATTGTGACCTATTCACCTCGAAATAAGACATCAACTTCAGGAAGCAAGTGTACTTTGTACAGTACATTTGCACACAAATTCAATAAAATTTATGACTTGTATTTATAGAGGCGGTATCTTAGTCATTTATTATGTATTTTGAATACACAATGTAGAAATGAATTGTGAGGGTTTGAATTTATTAAATGGCTATATTTAAGTGGTATGTCAGGGGTTACTGATATAAAAGAAACAATTATGTATAAGTTATAGCGTGTTACAGGTCTTGATGTTCCCTTTTATAATGTCATTATCACTTTCAATAAATTATTTCTTATGTATAGTATGTGCAAAGCTCAAAGTTATATAATTTGCATCACACCAAAGCTATAGTACCTATTACAACATAGTATAGACATGTTGTGCCTTTTATAATTTCATATGCTATTATTTATTAAGTTGGTATTTCATATTAGTGCAATTATAAATTATTATTCATTAATCATAAAATCGCAAAATAAATTCCATGAAATGGACCATTATACTGCATAATGTCAATAAACTTATTGAGAATTCAAAGTTTTGTTTTATTATGTTTACTGTTTTTATGGAGGTCAGATAGGCAGTTGCTCCATGTTAAATACTGGTATTCAGTTGCATCCGGTTAGACTGGAATTTGGAATCTGACCCCAAGATAGTTGGAAAAGGCTAGACAGATAATAACTGTTGCCAAACAATAATGTTATTGTTTGTAGATAACTGTATTTCTCTCAGACTTAGCTGAAATAATTTTAATTGCTCTCATTCGCGCAGTGAATGGTAACATTGCTAACTGACGAAATAGTCAAACAATGCGAAATCTTGATTTACACTTTCTTCTCAGAGTGGAAATCTTTATTTGACATTTTCATGTGAATTTCCCGGTAGGTCGAAATCACAACGACTGTGGGATATGAAAATGTTTACTTTTTATTATCTAGTTTCGATCATCTTTATTTTAGATCATTGTTTATAATTTCTAGCAACTGTTTTTTTCGTGCATTCATAGGTGTTATTTTCTAAAGTAACTTTTAGGAGGAATTTCTCGGAAATCTCATTTTATATTTTCGCGAAATCATAACTGGTTATTAATCGTAGATAACGTGGTACGTAAATAGCAAAGTTACTGTGTAGGTTTGTGTACAATCTAAGTACACACGCCGCGTATTGTTAGGAGGTTGCCCTCTGAAGACCCAGCCCTGTCCACCATGGCCCCCATCCACCACATACGACTAACCCCACAGCGGCAGCGGGTTGGTGGATGTTGCATGTGTTCGAATGTCAGTTTTATGACGGTTTCTTTCGCCATTTTTAACCCTGGACGCAAAAAGAGGGGGGTGTTATAAGTTTGATCGCTGTGTGTGTCTGTGACACCGTAGCTCTTTAAGGGCCAGCTTCGCGGACGCGCCGCGCGAAGTTTAGGTTTTTAGCGCTACACTCACAACGATCGAGGCTCGCGCACCGCACACGCACACATGTAGGTATGCACAGTGGGTCGCCACGTCAGACTTTGACTCGCCAACTAAATTGTAACTTTATTGTCACTGATTTTGATAATATGTGGTCAAATATGTGATTATTAGTGATTATTAGATTTATTAGCATACGTAGGTACATATATTAAATTGTACTATATAATTTTATTATTTTAGATGCACAATACAAAATGAAATTGTTATTCCCAATTACAAAAATAATATATTGTACTGAAAACCGTGATCACATAAATCTTGCAATTGCTTAAAAACAAAGTCAACGTCGACCAATCTGCGGCCAACAACCAGTTCATGTTCATCAGGCTGCAGCTCCGGTTCCATGATTAGTGCCGGATATTCTTGATTCTGCAATAAATATAACATATCAGATACCTAATGAAATAAAATGAAGACAGACAAGCACACACACACACAATGTGCAGGGCTCCTCCACACGGCCGGACCTACAGGGCTACAACGATAAATGCCTACACTGTTATTCACAAATAAAATTTGATACGTTTAACCATAGTACCTATAAAAAAACCGGCCAAGAGCGTGTCGGGCCACGCTCAGTGTAGGGTTCCGTAGTTTCCCGTCCGTCCGTCCGTAAAATATGTAAACGAAGTTAAAAAAAAATGCTTGCATATATACGATTATACTACAAACTTAGTCCAGAAATTATTTTGTGCAACTTTTTGTCTTTTTTGTACAAAAACTGTTGTTTCCATCCAAGTTCAAAATTATTTTCCTAGAAAGTCCTTATAAAGTTCTACTTTTCAGTTTTTTTTTTCATATTTTCTAAACTTATGGTTCAAAAGTTAGAGGGGGGGAGGGGGACACATTGTTTTTACTTTTGGAGCGATTATTTCCGAAATTATTGACATTATCAAAAAATGATGTTAGTAAACCCCTATTCATTTTTAAATACCTTTCCAACAATATATCGCACGTTAAGGTTGCACAAGCAAGTCATTCTTCCATACAAACGTAGTATGGTGATTACTCCTCTGGTTGACGGTGTAGGTTCAAAATTAAAAATTGTATCAACTAGTCTTGTCATTATCTAGGTCTCTATGGAAGCAGAATTGAAAAAAAAATATTGATTTGAAAGTTATGAGCGTCGAAACTTTCATATTTTAGCACTAATTTTAACCATCTTTGGGCGTAAATAAGTTACGTATTATAGTACGAGAATTAAAAAAGTAAAACCATACAGACATAGATTAGTTATTAAAGAATTCAAATAATTCTATTTTGAACATATACATTCAATGGATTTTTCATGGTATCCATACTACCAAAGGTCTGCATAGAAACAATCGCGCGCCCGTTTTAGTTGTGTCTCTTTCGCTCTATGCATTTCGCTCGTGACGTCGGATGAAATAGCATGCATTTTAGCCCCGCCCACCAACTAGTTCGTGCCGTTGGCTTGTTTACCCCTAAGGTTGAAATTAAAAAAAAAACACTTCCCACTTTACATATAGGGGGGCTACCCTAATAAAACATTTTTTTCCAATTTTTATTTAACCGCTTTGTCGGCGTGATTGATACACATATTGGTACCAAATTTCAGCTTTCTAGTGTTAACGGTCACAGAGATTAAGCGAGGACGGACAGACGGACGGACAGACAGACATGGCGAAACTTTAAGGGTTCCTAGTTGACTACGGAACTCTAAAAAGGGGGAAGTACGGTATCTTCATACATACAAACGCACCGCGCGCGGCTTATATCTGTGCGCCATAGTAGGTATCTTTTTTGTTGGATAATTACGAGAGCAACTTGAAAATGAGATTTTTTGTTTGTTGAGATATCTTAACGACTTTTTGTCAAATGAAAATTCTAGGTATAAAACCATTCTATCCGTTTGAATCATATAAATCGGTCCACGCGTTTATCAGATAATTAAGAATTAGTATAATGAAAATGTAAACAACCAGAATTTTTGATGTTTTTGTTCTACGATCGAAATGTAATGTCAAATCAGACGCACAAAAAAAAAACACAAATACACAATAAGAAACACATACCTACCAGTACATTGCCTACTATCTAATTTACGAGTAATATAATGCAAATTCACAATAATATAAAAAGTATACTTACTCAATTTCAAAACTATTATGGTATCACAAAAGTTTGTCGCGAGACCACTGTGCACTGATTTTGTGTACGTACACGGTTCGACTGCGATCTGCCGATGCGGCGCAAATCGACGTGCTCTCACGTTGGAGGCGCGTGGCAGACTGAGCCACGAGTGGGTCCGTCGAAGCTTGCTAAGAAAGCGCTCCGCTTCATAGTAATTTGTATGAAGATTTTGAGCGAAAAACATGGGCAAGTTTGTGATTTTTTTACACAAAATGAGAGTATGTTTATTAAAAAATGAAGCTTTCAGTGACTACTTTATACTTTTAACTTTATTATTTAATAAAATTCATTTAAAAATTCTCAATAATTACGACTCAGTTGTTACAATACGGGAGTGCGATTTACTCGTTTTTAGTGATTTTCTGTTTTTTTTTTACACTTATCCGTAAGCATTATCTTAAATTCGAAAGTTTCAATAACAAGTTACATTCATTGGCTAGCTGTGTGATTTATTTCAAGGTTGTGGAGCATCGTTTTCTATCTATTTCTATGACATTCCCAACCTTCGATTTCCGGAGCCGGCCCTTAACGGGTGAACCGATTTGGATGCGGTTTTTTTAATTTGAAAGCAGGTTTTCTAGCGGTGGTTCTTACACGTGTTTTATCAAACTTGGATCAGCCTTTTCAAGGTCATCAGCTCTTTTGTTAAATTGTTACGCATTTAATTTAAAAAAGGTGGTGATAGGTACTTAAGTAACGCAAAATAACATCCGGCTAGTTTTTGTTTTGCGGAACAACTATCTGTATCTGTAGGTCATGCACGTATTTGTTCCGTACGAGGATCGAACCCGCGACATGCAGCGGGTCTGATACATAACATCGCGAGTCACTACATCGATGGTCGTTGTATCGACAACGGTCCATCGACGGGTTAATGAATCGACAGTACACCACATCGATGGTACGCTACATCGACAGTACACCAAATCGACGGTGCGCTATATCGACAGTACACTACATCGATGGTACGCTACATCGACGGTACCCCAAATCGATGGTACGGTCAGCATCAGAAAAATAATAGCTAGAGTCCTGTACATAAAAGAATTAAAATTCCTAAATGTTCAGCTTTTTAATGTTTCAGGAGATTATTCGTTAAAATAGTCCTTATACTCCAATAACATGTAGTTACGAGTAATATCTAACAAGTTTTTATTAAAAAAACAGCTTCGAAACTTTGAGTAATGTTAATATACTTCTGATGCTGACCGTACCATCGATTTGGGGTACCGTGGGGTTTGGTTGGGGTATGTATCAGACCCACATGCAGCACAGTAGGTAGGTATTTAATCGCTCAGCCACTGCGCCAACCGTGCCATCATTTTGTTTAGTTGGAAGCATTGATGTATTTGGAAGCTATGGTTGTGGAACCCATAACCTTCTAAGTCATGAGTTCGGGATGGATGTCCAGTCCACGACTGCTTTGGAGTACCTATGTTGGTAGACCCAATAATAGTACTTATAATAATTTTCAAAGAAAAGTTAGATTTTCTTTAAGGTGGATGTTCCAGGGTAGCCCGCGAAATTCAAATTTTCTTACGTTTTTTGCGATTTGCAGGCCAGTGCTAGGTTGTATGTTAGTGTTAACTGTAACTGTCAAGAATGACTCATCAAAAGATCATTCTTGACAGTTACATGAACTTGGAGGGTTGTAATGATGATTTTGATGATTATAATTCTGTAAGTGCATACGTCTTACAGCCGCGAATCATATTTTCACTAACATACAACCTAGCACTGGCCTGCAAATCGCTAAAAACGTAAGAAAATTTGAATTTCGCGGGCGACCCTGGAACATCAACCTTTATGGGATTTCAACTTTATGTCCTATGATAGCTAGGTTCAAGGTTGATAGGAAGAATTGTCAGTTTCGGGTAACTCGATGTGCTGGCATTTGTACTGTGTTACTAGTGTGGTACTCTACTGGTATTTAAACCGGGAACGCCTGCCTAGTTACAGAGGAATGCATGCTACGGCCCATGTTTAGCATGCATGATTCGACTGCTAATATCGTGAACGTCAGAATGGCCGGTCAACAGACGTTTTTAGCTTTGAAATTAGGCCTAAACATTGCTTATCAATTGCTTATATTTGCTTATCACGACGAGAGAATTGCTTATTTGATAAGTTAAAAGATATAAAACATTTAAGGTTGACCGGCCATTCTGATATCAGGATGGCCGGTCAACCTCTGCAGAGCAGTAACTATGTGGAATTACTGAAATTTTCATGACTCAAAAATTGCTTATCAATTGCTTATTTCACAATTTATAAGAATAAACTTGCTTATTCTTTTTAAGCTAGCCACGGGAGAATCGTTGGTCAACAGTCGTTTTACGCTTTGAAATTGTGCCTAAACATTACTTATCAAGTGCTTATATTTGCTTATCACGACGAGAGAATAGCTTATTTGACAAGTTAAAAGATATAAAACATTTAAGGTTGACCAGCCATTCTGATATCAGGATGGCCGGTCAACCTCTGTAGAGCAGTAACTATGTAGAATTACTGAAATTTTCATGGGCCAAAGATTGCTTATCAATTGCTTATAATTGCTTACCATGATGAGGGAATTGCTTTTATCATAAATTAAAAGAATTAGAACATTTAAGGTTGACCGTCCATTCTGCCCGCGCCTGTTAAAATAATGGGAGCAAAGTGACATATGCTCGTACATGTCGTATTCAAAAGAGTATACTTCCGAAGTGTTCCCATTGTCACCTAGTCAGGATTTGATGATGAGATCCCAGGGAAATCGAGGGCAACTCTCAAATTGAATAGGTACTTGTTACGATTTCCATATAATTTCTAAGGCTGTTCATGTATTTGCGTCTGATAGTCATAATCTCTTGTGAATACGCTGATGGTGGAAGGTACAACTCCTCAACGGTTAGGAGTTGAAAGAAAATTCTTTCAAAATTATACGTACTTGTTCACCGATAGTTGTATTCTTCCAGGCTATTATGTTAACCTGAAATATGATGATGGCATCCCAGAGAAATCTAGGGTAACCCTTAAATTTTAAAGGCACGTATTACGTGTTTCGTGCTTTTTCTAAAGCTTTTCAAGTATTCGCATCTAGCGGTTATCACTTCATGTTGATGAGCTGATGATGAAAGGTACAACTCCTTAACGGTTAGGAGTTAGAGGATAATTCTTTAGTATTGAATTTGTTCCACCTGCTGTTGGTAAAGTGGGACATTATAAAGCTTATTGTCGGTGTCGAAACGTTTGGAACTGCTTCGACGATCTAAGTGCGAGAACCAGTAGCGCCAACAAGAAAATTATTCCACACTTTATATTAGGAAATAAGCTAATTAAGGTACCTAGATACATAAATAAGAACAATAATTAAACTTATTTCAATAAAAATACCTTGTCTTTAATTTTTATAACGATTTTGCTTAATTTTTTTCTAATTATTGACTTTTGTGAGAATAAAACAATCAGATGCATTCCTAAAAAAAACCGACTTAAAAAAGTGAAAAAAAAAATCAGCTTCTGAAGTCGGTTGCAAAAAAAAAACGAAATCACTGACTTCAGAAACTGATTTTTTTTATGAAGTTTATTTTTCACCTTTTTGTGAATTTGAAGTCAGTTTTTTTTTGCAAAAAAGTTTTTTATTTTTCCCTTTTTAGTTGTAATAGGTATCCCATACAAATATTTACTATGCATTTAACATTCAATCAACCAAGGAAACCAAACTCCTGGTCTTCAAGGTTCCCTTATTATTTTGCTTTCAACTCTTTAAGAGTAGTACCTTCCATAATCAGCTCTCCTAGATAACCTGAAAGAATACAACCATAATATACAGGGTGGTGCTGATGATACGACAATAAAAGATACCACTGGTAGTACTCGTTCATAGGAACATTTTAAAACTATCAAATAAATCCTAACACCGAACCCCATAATATTTTATTAAAGAATTATCCCCTAACTCCTAACCGTTAAGGAGTTGTACCTTTCATCATCAGCTCATCAACATGAAATGATAACCGCTAGATACTTGAAAAGCTTTAGAAAAAGTGCCTTTAAAATTTGAGGATTGCCCTAGATTTCTCTGGGATACCATAATCATCAGGTTAACATAATAGCCTGGAAGAATACAACTATCGGTCCATAAGTACGTATAATATTGAAAGAATTTTCTTTTAAATCCTAACCGTTGAGGAGTTGTACCTTCTACCATCAGCGCATTCACAAGAGATTATGACTATCAGACGCAAGTACATGAACAGCTTTAGAAATTATATGGAAAACATAACAAGTTCTTTTCAATTTGAGAGTTGCCCTCGAGTTCCCTGGGATCTCATCATCAGATCCTGACTTGGTGACAATGGAAACACCTCGGGAGTATACTCTTTTTAATACAAAAATAATTTTGAAAATCGGTTCATTAGTGACGGAGATATACGATAACAACATACAAGAACAAACATACAGACGAATTGAGAACCTCCTCCTTTTTGGAAGTCGGTTAAAAATACAGCCATGATTAAACTTAGTTTAGTTATGACAGATAATATAGCAACGAGTACGAGCATATTATTATGTCACTTTGCTCCCATTATTTTAACAGGCGCGGGCAGAATGGACGGTCAACCTTAAATGTTCTAATTCTTTTAATTTATGATAAAAGCAATTCCCTCATCATGGTAAGCAATTATAAGCAATTGATAAGCAATCTTTGGCCCATGAAAATTTCAGTAATTCTACATAGTTACTGCTCTACAGAGGTTGACCGGCCATCCTGATATCAGAATGGCTGGTCAACCTTAAATGTTTTATATCTTTTAACTTGTCAAATAAGCTATTCTCTCGTCGTGATAAGCAAATAATTATAAGCACTTGATAAGTAATGTTTAGGCACAATTTCAAAGCGTAAAACGACTGTTCACCGACGATTCTCCCGTGGCTAGCTTAAAAAGAATAAGCAAGTTTATTCTTATAAATTGTGAAATAAGCAATTGATAAGCAATTTTTGAGTCATGAAAATTTCAGTCATTCCACATAGTTACTGCTCTGCAGAGGTTGACCGGCCATCCTGATATCAGAATGGCCGGTCAACCTTAAATGTTTTATATCTTTTAACTTATCAAATACTAGCTGATGCCCGCGGCTTCACCCGCGTGGATGTCGTTCAAATTATATACTAAAACCTTCCTCTTGAATCACTCTATCTATTAAAAAAAACCGCATCAAAATCCGTTGCGTAGTTTTAAAGATTTAAGCATACAGACAAACAAACAAACAGACACGACTTTGTTTTATACTATGTAAGGATAAGGAAGCAATTCTCTCGTCGTGATAAGCAAATATAAGCAATTGATAAGCAATGTTTAGGCATAATTTCAAAGCTAAAAACGTCTGTTGACCGGCCATTCTGACTTTCACCTAATATCAATCTTATTATCGCCACGAATACTTTGTACTATGCCCCGTTACGCCTGATTACTGGTACAGACAGCATATCAGGCTACTAAAATCTATCTTGATTTTCTATTTTATCGTTAATAGAATTAGGTTCAAGGTTCGTTGGGAAACTTTGACAGTTCCGGCTAGCTTATCATTCAGGCGTACCTACTTCATCATCATCATCATCAGCCTATAATGTTCCCACTGCATGGACGCCTCCTCTCTAGAAGCGGGATGGGCTATACCTCATCCACCACGCGGGCCCAGTGCGACTCGGCAGATGTCACACCGTCTTCCAATTTTTTGGTTCTAAGATACCTATGCCGGTTTCCTCTCGATGTTTTCCTTCGCCGTTTTGACAGCCTACCTGTACTAATTAGTTCTATTTATATCCCTCGTGTACGGTGTAAGAAAATAATTATAAAATCCTCGCACTCGCTTGTATTTTCTTGTAGACAGTAGAAGGTAGTATGAGTTGTCAGTACTGTAACTGCCGAACACGCATTATCCATAGGCAAGGTGTACGTGCACGAACGGTCAAGCAAGACGGCACGGTTGGCGCAGTGGTTCAAGCAATGGACTGCCGCGCTGCGTGTCGCGGGTTCGGTCCCCGCACGGAACAAATATTTGTAAGACCTACAGATAGTTGTTCCGGGTCTGGGTATTTGTGTATGTGAGTTTAAATGTTTGTGAACGCACCCACGATACAGGAGAAATTCGTAGTGTGGGGCAACGTTTTTTTTTTTTTTTTTAAAAAAAAAGTACATAAGTAGATATGAAAATCCAAACAAAGCTGATCTCTCATTGTACGGGAAGCTAATACAAAGCTAAGTCATATTCATATCACAGGTCATAATATATGCTTGATAATTATGTCTTGATGTGTCGCCGTGTGTACCTTATCTAATCGAGGCAAATTGATTAATGTCTAGTTTCCAAGAGGAGTTAATTAGGTAGGTAGGTAAATAAAGTAGGTACACTAAGCTGCTACAAAAGTAAGATGTTTAGAAAGGCCTAGGCTTATTTTATTTTAATTTTACCATGATAAGCTTACTGACTGAATTAGTAAAGATTTTGACACTTTAGTGAAGGATTTGTATGTCAAACCTTTAGGTACTAAGAAAATATCTCGGAGTACGGCAGTTAGATAGGCTGAGCTGGCGACTGCCACCTCGACGTACCTAGCGCCTAACCTAGCGTAGTAGCGTAGTAGCGTAGCGATCGAACCTGTACCTACAGGTTCGATCGCTGAACCAGTAGCACTTAAAAACCCTAATCTATTTATGTCGCTAGAAAACAGCTTCTTCTGGGTAAGCTCGTTCCATCGTCGACATCATCTTAGGGCCAGATTGAGGTCAAGAGCAAGCCCATTTAAAATAATAAAATAAAAAATTATACTATATTTTACGGACAGTACGAACACAGTATAAATATGACGAGGTACCTACGTGTTTATTTCCCATGACATAGAATCTTGTTTCTGCGTTAAGACATGAAAAGTCACACGCAAATACCTACCTACTTTTTTTTGTGTTTGGTACTTTTTGATCACGATTAGGTACTGTCCACCTACTACCGAAGTACCGACCTATTACCTATTTAACACACCTTTTCCAGAGTGTTCGTCTTAACATTTTCCTATTATACAAATTAAACAAACGTTCTGATGATTTCGGAGTATAATGAGTAGGTACCTACTTACCTACTTACAGGAATCAGATTTTTCTACCTAATTTTTCCCCAGCTATATTGGGTTCGGCTTCCTATCTCTTCCAGTCAAACCGGATGCAGGCGAATACTTACCTACCAGTATTATAATGAATGGTCACCCATTCACGGACCAATTAAGCTATGTAATGAAGATTGATTCGAGCGGCTGTTATTATACCTAATTTAGCCATTAGTTGCTCAGAAACCAGAAGAAAGGAATCAGCAATGGGAATCAGATTATGTTCCTTCATTCCAACCAACTTTTTAAGAAGGTTTTGTTTATTAGGATGGCAAAGTTGATGATGAAGAAAATATAGAAATGCGTCATTACAGTATCGCGGTCATTGTAGGTCAGTAGGTAAGTTACTATGATAATAATAATGTATAACTATTATAGGTAGTACCCCTAATAAGTAGGCAATTATAATCTTAAACGTCTGATAACCTCTAGGAAGTCTTTATAGTACCTAGGTAGGACTACATAACTGCTTCAAAATGATGTGCTTACCGAGTAAACTGTCCTCTCCACCCTGTTGTGTCACTGACTCTGGCAGGGTCACCAGGGATTTTGATAACACAATTTTGTCCCTAATTTGTCCAGTCGCTAAATATCTGAATTTGTCGGTCACTGATTCAAAAGATAAAAGGGTTTATAGGGTGGCCGATCTGGAGAGAGTCTCCCCAGCAGGGCCACATTTATATCTCATAAACTAGGGCGCACCTAGTAGGTAAAGATCTGTTTTCTCCCATATTTTGTCGCCAATTTGCTTATTGGCGACAAATTGCGATTCCTCTGTCATGACCCCTTGGATTTGGTAAAAGATCACGCCTGTAAACCTCGAAGAGTAAAGCAGAGATGTAGGTCCCAATTTAATACCCCCATTTCTACAGTTATGTTTATGAATTTCAAAATGGGTGCCATTTTACTTACTGTAACCAAGCATTGTCGACAAAAAAAACCGCTAGTTTTTCTAAAAAACACATTCTTGTTTTAAGTCATCTCAATTGGAAAACAAATGCAAATGAAACAACATACAATATGCAAAATAAAGGAAGTAAAAAACAGCAGATAAACAAACAACACGCCACCGTCTTACGACTGCAATAAATGACACTGATGACCGGCAGCGATTACTTTACGTTTGAACTCACAATAAGCTGATAATCTTTACGACACAAAGCCGTCGGATCTAGATAAGTCGGCTTAATATTCTTCCCTATTGTACTTCATACGTTTCTGGAGATTGTTGGTCGAAAACAGGACGTGACGTAGACACCTATCACAGGGGACATCCTGTCTTTTTGTGGGTGACGTCAGAGACGCGTAGAATTAAAAGTCCTGGAGTTAGGATCACCAGCATTTGCTTCATTTTTTTGACTGCCTCGTATACGTATTACGGTCGACGTCAACCGCAAGTGCAACTGCTGAACAGGAATCGATTCCCGGGTCTTCAAAGTGTTTTTGGGTTTTATCCTTTCTGGTTGGCCTCCCTATCACTTGGGACTTAAACATTCCTTACTTACTACTATACGTGGGTGTATAACCCGGTTCATTAAAGAAAGGAATCTAAAATGGCGGTTTTTATCATGTCCTCACGCTCGCACACTAGGTATAGTGAGCGAGCGAGAGGACATGCCATGTGTTGCCATTTTAGATTCCTTTCTTTAGTGAACCGGGTTATACTATTAGAAACACCTCTGTCCGTCTAACCCTTCCGGCCGTTACTGTTCCCCTACTAGGTGCCTGGTTGAAGGTCTCTTCAGGCTGCTTCGTGTTCACGCATCTACCGATTGCCTACCCTTTCTTCGAGTATCTAAGGGTTGGATTCCAATTAAAAACGAATACAGAATACTTTTTAACCCAGTTACGAGGTAATACTAACTTGTGGCCAGACTTTCAGCTACCAATCTACAAAAATGACACTAGGAACCAACGGTTTATAGTGCTTTCTGAGTATGTTTTTCTGGTTATGTCATAAATTCTTGAACTCTTACCTGTTTACGGAACGACCCTGGAAAGCATGGCAATTATTGCAATTAGCCACGTGTCGTGGCATTTGACGCAGCGGGGTAATGCCTACCACCATCGTCTTTCTTTACGTAGGTATTTAATACCTAGGTACATGTAGTTTAAGAAAATAAGTGAAATTGTCAGGACAAGGCCGTGATCAAAGTCTTTTCGGCTGAGCTATTCCGCCAATGAATATCAGTGGGCCACAGACGAATAGTGTAATTGGTTTTTGTAAGGAGTGATAAATAGTTTAGCAACTTTTTTACTGTAGCACTATTGATGAAATCTGTTGTTGCTTAATTTTTTCGGTTTACTCCACCTAAAATGTATTGAACAGATGATATTTTTTTATTTTTCATACCTAGTTGATGCCTTGGTCGATGAATATCATATGAACATCGTTACTAACACTTATTTAGAAACGTGCAGTTCTTTACTATAGCCGATGGTCTATATAGCTATTTGCTACTTAATTTTCTAAAAGTAGGCAAATGAATTTAGTTGCTGTTATCAGAATCAAATATGTGTTATTATCGGATTATATTGGTAATAAATGGCTATAGTTGCGATACCACGTAGATTATAAAACAGCTATTGTGCTCCTTACAATGATGTTTGTTCTTCGTTTGCTGAAATGCGACATAATTTAGAGGATGCGATGTAATGTAGAGCAACGCTGGCCCAGTGGTGGCGGGCCCGACTTACGAATAGTACCTACCTAAGTCGTGGGTTCGAACCACTGATCTCAAAACGGTGAAGGAAAACATCGTGAGGAAACTAAACGTGTCTTAGAATCAAAGAAAATGAAGTTATGTGACATTCACCAACTTACACTGGGCCCGTGTGGTGGAGACGGTGGAGTATAGCCCATTCCCTCTAATAGAAAGGAGGCTTGAGTTCCAGCAGTGATAATGATGTAGGTACCTAATGAATACATAAACTCACGCTATTTTCCCATGGAATGATCCATTGAGTAATAATGTATTACGGGTGGGAAAGTAAAGGGTATACTTAGCATAATATAATCAGCCAATAATGTTCCTACTACTGCTAAGACACAGGCCTATCAGCTATGAGAGGGATTCCTTCCTTCATTTACTTCCAGTGCGGGTTGGTAAACTAAACAAAAAAAAAATATCTTCAAAAGATTCCGGTTATCCCAGACTCACATAGACCAGGGAAATGTGTCACCAAAGGAGGAGACCTAGGGTACTAGCAGTGAATGATACAAGGTCGTCATGACCCAAGTAACACATTTTGTGACAAAAGGCTTGCATATAGAATATTTTTGGAAACTTTAGTAATAAAATCCACCGTGATTAAGTTCTATATAGGTGGTTAGAACCGATAAGCAACCTGTATGTTACCAAAGGGAGAAAAATTGCAACTTATTTATAGATGCAAAAGCGATGCATAAGAGTTCGAATTGTTACCCTGAGTGGCACTAGGAACTAACGGTGCAAATTGCGCGCAGTAAATGAATGATTGAACGATAAAGCGATACAGTTCATTCGTTGAGTGACAAATAAGATCCTAACAAGTTCTTATTTTCGGTGGAGATAAACAACAACGGCTTTGTGTTATGGCAGCTTTTATTTGTGATCTATTTTGCGAGTATTCAAAAATTATGTGTTTAACGCAGGATAACCATAATGAGCCCTTGCAAATGGTTTTTTATTGTGAAACCATGGTATATTTACTAAGTAAATTTTGATGCGCCTTCGATCTAATCAAGAATTAGCAAAAAATATGCGGTGATCAAATAAATAAGAAAATACTTCATAAAAATTTGGTTGTTAAAAACCTAACATTATGGTTTAACAAAAAGTATAATGTCAAACTACATCAGAAACAGTTATCAAAACTCATTTTATTGTATGTTATTGTAATAAAATACCATTCAACAAGATACTTTTCAAGGACTCCATTTTTAAAAATGGCGATTTGAAATAGAACTTGCAGGTCATTTTTACACTCATTTGTTACCTTAATAGAGCTCCTAGGTCCAAAAATCCCTTATTAGTACCTAGTAGTGATTATTTTCACTTAACAGGTCTCGTTGACTTTGCGTTGAATTGGGGATCCTCAAGACGGGTACAAAACCCATTTAGGAAGGTAAATAAAGTAAAATTTAATTTAATTGTAAATGTTGGCTGGAATCCTCGACTTTTATTTCGATGCCTGATTTCCTACTGATAGTTTGCAAAATTTCATTTTTCATTTATACAAGAGACATTCAGAAGGGTAGCTGATCATGCCTTGCCTACCAATCTGTGATTTACACCGTGTATAACGTAAGTAGATTAAAAAAAATACAAAGTGAACTAGTGATTTCATAACTGTTTCATAAACTATTCAATTATGTACCTAAAATGTAGGAAATTTATTTAAATACAAATCATACTCTATTTAAATTTATTAATATGTACGGAACCTGCGACAGTGTTAGAACTGTAAGATCTTAATTGGTTCTAAATGAGAGAAAATTGTTGCTTACGGTTTTCAAGAACCATCTTTTGGAATCGATCTACGCGTTACAGTGGCATATTAGAGTATATTAGACCTTACAAAGGCAAATTACACTAGGTTCCAAATGAGCTGCAATAATAACTCTTGAGCCACTACAGGTGATAAGTAACTTATATATACTACTTATTTAGTATTAAAGGTGCCAAATAAGGAAAAATTACCACCTATTAAGGTACGGTTCTTAATGGGAGATTTTAAGATGTCTTAAGCTTCTTTGAGTTCTAAAAGATTGAAAATTGAAACCTATATGCGTCTATAACTAATAAATTCGGCCTAGTGCCACCATAAGTTATAAAGCAGGAACAAAAATCACTCAAAAGCAACTGTTAGTGATAAGAGTTACTCATATGCAAATTCGAGCGCTGTTTGCATCTATAAGTAATACCGTACACTCTTGCATCACTTAAATGCTACCTACAGTTGCAGAATAAGTTCCAAAATACACTAACGTGCTACTTGGGGATGAACGGCAAAAACTACTCGTTTATGAGTTGAGTGAGTTGATAATTTTGACAGTTGTTTACAGACGCTACCTACCACATCAAGCTACTACAAAGATTTTCAATTTTATCACTAAAGCATTAGGCAGCGTCCTATTTGGCAGCGATCGCATGATCGAACGATGCGTTCATGGTCTTGCGATGAAAACGATCGTACGATGGCTAACTAGTTGGTGTCTAAATTGGCAACGCACGATCGTACGACCAAACGATGCGTTCATCAAATTCGCCGCGGCGCCATTTTAACAATGGCTGTTTACAGAGACGCACAGTTTTTGCTATCGGGCAATATTGCTTTGAAAATTGCAAGTGACATTGAAGAAAGAAAACCCTTTCCAACAAAAAAATTTCAAATCGGTTAGCAAGGGACGGAGTTATACCCGAACAAACATAAAAAAATATTTAAAAATCCGAATTGAGAACTTCCTTCTTTTTATTTTAAGAAGTCGTTTATGCATTATATTTTTATGTATAATCACCGATTTTTTTCACTCGAAGACGCCTGAAGTTTCTGAACCGATATAGAAAATTCGTGACCAATCAGAAGAGATTTGTAGCCTTGATTGGACGATCGCACGATCGTGCGATCGTTTTTAAGCATCGAACGCACGATCGCGCGATCGTTTTAAGGTCATAATGGACACACTGAAGAAACTGGTGTGTTTAATCTCGTCGTGCGACGAGAACGCATCGTTCGATCGTACGATCGCGCGTCGATCGTTGCCAGATAGGACGCCGCCTTAGGTTCAAGGATGATGAAAATATAAACAGTTTCGGACTTTCGGGTAGCTTGATGTGCTGCTGTACCCACGTCCTAACAGCTGGTACTCTAGGTCTAAGAGACGGTAGGTGAATCCATAAACAACTAACAACAATGGATAAGTAGACAGCTGCTTAGTACTAGAATTGGTATTATACTGGTATCTAACAGTGTGTAGATACAGACGTTATCACTATTACTTATCAGTTTTATTGCATTATATGCAAAAAGTAGTAATAATAAATAAACACCTGCTTTTACTTTATGATAATCTATTCAGGGACATTTTTTGGAATGATTTATTCGGAGAAGTCAGTAAACTACAAGTACGACTGCTCAGGGTCAAGGGAGGCTCTTTAAGCCCAAAACCCATGGTTTCGGAAAAAAGAAACAGGCGTTTCCTAATCTGTATCACTTACGAAGATAGATTTAGTTAGGTGCCTGAACTAAAAAAATATTTCAACACGACTGGTCAGTTACTGTTGTCCATGGGTTTTAGGTTTCCGCACTTAATCCTTAAAGTGGACCATTGTGCGTGAACTGTTGTCCATACCCCGGGTGTATTTTCAAGACTCATGAATCCGATTAAAGTACCTAGTCAGTACTAGGGTTCTTTTCGAAATTACTTGGTACTTTCAAACGGGTTCGTGTCTTCGTTGACGGACTTAGGGAGTAGCTCCTCAGAATAGCCTCAGGTCAAGCTTGTCTGGATTCTTTCTAAGGGTAAGCCAAGAAGCAATGTAGGTATCAAAGTTTGTTTTAGACGTAAATAGTTTTAAGCCATTGATATCAATTACGATCATAATAAAACGACTGGCGCATCGCATAAATTATCAATTTATTTGGACCATAAACGAATAATTTTAGTTCTTCTGATATGATAACATTTTAGTATAAAATGTGAAGTTTAGAAACAGAAAGACATGATTGTAATAGTATCTTCTTGATCGAAGCAATCAGCAAAGGTAAGCTGAAGTTTCTTTTAATAACATTTTTTTAATATAATTTTTAAAAAATAATTTATTGTAAGTAAAAACAATACGATACGATAAGTAAACCGTAATTAATTCCAAGACTTTAATCTTTGGTTCGTCTATGGTTTAGTGACCACATTGTGAGTTCGTGAGCTACTATACTAAAACAGTGGTTCGTGTTTCCGATCCTGTGATCTCATTTTTAAGCAGAAGAAAAAGAAATACCTAATAGTTTTTTTTATTATTTAATTAAAACATTTTACATTAATTCGTGATTGAAGCCTCCTTTTCAAAGTAGAAATTGTTCTATTCTATGGATCACTGACTGATTAGATGGATTTAGAGATACATCATTATCCTCCCCTTCACGTAATACAGTGAGGATACATTTATATGCATCAAAATTAAAAGTGCATTTATTTGTTTCTATTTCCAGACCAAAAAAAGCCTGAAAAATGAAATTCTTCGTTGCCTTCGCTGCCCTCGTGGCTCTGACCGTCGCCGTGCCTCTGAGCAAGCCCGTGGACTCTGACCTCGCGGCCCTCGAGGCCATAATCGCTGCCATCAACAGCCCCAACACCGACCCCGCCACCGCCGCCCTCCTGGAGGAGCAGCTCGTCGACATCATCGCCGCTATCAACCCCATCGCCGTCGGACCCGCTATCATCCCCAACCCCGTTGTCGTCCCAAGCCCCATTATCGTCCCAACCCCCGTTAAACCCGAACCCATCGCCGTTGGACCCGCACTCCTTCCCCCCAAGCCTGATGGTGGTGCCGTCGCTGAGGGACCCATCGTCCCCTCTCCCGTAGCTGTCGTTGAAGATCCCGCCTCCAACGAGATCCCTACCGGCACTCCTCTGGTGCAGATCATCCT
Source organism: Diarsia mendica (assembly GCA_949316265.1). Lineage (NCBI taxonomy): Eukaryota > Metazoa > Arthropoda > Insecta > Lepidoptera > Noctuidae > Diarsia > Diarsia mendica. Next base: position 16,842,524 of record OX438902.1, on the reverse strand, counting down.
GAACATCAACCAGGCTGAGTCCAGCCCCGTGTCCGTCGGACCCGCACTTGCCCCCGTTGAGATCGAGTCTACACCCGTCCAGATTGTGGACTCCGCTCCTACTCCTATCGGCCGCCCTGAGCCCATTGGCCGCCCCGAGCCCGTCGGTGTGATCCCCGTTGAGCCCGTCCAGGTTGTTGAGGTCGCCCCTGAGCCCGTCCAGGTCGTGGAGGTCGCCCCCGTCCCCGTGGAGCCCGTCCAGATCGGAGTCCCCGTCATCCCCGAAGCCGCCGTCGTCCTCCCCGAGGAACTCAACTAAGCTCCTAAAGAGTGAAGTCAGTGGACATAACACCTTTCCGATGATCTAACATGCTAAACACTTAATAAATGTTATTGTTACAAACTTTATGTTTTATTTAATAAGTTTATATGAATCGCAAAATTTACCAGCAACCTACCTACCAGAATTTGTATGACACTTTTTTTTGGTGCTGGCGAACATTTAAGTACCTATATGATTTGCTCGTACTTCGTATTGATAGGCATTAAAGTTCGGATCAATACGACAAAATTTTCTTAAGGAATTAAGTTCGTATATTGCTGCGTTTTTTAGCTACAGGGTCTTAAATCTGTAAAAAAAAAACATTCACTCTGGTCTGCCTCTGGGGTTAAAGGTCAATACCATCTTGATAACTAAGAAAATCTATGAGGCAGACAGCCAGGGCTCTGCATTATCACAGGAGGTAGATATAAAAATGTAAGATAAAAAAGCTCTATCTAAATCATTTGCTCGTAGCTCGACCTAATTAATTAGGTCAATTCGGTTTATTAGAACACCCTGAATACAAAAAAAAAATGGCAGACGTTTTACTTACTGACTTGAACCATTACAGTTCGTTAATTAAAGTCTGAATTGACAACGCAGCGCTACCATGGTGGCAGACGTGGTTTTTAATATTTCATATAGAATAGAATAGAATAGAATATGTATTTATTCGTTAATGGACAGCAGCAACACAAAAGAGCAGCACATACATAAACAAATAACAACAAACAGCTTAACAATTAATTACCTATACAGCTCAACTGCGCTGAGCATGCCCATAACGAAAGGGTAACCAACTCAGCATAATAATATGCTGGGAATAAAATCTGCCACACGAGCAAATCATATAGATTTTTTGCTCGCCAGCTCCTTAGCTATTTTTTAATGCAACTATTGACATGGTCAATTCCCGTCACCTAAAAAAATATAAACAGGTAATGGTTAATTAACCAGGTAGGTACCTAATAAATAAACAGGTTGAGATGTCATGAATTTATGCTCAATATCATAAAAGCAGTAGTCAGTTTGTTTGCAAGCGCAAATACCTGAAACTATCGGTAGAGATTGACACAACTTTTTGGTTTTTTACATGATAGCCATTTGGGAAAGGTAGGTCATCATCACTTAGAGTAGACCAAAACGGCCAATAGTCAAACCCCGTCGGGGCTGCGGGTTTTTGTCGAAAGAGATATCGCGGCCTTGGCGCAAGGGCTAAGAAGGAACATCGGCATCGCCATCAACATGAGTGGTTTTTAGTCAGTAGAAGTCTGACACTCCCTACTGCTCTGCCCAGAGCGGGAGGAGTAATTTGATGATTTCCCACCCTACAAAAATAAAAAGGGTAAGCCAAGAAGCAACGTAGGTATGTACCTACCAAAGTTTGTTTTTGACTTAAATAGTTTTAAGCCGTAATTACGAGTGTAATAAAAACGGCTGGCGCATAGCATAAATTATCAATTTATTTGGACCATAAACGAATAATTTTAGTTCTTCTGATATGATAACATTTTGGTATAAAACGTGAAGTTTAAAAACAAAAAGACATGATTGTAATAGTATCTTCTTGATCGAAGCAATCAGCAAAGGTAAGCTAAAGTTTCTATTAATAAAAATTTTATTAAAAAAAAAACAATATCTGCTGGTGTATGTGGATACATAGGTAATTAGACTAATTAGGTACATCTATGTGTTCCCCTTCACGTAATACAGGTCAATTTCGATTAATTGTCGACCCCATCTCAGTCCTCAGGATAAGATTGAGGTCAAGAGAAGGCCCATTTAATATAGAAAGGTGAGATTAAATTTAAACGCATTATAATTATAAGTCGATATTTGTTTCTATTTCCAGACCAAAAAAAAAGCCTGAAAAATGAAATTCTTCGTTGCTTTCGCTGCCCTCGTGGCCCTGACCGTCGCCGTGCCTCTGAGCAAGCCCGTGGACTCTGACCTTGCGGCCCTCGAGGCCATAATCGCTGCCATCAACAGCCCCAACACCGACCCCGCCACCGCCGCCCTCCTGGAGGAGCAGCTCGTCGACATCATCGCCGCTATCAACCCCATCGCCGTCGGACCCGCTATCATCCCCAACCCCGTTGTTGTCCCAAGCCCCATTATCGTCCCAACCCCCGTTAAGCCCGAACCCATCGCCGTTGGACCCGCACTACTTCCCCCCAAGCCTGATGGTGGTGCCGTCGCTGAGGAGCCCATCGTCCCCGGACCCGCTGTTGTTGCTCCTCCCCCCGTTGTTGTCGGCGAGATCCCCTCTGGTCAGTCTCCCCTGGTCCAGATCATTATCAACTTGCACGATATACCGTGGGGTTTCTCCGCCGTCCCTGAGGTCGTCCCCGTTGCTCCCGTCGCCGTTGGACCCGTCGCCGTCGAGAGGCCTGAGCCCATCGGCCGCCCTGAGCCCATCGGCCGCCCCGAGCCCGTCGGTGAGATTCCCGTTGAGCCCGTCCAGGTTGTTGAGGTCGCCCCTGAGCCCGTCCAGGTTGTGGAGGTTGCCCCCGTCCCCGTGGAGCCCGTCCAGATCGGAGTCCCCGTCATCCCCGAAGCCGCCGTCGTCCTCCCCGAGGAACTCAACTAAGCTCTTAAAGAGTGAACTCAGTGGACATAACACCTTTCCGATGATCTAACATGCTATACACTTAATAAATGTTATTGTTACAAACTTTATGTTTTATTTAAGTTAATATGAATCACAAAATTACCAGCAACCTACCTACCAGAACTTGTATGATACCTACTTCTTTTGTAATGCAACTATTGACATGGTCAATTCCCGTCACCTAAAAAACCCTTAGGTAATAGGTAATTTATCCAGGTACCTAATATAATAAGTAAACAGGTGGACAAACAAAATTGAGATTTCATGAATTTATGCTCAATATCATAAAGCAATAGTCAGTTTGTTTGCAAGCGCTAATACCTGGAACTATCGGTGAAGAATGTCATTTTTTTTTGGTTTTTCACATGATTAGCACGAAAGCCAATGATAGCCATGATAGGCATGATAGGCATGATAGCCATTTGAGAAAGGTCATCACTTAGACCAAAACGGCCCTTAGGGGACGAGGAAACTCCGTCGGGGCTGCGGGTTGTTCGAAAGAGATACCCGCGGCCTCTGCACAAGGGTTAAGAAGGAACATGGCCAACTTGAGTGGTTTTTAGTCAGGTTGTCCTGACTAAAAACCACTCATGTTGGCAATCTGACACTCCTACCGCTTTGCCCAGAGCGGGAGGAGTCATTTGATGATTTCTCATCCAACAAAAATAAAAAAGGGTAAACCAAGAAGTAACGTAGTTACCAAAGTTTGTTTTTGACGTAAATAGTTTTAAGCCGTAATTACGATCGTAATAAAAACGGCTGGCGCATCGCCTAAATTATCAATTTATTTGGACCATAAACGAATAATTTTAGTTCTTCTGATATGATTACATTTTAGTATAAAACGTGAAGTTTAAGAACAGAAAGACATGATTGTAATAGTATCTTCTTGATCGAAGCAATCAGCAAAGGTAAGCTGAAGTTTCTATTAATAATACTTATTATTAAAAAAAAACAATACTCAGGACCAATACCTAACACGAAATATTCATTACCACTGCTTAATTCGCATTCGAAATACTGACGTCTATTTTCTTTTTCATATAATAAGTAAATAAATAATAATTTACTCCATTAATCTTTGGTTCATCGATGGTTTAGTGGTTACATGCATCGTGATCGTGATATACTGAGATATATTATATGAGTAGTGTGGTAAAAATTGTTCTACTCTATGTGAAAAGATAACTAACTGCTGGTGTACGTGGATACATAAGTTACATCTATCTGCTTCACGTAATACAGGTCAATTTCGACCCATTGTCGACCTCATCTCAGTCCTTTTTTTTTTTGGTGGGTGTAAAATCTTCAAATAACCCCTCCCGCTCTTGGGCAGAGCGACAGGGAGTGTCAGACTTCTACTGACTAAAAACCACCCGTGTTCCTTCTTAGCCCTTTATGTCGAGGCCGCGGTTTCTCTTGTGAAGAATCCGTAGCCACCCCATCTGAGTACTCGGGATAAGATTGAGGTCAAGAGAAGGCCCATTTAATATAGAAAGGTGAGGTTACATTCAAACGCATTAGAATTTTATGTGGATATTTGTTTCTATTTCCAGACCAAAAAAAACTTGAAAAATGAAAATCTTAGTTGCCTTCGCTGCCCTCGTGGCTCTGACCGTCGCCGTGCCTCTGAGCAAGCCCGTGGACTCTGACCTCGCGGCTCTCGAGGCCATCATCGCTGCCATCAACAGCCCCAACACCGACCCCGCCACCGCCGCCCTCCTGGAGGAGCAGCTCGTCGACATCATCGCCGCTATCAACCCCATCGCCGTCGGACCCGCTATCATCCCCAACCCCGTTGTCGTCCCAAGCCCCATTATCGTCCCAACCCCCGTTAACCCCGAACCCATCGCCGTTGGACCCGCACTCCTTCCACCCAAGCCTGATGGTGGTGCCGTTGCTGAGGAACCCATCGTCCCCGGACCCGCTATTGTTGCTCCTCCCCCCGTCGTCGGCGAGATCCCCTCTGGTCAGTCTCCCCTGGTCCAGATCATCGTCAACTTGTACGATATACCGTGGGGCTTCTCCGCCGTCCCTGAGGTCGTCCCCGTTGCTCCCGTCGCCGTTGGACCCGTCGCCGTTGAGAGGCCTGAGCCCATTGGCCGCCCTGAGCCCATCGGCCGCCCCGAGCCCGTCGGTGTGATTCCCGTTGAGCCCGTCCAAGTTGTTGAGGTCGCCCCTGAGCCCGTCCAGATTGTGGAGGTTGCCCCCGTCCCCGTGGAGCCCGTCCAGATCGGAGTCCCCGTCATTCCCGAAGCCGCCGTCGTCCTCCCCGAGGAACTCAACTAAGCTCCTCAAGAGTGAACTCAGTGGAAGTAACACCTTTCCGATGATCTAACATGCTATACACTTAATAAATGTTATTGTTACAAACTATAATTATGTTTTATTTAATAAGTTAATATGAATCAAAAAATTACCAGCAACCTACCTACCAGAACTTGTATGACACTACTTTTGTAATGCAACTATTGACATGGTCAATTCTCGTCACCTAAAAAACCCTTATAATAAACAGGTAATGGTTTTATTGATAATCCAGGCACTTGTTAGATAAACAGGTGGACAAACAAAAATAGAGATGTCATGAATTCCCGTCGGGGCTGTGGCTTGTCGAAAGGATAACGCGGCTCCGACACAAGGGCGAAGAAGGAACATGGGTTTGGTTTTTAGTCAGTAGAAGTCTGACACTCCCCTTCGCTCTGCCCAAGAGCGGGGGGGGGGGGTTATTCGATGATTTTCCACCCACCAAAAAAAAAAAAAAAAGATGTCATGAATTTATCCTCAATATCATAAAGCAGTAGTCAGTTTGTTTGCAAGCGCTAATACCTGGAACTATCGGTGGAAATTGACAAATCTTTTTGGTTTTTCACATGATAGCCCAATATTTCAGAAAGGTACCTACGTCATCATCACATACCTACGGTCCTAATCTGTGCCTAAGAGGTAGACCTAAACAGCCCATAAGGGACGAGCAAAATGGCGGATACCTAGTGGTTATTAAAAAAAAAAACATAACACATTTACCACCTTATTCATAAAAATAGTTAAGAGTTGTTTAACTTAAGCTTGGTTTATCTCGCATGCCGTCTCACTTCAATAATATTCAAATGAAAGTGACGGCATGCGAGATAAATCAAGCTTAAGTTAAACAACTCTTAACTATTTTTATGAATAAGGCGGTTAGAATGTGGGGTTTACATTTAAAATTGACAGTGACCCTCAATCCAGAGAGAAGGTTTACTGTTTCAATAAAGTTATCTCTGAATATTGGCCGATGGGTCAGAGTCGTCGCGCAGTGCGTGCTAGTAGAAGACGGGAGTCCGTCGTCACTGAGGGAGAAAAATGCAAAGAGAGGAGAGGAAGGCTCTGAGGGGCCTTTGCCCAGCAGTGGGACAATACATATAGGCTAAGGGGAGAATAAAACTCTCAATAGTACAATGTTGCGACCACATGTAGGTCGAATTCAAGTATGGTCAGAGTCATATGCAAACGCACCTGCTTCCTGTCAGAATTATTGTATTATATTCATTGTGTAATACACATCATCACGCCTGTAATTCCCGAATGGTTAGGCCATGCCCAACCTGGGCATCGAACCCAGGACTTCAACCAAAGGAGTCGTCCTTGCGACCACTAGATCTAGATTTTAACGATCATTTATAAATATGTCAATGTATAGCTACTCAATAGCCAGCAAAACTGGTTTCCATTGTATTGTACATAATTATATTAATGAAAAACAAAAAAAATCGCCCCAATGCATGTCTGACCACGCACAATGTAGGGTTCCGTAGTTGTCCATCGAATATATTTATATTTATCATTTATTTCGGACTTAAAACATCCTTATATTGTTAGTAAACATAAAACTTAAAACACTATGTTAGTAACCACATGTAGGTTTGACAGAGAATTTATAATCGGACAATCTTTGCCCGCAATGACACTCAAGAGACTATTCGAGCTGCCCCGGACCCTCTGCAGCAGCGACGGACAAGGCACGCTTACGTCTGATCGCTGCAAAGCCATCAGTGTGCGCATCAGCAAACATTCCCGAAGCACTGCAGAAGCGTGGCAGCCCCAGCAGCATCCTGAATGCATTGTTATACTGGACTCGGAGAGCACTGGTGGCCTTCTGCGTACAGCTCGTCCAGAGGCTACTTGTGTACAACGTTTGACAATATGCTTTAAATGTTAAGGAGTATTATATACTAGAACCTTATTATTTTTGATAACCTCCTCCTTTTTGATAGATTTATGTCAGCTCAGTATTGCATAGCAACCGCTGTTATTATTCAAATTATATTTTTCATGTCACAACCACGAGTCTTATTTTATAATGATAAAATAGTTTTATCATGGTAGCAGAGCGTGGTTCCAAGCGTTACAAGTAACGAGAGAAGTCATCAACCAAGTTTAAAACAATCTGGGAAGACGAATAATCAAAATGCAATCACCAAGTTGTAAAATTGACATTGGTCACCTGGAGGGTGTGAAGAACTGGTCGACTTGGAAATTTAAAGCGACATTACTACTAAGAGGTATGCCCGGTGGATTGGATGCAGTAAACGGTAATCTAATAAAACCAGTGAAACCTATTAACAATAATGTCGACGAAATTTCTCGGTATAATACTGCTTCGGAAAAATATAATAAAATTGATAGTTCTGCATTACTTCTGCTTACTGCAAATATGTCAGATGAAACTCTTCAGAAAATCATGCGTTTTAACTCATCTAAAGAAGTTTGGGACGAACTACATCGTTTGTTCGATGGCAAGTCTGAAGACAAAAGTTATGATCTATGTATGAGATTTTTCAGCTATTTAAAAGATCCGTCACATGACATCACAACTCATATCTCCAAAATAAAAACCATTTGGTCAGATTTGATAAATGAATTAATGAAGATAGACAAGTCTGAATTGCCAGATATCCTATTAATCTGCAAAATTCTGGATACTCTACCTGAACCATATTTCTCATTCAAATCAAGCTGGATGTTGATGTCAAAGACAGATAGAACAATAGAAAATCTGACTACACAACTCTGTGCCTAGGAGCGCTCTATCTCTTTTAAAAGTGAAGGTCCTGCAGAAGCTCTAGCCTTACAGAACTATAACAAAGCAAAGAAGAAATGTGGATATTGTGGAAAAGTCGGTCACAAAGTAAGACAATGTCATAAATGGAAAGCTGATGGTAAACCAGCCAAGCCTGAAAGTAAACAGACCCGATCAAGTTTGAACTCTCAGCTCATGCAAGTCAATACAGATGTAAATTCAATGCATACAAACTATGATACATCGAGTTGGTTCGTCGACAATGGTGCAACTAATCATGTCACCTGCCGGAACGACTATTTTTCTAGTTTTCAGCATTTTGAAGATAATCGTATAGTCATTACTGCTAATGGAGCTACTGTCAAAGCAATTGGCAAAGGTACTGTTGACTTGAAAACGGCTATCAATGGCAAGGAATCCAGAGTAACACTCTGTGATGTATGGTATGTACCTGATATTATGCGAAATCTATTTTCTGTACTGGCTACTCAAGACAGACTAAATAAAAGTGTTTTCATGTCTGAAAGGGAACACTGTTCGCTGAAAGTTGATGGACAAGTTAGACTGACTGGCAAAAGGATCAAGAATGGTGGCTTATACAAGCTCAATGTAGAGACTATTACAAAGTCAATACCTATTGTAAACATTTTGTCAACAGAAAACATACTACAACTGTATCACGAAAGGTTAGCCCATCAGAATAAAAAACACGTTAAAGGTGTTATAGAACGAGAACTAGGAATTAAAGTTCGACTAGATTCAGAATTGTGTACTGGGTGTATTTATGGTAAAACACACAGAAAGTCTTTCGGAACAAGAGTACGAGCTAAATTACCTGCAGAAATTTTACATGCTGATGTATGTGGTCCATTCCCTCCTTCTTTTAACAAATTTCGCTATTTCGTTTTATTCAAAGATGACTACAGCAAGTACAGGCACATTTATTTTGTTCGACAAAAATCGGAAGTTTACCTGAAACTCCGACAAATGTTACAAGAATGTAAAATAGCTGGATACTCTGTTAAAGAATTTCTTAGCGATAACGGAGGTGAATTTGATAATCAGAACGTCAGGTGCATTCTACAAGAAGCTGGAATCAGACAAAGGCTTACGATGCCCTATACACCGCAACAAAATGGTCTTAGTGAACGTGAGAATAGAACCTTAGTTGAAGCCGCTCGTACAATGATGCATGCTCACGAAGAGTTACCATCTGCTACATGGGCAGAATTGATAAATACCGCTGCTTACGTGTTAAACAGAACTGGTCCAACCTCAGAAAATGGAAAATCACCATTTGAATTGTGGTTTAAGAAGAAGCCAGCAATCAGTCACCTAAAAATAATTGGATGTGAATGTTATGCTCATATTCCTCAACAAAAAAGGAAAAAGCTATCTAAAAAGGCTGAGAAATGCATTCTAATTGGATATGAGAGTGATGAAGGCTATCGCTTACTGAATAAACATGGTAAACTCATTAGGTCAAGAGACGTTACATTTAATGAATCAGTATTGACTCCATTTGGTCAAAGTGATTTGGAAGAACAACCGTCAGTCGAAACACACTTTCCACTTTCAGTACCACCGATGTGTGATGCAAGGGAGGATGATTGTGTCGAAAATAGCTTGGATCGCGCTGCAAGTAGCTCTGATGAGCTTAGTTCGACTTTGCCCCCCACATCGCCGCCGGATTTGGTTGTGAGTCAAGAAATAGAAAGCCAAGATGACTCTACTGAACAATTTCAAACGTCTTCAGAAGCATCAATGCCAGAATCACCTCCTTATGAAGACGCCCTAGATGATGGTGATGATACTGGACGACCAATAATCTCAGATGATATAGCTGAGATAGCCACTAGAGTGACTCTACGAGATAGAAGTCAAATACGACCGCCTATTAGATTCGGAGATTACGTCATGATGTCAGATGAAATTTTTAATCAGATCAATGAACCTAAAACCTACAAAGAAGCAATGACTAGTATGCATAAAGATCAGTGGGTCAAAGCAATGGAAAGTGAGGTGAAGTCTTTAAAGGAAAACAAAACCTGGATAATGGTGGACCTTCCTAAAGACAGGAAGCCTATATCCTGTAAATGGATATATAAAATCAAAACCAATGCTGATGGCTCTCTAGATAAATTTAAAGCAAGACTAGTTGCTAGAGGATATACACAGAAAAAAGGCATTGACTATGATGAGACTTTCAGCCCAGTTGCTAAGATGTCGACAATAAGATCAGTCTTAAGCGTTGCTGCAAATGAAGGCCTAAAACTCACACAGTTTGATGTATCAACTGCTTTTCTCTATGGTTCACTGAGTGAAGAAATATATATGAATCAACCTGATGGTTACTCTGATGGATCTAACAAGGTTTGTAAACTCAAGAAAAGTTTGTATGGTCTCAAGCAAGCACCTCGGTGTTGGAATAAATGTATGGTGGATTATTTAAAAACCATTGGATTCAATCAATGCGATACCGACCCCTGCCTGTTTATAAGAAACCGTGCGAGTAACAAAATTATTCTTGCTCTCTATGTAGATGATGGTTTGGTCGCTGCAACAAATCAGGAAGATTCTGAAAAGTTAATGAGAGAATTGAAGAGAAGATTTAAAATCACAATAAAAGATGCGTCCTATTTTCTAGGATTAGAAATAGAGGACCATGACGGTAATATAAAAGTGTCGCAAAAGCACTATGCTCAGAAAGTTTTAGATCGTTTTGGTATGAGTGACTGCAAACCTGTAACCACTCCTATACAAAAAGATGGACTGCCTGATCTGGATAAAGAGGTGGTAGACCCTGCTTTATTTCCGTATAGAGAAGCTGTGGGAGCACTCGCATATCTGACCGTTGGAACCAGACCGGACTTAGCATATGCTGTAAGCGTTGTATCCCGGAGTCTAGAAAACCCTTCTAAAGAAGACATCCAGAGGCTGAAACGTATCCTAAGATACATCAAAGGAACCTTCAACTATGGAATAGTTTTTAAGAAGAGCTGCAATGCTGGAATTCTAGAATGCTACAGTGATTCTGATCACGGTGGAGACCAAAGTACCGGACGTTCGACATCAGGCATATTATGCTTATACTCTGGAGGAGCAATATCTTGGACAAGCCGACGACAAACATGTGTTGCGATATCAAGCACCGAAGCTGAATTGGTTGCTGCCAGTGAAGCGGCTAGAGAGATTGTCTGGATCAAAAGACTCTTTGGTGAAATATCTAAATTGAAAGAAATACCTAAGCTAAAGGTTGATAATGATGCAGCCATAAAGATCTCACACAATCCAGAACTCCATAGAAGAACTAAGCATATTGCTATTCGACATTTCTATGTGAGAGAACTCGTTGCTAATGGAGAAATACGTGTAGAATACGTTCCCAGCGAGTTCCAACTAGCGGATATACTGACCAAAGCATTACATAAGCCACGGATTGTATCAATCGCAAAACAAATTGGTTTGATATAGTAATAGGGTTGTCAAAAAGGGAGGATGTTAAGGAGTATTATATACTAGAACCTTATTATTTTTGATAACCTTTATAGATTTATGTCAGCTCAGTATTGCATAGCAACCGCTGTTATTATTCAAATTATATTTTTCATGTCACAACCACGAGTCTTCCTTACATAGTATAAAACAAAGTCGCGTCTGTTTGTTTGTTTGTTTGTTTGTTTATTTGTTTGTTTGTCTGTATGCTTAAATCTTTAAAACTACGCAACGGATTTTGATGCGGTTTTTTTTAATAGATAGAGTGATTCAAGAGGAAGGTTTTAATACCTTTTTTGTACCCGTGCGAAGCCGGGGCGGGTCACTAGTATTTTATAATGATAAAATAGTTTTATCATTAAAAAGCGTCACTTTAACTTCACATGTATGTACAGCGAGCAAACCTCCGCACAAGCATGTTGCATCGAAACGCCAATGCTCTTCGTTCCCTCTCCACATCATTTATGAACATTTGATGAACATAAATGATCTTCCTAAACTGATTAACCTGCAACTGCGGAACTCTGCATTGTGCGTGGTCCGACATACCCTTTCTGGTTTTTTCTATCCTCATTTACATTTATGGACATGGAAAGCCACTTTTTTATGATTTCAATTCTCTTTTGCGCAGTGGTTTATGAAGACACCTGCTATCCCAATTTCAACTGAGTTGCGCCAACAGTCTCGTAAGGGTTCCGTCTTTTTTTAAATATACCTATTATTGGATAGGACAGGATAGTTCGATTAAGCAGAAACTAGTCTAATAGGTTGTCCTGCGAAGCTGCGACTTGCGAGATGCCATGCCGGAAAAAAAGAAAATCTTGACGCCGCCGCCGTACTTATTTCTTCGAGCAATATCTACATATTGGTTAATTTGCTAAAAACAAATTAATGGTTGCTGCGCCTAAGCATTGAATAATTAAATTGTTGAATGTGGGTCATAATAATATAAAAGTATTGCCTTTAAAGTTAGGCTACAATTAAATTTGAATTAATTTAAGCTTATATTAAGCAGTATCATCATCATCACTATCACTACATAGTATAAAACAAAGTCGCTTTTTCTGTCCCTATTGTGACACTTGGCCCTGTGAAGGGGTGTCAGCAGGTAGGTAGGTAGGGGTTTGTAAACAATAAGAACCGTAGATTAAGTTAACTTATTATTTATTGCCAAAACTTCAGTGGCCATCACACGACTCGATTGCAGAGGGTAAAAATGGGTAGGGAACACTGGCCTGAACCGTCTCCAGCGATGATGGTTCCGTCCTTTGTCTTGCCCGCAACCAACGGCTTCAGTCCCAGGTTCTGTCCCAGGTAGAATAATAACAGCTCCGCGTAGGGTAGGTGTCACTCGCAGCAGAGGATCTTCTCCAAGCGTCCCTCACGACGCTGGAACCACGACGTGGCGAAGGGTTGAAAGGTAGACTAGAATCCTGGAAATCCAGACAGAAACGGAAGCGTAAGCAAGCTGTCGGAACCACGTTTCGTAGGTCCAAAGGTCACAGTGTCCCAGATAGGAAGGAAGGAAGAAATACAGCAGAAACTAGATTAAAGAAGTTCTAGGAACACCTTACAGTTAGCACTTGTAATAAATACATGGAAACTTACCCTAGAGGGATTTCGCGACGTATTAATATATTACGTAGTTAAATTATTATGGTACGATCGGAGCGAGCGACACAGCTGTCACCTCTGAGCTCTCAAAATTGAATGGTCATCGGCCCTACCGAGCCCAACCGAATGGTAGCTCTTCGGCGATGCTCGGCAAAGATCGTTTCAGCGTTGCGCGGGCGCATAGAAGCGAGGACCTTTAATATAACATACACTCCGTAGGTTCCGTACATTATTATTTAATTTTAATGATTTATTTAAGTGTTAGGTTTACTTTATATTAGAATAGGTTAGGTATTTTTAAAGTTATGTGTAAATATTATAGTTTTAGTGTATTTTGATTTCTTATTATTAAGGATTCCTAAACTAAACTATTTTTAATTGTAACTTGCAAAGTGCAACGTTACAGTACCCCGCCAAAAAGCGAAGGATTTTGCATACTAGGTGCAAAATCCGGCTAGGACTACTAAACTAACTTACTAAATACATACAGGCTTTTCTTTCATACCTCACGCAAATAGTCATCATTTATAAAATCATCGAGTCTAAATTATAAAGACTTGAGACCATAACAACAGAGTAATAACTAAATCATTTAATAATTATACTCAATTAGTAAGTTAAAATGTATTAAAATAGTATTTATTATTTAACACATCAAAGTTTATGTAGTAGGTTTTTGTATATATTAAGGCTAGGTAGGTACTATGATAAGTTAAGTAATGTGTTTAGACTTTATAGTTGATAAGTTTGATGTCTTTGATGTGCCATGAACCAAGTGGTTTTCCAGACATGTCAGCAAGTTCATAAACAAGAGGAGACTTTTTACCAATTACTTTACATTTTATGAATTTTGCAGCTAATTTTTTATTAAAATATTTATCCTTATCGCTCTGATAAAAAGTCCTTTTCCAAACCACGTCACCAATATTAAATTCAGCAGGTTTTCTGCGTAAATTATAATGTTGACAATTCCTACTATGAGCCTGTAGTAATAGTGCTTGCACCTTATTAAATATACTAGACAGCACACCCAAGTTCTCAGCGTAGGAATCGCGAGGCTGAAAAACAAGATCGTCATCGTTTTCTGTATCAACGTAGTGCGATCCACAAGCAATTAGTTCACGCCCGTACACTAGAAATGAAGGAGTAAAACCGGTTACCTCATTCACAGAACTATTCACGGCGAATTGTATTTTAGGTATCAGCTGATCCCAAACTCGTTGATCGGTAGTTATGAATGTTGAGATAGCGGTCATTATTGTTTTGTTGTAACGCTCGACTGTATTTACGTGTGGTGAATATTTAGGAGTAAAATGTAATTTAGGTACCTTATATTTGTCAAACATTTGTCTTAGCGTAGCACTTACGAATTGTTTACCGTTATCAAGTATCACTGTAGAAGGTATGCCATGTATTAGAAATACATGTTCCTCTAGGATCTTCGTAACAATTTCAGCTGTCGCGCGCTTTATTGGGAATAATAAGCAGTACTTACTAAAGCAACAAGTCACGACTAGGATGTAGGAGTTTTGTTTTCTAGTAGTCGGTAGTGGTCCTACTAGATCTACGCTAATAATTTGAAAGGGTCTAGAACATTGCTTAGGTCTACCCATTTCACCTAAGGGCGAGTGAGTTTGATGTTTATGTGCAATACAGATATCACATGACGTGACCGCTTTCACGACATCAGCATGCATTCCAGGCCAGTAGTACCTGAGACTCAACCGCTTGTAGGTTTTGAATATACCAAAATGACCAGCGGTTGGTTCTGAGTGGTTTTTTAAAATGATTTCTGTTCTAGACTCAGCAGGAATCACCTCTTTCCACTCAAACTCCTTATTAAGGGAATGTTTAGTTTGCATGTATCGGAATAAGCGATTGTTTTTTACTAAATAATTTGGAAAAGATGTAGGAGAATTTTGGCAACCGTTATATATATTTAAGTACCATTGATCATTTGAGGCTGCTGTGTTAGGATTAGTGTCTATAGCAGAAACTTGGCATGCGCGAGACAGTGCATCAGGAATGATATTATCCACGCCACGACGGTGTTTTATTTCAAAATTGAACGCAGAGAGACGAACACCCCAACGAGCTAGACGACCAGTAGGGTTGTTTAGGTTAATGAACCACTTGAGAGCTGAATGGTCTGTATATACGATAAACTTTTTGCCATTATCAAGGTAGCATCTCCAGTGTTCTAAGGCTACTAGTACAGCGAGAGCTTCTCTTTCAGTGATGCTGTAGTTCCTCTCTGGACCAGTCAAAGTTCTACTTGTGTAGGCAATAGGATGCTCGACCCCGTCTATAGTCTGAGTTAATAGACCTCCAACACCATAATCACTAGCGTCGGTGTGGACTTCAAACGGTAGGTCAAAGTTAGGGCATGAAAGAATCGGTGCAGAGACAAGGAGTTCTTTTAGTTTTGTAAAAGATTCCTCAGCTTCTGTAGACCAAAGGAAGGGATTAGATTTTTTACTAGTGGAAGTAAGTTTGTTTAATGGGCCAGCAATAGAACTGAATTTAGGAACAAACTTACGATACCAGGACGCGATTCCTAGAAATCTTTTTACGTCTTTTTTATTTGTAGGTGTAGGGTAATTTAAAATAGTATTGATTTTATCCGAATCGACATGAAGACCTTTTGAGTCAATGACGTAACCTAGATATTTAAGTTGGTTACGAAAGAAAACAGATTTTTCGTAGTTTATTGTTAGATTGGCCATAGTTAATTTCTTGTGAACTTTTAGAAGAAGAGAAATATGATTTTCGAAATTAGAGCTTATTATGACAATGTCATCGATGTAGACGAAGACAGAGTTTTCAAACTCTGGGCCATAGAATAATGTATCGACGAGCCTCTGTTGAGTAGCTGGTGAATTTGTTAACCCGAAGGGCATAGTAACAAATCTGAAAGTACCGCGATGAGGAATATAGAAAGCAGTCTTGTTTCTATCGTCTTCTGAAATAGGAATTTGCCAGAAGGCTTTGGATAAATCAATGCTACTTAGATATTTAGCGTTATTTAAATTATCCAATATCTCAGATATATAAGGCAACTTGTAGGCGTCCTTTTTAGTAACCGAATTCAATTTTCGACTGTCTAAACAGAATCTGAGTTTACCGTCCTTTTTAGGCGTCAATAGAACAGGTGAAGACCATGGACTCTCACACTCTTCAACAACACCCAAAGATAACATTTCGTCCAGTTGCTCAGATAAAATACGTTGTTTTTCCGGAGAAACCCTGTAGTATCTTTGCCTAATAGGTAAGGATTCACCAGTATCAATATGGTGCGTTACTAGGTTAGTTCTACCTAAGCCACGTTTTTCAGTTGAAATATTTTTAAACTGTTCTATAATGTTATCAGCGGTTACACGTTGAGCTTCAGTTAATTCATTATAGGAATGTACTACACTAGTAGTTTCAGACACTGTACCTACCTCACAAATATTATTTACAGCATTATGAATAGAAATTGAATTATAAAACTTTGGAAATAGATTAAATTTTGACCAAAAATCAATGCCTAATATTAAATTTGATTTTACAGAAGGTACGACGTAAGCTTTTAATATATGAAATTGCTTTTCGAAAGTTACGGGTAGATTAATAAATCCAATAGATGCTAAGTTTTGTCCACCGGCAGCTGTAAAATTTTTAGCAGTATCCGAGTGAAGTTCAAGACCTAATGAAACAAAATGTAAATGGGAATTATTACCTAAGATAGTTACTGTAGACCCAGAATCAAGTAAACCACAGAGATTGGTGTCACGTACTTGGATAGACGCGTACGGTCTTAGATCATCCTTTGGTTTTTTATCGAAGATTGTTGTAATGAAATAGCTAGATAAAAAAGTTTTGACTGTCAAAAGCCAGTCCTTCCATTCTTTTTCATCAAAGTTTTTATTAGATTTTACAGCCTTTCCACTACAGCAATCCTCACTAGCTAGTTTTTTTCCTTTGATTTTGACTTGGAATGACATTTAGGGCAATTAGGATATTTAACATCCTTTGTACCACACTTGAAGCAAATTAGAAACCTATCCGCTTTACACTGGTTCAAGGAATGTTCAGAATTGCGACAGCGAGGACAATAAACCGGTTTAGCTTTAGTATCGGAAGTGGTAATAGCAGCAACATCCGATTTATCTGTAGGTTTAAAAGAAGAATTTGAATTATTTTTTGAGTTGTTATTGTACCTATGTTTATTGTAATAGTTCGATTTACTAGTGGTTTGTTCAGAAGAATTAGTGAATGCTAGGTCAGGAGCCAAAGTATCAGACGACACTCTTGGTGGTTCTCTAAATTGAGACGTCAGAGACTGTATTTTCTCAAAATTTCTACATAGGTTTCTTAAGTTTTCCATAGTATTAATTGAATTTGTATTAGAAGCCAATACACTAGCGTAACAAGGTCTAATGTTATGTATTAAGATGTCTAATTTCTCCTGTTCCGATATATTTTTAGTTAATCTGGAAAATAATTCAGACATTTTTGCAAAGTAAATAGTTATATTCTCCGTATCACCCTGTGTTCTATTACGTATCTCAGTCAATAAACGGTAGTCGTAATCAAAGTGACTAAAATCCTCTATTAGTAAAACTATCAACTCATCCCAAGTAGTAATAGAATTTTTAATACTACGGTACCAATGTAACGCGTCACCTGTGAATATTTCCGTAGCATACATTAATAATTTACTTGAGGGTATGTTGCGCGCAGTACTATACTCGTTTACTCTCTGCACGAAAGCGTGTACACAAGATTTACCGTTATACTTTAGTTTTTGTAGTTCACCAATGTGCGAGCGGTCACAATACATCTATACGTTAGGTATGGTATCCACAGATGTTTGAACACTCACAACAGGCTCATAGCTAGGGTTAGCCGATTTATTAAGTGTATTTATTTTATTCATTAGTGATATTAAATTTTTTGACAGTAATTTAACTTTTTCAGAGTGTTTGGAATCCGAGCAATCGATACGTTTTATGCGGTGGTACAAATGATTACATAAGGCTCTAGTACGTTCGAAAAGATTCGTGTCAAACTTATCCTCCAATGATTTAACTCGAGTTATAAGTTCGGACATAGAAACACCAACGCCAGAAATATCGACATCAGGTTCGATTCCCGACTCACAAATATCAGAGGTAGGAATAATAGGTGTTAGTTTATTTATTTGTTTACGTAGTTCAAGTACGGTTGATGCAGGTTCTTCGCCTCTAATGAGCACTTCATACGTTAATTCATTTTTGTTAAGCACAAAAAATTTAATAGGGTACGTTTCCATGTTTACCAGAAAGAAGAATGAAAGGATACTAATGAATGAATACAATGGAAGAATAGATTACAATGAATAAATCATAGTATATAAGTGGTGTTCTTACAAATATGCAAGTATACTAGCTACCTTTTACGATAGGTGACAAAAGGAAATGAGAGAAAAATAGAAAATAATGAAAATGAAAGTAATGATCGTTATTAATTGAAATGAAAACTAAGATGATTTTAGCTGTGCGAACTGTCACGTATAACAAAATTGTTATTTAATTTTAACGTAATAAGTTTAAATTATTCATAGGTACAAGGTTTTTTTTTTATTTTTTTTTTTTATTAGTGTAGGTAGGTACTGGGTGGAAAAAATTATCTAGTTGTATCTTCGTCACAATCAGACGAGCACAATTAACAGAATCAATACGTAACAGTTAACAATAACCATACACTAATAGGCATAGAAATGGTAATAAGTAAGCAAAAAAAACAGATAGTAATGTTAGAAAAGTACGTACCAGTTCGCCTTACTGTAGATTGTCACCTTCACGTTCACATCAACAATGTAGGTAGATCGACCTAACAGCTGTATTTCGGGGAAAAAAAAATCAAGACATGATCAGGCCACTAGAAACACACGATAAGGGCGCCACTGTGACACTTGGCCCTGTGAAGGGGTGTCAGCAGGTAGGTAGGTAGGGGTTTGTAAACAATAAGAACCGTAGATTAAGTTAACTTATTATTTATTGCCAAAACTTCAGTGGCCATCACACGACTCGATTGCAGAGGGTAAAAATGGGTAGGGAACACTGGCCTGAACCGTCTCCAGCGATGATGGTTCCGTCCTTTGTCTTGCCCGCAACCAACGGCTTCAGTCCCAGGTTCTGTCCCAGGTAGAATAATAACAGCTCCGCGTAGGGTAGGTGTCACTCGCAGCAGAGGATCTTCTCCAAGCGTCCCTCACGACGCTGGAACCACGACGTGGCGAAGGGTTGAAAGGTAGACTAGAATCCTGGAAATCCAGACAGAAACGGAAGCGTAAGCAAGCTGTCGGAACCACGTTTCGTAGGTCCAAAGGTCACAGTGTCCCAGATAGGAAGGAAGGAAGAAATACAGCAGAAACTAGATTAAAGAAGTTCTAGGAACACCTTACAGTTAGCACTTGTAATAAATACATGGAAACTTACCCTAGAGGGATTTCGCGACGTATTAATATATTACGTAGTTAAATTATTATGGTACGATCGGAGCGAGCGACACAGCTGTCACCTCTGAGCTCTCAAAATTGAATGGTCATCGGCCCTACCGAGCCCAACCGAATGGTAGCTCTTCGGCGATGCTCGGCAAAGATCGTTTCAGCGTTGCGCGGGCGCATAGAAGCGAGGACCTTTAATATAACATACACTCCGTAGGTTCCGTACATTATTATTTAATTTTAATGATTTATTTAAGTGTTAGGTTTACTTTATATTAGAATAGGTTAGGTATTTTTAAAGTTATGTGTAAATATTATAGTTTTAGTGTATTTTGATTTCTTATTATTAAGGATTCCTAAACTAAACTATTTTTAATTGTAACTTGCAAAGTGCAACGTTACACTATGTCCCTTTGTATGCTTAAATCTTTAAAACTACGCAACGGATTTTGATGCGGGTTTTTTCAATAGATAGAGTGATTCAAGAGGAAGGTTTTAATACCTTTTTTTGCCATTGTATCCGTATAGTTCTACTGTTCAGTTCAACTAGTAGGACTAAACGGAGAAAAAAATCCATTTAGTTCTACTATCTGCTGTATGAATTTTAATTGAACTAAACGGACAAAAAAGTTCTTTTAGTACCTACTACTAATTTCCGGAATTATGTCCAACTGGTTGGACCACGGGGATAGGATGATCGTGTAAAACAAACATACATGCAACGCATGTTGTACTCCATGACGCGCGCTCGCTTCGCTCGCATATTACATAACACTATTGTCTTCTGTCCCCGAAGTGCCGGGCCTCCGCCGGCCTCCTTCGTCGGCCTACGGCCCGGTGCCCATGCCGCCCATAAAGGATACTGTCGCGAGACGGTCGTATTATAATTTTGGTTAAAAGAGGAGGTAGTGAACCATGGGTAAATTTACTTCTCCGTAGTACAACCCATTGTATCCGTATAGTTCTAATACAATGGAAATTAGTAGTACTAAAAGAACTTTTTTGTCCGTTTAGTTCAATTAAAATTCATACAGCAGATAGTAGAACTAAATGGATTTTTTTCTCCGTTTAGTCCTATACTAGTTGAACTGAACAGTAGAACTATACGGATATAAGTTTTTTTGCACCCGTGCGCAGCCGGGGCGGGTCACTCTCACTAGTAGATAATAAAATTAACTTGTAGAAGCATATCATGACCATTCAAGAAACAATTTCGCACACAAATTATGATAAGATATTAATTCATCATCATTCTCTTACTCTTATCCCAATTCAGTTTGGGGTTATCATGTCTTCTTCTTCCACACTTCTCTGTTTCTCGTCATCTCTTCAGACACCTCCTTTTTACCACATTATTCCTAACACAGTCCATCTATCGTTTCATTGCTCTTCCTCTACTCTTATGTGGTAGAAGAGTGAGGAAGACCGAGAAAAGGTACTAATTTTACAAATCGGTGTTGGAGCGAAATGGGATAATATGAATCCGCAACCGTTCTCCTACGACCGATTCGCCACTGGACTGTTCGTCAACAGGACGATTCATTTAATTCCGTTTCGCCAGCAGAATCTTTCATCTATGGACATTTCACCAACAGGACGTTTCATATGCGTCTCTTACGACGACAGCCCTTTCCAGCGGTAATTAGTATTGGTATATTACCCCATTTTGGCGGATTATGTTTGTAGTGACCTACTTGAGTCCGCAATCATTTCAGATATTCAGAGCTTTTGAAATAGGCCGTGGTCAGTACTCAGTAGCCGTGTATCGGGAGCTAGGTCTTCTTGGAGCTTCAAGAAGTCATGGCATTGGAATCCTCTCTCTCTTGCCATAACTTGCTTCATACTTTAGGAGGCCTGTCTCGGACTGCCTGAGTGGAGCGTAAGCAGCTTTTGCAGTTTTTTTGTCTGACCAGGATTGCATCGGATTCTTGGTTCTGTTTTTCCAACGAACTTGCAAGTCTTGCAACTGTTGCCAATATTTGTTATATTATTATGTTCTTTGTTTTTAATGCAATTTGCAGGTCAGTTTCTGGTTGAATGTTGATTAAAATATGATGACACTTTCACCTTAAGAAGTGAACCAAAATATTAAAATCTTCTATTTTGAGAAACGGAAATAATATTTTGAAGGGTATGGTTTCATTTCGTGTTTTGTTGTCTTTTGACAAGTTAAACAATTTCATTCAGATCGATGTTTATTTTATTGGTACAGTACCTATAGATGGTAATACAGGTATGACATAGTTCTTATATATCAACATCAGCAAAATATAATTTGAAATTTATATGAAATTCCTTCATTAATAATAATAATAATAATAATAATATTTATTTATTTTCAGGCTACTTTGGCCCATAGATAAATACCTTACAGACTAACATACATACGATATTATTATACAGCTTGTGTTAGTAAATAAAACCTTAAAACTATATTAGTAACACTGCACTTGCACTACGTCACTGTGCGATCATGTGGCACTCATTAATTTACATAATATTTCAATACTTCTATACCAGAGGTGCATTGTTTAGTTATTTAGTTGAGTTCCTCGGGGAGGACGACAGCGGCCTCGGGGATGACGGGGACTCCGATCTGGACGGGCTCAACGGGGACGGGGGCGACCTCCACAACCTGGACGGGCTCAGGGGCGGCCTCAATAACCTGGACGGGCTCAGGGGCGGCCTCAATAACCTGGACAGGCTCAGGGGCGGCCTCAACAATCTGGACGGGAGTAGGCTGGATCTCGATGGGGGTGATTGCGGGTCCGACGGCGATGGGGCTGGACTCAGCGGCGGCCTGGTTGATGTTCAGGATGATCTGCACCAGAGGAGTGCCGGTAGGGATCTCGTTGGAGGCGGGACCTTCAACGACGGCTACGGGAGAGGGGACGATAGCGGATTCCTCAGCGAGGGCACCCTCGGGCAGGGGGAAGGGAATGATGGCGGGTCCAACAGAGATGCCTTCAACGGGGTTGATGATGGCGGGTCCGACAGCGATACCTTCAATGGGGCTCACGATGGCGGGTCCGATAGCGATGGGCTCGAAAGCATCGACGATGGCGGGTCCAATAGCAACGGGCTCGAAACCGTCGATGATGGCAGGTCCGATGGCAATGGGCACGAAGGTGTCTTCAGGGGCAGGGGCGGGTCCGGCGGCTCCAGGGAGAACTAGACCGCGCTGTGTGGGCACAGCGACGGCCACGGCGATGACGGCAGCGACAGTCAGCAGGAATTTCATTTCTGGAACGAGCAAGCATAAGTAATAAGTATTCATATGTACTTTCTGATGAGCTTATTGATTTAAGACAATTAAAAATAAAGTAAGTATATACATATCCTACTTTCTTTCAGCAACCAGAATTTACAAATTATGGTGAGTATTGGTGAGGTAAATTAGAATGTAAGTCCTTTAAATGTAACACTAAGCAAAAAAAGACACATAAAAAGTCACATAAAAAGGTTCCTAGGACTGTGAGAGACCTATGATCTCTTTCCGAAAATCAGGAAGATCTACAATTTTGATGATAATATGAATAAATCTAAATATTTAATAATTTTGGGAATATTTCTTGTGTAAACTTACTTGTTATTTCTTGTAGTTGACAACAAATTATGATTTGAGATAGGATTCGCAACCTTTTATATGATCAGTTTATCAAACAGAATTGATAATGTTTTAATCTTGATTGCACAACGTAAGTTTAAAAACTTTTGACTTACCTAGTATTTGTAATCATTGACGGGCTTTGCTTGTACTTAGTATAATCTTATTTCAGTCCATACTCTTGCGCAATCTCATTTTGCTGCGAAGAGTATGGACTAGTAATAGGAATAGTAATCTTTTCATATATTTTGGAACCGTACGGGGTTGAAACTCTGGGGCTGGCCGTGGGCTCCGAGTGCTTACATTTCAAATTATATGCATGAGCGATGCTACTTTAGCAACTATTTGTGCCAACCGTATCTTACGAATTATAACTTTATCGAAACACCTAGTTTACGCTTCCCGTGACTCATGGGCTGGTTTTTACCTTGGCCGTACCTACCAGCTGACAGAACTGAGGAGAAGATTTTGATGTCCATTACTGTCATCAATCTCCTGCCCTTATCTTAATTTATTTTGAGTCTATGCAGTTAGTTCTATTCTGCCATCTACGTCACTATCTGCCGTTATCTCTGAATTTTGATTTCAACCTAGCCAATCTTGAATTTAGCCATCATCATGTTTTACATATTCATTTGGTTACTTCTTTTTGTAACCCACAACTTAATTTGATATAATCACCTGCCTAGCCTGGCATGGTCGTGTGTCGGTCTGCAATGGATGGTCATCCACATGGAGCAAAATAACCAGGTCATCCATCTACGGGATGGGTGGTGTAATCATGATAAACCACGAAGACAAAGTCCCTTGCTGCTAATATTATTTATTATATATATACCCTCTTAATATGCATACTTAAAACTAATTAAGCACTTTGCTTACGCAGTAGGCCTGTTTCACTACTTATGAGACTGAAGAATGTTATCAGCTTTATCTTTTCCTTATTCTGCATCAGGAAGAGATGTACCTAAGTTTCGTAGGAGAGGCCAGTTTCCCCCTAACCCGGATTTTCAGGAAACCTAACAGTCTTGCAGAGTTATATACTTATTTCATCATCATCATTATCTGCAACATAATGATAAGCAGTGGCCACTCTATGTTTGTTTTGGTGTATTCCCGTTGACCCCACCAGCCGTAGCCCCACTGGTGGGGTCAGTTCTAATCCCGTCACTCCTCTCGTGTTGTCTTCGCTGCATTATAATTATGCTTATCTACTCTTTATAAGGTTTTGATTTCAGTTCGCAGATTGAACAAGTGGTTATTGAAATTTTCCATCAGTTTTTATTTTCTAAAAGCAACCCGTTGTCAGAATTTGTTCCCGGTGGATGCTGATAAACTCGCCTCCTATAACATGGGATTTAAACACCATTAAAAAGGGGAAAAGCAGGAGTGATTTTCTATTTTCGGGTTTGAACTCAAGCAGCATGTCAACGTACCTAATCATCATGTACCTAACTCTAATCGGTTTGATAGTTTGATCGCACCGGCAATAAATAAAACGTGAAGCTATCGTAGTAAGCGGTTGCCGGAAAACTTTATAATTCAGCCACTATATATTATGTTTGATTGCGAATTGATATCGTCTACTGCGGCGATACTAAACGATAGGAAACACGTGTGCTTACTGCGTTCGTTTTGTCATTTATTACCATGAACTCGTGTTGGAACCTTAATCGTTTGAAATGTTGAATCAGTAGATGCTTCTACGCGTTATTGCATTTGTTTTGCTGCTTGGCATCTCGCAAGTCAGCCTATGAGGCTAGCTTCTGCATAACTAGACAAGCCTGTGGTTGCCTTGAGTATAAGCGTAGTACTATTATGTGTTCTGTGGTATAAGGCCTCCAGCTAGGGCGTTTAAGCTTATAGACTAAGTAACACCGCACTAGAGGCACCCGCCGTGACCCGCCTGTGGTGCACGGACCTCGGCTTAGGGCGTCACTGGGGAGGACAGCAAAGGGACAAGCTGGATCTGAGAGAATTGAGCACAAGGATAATATGAGACGTGTCAATTTTGTCTGTCGAAGGAGAAGGTACCGGTGATGCCTTAGCAATTGTAGAGTCGACTTGTCTATTGTATTTAGTTCTCTTCTATTGAAAACCCATAAGCGGCGGTGATCGCTTGCCATCAGGGTAAGCTGCTTGTTTATTTGCCGCGCAGTAATAAAAATTTTGTACAGGAATTTACAGCAAGTGGGAAGAGTTTTCTGAGGTCTGGGCAATATCAGCCTAACTAGAAGGTTCCCAGGTATGGTCTAGATCTAGAACAAAAAAAATGATCGCAGTGAAGGGGGGCCTTTCAGCTTGGTTAAGGGTACTTACACCCTCTTTAAACACTTTACCTATCTATCTACACCTACTCATCGCAAAACTAATATCATACTTTACAAACCTATGTATATGCCCCCGTTTAATAGTAGATTGTACACCAAGTGCATATGTATATAAGAAAATGAGACTGTGGTCTGAGAACTTATAGTTAGAGCTCAGACCCGTCGGTACAACTACCTATAACTGTGGGTCTAGAACTCTAGAGAATTAAAATAGAATTAAATTTTGGACGTAGAAGGATTTCAGAGAACGCGGAAGCATGGGCTAATAAAACTAAAAAAAAAGATAAAACATTTATCACGTATTTTGATTATACGAGTAAATGAAGACCAACAATAGTTGCTATAGAACGCCATTCTAAATAAGATTTTGCATGATGTGAACCAGCACCTGTTATTCCTGATGTCGATATAAATAAAGATTTATGATTATGATTAAAAAAAAAAAAAAATTGTACGACAACACAACATACAAACTAGGACTAAGAGATATCTTGACCGGCGGTGACCTCTCGCGTCCGGCCCTGGTGCAAGCCATGGTCCGGAGCGAGGAGGAATGGGACGCCGTCGCCTCCTTCTGCGAAGCAGTGATGCTAGCGAAGGAGGTGGCGGAACGAGAGAGGGAGAGAACCTCTCAACGTCCCAGCCGCCGCGGAAGGCGCTCCGGGCGTCGGGGCACTGAGAAAAATAAATGATAGTATGTATCAAGAATGTGTCTCCGTCAATTATGTAACTTATTTATATAGGAACGCACAAAGGTGTACGATTACAGTAATAAAGTACATTGAGTTGTCCGTAGTAAGATTACTTTATGGATGTCGCTATGATTTTTGTAGATTTTATTAAGAACTTGTTTACTTTTTTGACCAGTCGCAAAGCGTAAATAAGTAGAAAAATAGTCGCTTTATAAAGTTTCTTGATTAATTTGAATAAATAACTTGACTGATATTAACATGCCTTATAACAAAGCGTTTAGGTCTCTTGTTTATGCTAACTATGGCAGTTGTTGCGTTTAAAAAGCACTTGACCAATGTATAAAAGTCACTTGATTGATTTCAACATCTTCGCTGATAGATTAAATCATTAAAATTGTAAGTTTTAAAATGAAATATACTTATGACGATAGGCGATTTGTTTGATAGTATCATGTCAGATGATACATTTTATAATGACAATTAATTGATTGATGTAAGTACGTCTTTGTACAGATCATGTAGCTTATTAAAGTTAAGTAATTAAAAGTGTTGATCTGAATTAAGTACTTCTTTGTTGTGCTTAAGTTGTATGTTTGTTCCTATTAAGTTGTCTGTCTGTTACTATTAAGTTGTATGTTTGTTGCTAATAAGTTGTGTGTTTGTTGCTATTAAGTTGTATGTTTTTTGCTAATAAGTTGTATGTTTGTTGCTATTAAGTTGTATGTTTGTTGCTATTAAGTTGTATGTTTTTCGCTATTGAGTTGTTTATTTAGGCTCAATTTACACCGCCGCGGAATGGAACGAAGCGACTTTTTGCTACGAAATTCTACTTAACATAATGAACTTTATGTCAATTGGTTAACGTACAAATTACGTACGTTACATAAGGTTCATTATGCTATAAACAAATTCGTTGCAAAAATTCGATTCGATTTCGGTGTAAATTGAGCCTTAACAAACTCAAAAGCAACAAACAAACAACTTAATAGTAACAGAAGACAAACAACTTAAACGCAAAAAAAAACAAACAATAGCAACAAACATACAACTTAAACGTAATAAAGATAATTTGAAATATTCTTAAGTGTTTAGTACTGAAATAAAATAATCAAGTAATTTGACTCATTTATCTATATTCAAAACAGCAAGTTAAATGATCAACATAAAATGAACGAAATTGTTATAACATAAGAATAAACGGGTGTTAGGGACGGCCTTCCGAAAACTTCGCAGAGTAATCAGTCCATGAAACAAAGTCCTTTTTTCAGTGTCACCTGAAAAAAGAAACATTTTATATTAATATATATTACACACACATGTCTGCATATGGTGTCGTACGTAACGAATAGTACCATCCCATATCTTCCCGTGGGTGTCGTAAGAGGCGACTAAGGGACTTCCCAGAGAATGGGCAACAGCGTTCTCTGAGCTTTTGTAACAACCGCACTGCGATCTCCAACCCGCCTGCCAAGCGTGGCGATTATAGCAAAAACCCTCCTTTGGGGGTGGCCCATGTCCAGCAGTGGACGTCTTTTGGCTGAAATGATGATGATATATTACACATACACTCACTCGCACACACACTCACAGACACACCCATGTGAGCTTGCAAGCCCTGCTGTCAGAGGTTTGTGTAACGACAAACAAATGTCAGAAACAGTGACCCAGACCGATGCTAAACTCAGTTCACTTGACTCGTAACGAAAATTTGCATAATAACTCACAAACGGTTTACTAAATCAAAAACGGTCATTATTGAAAGACCTATCCAACAATACCCCACACGATAGGGAACGCAAAACAAATTATCATCTCCACCTTACACGTAGGGGAGGAACCCCAAAAAAAAAAAAAAAAAATATTTGTTTCTCGCACTGCGCCCTTACCTGTTCCCTTCCCGCCAGTAGAGTATTCTTACGAAATTGTGATTGGTCTGAAGAGAAACTAAGCAGTACCTAATGGCAAGTAATGTGGAAAGTAGATGCAAAATACTTACTGGTGAAAATGGGCTTTAAATCCGAGAGGCCCCACGCCTTTAGTAAGTCGCCAGCTTCCTCCATCAAACACTAGGTAGGTATTCACTTGCCGCCACGACTTGATACCGGGACCACTTTAAATAATACTATAGGTACTAATGGCAAATTATCAGAAATTTTATTTAAATTAACACGGGACAATTGCAAAATATCAAGAAAGAAAATAACAAAATTCGACACAATCACGAACGAAAAACGGTTAAACAGACGCGCGCGCTCGAGTCACAGCAACGACTGATTGAAAAAATAAAGACGAAGTTACCATTTTAAATTAATTATTAATTTAAAAAAGTTAATTGATTTCTCATATTATTTTCCGATCATTACTTAGATGAAGACATTTATAAATGTAATAAAGATATTTTATTAATGTTGCTAATCAAGTATCTTAGTAGGATTTATCATGAACTACATTTACATCAATAACGTAGTTTTTTAACTGAATTATATGCAAATGATTAAAATACCCCAATCATTTTATCTTATTAGAATTAATAATGGTTTATGACGTCACCAAAATTAAATAAGAAGTTTTATTGTTTTAAACATATTTCACTTTATAAGCGTACAATCATTTAAATTTGATTTCCACAATCAATTGTGGTTTGTTGTTTTAAAATGATTAATGATTAATTTAATCGTTTTTTACTCAATCAAGCAAAATTTCAACTTGATAGGAGACCAGTTTTCTCAGTGGGGTCACGCGATGACCTCCGGCCACCGTAGACGCGGGCCTGTGGACGGTGAGTAACGGGCTAGCTCGCCGTCCGGCCGTCGTCATGACGGCAACAGACCGTGTCGGCGGCGCGTACGTGTTCCACGCGCGCCTCAAAGAGATGTCAGCAAGGAGGGGCCCGCAAGGGCCAACGCCCGTCGGGGCTGCGGATATCGAAAAGTTACCGCGGCTCCGACACAAGGGCGAGGAAGAGGGAACATGGGTTGGTTTTTAGTCAGTAGAAGTCTGACACTCCCCTTCGCTCTGCCCAAGAGCGGGGGGGGTTATTCGATGATTTTCCACCCACCAAAAAAAAAAAAAAAAAAAAAGAGATATCTTGACTAACCGGGGTTGCGGGTTGTTCTCGGGGCTGCGGGTTGTTCGAAAGATAATAATAATAAACATTTTATTTCTCTTCGACAAAGGTGCCTTAAAATACATATTCTTCAGATAAATTCTTTTAGGAAAACCCTGTCACACAGATTACCAGCCCCCCTCCCAAAAACAGTGTTTTAGTATTCAGATGGTAAAAAAATATTGTAACCTTTGGTAGAAGAACACAGTAAACAAAAGGGAAAAAACAAAATTTACAAAAAATATATAATATACCGCGGCCCCGGACACAAAGGGCTAAGAAGTACAGTGCGATCAAATTATCTTGGCAGCTCCGAACTTCGTGCAGAGGGTCTAAAACGGCCACTTTGGCAGATCATAATATTATGAATTGCGTTAAAAAGCGTAAAATGGACCTTTCATTATAATATCTGCGTCTGTAACAATTTAGTAAAATACATCTTAATAGGAAAATAATATGAATTGCGTTAACATTCGTAAAATAGTCACAGACGCAGTAGTTTTTATTATGAAAGGCCCATTTCACGCTTTTAAACGCAATTCATATTATGATCTGCAAAAGTGGCCATTTTAGACCCCCAGGTCATTTTGTTACAACGAATGTATTTATGTGTTATGATATTTATTTTATTTGTATTTCTCACTGCTTAAATTAGATATTTTCTGATCGTTTTATTGGTTTATCTGGCAATAACAGTTTTATTCCCAAGTTTACATGCGCTTTGAATAGTGGCAAACGCTCGAACAAATTTTTGTTGACATTTTTTTTTTGCGTCAGCCTATGGAAAAAATATATTTGTATAGAGTTTGAATTCCTGAACAGTTTTGTCTTCAGTTATACTTTTATAGGTACGCCAGAATTAAAGATATTTCTGTTTAAAGTTTTAGAGGTTATTGATATGAAACCTTCTTATGTAATAAAGAGATCATATCGATACTCCATCATAGACTATATTGTACATTTGTTATGTCAAACGATCTGTCTGCTTCTAATAAGCTACCGTAAAACGGGGCTATTTGGTTTTGAGGGGGGTATTTGGGACAACCCAGGTTTTTGAACAATTATGTCGATAATTTTCGTTTGCTGTTTGGTAGGATTTGTTTTATGAACTCTAGCAACACATTTATAGTTAACGTCATAATTGTCAACTGTCAGTGTCAGTATATTAAACAGTTTAGTAACAAAGAAGATGGATCAAAATTGCCCCACGTCCTATAACAACGTGACATATCTCAAAAAAAAGATAAAAATGTATAAAAAAATATGGCATACTTCTTAAGTTCATTTTTTTACACCTTCATATGAAAAAGTTGCAATGAAAATAGTTCAGGCGCTGTTGTGAAAAATTCGTTCGTATGAGTATTATTGGACCGATTTTAAAAATTCTTTTTTTGTTGGAAAGGGTATACTTCCCAAATGGTCCCATATTTTTTTTTTATCGAAATCAGACAAACGGTTTTGGAAAAATAAACAAAAAAAAAATACATTGTCCACATTATGACTCATGAACATGTGAACTTACGTGTGAACCACTAAAAAGTGAAAAATAAAAACTTTTTAACAAAAAATAAAACCGACTTCAAAAACAAAACACAAAAAAGCAAAAAAGTGAAAAAAATAAACTTTTGAAGAAAAATCTGTTTCTGAAGTCGGTGGCAAAAACATGAAATCAAACAAACAGAAGTCACCGACTTAAGAAACTGATTTTTCTTCTAAAGTGAATTTTTCACTTTTTTGTGTTTTTTTTTGAAGTCGGTTTTATTTTTTGTTTGAAAAGGTAGTCCCACGGCCATAAAGTCAGGTCTCCGGTCTCCAGGATTCTGAAGAAATGAAAGTAACATCTCAAAAATAAGCTCATTTTTGTAAGTACTTTACATTATTAGTTTTTCACTGTCTTGTTGTTTCTTTTGACTTATTGCATTATGATGAGACAGAAACGTCAGTGGTAACGCGAGGGAGTGATCGACAGAGGTTGTTTCACTAACATTAACACAAATGAGAGAGACGAATAACGATAGCGACGCGACGGGGCAAGCGAAGCTAAGGAAATGCAAGTGAATAATGTAATAATTATTACAGGTACCGTTTGACGGAACGAGATTGGAGGTATGCGTCCATGTTATGAGTGTAATATTTTATTAGGGCTGGATGCGTCAGTCAGGAGACTGACAGCGCCATTTAATTGTTCCTTAGAACTCGCATAAGAACGAGTGAAACAACATTATTCACTTGCATTTCCTTAGCTTCGCTTGCCCCGTCGCGTCGCTATTGTTATTCGTCTCTCTCATTTGTGTTAATGTTTTTTTTTTTTTTTTAAACGGTGCCCCACACTAGGAATTTCTCCTGTATCGTGGGTGCGTTCACAAACATTTAAACTCACATACACAAATACCCAGACCCGAAACAACTATCTGTAGATCATACAAATATTTGTTCCGTGCGGGGATCGAACCCGCGACACGCAGCGCAGCAGTCCATTGCTTGAGCCACTGCGCCAACCGTGTCGTCATGTCATGTTAGTGAAACAACCTCTGTCGATCACTCCCTCGCGTTACCACTGACGTTTCTGTCTCATCACAATGCAATAAGTCAAAAGAAACAACAAGACAGTGAAAAACTAATAATGTGAAGTATAAAAAGTGAAAAATAAAATAAGAAGAAAAATCAGCTTCTGAAGTCGGTGACTTTTGTTTTTTGATTTCATGTTTTTGCCACCGACTTCAGAAGCTGATTTTTCTTCTTATTTTGTTTTTCACTTTTTTGTGTTTTATTTTTGTCGAAGTCACTTTTATTTTTTGTAAAATAGTTTTTATTTTTCACTTTTTAGTGGTTCACATGTGCTTACCCCTTCACAACGCACCGGCGTGATGTTATGTTATGAACTGGTGTAAACAATAGACAGACATGAGATTTCAGCAATCCCGGTCCATTTGCTATCATTTATTGAGGAATTCCGTTGCCTATCTCCGAAGTTCTTCATCAGATCTTTACTAAATAGTTTTTATAACCTTTGTTGTAGTGAGTACAGGCGTGATATTATGTTGGGTGATGGCGTAAACAATGCTTAGATATGCTATAGCAACAATCGCGGTTAATCTGCTGTTATTTATTGAAGAGTTCCCCCGATTTCTACAAGATCCCATCATCAGATATTAAAATGGTGACAATGGGACCACACGGGAAGCACCAGCTTTCAAATAAAAAAAGAATCATGAAAATCGGTTCACCCAGTCGCAAGAGCTAACAAACATAAAAAAAAAACAGTCGAATTGATAATCTCCTCCTTTTTTTGGAAGTCTGTTAAAAATGAGCTTATTTTTGAGATTTGACTTTCATTTCTTCAGGATCCTGGAGACCGGAGACCTGACTTTATGACCGTGGGACTACCTTTTCAAACAAAAAAAGAATTTTTAAAAGCGATCCATTAATACTCATTACGAACGAATTTTTCACAACAGCGCCTGAACTATTTTCATTGCAACTTTTTCATATGAAGGTGTAAAAAAATTAACTTAGGAAGTATGCCATATTTTTTTATACATTTTTATCTTTTTTTTGAGATATGTCACGTTGTTATAGGACGTGGGGTAATTTTGTATGGATTGTGATCCGTCTTCTTTTGGTGAAAGAGTCAGAGACCGTTTTTTACGTGAAAATTTAGGCGGCAAAACTTCTCGCACAGCGGAAAATAAACGAGTTTTTGAAAAAAAAGTTTTTTCTTCTTAAAATTCTACCAATCCCTAAAACAAAAACATTATTTTATGTAGTTTTTGTCAGTCTTTGTCCCAAATATCGATAGACTTGTTGAAAGTGGCTGTATTGTCTCAAAATATGCATTTTATATCGGTTTTTCAGTGCTGTCCATAATAGCCCCAAATATGCGATATTTGGGACAGCCTCATTATTTTTTTATTTTTCTGTTCCTGTTACATGTAGCTAATTCAAAAGTATGTCTGCAGAAGTAAGGAGTTCTCCGACACCCGTACAATTTTTTCACCATAGTAATTTATGTGAAATAAACAAGATATTTGGTAAAGTATCTCAAAATATGTCCCGAATAGCCCCGTTTTACCGGTACGTAATTTTATTGTGGAATAAAACCAAGATTTCCTTTGGTTTTGTCTTTTTGTATCAATTTATTCCACAATAATTGTTTTCGCATAATATGGAAAAAATATATTTGTATAGAGTTTGAATTCCTGAACAGTTTTGTCTTCAGTTATACTTTTATAGGTACGCCAGAATTAAAGATATTTCTGTTTAAAGTTTTAGAGGTTATGTTGTATTAACAATGGACTAATCGAAAAAGAACTATAGAAATACAAAATAAACTACGGACGTTTTCAGAATGTTAAAGCCCGGTATCGGTCGCAAGCTGAGCGGACCCATTAATGACTTCTTTTACCTACCTACCTCGCAATAGAAAACTGCTTACGTGTGTGTTTCCACAAACACCAACGAAACACCAACAAAGAGTCGAGCGGAAACGAGTAAAAATGAGCTTGCTCTGCTACGCCAGAATTAAAGATAATCCTGTTTAAAGTTTTGGAGGTTATGTCGTACAAACAACGGACTAATCACCCTACTTACCCTTTAAATATAGATAGAAATGCATTTACACATTATAAACTACGGACTACCGTATTCAGAATACTAAGTCCAACCGATGCAAGATACCGCGGCCTCGACATAAAGGGCTAAGAAGGAACATGGGTGGTTTTTAGTCAGTAGAAGTCTGACACTCCTTTTCGCTGTCCAAGAGCGGGAGGGGTTATTTGTTGATTTCCCAACCACCCCAAAAAAAAAGGTTTACCTACCCTTACCATTTTAGTAGATACAGGAAAACACGTTTAACACAATTTATTTATTTAAAATAGGTACACCAATACCTAGTATGCACATTTCACAATCATTCATGACAATATTGACAATATGCAGGCTAGGGATGTTAAGGTATCAATTGCATAACTCTCCTAAGTACAATAAAGCTATATCATCGTAAAGTTATAGAAATAAAATGTGTAATAGAAAACTAAACATCTTTGCTATTCGTCTATAATTGGCTAAATCCACAACTTGTGTTGGCTCAGGTTGGGTTGATGCATCAGCATCAGGCTGGATTACATTCTCTTGTAGTTGCACATCGTCAGTTGTGTCTAGCTGAGGACTACTTTCATCTTGACTATTCATACGTAGGACTTCTCTTCTTGTGCGTAACCAGCACGCATGGCAAACACGTTGTATAATGCTTGTAGGCCTTACACGGCTACCCATCGTGATATTCAATTCGATGTACACACAATAAAGTCCAAAGTAAAGAGGCAGAATCGGAATCCAGAGTCATCCTTAGGCAAGTCACACAGGGAACAGTAAATATCAGAGTTCATAAGCAGAACTAGTCGATGAATTAGAAAATCACGGAGAATCGATGGAAAATAATATAATGAGATGCTCGTGCAGACTATGACAAGCTGTCAGAGCTGTCAGTTCAGTACAGTTGACAATTGAAATGTCTTTCTTACAAACACAAAGGTTTATAAAAGCATAGCTAAGTCAAAAGTTGTAAAGTCAAGTCAGATAGAAAAAATAAAATAAGCTATGATTATTTATTATCACCTGTAATCTAGTCAATTGAGCTCATAATTATGATGATTTTTTTTTCCAGCGATTGATAGGCCTTAAGCTTGATTTGATAAAACTAAGTAAATTATTTCGTCGGTATCTATTACGGTGACTCAAGTAGACGCTTATTAATTCCATCAGCTATAATATAGCCACTGTTCTTTCGCAAATCCTATGTTCAGAGCTGCCAAGATAATTTGATCGCACTGTAACATGGGTAGTTTTTAGTCAGTAGAAGTCTGACACTCCCTTCTGCTCCGCCTAGAGTGGAAGGAGTCATTTGATGATTATTCACACACTCCAAAAAAAAAATACCTTGACTAATGCATTCTTGTAATACAGGCTGTTGTTTTGTATGCTCGTGAAATTCAAGAAAGTAACTATACCTACTCATAATTCACTCGAACCAATAATAAAATGGGGTGTTTTTTTATTTTCTTATAATTGGAAGTCGGTAACTCGGTAAGTGTAAACCACCGTGTTAAAACGCGACCCGTCTGGCTGGCCCTACAGGCTGTAAACGAAGCCGTCAACTAAACATTATGTAGGTACCTACATCAAACTAAGTAACCCTACGTAAAAAATATTGCTGGAAAGTGTGGGAAACAACTTTTTTTTTATGGTGTAAAATACCTCATTATACGGTAAAACTCATTGCTCACTCAAAACATTGTGCTAATGGAAGCTTTGAATAGTAAACGGGTCATGGAGGCAATTAAAGATTTTTTTTTTTAATACCTATTTATTTTTAAGGTATAACTTAAAAATGAATAGGTATTTAAAAAAAAAACTTTGTAACCGCGCTCTCACACACAAACAAACGCAAACATTTATCAATTATATAATTTGTAATTCACTTAACCACGGCGCAGGGTTATTCTGTGTTACTAAAATAATTGCGCATTTAAATTGATTATTATTAATATGTCTTGTATGACAATTTTCTGGATTTTGACGATCAAAAACTTTTTAACAAAAAATAGAACAGACTACCTACATAAACGCAAAAAAGGTTTAAATTAAAAATAATACTGCAGCTCCGGCGGTTCGGCAGCTTCTGAAGTCAGCGACTGCCTATTGTTTAATTTCGTTTTTTGCTCCGACAACTATATTAATACAAAATGCAAAGTCGAGATGCGTTACAAATTACAATACAAAGGTTCTTCCACACCTCTTTAACCTGTATAACAATAAACAGGGTATCTAACAATAAAAAGTTATCATTATAACAACCCTATAAAACCCTATCTACCCTGATAAAAAATCAGTATAAATGTCGTGAATTATTTTCGAAAATCAATAGATACTTTGTATCTTGCAGCTATAAACAAGCAGCATTAAGTAAGTACTAATATAATATTTCAACAGTTCCATAAATTTTTCAACAACCCAATTTTAATATTGATCTATAATATTATCTGCTGCCGTACTATTTTCTAACATAACACCACCAGTGTTTCACCTTATACAAATACAATTTTAAAACTTATGTGTATATCTTTTTTCAGAAATGAAATTTCTGTTGTCTGTTGCTGCCGTCATCGCCGTGGCCGTCGCTGTGCCCACACAGCGCGGTCTGGTTGCCGTTGGACCTGCTGGCCCCACCTTCGCCCCTGAGCCTATTGCCATCGGACCTGCCATCATCGACTCTTTCGAACCCGTCGCTATCGGACCCGCCATCATAAGCCCCATTGAGGGTATCGCTGTCGGACCCGCTATCGTCAACCCCCTTGAAGGCATCTCTGTTGGACCTGCCATCATTCCTTTCCCCCTGCCCGAGGGTGCCCTCGCTGAGGAATCCGCTATCGTCCCCTCTCCCGTAGCCGTCGTTGAAGGTCCCGCTTCCAACGAGATCGCTACCGGCACTCCTCTGGTGCAGATCATCCTGAACATCAACCAGGCCGCTGCTGAGTCCAGCCCCATCGCCGTCGGACCCGCACTTGCCCCCGTTGAGATCGAGCCCACACCCGTTCAGATTGTGGACTCCGCTCCTACTCCCATCGGCCGCCCTGAGCCCATCGGCCGCCCCGAGCCCGTCGGTGTGATTCCCGTTGAGCCCGTCCAGGTTGTTGAGGTCGCCCCTGAGCCCGTCCAGGTTGTGGAGGTCGCCCCCGTCCCCGTGGAGCCCGTCCAGATCGGAGTCCCCGTCATCCCCGAGGCCGCTGTCGTCCTCCCCGAGGAACTCAACTAAGCGTCTATCATCGCGACGAAGCCACTGTGCGTGACAATTTATCATCTAAAATTGTTTGAATTTATTTTTTTGGACTTTCTACCAACACCTTGAAACGCTTGTATGTTCAATGTAATGAAATACATTAAAATACCTATAATGTAAATATGATTGTGTTTTGTTTCTTGCTTTCTAATACAAGTTATAAGCATTAGATCTATTTTTTTCTTAGTGATGTAGGATATTATTTATTTTCTACATCACTAACGTTGAATATGGTCTCTTTATTTTGAAGAAAAACATGTACAATATGACAGAAAAAATCCAAGGTATTATATGAATAAAAGTTGTAAGTACTCAAATAATTGATCACCTGCTCACCTCATCATCATAACAGAAGTATATTAAATGTCCAAAGCTGGACATAAGCCTCTTGTATTAAATTAAAATATACTATTTATTAACTTTTAATAAAACAGTTTGCGAAATTTTCGGTCATAAGCAAGGCTTTTGACTTTATCGATCATAAACTATGTATTACTGAAACTGTGACATGCTCCAAAAGATTAGCTCTATTTAAATCGTAAACATTTATAATTGTCAGTCTGTGTGTATGTTTTATAATAATAGTTCGGTAGTTAAAAGTTAGTGTAATACAAATTAAACTAATGGGGCAGGAGTACTCCGAGGAAATATACTTGGTCCGCAGCTTTTTGTAATTGACATCATCAATTTATCTATGGCTTATCATAAATGTTCTTTCTTATTCTTTCTTTCTTATTCTCATAAAATAACAAATATAAACAAAAAATACAATTATAAAGCTTATGTACAAAGGCGAGCTTAACCCAGAATTGGGTTTTCTTACAGCAAACCTATGTTTAATTATGTTTTATTTATGTTTATTTTTATTGTCGTTCTGTCGAACCCACATTTCGTCAGTAATGTAATAAGGAGTTAGGGAGACAACCTATTGCCAAAACCGGGCACAAATCCGGACTCCGTGACCGCTTCTGAGAAATTCCTAATGGAAAATCAAATAACACTCTGCCGACGTGCAAATCGAATAAAGGTTCACACATATGACAGTCATGCATGATTGTGACAACTAGACTAATTCATATTTGATACATTTTTAAGATATGCTATAAACTGCCTGGTTAGTTTAGTCTAGTGGTGTGAACTGGTGTGACCGACGAACCCATGAGGAAACCTTTTGAGGTTGGGTATTCATGAAATGACTCCTTTCGCTCTGGGCAGACCGGTAGGGAGTGTCAGACTTCTACTGATTAAAAACCAACCATGCTCCTTCTTAGCCCCTTGTGTCGAGGCCGCGGTATCTCTTTCGAACAACTTGCGGGCCCCTTCCATGTTGCTGACATCTCTTTGAGGCGCACGTGGAACACGAACGCGCCGTCGATACGGCCTGTCGTCGTCATAAGACGACACCACGGACGCAGGGCGAGCTAGCCCATTACTCACCGTCCACAGGCCCACGCCTTCGGTGGCCGGAAGCCATCACGTGGCCCCCGAGGCCCGGAGCGTCTCTCGCGGCGGCTGGGACGAGAGGTTCTCTCCCTCTCACGTTCCGCCACCTCCTTCGCTAGCATCACTGCTTCGCAGAAGGAGACGACGGAGTCTCATTCCCTCTCGCCCCGGACCATGTCTTGCACCAGGGCGGGACGCGAGAGGTCGCCGCCGCCGATCGCCGCTACGAGAAGGCGGGGCTCCGCCCAAGCGGGGCAGACCTCCACGGTGTGCTCCACCGTGTCCTCTGGCCGATCCTCACAATGGTAGCTACCGGGCGTTTCCTCCCGCCTGATTCGGTGCAGGTACCCCCCGAAAGAAACGTGTTCGCTGAGGACCTGAGCGGCAAATTGCCGGCAGGCGCACGAGGACTATCGCCTCCAGATCCCAAGGCGGTAATCCGGCAAGGAGGTTAATAGCTGCCTCGTGGGGAGATCATGCAAACCAGTAGGTAGGCCTTAGATAAATTTCTCGACCACAAGTAGAATTGGCTGCCTCGTAGGTCTAGGTATCGCAAGCACAACTGTTGTGTAAGTTGTCCTGGGTCCTATTGACCTGGGGGGTCAATAGGCTCGCCCCCTATTACATGAGACTTAAACATAACTGGCGAAATTTCGGTGTTCTAATGGGTACACTTTTGCTTAACCCTTCGAGGATTACATGCGTGATGTTATGTTATGTGGCGGCATAAAAACTCTGACACCACTTTAGGCACTATAGTGCGCGCGGAACTAGTTGGCCGCGGCCGCGCCTTAGGTGGCGACAGGGGTGAGGGAGGGGGCGGGTTGCCTACAGCTCGCAATGCACAGGAGACTATAATTAGACAGTGATGACCAATCTCGAGATATCGTGAACAATAATTGTTCAATTTATTGAAAAAGTACATAAATAAAAAACAAAAACATGCCTAAGGCGCGGCCAACTAGTTCCGCGCACACTATAAGTACACGATATAGAGGGCAGAGGAGGAAAGATGAAGTAAAATCCAGCATCGTGCAAGTAAGGTTATCTGCGAGATCAGCATATATTTTGCAACAACTGGCATTAGCCCACTAAACACTGCCCTCATGACCGAAGAGTTCTCCTCTTATCTCGTTAGAGATGACGAACATAACCTTATCCCTTACCTGTAGTCCTGTACCAATACTTGAGGGTACATTACCTTTCGGGGAAATGCAGGCGTGATGCTATGGGTCTTGATTTCTTTGGTCGTGAATAAATAATAAAGAAACCGAAAACCCATGTCGATAGTCAAGTTAAAGTTATTAGGTTATTACTTACTAGTTGATGCCCGCGGCCTCACCCGCCCCAAAATATACTAAAAATACCGTGCTAAAACCTTCCTCGAGAACCACTCTATACATGGTGTAAACAGCATGAAAATCGGTGTGGTTTCATATACACGTTGAGCGCCATGTGTATCTTTCTGGAAACACAAAGCATCACCTTCAGAGGCCATGTGTTTCTTTTTGGAAACACGAGCAGTGCTTTATTCGTAGGCCAGTGTGTCCGCCAGGAAACATATTTCAATACATTTTAAGGGCCCCTTTTCCCGAAACTTTAGGCATTTTACGCACTGAGTTGGCTTGTGCCCGCGTTGCACAGGAGCCGTCGCGACAAGCGCGGATCCAGGGGGGGGGTCAGGGGGGTCATGACCCCCCCCTGGGCGGAGTCCAGTACCTAGGTTCACCTAGGTACTGGACTCCGCTAATTAAAATTGTTAAACAATGTTTTAATTATCTGTTTAAACACAACTACCCAAAAAGAGCGTTTTTAGGGTTCATGTATGCATACATGAACCCTAAAAACGCTCTTTATGTATATTTCTCTGTATGTTTATTTGTCAGTTTCTTTATTCCACCATAACTTATAAACGCCTGAACCGAGTTTGATACTATCCTTAGATTCTTTGCATTATCCCCAGTGTTATAGGCTAGTGAAAATTCCACGTTAAAAGATCCACATACGTTATCCCACCTATGTTGTAGTTGTCTTCCAGTCTAACTGGATGCAGCTGAAAACCGAAATTTTACATGGAATGACTGGTTTTTTGACCTCCACACTGCACAACCCAGTTAGTACCGGGTACGATGAGATATCCCTTAGTAAGACTGGTCATCAGACTTTCGGACAACTGACTACGTTTGACGACTCAACGACTGTCAAAGACAAATCAAAGGCAATGAAAAACTCAGAACCTACTAACATATTTTACGTATTATAATTAAGTAAATCTTTACGTTTCGTAGTGTTCCTTACAAGATTAGGTCAGAATGGTACACTTTTTAGAGACGAAAAACTCAGTAGCCGACATAAACAAAGTACACGTTCAAGTTCCTTGTCATGCAGGACTAACGCCGGGGCACGAGTGCCTCTTCGTCAACTTGTGGAGGCCTATAACGCACACTTCATCGACATAGATATATTCTCTCTTTCTAGTATAAAATTTAAAACCTTAGCAATAAATTCTCTTTCACAGCAGTCTTAACTTATATTCACTAAATTCATTTAAACATAACAAGATATTATTGTAAATACATTTCCGTTACTTACTTGTTCATATATTAATCCGTGGACAATGGTGTGGGTTATATGTTTACATATTTATGTAACGAATCATAATTGTTAAACTTAACATGTAACTGTTTTTTTGTCCCTAATAAATAAAATAAAATAAAATGACAATATCTTTGCCACCCCCCAAAATATATAAAAATTATACAAAAAATTTCGCGCTCGCTTCGCTCGCGCCATTCTCTTGCTTCTACTATGTTCGTCTCGCTTGAAGTGCTCGACTTTGATTCTACTTTCTATTCATTTCTAAATCGTCCATCCAGGGGAAATTGTTCAACGCTATATCCCCCTGGATAAGGCTCATAGCACTTCGAAGAATCGTGGCGAAGAGCTTCAATGGCTTAAGAACGTCAAACCGAACTGCCTCCTCCACGTCCAAAAAAACGTACCCATTGGAGTAGATAAAGTGATAACGCGTTTCGGGAGAAGACGTAAAACAAAAATTGATTTTGTCATTTAAATTAGGTATTTTTAAGTACCTAATTATAAACAAAAATACCTACTTTTAATTATGTATCTATGACTATAAAAATTAAATTATAACTGATTGTGAATTGACAGCGACTATGTGACCCCCCCCTGGCACCAAAGCTGGATCCGCCCTTGCGTCGCGATATGAACTCCGGTGACCTATAGCGGCGGACGAGCACGCCACAGTACAAATAAATCAGTAGTTCAAATATTGGCGTGCTGGTAATAAGAGCTAGTTTGCAACAAAAACGTATAGCTTGATGTGCTGCACTATTGACTGTAAAACTTAATACACATAAATTGTTATGAATGTATGACTAAGGCAGGCGAAGGTAGAAGATTTGGTGAGTACTATAATGAAAGACAAATTATTATTAATTATAATGTAATAAAATAAAATGTATAGGTACTAGCATAAAAATTAAAATTCAATAAAATTTAGTGGTCGTGTGCTAGGTCCGGGTTCATTTTCATCGACCGATATATTCCTCAATGCTAGGCGCGAGTTTCCTCTAAGAGGGTCAAACCCACAGTCCTCATGGCGCTCCCCTCCGAGTTGGAAACTAGGACCTGATAGCAAATCAGGACTGTTTTGCGTTATAAATTCCTCATTTTCCTTATTTTCGGATGATTTATTCTGTTCAAGTGTCAGATTTCTTATGCCCATACCACGCGTATGTCTGGGGTTCACAATTTCGGGAAGTAAGCATTTATGGTAAAACCGTATTAATTTGGACTCCATTTTCGATTTCCAAAATACGTCATCTTTTTCAATTATTTCGATGTGGACTGGCTCTTTTTCTCCGGCCCAAATACCAAGTAGACATTGCCGTCGTCTTGCCACATGCAACTGTCCCTGGATCTGGTAAAACCAATTACTATTTTTATTCATTGTTGTAGTGCGCGTTTTTTTATTAAATTTTAATATTTGTATTTTATTTTCTTCGATAGCTTTTTTCATGCCAATTTTTGATGCTGAAAAAGGACATTTGACTTCTACCAGAATGTCATTTCCAATGAGCCCATCTGGCGTAGCACCAATGAATGGGAAATCTTTATCTATAAACAGACCACAGGGCTCAATGTATACGTTTTGTTGTTGTTGTATCTTGTGCAATGCTTGCTGCTCATTTTCAATACCGTAAGCAATGGATGCAACATGGCCTAAATTTGTTTTATATAATATATTTTTTACTAACGGTGCGGTATCTTTTGATGCTTGCCTTTTGCAAATAGGACCGAAATTAGAGGCAGTTATAAGATTTTTTCGAATTTCTAGCCATTCGCTACTGTCTCTTTGTAATATTGTATTACGCTCAATCGCGTCCTTGTCAGCAGTAAGGGTTTCTAAATTTTTTAGAAATTCTTCTTTAGCTACTTCTAGTTCAGACAGGGACATATCCGGATCTAAACTGGCGGGGCCATAGTCATTTTGTTTTTGTTTCGCGTCTGCC
Organism: Diarsia mendica; assembly: GCA_949316265.1. Lineage (NCBI taxonomy): Eukaryota > Metazoa > Arthropoda > Insecta > Lepidoptera > Noctuidae > Diarsia > Diarsia mendica. The sequence goes on along the minus strand of OX438902.1, from coordinate 16,799,416 downwards.
AATTTTCTGAATTTCCTTTTAGCTGGACGTTCTGAGTTGTTTTTTCTTTTCTGGGCTTCTTCCCTTTTCCTTTCCACAACTTCAGCTAATCCCTCTTCTGGTCGATTTTTATTTGTTAATGTGTTTTGCACATACGATATTGCTGACTTTTCATTAAATTTTACCACCGCAGCATTACACCTTCCTTGATAACCTCGTTTCAAGGCAAAATTTATTCGCTTTCCTCCTATAAATTTCGCAATGACATTGTTGAAACATTCGACAAGATTTGTATTTACGTTTTCTATTAAACTTCGTGATTTTACTGCCACATTAGAAATAATCGAATTTATCCGGAATAGAAATGTTGAATTTTGGATGGTTTTCAGTCCGTCGCTATAAACTTTTTCTTTGTCACAGTTATAATCCTGACACATCCTGTGATCGCCGTATGCATGCGCTACAGAATTGATTATATCATTGTGAAGAATAGTTATAGCACCGTCCTTTAGATTTTTGTTATGGTGTATAACTGACCTTACTATTGCTTTCCTCATGGACATAATTTTCACATCTGTCAAAGTTTTTCGGTGAACTAAAGCGTATTTTGTTTCTGAAACTAGACTACGTAATTTTTTGCATAAATTTCTCAAAATGTGATTTCTACATTCAATTTTCTCTACTGTAATATTTTGGTCTTTATATGGATTTTCTTTTAGTATTTTTGCGTATGTCGAGGCGTCTCCGTCTGCAATCATTCTTTTATAAATTATGCCATACATGGAAATGGATAGTTTGAACCCTTCTGCAATTATTTGGCCCTCCATTGAACACGATGAACCCTTGAAATTTTTAAAACATTTGTGCTCGTTAGGAGCGACATTTTTGTTTTCTGCGCGGGCGCACACAAGGCAGTATTTATTTTTTACAGCCAGAAAAATGATCTTACCGGTTCTTCTACCGATAATGGCTGCAGTTCCAGATGCAGCTTTATAATTCGATCCATACGATCTAGCACACCAAGAAGCATCCACGTAAACATCAATTACTGGTATGCCATTTTTGGTGCGACCTTCTGCGATAGCCAATTTCTTTTCTTCTTCTGCAGCATCTTGCATTGATACGGCTGCTGATTTTTCACAACATTCGTACACTTTATCCTGGAGTTGATTGTAATATTTTGTAGAAAATACAGGAATGTTCATTGCAGAAAAAAGCTCTTCGAATTGTGAGTAGCCAATTCCTGTTGCTATCATGCCAGTGGTAGCTGCGATATTTACATCAACATTTGAGTCAGTATTTTCGGAATTTATAAAGCAAAGTTGTTTACAAATATTGCATTCAAATTTAAATACTGAAATTAAGCCAACCCTTTTCTCACTGATTAGCTGAAAATTTCCCGCTTTGCAGTCAAACAAGTTGTTGTGACGTGCTTTTTCTTGTAATTGACTAAATAAGTAATGAATATCAATAACGCGTCGTCCTGTCACTGTTTGGAACTGGTCTTCTTGAATTTCAGGTTCAACAATAAGGAAATCATCTTCGTCTTTTCCAGTTGTCCTTTGAAACTTGTCTTCTGGATTTTCAGCTTCAACGATAAGGGGATCATCTTCGTCATTACTAGTCTTTCTGAAACAATGGAATGTCATTAAAGTACAGAAAGGGATTTGGTTTCAAAATCACTGAAATAAATTTTAACGAAAAATCATTTACTGCCATGAGATACATAAGACACGTGATAAGTAAGAAAGCTAAAGCGTGACGGGAAATAACGGCAAACTTATAGCGGACAGGTACAACTGCTCCGTCCTAGTATCCGGCCTCCACGGTTGTTTCGGTCCGAGTGGGTTTTTTGTATGACGTTTTGATCAAAAGTTATGGCTAAAAATAAAACCCTATTTTTTTTTCTATGACCTTTATTTGGTTTTTGTATAAATCGTCTTCTACGCATGCTAAATCAACAATAAAAATAACAAATTTGGTCTGGAAAAAAAATACAAAGGAAAATATGGAAGGAAGTTACAAAAAACAAAAAAAAGATGTGTTTCCAAAAAGATACACGCGGCCCCTGAAAAGATAATATTTGTTATGGCATAGAGATATTTTCTAAAACTTTTTCAGGGGCCACGTGTATCTTTTAGGCACACGTGAAAATTTGTGGAAAATCTTGGAAAACCATGCATGTATTTCATTCCTATATTATTAAAATAGCATTAGAATACCAATAAGGCAAAAAAAAAGCGAAGTCCAAAATATGACAAAACACGTTTTTAAGCGTGGCGCTCAACGTGTTAAAAAAAATATCTTGAATAATGACTTTTTCGCAAGTAAACAATTTGACTTGTTAAAACCATCGATCATTAATGTTCGATGGTTAATTAAAATAGATATAAATACAATCAATTTCGTTTCTGTGTTGATTTTCTCTCTTTAACTTATATAGGGTCTAATAGTTTGGGATGAATTCCGTTAAATATAAAACAGCCTTTTGGTGCGGAAGTAGGTAATATGTTATAATTATATTCAGGACTTTGCTGCTAGAAGTAGGTTTTAAGAGAGCTCTTAACTTTTATGGAACTGGAACATCAATTGAAGATATACCTGAAAACTGGAGAGAACGTAACAATAAACAAAAAACAACACTTCGATTATTAGGGAACTGTTTGTGAAACATACAACAACAATTATCATTTATCTATAGTAGGTACTGAAATGGCTCACCTACCCTTGATATTTTTGCACTGTTATCATGAAATAAAGGGTTGTGGTTGCGCCTTTAATTCATTCAATCAGCGAGGGCTGGGAATGCATTCACTCCCTCCGTTCGCGAGTGAACCTAACCCGCGAACGAACGTCACATTCTTCCGTACACTGCCGCTGCGACAAGACGCTGTCGTCGCTGCGTCCGCGCCACCGCGCCGCCCGCCATTTTTTTCGTTCTCACGCGTTATTAAAACTGCAAAACCACCCTCGCTTGCTTGCTAGCAACCCTTCGCATCCATTTCTACCACTCGCAAAACCGGACGCTGGCTACCAAGCATTGTGCACGCTGCCTAAAGTCAAGCTTCCACGAAGAAATCCTCAAGTCCTCGTGGTGCCATCGCCAGGTGAGTGAACTGCTTTTCTTTAGCTCTCGTCTGGTTGGATTGTTTTTACGGCGCACCATATTTTCTCCCGCTCATACTATAACTCGCATATAATCCTCGCATTTTTACCCGCATCGCTTCACCATAATTTTGGTCCATTTCGAGTCGGACTGAGCCAGTATATACCTTTAAAATATTCCCCATCTCGCTATTTAAGTATTCCCTACTATAATTACGCTTATAACTGTGCTTGTTCAAGTAAATTACGTTGTTCATTATACCATTTCAATATCACATTTTTTATAAATTATAACTCGAACAACGGGAGCTTGGGTGACGCAACAAAATGGCGTCGGAAGCAAAGTTGAAAATGATCGTTGCAAAAAAAGAAACTATTTTCGAGAAAATAAATAGCTTATTCAAGATTGCAAAGAAAATAATTCCTTCAAATATTGATACTAGAAGTAAACAAGAATTTCTAGCCGCTTCTTCGAATATCGAAAAGTTATATAATAATTTTAACGATCTTTGTGATCAACATAATACATTATTATTAGAGATAGACCCTGATTATAAAATAAGTTTTAGTAATTGGAGCTCGTTCGAAACATTATTTACAGAAATCCAATATAAACGTAATACCATATTAGAGTCTACCCGCGCTAATGTAGATATTCCCGCTGTGGAATCTTACGTTTGCCGCTTACCGCCATTGGAGTTATTAAGTTTCTCTGGTCAACCGGAAAGTTGGCCACTGTTTTACCAATGCTTCAAAACTAACGTTCATGATAATAAAAAACTAACTGATGATCAGCGTGTACAGTATTTGGTAGGTAAATTAAATGGCAGCGCAAAAAATATATTCGCGGGAATAATTCCCAATGCGTCTAACTATCTTACGATATGGAATTCTTTAGTGACAAAATACCAGGACAAGAGGTTACTTGGGTCTATGTACTTAAATAATATACTTGACATAAAACCTACCTCGGGTTCACCCGGTCAATTAAATGATTTTATTGAAAGAGTTCACTCATCTTGGTCCGCGTTAAGACTGTTAGACATTGGCGATTTATCCGATTTCTTGTTTACTCATCTCGTTTTAAAAAAGTTAGATTCTCAAGTATTACAAAGTTTCGAGTTATCCGCCCGCGAGAAAGATATACCCACAAGTGATGATTTAGTTACTTTCGTACGGCATCACATAAAGGTTCTTGAACGAACAACAGCTGTTCGTCAAACCACGTCACCGCAAAATAATCAGGGGACTAACTTACAAAATAGGTCGCGTTCTTCTGCAACGAAAACTTCGCATAGTTTTGCAGTAACAGAAAATGAAATTAATAATAATGTACCCACTTGTAAGTTTTGTAAAAAATCTCAACATACTCATTTATACGAGTGTTCAGAATTCAAAAAATTAGATGTAAAAGATCGCTTTAAGTTCATAAAAGAGAATAAAATGTGCATCAATTGTTTTAGTAGTAAACATTCCACCCTTAATTGTGGTTCTACAAATACTTGTAAACACTGTAACAAAAAGCATCATTCATTGTTGCATTTTAATAATCGCGAGACAAGCTCGCAACAATCGCAACCTAGTGTATTGGAACCGTCGCCATTGCCGGGCGCTCGCGCACTGGACAGCAGCCCTCAGTCGGTGTGTATGCATAGCAGCCATGTCGCTCGCGCGTCGCCGGTCGTGACATCTTCGTGTGTCGGGTTGAATGAATGTACTGATTCTAAGAATTCGATCGCGTTGACGTCGCGTAATAATAGTATAGATTTATCTTGTGACCAGTTGAAAACGTCAGTTGTTTTACCAACGGCACAAGTTTATGTTCCGATAAATGGAAAACGCTTTGTTATAAGATGTTTAGTGGATAGTGGTTCACAAAACAACCTTATCACTCTCGCATGTTGTAGAAAATTAAAACTAAATATTCAACCGCTTGTTAACTCGTCTTTAAAATCAGTAGGTACGATTTCCACTCCCATTAAGGGTTACGTGTCTCTTACAATACAGTCGCGCGTAAGTGACGCTCAATACGAATTAACCATGTTAGTGATTGATCACATAGCTGATCCGTTGCCTGTTCGCGCGGTACAAAGGTCCGTGATGGATCATTTCATAGGTTTACCGCTCGCAGATGAATGTTGGGACGTACCTGGGAATATAGACGCTATTCTTGGTACGCAAATGTTCGCGTTTGTTTTGCTAGGGAAAAAGGTTATACCAGCATCTACCTCTCAATCAGCTGATTCTGCGATCACCGCTCGCTTCATACCTCATGCTTTAGAAACCACGCTTGGCTATATTGTCATGGGTGAGGTACCTTCTGTCAACCATGACAGTGTAGCCTGGTCCTTCGGCCCGTTAGTAGATAATTTAAATAATTTAATTTTAAATTCTGGGAAATCGAGGAAGTACCTACTGTTAACAAAAAGGGTCCGGAATATCAAGAATGTGAAGATTTTTATAAATCGACCGTTTCGCGACATTCATGTGGGCGATATATTGTGTCGTTACCTTTTAAAGGTGAACCTAAGTCTTTAGGTAACTCCTTCATTCACGCTCAGCGTAGATTGTCCGCGCTAGAGCGAAAGTTTCATTCGCTTCCCGCTTTACGTCAAGCTTATAACGACGTAATAAATGATTATATAGATAAGGGTTATCTGTCGGAAATACCTCATTCTTTGTCCGCTATAAATGAAGGCTACTTCATCCCGCACCACGCAGTTGTAAGGCCTGAGAAGTCGACAACAAAAACCCGCATTGTTTTAGATGCAAGCGCTAAAACTGATAGCGGCAAGTCGCTCAACGACTTGTTGCATACAGGGCCTAATTTGCAGGCAGACTTATTTTCGCTTTTGCTAAACTTTAGATATTTTAAGGTAGCAATTACAGCTGATATACGTCAAATGTATCTTAGAATTTCATTGTCAGATAAAGATCGTAAATATCAAAAAATATTATATCGCTTTAATGATACCGAGAGTATTCGTATTTTCCAATTTAATTCTGTGGCTTTCGGCCTCCGCTCGAGTCCATTTTTGGCAATGCGTACCGTCCGTCAATTGGCGGAGGATTATCGCGAACGCTTTCCTCTCGCGGCAGATGTTGCCATGAGAGAACTGTACATGGATGATCTAACAACTTCTGTACATTCTGCCGAAGATGGTACTCGTTTAGCTGACGAGCTGCTCGCTTTATTCAAGTTCGGTGGATTTGATCTCGTCAAATGGGCGAGCAACTCATCGGAACTTCTCGCTCACTTGCCGGAGTCGTATCGTGCTGTGATCGAGTTCACAGATGATGATGACACACTGAAGGTTCTAGGTTTAAAATGGATACCTACTTCTGATGTGTTCTCGTTCACTACCGCCGCCGCGACTACGTGTAACACCAAACGTGCTATATTGTCAACTATTGCTCGCCTATTTGACGTGCTCGGGTTCGTCGCACCTGTCATTCTCTACGCAAAACTTCTTATACAAGATCTTTGGCTTTCTAAGGTGGGGTGGGATGAAGAGCCCCCGGAACTCATTACTAAATGTTTCGTTAAACTCAAATCAGAATTACCGTTATTAGTTAACTTACAAATACCTCGCCACTTAGGTGTCGCGGCCGGCTGTGTTATAAATTTGCTTGGCTTTGGAGACGCTAGTATGAAGGCTTACGGCTGCGTCTTATACCTGCACGTAACGAACCCTAACGGTAATATATCCATTCATTTAGTATGCGCTAAGTCTAAGGTGGCTCCTCTAAAGACTGTTTCACTGGCAAGGCTTGAATTGTGTGCCTCGCTACTTCTGGCTAAACTTGTCAAACAAGTACATACGGTTTTTGATAATCGCTATCCTATAAAGGATATTTTCGCTTTCAGTGATTCTACGATCGCTCTGTCATGGATTCATTCATCTCCACACCGGTGGCAAGTATTTGTGGCCAACCGTGTGACTGAGATACAGGAAAATCTATCTCCTGACCGCTTTTTTCACATCAATGGGATAGAAAATCCCAGTGATTGTTTATCAAGAGGTTTATTACCCTCGCAACTCATTAATCATCCGCTTTGGTGGTATGGTCCACCTTGGGCTTGCCATCCAACCGCTGAATGGCCAATTGTACCATTCAAACCGTCTTCTGTTGAAGGTTCTATACCTGAAGCAAAGAGCTCTGTTACTCTAACAGTCATTCCTGATTTGGATTCTTCGATACTTCTGGAGCTAGCTCTCAGAGTCTCGTCTTGGAAAAAATTATTACGCATTCTGGTATATATCTTGCGCTTTCTGCGTAAGTTACCTCTCGCTCCGGTAATTCAAGTCTCTGACCTTGAAACCGCTGAACTCGTGATTCTTCGCGAATTGCAAAGCAAACATTTTGCTGATGAAATAAAAAATATTAAAAAGGGTAGATTACCTTCTCCTTCTTTAAGAAAGCTCGATCTGTTTGTTGATGACAACGGATTGCTCCGCGTAGGTGGTCGACTAATAAACGCACATATACCTTATGAAAGTCGGCATCCATTGTTGCTTCCTCGTCGACATCACTTAGTCGATCTACTAATAGATGATTGCCATCGATCCAATTGTCATACCGGTTCACATCTTCTTATGTCTTTATTAAGGCAGCGATATTGGATCATATCCGCTCGGAATATTATTCGACAACGCATACGCCAATGTAACTTCTGTTTTAAGGTTGCGCCCTCTCATCCTACACCCATGATGTCAAGTTTACCCCCTTCGCGGGTGCAAGAAGCTAAGGCCTTTACTCACACTGGCGTTGATTACGCTGGGCCTATAAACATTACTATGACGCGAAGGAGGGGCGTTAAAAGCCAAAAGGCATATATTTGTCTCTTCGTGTGTTTGACTACTAAAGCCATACACATTGAAATTGCCTCAGACTTGAGTTCGGAAACGTTTCTTGACGCTTTCAAGCGTTTCTTGTCTAGGCGAGGGCCAGTATCAGTTCTCTATTCCGATAACGGAACCAATTTCATTGGTGCAAAGCGTCAATTGGACGAGTTATATACTTTCCTTTCTTCTAAAGATACGTCTACCGCATTTCAAACTGAATTGAATAATCGTAAAATAACATGGCGTAATATCCCTGCTCGTGCACCCCACTGGGGAGGCATTTGGGAAAGCAACATAAAATGCATAAAAACTCATCTATATCGTTGCATTGGGCAACAATTACTGTGCTATGAGGAATTGTTGACAGTATTAACTCAAATTGAGAGTGTCTTAAACTCTCGCCCATTGTGTGCGCTGTCGGACCAGCCGCATACAATTATTACTCCTGCGCATTTTCTAAACACAACCCCTTTGCAGTCGTTGCCTGCCTATGAGGTTGACGCATCTGTAAGCCTTCATAACAGGAAAAAACTGTTAGACAGTTTAGTCCAAAGCTATTGGAAAAAATGGCATGTAGATTATTTGCATACACTTCAACTGAGGCAAAAATGGAATACTCCTGATGTACCTATTCAGCCGGGTTTACTTGTTCTCATCCACCAGGATGATTCACCGCCGCTTCGCTGGCCTACCGGAATTATTGAACAAGTATATCCGGGTAAAGATGGAATCGTGCGAGTCGCGTTAGTACGCACTACAGCAGGGATTTTCAAACGCCCCGTCGTTAAGTTGTGTCCCCTTCCTTCGCAATAATTTAAACTTAATTTACCAATTAGCACAGTTATAATTCGTTAATCTTAAGTATGTAATTTAGTAAATCTGTAATTTAATCCACACCCTTTCACCTTTTAAAACTTAAACTTTAAGTCAATCCATTTGACCTCGCTCCGCTTTAATCTAAGATCCTCTCCTTATCCTTTCCGTTTGTTTCGAAAATCCTAAGGATTTCCAAAGGGGGGAGGATGGTTGCGCCTTTAATTCATTCAATCAGCGAGGGCTGGGAATGCATTCACTCCCTCCGTTCGCGAGTGAACCTAACCCGCGAACGAACGTCACATTCTTCCGTACACTGCCGCTGCGACAAGACGCTGTCGTCGCTGCGTCCGCGCCACCGCGCCGCCCGCCATTTTTTTCGTTCTCACGCGTTATTAAAACTGCAAAACCACCCTCGCTTGCTTGCTAGCAACCCTTCGCATCCATTTCTACCACTCGCAAAACCGGACGCTGGCTACCAAGCATTGTGCACGCTGCCTAAAGTCAAGCTTCCACGAAGAAATCCTCAAGTCCTCGTGGTGCCATCGCCAGGTGAGTGAACTGCTTTTCTTTAGCTCTCGTCTGGTTGGATTGTTTTTACGGCGCACCATATTTTCTCCCGCTCATACTATAACTCGCATATAATCCTCGCATTTTTACCCGCATCGCTTCACCAGGTTGGTTCTTTTAATTATGAGTCAGTCTCTTTTCTCTCCAAATCATCTAACACGCAGCTTTGCCACAGCATACAGAAAATATAGTTGACAACAGACGCCTGTCTTAGAACCCCACCACATAGCTGTCATCCGGCAACGTGCCCATATGATTGACATCATTGCCGTGATGAATGGCAATGCTAATTAAACTGAAATCTTTCCTCAAGACATTTTCTTAACGACCTCTCGGTCTAGTGAATGCCGAGGTACCAGTTAGGTTTATTTAGAGTAGGTACCTACTATCAAAATTGTTATATCAAAAATGGCCAGTCAAACAAACCAATCATAGACCTACGTGAAATTACTGCGGACACCAGTCTGATATTACAAATTTACAATATACTAAACGTACAATATATTACAGGCACTAAGCTTATTTTGCCACGAATCAGGCATTATTCGAGATTCCGAGATGCAAATGCAAGATTTTGTAAACTTTTTGCAGTATAACACTTCAACCAAATTATTGTTTAGACTGAAGATTTTTGGGTTCGAAACCGGTAGCACGTGATTAGACAACCAGGCTGTTAATCCCTAAAACGAGGGATGCCCTAAATTAAGCAATAAATAAAACTTAATCATTTAATCAACTAGTCTGATAACAAATTAGTATAAGTGAGGTGAATTTTAAATTCAAATCAATAGATACTTTGTATCTCGCAGCTATAAACAAGCAGCATAAGTGAGTATTGTTTTTCTTCTGTCTCCCAATGCAGGGTGCAGGTCTCTTCTAAATCTCTCCACTTTTGGCGGTTTTGTGTCTTGTTTAAATATTCAGTTTATTCCGGCCACTTTAATAAGACCGTACAAGTATTATTTTATTCAAGTTTTTAAAAGTGTGATTCCAGGATTTCATTCTTTTACTTAATTAACTAAATATTGTATTATTCTAGAAATGAAATTCCTGCTGATTGTTGCTGCCGTCATCGCCGTGGCCGTCGCTGTGCCCACACAGCGCGGTCTAGTGATCCCTGGACCTGCCGGACCCGTCCCTGCTCCTGAAGACTCCTTCGTGCCCATTGCCATCGGACCTGCCATCATCGACGGTTTCGAGCCCGTCGCTATTGGACCCGCCATCGTCGATGCTTTCGAGCCCATCGCTATCGGACCCGCCATCATAAGCCCCATTGAGGGTATCGCTGTCGGACCCGCTATCGTCGAAGGTTTCGAGCCTATCGCTGTTGGCCCCGCAATCGTTGACTTCCCCCTTCCCGAGCCCATCGTCCCCTCTCCCGTAGCCGTCGTTGAAGGTCCCGCCTCCAACGAGATCCCTACCGGCACTCCTCTGGTGCAGATCATCCTGAACATCAACCAGGCCGCCGCTGAGTCCAGCCCCATCGCCGTCGGACCCGCAATTACCCCCATCGAGATCCAGCCAACACCCGTTCAGATTGTTGAGGCCGCCCCTGAGCCCGTCCAGGTTATTGAGGCCGCCCCTGAGCCCGTCCAGGTTATTGAGGCCGCCCCTGAGCCCGTCCAGGTTGTGGAGATCGCCCCCGTCCCCGTGGAGCCCGTCCAGATCGGAGTACCCGTTATCCCTGAGGCCGCTGTCGTCCTCCCCGAGGAACTCAACTAAGCGTCTATCATCACAACGAAGCCACTGCGTATGACTATTTAACATCTAAAATTGTTTGAACTTGGACTTTCTACCAACACCTTGAAACGCTTGTATGTCCAGAATATTGAAATACATTAAAAGATCTAAAATGTAAATATTTTGTTTTCTTGTCTTATTATGCCTAACAATGATTCTTCGAAAACTTACTTATCTTGGTATGCCAGCAACAGCATGATTCAGCATGATTCAGTACCTACTAAATACCAGAATAATCAATACTATACAATATATTGCTTATACAATATAATATGGTACTATTATTCTATCTCTCTGAAAAATATCGTGTCGTAAAAACCTGGTTATTCTAGTCTGCAATTGCCTTTCTAACTTGCCAAGCTTTGGGACACTTATAGCCTATAAGTTATAGGGTGGTATTGTTATTGTCTGAGTAACTAATTACCAAAATATTATTTTGTTCTGTGGTTTCTTTTATAGTTAAAAATTGGAACACCATATTATGATCGAGATACTGGTCCACTGATAAATGTAGCTCTGTTAAAGAGATAAAGATCAATTTAACTTGGATAGGCATTTTTTTTTTGACTTACTTAAACTTTTTGACGATGTAAAGTATATCGATTAGAGAGACTGTAGATAAGGCAGCAACAATATTGGAGGTTGATGTTGGAGATACAGGGCCGGATAATGTGGCGTGCATAGTAGGATATCTATTTAGGTACAGCATTGGTTGAATACGGGAAGAATTTTATTATAACACTGACGCTGCATAATGCTGTAAAATTTTAGTATGGCCTAAGAGTAAACTGCTGCACTTGAAAATTTAGGGACTTTTGTTATCCGGTCTTTGACCTAAAAAATAATGTTGGTCATTATTTATTCTACAATATCACATATTACAATATCTACTCCTTGCAAAATTATTATTATGGTTATAGGGACTTCCTGAGGGCGTTCGTGCTTACTTGCAACATAATAATGTCATCTTTTGACCAATTTACCCACGTTTTACGGTAATGTTTTTTGCTGCTTATCTAAACTTGGTCCAGATTTTGCAACGACTCTGTATCTGAAACATATCTAAAAATAAAGTTTTACTATTATTTAAAATTCGTAGGTCCTAAAAATAGAACTTTAATTATAGGTACCTACCTACTCCAATTTGTTTTTGTTGTCCGTTCTGTAAATCAGAAAGAGCTTGGGTTTTAGGCGCAGGACACACATAAATGGCGTCGGGCGCGGACATGGCGTGGGCGGCTGCCTATTTCATTCAAATTGTATACCAAGAGCATAGAAATAAAGCGCAATTTAAGATACGTGGGCGCCGAAATGGCGCGTCATGTCATGTCCACGCACGTACGAGCCACGACATTCCAGGAATAGGAAGCTGAAGTCCGCGCCCGACGCCATTTATGTATGACCTGCGCCTTAGATTCATTATAGAGGCCTTTTGGCCTTGGACAGGTTTTTGAATTCTTCGATCTCTTCATATTTTGGTGTTCTTTCCATTTATTTCCCCTGAGTTACGCTTCACCCACTCAACCTTCGTTACGCTAAGGAGAAGGAAGGGGAGTGTCAGACTTCTACTGACTAAAAACCAACCCATGTTCCTTCTTCGCCCTTGTGCCGAGGCCACGTCATCTCTTTCGATAATCCGCAGCCCGCTTCGATATAATGCGGGCGCCACACTATGCTCCTCGCGCTGCTCATCGCCATGCTCCTCGCGCTGCCGCTATTTGCTGCGATGTTCTACTCGCGCAATTAATCGCGACGCTCCTCACTTGCTATTTGCCTTTGGTGGACGATGAAACTGTGGCAGCGTGCGCGCTATGCATTTTTAGTATAGTTAATTATATCAATGTCACAAAAAGAAATATACATCGTCGTCATCGTCCTCGCCAACGGAGATGGTGGATCACATGTATTCATCGCGCGATCATCGTGGAGCGGTGAGCAGGACGAGGAGCATGACGTGCGGCATGACGAGTAACGTTGCCACACTATGTCTCTGCCTCCTTTCCTCGCTACTTCCCATGCCACACGTCGAGTGTGTGGCGCCCGCATAAGAGAGATCGAACGCACGCGCCCCTAGAGGCGCGCGCGCCAGATATCCTCATTCCCGTGCGTTCGCGATCATATTATAGACGCAAACGCTGAACGGGCGAGCAGCGTACTCCACCTCAGACCGCATCATCGCTTCACGTCTGGCGAGTTTCGGTCAAATGCAATCTTATTTGGTGACCTCTAAAGAGTAGTTTTGCTCTTGATATTTTGATGCCTCAAAAACAAAGTAATAAAAATTCAAATATTTTAAGCTACAATATTAAAGCTTGGTCTTCCCTACATACTTAGTCATTGGCAAAAGTAGCAAACAATACGAAAAACCTAAAAAGGTCATAATATTAAATAATAATTAAGAAAATAACAAAAATTGATGATTCAAGTCGTGTATTTATTTAAGTCTTTCAAAAGAATTTACAAAAGTTTCATGTTCGCAGCAGACCGTCAACAAAGTTCTTCAAGTAATTCTTTCTAATAATTATTATAATAATGTCTAGTTGACGATTATATTCTTCTGGAGGTTTACATTTTTGTTGAGTTCCTCGGGAAGGACGACAGCGGCCTCGGGGATGACGGGGACGCCGATCTGGACGGGCTCGACGGGGACGGGGGCGATCTCCACAACCTGGACGGGTTCGGGGGCGGCCTCAATAACCTGGACGGGCTCAGGTGCGGCCTCAATAACCTGGACGGGCTCAGGGGCGGCCTCAACAATCTGGACGGGTGTAGGCTGGATCTCGATGGGGTTGATTGCGGGTCCGACGGCGATGGGGCTTGACTCAGCAGCGGCCTGGTTGATGTTCAGAATGATCTGCACAAGAGGAGTGCCGGTAGGGATCTCGTTGGAGGCGGGACCTTCAACGACGGCTACGGGAGAGGGGACGATGGGCTCGAAACCTTCGACGATAGCGGGGCCAACAGCGATGGGCTCGAAACCTTCGACGATGGCGGGTCCGACAGCAATGGGCTCAAAACCTTCGACGATGGCGGGTCCAATAGCGACGGGCTCGAAACCGTCAATGATGGCAGGTCCGATGGCAATGGGCTGCACGAAGGAGTCTTCAGGGGCAGGAGCGGGGCCGGCGGGTCCAGGGATCACTAGACCGCGCTGTGTGGGCACAGCGACGGCTACGGCGATGACGGCAGCGACAGTGAGCAGGAATTTCATTTCTGGTAACAAAATGTATCTTTGAATAAATCGGTACACAAAACCTTTGTTTAGGGGTAGTTGTTCAAAAATAAATAATTAAAGGTAAACATCAAAATTAAACAGTTTACTGTAAAATTTTTACTTACTTGTGTTTGGTTTACTTGCAAAATACAAAGTATGTCTTCAGATTAGAATTCTGGCTGTTTTATACGAAATGATTATCAAATCAAAATGTTCAAACTTTTAATTTTGATAATCTAGATATTAATACTTTACGCCTAAACTTACAGATAATTACGAGGAAGTTCTTGATTGTAAGTTAATTTACGACACCTTACAATGTTATCAGTTCATGACTCGTCTTGTTGGTTTCGACGTGCTGATGAAATTGAGGTAAAACTTATGAATCCATATGGCAAGATTCGTACTCATTCCTTCTGACTGAATTTTGGCCATGGTACTGGTACCCAATCTCAGCGGAGACTAGCTATTGGCGTATGCAGTCACAGACGTACGAGAGAGGGAAGTTATCGTCGCATGCAACCAGAGTGCAACCAGAGGGAAATTTGGCCCAGGACCAACGGCTCATAAATCTAGATGTATGAGCCGCTGCATGGTCGTTGCACAGGACAAAAATACCTGTTTGTGATGCTGATGAACAAATTAATCGCGAAAAAGTGCGAAAAAACACAAACAATAAAAAAATGCTGATTTTGTCTTCTCTACTTACATCAGTACAAAAAATGAACTGTACGTTATTTGAGAATACTGGTAAATCGTCAGAGAGTCAGGAAGGTTCTAGCAGGACCCTGGATGAATTTTCTGATTCGCTGATACTTAGAGTAAGGTGAATTAGCATTCAGGGGAGATAATAGCACGTAGTGGGTATTTGCACCGCAAAGTTGCAAAAACTTGCATACGAGATAAGTTTGATTCCGCTTAACACTTCCAAAGTCGACCTGGCAGTTACTTTTAGACCAAAGATGCGCCTACGACGGCAGGAGCGCCCACGCCCACAAGCAAAACCTTTTTAAATTTTATTGATGAATGCCGTTAGTACCGCTACTAGCCATACACGTCAGACAGTCGGTCACTTAGGCCGAATTTCATCATGATTTGGAGTCTTTACGGAAAATGACTTTTTTACTATTGATAGGAGAAGTTAAGTGATTGGGCTCAAGGGCACTCTAAAGCGGCCTTGCACAACACTTTTTAATCTACGTTTGTATAAAAAATGAGAAATTGCAAACTGACAAACTGACTGATAATAATACAATTTTAAGAATGGTATTAAAATCGGTATTTCCATTATTATTGACTTCCTCATTTTCATTACCATCTTCTATTTTTCTTTTTTTTTGTATAACCTGCTTCTTAGCAATCTGTTTCTTTGCCAGATTTTCATCTTCAGCTAGACGCACATCTTGTTGCTAGGCGAGAGCATCTTAGAAAGCCCACTCCCTGTAGTTCAGGCTAACTGGTTATTGTGTTGTCTAGTCTGGCTTGATATAATTCTTGCTGTATGACTCTCTACTTTTCTTTATTTAGAAACTACGTTCACTATTCATTCATATCCAAAAGAGAGTCATCATTCTGATTTATTATCACCACCTAGACACCTCTAGGCAAGGACGATTTAACCTAAAGATAGACCAGTGCGGCTGTTTTTATTTATCTACGAGCTCGTCACTTCAGAATAATTATGATATATATTTAAAATCGAAATTCAGGAGTGTCCATATTAAGAAAAACGTATCGCAAGTACAGACGCCAGCATGTCAAGCTACCCGAAACTGTCAAATTTTCCCAACGAACCTTGAACCTAATGCTCTAGAAATAAAGTCGAAAATCTATCAAAGAAATCTGACAGATTGTAGTAGCTTGATGTGCTGGCGTCTGTACAAAAAATAGCTCTGCCTACTCTAATGACTGTACATCACACATACTGCCCATAAGTCATCATCAGGCTGTTTTCTATTGTGTAGTAGGCATGGGAAATTATTTAGTTGTATAGGCTACAGGCTACATAACCAGTGTGTGTTGCCAGTGATGACCTATGGCTCAGAAACATGGTCCTTAACTGCTGGCCTCTTAGAGAAGCTCAGAGTCACGCAACGAGCCATGGAGAGAGCTATGCTCGGAGTTTCTTTGTGCGATAAGATCCGAAATGAGGAAATCCGCCGAAGGACCAGGGTCACCGACATAGCTCTCAGAATATGCAAGTTGAAGTGGCAATGGGCAGGCCACATCGCTCGAAGAACCGAAAACCGATGGGGTAGGAAGGTTCTCGAGTGGGGACCACGAACCGGAAAACGCAGCGTTGGTAGGCCTTCCACCAGGTGGACTGACGACATCGTGAGAGTCGCGGGCAACCGGTGGATGCAAACGGCAGGCTGCCGTTCGATATGGCGCTCTATGGGGGAGGCCTTTGTCCAGCCCAGCAGTGGACGTCTTATGGCTGATGATGATAGCCTTTGTAACCATCTATCACGGCAAAAATGAATAATAGCGATTTATCGGTATCCGTTACTTTTTACAACTTGATATTAAGATAACCGTAAGTAAATAATTTATACCTTTCAGATTATAACGCCAAACAAAATCATAAAATATAAAGAAACCATAAATCTTTCTTGGGACTAATTAAAAGGAATAATTTTGCAACATTTTAGATGTTGAAGAGATCAAAATAATAGGAACAATAAAAGTAGTAAATAATAATACAGTAAATGTTAATTTGAAAATATTCTTTATTCTTTCATTTTTAGAGCTTCTTTTTCTGAAACACATCACATTGTAGTAGCTTTAAAACGAAAGGATCTATAAAAAGTTAGAACAATCTTGTGTGTTTCACGACCTCATAAAAATATGTACACTGAGCCATTTCACTTAGCCGAATGTTCTTTTTGTAGTTTGCAGAATAAGAGATAGTTTGGAGCTTAGTTCAGTTGTTCGGGAAGGACTACGGGAACCGGGATGATGGGTACACCGATCTGGACGGGCTCGACGGGCACGGGGGCGACCTCAACAACCTGCACAGGCTCCGGGACTTGGTCTACCACCTGAACGGGCTCAGCAGGGATCTCAATGGGCAGAGATGGGACCGGTTCAGGCCTGACGGGGGCACTTCCGGGTTCACCAGCGGCGGTGGCCGCATTGACGTTCACGATGATTTGCACAAGAGGACTAGCTGAAGCAGCAGGAACAGGCGTGTCAACAATGGCAGGTCCGACGGCAATGGGCTCGAAGCCGTCAACGATAGCAGGTCCAATGGAGATGGGCTCAGAGCCGTCAACAATAGCGGGTCCAATGGCGATGGGCTCGAAGCCATCAACGATAGCCGGTCCAATGGCAACAGGCTCGAAGGAGTCAATGATAGCGGGGCCAATCGCTATGGGAATGAAAGAATCCTCAGGGTTGGGAGCAGGTGCGGGCCCAGCGGGGCCAGGCTGGACTAGTCCAGGCTTGGCGGCAGCCACGGCGATCAGGGCGGCGAGAAGCAGCACTTTCATGGTTTCTGGGGGCGAATAATAATGATTTTAATTTAGGAGTTAGAACATTGTTTCTTAGCCTACCCTCATTAACACAGTATCATAACCAGAATTAACTTCAAGTCGTAACTTGGTATCACATAATGCACTGAAGATTTCACAAACACATATTCACACGTTTACACCCTTTGTGGGTACGTGGAAACTAAAAAAAAAACGAATAAAAAAAAACTTAAATAAAAAATAAAGAAGGAACTCCGAAAAATATCCACTTACGCACCTGTTTGTTTTCTGGTTCAGACAACAAATATACTGCTTGCACTGGATTTTGACCATTATATACTATTTCATTATCAAGGGTACGTACTCCACAGCAAATAGATATAGATGCAATAAAATGCACTATAAATACGAATGATTGATGAATCAAGTAATAAAGCATATTGCGTACACAACACAGTCAAAGATAATCATGAAAACATCATGACGATGAGACTTTTATTTTGAAAATACCTATTTTCATCATCTACATCATCCCATTTTCTTTCAGATCAGCTCAGACATCTGCTTTTATTTACCGTCATATTTGTGTCATCCCTTGCGTCTTCATCTTGATCTGTTGTTGTGGTTACATTATACTTCAAAGTATTCTTCAGGTACGAAGCACTTTATACCCACAGTATGAATAGTTTCATATACTTACATCTAATAATCACGGGCGTCACTTTGTTTTTTTTTTCTATTATTGAATGGACCTTCTCTTGACCTCAATCTTGTCCTGAGGATAGAAGTGAAGTCAACGATGGAACGATCTAGCCCAAAAGAAGCCTATTTACTCGCGACTGAGATTCTTATTTTTTTTAAATAATTTTATCCAGCCAGATGCGTTCAATTGAATTTTATTTATCTGTTTTGTGGAGTCATTATTTGATTCATACCAGTCAGCAGGTCTTTAGTCCGTCCATCATATGGACGGCCTATTCCCCACTTAGTTGACCTCGGTTAAACGAGAGCTTTGTTGAGTGTAGGCATCTCAAATAAAAGTTGCACCATCAAGCTACATCATTAGGTCCTTTGCACCCAGACTTTTGGCATCTCTAACTGACTTTATTTTTTATAGTGTAGGATAATAAAGTGCATTGAATCTATCTCTCTCTATCTTCATATTTTTGTATACACCTAAAAAAATCACAAAGGAACTGATTGCGACCACGTTTTCGTCAATCATGACGTCACGGTAGACATAATGTTAATCTGAATTTATTGTTTTATGAGCTCTTCTAATTCCTGCCGAATTAACTAGAGTTAATCGCAACGGCAAAGTACACTGCAATAAATTAACCGTGTGTTTTATCTACAGCTATCGATGTATTGTATTATGATAATGATTATGCGCCTTGCTTTTCATTTTGCGATTGTTTGTAGTTTTGTAATGATGACTACTGTTTTGAAACGCCATTTTATTATAAGTATCATCATCATTTTCTTGCCGTTATCCCAATTCTTCCAATTTGAAATTAATTTCAAATTGGAAGAATTCAAGTACCCATGGCTGAATTGTCAAAATGAGAGATTTTTAAATTTTGTGATTTACGAACTTACTGAATGTTTATATCCTGAATCAGGCAACTTTGGCCTATAGACTTTCAATGATGACATAATTCATGTTAGTCTTAATATAGACAAGACATCAATTTAAGTATTTGCTTGTGAATTTGGTATAAATTTTAACATTATTGACGTCAAGATAATCAATAAAATATCTATACTTTCAATATCTTTACTTTTAATACTACCATCCCGAGATAATCCCCACTTCTTAGATTATCCTTATTGCTAATCTAAGAAATGACTTATAATTACTGACACTAATTTAATAAAATTATTATCAATTATAACTATAGCTATCTTTTAATTCCTTTTTTTAAGGTACCAAATAAATGAAGAATGCTCTTTAATGATTCATGATTACCTAAGGAACTCTACGCTTACCAATATTGTGTTAATTTTACTAATTATCTGTGGGGTTATTGTTTTAATCTTATTCCAGTGCGGAAAAGAGATAGCGCTATAGCTCTGTCGGTTTCAGTTTCCCCACACGGAATGAAACAAAAGGTTACTGCTTCAAGATGACATGGAAGTTACCTGCTAACAGTATCTGTAACATAATTATCTAATAACTTTGGTCCGCGACTTCGCCCGCGTGAATATTGCGATTTAATTTTGAAAATTCTTACTTATTCCTTGTCTACATTATAAAGAGACCCTCTGTGTAAAATTTCAGCTTCCTAGGTCCCAGGGTTTGGGCTGGGCGTGGATGAATCAGTCAAGACTTTTCTTTTTATTTATTTATATAGATTTTATAAATAAACTAGCTGTCCCCGGCATGTGTTGCAATGCCCTTTTTCCTAAATACTACCCTACCTACTACTTTCTCACCGTTTAACCCATTGACCGCCACGGTCAAGTAAGACGACAAGCTAAAAAGGACCTTAAGTCGACCAACTTAGGGCACTTTTTTGCTTGTTAGGCTTGTCGTCTATACGTGACTGTGGCGCTAAAAAGGTTAAACCTTTCCTGGACTTCCACGAATATTTCAAGACCAAAATTAGCCAAATCGGTTCAGCCGTTCTCGAGTTTTAGCGAGACTAACGAACAGCAATTTATTTTTATATATCGAGGATTATATAGATATATATCACTATATGTTCTATATCAAAGATACCTGAAGGATTAAACACAGCTCTACCCATATTTAACTATTATATTTCTCTAGTAAAACGGGGGCGGGGCAGCTCGCTATTGCCATCAACTGGGCACCCATCTAGACTCCTTGAAATTCCTAATTAAAAACATACATAATTATATCGCAGCAGTGAAGAGTTGCAGTATGCCTACGTAAACGCATTCACAGCATGACTGATTGGTGAAAAATCTGGAATAAGGTCAGTCCCAATATACATTTATAGTCGTCCCAATATACTTCCGGACTTCCCTGAGGTGTTCAAAAAGTGCTAGTTTGTACTCTTCTTAACTCGTCATCAACTTAAACATGATATGCAGTCTTAAGGTGAATCCTCCAACCAGCCCGCGAAATTGCAAAAAACTTAAGAAAATTTGAATTTCGCGGGCTACCCTGGAACATCAACCTTAAGACAGTTGGGTAAGTACGTAGTAATTCCCTACTTAACTTTCGAAATTATCATGATCTAGACCGTTTATATAAATAGAGGCGGAGTGGGGACATTGTCGAAAGCCTCCATCCGTCTAATCCTTCTTGAATTCACTAAAGTTAAGTATTATATCCTGTATTTGAATGAAATCCTTCAGTTGATTGAATATATTATAAGTTTATTTACCATCACGCCCGCCCGTACCTAATCCTCAAATGGTGAGCAGAGGTGAACGATTGAGAGTTGAGACAGAGATTTTATACTAATCAGTATTGATTTTATCTACATCTTTTATTTGCTTCGTTTCACAGAACTTAATGTTACACCCCACACAAAATTCTATATGCTATAACTAGCTTAAAATGAAAACTGCACTAACCACGGCTAGTTTGGTCATAACGAAATGAACTATTATTATTTTTGTAGTCAGTATTTACACTAAGTAAACCTGGGTATTCGGTATTCCTTAAAAAAACATGGTCTTATTGTAGAAAAAGGAATGAGAATCATATATGATTATATATTTTTTGATACATAACATCGACATAGGAAAGGCGAGTTCTGTTTCGGACGCGATCGGAGACGGACGGGTCCACCCGCACGCTCACAGCCCCTAAAAAGCATTCTACTGCCACTAATTACCTTTGTTGCTCGGCGCCCGCGCAGACCGACCCAAAAGAAGATAATACAGGGCACGTAAATAGCAAAACCTACGGTTAACTAACTTATCAAAGTGATAATTAAGGTGGTATTTTACCACACGTTCGTGTGTGAATATTAGTGCCACGCACGATCTAGTCTGACAAAGTGATAATTAACTAGTGCGTCACGCGTTCGATCGCGAATTAGTGCCGTGATCTAGTCTACCACAGTGATAAAGGACCGTTGCACTTCACGTTTGTGT
Source organism: Diarsia mendica (assembly GCA_949316265.1). Lineage (NCBI taxonomy): Eukaryota > Metazoa > Arthropoda > Insecta > Lepidoptera > Noctuidae > Diarsia > Diarsia mendica. The sequence goes on along the minus strand of OX438902.1, from coordinate 16,777,601 downwards.
GCGAATTAGTGCCGTTAGATTAAATAGCCTACCAAAGTGAAAAAATAATAATAATAATAATAATTACCTGCTGTACCACACGTCCGCGTAGTATAGTAAAAGGCCTTTAAATAGTCCGCCAAAGAGACTCCTAAAAGTGACTGTCATATTGTGCATCCATGTTTGAACTATTATTAGTGGCGCGAAAACCCCTTAAACTACTTCCCGCTACGTGTTGACGCCACATAAGTGCAACTTGCACATATCAACTCTACCGAGGCTCGGCTGTACCCCTCATACTCAACAACACCTGCAATCAGCAACGATCCCGGAATTTGGTGAGACCGTTTCATATTTTAGGTACTTAAATCTAGGTGCACATACGTGCAACTTGCACATATCAACGCTACCGAGGCAGGGCGGTACCCCTCACACTTAACAACACCTGCAATCAGCAGCGATCCCGGAATTTGGTGAGACCGTTTCATAATTTAGGTACTTAATCTAGGTGCAAATCTAAATGAACGCCAGTAAAAAGGGCTCCCAAAAACTAACGGTAAAATCAGAACAGGAGAACAAAAGACGAAACAATCACCACGCATAGCCCCATCTGCCAAGCAGAAACAAAGGGCAAGCAAACGTCCCGGAGTATTACCCGGCAATAGTTACAATACGTCACTTACACAAAAGAGCCGACGATTTTAACGGCTTTTGTCTTACTCCAAACAGCATTAACAAAAGCCGAAGAATTCCTTAAAAAAGCCGAAAATTTCTTGTGAGAGAATTACGCACATCTGGTCATGGGACCCAAAGAACCCCAGCCAGCCCTGGTAAAAACCCCTTGACAATAGTGTCATAACAAATATAGGGTACCATTAAAACAGCAAAATTACTGCGATTAAATAACCATTGCATTGTATTGCAGATAACCACACACAACCTAGCACCAATGATAGAAGTAGTTTTAGTCAATAATCAATAGAATAAGATTCATTTCCAGATACCAACCAAGGAAAGGAAAAGTAAGGGAAAAGTTCATACCATGGATATCTCACACGAGTGGCAGAGGATCAACATGGAAGGAGATGGAAACTGCTTATTCAGAGCCATTGCCCACCAAATAAACAATCTATTCTACGTCACATTTAACCATGAAGCAATAAGAAGAGATCTGGCTCGCTACGTTACGGAGCAACGTGACGAACCACGCATGCGACTAGCCATAATGGGCAACTTAGAGCAGGCACAAGATGGAGTACAAAACAATACAGACACCGACACATATGTCAAGAACCTTCACAAACCAGGAATTTGGGGCGGCACTGAGATCTTGATAGCAGCAGCAGAATATTACCTCATTGCGGTTAACATTCATCAGAACAACCGGACACCAACATGTACGTTCAGACCCGCAAATCAATCTGACATTGTAGGTGAAATTAACCTGCTTTTCAACAGCAACCATTATGATAGTCTTATAAAAAATGAACAATCCGTAAACACCTCAACAACGAATACACAATCAAGCAAAAGCGAAATAGGAATCAGATCCCCACAGACCACGACGACAACACCCCTTAGCATACCGACACCAGTAGACCTCCCGGATAATACCGGCTTCAGAGTAGTCCAGCCCCCGCTTACCCACCTACGCTATAATGCGCCACCATCACTAGCATCGACTAGGATTGCAACCTGGAACGTCAGAGGTGCAGCCACACTGGACAAAAAACACCGAATTGATGCCAAACTAGAAGACTTAGGCATTCACATCGCTGTCTTACAAGAAACCAAGATGGCAAATGGAAAATTTGAATCAAATCACTACATCTGGACCCTTACGGGAACAAGTAAAGCAAGAGGAATGGCGATCCTAATAAGAAAGGACTCTGGAATCTCAATACTCCAAAGTAGAACGGAAACCAACGTTATTGGAACGACGATAACGGGAAAAAATGGCATAGTCCTATACTTGGTTGGAGTCCGCATAGCCAACCAAACTACTCTAGCATCACGCGACTACACAACTCTACAAAGGACCCTAAGAAAGCAGCCCAAAAACTCAACGTTAATCATATTGGGTGATTTTAACTCACACGTAGGATGGCAAGAGATCAAAAGGCTGGACGAAAAGGCTATTCACAAGAAAAACCTATTTCACGAGACATCGAACGAAAACGGTGAAATGTTGATAGAATTAATTCTCCGTGAAAATCTCCGCCTTGACACCTCGTTTGGTCGCGGCAATTGCAGGACAACATGGCGAAGAGGAAAATTATTCTCTCAAATCGATCACATCCTCACGAGTCGCAAATCAAAACCTTTTTTCAGAGCAATACGGGGAGTAACCGTAAAATCGTTATCCGACCATAAATTAATAACTGCAGAAATTAAAACGGACCGGCTGAGTACGAATCTCACACGAAAACGCCGCTACATCGGGAAACAACAACCAGACGGATACGAAGACGACCTCTTGTCGTTCAACTACAGGAATTACGACTACTCACTCCTCACCGAATATCCGACAGTCGTGGAAAAATATGGAAAACAAATCATGGAACAACACACACAGCTGGAGAATAACGTCACCACACCAAATGACCAACCCATCTTCTGGGAAAAAATCACGAGAATAATGAGAGAGTCAGCAAGAGAAACACTCACAATAAAACTGAACGTCAATAAGGAACACAGGATAGCGATAGCAAAACTACAACAAGCCAAGCTACTTAAACGGCTTAACCCCAAGAACACAACACTTCAGACTCGATTGAAGACCTGCAGAGCAAGGCTACGGACTATCGAAGCAAAGGCGGATAAAGACGAATGCCAAAAGCTCCTCAGCAACCTTAAGAAAACGCGTCCCGCTCTTCGGATGAAGTATATCTACCAATACTACAGAAAAAATAAATTAAATATAAGACGTAAACAAAAACAATACTACATACCTATGCTGCATTGGGAAAATGAACTGGCAAAATCGGAAGGTCCAGCAATCTCTGAATTAAAAGACGAAGACCCATCCACACTTGGAGAGATCCCAACCAAAATTATAATAGAAGGCATAATTAGGGGCATGAGAAACGGCACAGCACCTGGTGCTGACCAAGTAGTAACAGAGCTCTTCAAAGCAGTCCCAGAACGATTTCTAGCTGAAATAACGGCACACATGGATAGGGCGTGGACACAAAATATCTTACCAACAAGCTGGACACAAACCATACAGATTCCCATACCCAAAAAGAAACACCCAAAAACAACATCAGATTACAGAAGAATCCCAATCTGCAACACAGGCTACCGCATCTACGCCAATTTCCTGCTACAAAGGCTAGACGAGCGTATTGATGAACTGGGAAATTACCAAGCCGCCTTTTTGCGGAATCGGTCCACCGACGACCATATGTTCACTCTGCGCCGAATACTCGACGAAGAATGGAGACAAGGAGAACGGCTTTATGTCATAGCACTCGACATTGAAAAAGCATTTGACACAGTTGACCTGAACTGCCTACGCGATATACTGGTAACCAGGACCGATAAAGCACTCACAAACAGAATAATAAAAGCATGCATGAATGAAACAACTTGTATACCTACGATGGTTCGGTCAACAAAGCAAATGGATAACCAAAGGAAAAGGAGTCAAACAAGGCTGCCCCCTCTCCCCACGCCTCTTTACAATACTTATGGACGACGTTCTAAGAACTATGGAAGAGGAATTAGGCTTCCTCAAACTAGATCAAGATAATCGACTTGAACTGCCAATAATATTATCCTTTGCCGATGACGTAATAATTCTGTCAAGGAGCCTGGACTTGGCTGATCAAATTTTCATCAAAATGAAATCCCTCCTCCAATCCGTCGGACTTCACATAAATGAAACCAAAACTAAAGCAATCATACGTGACCCAGTGCTCTGTCAACCAAACTCCATAAAATTAGATGGAACAACTATACAACTTGCGGACAAAATACGATACTTGGGCACCAACATCACATCAGGACACAACCGCAGGCTAACTATTATAACAAGATGTGATCAAGCGATAAGCAACGCAAAATCCTTAGCTCCTTTCATCAAACAATCAAAAATGGAGTGGCAAACAGCCAGACTAATTTACAAAATGGTGATAGAACCAACGATGACATACGGACTCAAAGCAGCTGCACTAACCAAGGCGATGAGATCAAAACTAAGAAGGACCGAACGACTTATATTATCCGACATGATAAGTCATGCAAGAACATATCCACATGACAAAAAAACAAGCGAAATACTACAAGGAAAAACCATATCAAAAAGGGTGAAAGCACTGAGGCTAAACTACTACGGCCACGTACTCAGTCGTGAGCCCCCACACCTACTACAGGCAGCATTAAGATACAAAGCAGTGAAACGGAAACCTGGCCGGCCAATATTTACATGGAAGGACTCGCTCAAGCACGATATGGAGTACTACAAGAGAACCAAAGAAGAATGGAAAAACCTTGCCGATGACAGATCCAAGTTCAAGTCAACCACAGAAGAAATATACGACATCAGCGAAACTGACAGCGAAGCAGAAGCAATCGACACCGACCAACCCAGCAATGACCAACGCAGGAACACTCGCAGCCAGACATCGAGCCAAGGACTACCCAACACAACGTGACTTCAACGCTCACTCCACTTTAATACACCTGTCACTCCTCTTTTCCTATACTGGGTATACAGTGGAACACTGGCCTGGTTCTATATCTCCCTCCTTATCCCAGAGCATGTCTACTCCAAATAACCTTGTTCCTCCTGGTAAGGCGTACGTCGCGCGACGCATGCGCCGGCTCCGCCGACGCATGCGTTTCGCGACGCGTGCCTACTGGGCCGTATTATGCCACCTAAGAAGGCCAGCGAACCGACTTGCTACCTTTCCCACCATTGCTCACTATGTGACTCCGGTGGGAGTGATACATGGCTGGTTCAGGAACTACGAGGGTGTTGTGATACGACCCAAACTCCGGCTATGCCGGGGCAAGCAATGTTCTTGGCTGGGAGTTGAGCATATTCATTCATTCATTCATTCATTCATAACATCGACATAGGAAAGTCAAAATAAAAACATTGAATTGCTCACAAATCTCTTTTATTGTATCAAACGTAAGGACATTTTCTAGATACCATAATCAAGAATTAGAACCACTTCACACAATTCACATCTTAGTTGAGTTCCTCGGGGAGGACGACGGCGGCTTCAGGGATGACGGGGATTCCGATCTGGATGGGCTCAGCGGGCTGAGGGGCGACCACACCGATGGGGTTGATGGCGATAGGGGGGCTGATGGGAGAGGGCACGGGAGCGACCTCAATAACCTGCACGGGCTCAGGAGCGGCTTCAACAACCTGGACGGGTTCAGGAGCGGAGTCCACAATCTGGACGGGTGTAGGCTGGATCTCGATGGGGTTGATTGCGGGTCCGACGGCGATGGGGCTGGCCTCAGGAGCGGCCTCGTTGATGTTCAGGATAATCTGGACCAGAGGAGTGCTGGCAGCAGGGACAACCAATGCGGGGGAAGGAGAGGGAGCAACAATCACGGGGGTGGGGACGATAGCGGTCTCCTCAGGCAGGGGGAAGTCAACGATAGCGGGGCCAACAGCGATGGGCTCGAAACCTTCGACGATAGCGGGTCCGACAGCGATGCCCTCAGCACCACCAATGATTGCGGGTCCGACTTCGACGGGCTCAGGCTTGATTCCGAGGATGTCGAGGAGCATCTCTTCGAGGGCGGCGGCGGTAGCGGGGTCGGTGCTGGGGCTCTGGATGGCGGCGATGATCTGCTCGATCTCGGCGATCTCAGACCTCAGAGGCTTGAGGACGGCGGCCGAGGCCAGGGCGACGAGAAGGGTGATGGCGACGAAGAATTTCATTTTGACAGTATCTGAAAGCGAAGTAATTTTATGATTGGATTAGTTTATAAATAATCTAATGATGGATTGGAAAATGTAACTTTTGAAGACAAGGAAAAATTTGTTAACAGATATTCTAAAATGGTGAACACAAATAATGATTAGTCACAATACTTACTTTATAAGACGCGTATCGAAGACGACTTGCCTCTTTTAAATTTCGAACACTATTTATATTGACTATTATCTGTGTATTAGTTAGAGATTAGTTATTATCTCAGGATTAGCCTAAGCCATTTCCCGGCCTAACGTTTTTTAAACTCAAACGACCTTTACATGTAGTTTAAAATATTAATGCGAATTGTTATTAATAGTTAGCAATAGTTTGATTTACGGCAGAAATGATACGGATTTACTTGATTTACATATAAAGACAGAATTCTTATCCAAAGCGGTGTCTCTTTGAAATATAAATCATGAATTGATACTGAGTTGGGTAAATAATAATGGTTGACGGTTCAAACTAACTTTAGGTTAGATTCATTATGTCTCTTTATTATAGGTGCATGTAGTTTTTCATAGAAGCATTAACAAAAACAATCAATAAGGAATTTTAATTGAGGATAAGATGTAATGATCACTAATATTATAAAACAAAGTCCTCCGCCGCGTCTGTCTGTTACTGCACCAATTTTCATACCTACTGTTTCACCTAGTGCGGGGCAGTGGTCCAACTGCTCTGTCCAACTAGTTGGACCGGGTCCATATTGGCTCACCTAAAGTTCCTTACCCGAAATTGTTCTTCCTAACGATTTGTAATCCGAATGATCACTCTTCCTAAAATTTTTCATCCTAAAGTTTTCATTCATAATTTACTGTAGTGCTACCGGCGATGTTCATAACACTCATGTTTCCGAAAATTGTAATTCATAATATCATTATTGTAAATATATTTAAACTCCTACTGTTTTTTATCATAACGCTTTTATTCCTAAACATACCTAACATAATATTTTCACTCATACAACTGTTTAGAATGATTAAAGGTGAATGAAACTCAGGTCAGAGTGTCGTCTTGGGGCCACTATGAAAAAAAAACTTATAAATATTTCGCGACCAATTTCGATTTTCGAGGTAGCGCTCGCCGGCCGCTGCCGCGGCACCGCTCGCTTCGCTCGCTCGGCTCGCGCGTAGTTGGTCACAGTTCTAACCTAACCTAACCTATGGATATCTTTGCATAGTATACAGGGTGTAAAGTAACCCATCACATAGCCGTCAACCAAACATTCTGTACATAAGTAAGTAAGTAAGTACCACAGAACAGTTAGAAGAGCGTCTTACTTGACTGTGGTGGTCAAAAGGTTAAATAATTATTCTGTGGTAAGTACCCCTACGTAAAATATTTTGCTGCGAAATTACTTTTATTTTTGTTGTCAAAAATAGTAAATGGGTCATGGAGGTAATTTAAGTAAAGTTATGACCTGAAACTGACAAAACTATTTAATGAAATTGTAATCAGCGAATGCATTCCGACCCAATGGACCGAATCATCTATTATTCTGCTTCACAAAAAAGGTGATATACACAATATTAATAACTACAGACCAATCAGCTTAATGTCTAACATTTATAAGATATTTTCCAAAATTATATTAAACAGAATATCTAGAGTGCTGGATGAAAATCAACCTATTGAGCAAGCTGGATTTAGATGCGGATATTCTGTCATCGACCACATACAGACAGTCAAACAGATTTTTGAGAAATACAACGAATACAAACTTCCTCTATACTGCTGTTTTGTCGATTACAATAAAGCTTTTGACTCATTAGAACACGACACCATCTGGCAGGCGCTGAAAGAAGAACAAGGTGTCCCAACCAAGTATATAAGAATCATAAAAAACGTGTATTCAAAAAGTTTAGCGAAAATACAATTGGAAAGGAAAGGTACAACTATAGAGATCAAAAGAGGAGTGCGTCAGGGTGATCCACTTTCCCCCAAACTATCTTCAGCAGTTCTAGAAAAAGTATTTCGCAGACTGAATTGGGATGATTTTGGGATATTAATTGACGGAGCCAGACTTACTCACCTTAGATTCGCTGATGACGTAGTTATTTTCTCAGAGTCACCGACTGAACTAAAAGAAATGATAGAGGAACTAGCGAGGGAAAGTGAGCTAGTTGGACTTACTATGAAAACAGACAAAACCAAGCTTGTATCAAACTACCAACGGCAAGAAATCATAGTAAATAACAAAATCATCGAATACCAAGACGAATATGTATACTTGGGACAAATCATTTCCAGTGTGAATCAGAACGGAAAAGAAACAGATTGAAGAATAGCCAACGCATGGAACAGGTATTGGTCTCTAAAAGAAATTATGAAGAATCCTGACTTTAGCCTGAAATTAAAAGGGAAACTATTTGATTCGTGCGTACTGCCAGTCTTGACATATGGGTGCCAAACTTGGGGCTTAACTAGGTCTCAAGAGAACAAATTAGCCGTATGCCAACGTGCCATGGAGAGGAGTATGATGGGTGTCAAAAGGAAAGATCGGATAAAAAACAAAGATATAAGACAAGCAACGATTGTGACCGATGTCACACGCAAAAGCAGAAAGCTTAAATGGAAATGGGCTGGCCACACCTTAAGAGGGTCAGACAAATGGAGCAAAAGAACCACAGTCTGGTATCCTAGAAATGGCAAGCGACAGAGAGGAAGGCAGAAAAAACGCTGGAGTGATGAATTTGAAGAAATCGTAGGAAAACTATGGAGTCGAGTTGCGACCAATAGGGCAACATGGAAGGGAATGGAGGAGGCCTATGCCAACCGGCACACAAACCAAACCGGTGTCAATAATTTATTATTTAATATAGTATAACTTTATAAATGTAAATTTTTCTTTTTATAACGATTTTGTAGCATTAGTTTGTAAATGGTCTGAATAAATGGCTTTTATTATTATTATTATGACCTGAAAAACTAGTATTTACAAAAACAGCTGTTAAAAATTTGGAACTTTGACCCCCAATATCTCCGAAACTAGGGGGTTCCCAACTGGACGCTCTTAACTTGCACGTCTTGCTACATAGTTCTCACATAATATTCCATCTCAACATGAATAATATAATGTACCAAGATTTTTGAAACAAATTCTGATTTTTAAAGGAGTGTCCATGGAGTTCTTCTTCATGAGATCTACGTCAGGGAACTGGCAACTACAGTAATTTCACAAGTTATTATGCCTTGTGATTGTGACTGTAGCGTAGGAGTGCAATGCGTCGTTTCGGGAGTTGCTGCGTCGGGCTGCGCGGCGCCGGATGTTACCGGTGGCGAGTGCTGTGGGTGGCGACAGGTGTGCGGGGCTCCGGGTCGCGGCCTCGCGGGGCGGCGGTTGCACGTTGCGGCGTGCATTTGTTGTTCCGTGATTCGGGGTCTTGAGCATTCGTTGTTGCGGTTTGCGTCGCTGCGTGCTTTCGTGCTCGCAGTGTTCGTTGTTGCGGGCATTCGGTGGCGTGTGGTTCGGCGTGGTGGCTTTCGGAATGACGTATTGCACTCGTAGTTTATTTTTTAGTTTTTATGAATTGTTCTTCTGACATTCAAAAGTGCCTTTAATGGCTTAATTGAAATAAAAGATTTGAGTTTGAGTTATGGCACGCAAGTTTGTTGAGCAAACTTCCGGCATACGGCATTCCCGCTGACTTTTACTGCTGGATATCTGACTTCCTGAGTAAACGGTCGATCCGAGTGGTCATTGATGGCTGCTCCTCTGACCTTATGGCTATTGATGCCGGAGTTCTTCAGGGGTCTGTTCTCTCCGCGACACTTTTCCCGCTGCACATCAATGACCTCCTTGTTCCTGGTATTGTTGGGTACGCAGATGACAGCACTGTCATGGAGAGATAAACATCCAGCGCTAAAGCCGGTGGTGATGAAGTACGTTCATTGAGAAAGGCCATGGTAGAGCGAACGACTTCAGCCTTAAGACTTGTCTTCGAGTGGGGTGACGAGAATCTAGTTGATTTCAACGCCACCAAAACGCAAGTTTCTCTTTTTTTTAAATCTTTATTTATTGGAGTTTTATCACTCAGTGATAATGTCACCCCTATAACATATACAATTATCAACTTACAACTAAACAATGAGTAACACACTTACATTATATAATAATTACTTATAACCTCGTTACTAACCCTCTTCGTTCTTATAAATAACAAACAGTAGCTGACACAACATCCTAGCCTCTTCCGAGAAAGGGACGCTAGAATGCTGTTACATACCCCCACATTAAAACCCACATCAGGCGAATACTGTCTTTCGTGTATGTTCCGGTTACATTCCATCAACACGTGATAAATATCATCTATCACCCCACAAACATCGCAGTTTGGTGAAGAACTAATACCCATTAAATATTTAAAGTTATTGGATGGAATGTGGCCAGATCGCATTCTCAACAGATTACAACATATTTTCTCTCTATCTCCCTTCCATCAAACCATGGGTAACGAAGCGGTTCAGACTGGATGGTTTTATACCATAATTATACCCTTTTTTTTTTGGTGGGTGGAAAATCATCGAATGACCCCCCCCGCTCTTGGGCAGAGCGAAGGGGAGTGTCAGACTTCTACTGACTAAAAACCGAACCCATGTTCCTTCTTTGCCCTTGCGCCGAGGCCACGTAATCTAGTACAAAAATCCGCGGCCCCGACGGGATACCATATACCCTTTAACTTTGATCGTTCATCAAAATATTCGTGCCATCTTTGTCTGCAAAGCTCTTTGACATGTCCAAACCAATCTGAGTACACCGGCGTGCATGTGTAATTAATACCTTCGTACGACGCTTGTTGGGCTGCCAGGTCTGCCTCTTCGTTATACCCATGATTCCAATGTGTGAGGGAATCCACTGCATGGTGACGGTTTTGTTCATGTTCAAGTTTCTCTTATATACTTATAACAATTTTAATTAGTGGTCCACCTTGGTCCTGGACCCAACCCAGGGAGGGCTCATGACCCCCCTGACCCCCCCTCCCCTGGATACGCACTTGTCGGACTCCCTATTGGTATACAGATATCACCATTATTGAGATTATTATTAAGAAGTGTTAGGAATCATTATGAATATTTTTCTGTTCATGGCTTACAAAATGTATAAATTAGTTATCATACCTATTTTTGAATTTCATCCTGGCAACACTGACTCGCTTGCCGCTCCGTTGCATCCTACAACCGAGTAGCGGTGGGGACTTTTAAGCGCGGGCGCAACGGTCGGCGGTATCGAGTCAGTCTTGCTGCGGAACCCGTGATGTAAAGACGTAAAATAAGTCGTAGTCTACGAGAACGTAATATCCCGAAATTGTGGTATAATAAGAATTGAGTGGTATAAGTGCTATTCAAAAATAATTAAGGTACGTACACTGTTTTAATAAAATGTAATGAATGTTTTATAACAACTATAAATGTTATTGGCATTGTGATTATTATTTATTTTCAATAAAAATAAATGTATGAGAATCAATTTGGACTTTCCTTACATCTCAGAAGTGGGATAAGCGGGTTTCTGCTTTCGTGGTTTTGTTAGCAAACTACCCGTTTATCCCTGCCCACAAAATTTTGTTGGATTATTTTATTTCTTTACTTTTCTTTTCTTCTAGATACCTAATTGATTCTCGATTTTTAAAATTTGGCCATTTAATAAGAAGATATGATGGTACTGCAATGTTTCAAATTTACAATAAATTACATGTATCTTTTTTTATTTTAAATAATTAGCACTGTGTCATAGGTTAGGCTTGGCTAGGGCACTACCTGGTAGCATAACTAATAACTATTGACAAGTGCCTCTCTTTTTAAATTACTGGGCTACAATAGCATTGTACACCGATTCTGTGTTATGTGTAATAATATTGTGTGATTGGAAAATTAAGGATCGATTTAGATTGAGGCACTACGATAGTTCTTTCCCTTTGTGTAGTGAATTTTTGCATAGCTACCCTCTGTGAATGCGCCGTAGAGCACACAACGAACATCGTATAGTTATTTAATATTTTAGACGCCTAAATAATATTTTTATTCTTCTTGTCCTTTTATCACAACACTACAAAGATCTTGGCTCTAGAAAGTATACCACCATAATAATTTTGATTAAATGATATTATACAGAGTGTAAAGTAACCCATCACACAGCCGTCTACCAAGCATTCTGTACATCAAACTATGTACCCCTACGCGAAAATGTTTGCTGGGAAATGACTTTTTTTTTGGGGTTAAAAAAAAAACACATTTTACGGTAAATCTCAACGTAGCACTCTTAAAACATTGTGCTAGTGGATGCTTTAAATAGTAAGTGGGTCATGGAGATAATTTAAGTAAAGTTATAACCTGATAAACTAGTATTTACAAAAATAGCTGTTAAAAAAATTGGAACTTTGAGCCCCAACATCTCCGAAACTAGGAGGTTCCCAGAGATGGTCTAGAACAAAAAAGTGATCGCAGTGGTAGGGAGAACAAGTACCTTTCGTACGCTTACACCCTTTATTGATTTTTCGTAACTGAATAATGGCCAAATTTATAGAATGCATTGTCATACTTTCGACTTTTAACAGAATATACATAGCTTACCGCTTCAATAGTCATTAAATAATTTCAAGTAAATATTTCAAGGCATACGTACGTTGATCGTACCTTACCTTAATGGTCTCTTAATTTAACTGTACCTTTCTTAATGGTACCTCACCTTAATGATAGATTACCTTAATCATAAGCACTTCATACGTTCGCTGATATTACCATAATGGTATCTTAATTTCATGGTACATACCTTACCTAATGTTACCCTAAGGTTATTATACCTTGTCTTCCTTATTATTAACCCTACCTACTTTTCCTTACTGGTATCTTACCTTAACTGAATGGTGCCTTAACTGAATGGTGCCTTAACTGAATGATGCCTTAACTGAATGGTGCCTTAACTGAATGGTGCCTTAACTGAATGGTGCCTTAACTGAATGGTGCCTTAACTGAATGGTGCCTTAACTGAATGGTGCCTTAACTGAATGGTGCCTTAATGGTGCCTTATCATAATGTTACCTTACCTTAATGTTACCTTACCTTAATGTTACCTTACCTTAATGTTACCTTACATTAATGTTACCTTACCTTAATGTTACCTTCCCTTATAGAGTTACCTTACCTTAATGGTACCTTACCTTAATGTTACCTTACCTTAATGTTACCTTGCCTTAACGTTACCTTGCCTTAGTTACCTTGCCTTAAGTTACCTTGCCTTAAGTTACCTTGCCTTAAGTTACCTTGCCTTAATGTTACCTTGCCTTAAAGTTACCTTGGCTTAAAGTTACCTTGCCTTAAAGTTACCTTGCCTTAAAGTTACCTTGCCTTAAAGTTACCTTGCCTTAAAGTTACCTTGCCTTAAAGTTACCTTGCCTTAAAGTTACCTTGCCTTAAAGTTACCTTGCCTTAAAGTTACCTTGTCTTAAAGTTACCTTGCCTTAAAGTTACCTTGCCTTAAAGTTACCTTGCCTTAAAGTTATCTTGCCTTAAAGTTACCTTGCCTTAAAGTTACCTTACCTGAATGTTATCTTACTTTCTTAGGGTAAGAACCCAAACATTATTCTAGTGTCATGAAATAAGTTTCAGATTCATGGATAACACTAAATCAGACGCTGCATCGGAGGGTGAGCCTACTAACCATAACTGCGATAATATAATCGGAGGAAGGCAGACTCCTAAGCGTGTCATGAGCGAGGGAGTGGAAGGGAGCCTACGAGAGAGGCAAGTCCACAAACGCTCAGAACAAGTCCGGAGTGAGGGAGTGGATGAAAAAGGCAAGTCCACAAGCGCTCTTATAACTTTAATTCACGAAGCCCGAGAAGGGAGGTGCTGCGACATCAAACTCGGCAACTTTAACGATAATAGGCAGCCCTCGCACCAAAGACGGTCGTCGGCACGAAGCCCTTTACTATAGACAACGAAACTCTCAAAGATCTCGTCGCTCGCGAGTCGACAACGTGAACAGTAATTTTAAAGATATGCAGTGATGATAAAAACATTTTTATAAGTTTTTAGATATATTATGTAATGTTAAAGGGTCGTCGACCTCTAAGCTTTCTTTGACAAACGTCATCAACATCTAAAGATCAAACTATAGTCACTTAGCTTACAAAGGTCAAAGTCATACATTTTGCTCTACCGAAATTGACGGGCATAGTCAAAACATGGTACCAGGAGCTATAAACAGTACTTTACAGTTGGACTGAATGGAAAAGAAAGCTTATGGAGTCGTTCCCTTGTAGAGATGAACATGCAGAACTTTTAACAGAAATGCTGCCCAAACGCGTGTGTTACGGGGACTCACTAGAACATTATTATTATTCTAAAAGTAATAAATTTAACAGTTGTTTAATTAAAGGTAGGTAATGTGTTGATTACCTACTTCATGGTATCGAGGACCGTGTTATTAGAGTGGGAGCACAGGCTGCCCAGTTTAGGGAGCCAGAAGATGTTTATGGAGAATAATGATGTGCAAGTTTTGTCTAAATGAACATTGGTTGAGGCAACATGAAGTAGCATTTATCAATGATGATTTATATACCGTACAGAGTGCATTTGTGAGAGAAAAATGCTATTCGCGGTGAACCTTTAATTCTTGTATCAAACAAATTAAAATGTAAAAGTTAATCTTTCCATTGAGCGCACTATTGAGTGGTCTAGCGTTGAACTCGAGCGATACTTAATAGTTTGTGTTTATAGACACTCCCCTTCTGGGCGTTTTACTCGTTTCGAATCTGTAATTGAGGATTCACATAATACGTTAAAATCAAGTAATAAATCTATAATTTTATGTGGAGATTTTAATGTTAATATTTTAGATGTTACTCCATTAAGTATCAGACTTTTCAATCTGTTTAAATCATTTAATTTGGTTAACCTGTTATTTTGAACCAACAACGATCAAGGCTTCTTAATCAACTTGCCTTGATAATATGTTTAGTGATTGTCGCCTCATACAGCTAGTCGTTGCAATAAATTTAAAAATAATGTAGCACTTAAAGTAACACCGTCAATAGTAGAGCACGAAACTCCTAATGAAATTTATAAAGTCCTTTTTGATGTTGTGCTAAATGAATATCAATCTATTTTTAAGTCTAAAACTATTAACATTAACGAATTTCTGTTGGCTTCAACCAATGGGGTACACCAGGTATTTACAAAAGTCGAGCCCGATTATACGAGTTGTATGGTCTTAAAAATTTCATATTTGAAACAACTTTTCTAGTGTATGTTAAAAATTATTTCAAATTATTTAAAACGAATTGTAATATTGCAAAGTCAAAATTCTTAAACGAAACCATTAAAAATTATAACTAAAATAAATAAACGGGTAAATCTGTGAAACAAGATAATCACCCTGAGATAATGGTGGATAACAAATTAGTTAATAAAGCAGCAGACGTAGACAAGGCTTTTAATGAGTATTTTGCCAGCATACCTATAGCGACGACTTGTTTCCTAAGTTCGTCGCCGTCCAAAGCCGAAGATCTTTTGCATAGCAGCGTGTCTATATTTGGTAACGCATTTAGTTTCGAATATGTAGCACCTCGTGATGTGGTTTTTCAATTCACTTAACTCTAAAAACACAGGTGATTACTGGGGAGTCTCTATTAAACTTTTGAGTAACATAATTGACATCGTAGCCCCCTGTCTTGCTGTTGCTTTCAATAAATCCGTTGATTTGGGGACTTTCCCTGACCTTATGAAGAGCAAGTCATCCCTCTATTTAAATTAGGCAGTAAAAAAATGATATCGGTAACTTTAGACCCATTTCTATTTTATATTTAACAAATTCTATTTTGCATTTAGCAAATTTTTGAAAAAGTAATTCTCAAATAATTGTTAATACATTTTAATTTAAATAATCTCCTTCATAATGATCAATATGGCTTTACAAAGGGTAGTTCGAATAAGGATGCAAATGTTGCTTTGCTAGAACGCGCAAAATACAATCGGTGTTTTCTGCAATCTCTCTAAAGCTTTTGAGTGCGTACATCACGACACACTTTTGCGGAAACTGCGTTATTACGGTGTTCAAAATGAGGCTTTCAATGTGATTGATTACGAAATAGATTCCAATGTGTAGACTTACATGGCGCGAAATCTTCCGGGCTATCGATTTGGCTAGGTGTACCTCGAGGTCCGATACTGGGTCTGTTTTTATTCTTGGTTTATATTAATGATGATCTACCATATTATTCAAAGGGTTTTTGTGACATCGTACTATTTGCAGAAGATACCTCTCTTATATTTAAAGTAGATAGGAATAGACATGATGTTGACAACGTAAACAGCACGCTATCAATGGTTACGGATTGGTTCACAACAAACAACCTTGTTCTTAATGCCAAGAAAACTAAAATAATTAAGTTCGCTTTAACCAATGTTAGAAATCTAGGTCCCAATATTATCTTCGCTGATCAGGAGCTGGAAACTACTGACTCAGCTGTATTTCTGGGCATAACAGTACATTCAAAATTACAATGGGGTTTAGATATATAGCCTAGTGGGAAGGCTAAGTTCAGCCGCATACGCCGTGAGTAAAGTAAGACAATTCACTGACGTTGATACAGCACTGTTAGTTTACTTTAGTTATTTTCACAGCGTTACCTTACGGCATTCTGCTGTGGGGCGAAGCCGCTGATATTCAAAATATATTTGTTCTGCAGAAGCGAGCGGTTCGTGCAATTTATCAGCTCACGGTTGCTTCTCAGTTCATATTTGCCACGACTACTTAAATGATAAGAATAGTTGGTTGCTGAGTTGAACACAAGACAATGTTTGTTATTTATGTTCTTTCTCCAATATTAGTTTACTGATAATATTTATGATGTCACCTTTTAACATTTTGTATTATTATATACTTTTCAATTAATGATTTTTGCCTGTAGTCATTAGATAACTTGCACCTAATTATTGTATCGAGTCTGGTTCTTCTAACCTAACAGACAGAATGTGTTTCTTGGGATTATTTTTTCCGCCACTTCTTCTTTTCAGCTAAAACACTAGGAAGTGCCGAAATGTGTTTTCGGGGACTGTCTCTTGTAAATAAGTGAAGTAAAGCAAAGTAAATTTTGACGTTCGAAAAGTGCTGATTATCAGCCTAGTTTGAATAAATGAGTGTTGATTTTGATTTTGTAAATGTAATTGTAGGACGAAACAAAAAAAAAATGCTAAGATATTTTATTGAAATGCCTCGATTATGAGACTTACATTTAGATACCTGCCTAGATTAAAATACCTGGTTAAGATAGCTTAAGCTGTTTAGACTAAGATAGGTATTCGCTTTAATATGGTTGAGGTTAAAAATGAAATAAAAAACATGAAAAACGCGACCAATATTCTTACATCTGAGCAGACTGACATTAAGGAAGAATTGAAAAAGCTGAAAATCCAAAACTGTACTTTCCAAGATGAGATTACCCTTCTCAAAACCGAATTATCTTCCGATAAATATGATAAAACATCGCGCGAAGGAAACAAAAATCAGCCACAGTTCGATTGTGAGTACATGGCCTTAGAAATTCAAGACCGCGCAAAGCGACAGTATAATATTATTATTGGAGGTATATGCGAAATAAGTGACAAAAACTCAACAACAAGGCGTGAATACGACACTAATCAAGTGCTTGGTATAATTCAAGCAATTTACAAGGAATGTCCCTCCCCTATGAGATGCATGCGTCTTGGCAAGTATAACTCGGAAAAAACTAGATATCTTAAGGTTACCTTCCAACAGCAAGAAACAGTTATGCACATTCTGCGTAACAAATCGAATCTCAACAATGAGAACGTTCGCATATTACCGGATCAAACGCCAATGCAAATAAAACATATGAAAGATCAACGTGCGGAATTGAAACGACGAACGGAAAGTGGTGAATCAGATCTCACGATAAGGTACATAAATGGAATACCAAAAATAATAAAAAATCTAGCAAAAAACTACTCACAAAACAAATACCTCAACAATGCAACTACGACACTTCCGATTTAGATAGCGTGACCTATCAATACGTAGATACCTATCAAAATATATGTACATCCCCAGCCTCGTTAAGAATGTTTTATGCTAATGTGCGTAGTTTGGTAAAACCAGGGAAGCTTGATGAGTTAAAATGTATCCTACGCGGCTTTAATCATACCATACACATTGTGTTGCTAACAGAAACATGGATCAAGTCTAAAATTGATGCCGATATGCTGGATATACCCAACTACACACATATATTTAATTTAAGGAAAGATTGTATAGGTGGGGGTATTTCTATGTACATAAACAAAAGTTTAAAATTTGATTTAAAAGAGGAGAAATATGAAAGCGGTAACAATTTTTTATGGGTAAACTTAGTAAAACACTCTCTTACCATTGGTCTAATTTATAAACCCCCAAATACGAACCTGAGCGACTTTCTTAGCATTTACACACAGAGATTGGATAGAATCAAACGCAAGACAATTATTTTTGGGGACTTTAATATCGACTTACTAAGTAGTGAGCGCAAAACAACCGACTACACAGATGCTATACAAGAATCAGGATACTATATAATAAACAATATACACGAAAATTACTGTACTCGACAAACTAAGAACACAAAAACAATAATAGACCATGCATGTACTAATATATGGAACGCTAAGGTACACATGGCAATAATTGAATCAACACTATCAGACCACAAACAAATCTACCTAGAACTCAAACAATACAAACAGACCCTAATACGAAAAGTCCAATATGATGCAATAGATTACAAAGCTCTGTGTGAGAACATGCTAAAATATGTCTCGACAGAAGAAATAAACCGCTATGCCATTCTTGAACAATATATAATAAAGAATTTAAATGAATCAAAATTAAAAAAATACAAAATATTAAACCTACCACAAAAGGACTGGATCAATAAAACAGTAATTAACTATATTAATGAACGAAATCAATTATGGCGTGGTTATTTGATGGATCAAGAAAATGTTCAACTGCAATCTAAATATAAAACTGCTAAAAAAAGAGTAGAATGTAAAATAAAAGAAGATAAAAAGAAATTCTATTATGACGCTTTTTCAAACTGTAGGAAGAACCCCAAAAAAAAGCAAAATTAAAAATTTTGAAAAAACCCACGACTGTTAAAAATTAATTGAAAAAAGGATAAAATAACATAAAACACCCACCTTAAAAAAACCCAAGAATGTCCGTCGGGGGCTGCCATTAAATGAACTAGTTTTGCAATGTTCAGCTCCCGACGGACATTCTTGGGTTTTTTTAAGGTGGGTGTTTTATGTTATTTTATCCTTTTTTCAATTAATTTTTAACAGTCGTGGGTTTTTTCAAAATTTTTAATTTTGCTTTTTATTTTAAACTTTTTACTTTTATTTTTATTTTTTTATCTAAGAACATGCACCAATCAAACCTAAACCCATAACTGAAAACTGAATCAAAATGGGACTTGTAGTTTTGGAGAAAAATGGCAACTTTGATTTGCACAAAAAATGTTTGCTGCAGCGCCCCCTGGAGAGTTGTCACCGTAACACCTATCTAAGAACATGCACCAATCTAACCCGAACCCATAACTGAAAACTGCATCAAAATCGGACTAGTAGTTTTGGAGAAAAATGGCAACATGTATTTGCACAAACACACAAACAAACAAACACACAAACAAACAAACAAACAACCTCTCACCCCAAACGCATATAACGTCTCCGTTCCGTCGTGGGTAAAAAATGTGGAAATTGATTAACACCCTAGCTAAAAATAAGACAAGCGATGTCTGTACTCTTCCTAAACTGACGGTTGACGGCAAAGACATAACAAACGGTAAAGAAATCTGTAACGCGTTTAATAACTATTTTGCTACTATTGGCTCTCTGTTGGCCCAGAATATAACACAAACTAATTCGAACCCACAAATTACATTAAATACGCCAGATATAGACCTTCAACTAACCACTTTAGAGCATTGTACTGAAGATGAGATATCAAAAATAATAGATAATTTGGATAATGATACCAGCAGTGGGATTGATGGAATCACAACAAAATCTATAAAATGTATTAAGAACCTAATCTTAACTGACCTAACTAATTGCATAAACGTTTGCTTTGATAGTGGCGTGTTTCCGGACAGTCTTAAAATAGCTAAAGTTACCCCTATATACAAGTCGGGAACTAAAACTGACCCCGGAAACTACCGACCAATATCAGTGCTGCCTGTTATATCCAAGATATTTGAAAAAGTTTTATATACACGCTTATCTAAACATTTAATTGATACTAACTTTCTTTACTCGCACCAATATGGCTTTCGTCCACACTCCAATACACTTTCGGCTGCTGTTGATTTAATTACTAAAATAAAAGAAAACATAGACAAGAAACAATTAGCTCTAGGTGTCTTCATTGATCTAAAGAAAGCATTCGATACTGTTAGCCATATTATCCTTCTGAAAAAGCTAAAAATCATTGGAATTACTTCTACAGCCTATAAAATGTTTGAGTCTTATCTTGCTAATCGGCAACAGATCGTCAAATTAGATAAATTTACAAGTGACCCGGCCAATGTACAGTGCGGAGTACCTCAGGGATCGGTCCTAGGACCATTGCTTTTCCTCATATTTATTAATGACATTAGTACAGCTGGACTGACTGGACATGTGTCACTGTATGCAGATGACACTTGTCTTTTTTACTTTGGCGATTCCATCACTGATGTCATCTCAGATGCACAGAAAGATCTTGATATTTTGAATATATGGCTTAGTCAAAACCTCCTTACTATGAATGTTAGTAAAACTGCCTACATAATTTTTTCAGCAAAGAATAAAAAAATAGCATCATTTCCAAATCTTATAATAAATAATCAACCGTTACGAAAGTCAACGCATGAAAAGTATTTGGGTCTAATAGTGGACAGTAAGTTGACATTCAGACCGCATATTGACTACATAAAATCTCGAATACTCCCACTAACCGGAGCCATACGTAACATTGCAAAATGTGTACCCTACAAGCTAAGACATACTATTTACAACACGCTAGTCAAACCACATCTGGAATATCTGATCCAAGTATGGGGACAAGCTGCAAAAACAAATCAACAACACCTACAACGAACACAAAATAAAATCATCAAAACTCTCTTCAATTATAACTACTCTACTCCTACAGAATTACTCTACAAAAAAACCAAATTATTTAACCTACAACAATTGTATACATACCATACATGCATGACTATCCGAAAGATCCTTAAGACCAACATACACACAAATATTTCATTCACACAAAAGACTCGTAGATATAATACCCGTAATCAGGATGACCTAGAAGTACCAAGAGTGAGAACCCTGTGTGGCAGAAAAACTATACAGTACGAGGGGGTTCGGCTATACAATAAATTACCCAAAAAAATCAGAGAGTGTACAAGCATACCAACATTTAAAAATGGCCTAAGAAATTTTATATTAGACACATAAGTTTAGCTTTTTATATCGGCGTTGTAACGCCCTTTAAGGCGACATTAGCTGCCCGCGACCTTGAGCGCGCGTTTAACTCATCGCCTAAACAAATAAGGTTGAAAATGGCGATGCGTTTGATGCTCGTGACTGCCAAAATGAACGATAGTTCGCAGATTTAATTTATTTTAAAAAAAAATACGCTGTAATGTTAAAATATTTTTACATAATAATATGTCTTTAGTTGGTTAAATTTTCTTTCTGATAGTAAAAAAATAAATAACAGTTGTCACTCAAAATATTGAGCATTTCGAGACGAAAAAGTTTTTTCGTGTGATTTTTTTGTGATTTTGTGATTTTTTTTTTCGAGGTTCTTGATTACTTTTAGAAAATATTTTTGCATACAATACATACAACAAATACATACACATACATACATATTTTTACCTATACATTTGACTATACACTGTATTTTTTTTGGAATTGTAATAAGTAGCAATACGGCTAACTCTGCGACGAAAAACAGGTCGTTTTTACGGTTCCCCCGTTAACTGCGCCTTAACCTACCTACCTACCTACCTACAAGCATACCAACATTTAAAAAGGCCTAAGAAATTTTATATTAGACACATAAGTTTAGTTTTTTATATCGGCGTTATAACGCCCTGTAGCCTGCCTACCTACCTACCTACTACCTACCTACTACCTACCTACTACCTACCTACTACCTACCTACTACCTACCTACTACCTACCTACTACCTACCTACTACCTACCTACTACCTACCTACTACCTACCTACTACCTACCTACTACCTACCTACTACCTACCTACTACCTACCTACTACCTACCTACTACCTACCTACTACCTACCTACTACCTACCTACTACCTACCTACTACCTACCTACTACCTACCTACTACCTACCTACTACCTACCTACTACCTACCTACTACCTACTACCTACCTACCTACTACCTACCTACCTACCTACTACCTACCTGCCTACTACCTACCTACCTACCTACTACCTACCTACCTACTACCTACCTACCTACTACCTACCTACCTACTACCTACTACCTACTACCTACTACCTACTACCTACTACCTACCTACCTACTTCTACCTACCTGGCTACCCAATTACCTGCTAAAAAAAAATAAAAATAAATTGTGTGATGCCATATCTTGTCAAATCTAGCCATATCTTTGTTTCCATGTTTGCTTGGTAGGTGTTTGGCAGCTGGACTTGTTTGTTTTGTAAATTGTGATCGCTTACCCTCATATTTTGTTATTTTTTATTAAGAACTTAAATTTCTGTACCTTCAGATTATGTTATTTTTTAGTATACCAGTAAGTGAATTATTAGTAATTCTTGATAAGGAATATGTTCCTAAGCCATATGTTATTTTATATAGATAAACCTTGGTGTTTACCGTTCGGTCTCTTGGATGGCTTGAACGACGTATATAATGTAAACCTACCTATTGTTAATTTTAGTTAAGTTTCTCTTATAAGTGAACTGTAAATGTTCTTTGAGAAAATAAATGTCTTTAAACCGAATATAAACTTATCATTCAATAATTGTTTACTTAAACTGCCTATGTTAATGTACCTGCGAGTACATATTATGTGTGATAAAATAATGAATGACTAAATTATTTACAATTGTTAACTGTCGTACAAGGTGATTTTATCGGTTATGCTTCAGTTATTTTCTTCTAAATCAATTTATTTATTTAATTAATTGAATTGAATGGATTAGATAAATGATTACTTATTAGTAACTTAAAGCGAAGGGACTCGCTAAAACTGCAGGATGGCCGAGCTGTTAGGAATCATTATGAATATTTTTCTGTTCATGGCTTACAAAATGTATAAATTAGTTATCATACCTATTTTTGAATTTCATCCTGGCAACACTGACTCGCTTGCCGCTCCGTTGCATCCTACAACCGAGTAGCGGTGGGGACTTTTAAGCGCGGGCGCAACGGTCGGCGGTATCGAGTCAGTCTTGCTGCGGAACCCGTGATGTAAAGACGTAAAATAAGTCGTAGTCTACGAGAACGTAATATCCCGAAATTGTGGTATAATAAGAATTGAGTGGTATAAGTGCTATTCAAAAATAATTAAGGTACGTACACTGTTTTAATAAAATGTAATGAATGTTTTATAACAACTATAAATGTTATTGGCATTGTGATTATTATTTATTTTCAATAAAAATAAATGTATGAGAATCAATTTGGACTTTCCTTACAGAAGTGATTGCTGAATGACTCGTTGGGCTACGGCTTAGCATGAGATCTTAAGTTCGATTCTGTAGAAAAAGACAGTATATGGGGTGATTGGTAATTAGTGAACCGCTTGTTCATCAACTGGCGAGTATGAAACTCACGCGTGCACCCGAGTTGATAACTTCCTATTTTTTTTAAAAAAATTGCGTTCTCTGAACGTGGGTAATGGTTTTTATTGACGGAACTGCGTAGAAACATCGTGCTTGGACTCATTTGAAAGGACTCATGAAGACTATGGCGACTGTGAAAATGTCAGTGCTGATTTTAAGAAAAAAAATACCTAGTTACGTACCTAGGTACCTATTTTTAATCGACTTCAAAAAAGGAGAAGGTTCGAGTGTATGTTTTTTCGCCATCAGTATCCAAGGCATCTTAGAGTTCTAATAAATGAGTCCAAACTAGGGGATGAATATCGGAATCTCGGAATCTCGTAATATCGGAATCTCGGAGCGAAAGTTCCGATATTACAATTCCGATATTGGATCACTCAATATCGGAATTGCAGTATCGGACATATTTTTCTATATTTTGAATTTTAAACTGAACCTGTATTTTAGATCCGTATCCCGGTTGCCAGTTCACTATAATGATGCGATAGGAGAGCAATATAAGTCACGAGTGACATTGAAATATCAAAAAACAATTTAATCACTAGAGTCAAGGGTGTAAATGCCACAATTTTCATCAAAACATCTAGGGAGTAAAAGTCATAGAATCTCGTTGTTTCTAATTGTCATGGTCGCTTTCAATATAATTTAAGTCATTGATTTTGTCATGAATTTGGTGATTCTTCACTAATCAATATAGGGAGAGAACTTGTTATATAAATTAAAGAATAACACTGCATTTAGTGGTACAGTATTACAGTAGGTACTTACTACGATCTACAATTATGTGTTTGAAGAATCATGAAAGTATGTTTGAGCAGTTTGGACAGAGAATAATATAAATACATAAAACACTATTACAGTCGGCAAAAATGTAGCTTACTTCTGTCATGAGTTGGTGACAGATGATGGCTTTCTAATAATCTGATAAGGCTGATGATGATCAGCCTATAATGTTCCCACTGCAGGGACTCACTCAACCCTCCTCTTTAGGAGAGGGATGGACTATAATCCACCGCACGCGGGCCTAGTGGGGGTTGGCAGATGTCACATGTCTTCGAATTTTTTGGTTCTAAGACATGCCGGTTTCCTTACGTTGTTTTCCATTACCGTTTTGAGAGCAGCAGTGATTAAATAAATTACACAAAGTAATGCGCCTGCCTGGGATCAAACCCACGACTAACTGTTCGTAAGTCGGGGCTGCCCCACCACTGGGCCATCGCTGCTGTTATTAATGCTTTAATGATATTCCTTCTTTTTATCAAAGAATCCAAGTTTTTTGTTTCGTATTATTCTTTTTTCAAAACTAAACCTAAATAAATTATTGCTAATACACATTATTATGAAGATACTCGGGTGGTTTTTATGTTAATTAGATTCAAATCAAATCGCATTGAAACTTTTCTATAACATGGTGATACGGTAATCTTTAAATTTTGTGTGACACGGTATACAGATTTGTATGTAGGATGACGTTGCGGTACCGCTCCGGCGCCGCACAGCACCGTTAACGCATTGAGTGGCCTCACTGTTGTCCTATGCTCATTATTTTTTACAAGAAATCGTTTATAAAAAATATATAGAAATCGAAATAGTACCTATTATAAAACTTTAACATTCAAAATAAAGTAATTTCAGTCTAAAAATGGCATTTACGACCTTTCTTCGCCGAAGTAGCGCTATTTGATTTAATAAGTAAATAAATATTTTAAAACAACCAAAGTTTGAACCAAATGATATAATATATTATTCAAAAATGATTTTTATTGCACTCAATCCAACCTGATACCGAATTTGTGCAATTTATAAATAAAATGTGCAATTTCAAATTAAATAACGTAATTCCGATATTAATATCGGAATTCCGATATTGAGATCTAATATCGAAACTCAGTATCGGAATTGAAAATCTTCCGATATTACATGCCCTAGTCCAAACACGAGTGTTCTACGCAGTGCCGTCAATGAGATCCTATACCATCATCAGACCTTCAGAACTTATCAATTAGATAAAAGTTTTGCCCTCTCCCTGGGGTCTACTGAGCTGTATATGATGGCAGCGATTGATGCAATAACTTGCGCCTTGCAAAACAGCTGTTGGTTTTCAACTTGTTCAAACAGTCATATTTAGACAAATTACACAGCGCTGAAAAAATTCAATGTCAAAAGCACTAGTGTTATGTAGGTAAACCTGAAGATTGAGACAAGACGAAAAATAAATACACTCAATGTTAAAAGCGTCAAGATCATTCGGACAAATAGTTTGGTTGCCACGTACAAATTGGTTGAGCATCTCGACCTATTTTGAATTTTATATGACGTCAGAGGAAAACATTAGATTTATCTTGTGACTGAACATCATCGCAACGACTGAAGTCGCTTATTTTCAAAGCTAGAAATAAAACTATAATTATTTTCATATTTTTGTTGAATGTACCTAATGTCTTAGACAGTTGACACTATAATATCAATTTTACGATTCATTGCAAAAATTACAAAATGTGTTATGACTATTTTTAATTCATCCTTATTATCTTACTAGGTAAATATATTATCAGGAAATTAAAAACTATCGCTTTAAGAGGCGTCAAACATTGAGCAACACTTCGCTTTAATGAGCTTCGCGCGTGACTGAACATCATCGCAACGACTGAAGTCGCTTATTTTCAAAGCTAGAAATAAAACTATAATTATTTTCATATTTTTGTTGAATGTACCTAATGTCTTAGACAGTTGACACTATAATATCAATTTACGATTCATTGCAAAAATTACAAAATGTGTTATGACTATTTTTAATTCATCCTTATTATCTTACTAGGTAAATATATTATCAGGAAATTAAAAACTATCGCTTTAAGAGGCGTCAAACATTGAGCAACACTTCGCTTTAATGAGCTTCGCGCGTACTCTTGTAAAAGTCCACACGCCACAGATCTTCGCATAGTAATGGTGTCTCTAAAAGTTCTGATCATGGAACAAGTCATACTCGGCGTCACTTGTATAGAAGGGCCCTTCACGTTCAGAGCATCCACCACAGTGCTATTTGTCGTCGTCACTGTTGTTGCTGAATAGTTTCCAGTTCCGTTCACAGTTTGCGTCACTGTCACCTGCGTTGTATTCTTCACAACATTTTGCTCATTCCCTGTTGTGCTCGGCATGTCATCCCAAATAAAACTCGACATCAGATTGCAGTCGATGCGTGTCTCCTCGTAATCGACGGTTCCTATGCTTATGCGCAGCTTGCACACCTCACCTGGGGAGCTACTGTACCGTCTATCGGGGCCGTAATTATGAAAGTTACTATTACGGCCCAAGTTGTACAGCGCTAGTCCAGTCAGCAAGTTATCGAACCGACTGCCAGAGTTTCGGTACTCGTACACATAGTCGGGTGGATGTCCTTGATACACGGGGTGGTTGGTATATTCGTATCTTAGTCGCTGCGGCGGATTGTAGTGGTACTTGTAGTGGTGATGGACTTCTGTTCTCGGGCTGTAGCTATGATGGATCACGTGTTGTTGAATCAGAGCAGGCTTGGCAGTCGAAGCAGGATATGAATGTGTTCCACCAAATCCATAGTTCGGAGTATGATGGTCTGGATGATACCCATTGCCACTGTTTGAGTTGCCAGACTTTCCAGACGAGGAAGGGTATGAATGGACAGTATGGTGAATAGTCGGTTTATGTGTGTACACTTTCGCATGAGGCTTCGTGTGGACATGGAAACGCGAATGTAAGCTGTGAAATGAACGCGCGACACGAATACCCGGAGCTGCGATGGCGATGGTCAACGGTAAGAGAAATATTGCTATCAAAGTTAACCTCATATTGCCAGTGCAGTATTTAACATTGAAATTGCGACGGAAATTCTCTCAGAACGACCAATATCCGTCGCTAAATAACCGCAACTAACACGACGAGCGACATACGAAAAATAAAATTTTCTATTTATCTGCTATTTCGGGCAGCAAGGCCACGTGCCAAGAAATGCGACAATAAGTAAATCTGGATCAAAATAGAAATAGAATTATCAATATTAGCAAACAAGTAGGAAACGCCGCGTTTGTCACCAACAAGCTGCGTAAATAGTAATGAAAAGAAAGACAGAAAATTTGCTTATCTGGTCGTAGAATGGTCAAAATCCACACTCCTGGTTCTATATGATGCATGAAGGCAAGGTGACAAACATCATCTTGAATGCAAAGTTAACCCTGACGATCATCACAACAACGAATTTACACCAATTCTGGTCACATCATAACAGACAAGAAAATAAATAGGAACCAGAAAAACCCTAGAATACTTTGAAAATGGAATGGGACAAGCAATTATGTCATAATTTTAGCACGATAACAGGTAATATGACTCCGGGTTCTAACACACAATATTTCTATCGGCACCCGATCGACCCAGACGTCTCTATATTACAAAACTTATATCATACTTAATACATAGATAGCACACCAGGAGACCACTGTGCACTGGACCAACGAAGCTTATCTAAAGTTCTAACTCTCTACTACTCTCAACTCTCTCTCAATTACACTCTCTAAATTGGTTACGCAGCTATCTTGCTGCAGGTTGTTCGAAAGTGATACCGCGGCCTCGGATAGAAAGGGCAAAGAAGAAACATGGGTGGTTTTTAGTCAGTAAAAGTCTGGCACTCCCTTCTGCTCCGCCCATAGCGGGAGGAGTCATTTGATGATTTACCACAATCCAAAAAAAAGCTTCGCGATATCAACACTGTACAACAGCCAGTCATCAAAGCAGGTTTTGGTTTTCCACAGGGCAGTACCATTGGTCCAACGTTTTTCGAACTGTACATGATCAGGTAAAGCGTCTTCATGTGTAGCCTAAATTAACGATCAGTGTCAGATTGTAGACGTCTATTTGACATGGCCCATAAGCATAAGCCTAATGAATGAGCCTATAATTTACCTATTGCGGGCAGCGGGGACATAGCCCTCCTCTCTATGAGAGGGAACGGCCCATACGGGTGTCATATTCATAAGTCCTCTAAGTTAAAAACAGGGAATATGACCACTTGGATACAAACTCTGTCTATTATGTATTTTCTTGAAAATTCTGATCGTTTTATGTTCAGCTGTGCATTTTATGTCAATTAATAAAATTAAAACAATTTGTACAAATTCCACAAATCACTTTTATTGCATCACATGTAGAAAAAAACATTTTATAGATACAACAAGTCGGTCATTGCTTCTGCTACTTCTTAGTTAAGTTCTTCGGGGAGCACGACGGCGGCTTCAGGGATGACGGGGGTGCCGATCTGGATGGGCTCAGCGGGCTCAGGGGCGACCACACCGATGGGGTTGATGGCGATGGGGGGGCTGATAGGAGAGGGGGCAGGCTCAGGAGCGGTCTCAACAACCTGGACGGGCTCAACGGGGATCACACCGATGGGCTCAGGGCGGCCGATGGGCTCAGGCCTGATAACATGACCGGCTTCAGGGGCGGACTCGACAGCGGGGCCAACAGCGATGGGGCTGGACTCAGCGGCGGCCTGGTTGACGTTCACGATGATTTGAACGAGGGGAGTACCGGTAGCGATCTCGTTGGAGGCGGGACCTTCAACGACGGCTACGGGAGAGGGGACGATAGCGGATTCCTCAGCAAGGGCACCCTCGGGCAGGGGGAAGGGAATGATAGCGGGGCCAACAGAGATGCCCTCAGTGGGGTTGATGATGGCGGGTCCAACAGCGATGCCCTCAGCACCGCCAATGATAGCGGGTCCAACTTCGACGGGCTCAGGCTTGATTCCGAGGATGTCGAGGAGCATCTCTTCAAGGGCGGCGGCGGTAGCGGGGTCGGTGCTGGGGCTCTGGATGGCGGCGATGATCTCCTGGATCTCGGCGATCTCAGACCTCAAAGGTCTGATGACGGCGGCCGAGGCCACGGCGGCGATAAGGGTGATGGCGATGAAGTATTTCATTTTGACAGTATCTGAAAGTTTAACGTTTGTATAAATAGAGATTCCTTCGAAAATACTGGCTGTGAACGAAATTTAAAATATAGAGTTCCCACAGGCCAAAATAGCCGCTTTGTAAAAAGCCCTGAAAATGACAAGTCAGAAGGCGTCGCGTCGCGTCTTGTGGACTTTGGTGGATGAGGAGGATAAAATCAACAACCAGTGGTCCTCATTAGCTCGAAATAGAAAAGTCACAGGGAGTGGCCTTTGTCCAGAAAAGGAATGACGCGGGCTAAAAGAAACTAGTAAAAAAATATCAATTTAAAAAATGTGCTTACTTACTTATGAAACGCGCTTCGAAGACGACTTGCTTGTAAAAAAATATTGTACAGTATTTATATTGACTTTTATCTTTCATTCTACTGCAATTTGGATTATCTTATTTCATGATATACAAGGTATAAAAGTTTAGAGCCCCATTCAGATAAGGACTTTAGTCTTTAGATATTGTTTTGTACGTTTCATGGTGCTGATGGATCAGCTAAATACTTCTGTATTACTAAAGCGTTTAGTAGGAGATACAGGAGCTAGATCCTAAATATTAGATGGTTAATGTGCTTAGAAAAATTCTTAGACAATATTAGGATTTCATCAATGTTGTCTAAGGATCTCTGAAGAGAGGATAAAGTTATGTGCTTGACTCGTAGATTCAGTTGTCAGGATTAATGGTTCATTGTGTGTTCTGTTATTCGCACTGTGCATAATCCACGTTGAGATTGAACTGTAAAACCTTATCGCAACGATTACTTGCAAAATTTTAATAAAATTGTCTTTGTTGTCTTTGTTTAACTTAATTTCTCGATTATACATAATGTCATAAGTACACATTTTTATTGATCTTTTAGAGCGTAGTCCTGAAGACCATCTATTTTATAGGAGGGCAATATTCATGTTTTTAGCGTGTCGATCGATGACAATTCAAATTGAGTTGACCCAAAATTTGGCACTTTCTGTAGCCTACATCAGCTTGAACTGTCATGTGCAAATAACAGGACAGCCAGCATACAATATCAAGTGCTCCATAGTTTGTGGAGCAACGCCACATATAAATTCCAGGGCAGAGTCATCTATAAATCTCCACCTGAGCATGATTTTCTTGCTTCGACCTACCTGTGTCCGAAGTCAATTAAAAGACTTCGAGGTCAGTCATGGCAGCTCGTTTCCAGGTGGGAAATTTTAGGAAAGTGCTTAAATGGATTGGGTAGGGAAACGCTTTCTGGTCACAGCTTAGTCTTTCCTTGGAGCGTTCGCCAGGGTAATATTGGTATCAGTATGATCTCTATAAGGGTGTAGTTCGAGTTGGCGCTGCTTGTCATGAAAAAATGCATCGAATGTCAAACTTGTTACATTAATATTTTTGTTGAACTGTGTTAGGCCGCCTGCACAGATAAGTTGGTTGCAGTGCGTTTATTACTGCTTGGTTCTATAGGTATGGCAACTGTGAAACTTATTGTGCCGCAGCAGACGACGTGTCGCGGCGACACGACTGGTTTCTACGTATTTCTATGAAATTCCCTCCGTTGTTAGCGACATGAAGCTAGCGACGCGTCGTCGAGCGGCAGACGCACGTGTCGTCCGACCGCAGATCAGTAGTGCCCATAGATAACAGAAACAACAGGAGATAATTATGTCCTTTAGCCGAAAATGTATCGGAACCTGTGTCTTCAGTTTACACCAACTGGATGCCATCTGCAGTTGCCGTCTGCAGTCGGAATCATGACTGCAGCGACATGACGCGACGACGTGTCGTGACGACATGAAGCGACGACATGTCGTCTGCTGCTGCTGCGTGCAGTCGGCTACCAACTTGTACCTTAACTGTTTCCAAGTATCGTCATTACTTGAAACTCTGGTAATGTTGTCGGTCATTTTATACATTTTAAAAAAAGCAGCAGCGTATTATGACGACCATCGCTCGTCCACTAGTTCAAGGTGATTCAATTTCGTCGTTGTTTTGAAACAAAGGCACGCGATGCTTTTTTTTAATAAATGATGGCGGTCATTTGAGTGTCATAGTTATGAAGCCTATTGCGAGGTTTCAAATCCTATCGACGCATTATCAGCACATTATCACATTATTGTTCATTTCCTGCCTTTTCCGTCAAGTCATCTTTGTGATTGAGAAAGTTTAACATAAACATTTGTAACTGATATCTGTAGTCCTACAGAATTATTGAGAGAGTATTTTATTTATTTGTCTACCACCTGACTAGCGTCTTATTTTACTTCATCAGAATCAATACATTCATCAAATCATTGGCACCCCCCTTTATTACCTACTGTATCTATGGGTTTGTGCCTAATTCTGGAACTAACATCGTCATCTTATTTCATTTTTCATGGTTTTTTTATAGGTAGGACTAGACTGGACAAGTGGACACGTCCGCCCCATGCCCAATGAGCTGTGGGCCACTATCTGGAGCCCTGATATAGCCAGGAGACGTCGCTGCAGACCTCGTAGAAGATGGTGGGCCTATCTGGACAAAACTATCGACCAGTGGTCCACATTGGCTTCACATCGATACAACTGGAAGTCACGGGGAGATGCCCTTGGCCAGCATGATGATAATGATGCAGACTAACATTATCAGTGTCAGTAGTGTCATGTCGCATAAGTCAACCGATGAGGCTGACTTCTGTTTAACTGGACAAAGCCTGTGAATGCCTTGAGTGTAAGCTCTAACTCCAAGTGACAAGTCGCTAAGGGAACCCCCTGTGGGGTACGGTCCTCGGTTTTGGTTGTCACTGGGAGGGCAGCAAAGGGACAGGCTGGATCTGAGAGAGTAATGTATTTTTCATTACTCATACTCTGAAAGTAGGTACATGCCTGCGGAGCGGGTTGAAAGTACTTCTTTTCAGCCCTAGGGAGCAGCAGCCAGCTGTCAAATTATTTGATGCAATTGGGAGCAAGCCTATTGCCATCAACCAATGTAATTAGGAGCAAGCCTATTGCCACCAAAAAATGTAATTAGAAGCAAGCCCATTGCCATCAACTGATGTAATTGGGAGCAAGCCTATTGCCATCAACTAATGTAATTAGGTGCAAGCCTATTGCCATCAACAAATGTAATTAGGAGCAAGCCCATTGCCATCAACTGATGTAATTGGGACCAAGCCTATTGCCATCAACCAATGTAATTAGGAGCAAGCCTATTACCATCAACTGATGTAATTGGGGGCAAGCTTATTACCATCAAACGATATAATTAGGGGCAAGCCAATTGGCATCAACCAATGTAGTTAGAAGTAAGCCTATTGCCATCAACCGGTTTAGGTAATTGGGAGCAAGCCTATTGCCATCAACCAATTTAATTAGGAGCAAGTTTTTTGCAATCAACTGATGTAATTGGGGGCAAGCCTATTGCCATCAAACAATTTAATTAGGAGCAAGCCTATTGCCATCAACCGATGTAATAAGGAGTGCGCCTATTGCCATCAACCAATCTAATTAGGAGCAAGCCTATTGCCATCCACCGATTTGAGTAATTGGGAGCAAGCCTATTGCCATCAACTGATGTAATTGGGGGCAAGCCTATTTTTTTTGTCCTTTGTGAAACCAATAAATAGGTACCTTTTCTTTCTTCATTCTTTCGATTTAGGTAATTGGGCGCAAGCCCATTCCCATCAACCAATTTAATTAGGAGCAAGTTTTTTGCAATCAACTGATGTAATTGGGGGCAAGCCTATTGCCATCAAACAATTTAATTAGGAGCAAGCCTATTGCCATCAACCGATGTAATAAGGAGTGCGCCTATTGCCATCAACCAATCTAATTAGGAGCAAGCCTATTGCCATCAACCGATGTAATTAGGAGCAACCTATTGCCATCCACCGATTTGAGTAATTGGGAGCAAGCCTATTGCCATCAACTGATGTAATTGGGGGCAAGCCTATTTTTTGTCCTTTGTGAAACCAATAAATAGGTACCTTTTCTTTCTTCATTCTTTCGATTTAGGTAATTGGGCGCAAGCCTATTCCCATCAACTTTCCTTGTACTTATTCGTAATGAAAAGCACAGTGTTTACTTTTTTTTTTTTTTTTTTTTTTCGAAATGGCATCTCGCAGTTCAGTCTAGGAGACTGGCTTCTGCTTAACCGGACAATTCCCTGTGGATGCCTTGAGTCTGAGGCCTCCAGCCAGTCGGGTTAAAGACTTATATTTAGTCCCTCGAACTATTACCCCCGTCTCGGGGACTAAATAAGTTCCTTTCACCCCTAAGGTAACAATGTACTATTAAATGTCTCAATTTTATTTAGATATTTTTAGCAGATCTTGAGTTCGAACCCAAGACACGTCTGCACCTTCTTCGGTAAATGAAAAGTAGATATTTCTGTACGGCATGTAAAGTCAAGTTAGGGGCCCATGGGTGGCATGAAAACTGACACCAGGTTAGGCACTAACCACCCAAAAAAACGTTTAGTTCCATGTTCCACGCACAATGTTTATCAACAGAATCCCACTCTGACGGCGACTTTTTTTTAGCATCTTTTAAAATTCTGGTTGGTCCCATTCTGAACTTGCCAGCTGCTGAAATAAAAGACCCAAACATCCTAGGTACCGAAAGCATATATATATTTTCTACAAAATATATCCTGGAAAATTTTGTTTACTATTAAACTTTTTTTTACTAAGAATATTATTAAAGTCCATCGTCTTGGTTTACTTTATCTTACAGAAGAGCATTATTTCAACACTGCACTGGGATCATGCGGACCATTACATGACCTTTTACATTAAATAGGTGCTCATTTCATAGTCAAGGATTAAGGAAGATCTGTGCAGGTCTAACGTCTTTTTGAACCTAATTCCACCATACTTCTTTAAAGATTGTAATCTGCTTTAGGTGTGTTTTAGGTCCCTAGGTAATTTAAAAGATGATTTAAAAACGGTTTTTGTATAATTGTTTATTGCATTACTTGTTTATATTAAGGGTTTGAATCAGTAAACATTTAGTTGAGTTGCTCGGGGAGGACGACGGCGGCTTCGGGGATGACGGGGACTCCGATCTGGACGGGCTCTACGGGGACGGGGACGATGGGGCCTCCGATCTGGATGGGCTCAGGGGCGACCTCAACAACCTGGATGGGCTCAGGAGCGACCTCGACAACCTGGACGGGCTCAACGGGAATGACACCGACGGGCTCGGGGCGGCCGATGGGCTCAGGCCTCTCGACGGCGACGGGTCCAACGGCGACGGGAGCAACGGGGACGACCTCAGGGACGACGGGGGAGGACCACTTTATGTTGTTGTTCACGTTGACGATGATCTGGACCAGGGGAGACTGAAGAGAGGGGATTTCGCCGACGACGACGGGGGGAGGAGCAACAATAGCGGGTCCGGGGACGATGGGTTCCTCAGCGACGGCACCACCGTCGGGAAGGGGGAAGGGAATGATTGCGGGGCCAACGGCGATGCCTTCCACTGGAGACACTCCGAGGACGTCGAAGAGCATCTGTTCAAGGGCGGCGGCGGTAGCGGGGTCGGTGCTGGGGCTCTGGATGGCGGCGATGATCTCCTGGATCTCGGAAGCCTCAGCGCTGATAGGTGTGGGCCTGACGGCAGCCGAAGCGACCGCGGCGATAAGGGTGATGGCAATGAAGTATTTCATTTTTATTTATCTGAAAATAGACTTTATGTTAGTTGACATAAATCTGGTGACGCAGAAGTTTCTGTTCCTGACTGTCATGATTGGAGACAGTCGTAAGTTGAAGAGATAATCTTCTTCTTTTTTATCGTGTGGTAAGTGGCCAACCTAGTTTCAGAGTTTTTTTATCGTCTATTGACTTCTGCCCGGCGAGCACGGCCTACAGTGACATGGCATGAGTCACACATTTTATCACAGTTTGGGCGATAAAACCGTTTTGTCTTAAATGCTAGCACGGCGGCGTAAGATAATTTCTTGATATGTGATACAACTTCTTGACGTCTAGTTGGGACTCCTATGTCTTATTTGCTAGTATGGGCGCACCCATTTTGTAACAAATGTCACATTTTGACAGATGATTATGCTCGTTTATATCACGTTCGTTCGGAGGTGGTGATAAAAGTAAATCTATACTAATATTATAAAGCTGAAGAGTTTGTTTGTTTGTTTGTTTGTTTGTTTGAACGCGGTAAACTCTGGAACTACTGGTTGGAATTGAAAAATTCTTTTTGTGTTAGATAGTCCATTTATCGAGGAAGGCTTTAGGCTATATAACATCACGCTATGGCTAATAGGAGCGGAGTATAAATGAAAAATGTTACAAGAACGGGAAAACGTATTTCCTTTTTGAGAGCTTCCACTGCGTGCGCTGCGAAAACGGTTAAAGTTACGTAAATATTATGTATGAAGGAATTGTTTCTCCTTAAAAGTTCTAAAAAAAAGTCCGCGACAGCATATGTCTATCTTTTAAGATTGTCTCACTGTAACCCTTTTTTACTATTAAAATGATAGGTTAAAATGAATTATTTTTTGCGGGGCTTATTTAACCCATATGGTATTAATCTATATCTAAATAAATGTGTTTGTTAGAACGGAAATTTAATATAGAATATTTGTGCCCTTTACTCTATACAGTTTAAATAAATATCTTAGAAGATATCGCAATGTAAAAATATCCGCGCGGCAAAATAATTCGCGCGTCGCAATGTAGGTACGGCGGAACTGGCTGGCCTACGGGAAATTCAAATTCAAAATATTTAGGTACTGCATCATAATGTTTACAAGTACAGGGTGTTATCGTATATTTAACAGTAAGAGATAATTATCTATTAGTAATTCTCACTTTAATATAATCTAACTAAACCATCGGAACTAATATTATTAAGAGGAAAGATAAGATTTTTTGTTTGTTACGATTTAGCTTAATTTCTGTTGAATAGTCCATTTATCGAGTAAGGTTTTATGCTATATTTATGTGAAGCAGACGAAGTTGCGTGGGTCAGCTAGTTAAAAATATAAGTATATTTTTCTGCATAATACTGCATCAAATGGCAGTAAATTATTATAATTATGTTCTTGCCCGAAGGCAAGAGGTCCAAAGTAGGAAAATATTCCGAAGAAACATTCGGGACTCCTCTAATCCGTTCGAGTTGCCAGACAGGGAGTTCCAACGGATTTTCCGCCTGACAAAGCCTATGGTGGTTTATGTATGTGAAGAACTGCGCGTGGACTTGCAGCCTCTAAATCAGGTGGATGGTTTACCCGTACCTACTCTTATTTCACTTCAAAACTTTCACAATATATTTCAAAACAAATCACATCAAACTTTTAAAAGAAAAACAGAACTTTTAGTTAGTAGCAAGTTATCAAATAATAAAAAAAAAGAAAATGAAAGACGTGCCGCGTACGTGTTATGTCAAAAATGAATTAGAGTCTGTCAAGCGAGTCTAGTCCCATGAAAAAGGCGGCAAATTAAAAAATCACTGATATAAAACACTGATATAGCACGCTGAAAACTTATTGATAGAAGTCTGTCAAGCGAGTCGAGTCCACAACCCTTTTACTTTAAAATTCAAGTATCAATAAGTTTTCAGCGTGTTATATCAGTGTTTTATATCAGTGATTTTTGAATTTGCCGCCGTTTTCATGGGACTAGCGCTTGACAGACTCTAGTACCCAAGAAAATTAAAAAGTTGTTTAACTGTATGAACTGTGCTCTTTTATACGTATTATTTTATTTGGTCGCCTATTCAGATGGTCATAGACATTTTTATTTTTTTAATATAATAAGTCACACTATGAAGTCAGCAACAAGAAAGACAAGTCGCGTCTTAAATTATATCACATGTGGTACCCGTGCTAGCATTTAAGACAAATTCTAAGACATGACATAATTTATAACGTCTTGTCACCAACGTCTTGGGTACGCCCGTGCTCGCCCCGCTGACTTGGCTTTACATGCCGTTGCAGCTGCCGTTACAGCTATCTCTCAGGCACGCTGGTTTCCTCACGATGTATTCTTTTAAGCAGCAGCAAGTAAGAGATAATAAAATACAGAGAATTGTTTCTATTATAGACAAATTTAAAATTTACTTTTATTATGTTAGTGTTTAAATGGCCAACATATTAAAGTTTGTATTATAATTGGATTTGAAAAAAAAAATGCAGCTATAAATAAATTGTAACTTTAAAAAAAATAATGTTAAGGTGTGCTTACGTTGGTCTGCTTTTACACGACTGTACAATTTTTGATTTTCATGCACTTTTTATATTGTTGTTTTATCTATTATTTTACAGGGTAATAGAATATTATCTGACTGCATAATATAATGTAGTATTCCTCGTTTACAACCCTGATTGGATAAGGTGTCTACGTTTTTATTTGGGTGCATAAATTTTAATATAAGTATTCTTTTCCAGATTAATGTGATTTTCTGACGTAGTAAATAATTAGCTATATTTCTTTAATTTATTTTATAATTTAACTAGCTTTTGCCAGCGGCTTCGCCCGCGTGAAAATGACGATTTTCCTTGCAAACTTTCATCCCCTATTTAATTACTGACTGACAGAATTGTTCTCCCAGATGGTGGATGGGGAGGTGGGTATATTTTGACAGATTCGTAAACAATCAACTCTCATGACTATGGGAAAAGTCCCAAACCCCCCCCTTTTCCCCCCCCTTCTCCCCCCTCCCTATAGTATCTCGGAAACAAAGAGACTTGAAGTGTTTTTTTTTAGGAATTCGTATAGAGGAGGCTCGGTAAAGTAAAAATCATTTTTCAAAGTGGCCCCACTTGCCCCCCTTCTCCCCCCCTTTAGGCGAATCTCGAAAGTTAAGAGACATGGAACGATTTTTTTTTCAGATTCATTTAGAGGGGCCTTTGCGTTAAGCGAAATCATTTTTCGAGACTTCCCCCCTCACCCCCCCTTCAAACCCCCCCCCCCTTTTCACCTTTTTTTTTTTTTTTTCTTAAATGAAACTATTGAGGGGCGTTGAAATTTGTATACCCTCCCCTCCCCAACCTCCCCTAAAATTAAAAGGGCTGTAACTTCATAACGGTTAGAGATAGCTATTAGGTGTTTGAACAAATATTATAGTAGGCGTCGAAACCTGTCCGGTGGTGGTACAGCGGTAAAGCGAAGGGGGGAGCGGGCGAGCGAAGCGAGCCGGCGACCCCCGTAGCGTAGGGATTATGTCATGATAGCTTTCTTGCGGTAGGTAGGTCCTGAGTGGGGCGAACCTGCGAGACCGAGTGGAGCGAAGGGGGGAGGTGGCGAGCGAAGCGAGCCGGCGACCTCCTTAGCGTAACGAAGGTTGAGTGGGTGAAGCGTAACTCAGGGGCGACGACAAGCAAACTTTAGGGTAATGTTTTTTTAGTGGTAGTAGGTAGGTTGTAGGTAGATGTAGGTGTAGGTGTAGGTAGGTAGTAGGTAGGTGTAGGTAGGTAGTAAGTAGGTGTAGGTAGGTGGTAGGTAGGTGTAGGGAGGTAGTAGGTAGGTAGTAGGTAGGTAGTAGGTAGGTGTAGGTAGGTAGTAAGGCGGATCTCGGAAGTTAAGAGACTTGAAACATTTTTTTTTTCAGATTCATTGAGAGGTGCAATGCGTTAGTCGAAATCATTTTTCAAAGCTCCCCCTCTCCCCCTCTTCACGCCCCGCGAGCTGCGCGCAGCTCGCGCACCCACGCAAATTCCCTTAGGGGTTGAATTTCGAAAAATCCTTCCCTAATCCTTGTCTACATTATAAAGCGAACCTCTGTGCAAAATTTCATCTTTCTAGGTCCAAGGGTTTGGGCTGGGCGTTGATGAGTCAGTCAGTCAGTCAGGACTTCTCTCTTTATTTATATAGATATATATAAGATAGATAGATAGAAGATAGATAATTGACAATGAGTTAAATAATTGATAAGGCATCTCTAATAGTTAAACATCTCTGATTCTTTTTTGTTTTTTTTTCATTCTCGGATCGGGCAAAGTGCTATTGTGTTTTTCCATCAGGGAATTCACAAAAGCAGCCACGGAGTCTGGATTTGTGCCCGGTTGAACCCAATAGGCTCGCCTTCTATTACGTGGGACTTAAAGCCGCCTTTTGACTATGGGATGTAATATATATTACGAGTACATCCCGAGCTATATATTACATCTCGCGATTGCTGTTCACACTGTAAGATGTATATTTTGGAACAGTACAGCTTCGGTCGCCGCTGTGTCAACACGTTTGAAAATTCACGTTCTTTATTTAAAATGGACAATAATTATGGAGATTGTTTTGATGATGCTGTATTCGATTTACATGTATCATTATTAAGAAATAATAAAAGAAAATATAATAAACGTCGATTCTGGATACCGAATCATATTAGGCTTAGAGAAGATTGAAGTTTCGGCTTTTTAATGAACTCGATGAAGAAAAGTTTTTTAATTACTACAGTTTGAATAAAACAAAATTTTTCGAACTTCATGCCATGGTTACAATTTTATTTTACACTAGCTTTTGCCAGCGGCTTCGCCCGCGTGAAAATGTCGATTTTCCATACAAACTTTCATCCCCTATTTAACTCCCTTAGGGGTTGAATTTCGAAAATTCCTTCCTTATTCCTTGTCTACATTATAAAGGGAACCTCTGTGCAAAATTTCAGCTTTCTAGGTCCAAGGGTTTGGGCTGGACGTTGATGAGTCAGTCAGTCAGTCAGTCAGGACTTCTCTTTTTATTTATATACTTAAATAGATTTTTTTAAACGTTGCCTCACCATACCTGTATCAACAAAATCAAATGTGAATTATGTGAACACTTTCTATAAAATGTTCAATTATTTAATCCGTGGTTAAGGATTTCGTAGGTACTTCAAATAACTTTATTTAAATAAAGGTAAAATACTTTTATCTACGGTAACATAAAACCAAAAATTCAAAACACGTGTTCAGTTTATTATTTACTAGTGACCCGCCCCGGCTTCGCACGGGTGCAAAAAAAGGTATTAAAACCTTCCTCTTGAATCACTCTATCTATTAAAAAAAACCGCATCAAAATCCGTTGCGTAGTTTTAAATATTTAAGCATACATAGGGACAGAGAAAGCGACTTTGTTTTATACTATGTAGTGATTTTTCCCTTGCACTCGAACATCGCCATTCAAACTTAGAACGATGCAGGGGGGAGCGCGCTGTCCGGGGACGTGAGGTAAAATATACACCTTCAAATGACCTCTAAATATAGCTCAGTCGGTCGAAATAATATTTTATAGTTTGGGATGTAATATATATTATAGCACAGTGTGAACGGTCACGTACAAAATGTATGCGAGCGATATTTAGAGGTCATTTGAAGGAATATTACATCCCATAGTGAAAAGGCGGCTTTAAACATAAGTAAACATAAGTTTGATATTTTGAGTGATACTAATATGTACACCTCCGAGCTCGTGGCTTAATAAGAACTGCCACTCAGGTCGATCTTTAGGTAAAGCTGTGCTTGCCTAGGTCGGTCTGTGGATGGGTGACCGCCCGACATACCAAGTTTCCTCCGTGCCTCGGAAAGCACGTTAAGCTGTTGGTCCCGGCTGCCATATATATAGATCTTTGGCAGTCGTTACAGGTAGTCAGTGTGACCTGAAATTCTGACATCTACCAAAGGGTATTGTATTACCTAGTATTAACTGGGTTGTGGAGGTCAGATAGGCAGTCGCTCCATGTAAAATACTGGTATTCAGCTGCATCCGGTTAGACTGGAAGCCGACCCCAATGTAGTTGGGAAAAGGCTAGGCAGATGACTATTAGGTACATCATCACCAGCCTATAATGTTCCCACTGCAGGGACTCAGGCCTCCTCTCTATGAGAGGGATGGGTATAATCCACCACGCGGGCCCAGTGCGGATTGGTAGATGTCGCATATCTTCGAATTTTTGGTTCTAAGACATGCCGGTTTCCTCACGATATTTCCTTCACCGTTTTGAGAGCAGTGGTGATGAAATAAATTACACAAAGTAATGCGCCTGCCTGGGTTCGAACCCACGACCAACTGTTCGTAAGTCGGGGCCGCCACCACTGGGCCACCGCTGCTCTTTCTATTAGGTAGGTACACCTCCATGTAACCCTTAGGGGATCAAAAGTTTCACCTCTCATCATCATTATCTTGCCCTTATCCCAATTCATTTGGGGACGACGCAGTATGTTTCATTCTTCCATACCTACGTCTCTGTCACTCGTCCTGTCATTAGACACCTCCTTTCTTGCGATGTCGTTCTTCTTAATATCTGTGTTTCCATCGTTTTTTAACAATGTCCACCCAAACACCTCCTTGGCGACAATAAAATCATGCCCGTAATTCGTGAGGGGTGAGGTAAAGGAACTTTTTAATTTTTTTGGAGGGTAGGAAATCATCAAATGACTCTTCCCGCTCTGGGCAGAGCGGTAGGGAGTGGCAGACTTCTACTGGCTAAAAACCACCCATGTTCCTTCTTAGCCCTTTGTGCCGAGACCGCGGTATTTCTTTCGAACAACCCGCAGCCCCGACGGGGAGGAGAATTTCTAGCAAGTCGAATATCGTTCAGGCCGCGCTCAGGCCGCGCCGTGGGGTTTGCGCGGGCCTTTCGCGTGATTCAGTTTTCCCAACCACACGCACGGTGTTCCGTGTTCAAGCCAGTTTGCGCAAGTAAGTCCGTGGTGAAGTGTGAGCGTGTGGTAGGCGCATAATGGGTGGGCTGCGCGGTTTTAACTATAATATTATAAAGCTGAAGAGTTTGTTTGTTTGTTTGTTTGTTTGTTTGTTTGAACGCGATAAACTCTGGAACTACTGGTTGGATTTGAAAAATTCTTTTTGTGTTGGATAGTTCATTTATCGAGGAAGGTTATAGGCTATATAACATCACGCTACTACCAATAGGAGCGGAGCATAAATGAGAAATGTTGCAAAAACGGGAAAAGAAAATTCCTTTCTGAGAGCTTCCGTTGCGTGCGCTGCGAAAACGGTTTAAGTTACGAGAATATCATGTATGAAGTAATTATTAATTGTCTTTAAAAGTTCTAAAAAAAAGTCCGCGACAGCATCTGTCTATCTTTTAAGATTGACTCACTGTAACCATTTTTTATTATTAAAATGTTAGGTTAAAAAGAATTATTTTTTGCGAAGCTTATTTAACCTGGATTAGTGGTGGTTAATATAACGAATAACACCAAAACATAACATGTTATTGATTCATAACGAATAACGTATGTTATACCGACGCTGCCTATGTGTTATCATTATAATTGTCTAACTCAACAACACGCCCAACGAATAACAGCGGGGCCAGAACGGGGTAATATAATAAGGCCCATGTTCACCAACAGATGTTTAAATTTTTAACCGATGTTTAAACCTTAAACGCCTGTTTAACAAAATTTTGCTGTTCACCAAGCACTAACCATAGATTACGACTGTTAAACACCCGTTTTACTTAAACGAGGTAGCGGACATAGTTTAACCATTGGTTACTGGCTTCCCAACGTTATTCATTCGTTTTGAAGAAATAAAAATAAACATTCAAGACACTTTGGACTACATTTTTTAAGAAAATAATGTGTTAGATGATTTTATACAAACATAGTGTAAGTTCCATTAAAACTGACTTCTCATCTTGGGTGAAATTGGTTGTACGCTTACATATAGCTTCCATCACTAATAATTTAATTCTGGACCGAAAATAACTTGAATCACTTCGACGACAATAAAAATTAA
Organism: Diarsia mendica; assembly: GCA_949316265.1. NCBI lineage: Eukaryota > Metazoa > Arthropoda > Insecta > Lepidoptera > Noctuidae > Diarsia > Diarsia mendica. Next base: position 16,734,161 of record OX438902.1, on the reverse strand, counting down.
ATAATAACACGACATGGCATTGACATAACAGACGTGACGAGAAGAAAAAGGGTACTAAATAATAAAGACATTCACGATAACGGGCATTGCTGTGACATAGTAAGCATTTCATTTCGTAGAATAATAATGTTACGCTGCCATTTTTGGATGTCAGTCGCCTAAGGGCAAACTTATGCAGGTACCTGACCATCTTTACAAAACAATGTTATACTATTCAATCACATCTGTTCATCACGGACCCATCTGTTCAAAAACGTTTGTTTAGTAAACCGTTGGTTACAAATGGATGGTGAACATTAAAAAAACGCGGATTGTTTAAACAACTGTTAAATATTAACGTGGCGGTTATGTAATCAATGGTTATGATGTAGTTGGTGAACTCGGGCCTTAGTATAACAACGTAGCAAGCGGTGGCGCCCGGCGGTCCTACGATGCACCGTTCCCGAGTTATGGGCGCGAAAAGTTTCTAATAAAAAAAAATTGAAATTGAAATATCTCGAAAACGGAGCGTCCTAGGCAAAAAAGGACCAAAATTTTGACCCCCCTCTGCCACCCCCGTGATATTTAAGTGAGAATCACATAACACCAAAAAAAAATTTTTTTTCTACACTGATGCAACTTTACTTAATAATAACATTTTATTAGTCCTAAAACTGTGCAGTATGAAGGAAAGTTCATTGATAATTTAAAACTATATAATAATATTCGTTCTTCCTATTAATAATAACGATATTATTATATTCGTTCGTATTCCGTCCACTACGTGATAACATTCACAGCGCATCATTGCGCCCGTTTAACGTGTTGTCGAATAAAACGACAACGTCTCCGCGTTCATATTGCTGCCGCGTTTTGTTTCAACTCGTTATAATGATAACGTATAAAATAACATGTTATAAAAATATATTCAATAGTCTATAACATGATAATTATTTATAGCGGAATTGCACACCACTAACCTGGATATGGTATTAATCTATATCTAAATAAATGTGTTCGTTAGAACGGAAATTTAATATAGAATATTTGTGCTCTTTACTCTATACAGTTTAAACAAATATCTAAGGCCTAAAACACACACAAGCGACGTAAGGCGAAGGCACGGGGCAGGCGCAGCGCAGACGTGGGACAGATACGGCGCAGTCGCGATTTGAATTATATCAGAAGAGGCGTGGAACAGGCAAGAAACGTGAATTCAATCGGTTGTTGAAATCTCGCTCCGGTGCAAACCTCACACCGTTTCGTTGTCTGCGCCACGTCGCTCGTAGCGAGCGACGCGGCGCAGACAACGAAACGGCGTGTCTGCGCCGCGTCGCTTCAGTATAATTCAAAAACGTCGCCTGCATACATTTTGTATGAAATCGTTTTGAAGCGGCGCATGCCTGCGCCACGCCTGCGCTGCGTCTGCCCCGTGTCTGCGCCTTACGTCGCTTGTGTGTGTTTAAGGCCTAAAACACACACAAGCGACGTAAGGCGAAGGCACGGGGCAGGCGCAGCGCAGACGTGGGACAGATACGGCGCAGACGCGATTTGAATTATATCAGAAGAGGCGTGGAACAGGCAAGAAACATGAATTCAATCGGTTGTTGAAATCTCGCTCCGGTGCAAACCTTACACCGTTTCGTTGTCTGCGCCGCGCGCAGACAACGAAACGGCGTGTCTGCGCCGCGTCGCTTCAGTATAATTCAAAAACGTCGCCTGCATACATTTTGTATGAAATCGTTTTGAAGCGGCGCATGCCTGCGCCACGCCTGCGCTGCGTCTGCCCCGTGTCTGCGCCTTACGTCGCTTGTGTGTGTTTTAGGCCTTAGGCCTTAGAAGATATCGCAATGTAAAAATACCCGCGCGGAAAAATAATTACGCGGGTTGCGTCGCAATGTAGGTACGGGGGTCGGGGGATTCTGGCTGGCCTCCGGGAAATTCAAATTATAAATATTTACTGCATCATAATGTTTACAAGTACAGAGTGTTATAGTATATTTAACAGTAAGAGATAGATTTTATAGTAATTCACACTTTAATATAATCTAAGCTAATCTAAACCATCTAAACTATATTGTAATAAAGAGGAAAGATAAGATTTTTTGTTTGTTACGATTTAGCTTAATTAATGTCGGATAGTCGATAATTATATCGAGAAAGGTTATAGCTATATTTATGTGACGCAGACGTAGTTGCGCGGGTCAGCTAGTTTATTTCATATAAGTTTAATTTTGAGGTATTACAAAATATTTAATTTAAAACATCCTTGACCGAGTTTATCCTATTCTCAATCATGTATGAGTGAATGAAAATAATTTTCGAACTTGCTTGGCAAATTTATACGAGTTACGGGTCAATGAATGTCAGTGCTTTAAAAGTGGAACTAAGAAAAAGAGGTGCAAAGTTAAGCGGACTGAAAGAACAGCCAATTCAGAGGTTTGTTTACTGTTTACAAACAAAATATTTTGTCGAAATTAAGCCTCTTTACCGAGTTTACAGCTATGTTTTTCTTTTTTTACAGTTTAGAGTTCTTTAGATCGGGACCTCACTCGCCAGTGGCGCCAACTGGTGAGCACAAAAACGGTAGCCCTCATTATCTTTCTTTGTCGTAACAGATTAAAAATGACTATTGTTATGTTCCCTTTTTGTGGCATAGAATGTCACTTTTTTGAGCAAGTGGTAGAAAAAAATTTTTTTTCAGACGCTAATAAGTTTTCTTACAGCTGAAATTAATATTTAATGATAAATAAGTTATGGCATAATATTACTTTTCTCACAAAAATATGTTTTGCCACTTTTGACAAAAGAAAAAGGGTTCGTTTGCCATGCTACACAGTCTTGCGCCTACATCAGCCAGAAAACTCTTTTATACGTCGTCAACTTTTGATGAGTTTTAAAATTGCATTCTTCGTGATACTTAAAATTTAAAGAGCCGAAATAGTCACTTCCTCTATCTCAATGTTGCCTAGCATTTATTTTTAGTGCTGCATGAGCTTTCCTCAAAATATAATTCGAAAGGAAAACAGAGAAGGCTAGAACATGGCTAGAACTAACATGATCGTGCACTTTCTGTCTCACTTGCTCCAATTGAAGTTTAATAAGTGGTAGACCCGGTAGACCTAGAAAGCCTTTCAAATTTTACTTTGGTCTACGGGAGTGTAATGGAGTTTTTTTGGAGATATAAAGTTCGTCATCATTTGCTTAATCAAACGGGGTCAAAGACTTAAGGAAACATTTCATTGGTTGTATTGAATATTTTATTGCTATTGCATTATTTGTAAAGAAAACATATACGGTGTTTAGATGTGTTCATCCATTTACATAATATTTCAGTAGTTTTATTCCAGAGATGTGTTCTTTATTAATTTAGTTGAGATCCTCGGGGAGGACGACAGCGGCCTCGGGAATGACTGGGACTCCGATCTGGACGGGCTCAACGGGGACGGGGATGACGGGGACGGCGATCTGGACGGGCTCAACGGGTACGGGGGCTACTTCCACAACCTGGACGGGCTCAGGGGCAGCCTCAACAACCTGCACGGGCTCAGGAGCGGAGTCTACAATCTGGACGGGTGTAGGCTGGATCTCGACGGGGGTGATTGCAGGTCCGACGGCGATGGGGCTGGCCTCAGCGGCGGCCTGGTTGATGTTCAAGATGATCTGAACGAGGGGGGTGCTGTCAGCGGCGACGGGGGTGGGGGCAACAACAGCGGGGGCGGGGACGACAGCGGGCACCTCAGCGACAGCACCACCATCGGGAATGGGGAAGTCAACGATAGCGGGGCCAACAGCAATAGGCTCGTACACAGCATCGACGATAGCGGGTCCAACGGCGACGGGCTCGGGCTTGACTCCAAGGACATCGAAGAGCATCTGTTCGAGGGCAGCGGCGGTAGCGGGGTCGGTGCTGGGGCTGTTGATGGCTGCGATGATCTCCGCGATCTCGGCGGTCTCAGCGCTCACAGGGGTGGGCCTGACGGCGGCCGAAGCCACAGCGGCGATAAGGGTGATGGCAATGAAGTATTTCATATTGATTTATCTGGAAAAGGAGTTAAAATGTTAACAAAGTTATCAATACAAGTTTTTGACTGATTGACAGACAAAGATATTGAAAAAAGTTTAAAATCATGATTTGAACTAAACAAGGAGTTATAGTTTGAAAATTAGAATATTAATCGAAAATACTATTAGATTTTAATAGTTACTTACTTAAGTAACTATTTGTGTAGTACTAATAATTGTATTGATAGGTACTTACTTTTGTCTGCTTTGAACACGACTGTAATATTTTCTGGTTTTGGTGAACCTTTTATATTGCTGTTTATCTTAGTAAATTAGAAAATAATCTAACTGTAGACGAGATTGTGATTTAAACTATTCATAAATTTTACAACCAGATCGGATTAGGACTCGTGTTCCTTATTGATTTAATAAAGATTAACAAAGATATATTATAGGCACACATTTACATAGGTAAGGTCATACTTATTAGTAAACAGACAGAGTTATTGTGCTTTTGTATAAAGGAATTTTTCAGCAGCCGCCCTAAATGAAGGAAAGAAAAGGGCCTAAAATATTGCCTTGAAGAATCCCTGGATTCAATTGAGATAAATGTTTGTAAGTTTCGTTACAAGCAGTCGAATAAATGTTCTTAAGTTTCATAACATTCTTGACTGTTTGTTCTGATTAAAATCTACTAGGTACGTGGGTGTAGTTACTGCACTTACTGCTGAACATGAGGTCTTACTTAGGTTTAATTTCAGAGTCGCGCACAGTTTTAAAGAGTTATATTAGCTAGCTTTTTTGATGCGTGGGAAATCATCAAATGACTCCTCCCGGGGTCGCAGTATCTCTTCCGAAATACCTAGCCTTACATTTTCGAAGGGAAACCACCGGTATCTGTTTCGAATAATTGCCGCTTGCGGGCCCCTGCAATGTTCCTGACATCTCTTTGAGGGCACTGTACCCCTGGTGGCTGGGCGGTGGATAATGGCGCACTCTCTCATAGAGAGGAGGCACCTAGCATTGAGGACGTTATAGACAAACTGAGTAGGGTTTGGGCCCGTGACGGACGACTCGTGTCTCGAAATCCCGGGACTTTTCGTAATTTTAGTCCCGGGACTTTCGAGTCGAGACTCCAGACGAGACAAGATTGTCGAAATTGTTAACTACTCGTACTTATTAGTAAAACTGCACTAATTGACTTTTGGGAAGAACTATAATATTGTAGGATAAAAAAAAAACCCTAGTATCCGGCCATATTATTATGTGGAAATAATCATCACTGAACCTAATACCAGAAGCTCATAAGTACTACTTTACTTTACAACGAGCCTGACGAGTCTTTTGTAAATCAAATGGAACAAGCAATAAAAAATATCCAAGTAACCGAGATTTTGCAAAAAAAAATAAAGGCCATATTAAAAACTGGCCAAGTGCAAGCCGGACTTGCACATGAAGGGTTCCGTATCATCGCAGTAGCCCCCTCTAATTTGTATTATTTCTTGTTAAAGCGGCAACAGAAAAACAAATTTTGTGATAAGTTTGTTTTTCATAGTGTTTTTATGAATAACTAAATAAATTTTAGGGTTCCGTACCTCAAAAGGAAAAAACGGAACCCGTATAGGATCACTCGCGTGTCTGTCTGTCCGATCATTCCCGGTTAGCAGGTTACCTATTGCATAACATGGCTCAACTAAGCTTTATGCTTAAACATAGGTTTATCGACTCAGAACTACAAGCTACAAGCGGGGCTGGATGTTGTTAATAAATTAAAGCAATAAAATTAAAATAATATTATTATTTTGACTGGCCTGTTGGTCTAGTGGTTAGTGACCCTAACTGCTATGCCGGAGGTCGTGGGTTCGATTCCCACCCAGGACAAATGTTTGTGTGATGAGCACGATTATTTGTTCTGTGTCTGGGTGTAATTTATCTATAATATGTATGTATTTAGAAATATATAAGTATGTTTATCAGTTGTCTAGTACCCATAACACAAGCTCTGCTTAGCTTGGGACTAGATGGCGTACTTGTGTGATAGTTGTGAAATATTATTATTATTTTGACATACATTTAATGTTCTCGGCCAAGAAAATTAACCGGGGAGAGCTGATAATACGGGCCTAAGCCATGAAATTATCAGTTGGAATAGATGAAGTGCGGTCAAACGCAGACAATTGTATGGAAGATGGTAGGGTATTTGAGTGTTGATGAAGGTTTTCTGATTCACATTGCAGAAACTTTCTCACGAGTCTGCATGTGTTTAATATCACTGCCTTTTGTAGCAGATGGTAGGTATTTGGAGGTAAGTTAAGAGAACTAAGGGATTGGTGAAGTTGTTTCGGAATTACTCCTGTTGACGACAAAACTATTGGTACTACTGTAACTTTTTGCAGATGCCAAAGTCTGGTAATTTCATCTTTTAGTTCGATGTATTTGGATAACTTTTCTGAAATTGTGGTTTGCAAGTTATGTGTGTTTGGTACAGCAATATCGATTAAGTATGCAGTTTTGTTTATCTTGTTTATAAGTGTAATATCTGGTCTATTGAAGTGAACTGTTCTGTCGGTAAAAATGCCGCGATCAAAATATAGTGTTGTTGAATCATTTTCTAGTCTAATTTCTGGATTGTACTTGTAGTATGGTACAACGGAGTCTATGAGTTTATACTGATGAGCTAATTTTTGATGTATGACGTTGGCTACTTGGTCGTGTCTGTGTTTGTAATCTGTTTGGGCTATTGACTTGCACGCGCCTGTGATATGTTGAATTGTCTCGGGAGAACTATTGCATCTTCTACATGTGTCATTATTTAAATTCTTTATTATGTATTTTCTGTAATTTTTGGTTTCAATTACCTGGTCCTGTATAGCAAGCATGAACCCTTCAATCTCTGGGAAGAGTTCACCTCGACTTAACCACGCGTTCGACGCTTCTTTGTCGACATTAATTTATGCGGCATAAGTCTTGGCGGTGTCTTCCGTGTAGAGACTTCTGGGTCCATTCTAGGATCTTAGTTCTTTCGTTGGTTATTTTTTCATTTTTCTGTTCAGTCTTATCTTTTAGATTTAGGGGTGTTAAATGTTGGTCGTTTTGAGTAACAACTTCGTGAAGAACAGAGGTTTCACTTTTAGAAAAAAAGAATTGTCTGAGTGCTTTTATCTGTCTGTTGTGCAGGTTAAGAATGTCAATTAGACCTCTGCCTCCCTCTTTCCGTGGTAGTGTTAATCTCTGTATACAGGAACGTGGATGGTGTTTTCGGCATTTGGTCATAGTGGTGTTAATTCTTCGTTGAAGGTTTTTGAGATCGGTTTTACTCCAATTGATTATCCCGAAAGAGTATGTAAGAACCGGTACAGCAAAGGTGTTAATTGCTTTAATTGTATTTCGGGAATATAATTGTGTTTTAAGAATTGTATTTAGTCTGTGTTGAAATTGTTGTGTTAATTTTTGTTTAGTTTCTGTATAGTGAATCTGTCTTGATTGTGCGTACCCTAGGTATTTATAACTATCTTGCTCATCTAATGGTTGTATTTGTTCTCCAGTTCCTAAAATGTATTCGTGTTGGTAATTCTGCCCTGCTTTAATTGAATTTATCTTACATTTATCTATGCCGAATTCCATTTTAATATCATTTGAAAATTGTTCTGTTAGGTTTGCTAATTCGTGAAGCTGAAACAAAAAAAAAAAAACACAAAAAATCGATTTAAATCACTTGCTGTATATGTACAGCAAGTGATTTAAATCGATTTTTTGTGCATATCCTTCAGTACTTGTGCCTTTTAATGGGAATCCTAATGTTGAAGCGTTTAATATATTAGATAGGGGGTTAAGGGCAAGGCAAAACCACAAAGGGCTCAGCGCGTCTCCTTGAAAGATCCCTCTCTGAATTTTTATTGGGCTGGTGTTTACTGTTTCAGTGGGGGAACTTAGTCTAAGCACAGTTGTCCAGGTGGTCATCATGGCCTTCAGGAATGCTACTATTGTGGGGTGTATTTTGTATATTTCTAAAATTTTCACAAGCCACGAATGGGGAACAGAGTCGTAGGCTTTTTCATAGTCGATGTACATACTGAACAGATCGGTTTTAGATTTAAGAACTTTTTTAAGAATGACTGAGTCAATGGTTAACTGTTCCTTGCAGCCCTGACTGAACTTTCGGCATCCTTTCTGTTGTTCAGATAAAATGTTATTAGTTTCGATGTGTTGATAAATTAGCTCAGATACACAGGATGTAATAATTTTGTATAAGGTCTGCAAGCATGTTATAGGTCTATATTTTGCTGGGTTAGTGAGATCATTAGGGTCTTTAGGTATCATAAAAGTTGTACCTAGTGTTATGTAGGATGGTATAGTTTCAGGGTCCTGGATGAATAAATTTATGTGATTATATAGAAAACTATGGACTGATGTAAACTTTTTGTACCAGTAACTGTGAATATGGTCAGAACCGGGCGTTTTCCAGTTATGTAAGTACTTTAGGGAAAATATCGGGGGATATACTTTCATATAGATTTGATAGTGTGTGTTGTTAAATAAATAAATAAATAATAAATAAATATGTCATTGTCTGAATATTGGTGTTGCTGTTTGTCATTTCTGTTTGTATCCAGTTCGCTTGGGCATTATGTATGATTGGTTGTTCCCAAATCCCTGCCCAGAAGTTTTGTAACGTCTCTGGGTCAGGGGAGTTATGATTGTCATTTGGGTTGTTATCTTGAACGTTACATGTTGCCTGGAATATTGCGATAAAACAGTTTTTCATTGTTAGTGAATTGTGTGTTTTGTAGTTTTCTTTGTGTACATGCCCTGTATCTTTGCAGGCGTCCTGCGACGACTGAAAGTTTTTCTTTAAGTGTGTCTAATGTGTGTGTTGGTTGTGTATTTGGTTTTTCATGAATGGTGTGAATTCTATATTGCTCTGCTATCTTATTAACGTGTTTAATTATTTTCCTACTTCTATTACCATTAATGAACTGCGTCATTCTTGCTATTTTAGCTCGTAAATCATTTAGTTTTCGTTCTAGTCGTTTTTCCCAGTTGGGTTTATATTGTTGTGTTGCCCTTTGGGTGACTACTCTTGGTTGAAGTGTTATCTTTGCTCCGTTTACTTTGGCCGCGGTCCATGCTGCACAATAAATAGTAGTCTGTAAAATAGGAAAATTGGTTTCTTTATTAGCATATTCAGGGAGAATTATTTTGTTTAGGTAATTAACTATTCGAGCAAGTTTTTTAGAAGGTTTTTGTTTAGGAATGAAATTTCTATTGGTAGGGTTAGTTTCTTTAAAATACTGGAATGCTTGGTGGAAAGTCTCATCTATTAGAGGATCTCTATCTAAGCTCTCTTGTTGATTAGGTACCATTTCTTCTGCAATATTTACTTCAATCTGATTAAAAGTAAGTGAAGGTTCATGTGTCGGGTTCTCGTTACTAATGTTTATAAATTGAATGTCATGGTTATCGTTGTGGTTTTGGTCAACTGCTGGTGTTTGGCTAGTAGCCCTGGTGACGTTTGTGTTATCTAGCTGTAATTCTTGAGAAACTTCTAGTTTTAATGAATTTAATCTGTCACTACTGATGTATTTATTATTTAAAATTGCTCTCCTCTGGTCAGCTATTCGCTGTTCGCTTAAATAAGAAAGTGCAGGAAAATTGCTGATAAAATCTTCATACATGCGCCTTCTGTATACTGTTTCATTTCTACCTAACTCAGTTACCCGATAATAGGACCGCATTATACCCTCATTTTGTTCGCAGGTCCATCTCATTCGAGTCTGTGTAGTGTTTGTTTCTAGGGATGTAGATTGCATTTGGGTAGATTGTGTGGGTGTAGGTGTGGGGCGTGCAAGGTCAATAGAACTTTGTAAGTGTTGGGTGGAATGATTTAATTGTAATTGATCTAACTCTTGTTTAACTTGGTTTTTTATCTCCTGTATTGTGTTTTGTGGAAGTAATTTATTATTTATAATGGCTCTACGTTGATCTCCGATTCTCTGTCGACTGACCTGCATGTCTGGGAATTTTTCAATAAATTTTAGATGGAGTGGTTCGAGGTAGGCTCTTTTATCTGTATCTAATAACGTTAATTGTAAGTAAGTGCGCAGAATGAACATATTCATTTCAGGTGTCCATCGCCTACGCTTACTTGGAGCGCTTGTAGCGGGTGCAAGCTCACTGTCAAGGATGACATCTCGCACAACACTATCAAGCGTGCTGGTGGTGGACAAGCTGGCTTTACTTCTTGTCATGTAGGAGGGGCGAGTTGAAGGGATGGATGAAAATAAAGAAATAGTCTCATCGCCCGTGGAATCGGCTGTAACTTCTACGTTGTGAGCCCGCCTGTTCAGCTCACAACGACCAGCTGTAGCAATTTTATCGGTAGGAGCCCGCTTGCTCAACTCCTCACCGCCGACGGTTCGCATGCTGTGGCACCCAGCATCGGCTCCAGGTGCGCCCCGGCGCTCCCCGGGAAGCGACCGCAAATTATATACTTTTTTAATACTCATCTCCATAAAGGGTTACCCTTCCTTGTTAGCCGCGTAAGTTTTTTGTACAGTTGTACAATACGCGTGTCCGCCCCCCACGTGAGCATAGGTGTTCAGCTCGGACGTAAGGTTGGATTTTAGGGGGCTTATTATTATTATTATTAATAATATTTTGGGTTTTTGTCTCCGGTTTGTCTCGTTTTTGGCCGGCTTTTTTCAATAATTTCTTGTGTGTGAAAAACATAAACTAGGTACATACTGTACCTAAATAGTTCTTTTCTGAACTATTTCTTAGTATTTTACTTGAATGGGACTCGTGAGTAAATAGATCCAAGAGTGGGTGTTGTTCACCGTGTTCACTTGATCAGTGATCCTGATCAGTCAGATTTTTTTTTTCTTTTTGTTTTTGAACATTGGACGGCCAAACGTTAATTTATTACGTTTATCATCACCTGTCATCTCTGGCCAAAGTCATGATTATCGACTACTTAGCCTTTACTAAGTAAAGTATGATTTTAGGAAAGTAAAGAACAGCTTGACAGGACTAAGAAATATATTTTTGCGTGAAAGTAGATCTTTCACGCAAAAATAATATATATTTCATTCCATTCATCTCTTTGGTGTACCTCTACTCTTGTCCTAAGTTATGTGACATATTATCATCATGAAAAATTAAGGTAATAAATAACACGTATGATTTTTTTCTCGCTCTATTCCAGTAAACAGTTCAGATTCACTTGTTTCGGTACAATCTAATGTAAGTAAGGGAACGCCTTCAGCTGCTTGAGGCCTGTCATAATGTATTTATAGAAATTCAGGTGTTTTAAATAACCTATCATTTGAGCGCAGCAGTGGCCCAGTGGTGGTGGCCCCGACTTACGAAGTCGTGGGTTCGAATTCCTACCCATGGTAGGCGCATTACTTTTTGTAATTTATTTCATCACCGCTGCTCTTAAAACGGCGAAAGAAAACATCGTGAGGAAACCTGCATGTCTTAAAACCAAAAAAGATTCGAAGACAGTGACATATCTACCAACCCGCACTGCCACCCGAGGTGGATTATAGCCTTCTTAATAATAAAACCCGCTCGGGTCGATTTGATTTTTAGGCTTGCCTAAATTGGGCCGTAGCAGCCATTACATAATTATCGAGTTACTTTAAATACATCTACAAATGATCGGAGGGATTTTCGAGGCACTGGCCTCGAAAATCCCTCCTATCATTAGTAGATCTTTTGGTGGTTTGATTGAAATACTATGTATTAAGCTACATTCGGTTAGACTGGAAGCCAACCCCAAGATACTTGGGACAAGGCTAGGCAGATGATGATGAAATTACCTTTCATTTGTTTTGAAATAAATTCTATAATTAGTCGGGTAGCGGTAGCGGTAGGTTAGTTAGGATAATGAAAAACATTTGCTTTTAACTGATGACTATTTTATTGCAGGTATCGCGAGTATAATAAGTCAATAAATTAAGAGAATTCTTCTTTCACACTTTAGTTCAGCTGTTCGGGAAGGACGACGGCGGCTTCAGGGATGACGGGCACTCCAATCTGAACGGGCTCGGGACGGACGGGGGTGACCACACCGATGGGGTGCACGGCGATAGGCGGGCTGATGGGAGAGGGCACGGGAGCGACCTCTACAACCTGGACGGGCTCAGGAGCAGAGTCTACAACCTGGACGGGCGTAGGCTCGATCTCGGGGGCGGCGATGTCAACGGGAGAAACAGCGATGGGGCTGGACTCAGCGGCGGCCTGGTTGATGTTCAGGATGATCTGCACCAGAGGAGTGCCGGTAGGGATCTCGTTGGAGGCGGGACCTTCAACGACGGCTACGGGAGAGGGGACGATGGGCTCGGGAAGGGGGAAGTCAACGATTGCGGGGCCAACGGATATGGGCTCGTACACACCATCGACAATAGCGGGGCCAACAGCGATGGGCTCGTATTCAGCATCGACGAGTGCGGGTCCAACGGAGATGGGTTCAGTGTCGATGATAGCGGGTCCGACGGCGACGGATTCGGGTCTTAGGGCAGCGATGGCTTCGAGGAGGTGGCTGATGATGGTAGCGGCGTTAGGGTGGCTGTGGCTGATGGGCTGGGCCGTGGCCACAGCGGCGATAAGAACGATGGCAGCGAAGAATTTCATCTTGAAAGATCTAGAAATAAACAGAGATGATCATTGTACGAGTAGATACAAAGTTAACGAGGTTAAAGTACAGAAACGTGTGGTGATACATAATATCACACCTGTAATCCCCGAAGGTTTAGGCAGAGGTGTACCTACACCCATATCCCACCTATTGGTGGAAGGTGGTGGTATTGGTGGATCCTGAAGTTCCATTTTGTATGGGGGTTAGCCTATTGCCGCCAACTGGGCACAATTCCTGACTCCGTGGCTGTTAGTGAAAAAATCCTGATGGAAAAACTCAATAACAATTTGACCGACCCGGGAATCGAACCCAAGACCTGATGCTCTTCAGTCACGCTTGCGCCCATTATTTTTATTTATTTATTTATTTTTAAAAAACGTTGCCCCACACTAGGAATTTCTCCTGTATCGTGGGTGCGTTCACAAACATAAAAACTCACATACACAAATACCCAGACCCGAAACAACTATCTGCAGGTCATACAAATATTTGTTCCGTGAGGGGATCGAGCCCGCGACACGTAGCGCAGCAGTCCAATCGCTTAGCCACTGCGCCAACCTCTTTTATCTCTTCTGTGGCGCCAACCGTGCCGTCATTAGACCAACGAGGCAGTCTTTTTGACAAATAAATGTTACAGAACCGTTTTATTATTTTAAATTATGATCACGGATAATGCTGAGAGTACTTACTTTTTCCTTCTGTATTTGTGATACAAATATGTCATTCCTGCACTTTCGTTGCCTTTTTATATTATTCATTATCTTTAATATTATGTATATAAACGCAAATTATTGCAGTTTATCAATTTGATATTATGTCGCAGTGACCTTAAACTATATAGCTTGTGATATTGGTTTATTGTACCCTTTTTTTTTTTTTTTTTTGGTGGGTGGAAAATCATCGAATAACCCCCCCCCGCTCTTGGGCAGAGCGAAGGGGAGTGTCAGACTTCTACTGACTAAAAACCAACCCATGTTCCTTCTTCTTCGCCCTTGTGTCGGAGCCGCGGTAACCTTTCGATATCCACAGCCCCGACGGGCGTCGGCCCTTGCGGGCCCCTCCTTGCTGACATCTCTTTGAGGCGCGCGTGGAACACGTACGCGCCGCCGACACGGTCTGTTGCCGTCATGACGACGGCCGGACGGCGAGCTAGCCCGTTACTCACCGTCCACAGGCCCGCGTCTACGGTGGCCGGAGGTCATCGCGTGACATATAATTTGTGTCTTTGTGAAAGTCCTTCATTCAGCTCACTTTTACTAGGATGTTAGCAGCTTTTAAAATCTAAGATCTACCAGAGGTACTAACATCTTCCCAGAATGTAAGATAGTAATGAATCGCTTACGTGTAACTATCTTACGGTACATAATTATATCCCTAGAGATATAACCATATTACGGCTTCATCTATCATACTGCGACATCAATATTGTGTAGACTGAAATTTGGCTTGGTTTCAGCATAATATGAGGCGTAATAAGGAAGACGAAATGTTAGAATGCTTGTGGTTTTGCGAGAAGACCGAGTAAAAGGATTAGTTAATTTAGTGTTAATTGCTTTTGCTGTACTAAATGTAATAATAAATAAATAAAATGGGTATTTCAGAGGCTTACAACATTCTACGTCAGTCGGGCAATAGGTGAGGGGGAGTGTTCAGTCATCCTCACTACCAGCAGGTATTTGTGCATCTCCTTATTTATCCAAGGAGTCTCAGTCAGTTGAATTTTGGAATCAATAACAAAATATTGCAAAACATTAAGTTATCAATATTTACAACGTCTATTATTACCAGATCAGATATATTTTATACCAGTATATAAAGATACAATAATTATGATTCAGTTATCTTGTTCAACTGTAGTAGCTTTTTATGATACGGCTTAGACGAATGTAGTAAAACTATACATTTTCACGTTTTAGATAATAAAGTGACGTGCGTACACGTTTCAAAAGGTTGGTTTGTAGGTACATAACAATCATCATCATCATTTCAGCCGAAAGACTTCCACTGCTGGACATAGGCCTCCCCTAAGTGTCGCCACATTGACCGGTCCCGTGCGTCTCGCATCTAGCGGATCCCCGCAACCTTCACCGGTCTTCGGTCCACCTAGTGGGAGGCCTTCCAACGCAACGTCTTCCGGTTCGCGGTCGCCACTCCGGAACTTTCCAGCCCCATCGGGCATCGGTTCTGCGAGCAATGTGCCCTGCCCACTGCCACTTAAGTTTGGCGATTCTACGGGCTATGTCGGTAACTTTGGTTCTCATGCGGATGTCCTCATTTCTGACTCGATCGCCTCTTACATACACATCGCCTCGTACATAACAATGAAAATCCTAAAATTAATGACCAGACATAGAAATTATCTTACTAATCTTGAACCGTCTTATTAGGTCCTAATAAACCATCGTGTACCCCAGCAATGGGTGCGGACAGGATTATTTCCAGGGGAACTTCTTCAAGCTCCATTTTTTTTTTCTTCATTCTGCAGCGTCTGGTATGTTGGTTTTCTATGGTTGCCCAAGATTTCGGGACGTAGAACTCCCATAACCCTACCCTACCTACGGCTTTGACGATGGGAAACACGAGGCTAAGCGGCATGACATATTGTGCATGCTCAGTGTTCACAGGAACAGAGTAGATGAGGACTCTATATTTATTAACATTTAGGTGATGAACAAATCTGGACTGTAACCCTGCCTTGCACCCGGCTGCCAGCGCCCAGCACCCATGTCCCATGCGCTCAACGCGCTGCACCATTGTGAAGTAGAGTAGTGACTAGAATAAATTGAGGGGATTTACCTAGCAAGTTCGATAAAAAAGGATTGATAAAATGTTTTTCTGTTCCTATTTCTCTCTCTACCTAGACGTTTTCATCATCATCATCAGCCTATAATGTTCCCACTGCAGGGACACAGGCCTCCTCTCTAGGAGAGCGATGGGCTATAATCCACCACGCGGGCCCAGTGCGGATTGGTAGATGTCGCATATCATCGAATTCCTGGTTCCAAGATATAGATAGGTAGGTATAGCAGTGGTGATGAAATAAATTACACAAAGTAATGCGCCTAGGTTCGAAACTTCGAACCCACGACAAACTATTCGTAAGTCGGGGCCGCCACCACTGGGCCACCACTGCTGTCCGTTAGACGTTTTAATTTGTAATAATTCCTGATTTGTTCCTCTCGAATGAAAGAAAACATTCTTTCGCAACTTGGGTTTTCGATCATCAATCGAAGTCATCAATAGATAGTATCGCTTTAAGAGGAAATGCGAGTGCTGTCTCTTTCTACTATCGCTGTCTCTCTCCGTCCTCCTGCCCTCAAATTCGTGCGATAAGGACAACTATAGAAAAAAGTTAGAATTCGAGGTTTGGCTCTCGCCTATTTCCTCCTCCAATATTGAACCAATTTAAAAGATATTTTAGACAATGAATAAGGAGGTTATATACTACGCCGCTATGTTTTTCTTTTTTCGTTAATAGTTGTCAAATTTGTACACTAGGACTCTGTTAACAGCGATCTAAACAAGCAATTTTGAGCATTTTTTGAGGGTTCTAGTGCTTATAAAAATAATTTATCACCAAAAAGGAAAACATAGGGGCATAGAAATAGTTAATATTTATTATTCTGTAAAAAACCATTGCTCTAGGGTCATTAACCAAAAAGAAAACAGGCGAGAGCGTTTGTATGGAGAAAAGACCACTCGCGTTTCCTCTTAATAAACTATTGATGGTCGGTAACCCAAGTAGCGAAAGAATGTTTTTTTACTTTTAAAGGGTAGTTTTCAAAATCTTGACTGATTGATTACTGTGTTTGGGTAGTTCCATATTTTGCATTCTTTCCCGGACCGACTTGATTCCATGAAGAAATAGATAAATATGGAGGCCACACTTAGAACAAAAGTTTGAGTCAAATACCTACGATTCTCTATCTCACTCTCTGTGGGCTTACCTCTCATCTAAGGTGGACGATAGTATTGCTATCTCGTTATTAAAATCTCCTTATTCATTTTTAAAAAGAGTCACCACACAAATGTAATCAGAAGTTAAAAAATACTGTCAAATAATGTGCTAATAAATAAAAAGCTAAACTAAGATTACTGAAATTAAAATTCCAAAATAGTATGTCACGAATGCTTGACAAGGTTGGCGAATCAGTGAATTATTTTCCCATTTCCTAAGGATGTGGTAATGTGGCAACATTGGCCCCACATGTCAACATAAATCGTACCAATATGGCGGTTGTTTACTTTGCGGTTCACAGTTTCGTTTGAGATATTTGCCTGTAATCAAAGTTATAATTGAGAAAATGGTGCAAACTTGTGTAGTGCGTGGTTGTGGTAGTACGTGGTGTCCAGGAGGTGATATAAGATTTCACGCGTAAGTGTTTAAATCGGGATTTTTGACACTGAATAATTGTAAACATATTTCTGCATATTTCTTTGTATTTTCAATTAATTACTTCATAAAAGCTTGACCTATGATTTAGTCAATGATAACTTAGATAACTATGTAAAGACCAAACAGTTTTACATTGAATTTCATGGACTTTCTGCAATTTTATTTGTTTTTGTTTTTAAGGAGTCATACTGAAGTAGTGTGACCATATTGGGGATATATCTGGGACTTTCCGTGGGACCTTCATTAATTATATAGTCATTATCATACTCGCTTTATTACATTTTATTACTTTTTCACACACCGTGTTATTTCTGTTAGTTCTTTGAAATAACATAACATTTTCGTGAATTTTTAACAGTAGTCAAATAGCCAATTACTATTTAAATAATACAGTAAATGTAATGAATAATAAAAAAAATATGTTCTGATTTCACTCTTCTGGTTTTAGGTCAACAGCGAAGCCCAGGTCTCTACGAAGATTGATAGGGGCGTACAGGTGTAAATAAAATCAACTGAAGAAAAAATACTGCAGAAGAAATCTAAGATTCTTAAGCAAAGAGTTTTACGACAGACTAAAAAAATCAGGACATGTCTTCGTAATATAATAAAATGATTTTAATTTAGAAAGTGTTTTTGTTTCTTTTTGAGGTTTTATACATATGTATTACCGTTCCTATTATAGCCCCGTATTTAGATGAAAATACATATTAAAAATTCCACAGTGGTAAAAAACCTTAACACTGACTTACCCAGAAATCTTTAAAAAAAAATCATCTTATATGTTTCATTTTCATTAGTCTACAAAATAAAAGAAACATCTAAGTAATTTCTTTTTTGTGATTTCATGATTTTATAGTAAGAGTTGTACTGGGCAAAAATCTCTCCCAAATCCTTCCAGATTCATTATCTTGAGCCACCCCATCACCACCTCTTCTGTCATTATGATTTACTAGCTTTTGCCAGCGGCTTCGCCCACGTGAAAATGGCGATTTTCCATACAAACTTTCATCCCCTATTTAACTCCCTTAGGGGTTGAATTTCAAAAAATCCTTCCTTATTCCTTGTCTAGATTATAAAGGGAACGTCTGTGCAAAATTTCAGCTTTCTAGGTCCAAGGGTTTGGGCTGGGCGTTGATGAGTCAGTCTGTCAGAACTTCTCTTTTTATTTATATAGATAGATAGAAGATCATTAATTTCGTATTGCTACAGGAACTAAAGTTTTATACTGGCCATGGTCTATATTCTATTTCTGTGCGAAATTACGTAAGACTTTTTTGCGTGATTGAAAATGACAAACTGCCAAAAAAAATCAGGAACTTTCACACTGTAAGCAAACAGCTTCTTTCGTAATTTATCATTGGCATCTTTCATCAATCTAGAAGTGAACAGAGATGTGGATATATTAATTTAATCAAACACAAGTTATGAAAAGGAACTACGTAATGTCCTAGGTAAAATAAAATAAAGGTTACCCTACTTAGAAAGAGAGGGTCAGCCCACAGAGAGCGAGATAGCGATGCATAAGTTTTGCTTCAAGTAGGTATTCGAAGTGTGGTCTCCATATTTATCTATAACTTCATGCTTGATTCGCGCTTCATGACAATTTATGTTTCTGAACGATTTCAAGAATGTCAATGCCAAGCTTTATGTCATTCCATGCCTGTCAATGATAGGAAAGTTCAGTAAACGCGAAGTTACGTATTTTTGCATTAGTTAACATCTTTGTCACTGTCACCTATAACAAAATCAAATATAGCTATCTCTTTCACTCTTTTCAAGCAACGTAGTAACAATTTAAACTTTAACTCTGGAACGCACTAATTATAACCTCAGTTTTCTTATTTAATTTTAGAGGAAACAGCAAAATTAGTCTTATTTTGAATTAAATAGAATAGTATTGGCATTCTTAATGAGGCTAAACTATATCTTATTTGCGGGCCCTTGGCAGAAGGGTGCCAGGAGCCCTCAGCGAGAGCCTGTACCTTTCAAACAGCTGTTACCATTGGAGCTGAAGAAAACAGTTTCTGGCAAAGGAGATAAGCTCAAAGAAGCTGCTTGTATGCAAGAGATGGCGGTTATGTTTGCATGTTTCAAGAAGTCAGAGTTTGACCAGACAGCCTGCTTGAAGGAAGTGGCGGCGTTCCAAGGATGTTACAAGGATTACAGTAAAAGAATGAGTGCTCAAAGAGAACAGGGCAGGAAAGGTATCCTCGTCCCAGGAGAGAAGAAACTGACGCATAGACAATTAAACCAATTACTGAAATCTTTTCCACCGAAGAAGTAGTTTGCTATGGTAGTTTGTATTTATAAATAATTATAGAAATAAATAGTTGTTATTTATATAGCCTTTGTTTTTTTTAGGTAATCTCTCTTCCCGAACCTTTTTAGGCCTGCATTCTATTTAGCGAGTTATTGTCCAGCTCTGATTGATGGATACAACAGACTGGTACAGGCACTGCTACCAGGCTGTGACCATGTATACATATTTTTTTGGGAATCCTCATTCAATTTGTATGAATATTTCAATAAATAACTACCTTCTTTAGATCATTTTATGGTCCCTTCAAGAAGTGCCCAGTTGACTGCGGCCTGTAGGTGCATAGGTACATCAAAGAATTGGAGCTCACAAGCCACAAAAAAATGCACATGCTCCTGCACATAAAAAGTTCTGACTGTTTTCAGTCCACCAGCCAAGCATAGACGAGATTAGCTGTGAGCATGTGACCAATGCGGCAAAACAAATCGTATGTTGTACGCACAGAGCAGATATGACCATTGCAGACTCGTAGTCACACCAGTATGACAAACAGGAATTTTATTCTCGTTTGTCACACCACTGATTTGTCCACACCGTGTATATGATAATTGCGTACTTAATTGCTCATACTGTGCTTGGAATTTCTCTGGATAACAAAAAAAAATGAGGAATTCTAGGAAGAATTTGTAGTGATATTGAGCAAATAAAAGATTCCCAATAAGTCATATTTCATTATATTAGTAAAAATAAGTAATCAATTACAATCTTATATCATAGATCGGTAGTAAAGTGTATAAAATAGCACAGTTTTCACTTAGGTGCAGTGTGTAACCATTGCGGAGAAGACACTTGCAGTTCGATGCGGCGGACGGTGATCAACTCGTCATCTATTTCATGAATGTTGTAGAATCTCTCCAGTTGCTCTATTGCTTTGTCTTCAAGCTGTAAAAAGAAATATTATAATTATTGCAATGACTGCTGCGTTGGTCTAGTGGTTGCATGTACAGCTGCTAAGCATGAAGTTCTTGGATCGATTCCCGGGTTGGGCAAACTATCCAAAATCAAAACCTGACCGGGAGTCATGCTAGTAGTCTGTTGGTCTAGTAGTCGCGATTTCGACCATTACATCTAAAAGTTCTGATGTACTGAGTATGTTATTGTTATAATTAGTTTCAATGATGTTATTAGATAATTGTTTGTTTTAGTTTCATTATAAAGTTATTTGTAGATTAGTAGCTACACTATCGAATTAGTTTAACCCTGTAATGGTAGTAAAGTTGTAAGGTGATAAATAAAAGTAGTTTATATACCTGAGTCAAAAGAAGTGGTTTGGTCATGATTCTCGAGTGATCTTCCTTTTGTTTCCTCTGGTCCGTCAATATTTTATTAAACTCTATGGATTTCGACTTAGGGCTGCTGCTAGCTACCGGGGCCTCACAGATCTTCCACGGATTCTTCGGCTTTTCAGGTGGACTACCCACATTCACCTTAGTAAAGTAATCATCAATACTTTGTGACGCTGTTTCATTTCCTTGCAAAGCCAACTTCTTCCTTTGTTTCTGAGATAGTTTTGGTCCCACATGGCTTATAAATACGTTACCCTGTTTTGGACTCCAAGCAGGTTCAGCAATTGGAGAATCTTTAGGTGATACAGACATTCTGGATGAGGTAGGTAAGTTTTCTTGTATTGTCATGGCGTTCGAAGAGCTACTCTTCGTCAATTTCGTAAACGATTCGGCGGGAGCCTCATTCAATATGTCCTTCGCAATGGTTATGGCTTTCAGTCTTGCTTGGACGACCTTTAATTGTTTCTGCTGCGAGGATGGGACTTCGGTCCACTTCTCCTGCTTGTCCCGCGTTCCTTTCTCAGATTCCTTAGATATCTTACTCAACGATAGAGTTATATCGCCGGAGGTATCATTAGACAGGTCCAATGATGTCACCGAGCTTACAGATTCATACCTCATTCTCTCCTTCTCACTATCAGTGTATTCAATCTTCTTTCCTTTCTTCTTCTTACCAACTATTTCTATTATACTGTTGTCTCTCTTGATATCCTCATCCGTTACCTCTAAGTTGACAGGATATGTTTTAGCAAATTCTTCAATGACTTCATCATCGGGAGCGTTGTAAAACGGAGTGATAACTCTTGAAGACATGATTGGGTTGAACTTGCAATAATACTGAGTTATGTCATCCAGTAAGGTTTCTTCTAGAAGATCTAAAGATCTGTTTTCTAGTACACTGTTTAAGTTTAATGCGATGAATTCCATGCAGCATTGTTTGAGCTGGCTGGCGTTGTACGTGTGGGCAAACTGGCAGAGTTCTGTACAGTTTTTCAGGTTGATTAAGTTAGCCAGAGCAATCTCACACATTTCTCTAAGTCGTGATATGAACAGTTGATCGGCGACTATAAGGAGGTTGCATATGAAGTCGATGCTGTCACAGTTTTCTAGTTCAGGGCAGAAGTCGGTGTATAGAAAGTTGATGACTGGTAATAGAATGCCGTAGTTTATTGGTAGAGTTACTGTTGATAGCTTCTTGCTCTGTAAGTTAAGATAAAAATGCAATTTAATAAAGAAATAAAAACTTGTCACCACATCCTTACATAGTATAAAACAAAGTCGCGTCTGTTTGTTTGTTTGTTTGTCTGTATGCTTAAATCTTTAAAACTACGCAACGGATTTTGATGCGGTTTTTTTTAATAGATAGAGTGATTCAAGAGGAAGGTTTTAATACCTTTTTTGTACCCGTGCGAAGCCGGGGCGGGTCACTAGTACTATATATAACCACATACTTTTTATTGTATTTATTGCCGGAATTAATGAGATTATGCTTGGTAACAACTTTTGATACATAATAGACAATAACCTGAAACCCTATCAAGTATTAAAGTAAGTAAGGTTTCAAAAGAGCCATTAATTCCGAAACCAATCTAATTTCTTACTAGTTGAAACTTGTCGAAATAAGAATTTCAACAGACTCTAGCTTAGCTAGTTATTGTTCAACTAGGATTAGATGGCATGGCAAGGTAAAACACAGGTATATGTTACGTCTAGCTCACCTCAGTCCAAGAATGCATAAACATGCCCTGGAAGTAGTCGAGCCTGGCAGCCAGCACACACCTGTGCGCGGACACCCTGGCGCCATCCTTGGACACCACACAGGTATCCACGAGCTCGGGGAATGCCTCTCGCTGCCAGTGGCACGGGGTGCGCTCGTAGATCGCACTCTCTTTTAGACATATTGAGCCGTTCTTGTAGCTGTGGAAAGGAATTTGAGAGAATAAGTATGATGTACGAACTTGGAAGAAATAAAAAGAGTATGCATGCATACGCAACAAACTACTTTTGGTAAGCCTACGGTGTATTTTAACCGTGTTCATCACAAATCCAGAACAAGAATTTTGGGTATCGAGTCTAAAAAAGTCATAACTCAGCAGACAACAAACACACATACTCATAACTAGTCACAAATGCATCATACTCACGCACACACATAAACTAGAATGTTTTCTTTCATTTAGAGTTTTTGTTCTTTTTTATGCAAAGTAAAAGTTTTATGTAGACAAATGTATCATTTCACTGTATTAAGGGAGTTGGAAAATCCCACATGCCATGGTACAATGTTTTTATGTCAAGAAATATTTTTTGTTTTTTATTTCTAATTCAATCTGGTTCTATTTTATAGTCTGTTCAACGACCCTAAATAAAACAAGACAAGATAATACTTACTAGAACTTATCCAGCAGTTTGTGTAGACTCATGACCTGCAGCCGCTTAGCGGAGGCCTGCAGCAGCTTAACGGGGTCACAGTACAGATGGGTGCGCGGCGGTGTGTCGGTGTTGCGGCGGTTGCGTTGTCGCTTTGACTTGTCCTGAGGCTTATTGTATACCTCGAACGCTGATATTTCGGACGGATTTTCTGTAAAGCAAGAATAAAAAGTAAAAAAAAAACGGCAAAGAGCGACTCTGGATTCCAGAATCGGTACTCTACAAAACTACCCGCTCTGGGCGGAGTGTCAGACTTCTACTGACTAAAAACCACCCATGTTCCTTCTTAGCCCTTTGTGTTCGGAGCCGCGGTATCTCTTCCGAACTACCCGCAGCCCCGACGGGTACCAAATTACACTTAAAAGACTATAGAAAACGGTCAACGGACTGTCGCAGATCGTAGGTTTTTGCCACCTGGGCCGATCATAACTTTTTATTTTATTTGGAACAACAAACAATTACATAATAAAGCATAAAGACATAAAACATAGAATTAACAATTATGTAACCCACAGCGTTATTCACAGAATACAAGCAAAATATTTATAACACGAAACTTTTGCCGCCTCCTCTATTTGTTTTCATCGTTAATCGTCTCGAGCCAGCAAGATTTAGAGTAAGGAAAATACGCCACTACTTGGTTGTCCTTGTTTTTAAAAGATGGTACCAATGAAAATAGTAAAAGAGTGTCGAGGAGGTTTCTTGCCCATTCTTCTCCATAGAGATCTAAGTTAGGGAATGGGCAACTACAGTACTTTCACAGTTATTATGCCTTGTAACTGGGACTGTAGCTTCTTTGTTTCGACTATTCAAAAGTGCATGTAACTAGTTAGCCTTCTTGAAATGTTTCGATTTTGAAATATCTGCTGATAACTATGGCTTGATGCTGCACTTGTTCCTATTTGGGGTTTTCCATTAGGAATTTCTCAGAGGTAGCAGCAACGGAGTCTGATTTTGTGTCTCTTTTACGGCAATAGGCTTGACCAATTACATGGGACTTAAAAATACTGGCAAAATGTGGGTATACTATTACGTACACCTCTGCCCAACCTTTCGGCGAATACAGTCTTGATATTATGTGCTACACGGTCACAATAACTTGACGCATCTCTGGAATGCGAAGCCCCACCCGCTTCCCTCCCGCATTCCCTTAGTTCACCCGGCAAGTATACCGATACGTGCGTCGATAATTTGGCTAGTTTTCTGTTGTTATTATATTGATTTTGGACATTATTGTTAACAACGCCAAGCGTTAATGTCACACTCACCAATCATCTCGTCCTCCTCATCACAATCGACCTTCTTCACTAACTCCTCCTTCGTGATCTTCAGTCCACAAGGCCCCAACTCCGTGACGTCACAAGACCCAGTGTACATGTACTTCAAGATCCTCTTGAAGGCTTCAGGGTGAACATTGTCCAGTGTGACCTCGGGTATATCTCCCGGGGATGTTATGTTGTCCTGGTACAGCTTGTAGAGGAGCTCACTGCTTGAAGCTACGATGAATATGTGAGCGGGGAACTGTTTTGTGCCGACCTTGGATGGGAAAGAGGTTTTGAGTTTCGGTTTACACAGAAAAGACACGTAATAAATATCTGTACGAACGTTTGTCACCTAACTTCTTCTAAACAGCTGGACCGATTTGAATGATATTTAGTATGTATATTTCAATGTGTCCCTGCAACATTTTAAATCAGAAATTTTAATGGTATTATTTAATGTAGCGCTGCTTTTCCGGGCAAAACAACGTCTGCGGCGTCCGCAAGTAGTATTTTAAAGGAGATTCACTGATCCGTGGTACATAATTTCGGTCAGAAAATGTTTAAAAAAGCTGTTTCATACAAAAGTGCAAAACCTACACAGTCAAAACAGCTGATAAAAAAAAATGTAGTGTTGTGAATGATGCACTAAATACATGGTAAACGTTTGTGCTTTAATGTCCCTTCCAGCATACATATTATATTTTATGTGATAGAACAAGTTACCTTGAACACCACATCATGCAGTAGATCATCTTCGGAGGCGCATTCCCGCAGAGATTCCATGTGCTTTGACATACTGGTCGGTGATAGCTGCGGTAACGACTTCAAGCCGCAAGTTGGTTTAATCTGTAAAGAACAATTAATGAGTTATAGTCCTACACTTACGTTTAAATAACAGAAGTTCGTGGCTAGATAAAACAGCCACTCGGATCTGTGTACAAGGCGATAAGGTTGATTTTGTTTGGATTGGACTCGTAATAAAACTACGTGTGGACGGTGTGACGGTTTCTTTCTCACTAAACTTTTTGAGTAGCGGTTGCCCAATGGTGTCGGCCCCGACTTACGAACAGTAGGTCGTGGGTTCGAACCCAAGCAGGCGCATTACTTTGTGTAATTTATTTCATCACCGCTGCTCTCAAAACGGTGAAGGAAAACATCGTGAGGAAACCGGCATGTCTTAAGAACCAAAAATTCGAAGATATGCGACATCTACCAATCCGCACTGGGCCCGCGTGGTGGATTATAGCCCATCCCTCTCCTAGAGAGGAGGCCTGAGTCCCTGCAGTGGGAACATTATAGGCTGATGATGATGAAACTTTTTAAGCAACGTGGATCGTAATAAAGACATACATATTATGTATGTCTTTATTATTTTTATGTACATATGAATAGCTATGTATATGTTATAGGCTACTAACGTCGTTCGCTGTTGCGGTTGGACATCGATATTCAGGTTAAGCCGCGTTTGCCTAAGTTGGCCCAAAAGTCTGACAACCAATCTTAGTAGCAGCACAACACTGCACTATCAGTCTTTATTTTCCCACTATTGGGCCACAGGAGTAACCCACTATTCGGGCCCAGTGCGGGTTGTTGTATGTCACATGCTTTTGTATAAGAAAGTGGTACTTGTTGTGTCCTGTGATACCCGAGGTGGTAGCACTATTTACTTAGTTATTCACCGGCTCACCAGATCAGCAAGTCATCTGTACCGGTCGCTTCACAACACACTTTTTTTTTTTTTTTTTTTTTTGTGTTTATGGCAATCTGCCGAAGATTACGGCAATTTCTGCCAGTGTCGCGTAGTGACTGTACATGGGAATTTTATTAATAAATATTTACAGAGCTTTTTGTGGCAATCCTTTTAGCCCTGAAACAAACACAGAACATAAAAGTTAGTAATAGTTAGTAAGATACAATTTATATATATAAGTCTAAACAATAAATACCATAAAAATATATTAGAGTTTAATATTGTTATTAGAAATAAATTTAATAAAAGCACGTATAATGTGGGGATTAGGGAAAAATGAGAGGAGGTGACGGACATTAATGGGTTTTTGGATGTTCAATTTTTTGATAACTTTATCAAAAGAGGAAAGATCATTCAAAGGGCATTTTAAAAATATGTGATCTAAAGTACCATCATCCAGCCCACACTCACACAAAGAGCTGTCGCGAACCCTAATTTTATGGAGAAAGACTGGGGTACAGCAGTGGCCAATACGGATTCTGCATATAACGGATGTGACGGTTTTGGATGTTTCTTTGTATTTATAAAACCAGGGCTTGGGGGGGATGGTAGGTTGAATAGATGCAAACAAGCTAGCCTTTAATTTGGAAGATTGAGACCAGTGGACTTGCCAGGATTTAAAAAGATCTGCTTTGGCCTTGTGAATCAAGTCATAGACCTGGACAGCATAATGTTTTTTATCTGCGAGATTGCTGCTGACCGCATTCTTAGCTGCTATATCTACCAGCTCATTGCCCCTAATATTCATATGACTAGGAATCCATACTAATATTATCTCAATGTTTTTTTTAAAACAGGAATGTAGGACAGTTTTGATTTCGACTATAATTGGGCTACGTAGGTTATCTTTAAATGAATTTTTAACTATTGCCTCCAGGGCACTCCTAGAATCAGAAAAGATGACTGCTTTTGTAATAGTTGAATGAGAGGAAATAAATAAACACGCCTCCAAAATTCCAATGCACTCCCCGGTAAAAACCGAAGACTCAGGAGGGCACTGGAACTGAAGGAATATCTGGGAGTTGGAATTATATACAGCAATGCCTGTTTTACCGTCGGAGGTCAATTTAGAAGCGTCTGTATAAAATTTGTAGTGATCAGGCCAGTTGTTATTAACAGTCGAAAGAAAATGGTCGTTAGCATTAGTGGTGTCTTTATTTATTCCAATATGAGTGATCTTTGGAACAAAATTAAGGATTTCATAGGGGCATGAGTAAAGTGGGAATTTACTACACTGGGGAATGGGAGAATTATTTTCCACATTCCGGATACTCCTAAATGAATTAAGGATCAAAGGGGGGTCTTTATGTTTCCAATAGTCGCTTTGTCTACATAAATCATCTAGTGAGGAAAGCTTAGAGAGGACTATGTGATTACTAAGGAGATATGCCTTGTACAAATATTTATCGGCTAGGTATTGTCTACGGAGGAGAAGAGGAGGGTCGCCACTCTCAACTTGTAGAGCGTTGGTAGGAGTGGATCTCATACAACCTAGTACAATGCGGAGGGATTTCGACTGAATGGTTTCCAGCTTGGCCAATGCCACCTTACCACAGGGTTCCAGGAGGAAAGACCCATAGTCCAGTAAACTTCTTATTGTAGCATTGTATATGAGTTTGAGAGTAAAGGGATGAGCACCCCACCAAACACCCGCTAGAGCACGTAGCATATTAAGGTTCTTCTCACATTTATTGATTACATAATTGAGATGATAGACACCAGATAATTTACAGTCCAAAATTACCCCCAGGAATTTCACATTATCCTCAACATTGATCGGGGATCCTTCAATTTCAAGGTGGACATTGGGAGTTAAACGTTTACGCGAGAAAAGTACAACGGAGCTTTTAGGAGCTGACAAGCTAAGACCATGAGAGATTAACCACTGGTTTAGGGAGTTAAGGGATATTTGCATGGATTCCGTAGCAGTTTCCACAGACGAGGTAGGTATATATAAGCATAGGTCATCTGCGTATTGTAAAATCTGGCAGTCGTTATTAAGGGACTTGTGAAGATCCGAGGTGTAAATGCTGTATAAAAGAGGGCTTAGCACTGAACCCTGGGGTAGCCCACGCCAAACAGTTCTGGGGTCATATGATTCTCCTGGAACATGGAGTTTAATACTACGTCCAGCCAACAAGTTACAGATACAGTTAAGTATCTTTACCGGGATACTCAGCTGGCGTAATTTACTTCTGAGTACGGAAAGAAGGACACTGTCGTAAGCTGCTGAAATGTCAAGAAAGACCGCTAGAACTGACTCATTTTTGCTGAAGGCAATCCGGACATCGGTCATAAATATTCCAATGCTATCCATTGTGCTAGCTCCCTTTCGGAACCCAAATTGAGTTTTTGCTAGAAGGCCTCGGCTTTCAACTAACCACTCCAACCTATTTTTTAGAAGGTGTTCAAGGATCTTACCTATAACAGGGGATAGAGCAATGGGTCGAAAGTTTTCAGGGCAGTCAGGTGTTTTCCCTGGTTTTAGAATGGGAATTATTAGTTGCGTTTTCCAAGCATCAGGGATATGGGAGAGAGTAAAACATGCATTAATTATTGATAAAAGGTATTGGCGACTGTGGGACCCCAATTTTTTAAAAAACGAATATGGATGGCCATCTATGCCTGGGGCGGAATCGTGAACATGTTTGAGCACTGCATCTAGTTCGCTTAACAAGAAGGGAGCATCTAAGGGGTCATTGGAAATTTCACCCTCCCCTGGAGGTGAGGGGCATTCCCCCAAAAAAGGAGCGAAAGGAGGAGCAAGTTTCCTCAGGAAAGGTTCTGCAATGTCATCAGGCATAGATGAGTAGTTTCGGACGGAGCAGCCACGTTTAAATCGTTTGAAATTTTGCCAAACAAGAGAGGAAGGCGTTGAAGGGGAAAGTGAAGTACAGAATTTCTTCCATCCTTCCTTTTTTTTTTTTTTTAATAGGCGCCTAGATCTCGCACTAATCCGGTTGTACTCAATCAGGTTTTCTGTGGACATATTTTGAGCATACTTCAGTTCCGCTTCATTTCGAGATTTAACCACGCTGGTACATTCCCGATCCCACCAGGGCGGAGATGATATTTTTCCGGAGGCTGAATTTTTAAGCGGTATGTTGTCATCCGCGGCAGAAGAAATTGCACCGGAAAATTTCAATATACAGTCCACTAAGTTGGCTGGGGAAACCTGGGGCAAAGTGGAAATTATATCCTCAAGAGTTTGAGTGTACAATTCCCAGTCCGCGCCAGTAAGCCTATATTTTAAAAGAGGAGGGTTATCCCTATGAGGTAAGGACCTATTGATCAGAGTAGTGCATATTGGGTAGTGGTCGCTACCATGCGTGAGGTTTAGTCGTTTCCACTCCAACTGGGCGGACAAACTAGCTGAACACAGGGTAAGGTCTACACAGCTTCTACTCTGGCCAGGTCTAGGCAGCCGAGTGACGGAACCATCGTTGACAACACATAAACCCAAGTCTTCCAACAGATCAACTAACTCAAAACCAGGGAGATCAGAATGGTCAGAGCCCCACAGGGAATGATGGCAATTAAAATCTCCCAAAATTATAACAGGATTCAATGAGGAACATATATTATGAATGTATTGAAAGCAGGAGGGATTGGGGGAGGGAATATAGACAGATATAAAATTAATGCCAAGGATATTAACACCTACAGCATTAATCTCATCTCCGTGGGGGGGCAGGGATAGAGGGGAGGAAGAAAGAAGATTGTTCACTAGCATAGCAGCCCCGCCATAACCGTCAGAGCGGTCATCCCGGAGAGTGCTATAGCCAGGGAAATTAAAATGGAGTCGTGGAGTTAACCACGACTCTGAGATTGCAAAAATTGCAGGTTTATATAAATTAATAAGGTGGCAGATTTCATGTTTTTTGGGTAGTGCGCTTCTGGTGTTCCACTGCATGAGGTTGAATGTTACGATTTTTAATTTTATTGACTATGTTGTCAGCTACGTGGTCAGGTAAAGAGTAATTTGAGAGTAAGGTGGAAAGCAAAGTAATAATAGTGTTCAGGGTCTCTTCATTCTCATTATGAGTGGGAGGGTGGTCCATCAGCGCACAACCATTAGGAGAGGGGGGGAAAGAATAACTGCTAATAATATCCTGATGGGCCCTACGGTCATAACCAGGATGGGGGGGTGTGTGGGCCTTTGGGCGGGAAGTAACAAATTTCTTACTGGAGGAAGAAGTAGGGGGTTGGGAATGAGATGTATAATTAGGAATTGGGAGACGGGGAGGGCGGGGATCATGGTTAAGAGACTGGTGGATAGTCAGTGCAGGAGGGGCTGACACCGTAACGTCTGCAAAAGATCGGTAGGACGGGGCATGACGTTTGGCTGCTTCAGAGTAAGGTATGTTATCCTTAGCCATGGTGGACTTGATGTTACGCTGACGCAGGTATTCCGGGCATTGACGACTGTTCGCAGGGTGGGCACCCGTACAATAGAAACACTTAGGCTCTTCAATTGAACACCCGTCCCCAAAGTGGTCACCCCCACAGCGGTAACACCGTGGCTTTGACCGGCATTGAGTCTTGGTGTGTCCATATTTACAGCACCCGAAGCACTGGACAGTGGGAAAATTATAAATCTCAACTGGAAGAGAGTTAAAACAGCAAAACACTCGATCCGGGAGGCTCTGACCATCAAATGTGATTACTACACTCGGTGTAGGAATCCATTCCGATTTCCCATCTTTCGAAACTCTGCGGTTTAACCTCCTCACCTTCAACACCTTACCAAGTGGGGACTTCAGGGCATCAAAGACTTCAATGTCAGTCCAATCAGTAGGGACGCCCCTCACAACACCCATCCTGGTGATGTTGAATGTGGGAATCATAACCGTGAAGCCTTTTTGTTTAATTGCTTCATTGTCTATAAATGCATTGGCATCTTCCGGGGCCTTGAATTCTACAGATACCCTGTTTCGTCCTATTCTCTTTATACCCCCATCAACAATATTCACAATATTCAATTTCTGTACTAATTGACCGAATTTTATAGGATGGAGGGTAGTGCCAGAGCTTGGGTCGGATTCGTTAAGTGATGCGTAGACTAAAAATGGATGACTATCTAAATGCGAGTACTTGGAACGTGAGATCAACGACGGAGCCGTGACCCGGTCGCGTTTAGTCGCTGAAGCGTTTTCGTCCGTGGCATTCGAGGCATTATTGTGATTGTCAATGAGTTTCCTCTTTTGAGAAGTTATTTCTACTTCCATTGTCTCAAATTGAGACAGTGGAGCCGTCAGAATAGGCGCATGAGTAAATAAGTCTTGCGATTGTTGCAGATCAGGATGAGGGGGGTCTGGCGGGCGACCAGGAGGCCGCTCGTCATCCGCCATTGTCAGACAGCATAGGCCAGTGGCCGGTAGAATAAAATATATATAGAATAAAAACTTACCAAATGTAAGATCACGTACACAAACAAAAACAAACACAGGACAAGAACAAACACGTTACATAAACCCAAAAACCACCAAAAAAAGCAGAGAAAGAGCCAAAAATCAGTGCGAGAACCAAAACAACATGTACTCGCCACAAACGCCTTTTGACACCCACAACACACTTACCGCCATTCGTAGTGACTGTCAAGTGTCCCTTGTGACAGCTTCCTGACACTTACGTCTGTGAGACGGTGTTGCTATATCAATTAAATAGATACAACTCCGATGTACACTACATCCCTTTCTTATTATATTTGTTTTAATCAAAATGCTTTACCCATAATGCTCACAATTACATTCAGTAATCAAGCAAATTCAACAACTATCGAATATAAAATGTTCAACTATACTTGCATGTTTTTGTTAGAGTCTGGCAAATGAAAGTAGACACTCGAATTATTTGCAAACTTTTCATATGGCAACTTTTTATTTATGTCAATCTCGTATTGTCAAAACAAGATGGCGTGTTGTTGTTGATTGAATGTGACCTTTTTAGAGCATTTTTTCAACGTAAATATGAATGAAACGATTAAAAGTGGAGTACGGGAGATGCTGTTTCGCATGATATCAAAGTACGAAGAAAGACAACAGGAGAAAGACGCCCAATTCAATCAGGAACAATATTGTTTACGTGTGGTGTTGGATTTCTTAGGTAGTATGATGCTTTGATTTTGATACTTTGGTTGTAATCGTAGTAAAATAATCATTTATGATTTTATAAAACTATTTCTATGTTTGGTTCATATTCTGTTTAAATTATGTTAAAAATCATCATGCATTGTTATTTGTTGTGCATTCTGTTGTATTGCAATTGTAAGATAAATTGTTTTCTTTTACAGGAAATCTGGAGAATGTGAAAGGGGTTGATGATGTAGTGAAATTTATTGAAAAACTGAATGATTTAGAGCAGAAAGACAGAATAAGAACCTAGAACCAGTACTTGGATGAAATAGCTTCAATAACTGGTAAATTTCGAAATGGAATTCCTAGATTCAGATTTTGATTATGGTAGTGAATAAATAAAAAATATTATATTGTTGTTTTTTTATTCAAATAATATCACTTAATACCTAGTCGTCTTTATATTCGAACAAAGTAAACTGATTTACGCACGAAATGCAGCTTTGGTTTAGATCATAATGTGTGGACAGATTATATAACTCGAAACTTCAGTTTACTTCGTCTAATTAAAAAATTAAGACTACGCACAACCAAGAAAGTTATAGATAAAGCCAACAGTCCACAAGTGGTGTACAAATATTTTTTTAACACAAAAAAAATTAAAGTATCAAGTCAGGTTATTGAATAAACGTCCTACAAATTTTGGGGTTACTAGGCTGAGATTTTTTAAATTTGCCACGTTTTTTCAGTGTCTACTTTCGTTTGCCAGACTCTACCAGATTTACCTTGTCATCTTAGACTGACTGCCACTGGCCAACTATAAACCAACCAATTCTAAATGTACAATGAACCCTCTCAGGTTTTACGCAGTTACCCCATTTGAACATCTCCTCCAGTAGCCTCCACTAAGTGTGGAGTAGGATTAAAGTTATTAGACTTTATTAGACTATTTCTATGAACTTCATCGCCTATTCTAACCTCTGGGGGTCTGCATGATTTCATCTTCCTATTTCCATATTCCTCTTCCTATTCCCATATTCCTGTCCATTCCATTGTTTTTTTTTTTTTCAGACATTTTTTTTTTTCAATGACATTTTCATAAGAAAAGTTCTAATGGTCCCTGCCCCGTAACCGATCATGGGGTTTAACTTATCCACAACTTTGTGGTTTGATCGTTTTCTCTTTTTAAATTATTGATGACCCAAGGCTTCTCTCTTTCTATATCTTGCTATTTCTTCGTACATATCTGGTGTAGAGAAATATTTTTACATTTTATTTATTCATTAAGATTCTTTTAATTATTCTTGACATCTGTACTTTTTTTTTTTTATTTTATTTTTTTTTTCTTCCTATGTTTGTTCTTGGGGAATGTGAATTTGTTGTTGTTATTGTTAATGTTCGTTGTTTTTTTTTTTCTTTGGCTGTTTACTAGGTAGCTGCTATTTTAAGTTTGAGTGGTTTGCCTAGTGCTATTCATGAATTCAAGGGCATTTAATTTGTTTTTTTCTAAATTGTAATACCTCTTTATGTAAATTCTTTGTAACATATTATGTTGACTCTTATTATCTGGTTGAGTTCCCACATCTCAAATTCTCGTATTCCACACTTTTTCCTTATGTAATTTAGGAATCCCACAACTAAATTCATGAGCTCAGTGTTATTTGTCTCTTGTTTCTTTGACCCATGTAGCTGAATATTGTTTCTTCGCATTTCTTTTTCTAGGTTCTCAACTTTGTTTGTCATTGTCATCACCTCGTTGTTAAGTTTGGGGTTTTCTTCAAGTACTGGATTTAATTTCTCTTCTATTATGTTTACCATATTTCTCCAAGCCGGCTGGTCACCGTGGGGATTAATGACCGCTACCCTTCAGTAAACACGTCCAATTTAATTACTTCTCATCAGTCAATTTAATGGATATTTACCATCCAATTTAATGGATTATTATGAGCCAACGTAACAGTTGCTCCATCTAATTTAATGGATATCATGAGCCAACCCAATGGTTGCTCCATCCAATTTATTGGATTTCATGAGCCAACCTAATGGTTGCTCCATCCAATTTAATGGATTATCATGAGCCAATCAGCCAACCCAATGGTTGCTCCATCCAATTTAATGGATTTCATGAGCCAACCCAATGGTTGCTCCATCCAGAGCCAACCTAATGGTTGCTCCATCCAATTTCATTGCTTTTGTCCAGCCAATGTAATGGATTATTTTGAGCCAACTCAGCGGTTGCTCCATCCAATTTTATTGCTTGTTCAAAGCAAATGTTATGGATATTCGCATCCCAACTTAATGGTTGCCTTCAAAATCTTACCACGCGTAAATAGTGCGATGGTAAATGTCACATGCCTTAGAAGTATTGGTTCTAGGCCATGCCGGTTTCCTCACAGTGTTTTCCTTCACCGTACTAAGAGCGTTCCCTGGTGATGAGTGAATGAACACAAAAAACCTGCCTGGTTTCGAACCCACTACAAGTCGAGCAAGGCCATCACCGCTCTTACAACATTTAATATAAGAGCGTTCCCTGGTGATGAGTGAATGAACACAAAAAACCTGCCTGGTTTCGAACCCACGACCTAAGTAGAGCAAGGCCATCACCGCTCTTACAAAATTTAATATAATACATGAGATACTTATATGTGTTATTGTATTGCTGCATATCATCTTTACTAAAACACATTATATTATATCGGGAAGCGATAATTTTTTAGCACTAGTCATTAGTTAACTGTGGGCCCCGGTGGGTAGAGTTGGATGAAGAAAACAGTCTTGTACCCCGATACACTCAAACAATAAGACGAATTAGAAACACAGTACATAGGTAGGCACGAATAACCCTGTAGGTACAATATTAATATTTATACCGAATACGACTCGATGCCGACATTTATACATTAGCTTCATATTTAAGTTAAACCATTACACAACCACCATTACGATTCCCTAATCAGAACTTAGTGACCTGTGTAACTATATTTATTTATGAATTATTTCAAATTATTCCAATTCAAAACTATAATTTTGTCAAACAGTATTTTATTTATTCAAATTTCATGCCCAAGAGTACTTTCCATTATCCGCCTAACCTTTCCTCAACCATGTTTAAGTATATTTCTTTTTTTTTCTAAACACTTCATTTCTTATTCTTTTTCTGTACAAGAAGAGACTTGCCCCTCAGTCATAGGCTGTTATTATTTGAATGTTCACTTTAAATTGTATTATTAATATTCTTGCATAGTAATAACATCCCTATGTAACACCAAGCTTGCATTACGGGGCAACCTTGTACCCTCAATCATACAGTAATCCCGATTCATTGGCTTCTAGGAGTTAAACCCAATAAGCTCTCCTCAACCTGGGAATCAAAACCAGGACCGCACAACAGGCTACTTTGCCTGAAACCAATGAGTCATAGTGTCAACATTCTCCTGCCCCTATCCCAATTCATTTGGGATCGCCACAGCTTGTTTTCCTTACATACTTCTCTATACTTGCATTTCATTCGACACACCAGGTGTATTTTGACAGAGGTGTCTTTACAGACTGAACAATCCATTTTAATAGACTGGACATCACATTAATAAACAAAACAAACAAAACTGGATATTTCATCGACATAGCTATACCAAATACACACAATTTACAAAGTACAATAGCAGAAAAATTATCTAAGTATACCGAACTAAAAGATGAAATAATCCGACTTTGGCATCTTGAAAAAGTCACGATAACTCCCATAGTGTTGTCCACAACCGGAGTAATTCCAAAACAACTTCACTAGTCCCTTACTTCTCTGAATCTGCCCCCAACAACGTACTACATCCTGCAGAAAGCAGTGATATAAAATACGTGCAGACTGGTGAGGAAGTTCCTCCATGTGAATCGGACAACCCGCACCAAGAACATTTTCAATCAAACATCCCTTCATCTTTCATTCAACCAACAGCACAAAACCATGTTGTATCTCTTTCTACTGTTTCACTCTTAGCCCAGCTGATAACCACATGTCTACTATCTGTACTTTCCGGCTATCCGGATAGCCCAGCATAATAAAAGCTTAAATAATAAAGCCCTTTTATTCCAAACTACATACAATTTGTTTTTCTTTATTGCCTCTTGGCATTGACCTCTCCAGCTCTCTCCATTGAACTCGGTCTTCTGCAACTCTGGTCTAGTATGGGGATGGCCTAGGGTTAGACTGATATCGACGGTCCATCTTGTTGTCGGACACCCCTGTTTTCTAATGTCCGCTTTTGGATACTATAAGGTTATGAATAAACTCCAAAAACTCCATTATTTATTTTGCAACATAGCATATGACCTGTCCGACTCCATTTTAGATGTTCTATTTGCTATTATACCCGTTACTTTTGTCTTCCTTCTTATTTCCAAATTTCAGATTCCGTCACTAAACCTGATGTTCGACATGTTTCTTTCCATTGCTCTTTAGGTATACGTATCTACATACCTATATTTTTTCTTAGTACATGTTTAAATTGTAGGGCTTTAGTTATACTCCATACAATGTTTATTTTGTCTAATAAAACATATCAATTTCCTAGGTGTACTTTTAATTAAATTAAGTTTGTACTTATTTTGTTTAGGAGAAGGTATCAACAAAATCAGCCTACTCAAAATCACTCAAATAACTTGAACAATTAATGTCGGTTCTCCCTTAATAGGACTGTTTGAGGTGACATGTCAAACAATAGACATTTTCAAAATAATAAGTACCTAGGTTACTTACTTCATACAATCAAGGTTATTATTAGTCACTATAGGAAATGGTTTGTGATAAATCATCACTATAATAAACGGTCCTACTTACTATAAGTAAGTCAACATGTTCACAGCTATAGGAATTTAACCTATTGCTAGCGGTCTGCATATAACAGTTAAGTGAAGTTTATACCCTAGAAATGTGTTATGAATTAAATCATTTGTCATCAACTTGTATTTATTCTATTGACATCCTAGCTAGTACCTAGTTTGATGTTCGGTAAGTACTAAATAATTAAGGTCATTAATAACTTACCAATGTGTCTTAAACATGTAACAAGTTAACATATTTATTTATTTTCTTCATGTTATTGAATATCCAAACGTCACTGTGTGATCTATCTCTTCAAAACAGTGTAAAAGCAGCCCATTGTGGACAATTATGTAGGTAAAATGATAAAACAATACATAACTCTTCCTTCACCTTGAAATACTTAATGCCAGTACGTATGGCATACAATAATCATTAATTAGTATCAATTACAGTCAAATAACTGTACTTACTTAGTAGTGAGACGACCCACTGACCGTGTTTTGTTTTTCAAATTGTGGACAGCTCCTTGCAAACTTTTCCTGAGTATTAATATGTAAATTTCAGACCTTAATCCTCGTCGCCACTTGTTGTGTCCTGTGATACCCGAGGTGGTAGCACTATTTACTTAGTTATTCACCGGCTCACCAGATCAGCAAGTCATCTGTACCGGTCGCTTCACAACACACTTACCGCCATTCGTAGTGACTGTCAAGTGTCCCTTGTGAC
This sequence comes from Diarsia mendica, assembly GCA_949316265.1. Classification (NCBI taxonomy): domain Eukaryota; kingdom Metazoa; phylum Arthropoda; class Insecta; order Lepidoptera; family Noctuidae; genus Diarsia; species Diarsia mendica. Next base: position 16,696,479 of record OX438902.1, on the reverse strand, counting down.
AGCTTCCTGACACTTACGTCTGTGAGACGGTGTTGCTATATCAATTAAATAGATACAACTCCGATGTACACTACAGTACTGATAATGCAATTACTTATTACTACTTTTATGAATCAAAGTTAACGACCATACATACACATTAGTGGCCGCACTACCATACAAGTTTAAAATATTCTGCTCTTCATAATTTGAGGTTTCTGAACGTTCTGCTTGCCTTATGACCTTGCTTTAGGTTTGAACGACGCCATTAAGGTCAAGTCAAGTCAAAGTCAAAAATATTTTATTTCACATAGGCCTACATGGGAACTTATAAATCGTCGACAAAAAAAGGTGCACGTAAAAGATAGTGACCACGTAAATCTACGAGAAAATCTTTTAAAATACCACATACCTGTAGACACGCAAAATTAAGTCCCTCACTGTCAACAGCAATAGACACCGCTCTATACACATTCGGTATCTTCGCGATCCTGACAGAAGTACAGTCGTCCTTCTCTAAAAACTTGACAAGCGCTGACTTGTTGTCTCTTTCCTTCTCCTTCTTGATTGGCTGCTGCGGCGTGGTGGGCGTGGTCTTGCGTGAGATCGTGCCAATGAACGCTTCGCCGTATTTAGTTGTGAAGTAGAGAGCGTCGTGAGTGAGCGCTACGTTTGTTATTATTGTTTGGTGAACGAGCCCGAATACGCATCTGAAAAGAAGCAAATATTTGATTATAAAAAAAATATCCAAATATCAAAAAAAATATCAAAATATCAAATATCCCTAAAAGAGAAACCAAGCGACACTGCCCAACCTGATTATCGAACCAAAGATACCATAATGAGCATCCTTGCGATTACATCGTCCAGACTTTTGAGATAGTTTTCATACAGTCCTTACATAAATCACCGGTTTATTGTTGTCCTGCCTGCTGTTCTCAACTATATTGAGATCAGTTTATAGTCTAACCCAGTGCTGCTGTAATTTACAGGTTGCGATTGCCCAGCTGACTACTACAGCCAAGTTGCGATTGCCCAGCTGACTACTACAGCCAAGTTGCGATTGCCCAGCTGACTACTACAGCCAAGTTGCGATTGCCCAGCTGACTACTACAGCCAAGTTGCTATACAATACGATACCCCTTGGTACAACAGGTTGTGGGATTTTGGGGTAGTCCTCACATAAATAAAATGCAGTATTTACCTAGTAAGTTTGTTAGTGGTATCCTGCCAAATAAACAGTTGTCCGACGTTGGTGAGCAGCAGTACTGTCACTCGGGAGTACACGCCCTGGTCGCTCACTTTAGCCTCCACGCACACTTGGCGGATGTTTATCTGTCTGGAAAATAAGAAGGTAAAATTTAAAATGTTGTTTGAAAAGGCAAAATATAACTGTTCAAGTCCAAGAACTAAATTGATTATAAGAGGTTTCCCTTTATGGTATTTTGAACACTGAAAACGAGTTTCTTCAAAATCCATTATTACGTTATTCGTGTTGACAAAACGGTATTCTTCTTATTTAGTTTTTGTACTCTACCGCACACAATGCTGTCCTATTTTACCCAAAGGCTGGTAGAGAATGCGTTGTGACGTTAAGTCCGCTTGTATACAACTCTGTACATAAAGATTACATAAAAATTACGTGATTTTTAACCACGAATTTAGTAAACAGACATATTGAACTATAGCCTACAGAATATAAACGACTTATACACTTGCTGGCTGGTACCCCATACAGCGCACAAAACTTTAATACATACACATAGGCTAAATTTTTGTCTGACAAAGTGACAATATACCGACGATCATGGTATAGAATGCCACTCACTTGATAGCGATCTTCTTGCAGATATACTTGTGCAGTAGGTAGACGTCTCCGCGAGTTGTGGTGATGACTGTGGCCGCGTCTGCCGCGCCCACCAGCTGAATGCCGGCCTCTTCTTTATTGTTCATTGATATTGCCACCTGAATACATAGAATAAGAGATTCAATCGTAAGGTGGGTCCCTTCGGGGCTGCGAGTTATTCGAAAGAGATATCGCGACCCCGAAACATAAAGGGCAAAGAAAAGGGCTCGGCTCAGAGCGGGAGGGGAACGATTCGATTCGAAAAAAAAAAAAAAAAAGGCTACATTGATTATATAAGAATATTGGTGGTTTTTTGTGACATATAGCATGATGTTGACATGACAGGCAGGGAAACTCTCAGGGCTGCGGGACTGTTTGAAAGAGATATCGCGACCCCGAAACTTATAGGGCAAAGAAGGAACATGGGTGGGTTTTCCGTTTTAGATAGAAGAAAGAAGTCTGAAATTCCCTGAAATTCCCTTTGGCTCGGTTCAGAGCGGGAGGGGTTATTTGATGATTCCCACCCCCCAAAAAAATAATAAAATAGAAGGCAAACCGCCTTCTGGCTACACTGATTATATTAGAAAATTGATGGTGTTTTGTAACACATAGCAATATGTTAATAGGCAGGGCAACTCTCGGGGCTGCGGTACTGTTCGAAGAGATATCGCGACCCCGAAACACATAGGGCAAAGAAGGCACATGGGTGGGTTTTAGACAGTAGAAAGAAGTCTGACACTCCCTTTGGCTCCGCCTAGAGCGGATTTGATGATTTCACACCCACTAAAAAAAGGCAAGGAAATTTTTAACCTTGATGTGTATTATTTAATATTAACCTGAGTTGACCACCTAACGTTATTCAATTTCAAGCAATTTCCTCTATTAGTGAATTCGTTTTAATTCTGTATTGTACACCAAACATTGTATAGACAACTCCTGGCCAGTTTATTCTACAGGTCTCAAACTCGTAACACTATCTGCGCCAAACTTCGTGGGACGTTTTCTGGACCCGACTCCTGGAAAAATAATAACAACCCAATATAAACTGACCCTCTTAGGCGCAGCAACAAGTTTATCCTCATTCGAGTGCCCCAGCTGTCCATGGTTGGTCCCCCAGGTGTAGACCGCGCGACAGTTCCACAGCACGCAATGCGCGCGCGCAGCCAGCACGCCCAGCGCCGCTGACAGCTTCATCAGCGGCTTTACTGAGGGCAACTTGATGGAGGATGGGGTCTTCGTGGTGGACTGGCTCGCTACGTTGTCGTTGCTGTTTAGGGCGTATTGGAGGACCTGGAAGTATGGTTTTTCATTTAACTAGGTGGGCCCAGTGCGGGTTGGTAGATGTAAACTTTATTCTTAGGCAGTCAAGAGATTTAAAATTTAATCAGTGCTGCATGTTTAGATAGATACGTGAAAGTCTTGATTAGATGTTATCCAATCTTATACAGGGGAATCACTCAGTAATTGTGTTATGGACGCCAAATAGGCCGTCTATTCAATCACTGGTGTTCAGCTACATCCGGTTAGACTGGAAATCGACCTCAACATAGATGGCAAAAAAGACTAGGTAGATGAGGAGTTATACATACCGTGCCACTCTCGAGCAGGAACACAGTAGAGTTGAGTGTGATGGCGACGGCACGGCAAGGCTCGGGCAGGCGCAGCAGTGCGGGGCGCAGTACCGTGGCGAGCGGGCCGCCCGCGCGCGCCTGCTGCCCGCAGCACCACGCCTCGCCCTCACCACATACCCACACGCTGTGGAACTTGCCTAGGCATACCTGTACAACATTACACGATATTTAATTTCAGACTCTTCATCAACAGCCTATTAATGTTCCCACTGCTGGGACACAGGCCTCCTCTCTTTTAGAGGGAATGGGCTATAATATACCACGCGGGCCCAGTGCGGATTGGTAGATGTCACATGTCTTCGACTTTTTTGGTTCTAAGACATGCCGGTTTCCTCACGATGTTTTCCTTCACCGTTTTGAGAGCAGCTGTGATTAAATAAATTACACAAAGTAATTTGCCTGCCGGGGTTCGAACCCAAGACTCCCTTTCAGACTACTTTGGTCAAAAAGGTCTAGTTGAGTAGTTTCTGAACTAGCACGAACACGGCGGTACAGAGTAGCCTTCAAAACAGGCAAAGCTACCAAGTGTTGTACCGCCGCGCTTTTTTGTTGAAATGAGACACCGCAATCATGCCAATTGCTATGGCAGTAATAAACAATATTACAAGTCAGAGAAGCTAGCGCCGCTTGTGGCTAATAAGTTAAACTTTCTTTTTACCCGACTACGGCGAAGCCAAAAGGAAGGGTAATGATTAATACTATTGTTTGGACTGAATACGTATTTTCTTGCTTCTATATCCTCAAGCGGACCTGGCATTGCGCGTTTGCATGCAAGACATGTTGATAAAAACCCACTTTATGTCCACCTGAACATAAGCAAGGAATTTCATATGTGTATGTATAGACTTCTGAATATTTCTATGCCGGTGCGTATCATCTTTCATTGTATCTAAAAAGGGACGATGTAGGACAGACAACAATACCACTACAATCTTATTTACTAATGTATGTTCATGACTAATCAAATTAATTAATGCACGACACGGTTGGCGCAGTGCATGGAGCACAATAACCAGTGGCTCAAGCAATGGACTGCCGCGCTGCGTATCGCGGGTTCGATCCCCGCACGGAACAAATATTTTTAAGTCCTACAGATAGTTGTTCCGGGTCTGGATATTTGTCTATGTGAGTTTAAATGTTTGTGAACGCACCCACGATACAGGAGAAATTCCAAGTGTGGGGCAACGTTTAAAAAAAAAAAAAAAAACACAGATATACACAAAACGTTTTATTGAACATTAAATCTATTTTCTCAAGCTGTGTGTCCGATAGACGTCGCTGCGGAAGTCTTCGGGGCGACTGTACGCGCTGGGAGTGATCGTGTACGACTGGAACGGGTTCACGGCCGACACCATGCGCACCACCTTCTGCGGCTGCTGATCCACACACACCACCGTCGCACTAGGAGCCTCAACCTTAGGCGCCTCCACCAGAGGTCTCGGAGGCAACCACTCCGTCCATTGCCCCGCCATCGCGCCCAATAACGGCTCTCCTCGTATAATACAATACGCAAACAGCGTCACAATTGTATACAAGAACGCTATTAACACGATATAGAATATTAATTTTCCTTTGTTCCTGATTATGGCTGTCCGCAGCGCGTGGAAACATCCCACTTCGTTGTTCGACTGTATGTCAGGGTCCAGACTCCTGGAGCACTCCTTTGACACCGGCACTAGACCACTCACGTTCGCAAGCTTGCAACACTGGATAGGATATACTTGTGTAGGGTGCAACCTTTGCCAGTGACTATTCGTAAAATCTCTATAGCTGACTACTCCGCAGCATTCGTACTTCACCATTATGTAGTCAAGCATGTACGTGACGAAGTCATTATCTTTCCCGTAATACGTGTGAATAGATGCCTGCATGGATCTCCGCGTGCTCTCGTTTTTAGTGTAGATATTGTAGACTCCTGTTATAAAGAATACCCAGAATGCGACCAAAGAGAGTATAGTAGCGAGGAATATGTATGCTTTTATCGCGCATTTCACTTTACAGCCGGCGCCGAGGACCCCACAACATGATGTCATCATGGCGAGTCCGGCTACCGGGATCAGTATCGACGTCAGCGGGGTAACCCACAGCCGTAAGTTGACGAACTTAGCGATGACATCGACCATCGAGCTCTTGGTGATGGTGTAGTTCACATCGCGGAAGAAATCCGTGTTCATGGCACACCACACGCATATCACGAACCCGATCATACCGAACACAAAGAACAATAAATTGGTGAATCCTAGACATGTTCGCGGTAATCCAACTGTGTGCATATTTTGATTATTTATCAAGGCAAAAACTAAATAGTTACTAAATTAGTTTAAAATTTTATTAAAACGAAAGTAGGTGTAGGTTATTTCCGAAATTGACGTCAATGACGTTGTCAAATTTCTTTCTAGCAGGCCAGCATTTTTAGGTAAGTAAAGGAGAATGTATTTTTCTAGGATGTTGTTAAGATAAAGAAGGTTGTACTGAAAGTTTTCAGTTGGTCAATAAGAACTAGAAGTAAACACATCAACACGGTCTAGGGATATTTTTAAAAAAGCGAATTACTATCAATGTGTTAATTATTTATATGACATGTATATATTTAAAATATACGTTATTTAATATTCTACCATTTTTTAATAATGGTTAAGGTACTGATTAAAATTTCCGGATTTTATGGAAAAAAAATGAAGCATAGACGGAAACCGTATATGAATTAACTTTTAATTTGTGAGTAAAAACTGAAAAAAAATAGAAAAATCATTTAATTTGTGTTTATAAACTTGAAGTTAGTAGTCTGAGAAAGCGCCCATTATGTTCATAACACATCGGCAACGATTCGGCATGCTCAGAACAAGGTTGTCAATGTCTTGCTGCGGAATATTGTCCCATGTCCTTCTGAGGTGCGCAAAAAGTTGATCTTCTGTAGCCAAATTTTCAGGAACTTCCTTCAGAGCTCTTCTTTGCAGCATATCCCACGCATGCTCAATGGGATTTAGATCTGGCGATTGAGCAGGCCAGTCTAAGGCCCTAACATTATGTGTATGTAACGAAGCTGCTACCGTTCTCGCCGAGTGTGCCCGGGCATTGTCGTGTATGAGCAGGAAATCTTGCCCCATTTGTGTTCTGTGGGGCAAGATTACGGGCCCCAGCACCTGTTGGACGTATCGTTCTGCCGTCATATGGCCCCGCACCCAAACGAGATCCGTCCGTCCTCCAAGACGAATTCCTGCCCAAACCATAATTGTTCCTCCTTGGTATGGGTGAACTTCCTGAGGGTTCTGGAGACAGCTCCATCGTCCAGGAACTCGCCAAACACGCGTCCTTCGTGAATCTGGATGGAAGCCGAACCTGGATTCATCCGTGAACAGCACATTGGACCATTGCTCACGGCCCCAGTTCACGTGGTTCCGAACCCATTCTAATCGTCGTCCACGATTGCCTCTCCGTAAAGGTGGGACCCGGAGTGGTCTACGAGAGCGTAGATTGCTTTCATGCAGTCGCCTTCTTAAAGTTTGGTCACTCACAAGCACTTGGTGTTCCACTCGCAGCCTTTGGACCAATTGAGTCGCCGTTGCATTTGGTTGAGCTCGCGCAGTAATTTGCAAAAATCGGTCTTGTCTGGGGGTAGTGATGCGACTTGGCCCCCGGTGCCTCTCCGCTACTTCACCTGTGGCACGATAGCGTGTCCACAATCTTGAAATTACATTTTGATGGGTCCCTATGGCCTCAGCAACATTACGCTGAACAGATCCAGCTTCCAGCATTCCCACAGCTCGTAACATCTCCGCCCTCGTCAAATGTCGGCGTTGCATGGCTACAATACCTCAATTTTAACTTTATCTTTCGTTTAAAAATGAAAAAAATCTGTAACTAAACGTAATTCGTATTGTTTTTTAAAATTTCGCACAAATGAAAATTCCCTCTCCTATACATCAAGACATTTTTATGCCACCGAAACAAAAGAATTTTCAAAAATTTGAATTTGGAATTAGTCTGAGATAAATTACAAACAAATCGGTGTATTAAAGATTCCAATGCGGCCAGTACTTTTCGAGTTATTTAATTGAGTATGAAATATCCCTAGACCGTGTTGATGTGTGTATTCACATTGGTTGTTCAGAGGGAAAGGAGGGTCAATGAGAAGATGTATAGATTGTGTGGCGTATAAACGTAGAACACTTATCGGCGCTGGTTCGGCACAAAGTATGGAGGTTGCCTATGTCGACTACATGCCCGGACCGGTTCCGATAAGCGCTAACAGATCGGCACCGATAGCCAGCGCTCATGTAGGTATACGCTCTTAGGCGGTCTAAAGAATGATAATGATAGAAAAAGGCGTGTTGGTTAGCAGCGGAGAATGCAAGAAGAAAACGTTTTACTCTGTCCCCAAAACATAGGTAAAAGCATGATGATTGACATACCTGTTTAACACAAGTATTAGCTCGGTTGAAGCAAGTGAGTAGCTCGGGCGCGTTGCGTTGCTGCTGCGTTCCAGTGCCGAGTGTGTAGTTGCAGTTGCTGCCCCACACGTAGACCTCGCTCGGCTGGGAGCTGTCGTGCTTGTACATGTACTGCCGGTCTAGCATCGCGTGTTCCAGCGCTCTATAGTCGTCCTTGTCTACTATGTCGGTGTTTACACCTGGAATATTTGTATAGATGGTTTAACCTTTTCACCGCCACAGACGCCAAGCCAAAAAGTACCTTATGTCGACCGACTTAAGGTACTTTTTTTGCTTGTTCGGCTTGTCGTCTATACGTGACTGTGGCGCTCAAAAGGTTAATTACGAACTTGAGTAAGTAAATGGGCTGGGTATGGCAATAGGCTATTACATGGAACTTAAACATGACTGGCGAAATGTGGGTGTAGTTACCATTAGGTACAGCTCTGCCTGACCCTTTGGGGATTACAGGTGTGATGTTATGTAATGGCAGAGTAAGTATGTAAAATCTCCTGGCCATTTTTCTGCCAATTTCATCAGAGACCAGACATCGACGCCAGAAATATTACAGTGTACAAGTGCGTGCGCAAACAGATGCGCCCTTTCTTACCTTACTGTTATAATAAAGCCGCATTCACATTTTTGTCTGACGTGTTGTGTCGTCATGCTCTCTGTCGTGATGGCTACTGTTCACATCTATAAGACGCAGTGGTCTCGAACCTACCGATTTTTCGGTATTTCTACCGATATGGGCTCTGTTCTACCGAAATACCCGATTTTTCTACCGATTTTACACTTTTGAGTTGGCAACCCTTTTCATTCATGGGGAAGCCCTCAATAGTATGGACCTAGTGCAGAATGTAGTTCATATATTTTGGGGAATACCCTTGACACCCTTGTGTCCTACAATTCGATGTTTTATGGGGTTTCCCGCTCGGGAATTTACCTGTCTAGTATATTAAACAGTAATTCGGTTTTATTTTTTCAATAATTTTCTTAACTTTGAAGAGTGAGCTAACCGAAAGAGTCCCTACAAAATCAGATAATTAAGTTCTAGGTCTAGGTACATTCAAAACGACTCTTTAATACAGCTAATTGTTACGATTTTGAAATTAATTCGAAGATGACCGCGGCTATGGCCAAAGAATATTGGTATAAAAAATAATTATGATTGTTACAAATTAGTCTGTAAGTTTTTTTTTAAATAAATAAACGGAGTTTATTGAATATTGTATTTTTTTTTTGTCAAATACCGATTTCGGGTACAAATATACCGATTTTAGCTGGCAATTCTACCGATCTCGCTCTATGACGTTCGAGACCACTGATAAGACGCGTTATGACGATTTTTAATCAGTCCCGTCTTGGCTCTCAGACAGTTTACACATTCGCAATGTTTTTTCCGCGCATCTGACGCGTCACAACACAACACTGGCACGTGCACACTAGTCCGACCCGTTGTGACGTGTTACTGTGCCGCCCCCCGCACCTCACCCATTCTGACGCAGACCGGGATCGCTTCTGATGCGACACAACCATCAGAACACACTGCGTTAGAGAAATGTGAACGCAACCATATTAATTGTATGAAACCGATAACTTTCTGATGCGCATCACAACACAACACGTCAGACAAATATGAATGCGGCTTTAGACACCTATACATTACACATCATATGCCTAGTTTTTTTCCCAAAGATTAATAGGCAAAGATCTTACCAATCTTCATAAGAGAGACAGCTGCATGTATTTGGCCGTAGAATACGCTTCGGTGCAAGGGCGTGTACCCCGACTCGCGGTCGCGTGCGTTGATGAAGGCTACCGAGGAGTGGCGGATCAGCCAGTCCATGAGGGCCACGCGGCCACGGGAAGCTGCCGCATGGAGGGCTGTTCGACCCTGGAGAAATGGACATTGGTCAGTTGGTCACCATGTTACCTTGACCCTTGTTACTTGGGAATAAAGAATATTGTCGAAAGATGTTGTTTTTCAGGATTTAAAAGGTAGACTGAGGATTGCAGAGGGCAGGATTTTTGTGGCACAGATAGGGGGAAGCTTATGTCCAGCAATTATCTTCGATAGCATAAGTAGCCTATAATCATAGTAGCCTGTAAGCTTAGTTTAAACTGTGAATACAAATTAATAATAAGTTAATATTTCTTCAAATTGTAATTTCAATTAGGTACTTACCTCAAAATCAAAGGCCTTAATAAAGTTAGCGCATGTCCCTTTGATGAAGCTAGCCAGAGCTTCATCACTGACTGATCTCTTGGTTATGGCACTCGTGAGAGCCTGTCCATGAATCCGAGACCTGCACCGTGGGGTACAGTCCACTTCCACTTTGTGCTTACTCATTTTAAAAAGTCCAATACACACGGTAGAAATAAACTAATAATAAAACCCTCTCAACTGAATTTCCGTCGAGAATCCACTAGCCAAGCTCACAAAAGATACCGTAGTGTATGCGTGAACCCAGGTCCACCTCCTCTCCCCTTGAATATATTTTATAGTGCTATGCGTTAAAGACTAGATTCTCTCTCATGTAAATATGTAGATATGTGTGGTTGTGAATAATATCAGTGAGCAAAAACAGGTACGGTGTAGAGCTCAGCTCAACGGTAGCTCCCGTAGGAGCTACGGTTCTCTCTTTAACAGCACATGATTGGAAAGGTGGCAATCTGCAACAGAAATAAATATATTATTAATAATTATATGTTATTTATTAAAATTAGTTATAAGTCAGTGAACACAAATTTTCACGTATTTTTTTTTTTTTTATTATTCAAAATGGGCTTACTCTTGACCTCAATCTTGCCCTAAGGGCAGAGATGAGGTCGACGATGGAACGAGCTTACCCAGAAGAAGCCTATTTACTCGCGACTTAAATAGATTGGGGTTATATGAACTCGGGAAAACCGACGCAGGCAGGGTGTTCCACTCCTTGGCTGTACGAATAATGAAAGACTTAGCAAAACGCTTCGTACGAATGTGTGGAACATCAATAAGGTATGGGTGATAACCCGCAGTACGTCTAGTCTCTCGATGGAAGAAGGGAGATGGTGGAATAAGCTCGTGGAGCTCTTGCGCACACTCTCCGAAGTACAGTCTGCAGAAGACCGACAGACATGCAACTTTGCGGCGGTGGGCCAGGCTATGTAGCGTGGCAACCAGCTTAGCGTCACCAATTAGCCTCCTGGCTCTACGCTCTACTGAGTCGAGTGAGGCAAGTTGGTATTTGGCTGAGCCATCCCAAAGGTGACAGCAGTACTCCATGCCGGACCGGACTTGAGCTTTATACAATATTGAAAGCTGTCCAGGCTTGAAGTACCGCTTGACCCTGTTTAGGATACCCAGCTTTTTTGCCGCAGTTTGAGCTTTCGACTCGATGTAGGCGCCGAAGTTCAGATTTGCACTCAACTTCGTGCCAAGAAGCTCGAGACTGTCAGTAACTTCCACAGACGCACTCCGGAAAGTGGGGGCCAGATTGAACGGGCTCTTTTTAGCAGTGAACAGACACACTTGCATTTTGGTGGCGTTGAAATCAACCAGATTGTCGTCACCCCACTTAGAGACAAGACTTAAGGCTGAATTCGTTCGCTCTACCATGGCCTCTCTCAATGAACGTATTTCATCACCGCCGGCTTTTGCGCTGGATGTGTAACTCTCCATGACAGTGCTGTCATCTGCGTACCCAACAATACCAGGAATAAGGAGGTCGTTGATGTGCAGCAGGAAAAGTGTCGCAGAGAGAACAGACCCCTGAGGAACTCCGGCATCAATAGCCACAAGGTCAGAGGAACAGCCATCAATGACCACTCGGATGGACCGTTCACTCAGGAAGTCAGATATCCAGCAGCAAAAGTCAGCGGGAATGCCGTATGCCGGAAGTTTGCTCAACAGACTTGCGTGCCAAACCCTGTCGAAAGCCTTCGAGATGTCCAGCGACACGGCAAGGGCCTCGCCGTGTTTCTCGATGGCTTCGCCCCAGCAGTGCGTAGCAAACACCAGAAGATCCCCAGTTGACCGTCCCCGGCGAAAGCCATACTGACGGTCGCTGAGCAGGTCGTTCGCTTCAAGGTGCGCCAGCAACTTACCTTTAAGTACCCTTTCCATTACTTTACAAAGTATGGAGGTGATGGCGATTGGTCGATAGTTACTAGGGTCGGCACGACTACCCTTCTTGGGTACTGGTTGAACATTAGCGACCTTCCAGGAGTCCGGCACCGTTCTAGTTTTGAGAGAGAGGCGGTACAAGCGTGTCAACACAGGAGACAACTCAGGCGCACAGTTCTTTAGGACCCTTGCTGGTATGCCGTCCGGACCGCTAGCCTTATTCACGTCCAGGCACTGAAGAACTTTACGAACCTCTTTCATTTGTATTGTGATCTCCGGCATCGAAGAATCACAGCGAGGAATCGTTGGTGGCTGTTTTGACCCAGTATCTAGACGTGAACTGCTCGCAAACAGAGATGCAAATAGATTTGTTTTCTCGGTAGCGGAGTGAGCCAGCGACCCATCTGGTTTTTGCAGGGGGGGTAGTGAGGACCGGCAGAAGTTGGATTCGACCGATTTCGATAGGGACCAAAACTGTTTACTGCCAGAAGGGCAGGACGCCAGTTTGGCCCCCATGCGACTGACATGGTCGAAGCGCGCCTTTCGGGTCACCCGCTTGCAGGACTTTGCGGCAGAATTAAGAGCTCTTTTCTTCGCGCGAACCCGACGCGCCCGAACTTTACGGTCACGAGCTTGCACCCAGGCTTGGTATGCAGACTGCTTTCGGGCCTCAGCGCGAGCGCAGTCTGCATTAAACCATGGACGGGCCTTGTGACCGAGCGGTATGTCGGAGAATGGAATATAGTATTCCATTCCCTGCCGGATCACGGCCGCAACCGCTTCAGCTGAGCAAGTGGGGTCGCGCGCTGAAAAGCACACTGAATGCCACGGGAAGGACGCGAAGAAGTGCCGCATCTCATCCCAGTCTGCTGACTCGTATCGCCAGACTCTCCTCTCGCCCTTAGGGCTATCATCAGGAGGGGAACCGATAGATACTGACTTCACCAGACAGTGGTCAGATGTTCCCAGTGGGGCTGATACCGACACTGAGTGCCTGTCTGGGTCAGTAGTCAGCAGCAAGTCAAAGCAAATGTTAAATTGCTAATCAATCCTTCCCCATAGTTTTTACTAGAGTACTTATAGATTTTTTTTATAAAAGTTTTTAGAACTAGAAAGTCAGTAATTGCTAAAACTTTTCTCATACATTTCCTAGGAAATGAAACACCAAATAACTTTTTTATTATTTGGAAAGTAGCTCCTGGAACAAATACTGGGTGAAAAGGAACAATGATAAATATCAGTAATTTTGGTCTTGCATATTGATGAAACCAAGTGTTAATTGGCAATTTCTTACATTCTTTGCCAATAATTACCTCAAAAAAACTTGATTTAGGCCCTTGCGGCAGTTTAGAAACTCTGACACTAGGGTGTGTGGGGTCGTTAGACCTTACTGCCCACACGATAAGAAGAAGAATTAATACAAACTTTGTATACACAAAAAAAAGAATGAAATCCAGACCTCATGATGCAGTTTATTTAACAAATATACATACTGGTTAATAAAATCACTACTGATTGATAACATGCTTAGTATTGTAATATTGCTATAGCTTGAAAATTCCACCTAATACATAGTTACTAGTGAAATAAAAGAGGGATTGTTGCTAGCATGATGAATGAATGAAACTTTGATTTCTCTCAGCATCATTTGGTCAGTGGGTCGTCTTAGGGGCGGATTTTTAATGAATTTTGATTGTGCATGTTTGATGTGATTGCATTACTTAAACATTGTGATCAAAATGAAAATGATGTGCACCAATAGTGGTACATAATCATTACAGTAAAATTGACTCAAATGTAATAGGTACACATTTTTAGTTAGTTTTTACATTTATTACATATTATTATATTTGCATCTAATATTTATTTTACTTTCCAATAAGAATTTGCATCTTTCTAATTTTGAATATTCAAACAAAAATAGAAGGTAAGGTATTTTAACAGTAATACGGTAAATTTTCACTGCTTGTCTTATCAGTGAAAATAAACAATAATTGCTTTGGTATTTCACAATAATTTACAATGAGATGAAACAACATGATATTAATTCAGAAGTCATTGATGAAAAGGGCTTCTGATGGTAGCATTTTGTATTTTATTTTCATAAACTCCTATCGCATAGCTACGTACCGTAGGTACCTAACGTAGTAAAAACATCTTCGTATCGTCTTCCAAGGTCGAATGATAGGTGACACCGGCTATTCGGTGTCCGCCTTGGTAACGGTAAACAGATATATATATGACCTATTCTTAATATTACAATAATGAACAAATATCGATAAAAAGAGTACATTACCGAGGAAAATTCTGAAAAATCTTCTTAATTTATAGGAAAACTCACCTTTACATGAAAACAGCTGTTTGAAGTCTACGGAACGCGAAAGAATCGTTGCAAACCATTTTTTACGTTAAATATATTATTATGTCACTCATAAACATACGCAATAGATTATTATCTAAGCATTTAGTAGCTTTGTGAAACAGTGCAACAACAGTGCAGCTAAAATAGATTTTACGATTGTTAATTTATTGCAAGTAGCTAATCATTTAATGACAGCCAATTCCAAACTTAACTTGACATTTGACAGTTTGACACTCCACTCCCTTAACCCCTCATTGCATAACCCCTAAGAACCACAATATTGCCAACTGAAAATACTCTTCTATTTATTTCTATCTTTCCAAAACGAGAGGCTTGCAAAAATATTCGATTACGGTCACTCCTCTAGATTCAGGAAAGGAGTTGCCACAGAGTACTTTTTTATTTATATATAAGGAGCTGCAGAGATTAGGCCAGGCATCTGATTCCAGTGCCATTAGTTAGGCCATAATAACCAAGGACGTTATATACTATCTGGACTGTGTACGTGCCGCTCAAAAGCGTTCCGAGCGAGATTACCTCGAAAGAGAATGTCATCTCTTTCTAATAGGGTGACCAAACATTTTGTACTTACATTTGGGACAGATATAATTATGTGGCTGGCCTGGCTTGGCATTTGTAATAATTAAAAAAACTGACAAAGAAAGACATTTATTCATATTTGCAAAAAGTTGTTCCAAAAAAATGGTGGCATACGAATATATACACACCTAACTTAAATATAGGTACTCTAAGGAAACTTACTAATTCGAAAGTCGGTGTCTTTTGTCTGCTTTATTTAGTTTAGAAAAAAAAAGTTGCATATAAGTCTTTTTATTTTTCCACTACAAATACAAATATTGACTATGCATTTAACATTCAACAGAAGAAACCTAACCCTTAAGGTGAATGCGACAAGGTAGCCCGCGAAATTCGAAATAGGATTCGCGACCGTAACAAATTGTGACTTTACCGAGTAATAATGATTAGAATCACCAATACAACCCTCTCAGTTCATAAAGGTTCCTTGAGTGACTATTTGATGAATAGAAGGTGGCCACTTTTATCTTTAATCAGTAATTCACTTAATTTATCAAGTCTATAATCATGAAAAGTGATTTTAAAAATACTACAGGTTATTTACCAGCATGATATTGTTTTGGATAATTCAAATTTAATGTGATTTAAGAGTAAAAGAAATAAGATGTGGGTGGCGCTAGTTTCGGTGCTTTCAGTGCCTTAACATAAAACCTGACACTGACAAGCAAATTGCAGAAAACGTAAGAAAATTCGAATTTCGCGGGATACCTTGTCGCATTTACCTTAACCTTCAATCAAGATTCCCTTATTATTGCTTTCAACTCCTAACCATTGAAGAGTAGTACCTACATTCCATAATCAGCTCACCTAAATAACCTGAAACTTGAAAGACTACAACCAATATACCTACGTCCTCATAATATTTTATTAAACAGTTATCCTCTAACTCCTAACCGCTACGGAATCCATCATCAGCTCATGGATTGGATACGTTGGATTTGATTTAAGACCAAAATGGAAAAGTTTCAAAAAGTAAAGAAAGAATTCAAATGTTTGTTTTGGTTACGTTTGAGATTAAGATGAGATATGAGATTTTATACCGATATTGATATAGAAAAGGGGTATTCTTTACAATAATTTCATGATTCCCGTTTATAGATCTTGAACATAGTCACCCTAGTCGTTATTTGTAAACAAAGTTAAAAGAACTTACCTGAAAAATGAAATCCCACATCTTGGATACCCCTCACTTTCACAACCCTTCAGACAACACCATTTCACCATATTTGAAGACAAATATTTCGCTAATACAATTAAAAACACTTGAAAAAGGAAAATTATTATCTCAACACGAAAATGTATCCGCCATATTTTTTACGTTTTTTTTTTTATATGGCTATACTATTTTTATGAATTTTGGCTCTAATAAATTTTAATTCGCAAGTATTTAATATTGAAAATTAAGTATTTGAATATTAAATTAATACCGTTAAATTTTATGGGCTAGTTTAGCTATATAGGTGATTTTCGATTACTATACATTTTCCTGTTTTTTTTCACTGGCAATTGCAAGACAAGAACAGACAAACCCTTGAATTTTGTCTCGCTCTTAAGTTTTGCTCCCCCTTCGAAAAATCGTAGGGAAAGTAAAGTAATACAAACTCTATTCCTTTGACATAAAGTTTATTTTTTAAACGGCATTTTCAGCCAAGGTCACCCTTCGTTGTACCCGCCTGATAATAACAGAGACCACAAGTATTCAATACTCACAAGTTAATTACACCAATTTTCTGTTATTATTTATTAATTTAAAATAAAAAACAGAATGTCCGTTAAGGTGAATCCTTCAACCAGCCCGCGAAATTCAAATTTTCTTAAGTTGTTTGCAATTTGCAGGCCAGTGATAGGTTGTATGTTGATGAACATTTGATTCGCGGCTGTAAGACATATGTGGTTACAGAATTATAATCATCAAAATCATTAATACAACCCTCCGAGCTCATGTAACTCCCAAGAATGATTATTTCATCAAAAGGTCATTCTTGAGAGTTACATGAACTTGGAGGGTTGTAATGATGATTTTGATGATTATAATTCTGTAACTGCATACGTCTTACACCCGCGAATCATATTTTCACTAACATACAACCTAGCACTGGCCTGCAAATCGATAAAAACGTAAGAAAATTTGAATTTTCGCGCCCTACCGTGAACATCAACCTTAAAGGCTTGAAGCAAAAATTCGATCGTTGATTCGGTTTCGATTCGATTTTTTGTAGTACTTATTATTTCCATGGCCATTAAAGCATAAAGGCGCGTCCCCACTAGCGGCTCTGCTTCACGGAGCCGCGCGGCCCTAACGGGGATGCGCCTTTATGCTGCAATGAAGGTCGTAACCCGCAAAATTCTATACAGCAACGACCATACGTATGGTCGTTGCTACAGACTTAAGAGAGAGAGAGAGATAGCAACATTATGTCGCGCGAATACAGCGCTGCGTCTGCGGGACTTCTTTCGTGAAATGGACTTTATCTTGTGAATTTATTATAGCTAAGTAGGTATTCAATCCTGGAAACATTTTTAAGAATCGAACTAAAGCTGTATTGTGTATTGCAGTCGTTGTGTTGAAGTTTGTAAATAAACGTAACTATTTCGATCTCTGATTTTACTATTCCCAAAGAATGTGCACTCAAGACTCAAGGACTATAAACTTGACGGCACGGTTGGCGCAGTGGCTCAAGCAATGGACTGCTGCGCTGCGTGTCGCGGGTTCGATCCCCGCACGGAACAAATATTTGTATGACCTACAGATAGTTGTTCCGGGTCTGGGTATTTGTGTATGTGAGTTGAATGTTTGTGAACGCACCCACGATACAGGAGGACTTCCTAGTGAGGGGTAACGTTTTAAAAAAAAAAAAAAAAACTTGTGCACTCTAGAGACATTTTTTTTTTATTTAGTTAGCCCATATTTTCCCAGCCCTGAGCAAAAGCCTCCTCCTATTCCTTCCACTTCTTACGATGGTGTGCTTCTTCTCGCTAGTTGGTGGGAATGCCATCCAAGGCACCCCGCCATCTTCTCCTCGGTCTACCACGACCCCGTCTAGCTGTGTCTGGGCTCCAGGGCTCCAGTCTTGCGTTGCGATATTCGGGCCCACAGCTGCGGCGGCATCCGGCAGACATGACCTGTCCAGTCCCATTTCAGTCTTGCAACTTTGTCTCCCATTTCAGACAGTACTGTAGCCAAGTAATATTAAAGAGATGCATTTTGTAATTAGGTGCGTATATAGTACTCTTAACCGACGTGCGTGTACTGGATGTATGACTGAGGACGAGGAAATAGGAATATGTAAGGATCGTAATCGTAGCAGGTGGCGTTCTGTGATTTCTGCCTACCCCCATGGGAAAAGGGTGTGAGTTTATGTATGTTGTAGGATTGTAGGCGAATCCTCCAACCTATAGTTCCGTTATGAAACATTGTCTAATGGGTAGCTACATTGAAAAAAAAGAAAGGACATTCCCGTGGGTAAATTGACGACCAAAACGCGAGCGAAGTCGCGCAGAAAAGTTAGTAGAGTGGATAAACAAATGTGGAACTAAGTATAGAAAAGTGTTATGCTGACACTGCGTGAGCGTGACCCGCCCCAACATACGTCTACATTCGCAGGATGGATGGAAAGTTGTAGATTATGTAGTATACCTACTTAAATATTTTTTGCTCCATTGACGTAATTGCAACAAGGCGATCTAGAGAAAGGATTTTTTTGCAACAAATTAGGTACCTACCTACTCACTTTCTAGTTTTTTTTTCTAGGTAGGTAGTCGTTTAGGCTGTCTGTGTCGTATTACCCACCAGAGTACTTATTACAAAGAGTCGCGTAGATTAAAGTTCATTACAGAAGTGAGTAAGTTGGTAACAAGGAAGAATGCCAGAAAGTTTATCCTCTCGTCTTTAGACCACAAAAAGTCCCCATTTTTGCCGTTGGGAATTCCTATCGGATCAACGGACCGACGGATTTGTAAAAAAAACAACAACTGTAAATGGATTTTTCAATTTAATAATGACTTGAAAACATAAATTATTTGTACTTACTTAAAACTAGGATAGCCAAAGAATATAATTTAAATACATAATTAATAATAATTCAATAAACACAGTTACGGTTAAGAATAGTTAAAATATTACAAAAAAAATAGTCTCATTATCAGTCGGGTCGATTTTTTTTACTCTTATGTAAGTCCTAAAATATAAATTAAATATAAATATCAGTATCACACTCATGCGGAAGGTATGTAATAATTATTATGTAACAGAACCAGAACCTGACATGAACTCTGCAAGGCGCGGGCTATAAAATTTACGCCCGGTTTCTACAAAGAAAATTATTGACGCGTTAAACATTTAACGCTGATCAATTGATGTAGGTAAGTACTTATTTAATTTTGGCTGATACCTAATACAGCCGATCATAGTATTGGGATTTAAAGTATTTTGACGTGTCCATAATTTTCGTTCCAGGAATCGGGCGTCAGTTTAGAGCTAAAGTGAAAGCAGTCTAAACATTAATTAATATAGTAAATTAAATTGTACACTTTACCTGTATTTTCAAAAGAGATTAATCTCTATCATTAATTATCTTATATTTACTTATTACAATATTATGTTAATTATAATTTGTACAAAATAAGGTACCTACACTACCTACAGAAATCAACACTGCAGATCATACAAAACCGGAGTCGGATCAAGACTCGTCTGTGGCCAACACAAACGTTTATTGTATCACGCGGGATATGAGAGCGCCAAACATTCACAAAATGATTGTTTTCAAACTACAACCAGCTCACCAGCATGGTAGTCCTGAGATCAAACTAGTGGAAGAACTGCACAATGAAGATGTGTACCTATCTCGAGCACGTTGGTGACGTCCTTGCGCTCCACGTCGCGCAGCACGTCGATGAACCACTTGAAGTGCTTGTGCGACGCATAATTGGTTCGTTTATCGCGCGTCATTCAAAACTTGCGATGATTAAATCGACATCAATTCCATCAGTCCACCCAAAATACTTTCATTGTCCGTCAGAATATTGAAGATCCACTTCAGCGTTTTGGACTCGTAGTCATCTTTCGGAAACACTGAGTCCAAGAAGTCCATGGCTGTAGAAGCCATACTCCTTGGTGTAATTGTGTTTGATTTCCTTTGGAATAGATGCTGGAAAGCTCCGCATGATGTAAATAAAACTGCAATTGTAACAGCTGCTAGAAGTATTCTGAGCTGCATGGTGCTGGAAACAAAGAGAAGTAAAATGTTATTTTGATATTCACGAAATACGTTAAAAAAGTAGATAATTGGCGAATACGATTAAAACACAGGTTTTGTGGAACGAGGTTTGTAGGAGATATTATAGTACTTAGTCAGATTTTAATGGGACGTATTTTATTGATTTCTTAGAGGTATAAAAAGAAAGTCAGAACATTAATTGCAGATCGCGACATTTTATTAATTTCCTTTCGTTATTTATTGCGTTTTGAATAACTTAATATTCGACGAATTTATTATGGCTTAGGTAATAATGTGCCCAGTGTGCATCCTTTAAAATCCTTTAAAATATTTATTGGATTGTGCTTCATATCTGGGAATTCAATAATAGATCTTCGAAAGTTTGACATTTATACGAGAAGCCGTTTTCCTCAATATTATGTGTGTTCGTTTCTGATCATTTATGGGTAATGGTTACGAAATAAATTACCTACACAATTATGCTTGGGTTCGAACCCACGACCACGCGATACGTAAGTTGGAGTCGATACCAATGAGTAATCACCACTGCTCTACTGTCGCTCACAATGGGTAAAATCAGGGAAAGCGGCTTTCTTACGTGTAAAGAATACGTTAAACTTCAAAGAACAATAATGCATTTTTAATAGGCCTGAGTACCCTGAGTAAGAACAGAATGGATAATAATTTATCATTATGCAAGCCACAGTTGACTGTAAATTACATAAAGAATCCAAAGTAGGAAACATGAATAATGATAAACTCTCTTTAAGTCGACATAAACAAATACGAATTTACACAAGTTATGCACAATGACAACATTATCCAACAATTTTTTTTGTGATTACCTACTTGTTCGTATCCGGTCGGTCAGATAGGTAGAGGTAACATGAATAAAGAAACGGAGGTTCGTTCGTCTAATTGATTTTTCTCCGTATGGCACACTTGGCTCTGGATGATTCAAGGTCTGAGACAGCAAGACCTGTTTTGCTGTCGGCGACCTTGGTCGCAGTAGACCGACACCATCGTGAGAAGTGGAAGGAATGGGGAAGGCCTTGCCCCGAAAGAGGGTAAAAAGTAGGTATGGCCAGAATTACAGTATAGTAGGTAGGTATACCTAACCAGTAAAAGAAATCATTGAAAATAAATAATCTTCAATCTATGTATGTTAGGGTCTCAGACCAAGAAAAAAAGGAAGACGGCGCGCCGCAAACACCAACAGTGAAGTCACAAAACCACACGCCTATAGCAAGTAAACATCTTCCTTTTTCTGTTGGTCTGAGGTTATGGTTGCATGTTGGGATTGCCTGCCTCACCTTCACAATCCGGCCGGTAACTAGGTAACACACCCAACCTAACTACGTTACAATAGTCGACGATCCACACAAAAAAAGGATACCATCTAAGTATGGGATACCATCAAACGCCTTCGATCAATGTGTCGTTACCCATAATGATCTAAAAACAATTTGTAATTAACATAAATTCTGGGCTGCCGTTCCTTATTAACTATTCTAGTTCGCTTGGCAATAAAACCGCTTGCCTGATGGTAAAAGTTGCCCATGGTCCACTCGCCTAGTTCAGCTAGGTGGACTATGGAAAATTACAATACTTACCAGAGACCTATCGCCCCTTCAGAGACAAAAATTGTCATAAAAGCAATGGTTGTGTGCATTGTGTGTGTGTATTTTATATTTTTTGTAATTGGTGAAATTTTTATCATAGGTAATGCATTCCTCAAGGGGTGATTCCCGTGATTCTATTCGTCACAGTCAATGATGGTCACAGTAGACAACTTTTTTTTTTAATTCGATGCAAAGATGCAATCATGCTTTTTTTTTTTATTATTGATAGGTTCGCGTTTGACCACTATCTCACCTGATGGAAAGTGATGATGCGGTCGACGATGGAGCACGCTTACCCAGAAGTAACCTATTCACTCTTGACTTAAAGACCCCTAGGTTATAGCTATCCGGAAATACAGACTCTGGCAGGGAATTCCACTCCTTAGCTGTACGCACAATGAAAGTATTCCCAAACCGTTTAGTGCGTATGGGTGGGATGTCCACCATATAACGGTGGCGCATCGCCGTACGTCTTGTAGTCCGATGATGGAACAGGCTTGGCGGAATTAGATCGTGCAATTCCCTCGCACACTCTCCGAAATGTAACCGATAGAAAACCGAAAGGCTAGCTACTCGTCGACGATGTTCAAGGCTCTGGAGCTTTGACTTGACAAGCGCGTCATTGCCGATGAGCCTCTTGGCTCGTTTCTCAATTGACTCTAGCGCATCAAGCTGGTATTTAGCGGATCCATCCCAGAGATGAGAGCAGTACTCCACACACGATCGGACTTGCGCTTGATATAAGTTGAGCAGCTGTTTCGGTGTGAAATAATGTCTCACCTTTGCTAGGATTCCCAGCTTCTTGGCAGCCAGTTTAGCCTTAGCCTCGATGAACGGACCGAAATTGAGGGTTGACGTAAACGTAACGCCAAGAAGCTCAATGTGATCGGTTAACGGCACGGTCACACCACGGAAAGTAGGAGACTGTTGGAAATCGCTCCTTTTTGCGGAAAAGAGACACGCCTGGGTTTTAGCAGCATTGAACTTGACCAGGTTGGCGTCGCCCCATTCGGAGACGGCCTTCAAGGACAAGTTCAACCGCTCCACCATGGCCTCGCGTAGAGACCGGATCTGAGACCCACTAGCCCGCGCGTTGGACGTGTACCTCTCAGCAACAGTGCTGTCGTCTGCATACCCAAAGGTGCCGGGCACTATGTGTGTATAAAAAGATTTTTCTATTGTAATAAAAATCAGATATTTATGAGTATCATAGCGAAAGTTGTTGATTTACTTATACTTATGTTTATGAATTACTCCCTTGACAGCTGCAGGTGACTATATCCCCACCTGTATGACTAGGTAGATATATGAAAGCGTGACAATGGCATAAAAGTGGCGGCACTAATGTAGTTATATAACAATCTGGGTTAATTGTATCTAGTTCTATCCTCAATTATCATGTGGAGCAAAATAAATGGCGTGCGTAGAATTCCGAGAAAACTGGTTTTTTATTATTGACCCAATCGAAAGTGTGGGATTTTTGAACTTTCTTCTTATTTACATGGACCAGCCTATTTCGTAACGTTATGTACTCTATCAAGCAAAATGTAGGTATTGTTGTACAGCAAACATTACGTGTTGCGGAAAGGAAGATGCCCATTTTTGTTGTTTTTCTAAGGCGTTTGACCTCGTTATCTATGAGAAGCCATCCTGATCTATGCTCCATAATTCAGATTTATTGCCCTTATTATAGTTCTCATACTGTGTCGGTTGAAATAACGTGATCGTATCTTTTGGACTGTGGAGTTAGACAGGGTGCATTATTGTCGCCTGTTCTGTTTAATCTGCACATGTATGACCTAACGGATGAACTGAGCAAAAAAAGTTAGCAGTTAGAGTTTACAATCTGAGCTTTGCAGACGATATGGAACACCATATCGTACACTCTGTCACAGCAACAGCTGTGCCCATCAAGCAGTGACAGAGTGTACTCTTAGACTCTAGTAACTATGCTTGTCGGTGATAAATCGTAACATAACCGCAAATCGAAAAGCCACCCAATCAATGTAATGTCAGATGGCAATGCTACGGTCATAATCAAGGGAAGCGTTTTCCTAGAGTTATTTAAAACCAGACGAGATGGGCCGGTGCGGTCTACCATAGCCAGTTTGGGTACTTTTGAGGTGCTAAACCTACATTATTATAACGCCAAGCGGTCTTAAATGTTGATTTTTGCGACCACACGTGTTCGTTTCTCCTGTGACTAAAGATGGACATTGTAGGGTGTTACTCCGAGTAAACAGGTTTGCGTGCCGTCCGTAGGGATGTGAAAGTGAATCTTATTGAGGCGTAGGTCTTAAGTCTTAACAAGTTACACTACCTGCGAGTGTCGTACATACTATACCACCATGCCTCATGTATTTATAATAATAACGGTTTAAGGATGCTTTTAGAAGGGCTGCGGGTTGTTCGAA